>OX596158.1:5776134-7050464 GCA_951394285.1 Epirrhoe tristata
GGCTATTCATTTATTATGGAATTTTAGATAGATCGATTTCTGGCGCATCGGCAGCCGCGTAGCAAGCCTCGCGCGTAGTTCTTCACTATCCTAAAATAACCTAAAAATCTGACTTAGATCTAGAGAGGTCTGATACTCGTAAAGTAAGCATTGGTAATTTGACGACATTATTCGCCGTGCGTTTTCATCAGCGCCATCTAGGAATTGGTCATTCTTAGTCGCGCCATCTAGTTATGAAATTGGGTATTAATTGCTACACAAACCCGTTCAACAATTAATGCTTAGAAATTACTTGGCTAGGCAAGTAGTTAAACGTAATAGCTCCAACCAAGCCATATGCCTAATATCTTTCAGGCCGCTAGTTTAACAGCGCTGTTTAATTAAATGACTAGGCGCCTAATCAGAAGGCGGATTAAAAAACGAAATTTTTGAAATCAAAATCTAGGACATACCAAATCAATTAATACCTACTACTAATTTGTAAATGTGAAAGAAACTGTCTGGGTGTAACCTTTTTACGCTGAACCGATTTCGATAAAATTTTGCTTTGGTAGGTAGGTAACTATAGATTGCACTTTGCATCCTAGAAAAGGACAAAGGCTAAAATTCAATATTCATTGTTTGCAATATTCCCCTTTATAGTTGAAGATGTCTTCCAGTGGATTCCTATCCCTCACCCTGTTGACTTGTAAATTCCGAGCTTGTGTGGGTCCGTCACCCAAGGGCTCGGCCTGCATAATTTATGCCGCGGTGAATTCTAATATGATTTACGGTGGCCTGTCTCGGGTTTCTTTTGGTGACGAAAGTGAACGTCTAGATTTAAATTTGTGGTGATGTTAAATGATATTTTGATGATTTGGGATAGAGATATTTAGACATTTGTTTTTGTGCGATCTAACATCAAATTCAGAAGTTCTCTGTGGAAATATTGGATCTAAAAGTTGAATCACCTCTAAAGTCTAAGAAGTCCTTGGGCATAATAAATGTGCCATTTTAGAGTGATAAAAAGCTGTCAGCATAGTGCTCTATGGGGTATACGAATTCATTCGAGTGCCTTTTGGTATCATTGGTGCTCCGTATTCAAACGCATTTATTTGACTAGAAATGACTACAAATAGGAATCAAAAATGATGTGAGCTCAACGATTCCTCTGCGATATACGATTCAAAACCATTAATTTACGGGCTCGAACACGGTATTATGAGGCAAGCCTTTGTGCTCCAATTCGGAACACCGTCAACAAACACCGAAATATTGCTATGTATGAAAGGCAAAGCAAAAGGGGGGCAGGTGGGGGGAGGGTGTCGTGCGTGCGATTTAATTCCATCGCCTCGCTCCCGAGTCCCGGCTGAGTGTGCTAGAGAGAGGTAAAAGTCGATTGAAAGCACAGAAAATTTAAACTCAGAAAAGATCAAAATGCATTATGCGAGGAGTTATAGTCGCTAGCGTCACAAAGTGTGTAGAAAAGGTATTTTTTTCTTATTTCTAATTCAACGTTTAACATTTTCTTTCCTCCAAGGCAATCAGCAAAACATGGCTAGGCCTGTTGAGATTTGGTGGTGCGATTCCGGCGCTGCCTATTTAGCTGTTGCTTCTGTAGTTTTTTTTTAAGAATCAAAGCATCTGTCTGTTATATTAAAAAATAATAATAATAATAATGCTGGACTTTTCACACAGCATCATCTAGCCCCAATGTAAGCAGAGCTTGTGTTATGGGTACTAGATGACTGATATACTACTACTATATGTTTCTAAACTTTGGGTAAGTACTGAACGTTGGTACCTATAATGATCACATCCACTAAGCACAAAATAAATATCTAACATTCCAAAAAGATTAAGAAATAATAAATAAGAAAAAAATATTGTTCAAACTGTGTTGCAAAGATGATAGTATTTATCTTAGTAGGTATCAACAGTTTACCCATCCTGGGCGTACAATAATATAAGTATGAAATAAAGTAATTATTTTTAGTATCGATAGAAACTAGCACATCACTAGCAGGCGGCAGGAGCGGGCCGAGACAGTGGCTCGTAAAACTGCGAGAGCCGAGACCAGGTGATTCCGGCGTTGATGCCGGGCGTACCTCCGAGGGTGTTAACCGCAGGGCTGCCGCGCACTAATTGATGATATTGATTGGAAATGTCAGTAAATTGATAATAGAAGAGATAGAGTAGATTATTGTTTCAAATTAGAACTTAGTATAGTAAATTGGTCATAGAATAGAGCTGGACATAGTGGGGTGGGACTATCTTTGGACTTTCCAGATCTTTGATCATTGGTCGCGTTTTCAACCTCTTTTAATGCCTATAGCCTTGGGTACTTCACCTAACACCGTATAGCTTAGTTCGTACTAAGCTAGTATTTTAGTCGAGTAGCGAGTAATTTGGTACCTAAACGTGTCTGAACACCAAACTAATAGAGTCGACTGGTTAATAAGTATTTTTACTACTAAACTACTCGCTACTCGACTAAAATACTAGCCTAGTCCGAGCTAGGCTTAAGGCGGCCTAAGAACTCCGTCTACTAACCTACTCAGTCAGTAGTTCAGTACTCACATTCACCAGGTAGTGCACTGGTTCAAAAAACTAGTGACTCGACAAAAAGAAGAGCAATTAACCATCCATACTATCCATACAAATATTAAAAACACCAACATTTTGTGTAGCCTATTCCAGGTCACTATCAACGCCTATTCCAAGTTTCATTCAAATCTCTTCACTGGTTTAGGCGTGATTGAAACACAAACATCCAAACATCTAAACAAACCGCTGAACAGATTAGGCTGGAATTTAGCGTGGATAAAGGTTGCATCCGGGAAGGATATAGGCTACTTTTTATCCCGAAAAATGAAATAATCACAAGGGACCGCAGCTAGTAATTTATACTTTTTTTAATAAAAAGTAGAAGTGTCAGCCCTACAAAGTTCGTCGTATCGTACGGTATCGCCGGAGCGGCAGGCGGCAGCGGCAGGCACCCGCGCACTTCCCGAGTTCATTACCAAGAATCTTGTCGCAGTAACTCCTTGTGATTGAACTTCTATCGCCCAAGTGCCGAAGATATTGCGAAAGGGTTGCAGGGTTCTAGAATGCGGTTTGAGGTGACCGTATTTTTGAGCTTAGCGAACCGCAAAATGTAAGAATTGAGATAACTAGCTAGTCTAAGAAACATAAACTTACCCAGAAACCAGAAACTTACCTTAAACTGTAATAGGTATATTAACATTTTATGTACATACATATTTAGATTTGAATAATTTACAATTTAATTAAATACATTAATTATGTACTGCAAGGGTTTAACTTATCAACATAACATTAGGTACATCTGAGTAATCGCATTTGTTTTTTTATTCTACTCCTAAAAGTCTATTAATCAGCTGCTACTCCATCAGCATTCATTCAAAAATACTGTGTTTTATAAGACAAATTAATAATAATGTTAGAAGGACAATTAGTTTAATTAGTTGCAAGTCAAGTAGCTCGCTGTAATAAAATTGAAACAAGTAGTAGTATGGCTTCCGAGCTACCGATAAATTTTCTGCCCAGTGGGTAGGTACGTAGACATGTTTACTACGTAGGTACCTAATATCACACTAATACGTATACTTAGACATCTTCAAAGAATCTGGAATAAGTTACATAAAAAAGATCTGAGAGAATGTCTACCGCACCTTGAGGATACAGTCGTGAACCTGTTTACGTTTACGTTTTTTTACGTACCTATACCTAGGTAGCCTAGCCTAGCGCCGAGCGACAAGCATCTTCATTAGTGCCGAAACGAGAACACCTACCCTTACTACCAACCAGCTGTGCTACCAGTAGGTAGCCTATAGTTATGTAGGTAGTAGAAAAATAATATTTTCTACAATTTTCTGTTGGTAGATAGGTACGTAGGTACCTACTATTTAAATATTCAGTGTCGAAACATAACCTTGGTAAATTGGTACCAAATATGGTGAGGTGAAAGAGTTATCATTAGTAGATGAATGTTAGGTTAGGATAGGTTATTAGTTATTCATTTTAAATTCAAAACTCATTCGGGGCTCTTTCAAAATGCGACGGATTTTCTGATTGATCAAATGAGAAAAAATTATCAATGTCGTGGTTTAACAAAATCAGAGTTATCGAACTTCTACGAGTGGTGTGGTACGCAAAGTGCCAAAGTCATACCTACCCTAGTACCACCTACATTAGTTAGATAATTAAAGCACACATTTGACTTACAAATTGTCCTATTTTTTTTTTAAACTACCACCGTAATTCGTTTGGTAGTTTCCGATTACGAATCCGCCAGCCTTTCCAAATTCCTACGAATTTAAATCCCCTCCGGATAGAATCGAGACGGACCGTCCCGCGAGAGTACCAGGCGCCCATAACCGCTCGAGCGATCAATGATAATATCTGGAACGTGCCGGGAACACTGAAATTTTCTACTTTTTCTCCAAGTGAAATGCTGAAAGCTGAAAGCTAAGCTCTCAAAGGCAGAAATATCCAAGTATTCTTTTAGAATAATCACACAATGATCAAAATTAAACAAAACATAAACTTTCCATGCCAGACACTGGTGAACAATAAAACACCACCTGTTGCCTATTGTTGAAGGTAATCTTGAGGAAGCTACTTACATTATCACTGCGGCTTACTGAGTAATTTTTAATCCAATCTCTTTTGATTTATGTGCACCTGGTAGCGCCGGCGAGTAACTGCAACGGTAATGATCGGTCAGAGCTGTTTATTACGTCCGAATAAACAATTTTCCCGGTTATCCGGTAACTTCAGTCACCACCAGCAAAAGTACCTTATGTATAAACTAAATCGTTCAGTTTTTACGTATCTCTACTTACATTTTCTACAGAAAATTACTGTGACTCATTTTAGGTCAGTTTAATGTTTTACCATTGTTCATTCCTAGTGCGGAGTGCCGAAAGAAGCAAGACACCTCCGTTTTCTGAAAGAGGTTCGTGTTTATTCGCAGCATCGGCCAAGACGTAATGGCGGCAAAGCTCTAATTGGCGCGAACGGGCGGCAACATGGCGGGAACAGGGCGCCCGCCGAGCGGTAATTGCGAACGCCATTAGGTCCTAGTAGGTAGGTAGGTACCTACATAATATTATACTCTGCTCTGCTGTCTGTGGTGGTAGAATATCTCGTTTCATTTTGGCGGGTAATGTTCCGCAAAATCAAAGAGGATATTGGAGGTCTCTGGATCTCAGTCCATAGGGATATGGATATCCATATCCCTATATATGTATAGATGTTTGACATTTTAAACTAGTAGAAAAATTATAACGTGCGTCGCAAAATCGTTGCGTTTTGGTTTGGCCGGCCTAATATCCGAAAGCAAAATTATCTGAAACTATCCGGATAATCCGAAATAATTTAATATCCGTAACCGAAATCGGCATAAAAATGTGCAAATATCTGTATCCATATCCGTAACCAAAATTACACATCCGTAACATCCCTAGTCTCTAGTTACTTTAGAATACCTACCTACCTATGTAGAGTTAAATTATGTAGGTAGGTACGGCAAAAGCATATTTCCTACCATAGAACTCAAGAGATCTATGTAGGTAAGTACACTATCGGAGAAACTTATCTTCTAACTCAAATGTGGGGAGCTGGGTAGGTACTTAGGTACCTAGGTTGGAAAGTATGTACTAGGCACTACTTAGGTAAGTACTTACTTAATTTTAATTTAGGGGTTGGGTGATCATCATGGTAAACGTACCTACTTTAATTTTAAATGGGAACGTTTACCAACGACTGGTTATCAAAAGCATGTTACTACTCCGTACCTAATTTATATCCCACCATTTTCTTGGAACCGAATGATGTGCTCAAATCATAGGCATTGCAATTTATTTAGGTAGAGCGGGTCCTTGCTGGTAATTAGGTACAGATAATATCCCACCATTTTCTTGGAACCGAATGATGTGCTCAAATCATAGGCATTGCAATTTATTTAGGTAGAGCGGCCATTACCCGCCAGATTCCAGTCGGGACGCGGTAATTACACTGGCCGACTAATCACCGTCCCGTCCGGTACGGGACAGGGCTGCCAACCACTGTGATACTTTAGGAAACTTTTTTGACATTATCAGGTACCTACCTGCTATTGTACGCCAGTACCTACTTACCTACTGTAGTACGAGTACCCCAGATCATGTAAGTACTACTACTTACATATTATTATCACTTTTGTTGATGAAGGACCAATTATTTAGGTAGTAATAATAATAATAATAATGCTGGACTTTTCACACAGCATCATCTAGCCCCAAAGTAAGCTTGAGCTAGTGTTATGGGTACTAGATGACTGATATACTACTTATATACTTTTTGTTTGTAAATACATACATATTATACATAGAAACACCCAGACCCGAGACAAATATCTGTAGGTTATACAAACATTTGTCACTTACATACATACTAATATATGTAAGTGATTAATACCTAGTATATATTGTCTGTGATAATACCTACCTACCTACTTGTTGTAAGAATAGAGAAATGCGGGTAACGTAGGGTTTTTGTTCAGTAAGTAAGTTTACATCTCAAACAATCTCCTTCTTCAGCGTCGTTAAGTGCAAGCAAAGGCGTAAAGCCTTTTTTTTTTGTAAATAAATATTTATTTATTTATTTATTTATTAGCCTTATAATACAGATTTTCTTATAACTATCACTTTAATCTATGTTTACATTATACGACATCGACATCATCTGCTTGCCCCTTTTTGGCAAAGGCCTCCTCCAAGCTTTTCCACCTCTCTCTATCCCTTGCCGTCCTAATCCACTCTTTCCCTGCTAACTCTCTCAACTCGTCCTCCCATCTTTTAAACTGTCTCCCCCTCTTTCGTTTATTGTATTTCGGAAACCAATCCATCACCGTTTGACTCCATTTCTCCTTTCCCCTTACTGTATATGTAAATAAATTGTAAATAAATAAATAAGTATCTAATGCTTGTTTCATCTAGTAAAGATGTAAAAGCTTTAAAATGAATGATTTAGGTAGGTACCCACAGCGTTCTCTCCAAAACATGAAAATCGAAGTTTGGCCTGTGGTTTTGCAATCATATTTTTCCCTTATATGGTAGCCCTGCAGCTGGGTAACGAGCAGCGTCCCGCCTGCGCGGATTGCCGCCCACACCCGGATAATGCATGATGCTCAATATAGTATATATTGTCTGTGATATGGGAGACCTGTCATGTTACAATTTACGCTGACTGTGAACTCGCAATCTCTTCGTCGAATGCTTAGATAGTAAAGACGGGATGCGTCTTTATTGACGAAAAGGCGCGAATTTCACTTCATGCGTAATATCAAATGTTAAACGCATCAAATGAAATTCCCGCCACGGAAGAAGTCCTTTCTATAGCTGGCAATCAAATTAGAACTAGTAGCGCCACCTAGCGTAAATAGGTGGTATGATTTATTTATGCGCCATCTGTTGGGAAGTAGACGCGCGATTTAGTATGTAACTTTGCTTGTAGATGGCGTAGTACAGGAAATTATTTTTATAAAATCCAGTTTATCTCTGATTTATACCTACCTCTAACATGACTCGTTTTCCATGTGTAGGTATTAATAGATGACATATTTGCTGTGTAGTCCAAAACTAAAAATCACTTTACTTTGTTCCAGAACGCACCCAACCAAGAGCCAGTTTACCGGAAAGTCGCTATCGTGGAAAACTTCTTCGATATCATTTATACGGTCCACGTGGAACTAGAAGGCAGACCAGGAAAGCATGCAGGACAGAAGCGAACCTACAGAACTGTGAGTAACATTATATTTATCAAAATAATTATACTAAAAACTGAATTATAAGTAAAATTTAAAACAGTGCCATCTAGTGTCTCTCAGTTTAACTTTTGGTAAACCAGAAAATACTGCCTGATGTGCCGCACTACAGGGGTTTTCAAGGGAAGGGTGGTTCCGTCCTTGTTTGATACACGTGAAAGCCACTAGATGACGCTACTGGCAAGTTTTTTCTAAGCAATTCCAAATTGAATATATTTTTAGGTTCTCTCGTGGTTCTAGGTAGGTGACTTTAAAATATAACTACAGTACCAAGACTCGTGAATTAAAATTTATGATCGAAATTCCTACAAAACCCAAGTGTTGAAAAAAATTACATTTTAACTCTGATGGACATGCATAGCCAGAACTGTTGCACAAATTGTACCTAGCTAATAAGTATTAGACTTCAATAAACACATCTAAAACCTTGTGTTGAATCCTTTAATCGCAATTCGAAACTTTTTGTCCACAGATAACGGAAACTTACGCCTTCCTCCCGCGCGAAGCCGTTACACGCTTCCTCACAGGATGTGCGGAGTGCGCGCGGCGCCCGCGCAGCACTTCCCCTCCTCCACTACCTACTCCCTCCCCCTCCCCCACCCGCCACTTCATCCCCTACCTCCCCGCGCCCGAATACAGAAACTGGGAATCAGAAATCGACGCCACGACATACTACGAACCAAAATTGTACGCAGAACTACAGCCTATAAAAAAAGTTGAGAGTCCGAAACCAGTGGAAGTTGAAGATCCCCCTACGTATATTGAACTAACCTCGAAAAAGTCTTTCAGCCCGAACTTCAGAACTTCGCCAATAGACCCAGCTTACAGAGAAGGGGAGCCGATCAGAACTGACCCAGAGATCGACAAGGATGACAGCTTGATCGATGTCGAAGATGTCAAAGCTGACAGTCCGTCCGAGAAAGAGAGGAGCGAGGCAAGTCCCAGGGCAGCAGAAGAGACGAGCAGTGAAAAGACTGAGAAGAAAAAGTTTAATCCGCTAGATGTCGCTAACTTGACCAGCAAGGACCCGCCAAGGAGGTCGCCGTCGCGGAGGAAACTGCTGCCGACTGTCGATGGAGGGTATGGAAGGTTTTTGAAGAATTGGAGGTCGGAGTACGAAGACTGTGAATACAGTGTGCCCATTACGACGGCGTACCTAAAGAGCATGAGGATGAATTTTCAAGAGCGACTGGAGATGAATAAGGTAAGATTTTCAATATTTTGGTACCAGGAAAGCAGCAGATGAAAGAAATGAACTAACATTTTGAGATGCAAAATAACACCTAGTAAGTTGAATAGTTATGACGTCAAATCTAGTCCAAATAGCCATACCATAACGATTAGTATGAATTCCTATAATTTTACAATCGTACATTCCGAAGCAAATCGCTCTCATTTAAACCCTTTGATATGACCAATGGAAGGCCCATCACCCCATTTGGAGATCAGACACAAAAGCCCTTTAGGGGTACAGAACCCACAAACCTTAAAAGTTAGAGAATTTCGTAAAAAGATATTTTAACAATAACACACGGACCGCAGGAATATACTTTTTGCGCAAACAATTTCGTAAAATAAACGTATAAAATCTTAGAATCGTAAAACTCATGTGAGCTTGCGTGTAGGTCTGTCTGTATGAACTGCTTTTAGTTAAAAACAGCATAACTACACCTTATAATTGTTATTGAAATTGTTAATTAAGACTATCTTCTGATGTTCAAACCAATGAGTTCAAACTAGTTCAAGTAAATTTTTATTATTAACCTCTAGAGATTTTACAAAAAGTATTAAAGTAGTCTAAAATTTTCAACAAATGCACATAGGACAGACACTACGGTTCTTATCAGAATTGACTGTATACAATCTATGTGCTCAGCGAGCTATGGAACGAGCTATGCTCGGAGTTTCTCTGAAGGATAGAATCCGCAACGAGACTATCCGACATAGAACCAAAGTTGTCGACATAGCTCAGAGAATCAGCAAGCTGAAGTGGCAATGGGCTGGCCATATCTGCCGAAGAACCGATAATCGTTGGGGTAAACGAGTTCTTGAGTGGAGACCGCGACTTGGCAAACGTAGTGTAGGATGCCCTCCGCCAGGTGGAGTGACGATCTGCGAAAGGCTACCGGCAGAAGCTGGATGCGTCGAGCTGAGGACAGGGCGCAATGGCGCGCACTAGGGGAGGCCTATGTCCAGCAGTGGACTGCCATAGGCTGATGATGATGATGAATCTATGTGAGGTGGGTATATTACCCACTGATTAAGGCACTGATTAAAAAAAAATAAAAAAATAACCATAACTCGCTCTGTATGGAATTTCGTCTCTCTAATCGACCTCTAACCCTGCAAAGTTGGGCGTAGCTCCGACGGTCGCCGTGACCCCAAGCTTTTGCTCAGTTGCTAGAGTTATCTAAAATTAGTTTGATCGTTTGCGATTTACTAAATAGTATTTAGGTTTTATTTTATAGGCACTTTTAAATTACAGTTTACGTTATTTTTTCCATAACAAAAGCTGAATTCATTTTGATAAAACTTGAAATAAAAGAGCTCTTGGTTCAATACACCCTAATTAGTTCAATCGTATTTATCAAGAGATTATTACATTCATGTTCCTAATTATAATTTAAGAGTATTCGAGTCTTATAAGTTGAGTGTAGGTAGCTTCTAAGTTTTAACACATCGAAGCCACACCTGATTTACAACTAACAACCTGACACCAGGGGTCGGATCGACCCGAACGATTGATTCGCAGACGAATACCTCACAAAGGACCGTCATGCCATAATCGCCCACCGCATCTTTCTAACTCATTTTTCTCGCTCGGGGGGTGGGTCGCGCCTTACCCCACGAGGGGTGTCACGGTGTTAGACAAGACACAAAAACTCGGAGGCTAAGTTTTCTAATGGCGGTTTTTCTTGTATTTTTTGTTGCGTTATCGGCTTCAAATTAGCGATGGATTGTTGAAGAAACAATTGGTTGGATTGTATTTTTGTTGAGGAAGTATTTTAAATGAGATTGCTTTTACTGGTTGCTATCAAAAGAAGTTTAATCGCATAATGATTACTAATTTTAAACGATTTTCAATTAGTAAAAAACAAGCGTATGTTTTCTATTAAGTTGTCTTGCTAAGTTTGATTATTAAAGACTATTCTGTACTTTTTACACTTGCATTTAATATTGATTGAAAATAATATTTTTTATACATTTTGAAGCTTAATTTGATACTTATAGTTTTTTATTTATAAGAATTAGATATATTATACAGATAAACGACATCTTGTGTTGTTCTTGATTCCTACATTTTCTCCTTTGTTTTGTTCTCAAATCACTCTACATTACAAACATTCATTAATACAGAAATAAAATGACAGAACCGTATCCACTGTAATACCGTGGCAACAAAAACTTTATGTTCTGACCTTTTTCGCCCCCCTAAGGGTCAGTTCGTACCATAAGAGGGTATCGTCCCTTACCCCACGGCCCCAAAAGTGCGGGTTGCCACCCTTCTCCCTTAGCATCGCAGCGACTTGTAAGATTGATTGGGGCTCCTTCAGTCCATTGCTGGCCCCCTGTGTGGATATTCGACCCCCTTTTTTCTCGGGTACTTTGGGAGGTAGAGTGGCTGGATACGTTATGGATTTATTATTTTAATTAATGTTTATTTTGTGGAAATATGTAATCGACTATGACTTATCCAGTTTGATTATATTATTATAATCTACTTATTTTAATTTATTTTAGGGATAAGTTAATAGGTAAGTACAATATTCTCTTAATAAATTCGAAAATAAACGAAGCAGTATACAGTATCAGGTCTATATTTACAAGCCACGGTAGACTTAGCAGCCTTCACACGCATAATATATCGCGAGTGATACAGCCAATTACGCGCGAAAGAACGCGTAGCTTCAAGCTTCAAAAAAATTATCACTCGCGATTGCGTGTACAGGCTTTCCCGCGCGCAATCCTGTACGCTCAATCACTCGCGATTGTGCGTGTGAAGTCTGCTATTCTCTCAGATGAAATCACTAAAAACGGTCCGATAAAATAGCCCAAAAGGTAGTCAGAGAGACACGTCCAAACATTTCACATGGAGACATTAATCATAGTCATAGTAATAAGATATTTTTCACTCTTTAAAAGTAGTAGGTAGGTACTACTTATTGATAAGAAAGTAATAATACAAAACAAAGAACACACGGACCCACCTAAATATAATATAAGTATTTCTCAGAAGCCCTTCATGTCGCTTCTATTGAAACGTACCCCACACCACCTCCTTTTTTCTCGGGGGCCGTTAATAACACAACAGCTATTTTATTCGTCGGCGGCCAGTCGCGACCGTGCGACCGCTTTGATGTGAGAGATTAGGAGCTTGTGCTGTAACTATTCGTATTTCGTGCGGAATATTATTCCAATTTTGGGGTATTTTACTCCATCTTGATTAAGATCGTTTTTAGTTTTGTCTGTTTGCGTTCAAATTGGTGAATCAAATTCTATATGGTTACTGGGATGCATTTGAAAATCTTAGAAACTCTAAAGAGCTAAACATCAAACGAAAAATAAATATGCCAAAGATGTAAATTCTATCTGCACACTTTCTATGAAGGTAGGTATCTAGTACCTACCTTCATACTTATATAATTGTACGCCCAGGATGGGTAAACTGTTGATACCTAATTAGATAAATACAATCATCTTTGTAACACAGTTTGAACAATAAATTTTTCTTATTTCTTATTTCTTATTCCCATTGCAAAAGTCTTCCACAACTGGTAAACAATTAGAGCATATGTAGTTACATGATTATTGATCACTAGCTCAGCGCGCGGCTTCACTCGCGTGGTACCAACATTTTGAATAGCCTATATGCTATTCCAGGTTACTATCTACGCCTATTCCAAGTTTCATCTAAATCGGTTCACTGGTTTAGGCGTGATTGAAACACAAACATACAAATATCCAAACATGTAAACTCACAAACTGTCAGCTTTATTATATTAGTGGGATCATAGGGTAGTATTGTTTTAGTTATTTTATAGCATTTGACGAAGTATTTTCTGAAAAGTAACGTTTTTCTGATTATATGATAGATAGGTGGGCAGGGATTGTCACGCCATGGGTGCCTGCAGATGGGCGGCGAAGCCGGGGCAGGCCGAGAAAACGTTGGCGTGACGACCTGGATGCCTTTGAAGAGCACTGGTGGGACGTGGCAGAAGACCGTGACAGATGGAAAAAATTGGGGGAGACCTTTGCCCAGCAGTGGGATGACATAGGTTAAATAAAAAAAAAAAAAAAAAAATGATAGATTTAATGTTACCATACCGGGGCTCCAACCACCATGAAATACGTTTTCAGTTAACAATTAAACTATCATAAAAATATTTAACAATTAAACGAATAGAATAAAATAGAATACAACTTTATGGTACACCATAAAAATAACACAAAAAAAAAACAAACATGCAAAAATATAGTACAATGACCTTATCGCTAAAAGCGATCTCTTCCAGGTAACCTTTGGATGGACAGGATAAATATTAACAAATTCGGATGGTGGCATACATAATGATACATAACAATATAATAAACGACCTCTGTGGCGCAGTGGGTGATAGCCCGCTTGGCACGCAGAAGGTTGCGGGTTCGATCCCCGCCGCGGTATAAATGTTTGTATGATCTGCAAATATTTATCTCGGGTCTGGGTGTTTGCATAATATATTGTATGTATTTACAAACAAAAACTATATAAGTAGTATATCAGTTCGGTTCCCAAAGTCCAAGCTTTGCTTAGTTAGGGGCTAGATGATGCTGTGTGAAATGTCCAGCATTATTTATTTAGTGAAAAAATCATTTTAGTTATATCTATTATATATAATTATATAAAAGAAAAACTCATAATTAAAACTAAATAATATTCTCATTCAATAATCTTCTGTATATTTAAATATGGATGGTTGGCAGTCCACAACTGTGCGGTTTTCACGCCAATTCCTGCCTCGCACAACAGACTTATGGAATCAGCTGTCGCCAGCGGTATTTCCAGACCGATACGACTTAGGCACCTTCAAGAAAAGAGCCTATTCCTACCTCAAAGGCCGGCAACGCATCTGCAGTGCTTCTTGATGCTGCAGTTGTCTGTGGGCGGTGATAATCACTTACCATCAGGTGTGCCACTGGCTCGTTTGCCCCCTCTTCCATAAAAAAAAAAAAAAAAAAAAAAAAAAATAACTCACTTGCAAGCTCCCCTTGCAAACTACGACCTTGAATTTGATTCACCATAATTAAATACCATGCGATCGATTCCTTTTCATTAGGGGTCTTTGCGACCCCTGCGTTTCACAGGGTTAAACGGGATAGTGATTTAAATTTGAACTGTATTTAAATAAGTATAGAGATGAATTTCGTAGTTCGAGCTTTTTGAATATAATTCATTTAAAGTTGAACGTGTAGTGATTTATTTTGTGCGCATTCATTTGAAGGGTGACGTCACTAAGTAGGTCAGATAAAAGATAGGTCATTCGTATACTTAAAAAAAAAAAAAAAAACATTATTATTTATCTGTCGCTACAATACTATTTTCAAAATGAAAACGTGATTTTTTTTAAACGATTCCTATAAGTACACGTTGAAGATTGAATTTGAATTTTAGGATGCATTCGAGACTCGTGATAGCTTGCTTCGTTCATCGAAGTTAGTCTAGTAGTCATTCTGAGCGGTCAGTATACGGTCCCGTCTATTTATTAGTCGCTAAGCCATAACGGAGCGGAGGCCTTAAGGCGGCCTAAAAACTCCTTCAACATTGACTAACTCATTAAGAGCTTACATTTAAAAAAACGGTCTCAATAACGATTCGCTCAGAAACTTGTGCTAAAAGCACTGTTAATTATTCAGTAAAGTACATACAAAGCATTCACAAAAGCGTGCCAATCCAGGGAGCGGCGGTAGTCCCGCTACCCGTAGTCATTTACTTCGCACTTACCAGGCGCGCATAACAGCTAGGAATTTTAACTAAATTAGTCGGGAGTCGCCGCCGGGGCGCCTGGTACATTCATATAGGGGTTCTCACAACCTTAATGTTTTTGTTTAGAATGTGTCTTGTTTTAACAAGGTAGGGTACCTCAGGATTTTTATACATGTTTTGAGAAGGCTTGTTTGTAGGTAATGAGGTGTAGGTGTAACATTCGAGACATGTTTTTTTAGGGGTATGATAGAGCTTTCAATTTCGATGAAAGAACCATCAAAAACTACATTATCTTTAGATCTAAAATCAGCTAGAAAAACGTTTTTTTGGAACGATGTTCCTTTTTGGACGGTATCGAAGAAAAATAAGACTGAGGCTGAAAAAAACTTTTGTTCCATTTTACCGTCACGACACATGTTGTATGTCAAATCGTCACAGTGCGAAATGCGCAGCCGTGACACAGTCCATAGATTGTTACATTGTACGGAAGAGCGTGTCTAGGATAGTATAGAAATTTTTAAAGATTCCCAGTAAAGAAAAGTACTCTTTGCTTCGTTCCAACCGAGTGTTCCACGACACTCACGTACTTTTTTTACTTACACTGACTTAGGTACACAATTGAACTTTCAAATGAATCAGTCCATCTCGTTTTCATCATAATCATGAAACACTTCTATCATTGAATGTTACAATCAGAATTATGTATGACGTATTGTAACATAACTGCTTTCCACATTTTCCTCCTAGGCTGCGGTTGCGCCTCCTAGTCGAGCTCACGTGTACCAGGAGCGGGGCGCGCCCACCTCCTCGCCTAGCATGCTCCCCTGGTAGTTCGTACACGCGACCGCAAAAACAGGGGGTAGGGAGCACTTTTTGTGTTTATTAACCTAGTTACGGGAGCTTTTATAATAAAGCTTTAGGTATTTATTTGGTTTTTTCTTAACTCAATTAGGCCATGTTTTTTAGTTCTTAAATTGTCTAAATGTGTGAACAAAAATATCATTTCATTTGGAAAAAAATATTGAAAAAAATAATCATTTGTCTAAGTATGAGTTTGATTTTTTATTTACGCCTTTTAGGGCTTTAATCTTCTATCAAATATGCTTTTTTTTTTCTAAAAAATGACAGATCAAACTGTCTTTTGTTTTTTTAATAGAATAAATAGGTACAACACTTGGCTGATAAACGCGTCACTTACTATCTTACTCCTCCCAAGTTATGATGTCCTAGTAGATACAGCAGTACGGTATTCGGAAGGCACCCAAGGGACTTTGCTAGCTATCTACCAACCTCGTATACTGCAGTAGTTTGGATACATCTTTATGTGGGATGTTACCCTGGTACTTTAGGTTCCTTATAGTCGTAGACTAGAAAACCGACTTTTACGAAGAAATAAGTGTGATATTTAGCGTTTTTTATTACACGAAACACACAAAAAACGGGTTTTCGTAAAATACCACTCAACTTTTAATTTCCTAACTAAACCTTCCAACTAAAATAATCCCTCAGCGCCCCCTACCTAGGAGGCTACTTAATTATACTCACGTAAGATCCTACATATTCTTTTCTTTGTTTTTATTTGCTTTTTGATATGCCCTTTAAATGTACTTAGATCTTTAGATAAACATGCGGTAATGCCGCCAGTGTTTTGGGCACGCTTCCGACTGACAGGGACCTGGATCAGTTGAGCTATCTATAGATCATTTCTAACGATCCTTAGATAGCTTGCATATCATTTTGTAAATATATGTAAATATGTAGTAGCTTCTTCTTCTTCTTATTTAAGGATTTACTCCTTGTGACAACTGATGAATCCCTCTCCATGTATCTCTTTCCAGGGCTGCTTCCTTGACCTCTTTATACGACATGACAGCTACCTTCTCCTTCATGTAGTAGCTTAGTTTCTTTAAATTAAATATTTCTATAACATTCTTAAAACAATGATCTTTTGCGCTTTCAAAAATACGAGTTTTAATTAGCCAAAAGGCTGTACTTTTGGTAAGTTGGTACCAACCACTCACAATTAGGTGAGTAATAACATTGACCAGGCTTTGAAGCACTAGTTTTAAAGCTGTATACAGCTTCTAGTATTCTTGAAGGCCTACATTTTTAGTTTTTTAGACTCCGACGCAAGGAGTGTTTTTATTGGTAACACCTCGAGGTTATGTTCAGCTGTAGGTAGGGTTTTTTATGTAGGTTCATTCACCATAACGATTTTTTAAGGGTAGGTACTAGGTACCTATAGGTACTCTCTAGGTAGGGCCATATAAATTTTACTTCTGACAGATTAGTAGGTACTATTGCTGGCATTATTTAGTAGACTCGCTAACGATGCGACGTTGTTATAAGCTAGTGCTACACTGAGCTGACACGGCTCACACTTTAATTTCAAAACCTGCTATACCCCATACATGGCACCAACTTGGCCCTTTCACTGTAGACGGAGTTGATGGTAAATTGAGCTTTAAGTCCTTGAACTTAAGATTCAATTTTGCTTGGAAATTATAAGTTTACTGAACAAACACTGTTTCCGGCGACCGGCGAGCATGTATGAAGAATGTAATGAGAGTGAATGAAGCAAAAGTTGTATGTCAGAATCGTAGCAAGTGGAGATCCGTGGTCTCTGCCTACCCCTTCGGGAAAGAGGCGTGATTTTATGTATGTATGTATGAATGAATGCTGTCTGGACCCCTCCTCGATTATTTTTGAAAAAATGTTTGATGAATGTAATTTCCTGGGATGCAATCTATATCTACACACTATGCAAGTTTCTTTTAAGTTAGTGTCCAATAGTGACGAAGTTATTGGCCTCCTACAACTCTTCAACTACGATAACGCGTGGTCTGTACATTGGGTTGTTTGTTGATGTGACACACAAACAGAAATAATGCTAATATAATATTAATAATACTGGATATTTCACACAGCATCATCTAGCCCCAAACTAAGCAAAGCTTGTACTATGGGAACCAGATAACTGATATACTACTTATATACTTTATGTTGAATAATTTTATTTACAGAAACTAAGCTACTACATATTTACATATATTTACAAAATACAACAGTATTAGTCAAGCTATCTAAGGATCGTTAGAAACGATCTATAGATAGCTCAACTGATCCAGGTCACTGTCAGTTTATGTTTGTAAATACATACATATTATACCTGCATAGAAACACCCAGACCCGAGATAAATATTTGGAGATCATACAAACATATATCCCGCGGAGGGGATCGTACCCGCAACCTTCTGCGTGCCAAGCGGGCTTACACCCACTGTGCCACAGAGGTCTCCAAATATGGATAGCATCACAATTTCTAACTTTAAAGTAGGTTTTAAAAGTGATAGCTTCAGACATAAACACTGCTATTTATTCCACACTCAGGGTTCGCAACGGTACCCAGCTTACCCCTCAGGGGTAAGGAACCCCGAAAGGAAAGGGGTGGTACATTTTTTTTCAGATTTTTTCCCTCCCGATAATACCCTAATGGTAGCGAGCTTCCTTTTTGGCATTTTTTTCAAGATCGCGTATTTTTTTTACCCCAGTAATTTGCCCGTTTCTCGGGAGGTGCTGGTTTGCTAAAACACTGGTGACCGTATGATCGAAATACTTACCTTTGAGTATGTTCTTGAAATACGGTTCGATCATATTTTTCAAACACATTTTTGTCTCAAAGGATCAGCATTGCCATCCAGCGTGGTAATGCCGCCAGTGTTTTGGGCACGCCGACTGACAGTGACCTGGATCAGTTGAGTTTTCTATAGATCGTTTCTAACGATCCTAAGATAGCTTGACTAATCCTGTTGTAATTTGTAAATATATGTAAATATGTAGTTGCTTAATTTCAAGAGAATTATTTATTTAATATCATTATTATATATTATTATATGATATTATATATTTTTTGCCCTGCAGTGGGACAATACAAGCTAAAATAATAATAATAATAATAATAATATTATATATTATTATTGTACACCTGTAATGGTAGCATAATAGAGAGCTTAGTAATAAGTACCTAATATCTGTTATTAATATGAACCACAATAAATGAATTATGATCATCCGTCCGTGGTCCCAGCAAGGTATTATGGCCAAAAAACTCCGTCACCAAAGTTTTTTTTTTATGGAAGAGGGGACAAACGAGCATGTGGCACACCTGATGGTAAGTGATTACCACCGCCCACAGACAACTGCAGCATCAAGAAGCACTGCAGATGCGTTGCCGGTCTTTGAGGTAGGAATAGGCTCTTTTCTTGAAGGTGCCTAAGTCGTATCGGTTTGGAAATACCGCTCAGTTGGCCACTGAGTCATAAGAACTTATTTTTTAGAATTCATTAAATTACGAGCGCTATATGATTGTGTCAGTTTTCAAAAGGTAACAAATCTGTAGACTCAGGAATGGTCAAAATAATGATCACTCGTTAGTTTGAGGCTCGTTCACGGTTGACCTATTTAAGGGTAGTTTTTGAGCCCCCATGCGTCATAATTACGTTTAAAGGGTGTGACCACAAGTGGACTTATGACCGGTTTTTATACTAAGCATACTAGCTTCCGCACGTGGCTTCGCTTGCGTGGTATGTACCATGTGCTTACTTTGGGGCTAGATGATGCTGTGTGAAAAGTTCAACATTTTATTATTATTTTACATTTATAACATTAGTAGGGTGTAGTCGGATGCACGTCCCAACATTAAGCTAAACATTAGTTTTATTTTGGTATCGATAAATTTCACCCCTGCATTATGCATGCAGTGAAAAAAGTAGGAAAAATCGAGGGAAACCACCCCCTACCCCCTGGTCCTTGGCGCCACCTACCAGGGTAGCAGGAGCCGTAGGAGGTCCGTAAGATTAATACTGTACGGACGCTTTCATTATGGTATGTGGGAGTAAGCTAGCGGCTAGTGGGTTCCATGGATATACCATTCCAGTTGTTTTTCATTCTTTTATGAAGAATGGGAAGGTGGGCTTTTGACCTCAAAACTTAGGCAAGAATGAGGTCTACAATGTAGCGAGTCTACCCAGAAGGTACACACACACAAACACGTAAGTGTGTTGAAACTTAAGTTATGTACTATACTACACTCTACACTGTTTTATAGAGGTACAGATTGTTCGATATCCAAAATTGAGACAAATTACAAAAAAAAATACAATTGTTTATTTTTAAAACGGTTTAAAAACCTATGAGTTTTTTATTGGAACAAAGTTCCTTTTCGGACGGTATCGAAGAAAAAAATTACGGTGGCTGGAAAAAAAATGTTCCATTTTACCGTCACGACACATGTATATGTCAAATCGTCACAGTGCGAAATGAGCAGCCGCGACACAGTCCATAGATTGTTACATTGTTAGTACGGAAGAGAGTTTCTAAGATACCTAATTGACAATTCATTATATTCCCAGTATAGAAATATACTCTTTGCTTCGTTCCAACGGAGTGTTCCACGACACTCATGTACTTTTTATTTATTTAATACGGAACCCGAATGCGGGCTGACTAGCGCATCCCCTCGGCCTCGCCTGTGGTTTTATTTAGATTTCTCTGTTAGTCGCACTAATTAAGCACACAATGTGCATGTCTACCGTGCCAGGAGATACAGTCGTGACCCTAGTTCTACAATGCTACGTTTTTTATTTGAATTGAAGATAGACTTTTTTATTAAACCACTACAATTAATTTACTAGTACACCTTAATTTGTGTCGTGAAAACGGTAAACTTTTTTTCAAATGCAGGTAATTCATATTTTTATAGCATTTAAACTACACTTAATTTAAATACTTTATGATAAGATAAACACAATAATTCATATTTATCTCAAATCTACGAGTATTTTAACTAAACCAAAATAAGTTGCGTAGCATGTGGCTCGTAGCTATGCGTAGCACGCAACATTTTCGGGTGTGCTACGCCGTAGCCCCTCTACGGAAGTGATTACTAGGCGCTCATAACTCAAGGATGTACTGTGATACTGTACATGATACTGAAATAACGTCACTGTGTGTAGTGCGTGTTGTACAGACGAAACTAAGTAAAAATAAGATAATTAAGGCGATTAATTCCGAAAAATATGGATTATGGAACCGCCGCGCTTTTGATTCGCTGTTTATTTGACACTAGCTTGTTAACCAGGGGCACATAGTCAGTACTCACAAAAGCGGCACGAGCTAGCTATCAGGAACACAGAACTATTCCATAGTGGGTAGCCTAAAAAACTCCACTCATTAGGAGCACATCAGTCACAAAGAGTACATGTCCGAACCCTCGCTTGCATGTGCCGTAGTTATTATTTCTTAGCCTCTTTCACCCTCTGCCCCCCTGGTCATGTTGGCTCGACAGTCGACACGCAGCCTTTCAAGGGAGAATTGCCTATTTTTTTCCGAAATTACAGAGAATAATTTTAGGTTATATTTATCCATATCTTTATTCACTTCCTATTTTATAGGCTACAAATAAATTATAATAAATAATACAATCTGAAAGTTTGGATGTTTAAACACGTGTTTCAATGACGTCTTTACAAGTGAACAGAAAAGGATGAAACTTGGAAATGACGCAGATCGTAGTCTGGAATAGCATCAATCTTTTAAGATTTGAAAGTAACTCTGAGTCTGTTTGTGTTACGTTTTCACGCCAAAGCTGCTGAACAGATGATAGGATAGGCATGTATGTACATAGATTGCATCCTAAAAGAATATGGGCTACTTTTATTCAAAAATTATCATTGAAGTTCTGAAATAGGGGACATATAAAATGAACATCCTTATACTCATTTATCTAGTAATATATTATTGCATATCTATAATATTGCATTCGAAGTCGCAGGATACAACTAGCCATAAATATCCGTTACTGTTTTTATCAAAAGAACTATGTATATTGCTTATTGCACTTCTTGCTTGTTATTGACGACCTCTGTGGCGCAGTGGGCGAAGGTCCGCCTGCGATGCAGAAGGTTGCGGGTTCGATCCCCGCCGCGAGACAAATGTTTGTATGACCTACAGATATTTGTCTCGGGTCTGGGTGTTTCTATGTATAATATGTATGTATTTACAAACAAAAAGTATATAAGTAGTTTATCAGTTATCTGGTTCCCATAGTACAAGCTTTGCTTAGTTTGGGGCTAGATGATGCTGTGTGAAAAAAATGTCCAGGATTATTTATTTATTTATCTTTCTAAATAGAACTGAAATCTGCAAGAATCAGCAACGCCATCTATTGCCTTTAACTAGAACTACCAACTCCCCATACAAACTTTCAACCCTTATTTCACGCCCTCCATGATTAATATAGAGATTTTTTTCTGTCATAAGAACATTCTCCTGACAATAACAAACACAACAAAATAAAAAATAGTGAAATCGGTCCAACCGTTCACGCGTGATGGCGTGACCAAGGGATATAGGGATTCATTTTTATATATAGAAGATATTATTTCGCTTTTAAATACATTCAACAATAATAAATACATAATAATATAATAAACAATAATCGCTCAGCGACAAAGCCCTTTTTTTTGTGAATAAATAATAATAAATACATTCAACTTTAAAATGCAAAATCAGTTCGTTCTTCTCAAAGGCCGTTACACAAACTAAGGGACTGTTTGTAGGCAAAAATAGCGCTACCCTCACCCCCTGCTTTTAAACCTCAAGCGTCCAAGTGCGGGAATATGAAATTTTCGAAATGATAAAGCCGGTAAATAATAACTAGTGCGCCCGTATAATGTACAGTTCGCAAAACAGACGAATTTTGTCGGATACTAACTAACGCCATCGGCTTTGCTCACATATTGACCTCGGGAATACTTTTTGGGACAAGAATGTCATTGATAAATAACCACAGTGTATTTCTTGTATTGTTGTGTATTTATTATGTTATGTATATATATATATATGTTACATATATATTTATACAAGTATTTATAATTCTGTAGTATTGTTGTATCTAGAACAAAATTAATCATAGTAAGACAGTAAGTACCACTGTCTTACTATGATTAATTTTGTTCTAGATTTGTCATATTTTTACTGGGGGCAGTACTGAAAATGTGGGCATGGATCAAATATGTATTTGGACATGCCTCTGACGACCCCTTTAGACATCTTCAAAGGATCTGAAACATATTAAAGATCTGAGTCTACCGCGCCTCGGTGATAATATTATGTCATGACCCTGTCTGGTTTACTTGAGCTGTGTCTCTACTTACAAAGTATCTCACACATTTTATGTTCCTCCCTGTTTTACCACCATTACCAGGGCAGCATGGTAGCAGCGGGGTTCGTGTGTCTGCTTCCACATTACTCGCAAGGCGGCACCCCCTACCGCCCGCTGCGCTCCTGGTACACCCCGCTTTTTATACCTTCCGTACTGAAGTAATCAATTTGTAACTCTTAAATTAATTAAGAAAAAACTGCGCCAAAATGCTAAAGAAAGGGGTAATGCAAGGGAGTGTTTGCAAAAGTTTTGTGTTATATAACTATTTCTGTATACTATACTCGTATTACGAAAATTTGGAAATTGAAAATTTGTTCCAATGTATTTGGACGTGCCTCTAACAACTCCCTTAGATAGCTTCAAAGGATCTTGAATATCTAATGATGAGAAAACGTATACATATAATATGTACCTATAGTGCCTTGGGAATATAGTCTTCATAGTGTGTTTTCAAATCATGTTTGGTCAAAGATTTGTTAGGTCGAAGAACGTTTTATTTTTTATTTTTGGTAACCTATTGTCCCACTGCTGGGCGAAGATCTCCCCCAAAAATTTTCACTGGCCTCTGTGGCGATCTCACCACTCCTTTTCAAAGGCGTCGAGATCGTCCCTCCAACGCCTTTTGTTAAATGTATAACAAAAATGTATGTATGTATACCTAACTATGTATGTATGTATACCTAACTATCTGGGATTCATAAGTAAGTACTATGAAACTGAACAGGACCACGGACTCTATCGGATCAAATTACTCAAGACCATTCGAAAATGTGTACTAACTGGCTTCTTCACGATCAGTCACGATGTCACCTTAAAATCTTTTGTAAATGTCTAGTATAGAGTTCCCTCAAGATGTCTTCCTTCACAGAAGGTTTAGTTTAAAAGGGAACTAAAGATTTTTTACTAATAAACATAATAATCTCAATAAAGTAAAGTCAGCTCAAACATGTTAATATCCCAGTGTGCCTTTCCCGTCCCTAATTCCAGTTTCCACACTAGCTATACTTTCCTTTAGTTTTGTCCGATACCCGTCGTTATCTAGTTAGCCGGGTCGACGAGGGTCCGAGGGTACCAGGACCGCATAGGTAGGCAGGAGGCTCGTGATAGCCCCCACACTATTTATAAACGATACGCAATGCCCGCTGAGGGATTGTGTTCGCAGATACCAATTAGTGTTTCTGTTATCCTGGTATTCTATTTTACCTTTGTTAGTGAAACTTGTCTAAAGCGAGAGATCGTTGAATCCGTAAAAAATATAATCCAACCGCCACAATTCATACGAAAGGACCCCACCCAGTTCCCTTATAAATTTTACCTTAAAAATCCGCAAATTCGGGTCTTGGGCACGGTCGCTAGACCTTTCCGAAAAGGGTCCGAAAGGGATTTGCCTCGGGATCGGGCTAGGGGTCCGCACTTACACAAAATGTCCAAACCCCGCCCGCGCCCCGAGGGTCCCGGCTACCTAGACCGTAAATATACAAGTTTGTTGTCTATGGTGATTATGTAAGTGCTGTCCAGAGCTATGATGTTCGACGCTTTCATATTTTTTGAGATGGAAACACTAGTCTCTGAAAAGATTTTTAATAAACTAAATACGTACCGTCCTATTACAAGAAAATGAACCTAGTTTAGACTAAGTCTAACTAAAAAACTGTCCCTAGAAAAACGATCTTTAAATACTCGTACATAGAACGCTTTTTTGTGGTAACAGTTTTGTTTTGACATCTGTCAACATGGGGTTCAACCAATGACCTAAGAAGGGGTCAACTAAGGTTTAACGTTTATGTAATAAGCAGCGTAATGTCTATTAGCATCATCCAGAGCCTCCCACTGTTAAGTTTTAGGCCTCCCTAAGCCCAACTATTTTTTAAAATCTTACATTTTGTTTGTATCTTTGTTCAACTGGTTTCACACATCTATTCATTAACACCTAAAATACCCTATAGTACACCTAAATAAAGATAGGTGCTGCCCTGGTTCTTCACGGTATTGTTTGCGAAGAAACAGGAGTAGAATCTGAGTCCAGCAGCGGCCATACTATTACGCCACCATATAAATTAGCAGCCTTCACACGCACAATCTATAACGCGTAGATTCAAGCTTAAAAAAAATTATCACTCGCGATTGCGCGTACAGGCTTTCCCGCACGATTGCGTTTTGGCAAGGACTAACGAGTAATCGCGCGCGAAAGAACGCGTAGCATCAAAATTATCATTCAAGATCTTTCCGTGCGCAATACTGCACGCTCAATCACTCGCGAAAGATTGTGCGTGTGAAGGTCGCTATTGTTTCATATTTAGACATTCAAGATTTTTACAAATGTGTCAATGTCATATATTTACACAAATATTTTCTAAGTTAACATGTAACATGCCTCTGACTACCCCTTTAGAAATCTCAAAAAGATATTGAATAGGTACCTAAAATGATCTAAGAATATAAATAAATAATGCTGGACATTTCCATCTAGCCCCAAACTAAGCAAAGCTTTTACTATGGGAAGACTGTGGGCTTTCACCCACTGCGCCACAAAGGTCGTCTTATATCTATAATATGTATGTCTAACATGTTTTGGGGACTAAAGACGTGTTCCTTTTCCTTTCGCTTCTATAGTCTACCTATCTTTCGTTTTGCTTACCTACTGCTGCTTATTATAAAAACGTAAAACCTTGGTTGAACCCCATGTTGACACATGTCAAAACAAAACTGTTACCACAAAAAAGCGTTCTATGTACGAGTATTTAAAGATCGTTTTTCTAGGGACAGTTTTTTAGTTAGACTTGGTCTAAACTCGGCTCATTTTCTTGTAATAAGCCCCACTATGTATAAGATTTTTCACCATACACAATGCCCCAGGCATTACAGTGTCTTTTAAAATATCTTGCTACGCGATTGCTCCACCATTTATTGATTTGCAAAATTCTTTGACTGTCTGAAATTTAACATATGAATATGAAATTCTGTCTCGAAATTCAAAATTATTTTAACGGTTTTCATTCCGACAGCGAAATAAAACCGGTTTTCTTTTTTTTTTTCTCCAAGCAGGCGTAAGCACTATTTTCTTAAGGCGAATCGCACTGCGTGTAGCTCTTTTTTATTATGCGGCGTGTACTTGTGTTATAGGGTTGTAATTAGAGTATTACGGAGTGGGTGTGAAATCATCTAAGTATTAAAAATAATATAAAAATAATTCTGAACGTTACTACTGGTTTAAATAGTGGTGTTTTATAACTAATTTTACTTACTTTAAAAACGTCACATCAAAAGTAGATTGTGTTCTTTTATAATGCTGTCGTGTTATTAGAATACAATAAGTATTCAATCAAAGAAATTTAAAGAAAACATTCAATAAATATGACGAAAATGCACAATACATAATTATATCACTTTGCTTTATACTTTTTTGTATCATTGAGAGTAAAAGATATTTTGCAATTAGGTACAGATTGATTAAGTATGATCGTTATTAATGCTACGTATTTTTGATCTGATGTTCATTACGATTACGGGTTTTCGCCATCTCTAGGATGTTGGCAGGAGCGCTAAGGGTCCCCACGTATGGCAGGGGTGTCGAGAAAAAGTTATAATAACATTAATGTTGGTTCTTTTGACAGCCCCGCCGCCGTCGTTAGCAGCCCTGCGCTGTATCTTGTCATAATCTTTAGTGATGTGCCTGCTTATCGATAGACGACGCTTAGTTTTGACCGTTTTTTATTATTACTATGTTTATGCATTAGGTGAAAGCATAATAATATATACATTCAAAACTAACATCATAAAATTAAACTAGATTTTTTAATGTTATGTTAGGTATATTTATTATTTACGTTTTTTACGTATTTAATGGTGAACTAAAACATAATTTCATGTCTTTTTGTGGTAAATTTTGTGGTACTATCGAAACCGGCTTAGTCAGTTTTACTTATTTAAGTGCTACATATTAAATCAAAGTTATGTTCGTAGATTTTATCCAGTTTGTAGAGTTATTAGTAAGGAAAAGAGGGGCTTAGGTACATATTTGAAAATTACTAAACCTAACTTCCAGTTCCAACCAGACATTTTTAGAAGTCATTATCAATTCACCGCATTTCTGTTCAAACCGCAAACAAGTAACAAAATTAAGAAGTCTAAAATAACTGCATGCACCAGACAAAAATAATTTTATCGATATCGATCGCACACATCGACACATGCCCACCACCACATCACTAATTACGGGCGCAGACGGCGTCGGTCGGACCAAGGGTACGGTCCTGAATTTTTTCCCACCCCTACCCCACAGGAAAGGGGGGTTTCCTGTCCCTCCCGGACCCTTCTTAACATTTCCCTGGCTCCGAGGCACAGAAGACGCTTATATGAACCGCTTTCAGAGCCGTAGTGAGGGTAGTAGGTACCTCTGAAACTAATGGTTGGAAGAATGATATTTATTGTTATATCCGTTCTGATTTAAAAAATAGAACTGTTTTTATCGTCGATAGATAATTCGCTTTCAAGGAAACCTCGAATTCAGAAACTTAAACATTTAAGTAGTGATTTTCCGATTTCGTTTTTATTTAACTTGTTGCCATTACTTTCATTTCCATTCTAAGATACTTCGCAACAAAGTTCAGTTATATCAAGATTTGTCGCGTTTGTCAAAATCCTGAATAAAATACCCTATTTAGATACCTACACAACACAAGCCCTGTTCTCTGGACGAATTATTTACGAGTCTGTCAATGCCTGATCGAAGCTTTTAGGCGTTTTTAAAATCCTTCCCCCACATTGACTCGAATGATGACTCGATGAGAAGAGAAATGGTAAGACTCGCGCTTGACCAATCACCCCTGATGCCCTCCTGGCTGCCACCCTGACGGTTATATACTTTTCTAGGGTCGACCAGACCCTTTGAGGGTCTCGAGTTAGGGACCTACATATTCCCTTTTCAGGGCCGACCTTTTGTGAAGATTTAGGCGGTTTGTTTCTGTTATTCCCTGATAGTTCGGCAGTGATGCTGCTGCGAATAATCCTTGGATAAAATTACAACACGAACTGTAATCATTGTAATTACAGGAATAGATTGGAACTTATTGGCTTAGTATGCGCTTTCAACTTGTCGAGTGAGTTCGAATCCCAGCAATGTATCAATGGATATATGACTGACTAACCCTTGGATATTTCTAAACGAATTAGAATAAGTATACAGGGTGTAAAAAGACGTCTACCGAAGCCGAAAGTGGTAGGTACAGTATCCCAAAACACAGTCAAAACCAAAAGGATTTTCCGAAAAAATAATTATATCTAGAGAAAACAGCGTTTGAAGATTACTTTATGCGTTGTACTGGGCGCGTTGTTTTACGTAGATTGCTGGATTTTAAGTTTTAATTGTTTTTTTTTTCTAGGTAGGTTTACGTAAGTAGGTATTTAAACAATAATTAAAAGGTCGCCAGAGCGTTAGTTAAGTAGAGATACTTAGTTATAATTTTTAAAGTGTTAAACCACACTTAAGTATTTCATTGCGAAATGAAAACTCATCAAAATTTTCGATTCCGACGGGATTCGAACCCGCGACGATCAGACGATCCTCCTTAAGCTGGAGTGCCTTAACTGCTCGGCCACGGAACCACTAGACGTAGCAGTCGAAATATTTTACAAGCTCATATTTATCGGTCAAAATGCCATCTACACGTTTCGCTCAATGAACTCCTGCTCATTGTCCGAAGTTACATTCAGAAGTCATGTGACGAGAAGAATGTTAGACGAAGGCAGACCAAAGAGAAGATGATAAACTGAGTGACAGAGTAGAGCAAGAAAGTTCTTTCGAACCAGTGTGGTGGAAGGATTTTAAGTGCGTCTCAAAGGGGTTCAATAGTAATGGTCAATGATGGCTGTTATGCAAATTAAGAAAAAAAATATTAGGTAGGTAATCAATGTTTACTCTGTGTGAGTGACCCAAATACTTAATAGCTATCTTAGCCTAAAATCGATTGGCCTTTTAATTGCCCTAACAATAGGCAATGAAAAATTACGTTAATTTTTCATTTTTAAATCTGAAATATAAATGCTTATAATTTGATGACGAATTTGCCAAGTGTACAGTCAGCAACGAAAGTCGATTTATATTTTATGTTTCACAAATCTGAATATTTCCGAAAACCGTAACATTTTTACTAATATTTGAAGATAAAGTCTTGGTTCATAATAATTTCCCAAGAAAAGTTTATTTTTTCATGGTTATCAAAAACAAAAGCCATTTTAAAAAGTCCATCTGTTAATCGACTTTCGTTGCTGACTGTACCTATTTGTGGTACTTTTGTAAAATCAAGATCTAGGATTCAACTATTAAAAACCGGCTAAACTTGCCTTTTTACCGGTTTATTTCAATGAGCTTTCATCACCCTTTGTGACATTGAATAGTCAAATCTGGGTCACCAATAGTAGCTCACTGTGTTATATTTTATCTGTTATACATGCTTCCAGTTTGCAAAAGTAATTTTATTTATTTTATTTTACAAGTTTTGGGAAAACTAACAGCTAGGTATGAACATTTTTGTGTATAACTTATAAATAGTATGCAGCAGGAGGCTACATACTATAGGAAGGCCAATTACAAGTTTCCGCGAATAAATATCAACAAACTATATATAGCATGAAACGAAAAGTACTAACAGGTGGCGACAATAATAATAATAATAATGCTGGACATTTTCCACACAGCGTCAACTAGCCCCAAACTAAGCAAAGCTTGTACTATGGGAACCAGATAACTGATATACTACTTATATACTTTTTGTTTGTAAATACATACATATTATACATAGAAACACCCAGACCCGAGACAAATATCTGTAGGTCACACAAACATTTGTCCCGCGGCGGGGATCGAACCCGCAACCTTCTGCGTCGCAGGCGGACCTTCGCCCACTGCGCCACAGAGGTCGTCAACAAGAACCAATAGTAAGTTTAAAAAGTAAAAAACAAAATTTTAACCTAAAAATAAATACAAAAAGCATCTATACGCACTAAGAATATTGCTATTGGGTGCTTAATCTAAACGTCAAAGAAATTGTAAAAAATGATAAGTAAAATGCTGTCAAATATAAGATTTAAGATTTGGTGCAGGCTTCATAATTAAGATATTTGTTTAAGAACCGTTAAAACCGTTTATGATGCGTGGTAAAAGTAAATTGTGAGAACGTAGTCTGTACTTATTACTAGCGAAAATAATTACGGAAAAGAATTGTTAGCTCAATCTTATTATTATGTTTCCTTATAATAATTATTTATCGTTGTATGCTTACTCGAAATAGCCTATATTAAGGGGAAGACATTACGGCTTCGCTCGGATTCATTATATAAGCTAAAATAGTTACCTTCACCTTTAAGATATTTTTTGAGAAATTCACTTGAATCTTTACTGCAGTAATTAGATTATCTTTTAGTTGTTTTCTTTCAACTAAAACTTTTCTTCCATTCGCGCCTTTTTTCAGTCACGTTCTTTTGTTGCACAACCCGCTCTGTTACCATTCCTTTTCTTCACATGGCGCTGTTCATACTTCATACTTTCAGGCCAATATTGTTACCAAACCTGTGTGACTGCTACTTAAACTTTCGGATTATTCAGCTTTAATACAGCCAGGCTGTACGTCCCTTAAGTGCCTCTGTCACGAACCAAAAGGCGAGCAAAGTAGCTCCTGTCTTCCCTCGTCCGCTCTATGGGGGTAGACTCCCCAACACCCGCCAGGAGGCGCCACCCTCCCTCAGAGGACGTCTTTGAGCCCAACTTTAGCTGGGAAAACCCCAAAATTCAAGTTGCGCGCCCGATTACGAGTTGACGATATCTTTGGAATTCTGGTCTCCTGGTACCGCGCGCTTTTTGTGTTGGGAAAAAAGGAAAATTGGAGAGATAAGTTTGTTTTTTGATTTATAAAATATTGATAATGTGATTTCAGTTTTATTAGTTTTTGAAATTATTTTGGGATACAACTTTGGGAAATTAAGAAAGTCGGTGGAAGCCCCACTGAGTTGATGTTATTTAAATCTAAATTACAAAGAGATAATTTTACACAGGATCATCTTGCCCCAAAATAAGCAATGTTTGTGTTATGACATAGTTATAGAAAGCACATTAATGACCTACCTACTAGTAGCGTACACATTTTTCCATGAGCACATGAAACAAATGAAGCTAGGAAGAACTCTTTTGCGTCTATTACAAAATTGTCGTGATTGTTGTCATTACTTAGGTATCTACATGAAATATCGCAATAAATAGGACGGTGCCAACAGACCTACAGAAAAGAGGCATTTTTTATGTATGTTTTGTATAGTCCCCAGATATACTTAGGCTTAGAAAGCGTTAGGTTTGTTTCACACGATCAAGTAGCCTTGTTTGGAATATCAGTAGTAAAAGTTTTAACGCAAATCCGAATGAAGCACCTACCGGATAACAGAATGACGGTTTGAAGGCGGTAAGATGTTTTATCACCGAAGACGCGACTTGAGTTGTCACTTGAAGTAATTTTTTAATCCGGATTTTTTTATCAACTTCACAAACTACGTTAAGTTTGACGTGTATCGGTGACTTCTTTACGATTATTTATCGGCTTTCACCACTTATAAACACAGATTTATCACCGAAAAGAAAGCTATTCCCCAAAACTAGACCTTCACGGTATAAGTCGCGAAGAAAAGAGTAGAATCTGTAGTCACCTAGTTTTTAAGACGATTTCCAGTGATCAAACTGTAACTGAAAAATAGAAAACCGGTTTTCGGACAAAACCGGTTGTAAGTGCACAACTCTACCCCTCGGGCGAGGTCGCAGTTTACGGGCCATAGAATTAAGATTAAAGATTTATACCCGTTTGTATGTTTAAAAATGATATAATACTTTTGGTTTTTAGAACATAGATATTTTGAAGCTCGATAATAATTACTCGGATATTTTTTAAGAACACTGTCCAACTGCTGGGTATAAATCCCTTAATTTTACTAGCTTTCTTGTAAGACAGTTCGCTTCTTCCTCGTGCTCCTACTAAATTCTCCTACTAATAGGAGCACCGGGACACCCATGTCCTGATGCTCCTACTGAACATAAAAACCACGGGGATCTGGCACTCGCCGGCCGCTACCGCGGCACGCTTCGCTCGGCTCGTGCGTGGTTGTTCACTATACACCTAACCACTCCTCGCAACCTATGCTATAGGTCTGTTAGTTACAGTTTTTAAGTATTATGCAGTGGGCGAAGGCCCGCCTGCGACGCAAATGGTTGCGGGTTCGATCCCCGCGGCGGGACCATTGTTTGTATGATCTGCAAATATTTGTCTTGGGTCTGGGTGTTTATATGTATAATATGTATGTATTTACAGACAAAAAGTATTTAAGTAGTATATCAATCATCTAGTACCCATAACACAAGCTCTGCTTACTTTGAGACTAGATGATGCTGTGTGGAAAGTCCAGCATTATTTATTTATTTATGCAGAATTTAACTAAAGTTATGTAAATATTTACAAACCTATCTATTATTACATAATTTTACAAAACTCTACATTTCTCTTAGATGTTTAGTCTATTCTATTCTATTTTATTCTATTTCGTTGAGAGAATTATTACAGAGTCATGTACAATATGTACCTACACTACATGGCATTATTACTTTGTTACATACTCGTTCGAGTTTCTAATTTCAAAAGCTCTTAGAAACGATGTATTCCTGGTACTGTTGCTGTAATATTACTCCTGGTAGTTTCTGGGTACCAGAGAGTGCGAGGAAGACGAGTGCATTTTTCTCTTACTAGGAGCTTATAATGCGTCAAATGCAAATAATAAGAATGAATGAATGAATGAAAACTAAACTTTATTGTACACCAATTAATAACAAAACACCACATAAATAAAACACGTTCGAAATTAGTACAATGGGCGGCCTTATCGCTGAAAACGATTTCTTCCAGGCAACCTTAAGAGCCTTTTTTAACATAATTATGCACATTATTACTCCTGGTAGTTGTTAGTAAGATGACTTCATTTTTCTGTAATACCTGTATAATATATATATATATATAATAATACCTATATGCATCTAATGCCATTAATAAGAGCGATTTTTGACTTAATATGCACATTTGGTAGAATTACGCTAAGCTTACAAATAAATGAATAATAAAAGTATTTGATGCCAGAGAATTTTTAAAGAAAATATAAATACGAAAGTTTGTCGATATGTTTTTTTAGCTTCACACTGAAAAGGCTAAACGTATTTTTGTTCATAAAAAAATGTTTCAATATATTTTATATTTATATTTTATATCTAAGAAACTGCTTTTATCATAGAAGCATTTTGTGTTATGTAGAGCACGTATTAATCATTACTCAAATAACGAGTCAGTTATTAGAGTTGTTTCCTTGATATTTTTTAAGATAACGGTGCTCATAATACGGCCGTAATATGACAGAATACAGACCGATAATACCTATCTAGTACTTATCTAATAATTTTGTTTTTAATGAATGAATGAATGAATAAATGAATGAATGAAACATTCTTTATTGTACACAATAATTAGAGAACAACTTAAGAACTAATAAAACCTAATGAGAAAATTTACAATGGGCTGTCTTATCGCTTAGAAGCGATTTCTTCCGGACAACCTTTGGGTGGAAAGAAACGTACAGTTCACCCAACGGATCTAGGCATTCGTGAAGTTAGCCGTTTGTCTACGCAGAACAAAATTTTGTATGAAAAAGCGGTCACTGCGCGGACAAACGGCTAACTTCACGAATGCCTAGATCCGTTGGGCGAACTGTAATTGTACTTAATTGATAAGTTTCTAGTCAGTTAATTGGGCCAACTCTGGTGACGGGGTGTTTAGGGCGCTTTTAAAACGGGAGGCGTTGTAAAATTCTGACTGGGTTTAATAAATGTGTGAGTTAATGTGAATTTTAGGTAATACATTTTCTTTTTAAAGTACATAATGTATATGAGTCAAGATCAATTTAAGCGTTCTTCTATACTTGTTAATATTTGGAGTAACCACAGGGAGGAACCCTTACGTACGTAAAGTGACGTCACGAAGCCCGTAGACTACCCACCAGGGGTCCAGACCGCAGGAGGCAGCGCTTAATTACGAAAAATCAGCGAAGCTATAGAAAAGTACTTTGCCGGCGCCGCTGGCTGACCGGATATTTCTTTAGCTGTCCAAAGACCCCCCCCATAATGTAGGGGGAGATATAAAGATACAGGCCCCCACTTACCCGGTCCTTTTGCTTTTATAGAGGGTGTGTATAAAACCGAATCGCCCAGTTTTAGCGTGCTGTTACGAGCGGGGCCGGCGCGGTCGCATTATGCGATACTCTGATACCTACTGCGTGGGTATGCTACCCTGGTACAATACAATGTTATGGCTAGATTTTGCTGTTTCTGTACGGTTTGTCTGTTTGTTCTAAACATTGAACTTTATTAAAATCCAGCACAAAAGAAAATCATTTAGAGATTTTGTTTCCTTTAAAAAAAGTAAGCCGAATTGAGACACGACTCGTAGAAACCGTGTTGATATCATCACTCATCTATAAATCAAGTAAGATCCAACTTGTATAATAAAGTCTTAAAAAAAAAGTAAGCACTGGTGCTTACTTTTTTTTTAAGACGTGCACGGGGAGGAACAGAGTTTTGTTGTCCGTTTATTTCGAACGGAAACAGTCAACCATTCATTCGATGATAGCGCGGAACATTGCTTATTTTCTTAAAATATGAAGTTTTTTGATGATAAACAAAATCACGACTATCCAAGCGCGGTAGAAATTCTGTCAGAGCTTTTATAAGCATGAATAAGAATTGTCTTCATTAAAGGGTTAGTCACAAGCAAGACCTTTACACTTTCCAGACGTAAATAATGCAGCCAGAGCAACTGACGAAAACTAGTAGTGAATCTTTTATGTCACCCTAGTACTCGTATACAATGTTTGGATGAAACGAAAGTCCAGTATGGTCGATAAACTTGCGAATAGGGGCGTAAAGAGAATTAGCCTAAAATAGGGGGAATCGGGCTATGATTTTGCGGGGTAGAATGGTTGATTTGCTATAAAAATTTCGTCAAAAATACTTTCATGGTTTTGAATTTGATGGATTTATCAAGGCACGATAAAAATACTGAGATAACTAGTGATAGATGCGGAAACGACGCCGAGATAAAAGCCTTTCTCTCCTTTCTTTACTCATACTACCCCCTGTGGGTACGTACGTAGGAGTCAGTGATCATCTCTGGTAGTGGAGTATTTTTAGGCCGCCTTAAGGCTTCCGTTACAGCTTAACGACTTAAATAGCCGGGACCAGCCTTAAAACGTGCCCACCGAAACGCGGAAGAATACTACCCCCTGAGATATCTTCAAATTTAAAGGGTCTGAAATAGGTTCTACCGTGGCCTGATTAAAGCGGCGTTGACACGATCAGAGTATACTCTGACAGAGTGGACTCTGTAGCCTACTAGGACGCTACTTGGATCGTGGCAACTCTGATGACGCACTCTGATGACGGCGGCCCATCAGAGTTGACTAGGACCGTGTTCTACTCATCAGAGCTGGCTCGTACGAGTAGGCAAACAAAATGGCGTCACACACTCAACACAATCAACGTCACACAAACAAAGAAAAATAGTCCATGTCAATCAGAGTACAAAGAAAATTATCAGAGTCAACAATGATGGTGTCAACAGCTGGATAGCTGGTGACACACTCGTACGAGTAAGCTTCATACGAGGTTACTAGGATTAGTACACTCGTATGAAGCTTACTCGTACGAGTATACTCTGATCGTGCCAACGCGGCCTTAATTAGTAGTGCTCGTGTCTGTATTAAAATAATCTGAGTCGTATAAACAAGTATCGACGTTTCTTAGGTAGAGTTTTAAAATCACATCCGGCGAACGCTCGAGTGGCCACCCCGTTTTATTGTCCGTGGGCCGATGCCCGATACCTAGAGATATTAATTTCTCTTTATTACCAGGGCGACATGTGCTTATAAGATGAAGGTAACTATGCTGTTACATTATTCGGAGGGGGAAGCCGTATAAAAACGACAATTTCCGAGCGCGCCCGCGCCTCGCCCTTCGCCGCTCCTCCACTAATTAACTGCCTAGCGGTTATGTCATCCTGGTACGTTTTGTGGGGTAGGATGTTTTTTGTGACAGTTTGACAGTTGACCTTTGTACGAGTTATGGAAATTGCATTGTTTTTTTGCTGTCGATAAACGCACCTGGTGAGTTGTGACGAGAACATTTCTTTAAGAATTTTGTAAAAGGCTAATGGAAATAACATTATCTAGGCACTATCGTCTTCAAAGGATCTGGATTTCATACAAAGATCTAAGAAAATGTCTATCGCGCCTTGGGGATACAGTCAGATCATGTTTGTTTTTGTTTTTTACTGATCTCAGTATAAGTATTGCATCATGCATGTTTTTGCTGCATCCATGTGGAGACATTAGAAGGCCAAAAGTCATAGTCATGAATTCGTATTGACCAAATAAGAGTATCAAACGTTATGTCAGATTACTTTTTTTATTCGTACTAGCTGGATAATATAATAGCCATATTAAGTTATTTTCATAATTGGGTATTTACAAGATGGATAATACGTATCCTATATTGAATAAGTGAAGATGATGATATGATAATGCACCGTATGCCCCTAATAATAATGTTTGAAACTATGACCATGTAATGAAATTGCAATAACAGAAATTAGACTAAATCAATAGTTTGTGTAAAATAGGTGGGTCAGTAGCGACCATGTGGCCGGTTTCCCACTAAGGCTTGTATTACAGATTGATACTCAAGTAAAGTTGAACGTCTAATCAGTAATCTTTGAGTATTTAATGCTTGCATTGGTCTTAGTCTAAAACGAATTTACTTAGAAATTGACATATCTCACAAAATGAAAAATTTCCGTCAATTTTTTTTCTGAAAATCCTTACCTATGGATTTGGTTGTGTGTTGATGTACCACCCCTTTTCGTCTTCAATAGACGTCTTTTTACACCCTTTATATCACTTATTTATCAATATTATGTATGTAATTGATTTATTTACTTAGCAGTGGGTGATACCGGGCTGACATGATGATAATGATGATTCATATATCAATAGGGTTTGAAAATGGAAATCTATGCTATTTTAATTTTATGAGTACCTACTACTATTGATTTAGCAGGTGCTAAACACCTATTTACCATAATATATGATATACAAGAACTAATACTACATCTAAATCAGCATAGTCTATTCGGGAAGCAAATACTATAATCAATAATACATACACTACTTGTCAATTGAAGTTCAACCTTATTGCCTACGTCTTAAGATAATAGTGGAAGTGATGTGGTACTAGATCAGTGGTTGGAAATTGAACCGTATTTTGTGGAGGATAAGGTGTGCGTTGTGTGTTTAGCTGTTAATTATTATGATCTGTTTGGTATGTCGCTGATCAAGCGTGTAATAGGATACTTGGTGTATTTACTATTTGACATAACATAACATAGCATAAACATACATAATTATAATATGTATGTATGTGGGTGGTTCTTTCTTGCTTCCAGTTCTATATGATCTATAAAATTTGTGTCTCGTTTCAACTCATGGTTTAATAGTATGTCCATTTTGGATAATGTACTTTTCAAATAGTGGATTAATTTTAGATTTTGGTGATGTTTATTTTTGGAATGAAGTTCCTTTTCGGACGGTATCGAGAATGGGGGATAAAAGAAAAAAAGCGTTCGATTGTACCGTCACAACACATACATAGGTCAAAACGTCACAGTGCGAAGTGTGCAGCCGCAAAACAGTCCATAGATTTTTAAATTGTTAGTAGTAAGTAAGTATATCTGTCATCTAGTACCCATAACACAAGCTCTGCTTACTTTGGGGCTAGATGATGCTGTGTGAAAAAGTCCAGCATTATTTATTTATTGACAAATGTCAAAGTTAAAACTTCGTTCCAGCTGAGTGTTCCACGACACTCACGTACTTTTTTATTGTCTGTTGTGTTATATTATGATGATAATAGTGATACTCCATAAGCACTTGCAAAATGTTCACTCTTTCCTCATTATTATTTACACATTTCCTTTGGAAGTACTGTATAGGATGTAACTAACGAATTCACACACACATTCATACACATAAACACTGGAACAGATCATTTACCACCACCGAAACGCATCCAAAGGGTGGCACCGCGTTTTTTGGGGATCTCTATTACTTAGGCTCCACTGACTGGGTCCATCCGTACGTCCGTCTGTCTGATATGGCCTCTATAACAATAAACGATAAAAATAACAAAAAACTAAAGAGAATCGCGACTGTGACTTCTCATAACAAATCCTTTGAAGATTGAGGCTTGTTAGAGGCATGTCCAGGATTAGAACACAACGATGCACTATTTGCCGTCACGGCTCTCTGTATTTAAATAATATATTTTTTATACAAAAAATAAAAAAGCAAATAGTCCCAATTATAGTGGAGTCACAAGTGATAGTTCGAGAGAATTTGAACCATATTTAGGGATTTCGATAAAATGACAGATATGTTGACTTGCCATTTTATTCAGTCATTTTGCAAAGTGACAATAACACAACTAACTGTGACACAGCTGCGCATACCTGTCTGCAGGATGCATGATTAACATGATGTGTCAGGTGGGGGTAGGCAGGGGCAAGAATTGAAGGCGAACTTATTGCTGCTTATTATAAAAACGTAAAACCTTGGTTGAACCCCATGTTGACACATGTCAAAACAAAACTGTTACCACAAAAACCGTTCTTTGTACGAGTATTTAAAGATCGTTTTTCTAGGGACAGTTTTTTAGTTAGTCTTAGTCTAAACTCGGCTCATTTTCTTGTAATAAGCCCCATTCTGTCTTGTCAAAGAGCACGTGCTTTTATTTTTAGTAACGGCTACTATATTTACTCGTAGTCAGCTCGTTTCCATTTTTTCGAATGTTGCTTTGATAAATCTGCCCCCTTAGCATGACGATTGTCTAGGTACCGGAGACTAGATAAAATTACAGTTATGATATTTTTATCTACCCGTTTTAACCACACTCTAATGTCTTTACTGTCATTCTTATCTATTCTTCGGTACCTAGACAATCGCCATGCTAAGGGGGCTGCTATATTACGAAGGATCTTGATTATGCATGCCTACATTACAAATACTCTACATAGGTACTTCATAAACGAAACGAGCAAAGAAAAGTTTTTATAAGCATTATTTTATTTATTTGGCACACAAAACACATTATAACAGAAAAAAATAGTAATTAATAATTAAAGGTTTTGACACTGTTGCAACATAAACTGGTGCGCACAGCTATACTGACATGTTGAACTGAGAATTTTAAACAAGAAATTGCAGCTAAATCCATGGTTTCCTTTTCTAAGGAACAAACACAAAAATGACCACTAACTACCTAAAATTTGTTTAAAATTGTTTTTTTTTTCTAAAAATCATCTGCCTTCCTCGTTCTTATAACCTTTCTTTTTTCTTAGGGAACGTCTTGCCCGACGGAAGCTTTCCACCTCTTCCTGATTTATGTGCGCCTAGTCAGCCTTTTTATTCATACTAGGAGTTTTCTACGATTCGCGCCAAATTTGTTTGCGTTTATGCTCAACTAAACAATATTATTTTTATCGTACAATTTTCTATAAAAATATGTTTAGCCATTATCAGCCCAAGGTTAGCAATTAGTAAATCGTCAACATTAACTCAAAAACTACTTCAAATTCAACCTAAAAGAACTGTTGATGAAATAAATAGTGTGTTGAAAGAATAGACTCGCTAAATTTTTTTTTTTTTTTATAATGCTGGACATTTTCACACAGCATCATCTAGCCCCAAACTAAGCAAAGCTTGTACTATGGGAACCAGATAACTGATATACTACTTATATACTTTTTCGTTTGTAAATACATACATATTATACATAGAAACACCCAGACCCGAGACAAATACCTGTAGGTCATACAAACATTTGTCCCGCGGCGGGGATCGAACCCGCAACCTTCTGCGTCGCAGGCAGACCTTCGCCCGCTGCGCCACAGAGGTCGTCAAAATGTAAATGTTAGGTTTGGTTAGGAGATCCGATCGTCCAGATTGACAAAATCAATTAAGCATTCATGTTTTAAGCAGATAATGGTGATATAATTACTCACACATACGAACCGACACAATAAACATGTATCATTATGGATCACTTGGGCAGGTATATCATTACGGTATGTACCCCACTGGGGTATATAAGTACATAACACACATTCGCAGGTATATAAGCTTAACCGATCAATGCGGCGCGGGTGTCGCGTTTTGGTAGGTACTTCTGTTTTTATATTTTCATTCCATCGATGGTTGTTTTTGAACGATTCGAAATTGGCTACTGTTTTGGAAATGGATTAGTGTAGTGCGCACTGCGAAAAAGAACCCCTTAGTAACAAAGAAGCTGGTTTGAGTCGCACTGGGAAAATGATAAATGATTTACGGTTGGAAAGTCGTACATTGAAAAAAGCACCAAACTTTTCCGAGCGAAAGATTTCAAAAGTTTTTTACATTTGATTAAATTATAAAAGCGACGATTTTACTTAGTTCTAGGAAGTAATTGTATGCTTTTTGATAGAAATTAAGTTTTTTTGTATTTGAAAAATGATAAAATTTATTTTAGTAATAGAGTCACTTTTATAATAAATAGATTTTGTCGCGTTAAAGCTTCCATTTGATGCCTGTACATTCTCTTTGTTCATTGGAAGCATTTTAAAAATATATTTTCCTATCCACCCCATATTGAGCTGCGAAGCGATCGGAATGTGCGTGTATGTCATTGATGCACTCGGTGTGAGTCAGGGGGACCATGGGGAAGGTGGATTGGGCTTGCCCCGGACCGGACCGACCTACCTCGCTCTCCTCACTCAGTGTGCGTCGAACCTTCTCACCAAGCGGTCGCTTGTCCGACCCCGCGACAACTTACACGCGATTCTCGATCGAATCCTTCGAAATTTAAATCGTAAACTTCAAATTTGGAATCTGTAAAGGTTGGTTGTTCGTACCGCTTCGATTTTTGAATTTTAAGTGTGTGGGAAGTAGTATAAGTTTTTGCATCGCTTTGCATAGTCAAGAATGGACATAGGAACTCGCTGAGTAAGTACAAAGTAGGGCCTTGGTATTGCCGGTAAAAAAAACGCAATTATCGAGATGGTTGGTCTTTGTCACGACACGACAGTCATTGTTTTAGTGAATTTATTAGAGTAATCGACACTGTGACAGCTCCTACATTATAGTTCCTTGTTTTTATAAAAGTACCTTACTTAAGTACAATTAGCAAGGTTGTTTGAAAATGCATTTTATCCTCAAAGTTAGAACAGATCTAATAGGCAGTAGTCCACTTGAATATTTAATTGTGTAAAATCGCATTGCAAATAGGTTTGAATTCGGAAAACTAGTAAATAGTCAAAGTTATTTTTAGCAGTAAATTATGTACTTCGTGCAATTGGCTAATTGTTTTTCTATGAGTAAGTAGGTAATTGTGTTTTAACTAGCACCTAATAGTTATAATTATAAGTTGGTGTTCTTAAAAAGAAGGCACCTGGCTAGTAATTATTCTACTGTTTCAGCCATACAAGTGGTTATGTACTGCAAACAACAGAATACTTACCTAAATGATATTCCTTATTATATTCTAGTACTTGAAGTTTAAGATTTCATGTTTGGCAAGCGGTTTCTCAGTTTTACAAAAGTTCACCTTTCAACATGTACGTTTTAATTAAGAATGAACCTATCAAATTCCACTGGTTATTTGAACGCACAATTTCACGATACCAGGCGAGCAGACTTCAGCAAGAGTTTGAAAGTAATTTCGGAGTGCAAGCCCGCGTCGAGTTAATCAAATCGTTCACGGTTCTTGTCGCTGATAACACCGCCTATTGTGGTATGTTGCTCTGGTAGCTGTTCCATTTTTTATTGCTCCTGGTGCTGAATTCGATAACTTTTCGATAAACGACGCAAGAATAATTTCATTTGCGCAATTTTAACGCTATTCAGCACATATTTGAATCGACCTAATCATAAACCTAATATAAAACTGGGTTCCTATTTGACATGCTGGCTAACTAAGTATTTGAGCTTGCAATTTTCATTGCTTTGTTTCTTTTACGTTGTATGTTGACAGTCTTTTTTTTTAAAGAAAAAAATTCTAATTAATTTCATAGAATGAAACATAATGGAACAACACTGCTTGGACAATGACACGTGATTGTTTTTAATCTGTGGCGATGCGTCCGACAAAGCACAAAATAGGGAGGGGGTAATGAGAGCTAGACCCTTCGGATAACAGCTCATAATGATTCAAGTGACTTGAATGAAAAATCTGTCAAAAGCATTAAGTCTTATAGCAGAATATGTCAAGGAAATTTACAAAAAAAAAAATCTATTTAAAAATTAGGTCTTTTTGGTACATCCTTTGATTTACATAATAGCTTTGGGTATTCATAATAGGTACTTTATTTGACTTAAATGCTTGAGTATAATCATAATCAGTCTATTTAAGAGTTTAATTATTTTAAGAAAGTCTTATACGTACCTAATTCGTCCGTCTTTAGTTTATGTAATTATATTTTCACGCAATTTCATTCAAAAGTAATCACTTTTACAAAAAATAGAAAAAAACTGAAGTCCATTAGCGCTCAAAATCAATTAGCTAAATAAAAAGTGCACAACCGTGCCCAAAGCCATTTAAATGGCCTTGTTGTTATCGCAGGAAAATAGCGGAGCAGTGACCGAGGCTTTTCACCTGTCGTCAGCGCAGCACGCAAGGTAATGAGGTTTTGTATGCCTTTGCATAAGCCTTCAAAACATACCAATGCATAAAATGAACCAGCTCAAAAAGATGTGAACTGATGCAATCGTAAAATGAACTTTTTCACACAGCATCATCTAGCCCCAAACTAAGCAAAGCTTGTACTATGGGAACCAGATAACTGATATTACTTATACACTTTTTGTTTATAAATGCATAGTATACATAGAAACACCCAGACCCGAGATAAATATTTGCAGATCATACGGAAATTTATCCCGCGGTGGAATGGAACCCGCAACCTTCTGCGTCCCAAGCGGGCTTACATTACACCCACTAAGCCACAGATAACACACACAAATAAGGTTGAACTATTGATAAAGATGTGATCTGAAAAAGCAATGTTCTTCTTAAATATTTAAGTACATAAAATTAATGACAAGTTAAAATAAATACGCTAATAGATATTGAGAGAGACACAGAGAATGTTTTTTTTTTGGACAATCGTCAAAACGCTTATTCTGAAAACAATAAACAAGTTTTTGTTACCTACTTCAATGTTTAGAACTGAAATCGGTGCCTGCACGTGAAAAACAGTTGCATCTGTTAGCCTGTTATCGCAAGCGCTATGAGAATGAGAGCCCTCTACGATATAATCTGTTCAAAGCTCCGCTGCAGTTCAGGGCTCCTGGTAGTTTTTTCTCGGAATTTTGTTTGCTGCTTTTTTCCATTTAATGCTCAGTTCCTTCCATATAGGTAGATTCCCTAATGAATTAAAATGCATTGAACGCTCTTTACTTTACCAGTTTTCTTACTGCCAAGGCAACATCAAACGGCTTCTTTCAATCAAATCGAGTTTGAACATACAAAATACAGAAATCAAAATATAAAATGTCAGTATTTATTTATTCGAGAACTACTTATAAAACTAGCAAAGTTGGAATCGCACGGAAGCCCGCAAACAATGAGCCGGTCCATTGAAAAGTATTGTGCAAATAAGGGAGCTTGCTGCACCCTCGGCAAAAAGTAGCCTCTTTTCGAAAATGGAATGCTCGTGCTCGCATTGGATGCGAACGGCACTGACCTTACGCAATTCAAACCTGCGTAGTGTGCTCACCCCTTTATTCCCGACATTTTGTTTATTTTTCACGCGCATTGTAAAGAACAATCCAGAAAAATCAAGAGCATCACTCAGCCATCACATATTTTATTATTCATTATTCATTGGCCTCAGTATATTTTACGTAGCATTGATCTTATTTGCCGAGTCAGCATTCACCTAGTTACGAAAATGTTTGTCGAAGCGTTACGAAACCAACCTTTGCTCCCAGCTCTAACACCAAAACGAAATGGCGACTAATTAAAAACAAAACCAAAGACAAAAGTGCTGTGAGTGAACCAAAAAAACTTCAAGATGGCTGCGAAGAGGAAAGCCGGCGCTTTACTGCAGCATGTCCTGCCAAAGGTAACGTTTATTTTACAGTTTTTCTAGATTCTAGATAGCGCAAACTTCATATCCTGCATGGTGGAGCTGCCCAGTTTGGCTTAAGATCTGCGCGCGTGCACTGTCAACAGGAAGGGGGATCTAGTTTGAGTGGGCACGATAAACATGCCAAGGCTGAGAACGCCGCGATGCCACTTATAAAATAATATGGCCAGTTCCCGCCATGGCTTCTACCACTATAAAGCGCAGTAAAAATGGTATAATTAAAGGAATTTATAATGACACCCGTTGCGTATAACGCGGCCGATTTGTGGTGGCCTGTGTTATTCTTGTAGGATAATAGAGTGGATGGTTATTTTCGCATGGCCGTGTTGGTTGGCTGCATCGAAATTGGCGCCAAAGTCAGTTTTCCCGCGGCCGGTTCGCCTTGCAAATGGCGAAGTCTCGAATGACACGAGACGTTGATAAGATTAGAATGGACATGCCTTCAAATGAGGTGATTTGGATAACGTTCAATTTTTATTTTAGTATTATAGCTTTACGTGGGAACAATTTTATATAAGAGGTTTCAGAGATAACCCTATTATTTAATTCTTCTTGCTCATTTAATAGTGCATATGGGACCTATGGGATAGTTGGAAGACTGACAAGCGAACGTAATATGACCATATTGGTGACATTTTAGGGAAGGAACAGGTCATATTAAGTTCCCTACACTTACTAGATTGTATGAAGAATGTAATGAGTGAATGAGGCGTTAGAGTGATCTCTTTCTGGCAACTTTTGGATTGAGAGAATCTATCATGTATGTCTATTTAAAACAAATGAAGAAACGTTTGTGTAAAAGCTATTATCTTATGGTGTGTTTTATAAAAGTTACAGTAGTATATAATCTCTTCGTTACAAAATCAAGCCTAACGTGTTACGAAACACACCGTCAGACTTACAGAGCAAATTTATTTAAATCCTAATAAAAAACAGATATCCACACAATTCTAACGCTTGCTGACCAATGAGGCGCCGTACGACCTTGTATGCCATATCTAAACATAGATAGGACCTAGCCTATACCTATTTCTAGTCTAGACCTAGCAGTTAAGCCTTTTAGGCACGACGTGACAGAGACGAAGCGGTTTCTAAGATGTATAGAAATTGCTTCATAATTCCCCACTTTGATAAATAAGCTGGTAGAGATTATCAGATGGTGGATATTAGATAGATGATTTATACAGCGTCAGGACTCAGGAGGCAACCTATGCCTGTACTCAAAGGGACATTGTTTGAGATCTATCTTGCCGAAGTAAAACTCGATAGTCTGAGCCATCGTCGTGAGGTATCGTGTTTGTCGGTATTCTACAGATTTTACTACGGTGTATCCAGGAGCTACACGACCTTATTTCGCCTTCACCTTCGCTTTCGATTTTCGATTGTTACATCGGCTATAGGCTCTGAAGTCCGGAGCGAGGAACACGTCCTTAGTTTAACCCCAATTTACACGAAAACCCGTGCTCGTCCCTGCTGCGTATGAAGCTCACTAACTTGTGAGTACTAGAACCTAAGTAGGTCACGTTTTGATGCTGGGATGCATAATTAAACCCTTAATGGCCGAACAGTTGAGGTGGGGTCCTAAAAGGTTTCTGTTATAGTGTTATCTTTAGCTGAGTACAGTCAACTCAAGCAAATTATGGTTGTAATGAAAGTCATTTTGGAAAACATCGTGAGGAAACGGATCCTTAAAAGTTACGAAAACATGTGGCAAGTGCACAAAAGGAGCATCTTTGAGGCGCATTTCAAATCTTTTCACCACACTGGTTTGATGCACGGCAAGAAGAACGGCTTCCTGCCCTTGTCATTGTCACACAATAGATTGTATTCTTCCGTTATCCTCTATCAGCCATATTCTCACTCATTTCTTTCTTACTCAAGTCATCTTTTACAATCAATCCATATTTGGCCTCTCTTATATCCATCTACTTTTTTTTTAAGTACTACATACATAGTTACAACAATCACACCTCTTTCCCGTAGATTATTTCCCGAAGAACACTGACACATACGAACTTACTTGCTTTCGCGACCTATACCGTAAAGAGCCGGAAAAAAACACTGCTTGTACACGCCCAATATTTTAGCTCTGTCTCTTCTCTATAAAGTCACAGGTGGTAATCTATACCCGAGTGACATAGAAAATGTTATACAACGCGAACGAAGCACTTTATTAACCGACTTCAAAAAAAGGAGGTTTAGTTCGGCTGTATGTATGTTTTTTTTATGTATGTTCACCGTTATTTCCGTCAATTGTGGACCGAGTGGAAAATTTTTATTTGTTTGAAAGGGTATACTCTCGAGGTGGTCCCATATAAATTTTATTCCTGAGGGATTGATAGTTTTCCCGTAAAACTCAAAAAAATCCCTACTAGCCATGTTACAAATACCTAGAAATCGAATCGACACTCCACCTGCGTCTAATGTCAAAATTGCATACATTTTATAACAAGTATCGCGACACGTGTGTTCCTAGCATTACTTATGTCAAACTGACGATTTAATGCCAGGAACTCACGTGCCGCGATGCTTGTCGTAAAATGTATGCAGCTTTGGTAATTAATGCCCTTAGCCGCAGGTGGAGTCTAAGCGCTCTTCTTCTCTTCATCTTTCGATTCTATTTCGATTTGTTTGGTGATCCTCACTTGACGCCCTGAGTCACGCCGCGTCCTGTCCACGATTGAAGTCGGTTTTCTTTTTAGTTTTTAAAACGTAATTAGATCAGTGTAGATTAAACGGTAAGCAAAACCGCGGGACTTAAACTATCAAAGTAAGTGAATAATTCTAAATATCATTGAGTCAGTTGTCTTTTAAACTTTATAATCCGACTTGACCACTGGCAACTGTCAAACTGTCACCGTAATAGGACATTTAAATCGATAGCTGTGTTCAATATGGCCATTTTGTTATTAAGTTTGATATTGATCGACTCCTTTCACAGTTATAAGGACATTATTACCTACTGTAAGCTATGAAAATCGGAAAAATATGTCAGCTAAATGTTAGTAAGTATTTTACAAAAAAATCCAAGATGGATCTTTTGAAAGCATGACTTAGCATCAAGTCTTAGATTTTGAAAAAAGTGTTTTATTATATTTCTTACATAAACTGAGTATAATTATTATAATATTTTTGTTTCAATGTCGATAAAACTTAGGTAGATGTGTAGAACATACTAACTTAGCATGGCGTTTGTCTAGGTACCGGACAATAGATGTAAATGACAGTAATGACATTATAGTGTGGATGAAACGGGAAGAATGTGGATAAAAGTTACTTTTATCTACACTCTTATGTCATTACTGTCATTTTTATGTATTCTACGGTACATAGGACATTCGCCATGTTAATGGGGCAGACTATGCAAGCAAAACTGTTGGTTAAATCTTGTCTCATTCTTACACAAACCTCCTGTGTTTGTTTTGTGGCGAATGTGTGACTTCATCCAGTAGAAATGTCCGAAACCCACGCCCGAGGTACCAGGGCATCATAACGTCAAGGCGGTGTCCGCTACATTATTCAACGCGCGCCTGCATTCCGTGTACATTGTTTGCATGGCCACCTGATATCCATGCAAGACGCCTAAACCTTCGCTCCGGTCTAGGTTCACAGACAAGTGGTAGCGTAGAGCGATAAGGTCTTACTACCAAAAAGTTTAGTTCTGTGGAAACATCATGTTGACACATGTCATGTAAAAAAAAATAATACATAAAAGCGTTTTAGGTACGATCATTTAGAGTTCGTTTTTACAGAGATAGTTGCTGTTTAACGTTTTAGATTTTCTGCAGTAAGACGGATGTGTTTGTTTAGACATACGATTGTTATGAAAGACATTTTGAATTCGAATAGTACTTATTATCCTTGATGCATTGATATACGCTATTATGTTTTGAGTAAAAAAAAATGTTGAAGTTTCAGTTTAAATCACTAACTAGGAAGGTACCAGTATTTTATCAATCAACAAAACATTTTCCATGCCTTTAATTCATAAAAACCATTTCTTCTCCTTATAATTAAAGAGTTCGAACTTTGTCGGCACAACAGTTTTTATGGTTTTTATATTTTATGAAGTCCGTTTACATGTCGTATCGTACATTTATTTACACATAACTTAAGTGCATATTTGTTTAAAGATCTTAATTATTAACAGTTTTTATTTTGTGAAATAGCACTAAACTTTTCATAATAAAATGTTGGATTCGATTCTCGCATATATATTATTATGTCGATCGTTTGTATTTTGTTGATCGACGTTAGCGTTTTTGCATACGCTGAGTTCTAAGCACTTATTTTATCTAAGGGTATTGTTTATACGTTCGGATCTTAAAGACCGGACGAGCACACAATGAATTTGGATTCACAGACAAAGAAATCACAGATTTTGTAATACCAATCTACAACATAGTGTAAGTAAATCTTCTATGAACTTACATAGGGTCTTTCAATTTAAACTACAGAAACTGACAGGGCCTCCTTTTTGGTTGTAAATAGACGTTTGACCGTATCAATTTAATTTCTAAGCCCATTTAAGTTTTCACTTCAAAATTTATCATTTATTGATTTTTTAGAATTGTTGCATAATGATTTTCAAGGAGAACAGACGTTCCACCAATCGCAGCGCAGCTACATCACGAATGGGCTAAGTTATACAAGAAGCAACAATCAATTGAAAAGATAGTCGTTGTCGATTTTCTCGGGATCAAAAAAAAAACATTACATAAATATTTTTTGATTTATTTTTTGAACCCAATTCCTGAATTAAGTTAGTATAAAATGAAAGACCCTATATTAGGAAACCAGTTAGTATTCCAATAGGCAATGGGCCCGCAAACTGTCACATATGGAATGCAAAATGTGTGCATTCTTGTGACAAATACAGCGTCCCGTTGGTAGGTGGCTTCCTGACGCTGTATAAAAACTAAAAACTTAGGCTTTCACATCTATATTTAGATGATTTATACAGCGTCAGGAGGCCTATGCCTACACTTAAAGGGACGCTGTAGTGTCTGGGACATTGTTGGATATGGAATAGGCTTGCCCAGCACCTAAACCATCCTCTCAGCTCAATCAGCCTTGTTGATGCTGTGACTATGTTAGTCGTGATGCTGTTCCGTTTTCATTGGTTGCTTGTTTTTGAACAGAAATGTTTAAGTTTTCATACACTTAAAGGTATTTATTTACAGAAACTAAGCTACTACATTTTTACATATATTTACAAAATACAACAGGATTAGTCAAGCTATCTAAGGATCGTTAGAAACGATCTATAGATAGCTCAACTGATCCAGGTCACTGTCAGTCGGAAGCGTGCCCAAAACACTGGCATTACCACGCTGGATGGCAATGCTGATCCTTTGAGCCAAAAATGTGCCAGCTCTCGGATCACGCGTCGCGTAAAGGTATATGCGATAAGCATATGCACGCAATAATGTGACCCAGTTATGAGTTAAAATCAAATTATTATTGGTTTTTACTTTGTTTTCTTTAGTGAGCCGTGTTGGTCGAATGGGGTTGTGCCTCGACTTTCAATCTGAAGGTCGTGGGTTCGAATCCTGGCCGTGCATCAATGGATTTTTCGTTTCGTGAAATTTATATGCGCTATAACACGAGCTCTTAACGGTGAAGGAAAACCCCGCAGCTTAGTCAGCTCCACACGTATTGACATCGTCTTTCCTGTGGGCTAGGCTGATTAAGCTGAGAGGATGGTTTAGGTGCTGGGCAAGCCTATTCCATCTTAAACAATGTCCCAGGCACTACAGCGTCCCGTTAAGTGTAGGCATAGGTTGCCTCCTGACGCTGTATAAATCATCTAATATAGATGTAATGGCCTACGTAAGTTTTAACATGTACTTAAACACGGCATGAAAGCAAATAAACACTTTGATTTGATTTGATTAATAAGGGCATATAAGTCTATATTAATAGTTAGGCACAGCAGTGTCTCCGTCGCTTCTAGAAAAGTTATAAAAGCCAAAGTTTTCCCGAATTACAACAAAAACAAACGTTTTTTATAGTTCCTAAAATCAGCCATAAAAACGGGTATTGCATCGCTAATCGATAGAGGTAGGTTAAAACCCTGAACTCTGTATGTATTATGCATTCCTAGTACTTTATGCCGGTTTAGTACGCCGAGCGGTTTTGGATTCCATTACACAAGGTTTCGTCTACCTGTTTATCAAAACCTAGGCCTAGCTGTGCTCCGTGGTGTTACCCTTGGAAACACGGGAATACTTTACTTCTCCGGGATAAAATTTGCCTATGTATTCCAGACTATAATCTATCTCTGTGCCAAATTTCATCCGAATCTATGAAGCAGTTTTTGCGTGAAAGAGCTACAAACATAAATCGGTCATTACAAACTTTCGCATACGTAGTAAGTACGACTACTGTCATAAGGTATCTTTCCAATAATGTTAAAACATTGTCTGTTCTAATACAAAAAAATGAACCGAGTTTAGACTAAGACTAACTAAAAAACTGTGCCTAGAAAAACGATCTTTAAATACTCGTACATAGAACGCTTTTTTGTGGTAACAGTTTTGTTTTGACATGTGTCAACATGGGGTTCAACTAAGGTTTAACGTTTATGTAATAAGCAGCTGTAGGTACAATTACAACATTGTACATTTTCCTCTGAAATTATAATTAATTATTATTAGTTCAGAAAATATGCATAATTTTCATTTCTTACGTAGATTATTTTCGGACCGTTTGCTTCTTCGACATGTTTTGTCACCATGCACGATCACGTTTTCACAAATACAACAATTGCATAAATATGAGGCCTTCTACGTAACCTCAAAATTGGCTAAGAGCGAGTTGCACTTGGATATACAGAATTCCGGTTACCCAATACGGTTGGTCACCGAGGGAGTAGTAGACCACCACCCTCCATCATCCAAAAACGAACACTACCTACCAATGGGCATACACACGTTTGCACAATGAATAAGTTAAAAAGAAAGGACCGACATAATAAAGTACAAAGACTACATTTTGCTATACACAAGAATTAAAACAGGAAGAAACGGTGTAAAAATTAAATAATGGAGGAGGCCTACGTCCAAAAATGGACATCCCAATTATAAAAATAATAATGTCAAATGCATGAATTTAAATTACCTACCTAGATCAAAATCATACCTAATTAAAAAATTGCATGTTAAAATGAATTTAAATTATATAAAAATCTTACCTAATTAAAGAATTGCATGTTATAATGTAAGAGAAAATGTTTTATAAGTACTTTTTGGGAAATAAAAGGCTATCTTATCTTATCTTATACAGAATTCCGTATCACTTTACAATAGGTATGAACAGTGGCGTACCTACCAAATGACTAGGCAGTGCGGTGCACCGGGGCCGGGGCAAGTTCAAGGGGTCCTCGGACTCTTGAGTCCCAAAAGTCCGGAAGGTTTTAAGGAAGTATGATTATTTTGAAAATAAAAACAACTGCATTATTCGATTTTTGAAATAGTTACCCGGAAAATGACGAATCAAATCTTAAGTTTTTACAAAAAAATAACGCCCACTGCGCCACAGAGGTCGTCATTAGAGTGTGGATAAAAGTAACTCTTATCCCCATTCTACCCGTTTTATCCACTCTCCGGTTTTATCTATTCTCCGGTGCCTAGACAATCGCCATGCTAAGGGGGCAGAGTTGTTTAACTCATACGAACCCTACGGAACCATAAAATTAGGTTTGGTTTCAAATGGTCAGCATTTTGTCGTAACAAAATACCATTGCACTTTATTTTTTAGGTTTCGTATTCTTGCTGAGTCTAGGTATATGTACAGTGAGATATATAAACTCTGTTAAAACTATTAATTATTATATTATTTTAAAACTATTCTTAGTGATTCCAGCACAGGGGTCCTACTGAATGCTGAAAATAAAAATGCTACTACTGCTTAGGCCTTTGCCGTGCAGTGGGACAATACAGGCTAAAATAATAATAATAATAATATTAATAATAATAATTTCACTATCTCAAACTAATAGATTTACAAGATAGCATTTTCATAACGATGCAGAAAGCTGCAATACTTAATAGGTAACTACTTAGTAGGACCGTGAGGAAATTCTTACAGGACGACCCAAATACACTACAAAGCACAAATGATTCTCACTTGGCTTAGGCCCGTGAGCTTCATTTAATACCGAGGTGTCCTACATCTCGAGAAAAAAAACTGTAAAAATAATAATAATAATAACTACTGCTTTACTTTCATAATTATAGTAATTTATATTGATTTATATTTTTTATTTTTTTATTTATATTTAGGATCAGCATTGCCATCCAGCGTGGTAATGCCGCCAGTGTTTTGGGCACGCTTCCGACTGACAGTGACCTGGATCAGTTGAGCTATCTATAGATCGTTTCTAACGATCCTTAGATAGCTTGACTAATCCTGTTGTATTTTGTAAATATATGTAAATATGTAGTAGCTTAGTTTCTGTAAATAAAATTATTGAATTAGATTTATATTTAAAATAAATCTAACATGACGTATTCAGTTTCTGTTAATAAATACTTTTGAGATCCTAATTCATATTGAGTTAAAATTACTTGGAATATTTTTATCTTTCTACCACGCCGTGTTGGTCGAATGGGGTGCCTCGACTTTTAATCCGACGGTCATGGGTTCGAATCCCGGCCGTACATCAATGGATTTTTCGTTTCGAAAAATGTATAATAATTATGCACTTTAACACGTAACGGTGAAGGAAAACATCGTGAGGAAACCCGCAGCTTAGTCAGCTCCACACGTATTGACGTTATCTTTCCTGTGGGCGGCTGATTAAGCTGAGAGGATGGTTTAGGTGCTGGGCAAGCCTATACAATCTCAAACAATGTCCCAGGCACTACAGCGTCCCGTTAAGTTTAGGCATGGATTGCCTCCTGACGCTGTATAAATCATCTAATATAGATGTAAAAGGCCTGAGAGAGAGAGAGATGCTAAACTCATAACCCTACCTTTTAGCTTTACCGTAGCCCGACTACATAAAACAAGAGCAAGTCCGAAACAAGAAGGGGCTTATTACAAGAAAATGAGCCGAGTTTAGACCAAGTCTAACTAAAAAACTGTCCCTAGAAAAACGATCTTTAAATACTCTTACATAGAAGGCTTTTTTGTGGTAAAAGTTTTGTTTTGACATGTGTCAACATGGGGTTCAACCAAGGTTTTACGTTTTTATAATACCAAATACGAAATAAAGAGAAAATAAACTTTTCCGCCAGTCTGTACACATGGTTCACTTGCATTTGTACAGCTTCATGTCGTATTTGATGTTTTTAGAAAACTTCGTCTTTGTATGTAATATTATTAAACACCTATTTTCAGTGTACCTGTTGAGGGACGTTGACGGTTTATTGCTCAAAAGTATTTTCATTCCATCTATTCGAAAAGGAAGATTTGGTTCGCCTTTAAGTGCACCCAAAGGTGGTGTTTTCTATATGAAACTAAGCGGGCAGTAATGAGTTGTTAATCCTCTTTATAAGTGCGCCGCAATTATCTTTGCGCACATTTTGAATTTGGAACATCTTACGGCCTTATTAATTAGATTACCCTAATTCTAGCTTAATACGAGACTACTCTCAGACTTGTTACTTCTTTAGTAACGAAGGAGCAACTTGAATATTTTGATGTTATTAATAAACTGGTAGTAGCCTCGAATGAGTAATACATTCCTTACATCGGGATTAGTAGAAAAAGAGTGAATGAACGAATGATATTATCATTCAAAATATTGTCTATCTCTGTCATTAATTATATGAATGACAGAGATAGACAATAATTTGTATTTGACAATCTGTTTTATTCAAAGAGGTTTTATTTTTCTAAAACTTTTTGGTGTTACGTCTGCCTACTCCATCTCTATACTAGGTGGCGCCTAGGAGTAACTCTTACTCCGAGAGTAGAGTCGAATTAGCTTAGTTCTTCCTTGGTCTTTGTTTATTAATACTGAATTGACCTACTACAGCCTTATGCTTTGGATTAGCGTTAATACCACCCTAGTTCGTGTTTATTAATGACAGCCATAGTGTTCAGCGCCAGAGAAATCGATCGAACATAATGATAAATATGTGCATGTACAGTTCGCCCAACGGATCTAGGCATTCGTGAAGTTAGCCGTTTGTCTGCGCAGTGAACGCTTTTTCATACAAAATTGTGTGTGTAAGTGCTGTAAGTGCAAGTAAATAAGTAATGCCGCCAGCATTTTGGGCACATTACCTGCGGGCGGTGTTTTGAACACTGTTTTTTATCTTTAGTTTAATTAAATTATGTACCTGCTTATGTATTTTTATGATTATTGTTACTTGTAAATATTTATAAATAATACCTATTAATATTCAAGCAAAACTAGACCCTAATAAAACTAAAACATTTTTTTTATGATGAATGGGTCGGCTCTTGACCTCAGACTTACACAGTAAACTACCCCAAATATGACCTTTACAGTACAAGTTATTGTTAATAATTTGGACGTGCCTCTAACTACACGTCTTTAAGGATGGATCTTCAGTGTATTGATCGGAGATCATGATTTGGGGCTATTCAGTGGCAAATGCAGTTATTTACAGTTCTCAACAACATTCACTTTTGTTTCACTCTCATTACAAAACGCTGTTCACTTCTAACTAAATCATTATAGCATTTATAAGTGAAAAGTCACTGCGAGTCAGCACGCACTAATTCCATTTTCACCCCCAATTTATATCTGTCACTCTGGTGCCCTGGTCGGCGTAAAAATATTGTTTTTACTTATCCTCCTAGGGGGTGGGTGGGGTGTAATTACTTGAGCAGCCAGACGCTGCGGGCCCAGGGGGCTGGAATTACCGCGAGCCCAGAATACGTAGCAGTAGCTTAGCACTGACGTGACTAAGGCAGATAACACTAGCAGTGCAGTCGGGTAAAATTAGGTACTTAGTGTGTGCGTATGGTAAATAAATAGGTACGGGATAATATACACATCGCTTTCTTTTTTGTAAACACAATGATATCTAACTTACCCAGACAAAGAACAAATATCCATGTATCTCATGCCAAAAATTAGAGGCAATTTTTTTTTTAGACTTCACAATAACCGTAGTGTGTCGCGAAGTTTTATAAAAAAAAAGAAGTGATCCAGGCTAGTAAGCTCGCTTTTTGTGTCATCCCGAGTATTTTTCTTAATCTGAGCACGGCACGTCGCTTGTGAGTAGGGCCGATGCGATAAAGATCACTATTTTTTGCTGGGGATCGGCCATTTCAGCTATTGTCGGCAGTTTGTCGAAAACGGCGGAAAAGTTTTTCGGTTTGAGGGAAAGTTTTCGATTGTTCATGAGTCGTCTATGATTTGTAGATTTAACTTACTTAGTAAGTAGTAACTAATAGTGTGTGATTCAACCAATAACCCAAACAGCACGTGTCCCATTCGAATTTCAAAAAAAGTCGTGATGAAGACGGCTGACTATTGGTTGTTTATTCGGACAAATTCGATCTTCATACTTACAAAACACGAAGTTTCCCGAAGTTCAGCTTGGTTGCTGCTAGGCACGATAGATGTTGCAATAGATTTTTGGACATTTAAGCAGAGGTAGACCTCAGAAACGATGGATGGATTGTGTAAAATACATATTAATGTAGGTGACGAGTGTGGACGAGGGAGAGTAGAAGAAGAGAACATCGAACATAACAACTTAATAAATGTAGTTGGGATTAGGGCATGAAAATTATTATGAGAATTTAGATTTTCACTGGTAACCATTATAAATTAACAATGTTCTTCGTGATGTGAAGAGGCCTACACGCGTGGGTTTATTTTCACCCCAAAACAACAAGCAGCTTACTCCAAGGTACTTCAAAATTCACAATTAATTTCAAATGTACATGACAAAGGCACGTACCAATAAATTCAAGCTTATCATGACACGCTCACGCCCGTGGCTTCACTCGCGAAGCTGTGTTAGTTACCTGTATGCCTATGGTTATTTTATTTTCTTATTATTTGACAAAAAGAAAGAGTATAATGATGATTGAAAAACCATCGTCACATTATTTTGGCAGAAATAACACCCATACTACCCCACTATTTACCTACATCTGTGTAATCTATAAACCTATGTTAAGGTTTCATATCTTTAAAGTTTAAAATTTTACCTTTTCAATGAACGAACCAACCAGACACGCATACAAACTTTCACAATTACGATATTAGGATACTAGGGGAGCAGCCATCCTGAGGCAGTACGCACCCACGTACATCCATATTTAGTACGCGCTCAGTTTATCACACTTCAAAGAGCTCGTGTAGGCGCCGCCTAACCGCATCTCCCCGATACCCCTGGCGCCCTGGTAACTAGGAAGCTTTGTGGAATTCGCGATGCTTTTCGAGACCCCTTTTCGAGGCCCCCATTTGGTTTTTCGAGGTCGCGCCCCCCTTCGTAATGCGAGTCTACGTATCTCCACCGCGCCTCTGCTGCCCTGGTACTTAACGCGGTTTCTGCACCTAGTTTGCTCTAAACTAGCGAATGTGGGTGTTTAATTATTTATTCAGTGTGCGCAGAATTTTTAGTCTGCTGTTCGCTGTAATCTTGTTACAGTGGTTTGTGAAATTTACAACAATGGCGCATTATTATTTATGGTATAAATAATTCTTATTATTTTGGCCGGAGAAGACTGTCTGTCTATTAAAAAGTAGTCTTTATATCGGGCCTATTGGACAAAATGAAGACTTTAAGTTGACTCTAACTTGATATGAGACAAATCATACGACCGTGTCTATTGCAACCTCTAAGTACAGTTCAACTAGCATCTAATTAAACACATGACTTGCGAGTCATATTTTTAAAGTGTCACCGTAAATCGTTTGTGAAACTCGCTTTCTCAAGTCTAAGTAGTGTCAGCAACATAAATTGATGAACATTTAAAGAGTTACCTCAGTAACTCAGAGACTTGGGGACTAACATCGATTCGGTATCCGATTTATTTTGCGAATATCTAGGCACAAGTCTACCCCATTAAAACGTTGTTTTAACCTGATCGCAATTTAGTGTATACTAATGTTTGTTTTCCAAATAAAAAAAAATAAAAAAAAAATACGTAACAAAATTTTCGGAAAACAGAGACTTGAAGAATAGGTACGACCACAGAACTGCTCTGTGGGTACGACTCTATGATTCTAAATTACGCTATGAAATTATTACTCCCCACACTAAGCTACAAAACATATTCGACGAGTACATGACATGTTGTAGACAAATTTTTTATACACTACCACATAACAGTTTTATTTCGTAAATCTGAAGCGGTCGTAGTAACTTCTATCTTGATAGATTGTGCATGCGACGCTCTGCGCGATCACAAAAGTGGATGGGTGACCTAGCCTGGTTAGTGGCATTATCAAAGCGCTTCCTTGCTTAAGGGCACGGTAAAATGTAGGCCTGGTGGCCACTAGTTTTATGGAGTAAGTTCGTGTGAGTCAGTGGCTAACTCTAGTGACGGAGTTTTTAGGCCGCCTTAAGGCCTCCGTCATGGCTTAACGACATTAATAGCCGGGACCGACAGTTTTTTAGTTTTACCTAATCTCATTATGAGAACCTAAGCTCCTGACTTCCTCGGAATCACAATCATTGCCTATTTTTTGCGCGTCATCGTCCGTCAGGTGGGGTGAATGTAAATCAATGCCTATGTACCGTCATCGGTTATATACTCGCGTGTGTACATAGTGTGCGTGTATGTAGATAATCTCGTCATAGCCCCCAATATGGAGGGTGGGAAGGGGGTCGCTTAAAAATACTGGGCCAACGCGACTACTAGCGTCTGTCGGTGTGTTTGGTTGATATAATACTGTTGTACTGTACTGTGAACAAGTTCTATACTTGTTCATAAAAAATGGAATCACGAGAAATGTGAATGAACTCTGTGTGTCTGTTATTAATAGGTATTTTCATACCCAAAATGCAGAACGATACGATACAGATTGCATCCCTGGAATTTAGCTACTTTTTGTCAAGAACAATCGTTTGTGGGGGTGAAATAAGCCGTGAAAGTTTGGACCTACGTCTTTTTATCCCGTGGTCCACACATTACCTTGTTTTTAACCGACTTCATTTTTTTACAGAATAATATAAACAAAACTTAATTTAGCATGCGTATCTCCAAACTCAGCCCGAAAAAGAATCACTCTCTGTTTGCTCTATAGAGACGAGCAAAAAAATAATTGACAAATGACCCCAATTTCGGGTCTTACTTACCGTTTTTCATCGTTCAGTTTATAACTTTATTTACAGAAACTAAGCTACTACATATTTACATATATTCACAAAATACAACAGGATTAGTCAAGCTATCTAAGGATCGTTAGAAACGATCTATAGATCAACATTGTAGTTAATTTTATATTAAGTTGAACTTCTGCTCTAAACGCCTAATTAATCTATGGGAACTGGCCGAGACGAAGTTGTGAAAATGGCGGATAAAAGTACCTACCGGTAACGATGGGAAAATGTTTTTGGACTGGAGTTGGAAGTTAAAAAGCTTAATGTACCCGACGGTGAATTCGAAGGGTTCCTTTAGCCTGCATGAAAGATTAAGAGTCATTACCTAATATTATTCATTATGATTATTATTATATTTAAGTTACCAGGAAGAGATCGCTTTTAGCGAAAAGGTCACCCTTTGTTACACATTTTGTTATCAAGGTTTTTTATTTTCTGTTTGTTACTTTTTTTGGTGTACAATAAAGTTATAATCTAATCTAATCTATTAGATATAATAATATGCATTAATTCGTTGTGCATCCATTCATAAAGTTTTCATTCATTCATTCATTGATGTTTTAGATTCGAACCCATATCTTTGGAAGTCAAGCGGTCCGTACCCTTGACTTTTGATCCGAAATAAGCATTTCTTCATACATCTCTCTTATCATTTGGGTTAAAAACTCCGTTACCAGAGTAAAGCTCAAAGCATATTGAATTGTCAGCGAAATGACGATCAGTTTTTATAACAAGACATTATAAACCTTAAGCATAACATTGTTATAGCGTTAGCGGCGCGAGCATTTCTATATCTTATAGCATTGTTCTTAAGGTTTATAATGTCTTGTTAAAAAAGAACGTCGCGTCGCTGCCAATTCAATGTGGATTGAGCCTTAGCTACTCATACGAACTTACTTTTACCTATATAAACCTTGATGTTTTTAACTCTTAAAAATCTCTAAAATTTTGCCAAAAGCCAACACTCTAATCGTTGCGGGTTCTAATCCCGTCGGAATCGAAAATTTTGAAAAAACTTTTCTCAATGAAATACCTAAGTTTTACAATAAAAATATTTTTTAAATACGATTTGTTTATTAAAATGTCTTTTACCAGCCTGAAAACTAATTTTCCTAAAGTTGGCTAGGCTAGGAACTCTCTTACCGTTTCGTATTCCCACAGCTGGGACTGCCTTCCTATTGTAAGATACCCTCGCCCCAATCAATCAAGGAGGGTGATGTACGCATAGCTACAATTGTTATACCGAATACCGTACATGACGTAGCTATCTATAGATCGATTGTTATACGTAAAGATAGGTTGTTCTACGCCAAGGTGTATCTAAGTATGAAGGGGTTACAGAATAGGATATATTGTCGATTGACTACCGTGTCTTGGGGATAAGGGTCAATAACCTCCTTCTTTTTTGAAGTCGGTTAAAAATAGAAACCTAAGCCGGTAAGCTTGTATGAAGATTATAATATTCAGGTTTGTAGGTATATTTGTCAAAGTATCATTTATTGCTTGAAATACATGTAGAGAAGGTGTTGATGGATAATGATTTTTGTAACAATGTATTCTACCTTTATTCTAGGCATAATAAATAAAAAAAAAAAAAAAAAACTTTTATTTTCTTTACTCACAATTAAACTATAAAAGACGCTTAGGAATAAAAATTGATTTTGAAAAAGTATTTAAATCTTCTGTGTGTAAGGACCGCCTTCAGCGGTAAAAGTCTCCTCCAGTTCTTTCCATTTATCTAGGCATGCAATTTTTTAATTACAATAATTGGTTTACTTATACATAAAAATAAAAATAAGTCATAGAAATAAAAAAGAAACATGTCAACTATAATAATAGTAAAAACTTAGATTAAATTTAATACATTTTTTTCAATTAATGAATGCCTCAATTGTAATAACTTTTATCAATCAGTAGAATTCTTAACTTTCTTTGAAACATCAAACATGGCATTTCTCTTAAGATTGAGGTATTTTGTTAAACAAAATAGGTGTAATTGGAAGATTTGGATTGAACTTTTAAATTGATTTGATTAAATGAACATAGGCTGTAAAATTTCCCGCTAAGCCAAACTTTTCGTAGCGACCAATCAATTTAAGTCTATGAAAACACGGCAACGGAATTAACTTACAGTTGAAAATTATTCCATGTGAGCAAACCCGCAGGCAGGTATGGTATAGTGTAAAGAAACAGTTATTTCTAAAATTAGCGTAATATGCCATCAAAGGCTTGCCGGTCGCACCGGGTGATCTTGCGACTAGCCAGGTACCGGTTTCTTCACCTTGAGTAGCTGACCATTCAAGAAAATCCAAGTTATCGAAGTTGATAGTTACTGAACATGCTAAAATAACTATTGCTGCTCATTTAGCATCATCAGGGGCCGTATTTGCTTAATTTTTTGGTATGTTTGATGAATATTCGGATGCTTCTCACCACGATTTCTGACTTTAAGGGCCAATTTTTTGGTTTGGAGTATTTGGTCGTAGGCTAGGACCGTGTTTGAAAAGTTGGCCCTTGAAGTCAAAAATCGTGGTGGGAAGAATCCCAATATTCATTAAACGAACGACAAAAGGAACGCGAATACGGCCCCAGGGGGGTTACTATGAACTCCTATTGCCTGGCAGTTTTCGAACTAAATGTCAATTTCGAATAATCCGGTTCACTAAAGAAACTTCGCAACTTATCATGTTCTCTCGCTTGCACACTAGTACAGTCACAATTGTAAGCGAGAGAGCATGATAAACGCCGCAATTTCAGATTTGTTTCTTTATGTCAGAATTGACAAGCAGTTCAACAACTGCCTGGTAATAAGAGTTCATGCTAAGCCACCTGATTCTAAAGAAAGCAGAACTTATGTTATGGCAAGCTCATTGATTGAATTTATAAGGATAATTTTTTCCATAAAAACAACAATTGTTTGTATTTGTCTCGGGTCTGGGTATTTCTATGTATAATATGTATGTATTTACGAACAAAAAAGTATATAAGTAGTTTATCAGTCATTCTAGTACCTACCCATAACACAAGCTCTGCTTACTTTGATGATAATCAGTATAGCTCAAACGCCACTTAACTCGATTCTGTGCCTTTTCCAGTTTTTTATAAATAAGTACCTAAGTACTTATTTACATCACTTAGAAAACACCCAGACAAGAGACAAATGCCGCAGATCATACATAGGTGTATCTCCTGCCACGAGAATCGAACTCGCACCTATTGCGTGCACCTCTTCGCCCACTGCACCATAGAGGTATCCTAATTCCTAGGCTATGGCCAACAATAAATAACATTTCCTTTCCCCTTAGCAATGACGATTGTCTAGGTACCGGAGAGTAGATAAAAACTAAAGTAATAAATAAATAAATAATAAATAATGCTGGACATTTTCACACAGCATCATCTAGCCCCAAACTAAGCAAAGCTTGTACTATGGGAACCAGATAACTGATATACTACATACTTTTTGTTTGTAAATACATACATATTATACATAGAAACACCCAGACCCGAGACAAATATATGTAGGTCATACAAACATTTGTCCCGCAGCGGGGATCGAACCCGCAACCTTCTGCGTCGCAGGCGGACCTTCGCCCACTGCGCCACAGAGGTCGTCGAGTATCGAGTAATGAAATTAGAGTGTAGATAAAAATAACTTTTATCCACATTCTTCCCGTTTTATCCACACTCTAATGTCATTACTGTCATTTATATCTATTCTCCGGTACCTAGACAAACGCCATACTAGGGGGGCTGACAGGTTTTGACACTTTCCTTAGCCCTAGAACCTAGGCCATCTTCAACCTATTAACCTCTGAATTAACAATATCAACTTAACCCCTCAAAACTTACGATCGATTTTCGGGTGCGCAGTTTTTGTCAGTTTTAGTTACTCCACAAAATCAGTTGGAGCCTTTGACGCGTATTTTGTGTATTTCATAATTGGGGGTTGCCGCGGGCGCCCCCTCGCGTTGGTATTTAATGATTATACGCTGACTGGCTGATAGCTGGCTGACGATATCGATGATAGCAAGCTTACCGAGAATTTTTTTTTTTTGATAGGAAAGTCAAAGTAGAATTTAAAATTTAGTATTTTACAATAATCCCCCTTTTAGGGTAACTTTTAACAACCTGGTTAATGTAATTGATATTAATTGACTTGTTAGTTACGATTTGTAGGTATAAAAAATAACAAGCTTAAAATTGTGTTGCTGTTTGAGATAAGAAGATTCTCAAAATGGCTGCATGAAACCATATTTTATATTGTTAAGTACTTAAATTGAAATACTTAAGTATATTTTAGTTTTCACCCCTGGCAAAATCTTATAAAATTAGTGAAATCCACGCTATTTTAAACTTTTCACAAGAATATACATTATATCCAATTCAAATGAAAGCATATTCATTAAATTCCCTAAAAGCATTCACGTTGAATGATTTTTACGCTTTTCATCTGTTCGATGATTCGAGTTATCGCGATCTATCGACTATCGATGAAATCTGACAGTGTCGCAGCGATGACTCGCGGGGTGGCGAGCATTGATACAGTTTCGCCAGCACTATTATGCATTGCATACATCACTCTTGAGGCGCTAGTGCACATCACAAATAGTGGTCTAGTTGGTACTATTTAGTTGATGGATCACCTAAAAAAAGCAGCACTTTGCTGCTGTAAATATGCCAGGCAACAAATAAAAAAATTGGTGTAAGGAGGCTCTTCGAAGCGTATTATAATTAACCGAAAATACCTTCACCACACTACATTGGTTTGAAACTTCGAATACTTTCACCACACTGCATTAGTTCGAAAGAGCTAGTACGACAAAAAGAAGAATGACGCGTAAAACTGAATTGCAACTGTATCAAAAGTCAGAATTCAAAGTCAAGAAGTGTATCAGTAAAAGTTCTGGAATGACAGCTAGTGGTCTTCCCATGTAATTATTTTGGTGTAATGAGTTCGAAGCGTACATCACATCTATATTTATTAGAATAGAGTTCATTTTACAATAGCAACTATCTACAGAGAGATAGTCATACCGCGGGGTGGGTAAGGGTACCGCGTGTGATACAGGGGTGTGGGGACAAGGGGGGTACATAGCCTATGTATCAGCACATACCCTGGGTACATAAGCGTTGGGATTCCCGAAATTTTGCAGTTATTTTGTATTGAAAACTAGGTTATTCACCGATTTATCGATGACCACTGCCCAGTTCCAGTTATTCATTAAAATTGATAAATATCAGCAAGCTATGTTCTAATTCCAATATTTTGAAAATTTAAGAAAACATTTAGTCGGCAATAGAAGATGACATCACCAATAAAAAAAAAATTAAACATCAAATAAATATTTTGACTGTATTCTGAATAGGCTATTTTAAAACATAGAGACACAAAATGCCTTTCCTGAAGGGGTAGGTAGAAAGCACTGATTGCCTATGCTACATTCCACAAATTTCGCCTCATTCACTCTCATGGTTTAGGATACAAACTGGGGTAAATGATCAATTTAGTAAAATGCCCCTCTAAAACGTCCTTAATTTAGTCCAACTTAGCACCTTCTTCAGTAGGACCGCTGGGATCACATAATCTTAAAACTAGGTGATCCTACTCCTGTTTCTTTGCAGCCAATACAAGAACCAGGCAACAAACACGGTTTGAGGGTCTAGTTTTTTTTAATAAATAAATAAATAATGCTGGACATATCACACAGCATCATCTAGCCCCAAAATAATCAGAGCTTGTGTTATGGGTAGTAGATAACTGATATACTACTTATAAACTTTTTGTTTGTAAATACATATATTATTATACTAGCTGTACGCCCCGGCTTCGCACGGGTTTATTATAGGTATTTAACAAAAATTTTATAACAACATGGCGGTCCCGGAGCGTGATGTATGATCCTTTGTAGGTAAGGTCTAAGGTAGGTAGGGGAGTATTGGGCAGTAAGGCAGGTTTGGACACCACCGGCAAATCTCCGTGTTATGCCGGCCATACACCATCATGCCAATCCACCATTAGTCATGCCAATCCACCCCCAAACATGGTCAATTCTAACTGATCAAATTCCGATTTGACGATAGGCATGATGGTTTATGGCCGACATGACACGGGGGTGTCCAAACCTCCCTACTGCCCAATGCTCCCCTACCTCCCATGTATATTTCATTGATATATTACCACTCCTCTCTCCCATTCCATAGTTCCCAGACACTTTTTAAACTATCATGGTTTTCAAAATTTTTAACACAGTTAACGGGATGTTTACCATGATTTAATGTTTTTTGAGTTTCCCGATATTTCGGCGCAGTTGCATACGCCATGATCAATAGTATCTATGGTATTAATCATGGTTAATATCCCGTTACCTGTGTTAAAAACCCAGACACTTGTCCTACAGTACTAACTGATATTTATTCTGTGGTCGCGATGTATCTTACATTTTTAAACTCATGATAACTTTTGAATAAAATGTCCGATTTCAATCATTCAAAAAGTAATCGACGGGTACTGAAACAGCCTTTACTACGAAGGAATTTATTTGGATAAGAAAAAATACCAAAATAAGAATAACGTGGTCTGCTTTTGGTCGGCATTTTTATTCACTTTTTAAATTATAAAAGTTGTTATTCTGACACAACCACAATAGTTGGACAGATGCTATCGCTGACTTTTTTGTAGATATTGATACGTTCTTTAATATTGTAGGACATTTTATTGTTCTATCATCAATAGTTCTCGCAGCGCACGCGATATGAAGAATTTTATGTTCAAAAATTTTACACCTTTGGTTACATTATTGCAATTTTCATAAGGATCTCTAATTTTTTTTTTAAATAATTTATAGCCTATGTTCATCAGAGATAATGTAGGATTCTAATGGTGAAAGAATTTTTCAAATCGGTCCAGTAGTTTCGGAGCCTATTCAATTCAAACAAACAAACAAATGTTTCCTCTTTATAATATTAGTGTAGACATAGAAACACCCAGACCCGAGACAAATATTTGTAGATCATACAAACATTGGTCCCGACGCGGGGAATCAGCAACCTTTTGCGTGCAGGCGGGCCTTCGCCCACTGCGCTACAGAGGTCGTCAAATACATCTAATACATCTTAAAACTAAATACTCACGCTCCAGTGGAAAGTTCTTGCGGAGGGCACGTTCAAACCGTCGGTCAAGCCCTCATATTTCTGATGTCTGTGGACCGGAGGCCTTTCGGTGGTCTGAAAACTCCGTCACCAGATTGTCCATTGTACGTATGTTCGCCTAGGCCTTCCCCTTTCAGACTTCTACTAATTATAATCAGTCCCTGATTATCGTACTCCAATACCATTGTATAGATACCTGTATATGTAGGTACGTAGTGTCCATATGCACGCACCAGTGCGTCTTATCTGTCATTTGGCCATAATTAATTGCTAGGTATATTGCGGTAGCGTTGACTACATTTAGTAATTACGAGTATGTGGTAGGTACGGTACAGTAAGAAACATTGAAATAAAAGATTGGTTAGAAAAACAAAAAAAAACACGCTTTTGTGCTGGCTGTAACTCCAAGGGCATTTTCTCAGATCGTTTTGTGTTTTAGTGTCTAATGGGGTAGGCAAAGGCAATATTTGGTACATGCCCACATTTTGGGGAAGAATTACAAGAATTTTACGTAGCTTAGTTAGTCTTGTAGCGTAGCGTAGCGTAGCGTAGCATAGATGTGTCAGAGTACGCGAACCACTTTGGCCGATGACAGTCAATACTTGTCACCCCTCTACTGTTTATGTGCACCTGGTACTTTTTATAAGGTTACAATACATGTCCTTAAAAAACGACCTGTATTTAAACGTTTGATCAGCATGGCGATTCAGTAGATCTTTGAAAGTATCCGTATTTTTCATTTTTCAAAATTATATGACTAAAGTTTGCGATCCAACGAATCGCAAAAAGCTTATTCAAAGAAACGTTACTTTTTGAAGAACTTTTTCGTATCGAATGCACTCGAATGAAGTGTACCTATCACCTTGCAGTCTAAGCCCTTGGAAATATTCTCTTTACATTTTCAATTACTCGCTTTTCTTGTTTCTTTTAAGTTACCTTGTGCTCGCCACTGCGTCAGCACCCTGCGTATATGGGGTCATCGTGTACGCGAGCTTTGGCCGAAGACGGTCGATACTTGTCACCCCATCTCCTAACTGGTTATGTACACCTGGTACTTATAGCTGCGGCGACATGTGCTTCTTTTGACACTCATCATCATCATCATTGGCCTTTTGCATCTACGGATGATTCCGGTGTCAGGTTACAAAACATTTGTTAGAACTTCAACATTTTCATTCATAGCTTATTTTCTTCTTGTCACCCCATCTCCTAACTGGTTATATACACCTGGTATTTATAGTAGGAAAAACAAAAAAAAATCAAGTGATTATTAATTATTAATTATTTGATGGCACCTTATGATAATACTTTTGACAGTACTGTCAAAAGTAACATCAAAGGATGCCAGAGCCAAGGCATAGTTGAACTTGTAGTTGAAGTTTGAAAACTGCAATGTTCCTGAAGTATTTATTCTATAACAACGCTCAAGTTACTTATAATAAGTTTTGACACGATAACTTAAAAACTTTGCATAACTTTAACTTATTAAGAACGCTCGTGGTGAAGCTTTGCTATAACGTCGTTTATGTTAGACCTAGCCTAAAATGGATGGGTGACCGCTTGTAGCAATACCTACAATGCTTTTTGGTTTCAGTGAAATTGTTGACAGGATACGAGACAAAAGATTGTCAACGTTATATTACTTACTTACTATTATTAGGATTTTTTTAACCTAAGCATGTTGTCCCACTGCTGGGCAATGGTCTCCCCCATTATTTATTTATAGGCACTAAGCTCCTTTTCGGACGGTATCTAAAAAAAAGACTGAGGCTGGAAAAAAAATTGTTACATTTTACCGTCACGACACATGTATATGTCAAATCGTCACAGTGCGAAATGCCCAGCCGCGACACAGTCCATAGATTGTTACATTGTTAGTACGGAAGAGCGTTTCTAGGATACCTAATTGACAATTAATCCCACTAATATAATAAAGATGAAAATTTGTGAGTTTGTTTAGATGTTTGGATGTTTGGATGTTTGTATGTTTGTATGTTTGTGTTTCAATCACGCCTAAACCAGTGAACCAATTTGGATGAAACTTGGAATAGCATATAGGCTATTCAAAATGTTGGTAGCTAGTTTATTATATTCCCAGTATAGAAAAGTACTCTTTGCTTTGTTCCAACCGAGTGTTCCACGACACTCACGTACTTTTTTATTGTCAGGATCAATTTGACATTAATTCTGGCCAAGATTCGATCGAAAATCCAAAGTAAACTTTTATTTGATGACATAAAAGTTTTGAAGCAGAAACTGGTTTACTTTGTCAAAACTTTATCGCTTGTTTTACGATCTTTGCCACAATTAAAAAAAATGAGACTTATTTCTTAGGAAATAGAGTTCCATATTCCTTGACGAGTTTGAAAGATATTTTGCATGGACCAGCCACTTGTTGAATAGAAATCTTCGTGTGTTTTCGTAGAGACTCAGTCAGCTGTTCGGAGACTGCTAAAATGTTGCTGATTTTGAGCAATTTTTGATCGAACTAGGTACCTATTTCTTTGTAACTGATAACGAAATGTTATAATTCTCTGTATAATGTATTCATTTAAGTATTCTTTTGACGAAATTACTCTCGGATCTCTTTTAGAAAAGTTAGATTTGAAGCGTTGACTCCGAAGTTTCGCCGAATATTCGGATGCTTCCTACTATGTTTTCTGACTTCAAGGACCAATTTTTCGGTTCGGAATATTTGGTCCTAGGTTAAAACCGAGTTTATAGGTTAATCTTATCGACCAAACACAATATAGCTCGTAGGAAGCATCCGAATATTCATCGAAACTTCGGAGTCAACGCTTCAAAGTAAGGCCCCAACCATTTGGACTACAGCTAAAAAACTCCCATAGTTTTTGCTATGGGAGTTTTTTATACCATTTTTTATGGGAGTTTTTTTGGTATATTTTTATACCAAAATATTAAAAAACCAGTTTAGCGAGATTTACTGTAATATCCATTGAAATTGTATAGCAAGGGAATGCAGCATTTTATTCGATTGGCGTTTGTGTGCATCGGGGATTTGTCTACGAATGAAGCTTTCGGCCATTCGGATTCTATATTTAAGTTTGAATATGGAATGTAGAATTTTACCGCCATTTTCCATTCGAATAAGTTTAGTTTTGAGTTTTGAGACGACTAAGTTTTTATTAGGTGCCTACTTACAAGTTTTAGGTTCTACCAATGATGTTTTAATATCATTGCTGCTTATTATAAAAACGTAAAACCTTGGTTGAACCCCATGTTGACACATGTCAAAACAATCGGATTCTATATTTAAGTTTGAATATGGAATGTAGAATTTTACCGCCATTTTCCATTCGAATAAGTTTAGTTTTGAGTTTTGAGACGACTAAGTTTTTATTAGGTGCCTACTTACAAGTTTTAGGTTCTACCAATGATGTTTTAATATCATTGCTGCTTATTATAAAAACGTAAAACCTTGGTTGAACCCCATGTTGACACATGTCAAAACAAAACTGTTACCACAAAAAACATCTATGTTCGAGTATTTAAAAATCGTTTTCTCTAGAGACAGTTTTTTAGTTAGACTTGGTCTAAACTCGGCTAATTTTTTTGTAATAAGCCCCATTGGGTTCTACCCACAACCATATATTTTCAAAATTCGAACAATTTATATTGAATACTTAGTACCTCAAATTACTTAGTTCCTATTATTTTTTTCATGGCTGCCATTACGTACTTACATTTTACTGAACCGTATAGCCTCTTGTATATTAAAGATAGTTTTCTGATACGCATTGCAAATTAGTTTCTTATCTAAGTAATTACTTTGCATAATTTCAATCAACATGTACTGTTATGCATGTTGATTAGACAATCATCAATTGTCGGCCCTTGTCCTGTTACATCCGCAAGGGGGTGGGGGGGGCTATACGTCTTGCCCCCCAAGTCCTATACTGCAGATAAAGGTAGGTATAGGTATAGTTCGTCCATTTCAAGCATTATCGATCCGCGTCCGCGGGGTCGTTGACCGCGCGCGACCATTTCGCTAATTTGTTAATTATTTACTCCTGAAAGGTTATGATGCCCTGGTAGATCAAGCGGAATTATTCCGTTTCGGTTACGTTAATGAGTTGAGATTAATTATTTAATTATTATCGTCTACCTACAACGCTTTTTTTTCTTACACTTTCATGTCCCACTGCCGGGCAAAGGTCTCTCTCTCTTCCTTCATAATAATTTTATAATATTAAAGCAATAAAGATAATAAAAATAGGGATGATCGATATGTCTCAAAACATCGATGTTTTCGGTAACAAATAAAACTGTCTATTTATATTGTGTTTATTGTTGAAAAATTACAAAAGTTCAAGAAAAAAATTAACATTGGCAGTATTTTTTGGGCACACTCTGTAAAAAAATTATCTTTGATAGGTGTTTTCCATAGAGCCTGTTAAGAAAATAGTTGAACTTGATAGTCATAGCTACTGACTATCTAACTTGATAGTTGAACCTAATACATCCCATGCACACTAGATAACGCCCTAAAGAATAATTGAAGTTTCGATATTTTATTCATAAAACATCGATGTGTCGATGATATCGAAATCAACACATCGATGTTTTCCAGCTAAACATCGATGTTTATTAACCATCGATGAATATCGAACACCCCTAATTTGAACTAAACTTGAAAAACAAACATAACAAAGATGTGAATGGAACTTCAAAAGTTAACCCATTCAGCACTTGAACTTGTGCTTTTTTACTATTTTTAAACTTAGAAGTGTGTGATTACGACAGTTAAACTTAGTTAGTACTTCATCATCATCATCCGCAGCTAAAAATATCCCACTGCTGGGTATAGGCCAACCTCTGTTTACGGCATTCAATCCAGTCCTGTGTGTGTTTAGTACTTAAATAGTTGAATTCTAAAATCATATTTAGGAACCAATCAATTCTTTATTCTACTTCATACCTATAATGAAGCGATTACAGAAAAAATTGTGACATGATTAATTTTAAAATTTATTTATGTATAGGATTTACGGTGGAGAATGTGACACTTACTTTATATCTAAAATTTTGATGTAACCATTCTTCTGACAAATAAATTCATTTCATTCCATTACAAACCTTCTCTTTCCAAAATGTTACATAGAAAACGTGTCTTTATTAAACCCATTTTCCTTGTTTCAGGACAACTTAACCCCTGAACCATCGGACATGACAGATGACGACAACTACAGCAGTAAGTTTAAAAAAAATCACCGGCCACTTGCATCAAATCAATCACACGGTGTTTTATAACAAAAAAATTAATAAAACGCCCCACCCAATTGGCTACTTGCATTCTTTATTTAAAAACCCACAAAATTCTTGATTTTGATTGGCTCATGTGATCTGGTGCAGGTAACGGCTACAAAGATGCTGAGAGGTTGAAAATGATGTTGCTAGCGTGGAATTACCAGAACCAAGGGCAAGGTAAACTTATTAGTAACACTAAAATTCACAATTTTTAAGATAATCGATTATAATTATACTTATCATCTAAAAAAAAAAGTCGTGTTGGCCGAATGGGGTTGTACCTCAACTTTCAATCCGAAGGTTGTGGGTTCGAATCCCGGCCGTGCATCAATGGATTTTGCGTTTCGTAAAATTTATATGCGCTTTAACACGTGCTCTAAACGGTGAAGAAAAACATCGTGAGGAAACCAGATGTTCTTATTGGCGGCGATGGGCTTGCAACCTGTCACGTATGGAATACTAACTTCTGCAAGATGTGGGCATGTATCAAATATGTGTTTGGACATGCCTCTGACTACCCCCTTAGACATCTTCTTAGGATCTGGAATAAGTAACATAAAAAGTTCTGAGAGAATGTCTACCGCACCTTGGGGATACAGTCTTGAACCTGTTTTTTATTTTTGTTTATCATCTTAACTCAGGCCTATTACTCAAAAGAGAGTGAATTTTATGGTAGGTATATCTGGGATTTTGTCCAGAAAATTATATAAAAAAAAATTTAAATTATGCTATACATGGTAAGGACCTATCAAAATTTGTATTTATTTAATATTGAGCAAACTTGGGCCGAATTCGCGTTCTTTTTTTCGTTCGTTTGATGAATATTCGTATGTTTCTTAAGGAATATTCGGTCCTAGGTTAGGACCATGTTTTAACGTTGATTTAATCGACCGAATACAATGTAGTTCGTAGTAAGAAGCATCCGAATATTCATCAAACGAATAGCGAATAACCCCCCTTATCTACCTTTAACCTTCAAAATGATCCCAGCGGTCCTACTGAATAAATGCTTTTTGACTTTGACTTTGACTTTAACCGTCGCGTCATCGACCAAACCAATAGGTTTAAGTTATTAAAAGTTTAGATGTTTATGGACCAATGACGTCTAATGTGACCAATGAACATCATTGCCTCAGAGCTGTTGCTATATTATATACTTTTAATAATATTACATTAAAGCAAACAGACAAAGAATACGTGAGATGAAATTAATATTATTTTCCAGGAATTAAAAGCCGTGGGCTGAAGCTAGTATCTAGGGTTATTAATATTTTCCCGTAAATTCAATACTTTATCTGATTCTAAGTAATTTATATTTTTTTGAGAAGAGGTCGATGTTCGTAATAACGGTGTAGGTACTTAGCGGATTTTATTTATAAAATTATTTTTATTTTCAGAGCTTGAAATTTTTTGAGTAAACTTATTTATTTATATAATACTCGTATAGAAATAGGAACGCCAAAAAAACTTAGGTTACAGCGTCAGGAGGCAATCCATGCATACACTGTAGTGCCTGGGACATTGTTTGAGATGCAATAGGCCTGCCCAGCACCTAAACCATCCTCTCAGCTTAATCAGCCGCCCACAGGAAAGACGACGTCAATACGTGTGGAGCTGACTACGCTGCGGGTTTCCTCACGATGTTTTCCTTCACCGTTAAGAGCTCGCATATAAATTTTACGAAACGAAAAATCCATTGATGAACGGCCGGGATGTGAACCCACGACCTTCGGATTGAAAGTCGAGGCACAACCCCATTCTACGAACACGGCTTACTTAGGTATCTTAATATAATTTAACATTTTGAATTCTACGGTATTTATCAGTCTTATTTATCTTCGTCAGGAAGCAACCTATGCTTCTTAGGAACCTGTGCTTCTTAGGTACACTAAACTGGATGTTTTTAGTGTCTAGGACACTGTTTGGGATGGAATAAACTTGCCTTTTGACCTTAACTTATGATCATTTACAATGATCCTTGCTTTTTTTGCGCTCAAGTTCCAAAAACCCAAAAGACAAGCGAAATAATATCGGTTTGAATTGACTTAAAAAGCATTTTCGCATTGACAGATGCAAACAATTCTACAAAAACGTCCCCCCGGGTCATTAAACCCCAGTGGTCTTGAGGTACCCGCTAGTCCAGCCGTCCAAATACAGTTTATTACGCCAACTTGCATAATTTTGCGTCTTGGCACCGGCTATTTTTACACGAAGCCATATCGAGAGAACCCTCATAGGGACGACGGAGCGTACTCAGGCATAGGGGAATTTGCTTATTTTTTATGTCCTATACAAAGTTGATTGCTTTCAGAATACAAAATAGGACGGAATATCCAATTCATGCCTCAATTCCTTTAAATAATCTTTTTATTGCTTTAACGGCTATAATCTTCACAAACAAAGTTTTTCAAATGATATAGATAGATACCACAGCGTAAGTATAAGACAAAAGGTTTTACTTTAGATAATTGTTTGTATGATCTGCAAATATTTATCTCCTCGGGTCTGGGTGTTTGTATAAATGTATGTATTTACAAATAAAAAAGTATATTAAGTAGTAGTACAAGTTTTGCTTAGTTTTAAGGCTAGATGATGCTGTGTGAAAAATGACCAGAATTATTTATTTATTTAATTTTAATATCATTTCTTCAATTCTATGAAGAAAACCTATACCATAAAATGTATCGCCATATTATTCTATTCATCACATCTGTGTATCTATACAGACAAACACCTTCAACAATGTCTTATTTTCGCCCCCTTTACGAATCTGACCCCCTTCCCTGAGTCCGTCGACCGTCTCCGTGCAAGGCATCTCAAATTATTTATAACCAGGGGGGCTGTGGCCTGTAACGTTGACATTTAGAACGTGCACCTTGCCTCTCATTAATTTTTACCTCCTAACTAACTGCGCATACGGAATGGGTAAATTACTAGCTGCGAGTATGGAGGAATGGACTGAGTTTTTTCGAATTAAATTGAAATATTCCTTGAGGCGACTTGTTTAATGTTACTAGGGGGTGTTGTGTTTGGCGATATTTTTTTCGAAATAACCTTTAATGCTAAAGTAGAACTGTTTTTGTTTATCTACGAGTAATCAAAATGAAGTTTAATTGATATTCTTGAGTTAACCTTTCAAATTAGATTTTTTGTGAAATTTTCTTAATAATCTTAGAGTGAGGTCTGAGTTTTGATATAAACTGTACCTAAAATCTTTTTGAATTATCAAACAGCAAAAAGTAATAAACTTTCTTTTAAATGAAGTTTATGCTAAGTAGGTACTTAATTAAGTAAGTTCATATGAGTTAATGGCCAACTCTGGTGACGGAGTTTTTAGGCCGCCCTAAGGCCTCCGTCATGGCTTAACGACTGCTGAAGTTAGTGCTTAGTTCATGCTGATTTCACATAATTCCAGGCCGGAACGGTGATATAGCTGAAACCGGAGGCGACAGCATGGCGGATCTCTGGGCTTCATACCACAGCGCACTGGGACTAGGCAGCAAGCCACCCAAGGCCCCGACTCCTATGGCCACTGGCCACTCGGTGAGTTTTAAGGTTGCGCAGCGTTTCATACTACATACTTAGACTTATATTATTTTACTAGTCATTTATGTTCATTTATGACGCACTTATAATCCTTTCACCACACTGATTATAAAGAACTGGTGACACGACCAGAAGAAGAAGATTTATGTTCATATGGAGCCTCTTAATCCTTCCCGGAATAAGACTTAAATATGTCGTTTTATTTGAGGTGTTTTCGCGCTATTCAAAACTGCATTTGTAATCACTACTGGGTAATATGAGTTTTAATGGATGACATTTGGTCTACAATTTTCTCCTTCAAGAATTACTATTTTGTTAGCACGAAGCCGTCTAAGGATCCGAATCCAATAGCCCCTGCAAGTTAAGCGAGTTTTAAGGTTGCACGTCTCATACTACTATTTACTTAGGTTAACTATTAATTTATTAACCCCATTCTAAAAGACTAAGGTTTCTTACTTCATAATATTATAGTTTAGGTACATCATGAACAACATCTTGTATACCATACCATACAATAAAGGATTATTAATATTATTTATAATTATTTTTCCCCATTTTTTGTGATTTACCTATACAATGCGTAGCGTACCATATGGTACGTAATACCGTAAGTGAATTACGCAAACCAAATGGCACTTGCTAAAATTCATAAGTGCCAAATAGTGGTCCAAAACTTGATACTTTTGAGGCAAAATTATTATGAAGTGTTGATACTCTTGTATCAATTCATAATTTATGCCAACATTTAAAAATAAATATATTCTTTAAAATTATTCCGATTTACCTACCCTTCGGAATACTTTGGAAAAACGTTGCTCTAATTTTTAATAAAAATAAAAATTTTATTATAAAAAATAAAATAAAATTTATCTAATTTACCAATGCTCAATATTCCATAGAGTCCCATCCACATCGGTTCAGCCACTCCTGGTGCAGAGCCTTCGAACCACGATGAGACCTCGTCATCAGACAGGACGAAGGACGATGATGACGGCGGAGCTTCTGATGATGATAGTGATGATCGCGTTGATCCACAGCATCATGATCCGGAAAGGCTAAAGGCATTCAACGTAAGTAGTTTTTGTAAACTTATATAGCAAGAAAAAACTAAAATAGTACTTACAGCTAGTCAAACTATGGCCTCACAAAATAGTTTTGTGCTGTATAACCATCAACTGAAAAACTAACTTTCATTCAGAAATTACAAAATTGAGTTTTGTTTCATTTGAAGCTTTCATTGGAAATTGATTACAATCTTACTGCAACATATAACATACAGATTGTATTATGTACAAAAAAGTACCTAAACCATATTTTCCGCCAGTTTAAGTTTAAGACTGCCAATTTTCAAAGGTTACGAAACGACAACAAAATAAGTTTTGATTCATCATCACTGGATCTCCAGGTCAAGGTCAGGCCCTTTAAAAACTGCTTATATCCCCAGATGTTCGTCCGCCTCTTCGTGGACGAAAACCTGGACCGGATAGTCCCCATCTCGAAGCAGCCGAAAGAGAAGATCCAGGCTATCATAGACTCCTGCACACGTCAGTTTCCGGAGTTCGCCGAACGCGCTCGGAAACGCATCCGTACTTACTTGAAGAGCTGCAGACGTAATAAGAAAGTTCGAGGGGAGCCGCCTGCTGGGTCTGCCAACGCCTGGGATAGCGCGGTGAGGGTCTGATCTGACCGACACTTTTGTTCAACTACCCTCGGTCGATGCATGTTTTGTTTTAGCTTCAGAGAGCCCAGTATTTTATTTACTATTTATGGTAATGTTAACGTGGATTTGTATTGGTCTTAATAATTATGATGAACGAGTACCCAAAGAAAAGATGGTCGAGTATGGCGCTGATTTTTCCCCATACAAATCTGCGTTAACGAGTCTCGAATCAGTAAAGAACTCTTACTAGGCACTCTGGACAGACATGAAGACCTAAAGATTAATTAGCCGAACGCTGACCCATCTAGTAGTGGCTAGCTCTGGTGACGGAGTTCTAAGGTCTAGTATAAGTCAACGGATCGAAGCTGATTAATGTCTTCTTGCAGGTAAGGCCGACGCCAGCGCACCTGACTTCTGTCCAAGCGGAGCATATCCTGGCGCAGGCGTGCGAGAACGAGAGCCTCAACGCAAAAAGGATGCGACTGGGGCTCGATCCGGTAAGCCAGCCGATGCCGACCGTGCTGCCTACCCCTATGGTAAGTATATCGGCATTTGGGACATCGGGATGTTCTTGAAATTCTAGAGCATTGTAGGGATTGGTTTTTGTTTCTCATCCATAGGGAACAGCTTTTCTGGGTCATACTACAATTGGTGCCGATGATAATGACCTTAAATGAACGGAAGATGAAAATGTCGTGAGGAAACCCGTTGGTCGGCAGCCCAGCGTGTTAACGCTATCTTTCCTGTGGATAAAGACAATGAAGCTGAGAGAAGGCTTAGGTGCTGGGTAAGCCTACTCCATTCCATCATTGATTGATACTGCATCCTCTATACGTAGGCCTTGATTGCCTCATTATGCTGTTTATTACACTAGTTAACATGTTTAGTCCTGTTGTTGTTTACCCCACACTGTCCTAAGGCTGGGTAAAAGCCACTCCAGGAGTTTTCTAGGTTATTCAGTTTAACGCTATTGCCTGCAACTGATTGTCTACTTCATCGCACCATCGTTTGCTGGCCTACCGCGCTTTCGCATGACTCCACTCAGTGATCTACTCTAGTCTGGTCTATCTCATAAGAATTTACAATCCACATTGTCTTTCTTTCTGTCTGCAACTTTTAATGAGATATATCGCTATTGATTTCTTTCAGATACCTTGTATCTATCTATTCCGGTTGCACCCACTGTTGAGTATAGGCCTCCTCTCTACACCGCCTCGGTCCTGTGCAGTCCTTTCCCACGCTTTCCCAGCTACATTTACGATGTCATCCGACCATCGGCCGGTTGGTCTGCCTCCTGATCTTTGTGCATCTCTGGGCCACCATTCCGTAATCGCTGTAGTCCATCTTCCGTCTTTCCGTCTAGCCAGGTGTCCTGCCTATCTCCACTTGAGACTTGCGATGCGCATACCTACGTCTACGACCCTGGTTCGACGTCGTATTTCTACGTTGGGTATGTAATCGAGGAGGGAGATGCCGAGCAGGGCGCGCTCCATGGCCCGCTGTGCTACTCTTGTGCATAGATTCCTTTGTAAGCGACCATGTCTCGGATCCATATGTTAATATGGGCAAAACACACTGTTTACACAGATCTTTACCTTCAATTCTTCACTATATATTATCGTATTACCAAACCATTGTTCAAACTCCTGTCTCCATTGCTGCAGGCCATCGACACGACATCCACGTCAGCTGCCTCATCGTTCCTCAGCATGTACAGTGGGGCCATCAGCAGCCCTTCGACACCGGTCACCACCACTACCACGCTGTCATCGGTGCATAGCAAGGACGTCCGTCCCTCTTCCAGTCCGACTATCGAGGGCTCGCTAAATAATAATAGCTTGAAGCTGGATAATGCTAATGGGAGTGCTGGCAGCAAGACCGCTAGGTAAGTTTTATAAGACTTTTTGTATAAGTTAGTACCTAAAAGGTACATTATCAGGCACTCTCGAATTGTCAACTGGTAATGTCAAGCATCGAGCTGAGATTTCGCGTTTTTTATTTCCCTATTACATAGAGTGGAGATTAGGTGATTTTGAATTTTGATGTCTCAATAATATGAGGACCGATTTTAAAAATGTTTTTGGTGAGGTCCTTTTGTTTGAAATGTATACTTTTCAATTTCTTTTTGAAGTTAGCCCCACCCATATTTGATTCCCGAGAAACTTTAAAAGATCTCATCCATAATTTAGGTTTCTTCTACCACGCTTTTATTAGCTTGGTACTTGTTTATGTTTTACTAGCTGACCCGCGCAACTTCGTCTGCGCATTATTAGGATTCAAGTGCAGGAGTGTTACCTAAAGTTTATTTACACTGTCTTTGAAGTGAATCAGACCAAGGAATCAAATTTTCCATACTAACTTTAACACCCTGTAAAACATCCATATGGGTTGATTTTTTTAAAATAGATAAGCCTATATTCAAGTAGGTACTTAAAGCATCTACGTTCCAAATTTCATCACAATCGGTTAAGTCGTCACGGAGCAACAAAACAAACATTCACTAACACAGACTTTCTTTTCGAATCTTACGACTTTGAAACTGCCTTGCACCACCCATAGAAGTTGTTTTGAAAATATAAAAAACTATTTATATTCTCTTTGATAAAAATACGGTCTTTATTTAATAAACTTTAATTAATAATCTTCGATCAATTAATAATTTTAGTGGGATAGGATTATTTTAGGAATAAGATCGGATCAGAGAAATAAACAATTTGAATTTGAAATAAGTATAAGCTAAAGCACAGGCTAAAGTAAACTTGACAAAAAATTAGCAGCGCCATCTAGTTGTGTTAATAATTTTAATATTAATACTTGAAACTTCGGATGTATTGATGAGTAGATTTATAAATGATTACCTGCATGCTCATCATTAATTTTAAAATCATTAAGTAGGTAGGTACTTCCAATTTTAATTTTCAAAACGCTAAAAGATCTGCATGCTTGACCTCGCAACGCAACCTGGTTGTGAGAATGAAAAACATAGATGGCGTTGCTAACCAACGCCAAGGAAAAATATTTTATTTTCTAGCTGGTTGGTACCCGCGACTTTGTCAGTAAAGTAACATAAGTAGGTAGGGTACTTGAAAACCTATAAAAATTATCGAAAAGTCTAAGCAAAAATCTCCAATAGCTTTCAAAACTCAAAATGATCGTATCTCGACCTCCGCTATAGTAGAAACGCCACCTAGGAGAAAAAAGTAAAAAGCACTTTTGACCTCGGGTGTTACAGATGGCGTTCTAACCAAAGCCAAGGAAAAAGTATTTAAATATAAAAAAAATCTTAATTTCGAATGTATTTATGAGTGGAAATATACATGTTTCATGTTTATCATTAATTTAAAAATCATTTACCATGCAAAATGAGAAAAAAAAACAAAAAAATCTGCAATGCAAGAACATAGCAAAAAGTGGCGGTCACCCATCATCTTTATGACCTCGCCCAGGGTCGCTGAACTTTTTTCCCCATACAAACTTGCAACCCTTATTTTCACGCCCCCTTATAAATATTTAAAGAAAAAAGTAGCCTATGTCCGTCTCTGGGGTATAATCTTTATCCATACCAAATTTCAGCTCAATCTGTTCAGCGGTTTGGGCGTGAAAGCGTAACAAACAGACAGACAGACAGACAGAGAGACAGACAGACAGACAGACAGACAGAGTTACTTTTAGATTTATAATATTATAAGTATATAAGTAAATAAGTAATAAGTATATAAGTATAAGTATGGATAGTATGGATAACATGGCGGTCCCGGAGCGGGATGTATGATCCTTTAAAGTTTAGAGGTTAATATGTAGGTAAGGTCTAAGGTAGGTAGGGGAGTATTGGGCAGTAAGGCAGGTTTGGACACCACCGGCAAATCCCCGTGTTATGCCGGCCATACACCATCATGCCAATCCACCCCCCATACATGGTCAATTCTAACTGATCAAATTCCGATTTGACGATAGGCATGATGGTTTCTGGCCGACATGACACGGGGGTGTCCAAACCTCCCTACTGCCCAATGCTCCCCTAGCTGCCATATATATTTCATTAATATATTACCACTCCCCTCTACTATTCCATAGTTCCCAGACACTTTTTAAACTATCATGGTTTTCAACATTTTTAACACAGTTAACGGGATATTTACCATGATTTAATGTTTTTTGAGTTTCCCGATATTTCGGCGCAGTTGTATACGCCATGATCAATAGTATCTATGGTATTAATCATGGTTAATATCCCGTTACCTGTGTTAAAAATCCCAGACACTTGTCCTACCGTACTAACTGATATTTATTCTGTGGTCGCGATGTATCTTACATTTTTAAACTCGTGATAACTTTTGAATAAAATGTCCGATTTCAATCATTCAAAAAGTAATCGACGGGTACTGAAACAGCCTTTACTACGAAGGAATTTATTTGGATAAGAATAAATACCAAAATAAGAATAACGTGGTCTGCTTTTAGTCGGCATTTTTATTCACTTTTTTTTTAATTATAAAAGTTGTCATTCTGACACAACCACAATAGTTAGACATATGCTATCGCTGACTTTTTTGTAGATATTGATACGTTCTTTAATATTGTAGAACATTTTTTTGTTCTATCATCAATAGTTTCCGCAGCGCACGCGATATGAAGAATTTTATGTTCAAAATTTTTACACCTTTGGTTACATTATTGCAATTTTCATAAGGATCTCTAATTTTTTTGAAAATAATTTATAGCCTATGTTCATCACAGATAATGTAGGATTCTAATGGTGAAAGAATTTTTCAATCGGTCCAGTAGTTTCGGAGCCTATTCAATTCAAACAAACAAACAAACAAACAAATGTTTCTTCTTTATAATATTAGTGTAGATTAAGTACTCTTCTTTTCTATAGCCCGGCTTCATCGCCAGCGCCGTTGTTCCGGCCCTCGTTCCCGAACACATTCGGTACTCCGCAGAATTTCGGCAGGCAGAAGTAAGTCATCTATTGTAGAAGGCTTTCGTGACTGGCTGTCAGATCGTTACAAAGCTCACACTGGTATTCAAAAACATTACTATGAGGTCTCACAGTGCGCGCGGATGCACAGGTACCCATAATCTGTAGGTGTTTGGGACCCTGTGCGTCCGCGCGCACTGTGAGACCTCATTAGTAGTGTTTGTGAATACCGGTGTTATTAAACTATAAGCTAACTTTAACACCGTCTTAGCAATGATAGCTGCCAGGGTGGACTGTCCCTATACGAGACATTGTTGTGAGCGACACCTATCCAGAAACCCTGTTAGTTTTTAAGCCTTGTATTGGTCTTCTGTCAGTCTGTGTCTCTACTTTTTTGTGTTTATTCTTTGTGTATTTGTATGTTTGTGCCTATGACTTCTGTGCTTGAAATAAATGTATTTTTTTTATTTATGAGTAGAAACATGAAACTTAGAGGGTATATGCCTCTTATGATAACGCTTCATGAAATCAATTGACGATTGACTAACTCTATTTTCTTTTCTTTTCCAGCTCTAACTCGAACCAGGCCACTGCCTTGTCCAGCAGTGCTCTGCTTTCAACCCTGACTGCTCTGCCGCCTACAGGTAAATATATTACACCAAAAACAAGTTGTATGCCTGTTTCATACATTTATATATTATGTGACATGTTTTCTGTTAAACTAGTTAAAACTTTCTTTAAAAAAACTGTAAGCATTAGAGACGTAGTGAGGAACGAATGTTGATATTTTATAACGCAATTTGTTTTCGATTTATAATACAAATAATTACATTGCCTGGGGAATTTATAACGGGCTGCGTCTTCTTAATTTTTTTTTCATCAAAATCAATTTTGAATCGACTTTCGCTGTCTTTAGATGTGATCAATATAACAAAAAAAGGATATTATTTATGCATGTAGAATACATGTCGAAAACCTGTAAAATACAAGTAGAAGTGAAGAAAAGAAGTGTGTTTTGTGAACATTATTCTTTTACCGAACCCATTTCCCAGGAGTAGGAGTGAACGCGGCGATGGCGGCCTATCAGAGCGCGTTACTGTCAGCTATGGCTGCGCACACGCACACATTCCCAACCAGCCTCGCGACGGGTGAGTCAAGGAAATATAGGGAGGAATATACTGACTATTGTATGTATCTGACAATTATGCGACAAACGGTTCATTAGCTAATGCCCGTGGCGTCGCGGATCGTGAGTTCTAGCTTAAGACGTGCTTTGACTACCCCTTTGAAATTATCAAAGGATCTTGAGTACTAAATGATGTGAAAGAATGTCTATCGCGCCTTGGGGCTACAGTTATATAGTTATAGTTTTGTTTTGTTTTGTAGATTCTAATCCACAAACAATTTCTGTCTATTTAGAGCGTGAGTGAAACACAAACCTACCAAGGTTCTTCACATATTGATAACATAGTATACCCTCGAATAATTTATATTTTTTATAGTGTTCAACCACACTAAGGTATTTCATTGAGAAATTAAGTCTTATCAAAATTGCCATGTTTCATGAAAATCTGTTCAGCCGTTTGAAGATCATCAGCTCTCTTCTAGTTGATGAGGGGATCTGACTTCCTTATGTCTAATTTTTCTAAAACTAGCGGGGGTTTTTTCGTAGCAGGGTCTACGGGCTTGTAAAATCAAATCAATAGATATTGCTTTGGAAATTCCCAGCATTCATCAATTTATTTCTTCTCTTCCAGCGCCAACAGATCTCTCCATAAAAAGCACAGCCGCACCAAGTGTCCATTCAGCACCGCTAACTCCCTCCAAACCACTGCTCTCCCACAAGTTGTCTGGAGCAGAAGTCGGAGCGGTAAGGCAGCTCATCACAGGCTACCGTGAGTCAGCTGCATTTCTTCTGCGCTCGGCAGATGAGCTCGAAGCACTTTTACTGAACCAACCTTGAATGTTTGGATGTTTTCAATAAAATCGAAATGACGTTTGGATGTTTTGGCTATTTTCAATAAAAATTTGGATTTGAAAAATAATTAAATAAAAATGACTCGAAAATAAAGAGGTATGCAGAAGACGTTTGAGTAAAATTATGGGAAATAATGCTTGGAACTCATATACGTCTAATGGCATTTTATGTCATAAACTGACATCTTCGAGATAGTGAGTTTTTTTTTTGCGCGATTTCTGACATGATCATGCATATCTTCATTAATTTCAAATAACACAATTGCTAGTATCGAAGAATTGCAGAATGTTTTTGGATTTTGATAATTTTTATTAATGTTTTACCATTTACTTAGAAGTCAAACTATCTAAATGACAGCTGTTTCTGCTCGTCAGTCCATTTATAATGAAAGCCTAAATACCTACTTACTCGACCGTTATCTTATTTGGGACCTTGAGAGATGATGAAATAAGCTTACAGCATTATTGAGTGAAACTTACATTTAATGACGTTTGGATTTTTGTTTTTATTAAAATAGCCAGACGTCCAATAGGCTTGGTTAATCCGTCAGTTTAAAATAACTACGGTGGATATCAATTCTAGGCTTTGTGTGTTGATGATATGATCATTGGAAATTATTTTGGAATTGTCAATTCATCGATTCGGCGGAAAATAGCAGATGAACAAAAATTGCAGCCCCTAAGCAAGTTACAAATATAAATAAGTAGAATAGAAATCGAATCGACAGATTCGACTCTACCTACGTCTAATGGCAGTTGCCAAAACTGCATAAAATTTTATGTCAAATGTCGCGGCACCTGAGGGCTTGAAAATCGACAGTTTGACATAATGCCAAGAACAGTTTTGTCAAATTATACCATTACACGCAAGTGGAGTCTTTAGTTCTTTTTTTATTTTGTATCATGGCTAGGGGCAGTTTGGTAGTAGAAAATGTTGCATAGAAATTCAAAATCATGACTGAAGAAAATGCCAAGTTAGCAACATCGATTTGATAATAATTGTTTTTAATAATAATGTTTTTGTCTTTGATAATAGTAGTTATATTCACAATAGACACATTAGTGTAACAGTTTTTGAATCACAGTAATACAATAGTTAGTACAATAGACGGGTTACCTATGTAATATCGAAAATTCGTTTGCTCTAAATTTTTATTGATTTCTGAATAATGATTGAATTCAATTCCTCAATTTCAATTCAATTTGAAAGGCCTAATTTTAGCGCAAGTCGGTTGATAAAGTCTTTCAATCAACAATATTTACGAGAATAATAGCTTTTGCGTAACATCGATAAAAGCATACTAATACTGAGAGAGACTATTTAAAGCTGATAAAATAATGTTCTAACTAAAGTGTTTCGATAAATGTACGTAGGTAACCCAAATAGATCCACATTGCTTATCAATCTCATAGCTAATCAGTAATTCTGATTATTCAACGCAAAATTTTATTTTCTTCTAAATGTTTCTGAATTTTAAATCACTGTTGAATTTTATATACTTTATGCGTGGTTTTTTAATAAAAATCTTTATATTCTCCAGCCTATTGAAGGTATATACAATTATAATTTTGATAAATAGGATTTATGAAACTTCAAGTTGAAAATTCTATATATCAAAATTAAAATCTAAAATCTCTAAATACGGATCTGAGTGTAATTCGGCGAACGTACATAGCTGCCATACCTAAATATAAAATTTACGTGTTGCCATTGCTCGATGGAAGAGTACAAAATTATTTTTGTGTATATTTAGGTTTAAGAGAAAAAAATCAGGGAGTCTTTAGATTTAGATTTAAAATTCTTGCCTGGTGCGACAATTTTTAGATTTAGTCATTATAAATTTTCAACGAAAAAGCTTGAAACGAAGGCAGCAGAAACTTAATTTAATTTAATCACTTACACTTTTTAAGAGTTTAATTGTGGCATTCTAGATTAAGTGGCACGAATTTATTTTGTTGTTTTTTTAGTGCTGTAGTGTTTCGAGTAATATATTTCTATTAAACAGTTAGCATGTATATGATCGGCTCCATCCAAACTAACCTCTTTGGTAAGTTTAATAATTTTAAGTTTACTATTAATTTAGATACTTATTGCTTGCTCATAAAATTTCGACTGTATATCTATTTGTTACCATAGATTTACGGCCAACTACTAGGTAGGATTAATATTAGAATCTGCTTACTGTGTACAAAATGAGAACCCGCTTACTAAAATTACATTTGGGCCTAAGTTTATGTTTAAAAGTTATTTTTAGTATACCTCGTGTATTTGTTGTTATATTTCCCTTTGGCCAGTGTTAGTCGATTCAATTTCTTTATTAACATAATAAGATCTGTTATTAAGGTTTAATTAAACACATAATACAATAGAATAATTATAATAACATAGAAGCTTATTATGTTGCCACTCAATGCTCCAAATTATCACCATTGTGAATTTTGCTTTAGTGCAAAATTCAGCCAATGATAGCGTATGTGAAAAGAATTAATCTGATTTGAACCAATCGGATGTATTGATATCATAAGGACTCAGATACAATGGTGACAATTTGGAATTAACCAATATAATACAATAGTTGAATTTTGCCAGTTTCTCTCAATAGGATTAAATGAATGCTTTCACGCCAGTTCAATAAAATTGTAAATTCACTTTTGAATTTAATTCATAAACTAAAATTGCCAAAGAATCGAATTGATTTACTCAATTGAATTGTGTACGCGTACGTGGAATTGCTGCATTATTTTTACTTATTTTCATTAATTTGTGGGTAGTTTTAAGTTAGTATTTCTTTACACAAAGTCATTCCAGTATTTTTCTAAATTTAAAATTTATTCGGTGCGTTTAAGAAAGATCAGCTGTAGTCATTGTATATGGATATGTAAAAAGTATGTTTAGATTAAAAAAAGTTGATTAGGAATGAAAGTTAATGTTGGGATAGCGATTAAAACGAAATGGTGGTAAAAACGTTGAGAAAATGAATTTGTTAGACATTAAAATACACTACTCAAAAGAGTCTAGGGAACAAGCAAACTACTCTAATTGATTTATGAAAATACGCAAAAAAATGTACTGACTACTAAAATTTATAAATGTAGGCCGAATAAGGAATAAATTAATTTGTTCCAAATAAAGCAAAAATAAAAAAATTGCAAAAGCTTTTCAAACTATGGATGGAAAACCTAACTTGGTCGCAGAGTAAGAGGTTTGTTTGCTTAGATTGTTGACCAATTTTTGTCAAGAATCGATTTTTTTTCTTGTAAATAACCAATACCGCCTACTTTTTCGAGATTTTGGACACTCGAAATGTTATGTTACGTCGTCACTTAACGCGGGAAGAGATGCTTAGGGCTGTGGGAATGTTGGAAACTGGACGCAGTCAACGCGATATTGCGGACGCTGTTAACACACAGCCAAGCATAATTTGCCGATTATAGGCACGCTACAGAGCATCAGGAGATGTAGCCGAACGTCACCGAGGAAGATACAGGGTGACTACCCAGAGGCAAGATCGATTTCTGCAAAATGCTGCAAAAAAGCAGCCCCAGATTACAGCTCGCCAGTTGGTAGGAAGCCCCCAGTCCCAGCACCAAGTGGATATCAGTGACCAAACTGCCAGGAACAGATTACATGAAGTCAATCTTCATGCTCGTAGACCATTAAGAATTCCAGCTCTAAGACGTGGAAATCGAGGGCTTCGTTTATTGTGGGCTAACGCACATTTGCAATGGACCGACAATCAGTGGGCACGTGTTCTGTTTTCCGATGAGTCTCGCTTCGGATTTCATCCTGATTCTAGGAGAGTGCGTGTTTGGCGAGTCCCTAGTCGCCAAAGTCGACTCCGAAATCCTCAGGAAGTTCATCCTCACCAAGGCGGAACGATCATCGTGTGGGCGAGAATTTGCCTGGGTAGAAGAACTGATCTCGTTTGGATACGAGGCAATTTAAATGCCGAAAAATACCTCGAGCAGGTCGTGCGCCCCATGGTGATCCCTCACCATCAGCAGTTCGGCCAGGATTTCATATTCATGCAGGACAATACACGCGCACACACCGCCAGGCAGGTGATGAATGTGTTCTGTACGCACAATATCACGTTATTAGAGTGGCCAGCTCAGTCTGCAGATCTCAATCCGGTTGAGCATGCATGGGATTTGCTCGGGAGAAAAGCTTTTAGTGATCTTCCACAAAATTTGAACACAGGAGATGAACTCTTTTCTCATCTATCCAGAGTCTGGAGTGCAATTCCACAGGCAACAATTGATAACATGATACTCAGCATGCCACGACGATATAGGGCCGTGGCTAATGCCTTGGGAGGTCAGACAGATTATTAAACATTTTCAAAGAATGTTTTTTTATTTAATTTTCACTTGCGCGTCAGTTGTTTTTGTTATTTACAGAACTTTGATTTTTTGGTTTAGGCACTATTTTTGTTTTTCTTATTAAATCTTAATTTTTTTACTTGCACGCTTTTTATTTAATTACATAATTGAAATCAAGAATAAATTAGGCTTCTATTGATGTATAACATCTAGGACAAAAATAAGTTGAAATAAAAACATACACTAAAATACCCTTGTTCCCTAGACTTTTTTGAGTAGTGTATATTATTATTAGAGATGTATAAATGGTTTACAATTATTATTATTAGTTTGAGAGGATTACAAAAAAATACAAAATGGCGATTGTTACTATTAACGATATGAGAAATTTAGTTTTAATTTTTGCAATTTCAAAATGTGAGTTTTACAATTTTGAAAAGAAAATATTAAATATGCTCATATACTATAAATTGTTTTATTTTAGCTTTAGGTTTCCTATTCCTTCTATGAAAAGATTCTAGTTTGAATTAAAATAAAATAAAGAATTAAAAAAAGTACGTGAGTGTCGTGGAACACTTGGTTGGAACGAAGCACAGTGTACTTTTCTATACTGGGAATATAATAAATGAATTGTCAAAGTCAAAGTCAAAGTCAAAAAGCATTTATTCAGTAGGACCGCTGGGATCACTTTGAAACGTCTTAAAACTAGGTGATTCTACTCCTGTTCCTTCGCGACCAATACCGTGAAGAACCAGGGCAACAAACACGGTTTGGGAACTAGCTTTTTTTAGGTGATCCATCTTAGATCTAAACTTAAGCTAATTTCTTAACTAACTTAGTTGTAAAATTAAAAGTAAAGTTAGTAAAATTCAAAAAGCTAAGCAAGATAGCAAAGGCATTGTGCACACATCAGCTGTCGAGGTGCAGAGCGACATCAGGCCACGCGAATTTATCATTAATATAATCACCAATAGAATAGTACGCTTTCTTTATAAGATTATTTTTTATGTAACTTTTAAATCTTTCTTGTCAATTAGATATCCTAGAAACGCTTTTCCGTACTAACAATGTAACAATCTATGGACTGTGTCGCGACTGCGCATGTCGCACTGTGACGATTTGACATATAACGTCGTGACGGTAAAATGGAACCAAATTTTTTTCCAGCCTAAGTCTTTTTTTTCTTTGATACCGTTTAAACTTCGTTCCAAAAAAATGGGTAATTAATTTAAAGACAATGACAATCTACGTGCTTGCATCTTTATATTTACAACTTGTACCTAAGAGGATAAGTATCGTATTTAGATAGGTATTCAAAAGTATTGACCAGATATCCAGATAATTCAATTTATTTATCTATTTTCGGGATATAAATAATAAGTAAGTAGTAATAAGTAAGAGGGGGAGTAGTTATAAAGTTTGATTGCGCGAAGGGATGAAACGTCTCTGATTTATACGATCGAGGAAGGGGTAGTGCGTCTTATCAGACATCAGGTACGATGTGGCGTTGATGATGAAGTCCAGGTTAGTCTGCGCGGCGAGGTAGGAAAACATGGCTGGAAAACGTTCAGTGCCGCATCTGAAATAGAAGATAATAATATTAATGCTGAAGATAATAATCTGGTCGAAGCGACGCGTGATCCGAGAGCTGGCACATTTTTGGCTCAAAGGATCAGCATTGCCATCCAGCGTGGTAATGCCGCCAGTGTTTTGGGCACGCTTCCGACTGACAGTGACCTGGATCAGTTCAGCTATCTATAGATCGTTTGTAACGATCCTTAGATAGCTTGACTAATTCTGCTGTATTTTGTAAATATATGTATGTAAATATGTAGTAGCTTAGTTTCTGTAAATAAAGTAAATGATTAGCGACTCATTGGACTACAGTGGAGTGGAGTAAAATTACATTTTGAGTTTAGGCAAAGTCAATCGTCTAACCCTTAGCTCAGATGGTAAAATGTCATGGAACAGCGAGTTAACGGGCGAGGGTCCCCATCGTGACCCCATGATGGAGACATTGAAAACCAAGTAAGCTCGTATGAGTTAACAATTCATTTTGGATGATGAAGTATTTCTATTCACTGTAGTACGAGTAGTAGGTAGGTTAGGATTCAATTTAAGTAATTTTTTGCTTCTAAGTATTTTTTTGCTTCTAAAATAAAAGTATATCACAGAATTCAATTCAAGTCTTTTTTTGCTTCTAAAATAAAAGTACTTAAGTATATCTTAGGATTCAATTCAAGTCTTTTTTTTTTCAAATAAAAGTATATCTAAGGATTCAATTGAAGTCTCTTTTTTTCAAATAAAAGTGTATCTTACAGTTTTCGTATACCCCAAGACGCCAATCCCCAAAGCACTCCATCGCTGACAGCGGGGGCCCCAGTGTCCCTCTGAAACGAAATAAATAAAATCTAGGTACATAAGTTTCTTGCGACTACGACTAGCGGTCTCCTGCCTATGTACTTATCCTGTATAAGTACATAGGCAGGAGACCGCTAGTGTACAAAGACGTCTACCGAAGCCGAAAGGGGTAGGTACAGCATCCCTACACACAACCAAATCCTAAAGAATTTTCCGAAAAAATCATTCATCATCATCATCAGCCTATGGCAGTCCACTACTGGACATAGGCCTCCCCTAGTGCGCCTAAAAAATCATTATATCCGGAGAAAACAGCGTTTGAAGATTACTGTGTGCGTATGTACTGGGCGCGTTGTTTTACGTAGATTGCTGGATTTTGAGTTTTAGCTGTTTTTTTCTTTTATAAATGAAATTATTAGGTAGGTATGGTCTTATTATGTTGTACTAGTAGTAAATAACCGGAAATTACATAAAATGACGTAGCTAAGTAAAAAAAAAATTGCGTTTTTTCGGTAGTTTTCGGTAGTAGTCTTTTTACACCCTGTATATAACCCAAATACAAAACCATTCCTCACCGTACAAGGCGCCCTCCTCCCCGTCTGCGCCAAACAGATGAAGTTCTCAGTGACCACGACCCCGAAGCGAGTCGTAACGTTGTTGCACTTCTGACGGTTCATCACCCGAGTGTGGTACACTTGGAGTGTGTCACTCTTCTTCATTTCAAACACGCCATCTCTCTGGAACATCATAAATAATATAAAGACTTCAAGAAAGAAAATGTATTTATTTATTCCACAGGTTGTGGGCAAGATAGACACAGGATACTGTGGCATAGGATAGAGGAGAACGGCAGAAGAGAGGCCTATACCCAGTGAGATGAAAAAGGCTGATGACGATCATGGCTTTAATACTACACACAATATCAAAGAAGAGTTAACGAGACTAGGTAACAAATTTTTGTGCAGCAGAGTTCAAACAAGGTTCTCCTTTTTTGGAGACGGTTGACACTAGTTTTCAAATATAAACATTTACAAGGTCATCTAACACCTTCTGCATGTATGACTCTGAGAATGTTGTGTAGAAGAAAGTAAGTAAGTACCTATATCACTCACGAATAGCGACTAATCTCTATTCTTAAATAAATTCTTACTCTTTCAGTGCCCCAGCTGGTGACCCAAGCGTCTTCGAAGGCCGGCATCATGATTCTATTCGGCAGGTCCACTCCATGTAGCGCGTGCGAGAAACTTGGATGCAAGATGGAGTTTATGTTAGTTATGAGGTTGTCTTCAGCTTCTTTTTTTCTTAAACTATGATGTCCCACTGCTGGGCAAAGGTCTCCTCCTTTAGCTTCCTCTCCCTGCGCTCCATGGTCTAGGTTTGTCACCTTTAGCTGGTTTTTATCTTAATATTATAAATGCATAAGTTTCACTTCGTTCTCTTTCTTTCTCCCTGTCTTCTTTACTGATTTGCATGATTATTTTGACGATGGTTACAATATCCTGGATCAACACATTTTTAAGGAACTTCCTGCATCTCTGCCTCCTTAGGTACCTACTACTACGTACTTTAAAAAAAAATAAGCCACTTACTGTAAGTTCCTATCAAGCAACACCAGCGCGATATCATTATCAGGGGTCTTCCGTATCTTCCACCCTGGATGTTTCATAATCTCTCGTATCTGGGCCACCTGGCCTCCCCGGTCTGTGTGCCGGGAGCCGGCGCGTACGGTCATACGACTCACGCGGTTACCCCTGGGAAAATGATGGGATCCCAAGGGATTGTGTCAGATATTGAAGACTATAAAAGATAGGCAAGCCTAAATGTACATTTGTTGTATGAGGATATTTTGAAATACCTACAATCTACATAGGTACTTAATTTATATTCTATCGAGAGACCAATGAAAATTGTTGGGGAAATCTTTGCCCAGCGGTTGGATCATACCCTTGTCGTACAGGCTAAAGCTTATGACCCAATTAGTTTCTTATTACTAAAACAAAAGAAACAAACAGGAGGACAATTGTATCCCCAAGGAACGGTAGGCCTATCAGGCTTATAGCGTGCTCAAGATTCTTCGAATATTTCTAAGATGCATTTCTTCCTCCGCTTACTGTCTTATTTTAAGGAATATAGGAGCAAGAAACTCACTTCCAGAGACAGTTCGCAGTAGTGATGACGAGCCTTGGGTTCAGGATTGCGCCCGCGCACCAATGCTCCTTCCCCTTTTGAATGGAGACCACGTACGGATAGTCTTCTATCATTGCGTCTCTTGCTGCTATCAGTCTTCTGCCAACTGTCAAATCATTATCATTATAGATATCTAAATTTTCATTACAGAGATCATCTGTAATTTTATTGGTCACTAAAATTGTTTTTATACTAAAATTGCTAGGTATTCTTTTTGATTCTCCTTTTGCAAAATCAAAGTTTTAAATTACTCTGATGAATTTTAATTAAAATAATATTTCATTTTGTTTTTAATTAGTCGGTTATCTTCGATTCGATTGTAATATACCCCTCGCCAATTAAGATTATCGACAATGTTATTACCATTATCATTATGTGATTACATTCAATTTTATTAGCTTTTTATCAGTTTTACTTCTTCTGATGGTGGGGATAGACTTCATCTTATCCACTCTGGTTCAAAATCTTGATAGTCTTATCTATATTAGGTAACTATCATCTTCTCTCATCGCTCGCATTCGCTCATATTTCATTGTCGTCTATTCTAGGGTAAATAAAATCAGACTGTTTGTTTAATAGTTTATTCAAATCACAATCAAAACCCTATTTACCTTTTTTAGCTTTTGTGTCCAAAGGTTTTTTATCATTCTGATTCTTTCTTGCTTGTTTGTCTCCCAATCTAGTCCTCAGTCTTGAGTTTTTCCTGTTTCTATTCTGGTTTCTAGTGTATTTGAGTTTTCGGTTCCTATTCGCGCCGCTCCTGAGCCTTCCACTTCTTAGACGTTTTTTCCCTTGTCGCTTACTCAGCTTTCTTTTGCGTTGGATGTTTTTGTTAATAGTTTTGCCAGCTTTGTTTGAGGTTTTACCTTTCTGAACACCGTTGTCTTTACCAGCTACCTTCGCTACTGGTTTCACCAGCGGATTCTTTTTATCGTCTTTCTTTGTGACAACAGATCTTTTCTTTCTAGCCAAGGTTTTTTTGACCCTGGTCTTAAGATCGATGTTCTTATCCTCCTCGAAGTACGGGCTGTCAGGAATGTTGGCTCTTTCATTGACAGATTTAGGGAACACGGTATATTCTTTATCGTCTCTCTGCTTCTTAGTGGCTATTGTTTTCTGTTTGATATATCTACCTGGGTTGTTTATTAGTACCAGAGGAGACTTCACTTTCTTCGGGAATTTCTTTACTACAATTTTCTTGGCATTTTCATCGATGACATCACATAGGATGTAGCTTATGTAAATTAAAAATATGTAAATCAGTATCTTCATGTCGAAACGCTTCAGTGGAAATAATATTCGATAATAGTTTATTGCATTTTCATTGTTTGAACGATAAATTTCGAAACAGTATTGGAAATTGTAATTTAATTTTGATGGTCGAATTTATGGCTTGGGTTTAACTGTGTTTGGATTTGTATTCTTAAGTTTTTATATCGCGTTAAGGCTACACTGTGTTCGGACCTCGTTCGGACTCGGAGTGATAACCCGATTAAAGACATGGTAGACCATATATATAAAAAGGTACCATGTAGGGGTAATTCCTTTTTACCCGTGTACCCACTGCGATATGGTTGGAATTAATTATCGATGAAAAAAATAAAATAATGATAAGTTCGATGTTAAAGAGAAAAATAATACAAAAAGTTTTGGGAGATGACCCGTGCAGCCGTGCACCCACTGGCTTCATATTGCACTTATGAAAATTCGTGTTAGTGTTAGATAACATTAACATCTGTACAGAATTAGGTAATTCTGTAATTCTTTATTGTACACAAGATAAAGTTATAAAAACAATATGGTAAAAGTACATGAATGTACAAAGAGTTTTCTACCAGCAAACCTTTTGAGTCATCGTCTGGTGTGATTCAGAGTGATATGGGAGAAAGACACAATTCTTTACCTATTCTTTGCGGTCGTGTCTCACACATTACTTAAACTTCTTGGCTAAACTTACTGATAGTCGGTTAGGTTTTTTAGTGAAATGAAACAACAATTTAAAAATACAAAATCTTTAATGAGTCTCTTAGATCTAATAATCCAATGAAATTAATAAAATTATTATTGTCATATTTACAAATGCAACTATTAGGCGAACATAGGTCTCAAGATGTTAAAACTTAGGAAATACGTTAAAAAGGGAGGGATGGTCTTGAGATACTTACTATTTTACAATGAAAAACAAAGCTATTTCAATATTTACAAAAAATGACCAGGCGAGCAGAACTCTCAAAGAGATCAATCTCTTGGCGCGATTTTCTTGAACGTAGCCAACTGCAAAGCTAGCTGGTGCAGTATAATCTTCCCTGAAGTCCCTTCGTCTGGAGGCAATGCTTTAGACAAGCGCACCACGCGGCCACACTCGCGAATGTAGTATTCCAGCTCGTTTTCCAACTGGCGACTGTCACCTGGAACAATGATCAAGAATTTAATGCTTTGACTTTTCGATCCATTAGAATCCATCGAATTGACTTTTTGTGAGAATTCTGGCCATGCATCAATGGGTTTTTCGTTTTGAAAAGCAGATTTATTATGCGCATTTAAACTAAGCAATAATTGAAAACATTGTAAGGAAACCAGCAGCTTATTCAGCTTCGCCGTAATGGCGTTGCCTTTTGTGGATAAGGCTGATTGAAGCTAAGTCCTGTGCTGGGCAAGCCTATTTAATCTCACACAACGTCTCAGGCATTACAGCGAGCCGTTGAGTGTAGACAAAGGTTGTCCTGACGCTGTATAAATATAGATAGAAGATAGAAAATAATTGCACACCACTAAGTAAATCAAAATTATAACACTAAAAACAAACAACTATGCGATCTCTATCAGAACAGTGGATGGACTATAGAGTTTAGATGAAAGACATAGAACTCAATTAGAGCTCACTGGATGAATGAGGCCTAAGTAGAAGTTACCTTGACCCATCCTAGAATTGGTAGGCTGCAGGCACTTATTGGTGAGCCTCGCCAGCTGTGATCTCTCCGAGCTGAAGGCCTCGTCCAGGTCGAACAGCTCCAATGGAGGGGGTGGGGGCTCTCTGAATGTTGGTGGGAATACCTGAGGATATGACAAACTTTTAAATGAACTTTACTTGTGCTATGAGACCCTGCTTCTTGTCAAATGTTATGATTCGTGGAACATGCTCTAAAGAAAATAATATAGGCTTTATAATGGTTGGTAAGAATGACAAAAACAAACAGGGTCCTAAATTATGACAAAAATCATAGATCACCACTGTATTTTCAAGACACGGTAGACAAGGCATTTTACCTAAGTCACTCAAGAACCTTCTATGGAGGTAGTCAAAAACGTCAATAATGCTTAGTTATATTTGGCACATGCCCTCATTTTGCAGAAGTTAGCATTTCTTACGTGATAGATTGGAAATTTATCAATAACTTATGCGAAAATCTGCCAGGTGCTATGTAGGTCGTAGGTGCTAATGTTTAACTAGTAAATTACCATCGACTCGCTTCTATACAGACAGAGAAGAAAATTATACTCACAGCCAGATGTAGAGGCGGGAAGGGAGTTTCAAACTGCGGCGCGATGAGCCGCAGGGGCTCGTGCTTCACCCCTATCGCGTCATACAGCCCTAGTACTTCGGGCACTGGGAATAAGAAAATAATCACCCAACAGTCACATATAATAGTCATAGGTACACCACATACGCTACAATTCGGCTGGGTCTGATTGAGCTGAATATTCACACACCTTGGAATCTACGGTGACAATGCATTATCTAACAAAATGTGACGGCGAGCTGCTGATCTGATTCATTCAGCAGAACCCATCAGACTAGCTCCTGTTACCTGACTATGGAGTCTGGAGCTGTTTTCTAATTAAAAACATCTACAGTTCTTCCGACGGATCTAGGCATTGGTGAAGTTAGCCGTTTTTCTGCGCAGTGACCGCTGTTTCATACAAAATTGTGTTCTGCGCAGACATCCGCAGAGATCCGTTGGAAGAATTGTACTTATTGTAAAATAGGTTTTCAAAAAAAGCCCTTCAAATTCGTCCGATTACCGCTCCCCTTTAGGTGCAAATAAAGTCCTTTTTTACAACAAGACCTTAAAATATTCTTTAACGACAAGCAGATATAGATAAGCAGTATAGGAACTCACAGTGTGCAAGGTTCAAAGAGAACAGTCTCCAAGTGAAGAGTGCGTGTGGATGCAGAGGCGCGAGGCGCGGCGGGGGAGCCGTCGCCGGCTGCGCCAGCGGGACCGAGCTCAGCCAGAGCGTGTCACCCAGTGTACGGTACTCGTTCACCTAGGATAGAGTGAACCAATGAATTTTTCTGCAGAAAAATATATGTGCACTATGCCACTACTCTCAAACGGTGAAGGATCCGTGAGGAAACCGGCATGTCGTAGAACCTAAAAAGTTCGAAAACGTGTATCAAGTGCATGAAAGGAGCCTCTTTGAGGCGCACTTATAATCCTTTCACCACACGAGTTCGAAAGTACTGGTGACACGATAAGAAGAAGAATCTAGGATAGAGCTAGATGTAGATAGTGGATAGTAGCTGGAAGGCAGTAGCTAGAAGACAATAGTTCGCGCATATAGCTAGAGGCCGGTAACTAGCAGACAGCAGAAACCAGTAGCTTGCAGCCAGTAAGTGGAAGACAGTAGCTGGTGGGTAGAAGTCAGTAGCTTGAAGACACAAGTAACTTGCATCTCGTAGCTGGAATACAGTAGCTAGCAGCCAGTAAAAAGATACCAGTAACTTGAAGACAGTAGCTAGCATCTAGTAGCTAGAAGACAATAACTTACAGCCAGTTACTAAAATATAGTAGCTAGCAGATCGCTCGAGAATAGCACATAGTCACCAGTTCCTAAAGGTAGTAATTAGAAGGCGCGGCGCGGTATAGGAGCCGTCGCCGGCTGCGCCAGCAAGACAGCTCAGCCAGAGCGTATCGTCCAGTGTGCAGTACTCGTTCACCTATCCAATCATCGCAAATAAATGCTTTTAGCTAGTAGCCACAAGTAACTGTGTCTAGCCACTATTCACCAGCTTGAACCTACTATCTTAAGTTAGTATAAAATGAAAGACACTATAGTAAGTACTTACTCGGTGTCTCAGATAGCCACCCAAACCATATCTGCAAGCTACTGTCTTCTAATTCCTGGCTTCTAATTAATGGCGAGCTGGCTTGAAAGGCTTATGGATAGAAGTAGCAGACTAGTGACTAGCTGACAATAGCTAGAAGACAGTAACTAAAAGGCAGTAGCTCGTAGATAATAGCTGATATAGTGGTAGCGGCAAGTAGAGGTAGCTCTTTAGCATTGTCATGATCAACTCACATCTGGATCCTCAACATCAACTGGGTTCAGATGCAGCTCAGCGACCCCGCCCAGGTAGTTGAACACCACCTCCCTGATGAGGTCATTGCACTCGCTCTCGAGATACTGATCCGCGAAGAAATGCCCCGAGCCGATCACGAAGAGCTTTCCTGTAATATGTTAGAAAGGATGTTGTGTGGTCCGCTAATAATAATAATGTCTCGGGTCTGGGTGTTTTCTGGACTTTGTTCACAGCTGTGCACTGGGGCAACTGAGAACATGGGGTAAATAATTATGCTACAGAGCATTAGGGTAACTGGCCACCGAGTCAGCTGGACAAAGGAGCAACTGTGCCCAACTTATTTGGGACTATATGTAGATGAGAATATAACATTTCGAATGCCTAGCATCATATAAAAATGGTTAAAAATATTTATTTCTCAAAAGGAAACATAAGAATGAGTATAAAAATCGAGTATTAGATAAAACCTACCACCACTCCGCTCCGAGGTGTAAAGCGCGGCCACTGGTCGCTTCACAGGGTAGCAGACATCGCTGCTGGAAAGTAAAGCGGCGGCTGGCTTCTTCACCGTCACGGTGGCTCCATACGGATACACGAAGTTGGGTGTCGCTGGGTCTTCACTGAAAATGTTATTATCTATTCAGCACCTACCTAACACCTGGGTTCTTCTCTATCACGCCACTCCTGGCTGTTTTGTATCGGATCCATAGATCTCCACAATGTGACCATCTTGCAGGTGGTCTGCTGCATACTTCTATTGTTATATGTACTATGATAAAGTTATTAAAATTCACTGGATTCATAAAATGTCAAGATGTAAGTCAGGAGTAGCCTACACACGGTACGTCGTTGTGCCTGGGACATTGTTTGCGATGGAATAGGCTCGCCAAGCACCTGAAACATCCTCTCAGCTTAATCGTGTCCACAAACATTTTCAAGTGTAGCTGACTAAGCTTCGGGTTACCTTATAGGGGCTTAGGTATTACAAGAAAATGAGCCGAGTTTAGACAAAGTCTAACTAAAAAAACTGTCCCTAGTAAAACGATCTTTAAATACTCGTACATAGAACGCTTTTTTGTGGTAATAGTTTCGTTTTGACATGTGTCAACATGTGGTTCAACTAAGGTTTAACGTTTATGTAATAAGCAGCATAATGTTTTACTTTAGGTACTGTCGAGTTCGTAAAACTTACAGGAAATCATCAGATTCGCTAATGTAATTCGGCATCTTCATGAGATGCTTACTCAGCGCTCGGTTCAGGATTCCGTTCGAGATGTGACATTCCTTCGGATGGTAAAATTTATGGTATTTTGCGCGGACGACACAGTCTGAAAAATAATTAATCAGATATACTAAAAAACAAAGAAAAATATAGTTATGATTCAGCATCCGTGATCATTCTACCCAAAAGCCGTGTTGGCCGAATGGGGTTGTACCTCGACTTTCAATCCGAAGGTTGTGGGTTCGAATCCCGGCCGTGCATCAATGGATTTTGCGTTTCGTAAAAATTTATGTGCTTTAACACGTGCTCTAAACGGTGAAGGAAAACATCGTGAGGAAACCAGTTAGTGTTCTTATAGGCGGCGATGGGCTTGCAACCTGTCACGTATGGAATACTAACTTCTGCAAGATGTGGGCATGTATCAAATATGTGTTTGGACATGCCTCTGACTACCCCCCTTAGACATCTTCAAAGGATCTGGAATAAGTAACATAAAAAGATCTAAGAGAATGTCTATCGCACCTTGGGGATACAGTCGTGAACCTGTTTACGTTTACGTTTACGTTTACGTTTACCTACGTTTAATGTTTCGTTTTAGAGCATGTATCTATGAGTTGCAAAAAACCGGGTTTGGTTCGGAGAGATACTTTTCTTTTGGAGAAATCAAAATATCAAAATTTTCGCTCGAGTATTAAAGTTGTGTAGGTACCTACAATTCAAGTGTGCGTAATAGGTACGTAACATTTATGGCAATGTCTCTCAAACTCCCTCGTTTCACTTGGACATTAACTCTAAATTCTCTGCTTTGATAATACAGTCCTAAAGGTCCGTTTACGCTGTGACTTACCATTATTCACAACAATCCCATACTCCTCCAAAAAAAAGTTAATATTGGTGTTCATACGCTCTTCACCACCATCTGTCATCATTACCAACACTGAGTCCCCTCGTTCAACCATATTCTTTAGGCTTGACAGCTCGTCATCAGTGAACACGTTCTGCGGGCCTGGTACCACGAGGATCTTCACGTCTTGGAGGATGCTTGGTGATAGCTCCTCGCGATTTCTGTAATCCTAGTACTTTTTTACGTTCGGCCTAGTTGGTTACGTAAAATAATGTTATAGCTGGACTACCTGGTGTTTTTTACATTGAGTCAGTAACTAGCGTCAGTCCACTGCCGATTCATTGCTGACCTGGCACTGCGATGGTGTAAATTGATTTCAAGCAATATCCTTTATTTTATTTTATTTATTTAGGACATCCAACAGAAAAATCACAAAAATAGTAAAAATTTCTTAACTAAGCTACTTATATCTAGTGTTTTCCCAGTTATAGGATGCCACAGCGCACTATGATAAGGGCTCAACTCTCAACTACTGACGAAATACTAATAAATAAATAATGCTGGACATTTTCACACAGCATCATCTAGCCCCAAACTAAGCAAAGCTTGTACTATGGGAACCAGATAACGGATATACTACTTTTATACTTTTTGTTTGTAAATACATACATATTATACATAGAAACACCCAGACCCGAGACAAATCTGTAAGTCATACAAACATTTGTCCCGCGGCGGGGATCGAACCCGCAACCTTCTGCGTCGCAGGCGGACCTTCGCCCACTGCTCCACAGAGGTCGTCATGACTGCGTGTAAATAGTATGAGTCTGTTTTCGGCGCCAGCACTGACGATAGCTAATGATCCTGTGTAAATCTCTCGTCTCCGTTAGCGTTACCCATCCCAGGCCCCAGCACAAATATTAGTATTTTGAAAAGTACTTACATCATTACTTTCCATGTAGATTTAAGTTTACGATGCAACATTTTGTAGTTTTCATTGATTTTGAACAACTCATTTTTGGAAATGTCGAACAATATTGTATCCACCACCTTCATTTTGTCGAAATTTCTTGTATTTTACTTATATTTCATTTAGAAAACTCGCACAGAACGCTATTCAATGTCATTTTATTGTTTTGGTTTGCGTTGCTAAGCAACTAACCGTCGCCCAACGATCCGTTGGGCGAACCTACGCCCAACGGATCTAGGCATTCGTGAAGTTAGCCGTTTGTCTGCGCAGTGACCGCTTTTTCATGCAAAATTTTGTTCTACGCAGACAAACGGCTAACTTCACGAATGCCTAGATCCGTTTGGCGAACTGTACAAAATAGATTTGTAATGGGGACAAACATAAAATAATCTCCTGACCCCGTCCTAGTCCGCGATATTTCCTAACACATTGTTTCCCTAATTTTTACACAAAAAAATAATAATGAAAAATGGCGCATACACAAAAAGCGAAGCCAAAAAAAAAACCATAAAATAAGGCTCTAGTTAAAAACAAACACAGGATCACAACTGTGTCTCCAAGGTGCAGAAGACATACTCACAGATCTATAATGTATTCCAGATATGAATCTTCATTGAATTCATAATTACGTTTTAATACTAAAAAGAAAACCGACTTCAATGTTTGACTCGAAACGCGGTGTGACTCAGGGCGTCAAGCTGTCGATTCGATTTCTATTTGTGACATGGCTAGGAGGGAAGGTGTTTTACGGGGAAACTATCAATCCCTCAGGAATAAAATTTATATGGGACCACCTCTGGAGTATACCCTTTAAAACATAAAAAGAATTTTGCAAATCGGTCAACAAATGGCGGAACAATCGCGTAACAAGATACAAAAAAAAAACATACAGACGAATTGAGAACCTCCTTTTTTGAAGTCGGTTGAAAATTGAATTCGTGGGGTTATCCGAGGCATGCTCAATAGAATATTACTATGCCCACATTCAATAAAACAATAAAATAAATCTTCAAATAATATATTTTTATATACAACTCGAATAAATCTTCTAACTAATGTTAGTGCAGTGGCTATCTAGATTTATATTTACAACAATTTTGTCTATAATTAATTTATAATATTGCTAAGTTCCGTAAAATAATAGTCTTTACATATAGATAAATCAGTTTAATGCAATGACGAGGTCTAAAGTTGTTATTAAATACAAAAGAGGAAAATGGCCACAAATGTATGCAGCTCAGTTAGAAAGGTCAAAGAGTTGTCTTTGGAAACGCTATATTTTTGCATTAACGCCGTTAGTACGCCGACGCATTCGCATGCGAATGCGAAACGATGCGAGCCCACGTCTCACTCTAGCACATAGCTAATGACATAGGTGCGTCCTTGTCGGATGCGATCTGTCGATGCGAATCGCATGCGAATGCGTTGGTGTACTAACGCCGTAAAAGCATTAGAAGTAAAAAAATTCAGTGGCACTCCGGGAGTGCCGGCAGAAGTAAAAACTTGAATGAGGTTTCGGTAACGGTTCTAAACTAAAAAAAATCATCCCGGTATATCATAGTTTATCCTGGTTTATCCCGCTTTATCTCTTATCCCTTATTGCTCATGTATTGTCATTACTCAATTCACAAGACTCCAATAGCCATTTTCGTATTGTGAGATTGGTTGAGCTCTAAAGGGATGACAATTGATGCATTGCAGTAAGCCGGTGTCGTAAGCGTCACGTGTCACGTGACTCTCTCGACACGAAATCAAAGTTTTTTACTCATCTCAAAACTACTAACGCTATATATTTCTAATATTTCCTCTATGATGCTAACGCGCCTAAAGAAGTTTTCACTTAAAAAAACATTAACAAAAAATCTCACTGATCCCAAGATGCGAAACTATTCCCGTATTTTATTTACTGCAGAAGAAGCTTTTTAAGCTAAAATGCATGTTTTGTTATTTTTGCCGAGCTTGCCCCATTTTCCTCTTTGAGATTAATTAGAAAACTCAAAAGGCACAGACAACTTTAGACCACGTCGGAAAAGTAATGCGATTTTAATATAAAACAAAGTGCTGCCATCTATAATGCCTGTTACGCAACTGAAATAGTTCGCGCATTTTAATAAGTCCTTTCGGAATATCTACGTGTAAAACGCCATTTACACGATTCCATTCTTCCTTCATGCTTTCTCAAACTCAACGAAGCAAGAGATTATGTGGCAAGCAAGAATGGTATACCGGAATAGCATCGTGTAAATGGTGTTTTAATTTTCATTAGTTCTGCCTAAGTTCCGTCGGACTTTTTCGTAGCGCGATATTTATAATTACAAAATAAAGGTTGCCTGGATGAAATCGCTTTCAGCGATTTCATCCAGGCGTGGCTGCCCATTGTACTAATTTCGAACGTGTTTTTATTTATGTGGTGTTTTCTTATTACTTGGTGTACAATAAAGTATTCATTCATTCATTCATTCAATAAGTAAATACAAGTTGTGCTTTTAATATGTTAAGAAAACAATAAAAAATAGAAAAATAGATAGTGTTGGTGTCAAATACGAGGCATTCGTGAGGCTGTTTTGATGCGCAGTAGAAAATTTAGTATAAAAAGGCTCTACTGCGCATATCAAATCACCACGAATGCCTAGATCAGTGTCTTACATACATCTAAGTGTAAATACGACGTTATCGAGTTTTTTTTTTAATTTCTCTATACATCAAATTGACAGCTGTCAAACCTGTCAGATGGAACAAGTGAATGTGACATTACAACCGACTTTATACAAGTATAGATAGTATATAAAAATTACCTTAGGAATGGACTTAGATAATCTAAAATATATATTTACAAAAGTGAAACGGTTTTGAGCTAACTTTGAGCTTTACATACTAAATAATAGTTATAAAATTGCTCCATAAAATTAAAATGTACTTGTTGGAGCTTATTATACTAAATTGGACATTAATATATTTTTTACACATGTCTATGGCTTTTTTTAAGCTGAGAAAATTGTCTATGGCTTTTTGTAAGCTGAGAAAATCACTTAAAGCTTATTAGTTGTATTTTTTACCTTTTTATTTACCTTTGTGGCGCAGTGGGTGAAAGCCCGCTTGACACGCAAAGGTTGCGGGTTCGATCCCCGCCGCGAGCAAATGTTTGTATGACCTACAGATTGTATCGGGTTTGGGTATTTTCTGTGTTTAATATTTACAAACAAAAAGTATATAAGAAGTATATCAGTTATCTAGTACCCATACCACAAGCTCTGCTTACTTTGGGGCTAGATGATGCTGTGTGAAAAGTCCAGCATTATTTATTTATTTAATGCGGGTTGATCTTGTGTGTGTAGATTTGTTTCTGTGTGCGTGTCCATGGAGCGTTCCGACGCACACAGAAACAACGTGCATTCATCTACACACACAAAGATCAACCCGCCTTCGTGAGATGGAACTGTACCATAGAATTGTCAGGTCAGCGTCCCCTTAGTGTAGTGTTACTTCCTGACATATACAACACCATATTAAAACCTAAGGCCCATACTAATAAACGTGGCATAAAGTTATTCCTGAGTGTAAACTGTCAAAATGTATGGTTATTTTTAGTTTATTCCGAGGAATAACTTTACACCACGTTTATTAGTAAGGCCCTAACATTCATATACAAGTCTCGTGTGATAAAAGGGTAATTAATTTTATAATTCTCCCCTATAATTTGTTCGTATTATTTGCGCTTTTGATTGCGCAGAGTCAAACACTTATTTACCCCATAAAAGGGGTAAATTTTAAATTACAAAGTTGCATCGACATTTTGATCAATTCAAGATAATTTGTTAGGGAAAAGTCAATATACGATGTCAGAATGATTACTCCCTAAAAAGGGGTACTTATTTTCTTCATAACACCTTGATTTGCTTTTATTCGCATTTAAGTTTATCTCAGAAACAGTTTATAAGCCGATTTGACTCATTGTACAATGCTGCGATATAAAAATGGCAGTAGACCCTCCAAAGGGGCATTTTATTTATTCAAACCATCAAAGTTAAGTCTCAAAAAAATCCCATCTATCTTTTTGCACAAAGCCATATCAGTGCGATCTTGCACCCTAAAAAGGGGCAAGTATTTAAATTTTACCCCTTTTGTTTCTCAGTTTATATTTCTAAGCCCACATTCAGAGCGTTGTAATACCCTCAAAAAGTGGTATTTCGACTATTTAATCTGTGTACCAATACACTTATAATCTCACTTGACCCAGCTAGATCATAAGAAGCCCATATCTAACGCGTTATACAACGCAGCGATGTCAGAATGACTGGATACCCTCCAAAAAGGGTAATTTTTGGCCTTGGCAGCCGCTTCTTCATCTTGACCGTCTCCGACCACAACGTATGTGCAACGTTCGCCGAAACGTTGTTTTATTTTCTCGAAGCATGTTTCTTTACCTGTAAATAAGATTGGTAAAATTAGAATGCTTTTATTTACAACTATCTGTGCCTGCTGTTTCGCGTGGGCTAGTTTTTCCCATGTAAATCCTGGTCCCATTGGAATTCCAAGATAAATAGTAGCCGATAATAATAGTAGTAATGTAGTAATAGTAGTAATAGTAGTAGTAGTAATCGTATCATGTTGCCTTACAACCTCCTCTATCTTCCAGTGAAATTTGCATTCAAATCGGTTAAGCCGTTCCAGATGGGCGGTAATCATTAGTTTTCACGGTGTGTCCCGCGTAAATTCCTATCCCGGGATAAAAAGTAGCCAATTTGTTGTGAGTCGCCATCTATCCCGGGATAAAAAATGGCCAATTTGTTGCGAGTCGCCCACTATCCCGGGATAAAAAGTGACCATCTTGTTGCGAATCGCCCACTATCCCAGGATAAAAAGTTGCCAATTTGTTGTGTGTCGCCATCTATCGACGATACATACCAGTTTTAGTGGCAGAGTAGATATTCTCAATAGGGAACACTCCTCCCAAACCAAACAGTAGTACTTTGGCCAGCGCAGGCACCAGCTGTGTCGTCGTAACTAACACATTCACGCAGTTTTCTCTGAAAATTAAATATTAATAAGCAAAAGAACAAAATAATACCAAACTTAAATCACTTGGGATTTTATTGAGATTAGATTATTTTAGGAAACTATGTTTTAGGTTAACGTAATAAAATATAACCCAAATTAATGTTTATCTTTTTGTCGGTTTGTCTGTGCGTTTGTGATCCATACAAACGTTCAAACTATCGCATTTATAATAGTATAAAAGATAAGTATACTTCAAATACTTTATTTCTTGGTACAATACAATTTTGTTAAATAAATAAACTTATTTAGTAAAGAAAATCATCCATAATCGTAAGTAGGTACCTAATGATATTATTATAGGTAGGTATGTATAATAATTATATGCTTATAAATAGTAATTAGTAAGTAAATAAGTTTCGAGTGTTCTAGCCCCCCACTAGGATCCCCTGTGTTGTGGGTGGCTAGCCTCTTCTAGGTGCTCAGCAAAATAAGTGAAATTATAAGTTACCTAGAGTTGATCATATTAAGACATTTGCAAGCCAGCGTCAGCCAGTTATCTGTGGCCTGTTCTAACTCCGCGCGTAGTTGTAACCAGAGCTCACGTTTCGCTGGTCCAAGCAGACCGCCCACGCTGGAACAAATCGTCTGTAAGTGGATGGGTGACCGCCAGTAGGATTGTCATCTGAGCGCTTCCGTGCTTCCGAGGGCACGTTAAATTGTTGGTCCCGGCTATTAAGTCGTTAAACCATGACGGAGGCCTTGAGGCGGCCTAAAACCGCGTCACCAGAGTTGGCCACTAGCTCATACGAAACGAACCATTTCTATAAATCTCTATATATAAAAATGAATCCCTATATCCCTTGGTCACGCCATCGCGCGTGAACGGCTGGACCGATTTCACAATTTTTTTTTTGTTGTGATTGTTATTGTCAGGAAAAGGTTCTTATGACAGAAAAAAAACAAAAAAATGCGCGGAAAAAATGAATCCCTATATCCCTTGGTCAAGCCATCACGCGTGAACGGCTGTCGTGCGGGTCCGCTAGTAATAAATAAATAATAATGCTGGACATTTTTCACACACCATCATCTAGCCCCAAACTAAGCAAAGCTTGTACTATGGGAACCAGGTAACTGATATACTACTTTATATACTTTTCGTTTGTAAATACATACATATTATACATAGAAACACCCAGACCCGAGACAAATATCTGTAGGTCATACAAACATTTGTCCCGCGGCGGGGATCGAACCCGCAACCTTCTGCGTCCCAAACCTTTGCCCGCTGCGCCACAGAGGTATGCATGATCATTCATTATCAGATGCCTCACCTATTCCTATAATTATTATAGGTATCCTTAATCTTCCGATATCTGAAGGCCAGTTTCCTCATCCAGTCAACACCCCCCCTTACCCCGGGGGCACAGAGCCCCGCCCCGGGGGCTGCCCCGGCGTGGAAACCATCCGCTGAGAAATTATATGCTCCAAGGTCTTGGCCGTTGTCATCTGCCGCCACTGCATCTATGTGTTCCTGGTCACAGTCCTGTTGACATAAATTGTATTGAGTGAAGTGTCTCAAAATAACTGTTGAAGTGTTTGTTGTGTGTTGTCTTGTACACAAGAACCGTATATAGAGAATATATAAAAATAAACAAATTGTACTATGGGCGGCCATATCGCTAAGAGCGATTTCTTCCTGGCAACCATTTGTATGGACAGGATAGTCGAATACAGAATTACAGCAGTGTACAAAAGTAGAGAACAGTAACAAACTAAGTACCTCTCTATTTCTGTGAAAATCCCACTTAAATCAGTTCAGTCATTGTGGTAACAGGTTTTAAAACATCAGCCCCTTAGCATGTGCGATTGTTTAGGTACCGGAGAATAGATAAAAATGACAGTAATGACATTAGAGTGTGGATAAAAGTAACTTTTATCCACATTTTACCCGTTTTACCCTCACTCCAATGTTATTAGTCATTTTTGTCTATTCTCCGGTACCTAAACAATCGCATAATGACTGAACTGATTTAAGTGGGATTTTCACAGAAAAATAAAGGAAGTCATATAAAGGAAGGAGGAAATATAAGCTTTTTTATCCCAGAATTCTCGCAGACTCAGGATTTACATGTGAAAAAAATAATTTTGATCCCATAAGTCAAAAATGCCGGAAATAAAGGTGTCACCACTATCGAGAAATTCAATCAGAGTATTTTCCAATATGGCACCAAGTCTCTATGTAAACTACTTTGCAAATAATTTTGTAAGTCAAAAAATGTAATTGTATAGAAATTCTGATTTTTCAACTTAAGAAATCTTTAAAGTACTTAGAGACTTGGTGCAATACTGAAAAATACTCGGATGGACATTCCTAGTGGTGAGGCCTTTATTTCATTGGCCGGCACTTTTGACTTTTGGTCCCAGCCTTGTATAGAGTGTGAGTGGCCTCCTTTAGATTAGTTTCATACTCACTTCAACATCATTGAAGAAGAAATGCGTGTCAGCCAGGCTGAATATCATTTCTTCCATTCTGAACCCCAATTGCACTATTTGTTGTGTGTCCTGCAAACATTACATTATTTTAATAAGTCATCATTATTAAAATAAGCCGGAGAATATTTTATGATCTTTATTTAAATTGGTTTTTGCATCCCTGTTTGTTACTCATACATAAACTAATAATAATAAAATAAATAAATAAATAATGCTGTACATTTTCACACAGCATCATCTAGCCGCAAACTAAGCAAAGCTTGTATTATGGGAACCAGATAACTGATATACTACTTATATTTTTGTTTGTAAATACATACATAATTATTATATATAGAAACACCCAGACCCCAAGACAAATCTGTATGTCATACTAACATTTGTCCCGCGGCGGGGATCGAACCCGCAACCTTCTGCGTTGCAGGCGGACCTTCGCCCACTGCGCCACAGAGGACGTCAATAAATAATGAATGGAATTCGATTCAATTCAGCAGAGATAGTTTATATGCTGAAATATCACTTAAGCTAGTTTTTATCCTGCAAAAGTGAAATATTTCCATGAAAAAATTTGAAGAATTGTTTCAAAGTGGGAATCAAACCTGCAAACTAGTATTGAAATGACACACACCTACTGCACCATAGAAGTCTTGAAATAAAAAATCTTCCTTCTAACCTTACTGTATTTAGTAGCGTAAGTCCCCGTAAGTAATGAGTGGAATATAATGATTGTCTCGTCTAAGTCCCAGATGAAGACTCTGTCGGTGGCCGGCTCCGGCACGTGCTGGGCTGGTGATGAGGAGGTGTTCCGTCTGCCTCGGCCTCGGGACCGACTTGCTGTACTCTCTCTGAAATAATATTAATAACATCTTAGATTTGTATAGATTGTTTGATTGATTATTAACTATTGATAATTCTTGTATTTGGACATAAACATAATGATACATTTAATTGTTTGTACACTTGTATAATCTCCAAATTAAGCTTGCAGGAGGCCTTGTCAGACTGGCAAGCATCAGTCGGATGAGACCTTTTTAACTTCACAGTGATTTTCACTCAATAAAAACATAATTATTCATAGCCACTGAAACATCAATGGTCGCAAACTGTTACCAAACATTTCGGTCAATCCATCCATGGTTCCGACTTGAACCAAAGTGGGGTAGGTATAGGATAGTAGCTAACACGTAGCAGCTCACGCACTGATACAAAAAGATACAAAAATGGCAATAAATGAGTTTAGTGACTGAGCAAGGTGGACTAGGACAACTTACCCTGAATTTTCTCTACATCTTCGACTCGCCGGATGTATTTCAGCTTTGATAGGAGATAGAGGGCTTGTGTCGTTCAACGAAGGCAGCATTGACGATGGTGATTCTATGAATAGACGTAGAATTTATTAGAAGAAAGTAAGATTTTAGTCTGGTTTCAGGGTTTCGAAATTTCTGAGTTGTAGATGCTCCTTCATCATGAATTTTGAAGAGATATGGCTAAAAACGAACCAGGTTCATTGTCTGAGTCAGGCCAGTAGTCAGAATCATCATTCTGGCTGCTGTTTTGAGGTATGGAATGATCAGAATCACTTTCGTCGACCCTTCGCCGTTTCCTTGGAATGTTACACTCGTTCTCTTTGTTCATTTTCAAAATTCACTTATCACGGAATGTAGGAGTATTTCACTGACAAATGAGCAATTTAAACGAAAATTTGGAGCAGTAGAACTTAGCAGAAATACGTAAAACGCTTTACGTTACGACGAATACTATTTTACGCCATCTTTGTTTGTTTTCCAAATTTTTGTTCAATTTCTGATTTGCTGCGCTTAGCATGAGAAAGAGAAGGAACAGCGAGGTTATGCGTACTAAAGACAAAGATAGCATATGCTTATGCTTTAAATAGGTTTTTTATTCTATAATGGAACCTGGAGCATTCATGACAGTTTAGAGCATAGAGTTAAGTTTAAAGCATAGAGACATTATATATAATGTGAGCAAAGTTTAAAGAGTGAAAAATATAATAAAAATAATGCGCCCCGCTTATTTTCCCCCAGCCAGAGTAGAGTATTCGCACATCGCAGAACTTCCCCCTGAGATTAGACTGCTTCGCTATCATCGCTACTTATTTTTCTCCCACAGTTATGAAATAGAATAGTTTGATTTATTTTATTTTTTTCACCTGATAATCCACCACCAAGGTGGTAGGAGGTATGGCCAGCACTCCCGCTGCTGCTCGGAGAACTGACGTAGGGGGAATAACTAGGGGTAGCGTAGTAGCCGCTATATTGCGCCACGTTGTGGTCATATCCAGCTGCATAGCTGCTATAATCCTGCGTGAAATAAACATTTTGATCATTTTATTTTGCAACAATTACAGAACTTTCCAAAAATAATAATACATAAAAAAGCGCCATCTAGCGTGGAGTAGTGTTACTATAAGCAACGTTACCTAAATTCGCTACTAAATGGCGCTTGTCAAGTTTTAACATTTCTCCGCCAGGTGGCGAAGTTGCAATATTTATCCGCCAGGTGACGAAGCTTCAATATTTTTCCGCCAGATGGCGTATGAAGTAAAATTGAACTTGTAAAAGAACTTGTTTTTTTCAAACCTGTTGAGTAGCAGGAAATGACTGTGCCAGCCCGCTATTGTAGGAGGAGTATGCGTATGGCGAGGGCTGGGAACCGAAGCCGCTACTAGGCACGCTCCCGACTCCGCTCACGCCATACGCACTGAGGTAAGTCGGGGTTGCTTTGCATGAAGACCTGACAAAATAAAATTCCTTCATTAATATGACAATTTCAGACCAGATTTTTTTGATTGAAAGTTTATATTTATGTATGTATTACGTGGTATTAAGTACTTACAAACTTTTAATAAAATAAAAAAAAACTGTTATTTTAAGGGTCTACTTTGCGAAGTAGGTAAGGTCACAAATCGTAAGGTTAATTATAACTCTTTTTAGCAAAAATATGAGATATATGAGTATTTTACCTTCCAAGACTACCTCCAAAGGATTATGATGGAATGTCTACCGTGCCTTGGATACAGCGGCTAAGTGTTTACCTGTTGTTAGCATTATGCGCCGGGGGGTAGGCAGCGTACGGCTGGTTGTACAGCGAAGAGCTGACGTACGACGATGCCGCACTGCCGCTGCCGTATTGCTGCATGCTGCAAACATTAGTATGTGGTGTAAATCGGTCCAATGAATGTTTGTTGGTCTTCTGCAGATTGTACTATGGTGAGTGTGCCCAGAAGCTACACGACCTTATTCCGCCTTCACCGTTCTTTTACAGGAACTTCAGACGCACAGCTGACTATCATCCTCACCGTTGATATTCCACTTATTAGAACTAAGCGCTTCGAAAGTTCTTTTATTATGCGCACTGCAAATATTTGGAATCAGCTTCCAGCGTCTGTATTTCCGCTGAGCTACGACCATATTGTTTTTAAGAAGAGAGTTAATAGGCACCTTCTGGGTAAGCTCGCTCCATCGTAGACCTCACTCTTGCCTGTGTAAGTTTGAGGTCAAGAGCCGACACATTCATTAAAAAAAAAATTAAATAGTAGGTAACTACCTACAAAGTTAAATTATACAGTTAATGATTTCTTTAAAAAACGCCAACAACTTATGCAGGTAGACGTACAAACCTATTTAATTGTATACTTAGTGGATGCGATTCTAGTGTGGCCGCTAAACTTAACCTCCTAATTTTAGATAGACGTTGCTAAGTAATTTTGCTATTCCACGCGTAATCTATAATCAAGTCATAATCAATTTTTTTTCGGAGGGCCTAATACTAATGGCCTATGAGGCCGTTTTAGTGTTGCCGGACTATGGCGGGCACTGAAGGTGCCGAGACGCCTAGAGAGAAGCTACGACAACATGCGCAAGGGCACCTCTATACGAACCTCGGCTTGGGCTGTTGCCGGAGAGAATTTAGGTACCTACCTATCTATCATCACTAAATGACGGTATCACTTCACCATTGGCGAGAGTGATAGTGTATCTGGATCGCCAAAAACATTTCTTGGCCGTCTGGGGAAGTCATAATCAAGTGACAACAAGAAGCTTATTGTGTCTCTTGAGTGGCAAAAACCGCGCGTTTTATAAATGAGGTTGATTTCCCATTTTCCTTTAGGTACGTACGGTCAGCGACAGAAGTTCATGAACATTTGATGTATTTGAATCTTTAATATCTTCGAAGTTCGTAGGGTTTTAGATAAAACTATACCTTACATTGGATGTCTTGGCTTGCACCATTACTATTATGAAAAAAATAGGCAATTTTCCCACAAATAATGATGAAAATGAAGCTTTAAAATCTCCAATTGTTCATGAACTTCTGTCGCTGATTGTACTACCGTACTACCTATCTTCCTAAGTACCTAATAGGTTAGTCTATTTTCGTAAAATAACTTACTTAATCCTAATAATTTTAGACACGTGTCGTAAATACTTACGTAAAAAAGATTAAATTGGTATGGCTTCCAAATCCTGCAGGTTATCGACCTTATTTTGCTTCCTACACGACTCATTAATTGCCTGGCTAGTACGAGTAGGTATAGTTTGGCTTTTCACTTCCCACACGAAATATTATTGTACCTAACCAACCATACAGCCTTACAGATAACAAATTAAAATAATAGCCGTTCTTCAGTAATATAGATTATATTTATAGATCATCGAAGAGAAACAACGTTGCGGTTACAAAGTTGATGGGTGACCGCCAGAAGCAACTGAGCACGCACGCCATGACGGAGGACTTAGGGCGGCCTAAAAACACCGTCACCAGAGTTGGTCAGTAACTCATACGAACTTACTTAGACTGAATGATTGAATGAATGTTATGATACCTACCTGTTGTAGTAGGTATAGGTACGGCAATGCAGTTTGGTCGCTGCATCTACAGACGTCTGAATGAATGAATGAACGAGTGAATGAATGTATACCTGTTGTAGTATTGGTACGGCAGTGCGGTTTGGTCGTACGGCAGCGCTTCGCCGTACAGCGCCACGTCTGCGTCGCACAGACCCGGGCTTCGAACCTCGCTCTTCACGCCACCTCCTGTTATGTTCAAAACACAAGTTAGAACACCACTAGGCTTGGAGCAAATGCTGAGGAGTTGAGATGGTAGAGCCTTTTTGTATGTAATAGACTTACCTACTACCTATATACAAAAAGGCTCTACCTACAATCAGCATTAACAATTTGTAGTATCCTTGCACAAGGTACGTTCATCATCATAATTTCCCTGACCTTATCCCACGCTAAGTGGGGTCGGCACTACATGTCTTCTTCTTCCACTCACTCCTATCACTCGTCAATTATGCATCCACTCCCTTTACATTCATATCATCTCTCACACAATTCAACCACTTCTTCTTCGGCCTTCCTCTTCTTGCATACCCAGGCACACTCATATTCATAACTCTTTGGGTAACATGGTTTTCATCCCTCCTCATAACGTGTCCATACCAAGATAACCTATCAACAATAACCTAGCAAGGTACGGTACGCCGTTCAAACCTCCTTATTCGAGGTGTTAAAAATTGATGACGCGGGTAGGCACCGAAAGTTTAACGGTAGCTAGGTATGATTATTTGGCAAATACCTATGTCTTTGACGTTATTATTTATTAACACAATGATTGTGTAGAGGTAAACATTGTAGCAGTGCAATCAACCTGTACCCACCTTTTTTTTTTTTTTTTCTCGCTGGGAAAAATGCGTTACACATCCCCTCCGCCGGGGGGCGAGAGGGGTATGTGGGACTCCCCGGGGACTCCCGGTATACCCACTAAACGACCCAGCGTCATTCAGGCGTCGCCTGGAATGGAGGGGGTCTGGGAAACCGGCACAGCCTTTACGTCCAGTCCCCCTCTGGCGATCCCCGCCCTTAGGCGGCCCCGCATAGTAGTGCAAGGCGGACGAAGGTGCCCCCACACCTATCGTCCGCTACTCACCACCAGAGCTCTCCGCTCCCTTCGTCCACTGCGCACTCTAATTAAAGAGGTGCGCGTGGAGAAGCCTCCAAAAACGGCCGCAGAGGACAGGGAGAGCGGCAACGTAACACCGTCACTCCTCTTCCACTGCGGCCCCGCCGCCGACGAATCTTACGGTGCGCCACCGTTGGGTCGCGGGAGATAGGGCGAGCGGCAACGAAACACCAACACGCCTCTTCACCCGCGACCCTGCCCGCCAGACGCCACCAGGGCGTCCCCGCCTGGGATTCCTTTTGGCTTCACCGTGGGCCAACCAAACCACGGTTACTTAGCCCCCCCATCAACCTGTACCCACCTGCGCTATCCTCATTCATCAACCAGGCGCCTGCCGACAGTCCCGGCAGTCCCTGGCATCCGCTCGTCAGCGCGCAGTCCTCCGTCAGTAAACTGTCAGTCAGCCTGTCAGTCAGCCTGTCAGTCTGGCAGGCCGGCGGGCTCTGGAAGATGGTGGAGGCGCCGGAGACTAGGAGCGCGGGGAGGGCATCCTGCAGCGAGGGGGGGGAGGAGGTGGATTCTGAGTCGGGGCTCGGGTTGACCTCGTTTGATAGTCTGTGGAAGAAAGTATGGTGTTATAGGCAAAGATTTTTTACTTATTTTATCGGTGCACGGTGCTTGCTAGAGTCTGGCAAATGAAAGTAGACCCTGAAAAAGAGGCGGCAAATTAAAAAATACAAGCGTGTAACCCCATAAGGACATTTTGGAAGAACACAACTTGATACTTGGTTATTATTTTCTAGTACCAAATATAATAATTATATTAAGTATATTATTTAGAGTTATTAATTAAACGGTTGTCACGCTATTTTTGAATTTGCCGCCTCTTTTTCAGTGTCGACTTTCATTTGCCAGACTCTACCCATGGCCCCTCGGGACTAGCTACTTATTTCACTTTTCCGGGATGGAAAGTAGGACTTCCGAACTCCTTATAAACTACCTCTGTGCCTTTCATCCAAATACAATCTGTAGTTTTTGCGTGAAAGAGTAGGTATTTATGTAACCAACTAGGAAATAAGTAGGTAGAAAGAGCATTATTATTTTACACTGAAGAATTTCAACCGATACGATCTCGCACAGCAGTTTTTAACGTGCCGACAGTCATGAAGACGATCGCTCTACCGCTAAATGGCAAAACTAGCCAAAAGTTGCATCGTGTAATTCACAGTGGTATAATATAGGGTCTTTCATTTTATACTAACTTTATTCAGGAATTGAGTTCAAAAAATATTTATGTAATGATTTTTGTTTTGTTTTGTTATGAAAATCCCGAGAAAATCGATAAAGACTATCCACAGAATATAGTTCTGTGAGACTATCCTTTCAATTGATTGTTGCTTCTTGTATAACTTAGTCCATTCGTGATGTAGCTGCGCTGTGATTGATGGAACGTCTGTTCTCCTTGAAAATCATTATGCAACAATTCTAAAAATCAATAAATGATAAAAATAATATAAACCAAAAATGAGGCCCTGTCAGTTTGTGTAGTTTAAAATGAAAGACCCTATACATGTCATATAGTGAAGTATTCCCGAGGGACACACCGCGGATCGCAGCTAGTAGGTGTCATCATCAAAATAAAATCGCACTCCATAAATCTTTCACCACAGCGTCCAGATTGCGCCAATTAAGCCATGTTTTTCAAATAAAATGCGGTGTTTGTTTTAAATTAGAGCGATTAAGCGAACATATGCCGTTATCTCGACACGTGTTGGTCAACACGCCTTTTGATCGATGTAGTTGTCATCTGTCATTTGGAGTTTTTATGGTTCCGTAAGTCAAACACAAAAAAAAATATTGGCAGAATCCATAAACCAAGAAGTGAAGTGAAGTGAAACACAAAAAAATAAATTTGGTAAGGCCGTGCGAGAGCAAATAAAATAAAAATATTGTCATTATTAATGAAGGATTGTTTAAAAAAAAATGATCATCGTAAATAATGTAATACCTACATAATTATAATAATTAATAACTTTCAAGAACTGTCAACAGAATAACGTAAATAATCATAAAACGATTATTTTAAAGTAATTAAATAAATCAATAAAACATAGTAGTTATTTTACAATTTATATAAATATCTAAGTTTTATACTAATTTAAATGCAAATCTATAGATTTGGCTACGATTTTATGTAACACCTGGTTGTGCTACTAGATAATAATCATATTATTTGTATGTATATTATATTATCAACAGGGTGTAAAAAGACTACTACCGAAAACTGAGGGGTTGCAATCAGACCATAATTCTAAACATATTTAGCGGAAAAAAACGCTTAGCTTAGACTTAGCTTCGTCATTTTATGTTATTTCCGGTTATTTACTACTAGTACAACATAATAAGACCTACCTAATAATTTCATTTATAAAAGAATAGAACAGTTAAAATTAAAACTCAAAATCCAGCAATCTACGTAAAACAACGCGCCCAGTACATACGCACTAGACATGCGCAAAACAGTACACCAAAACGTACTGCCATATCATATGGCATTACAAAAAAGGTGATATCACCTTGTGATATTACTATTACTCAAAACATTACCCATCCACCAGCAAAATCTGATTCTTTCTATCGACGTCCCATTCGCACACTCCAAAGTCCAAAGTGCCCGAATTACGAAAACGAACGATGCCGAGTCCGCGCGAAGATGGCCGAAGGAGACATCACTCGCTCGCGCATGCAAACAGTACCTACGCGTGATGTTTCCGCGTACTGTTTGGCTAGTATGAACTCCGCGTGATGTTTGGGCTAGTGTAATGCGTAATGCCTGGGCGACTCAGGTGATAGGTGATGTTTCAGTACGTCGTTGAGTAATATTACTTTTGTGATATCACAAGCATTACTTACACATGTCTAATACGCACACAGTAATCTTCAAACGCTGTTTTCTCCGGATATAATGTTTTTTTCGGAAAATCCTTTTAGGATTTGGTTGTGTGTTGGGATGCTGTACCTACCTTTCGGCTTCGGTAGACGTCTTTTTGCACCCTGTATGTAACAATATATTTGTTATTAATAAGTTTGGACGGTCTACTGATGCTATCAATGAATTAGAAGTATCACAACTGTTTCCCCAAAGCACTGTATTGTGACATTGGTGACATTCTCAACAAGATCATCATCATCATTTGCCTGCCCTTATCCCGCTTGCGGGGTCGGCACAACATGTTCTCTTCTTCCACTCTCCCCTATCACTCGTCATCTCCGTATCCACTCCTTTCTTACTCATATCTTCTTTCACACAATCCATCCATCTTTTCTTTGGTTTACCTCTACTCACACATCCATCCACATCCATTTCCATCACCCTTTTAGTTACGTGACTTTCATCCCTCCGCATTACATTACATTCTCAACAAGATCTAGTCAAATAATTCTTAGAAGATTTCTCAAGGGGTAGTCAGAGCCCAAAAACCAATAATAGAGTTGATTGCCTTTAGCTCAGATGGTCAGCTCTGCCACAAATCGTCAATGTCACATGGCCGCGACATTCGGGATGCATTTTTAGAAATCTTTATCGTATAAGAATACAGGCACGGATCCACTATAGTGGGCACTATGGGCATGCCCACAACCTTAATGACCGAGCGAGCGAAGCGTCTCAGTTTCGAGATTGGGCAAAAATGATTTTGTCCGTCTGTCTGTTCTCACCTACTACGTCACATTTTTCAACCGATTAAACCAATATTTAGCTAATTTGTAGGAATGCACTATAGAGTACCTTACATACAGATCATGAGCGAGTTCATGTTCCGACTCGCACTTGCCCGATTGCTGGGTGTGACCACAACATTTGAGGGCTTGATCCGCGCGTGTAAGAATAACATACCCATTTGTCAACAGATTTGCTTTGCTTACAGCATGTCTATGATGCTAGATTGTTTGGAACGAACCTCTTGTGGTGTAGTGGAAGTAGTGGGTTCGAATTCAGTCGTGACCAATGAGTTTTTCTGGTCAAAAGTTTATGTTCCAGTAGATACTTCTCTTTTTTTGACATAAATATGCGACGCAATGTTCAACGTATGTGTAGCGACTCCATGACCTACGCTAGTTATTTATTTATCTTTATCTATTATCACAATAATCTATTTATGTATCTTATTTATCTATTCTATACACCTACACACATAGTTTATATAAATATACTATTATTCTATCATATAAAAATTATGTACGTAATATTATAAAATACTCCACACATCTGATAACGCCCGTCAAATGACGGCGAGCGGAACGTTAGATACGCCGCACGGAGGTTTGCTTACCACACCATTTCTTTTGTTCCCAACGCAATGCGCAGGAGCCGGTGCGCGCGAGCTTCAGTCGATCCTAAAGCTCCGACGCGAAAACAGTGTCGCTTGCCGCTATCGTATTCGCTTGCTCGCTCACTCCTTTCATATTCGTGTGAACTTTTTGTTAACTGTTACCTTTCTATCTTCTCTCTACTCCTTCTGACTTTCTATTGCTGTGTGTATGTGCCTGTGTATGACGCTTCCTATCTTGCGCCAATAAACTGTGTGTTGGTGATTATTGGATGTATTTTTCTACCAACAAGAATACCTACCTACCGCAAGACCTAAGCTACTAGGACATACATCGCTTCATATGTACTGTTCAAACAAGTTTTCTTAAATTATTTTATTTCAAACAAACTGACGAGTAGGTACCTAATAACGGTTTACTATTAAGGTAGATTTACATTGAGTCAGTAACTGACGTCAGTGCTGGCGCCGAAAACTGACTCATACTATTTACACGCAGTCGATATTTCGTCAGTAGCAAGTCAGTAGTTGGACGACCTGTGTGGCGCAGTGGGCGAAGGTCCGCCTGTGACGCAGAAGGTTGCGGGTTCGATCCTCGCCGCGGAACAAATGTTTGTATGACCTACAGATATTTGTCCCGGGTCTGGGTGTTTCTATGTATAATATGTATGTATTTACAAACAAAAAGTATATCAGTAGTTTATCAGTCATTCTACTCATAGTACCTACCCATAGCACAAGCCCTGCTTACCTTAGGGCTAGATGATGCTGTGTGAAAAGTCCAGCGTTATTTTTTTTTTTTATTATTTAGTAGTCAATTTACGTCAGTAAATTAATTTACACGATGGCAGTGCCAGGTCAGCACTGACTCGGCAGTGGACTGACGTCAGTTACTGACTCAATGTAAACTGCGTTTAGTGATAGTAATAATGTCAGATTTATAGATTTGTAAAATTCATTTGGCTTTATCGCGATGACGTGTTCCGTATGTTAAGTGACCAACAAATTATGTTAAAACTCTTCTAATGTTTGGTGAAACAGCGGGAGGTCGAATCTTAGCGATTTTGTGAGGAATTTTTGAATCTTACTTTGGTAAAGATTGCTTTGGCTGACAAAATTATGTGTGTTGATATTCATACCTAGTGTATTTTTTTTCAACCGACTTCAAAAAAAGAGGAGGTTTTCAATTCGTCTGTATGTTTTTTTTTTTAATCTTGTTACGCGATTGTTCCGCCATTTGTTGACCGATTTGCAAAATTCTTTTTATGTTTGAAAGGGTAAAACTCTTAAAACTCTAAACACCTTCCCTCCTAGCCATGTCACAAATAGAAATCGAATCGACAGCTTGACGCCCTGAGTCACACCGCGTTTCGAGTCAAACATTGAAGTCGGTTTTCTTTTTAGTATTAAAACGTAATTATTTGAGAAGCATTTGTCTTAACTGACTGGTTACTGGACGTTATTAGCACAGGAGAGAGATGAATGGAGAGAGTGGGGGGAGGCCTTTGCCCAGCAGTGGGACATTGAGGGCTGATATAATAATAATAATAATAAGACTGTTCCTGAATGCATTTTTATAGTGTTGAAGGGATAGTAGCCGGTATGTGTCTCCATCACACAAGATCAAAATTGTCAAAAAGGCCTCTGTGTGTTGGCTTCGGCCCCATGCATGCCTATCAAAGGTCCGGGACTCTATAGTTCCGTGATGTTAAACTTTGACAAACAAAATAATAATAATAATAATTGTCTTATCTACTAAGATTTATGTTAAAAAAAAAGACCGTAAAAAGGATTTATCCAATAATTTACCTGAAAAAATGCAATTCATGTCGCCATTGAAAGGTAACTTAAACATGCTAAGATGAGTAAATTTTGAGTTTTTTTTTGAGATTATTTTTTGTTTTTATACTTAGCACCTATATCAATTATAAATCCTAAGCTTTTCTATTCAACAGACCTTATAAATAAAACAAAGGCAATCAACAATTTAATAAATAAATCAATCAAGTTCCACATAACGCGATAAGTCAGGAAGTAAGCACCCTTTGTCCCAGCGGCCATGTTTATATTAGTTCGCGCCTTTTTCAAGTGTCACTTTGCTTTTTGCCGCCACTTTCAACGCTATCGGATATCAAACACGCTTCTTTTCAACTTTAATGTTGGCAGCATTGTCACTATTTAATTAGAAGCTTTTTTACTGTTTCGGCGCCTTTTAAAAGTCGGTAGTAAGGGAACAAAGACTTCAAACGTTTAATAGTTTTCGATTTGAATCCATATGGTACGAGTTTTTTTTGTTTTAAGTGCGTGGCAAATCGTTTTTGTGGATACTTCGTGTAGTGAAGTTGTCATGTGTTTTAAGAAGCTTTGTAATATGTACACTTCGCTCAACGGATCTAGGCATTCGTGAAGTTAGCCTTTTGTCTGCGCAGTGAACGCTTTTTCTTACAAAATTGAGTTCTGCGCAGACAAACGGCTAACTTCACGAATGCCTAGATCCGTTGGGCGACCTACCTTTATGTAGATGACATTAAGAGGCACCATAGATTTTGGATGCGTGAGGCACAGGAATCGGAATGAATGGCGTAGGTAAACGGAGGGAGGCCATTACCCAGCAGTGGGATATTCTTGGCTGAGGATGATGATGATGACCTATATTAAAGTTTTGTTGTTATAATCCACCAGGAAGGAACCGCCAACAAGACTGAATGAAAGCTTATGCGCACGTCAACTCCTGCGCATATAAATCCCTCAAGAAACAATACGTTCTTATGCTTGTGGCGAGATTACAAAGGCGAGTCTGAAGGGACGCTTGTACTTGCAATGGGTTCTGTATATTTACTTCTCTTAGGCCTTTTACATCTATATTAGATGATTTATACAGCGTCAGGAGGCAATCCATGCCTACACTTAACGGGACGCTGTAGTGCCTGGGACATTGTTTGAGATTGTATAGGCTTGCCCAGCACCTAAACCATCCTCTCAGCTTAATCAGCCGCCCACAGGAAAGATAACGTCAATACGTGTGGAGCTGACTAAGCTGCGGGTTTCCTCACGATGTTTTCCTTCACCGTTACGTGTTAAAGTGCATAAGTTATTATACATTTTTCGAAACGAAAAATCCATTGATGTACGGCCGGGATTCGAACCCATGACCTTCGGATTAAAAGTCGAGGCACAACCCCATTCGACACAACACGGCGTGGTAGAAAGACAAAAATATTCCAAGTAATTTTAACTCAATATGAATTAGGATCTCAAAAGTATTTATTAACAGAAACTGAATACGTCATGTTAGATTTAATTATAGTAATTTATATTTAAAATATTTACTTACCTATTATATATTTATTTTTATTTATTATTATCTCTTATTTATTATTATAAGCAACAGGTTTTATCAGTCGGTTATTGGGTTAAGTTGAAGTGCATTTCCGGTCGATGGAGCACAAAATATTAAAATCTATCAGATTTTGCCAACGTTAAATCCATAGACAGATAAAAAATCACGACTTTTGACTGAAAGTAGCCGACAGACACTATCCTACTTTATCAATACAGAGCCCGTATTCGCGTTCCTGTTTTCGTTCGTTTGATGAATCTTCGGATGCTTTCCACCACGATATCTGACTTCAAGGGCAAATTTTTCGGTTTGGAACATTTGCATTTGGTCCTAGGACCGTGTTTTAACGTTTGAAAAATTGGCGCTTGATGTCAGAAATAGTGGTGGGCAGCATCCGAATATTCATCAAACGAACGAAAAAAGGAACGGGAATACGGCCCCAGCTCTGGTTTCATCATCATCATCAGCCAATAATAATTATTATCCCAAGCGTTTTCTCTTGACCGGTTTCATCATTTTTTAATTCTTTGACGACCTTTGTGGCACAGTGGGTGAAAGCCCGTTTGGGATGCAAAAGGTTGCGGGTTCGAACCCCGTCGCGGGATAAATGTTTGTATGATCTGCAAATATTTATTTCGGGTCTGGGTGTTTCTATGTATAATATGTATGTATTTACAAACAAAAAGTATATAAGTAGTTTATCAGTCATTCTACTCATAGTACCCATAACACAAGCTCTACTTACTTTAGGGCTAGATGATGCTGTGTGAAAAGTCCAGCGTTATTTATTATTTTTATTATTTAGTAGTCAATTTTCGTCAGTAAATCAATTTACACGATGGCAGTACCAGGTCAGCACTGACTCGGCAGTGGACTGACGTCAGTTACTGATTCAATGTAAATCTGCGTTTAGTGATAGTAATAATGTCAGATTTATAGATTTGTAAAATTCATTTGGCTTTATCGCGATTATCTGGTTATTATTATCTGGTTCCCATAGTACAAGCTTTGCTTAGTTTGGGGCTAGATGATGCTGTGTGAAATGTGTCCAGCATTATTTATTATTGTTATCATCAGAACCTACTATTGTATAATAAAAAAAAATTGTGCGTAAGTCCCTCCGCGCGGAAGAAGTGAAACTTCGTATTGTGGAAATGAAAATAGGAAAGGGTAGAATAGAAATAGATTTTAAGTGAAATCATATTGTTTCTTTAAGACAAACTTTATTAACATCGCTTACAATTGATCACGTCTTTTAGTATTATCATTTTGGAGTGGAGAAATATTAAAATTTACAACATTTACAATGGTGTATATGTCCATGGTAGCGTTAAACGTTTAACGCAACTTTGTTGGAAGTCGCATAAGAAGTTTCTTCAAATCTGTCACTATTTTTAGGAATAAGTTGAAGGAGCACTTTCTATCGCTTTAAATATTTATTGTTGTTTATGTATCTTTGTATGCTATATTCAATTCCATGCTATAACTTAGTTAGTATACAGGGTGTAAAAAGACAACTAAGGTGCTTTCTGGTAAGATCGGACTATTTTTGAGAAAACCTAAAGAGTCTTAGAAAATATTTTATTGTATCGCCTCTAGTGACTCTTTTACAACGCCATAGCAACCAAACTGTTGCAAAAATACAGAGGTTTCATTTCTTATTTGTAATGTTTAGATAAACACAACGGTTGATGTTTTATGAATGATCAAACAGAGCAAAATTTTTCAGAATGGCAAGTAAAAGATCGGACCGTGTTAAGGTAAGACCGGACTACCTTATAAAATCACCTCTGTAACAGCTAGAATAAGCTCTATCACAGGAAAATATTCGGACTTACCTAATAAAAAACATAGTACAAATTGTTATTGAATTGGTTTTCAAATTTAAGTTTTAGCGAAGATTTAATACATTTTTTTACTCCAAATGTCCGATCTTAACCCGCATGCTTCAAACATAGATTTTTGTGTATCTCAAACTTTTACATCTAAAGGCTCATTAGACTCATAATTCGGTTGTACAGCAGGCAGACAATTAACAAAATAGAAGTCAGTTTTCTGAGTTGAAACTTGCATTTTCAAGCTCTAATAATAACAAAAAAATTATTATCTATCAACTTTATTCATTATAAGCTTAAATTTTAATCTGCAAACAAATAAGCAAAAAATCAAAAAACTTTATGTAAAGTTGAACATAACTAAATACCTACTGTTTAATAGGACGAACATTTCAGCCTGTAGGTGGGCACTTTACTCTTAAATTATTATTTTTTATTTAACCTATACTGTCCCACTGCTGGGTAAAGGTCTCCCCCAATTATTTCCAACCATCTCTCTCCTTTGATAGGTTTCTATCGAATACTTCTTTAAGTAAAAACAAAAAAGTAAGTACTTTTACAACATTATTAGTAAAACAAGTTACATTTTAAACATCATAAATTTAGGTAACTTTCATAACTTACTTACTTGTAGGCGAAAACAGCCAAGACATCCGTACAAAAGCTTGCGAAAGTGAGACGTTTGATACAGACAAATCGAATATTGAAAGTAAAATAAAAAGCATGTAAAGTAAAAAGTTTGAGAAACACTTTAAAGTGAAAGACCGGCGGATTAAGTATGTCCGATCTTAACCTACGAGGTTAAAGATCGGATCTTTGTCTACAAACGTCGTAGACATGATTGTATAGTACAAATCAATTAGTCTTACATCGCAAATGGTATTAAAACAGCAAAACTTCAAAAATAAACAAAAATTACCTACCAAATTGCTCACAGAACGTTTCAGGTGGAAGATCGGATCATGTCTTTTTCCACTTTTGGTACATCCTTTTTTTGAACGACAATAGCACACGTTCTACTGGGCATAGCGTAAAAAGCAGACTGTAGGGAGGGGCACAAAAAATAATGCAAAAAATTTTTTTGACTTAGCTTAGTCATTTTATGTTATTTTCAGTTATTGACTACTAGTATAACATAATAAGACCATACCTACCTAATTATTTCATTTTTTAAAAGAAATAAACAATTTAAACTCAAAATCCAGCAATCTACGTAAAAAAACGCGCCAAGTACATACGCAAACAGTCATCTTCAAACGCTGTTTTCTCCGGATATAATGATTTTTAAGGAAAATCCTTTTGGATTTGGTTGTGTCTTGGGATGCTGTACCTACCCCTTTCGGCTTCGGTAGACGTCTTTTTACACCCTGTATATATTTTTTTATGTCTATGTATGTTTATTATATTTTTACGTATGTTTAAATAATAATATTTGTTTCTTTCATTCTCTTTGTACATGTACCCACTATCTATTTTGCACATCTCTCTAGCCTCAAAGGTTTGCTGGAAGAAAACTCTTTGTAGGGTTAAGCTCGCCTTTGTACATGTCCTTTTTTATGTTATTATCCTGTGTGTGTCTATTTGTACAATAAAGAATTAAGAATTAAGAAAAAAGACTTCAAAAAAGAATAAGTAGCTATCTTTCTCTGTTTACGGCATTCCGGTTTGGTTTGCATATTATAAAATTGTGCGGAACCCGAAACCCGCCCATTCGCAACCGTCATTTGGGCTACACGTGTCCAATGCGTGCGTTACCCCATTAATTGTGTTTTTGTTTGACAACTGCCAAAAGGCTGGCTTCCACGACATTATGATGGAAGGGTTGCTTATTTCATTGGCTTTTAAAATTAAACTACACTGAGGTTGAGGATTTATTTGCTATTATGAGATAGCACCTACTAACTTACTTAACACATGACACAAACTCATACAATAACCTTAGTGATGTGGCTTCATTAATAATAATCTTTTTTATTATTCATTGTGATTTTCTTAAATTGTAATGAACATTGTGAAGTGCAACCATTGTTTTGTACCAATAATGGGAAGCAACTGACTCCTGACATAGGTAGCCCTAGTTTGGGAGTCAGGACTACATTTAAATGTGTATTTTGGTTGGATCAATAAATGTTTATTTATTTATTTATTCATAACAATACGTTTTTGATTTTAGTAAGTAGGTAGTAAGTTTTAATATAATTTAATTAATCTTTAATTATTTTAGCTAAGGTACCTTTACCTACTTATTTCATAATTATTTTATTTTTGAAACTTCTTTAGTCACGGGCATTTTTAATGAGATGAGAATAAATTCTTGGATTCGCATCGAAAAGGTCACGTGCGAGTCAGGTGACTGCTCACCAACACTGTAAACTTTTACGTGTTTTTAAAGCCCTTTTTATAAGTAATTTTATAAAAATGCATTTTTTTTTTCAAGTTTTCACTTACGGCACGGGAGTGCCACAGTTTTTTTATTATTATTTTACAAGAGTTTACGGCTAGTTATACTACCCTTCCTATGTGTTTCTTAACAATTTATGTGTTTCTTACCTATAAAGTCGAGATAAAGCCATGATTTTGTGCTGTATTAGGTACTTACGACATAAAGTATGTCAACGCGAACTTTTTATACCTATTACGAGAAAAAAAATGTACGTATTAACATAATGATAAGTACATCTAATCTTCTAAATCTTGTGTCTGTGTTGAAATGTTATGTGTGTCAAAGACATCATTTATCTATCTATATAATTGTACTTAAGTAAGTAGGTACTTATAGCTCTTCTAACAATCGTTTTGAAAGATTACAAGTAGGTACCTACTCTTACTTCCAATACTCATCGTATTTACGCCACTCATTGTATACAAACAGGATACAACAAAAAACATTTTTTTGTTTTTTTTGAAGACTCATAGCCGAATTCGACACCCGAAATCCGGCCGTCAAATCTTAAAAAACGTGTAACGGAAAGGAATCGCGTCAAAAAATTGATTTAAACACTCAAAACATTCGAAAATAGAAAACTATTTGAAAAAAGAACGTCGCGTTAACTACTAATTAACCCTGCTTAGACCGGAGCGTGCCTAATGAATGATCATTACTTTGCGTCTGCTTCAATTCGTTTTTAGTAAAATATTTTGCAACTTTTTCTCAAAACTTTTATCATTATGACATCGAAAAATATCTACCGTAGGGAAGTAATAGAATAATTATGCTATTTGAGGGGTCACCTAGTTTGATTTTATATAAAATAAATAATTCAACTGTTATAGAAGGAATAAACTAAAGAAATAAAGAATAAGAAAATAAAGATATATCTATCTATCTAAGTATAGTTTTATTTCTGACGAAAAATTTACTCTCATTCAAAAATCCATCAATCGATAAAATGCTAAACCCAAAAAAATATGGATATAAAATAGAATACTCTCAAAACACACAATAACCCTCTTTTCATACAGTCGGGTAAAAATCATTCCTAAATAGTGTCAAAAGTGAATGACTGTTCGTACTAATTGACCCGAAACATTTTGAATGGAATCCGACGGGAATGCATAGAACGAAACGTGTTGGAATACCGATCATTCATTCTTTTTTGCCGCGTTCGATATTTGAAAGTTATGTTTGAAAGGAATTTGTATTATTTTGTACGGTTATTCAAATGTGGAAAGAGTTTTACTTTTCATTTTAATTTAAAAAATATGCATATTTATTCTATGGTCTCTGTCTCTACAAACTAATTATTCTCATTAGTTATTGACAATTTCGTTTTTTTCGACTAAATAAAGAATAGACAAAGAATACTACTTATAATATACAGGGTGTAAAAAGAAGTCTACCGAAGCCGAAAGGGGTAGGTACAGTATCCCAACACACAACCAAATCCAAAAGGATTTTCCGAAAAAAACATTATATCCGGAGAAAACAGCGTTTGAAGATTACTGTTTGCGTATGTACTGGGCGCGTTTTTATAAGTAGATTGCTGGATTTTGAGTTTTAATAGTTATTTTCTTTTATAAATGCAATTATTAGGTAGGTATGGTCTTATTATGTTGTACTAGTGGTAAATAACTAGAAAATAAAATAAAATGACGTAGCTAAGTAAAAAAAAAATTGCCTTTTTTTTCGATATATATGTTCAGAATCATGGTCTGATTGAAACAGTTTTCGGTAGCAGTCTTTTTACACCCTGTATATAATTCATTCCTACTACATAATTTGTTATTATCGAAATCCCTAATTATGTAGGTACGTTATAAGTTACAAATTGTCTAAACTTTAATAATTACGATAAAAACTTAGGAAGGTTTAATAATTACCTTTGATTATCCTAGAAAAAAAGACCTGAATGCATAAAAAATAATAATAATAATAATAATAAAAAAAAACTATGTACGGTGACGCTAACTGTATCTACAGGTGATCCTTTTTCGGTAGCACACACTAACGCACAAACTCACACATTTGAACGAGTGTGTTTTTACTGGGTTCGATTCTGTTTAGCAAGAATTGTCCTTTACAATTTCCTAAATTCGGATTTAGATAATCGTAGTAGACACGCCCTACGAATGTATTATCACGCGTACACAAAGGGACTAGGCTAGGTCGGACAGACACAATGGTTTTATATTACACGACGATTTGGATTCCAGTAGCTGTTATTTTTTGTTCTATTTCTAAAATTTGATGAAAAACTCTTTAGTTCGTTCCGTTTTCAAAAACTAGGACGCGTAATAATCGGCAACTTTTTTGTGTTCTATTTTTAAATCTGATGAATAATCTTTTATGTTCGTTCTGTTTTCAAATACGAGAGTTATTGAAAAATATCCATTATACGACTCAATCTGAAAAACGGATACTTAGGATCTAGGCATTCGTGAAGTTAGCCTTAGTCTGCGCATTGATCGCTTTTTCATACAAAATTGTGTTCTGCGCAGACAAACGGCTAACTTCACGAATGCCTAGATCCGTTGGGTGAACTGTACGTGAAAGAAAAATAATAATATGACTTTGATTATGGGCATAAAAAAGTTAGCTGTAGCCGGCAGCCTATCGCAGTTTTTTCTTGTGATAGACGGTAAAGATTTCTTTCTTGATTGTACTCTTAATACTACATTATCATATTTATTATTATTTTTACTCTTAAATGACAGTATCTTGCAGTCAAAGATATGGGCATGTGTAGTGTAGTGTAGTGTAGTGATGTACACTTCGCCCAACGGATCTAGGCTTTCGTGAAGTTAGCTGTTTGTTTGCGGAGTGAACGCTTTTTCATACAAAATTGTGTTCTGCGCAGACAAACGGCTAACTTCACGAATGCCTAGATTCGTTGGGCGAAGTGTACAATGCATTTTGAAAATAACCTTTTTTGAGTGCAATTCTTGGTCCAAATATTATTGAGAAATCCATTGTATCCGAAGTGGCCACTTCGAAGTGTGCCGAGCATTATGGATTAAGCCCTAGAGTATAATAGACGTAAGGTCTATTGAGCGGAAATGTCGAGTGTTTTGCTTTGAATGATGCTTAAGCACGTTGCACCCATTTTATTTACAGAATACGTATTTAAAAATATTTATTTAGATAAAATATTTATTTGGCACACATAACATTTCAACACAGACACAAAAACAAGTACAAGTAACAAGTATGTAGGCGCACAGGTAAAAAGAAACTAGAAAAGAAAAAAAAAAAAAAGAAATACACCAAAAACTAGTAGTCTGGCACCTACATAGGTGGGTGCAACAGTGGTCTGTGTGCTGTAGTGAGCCAAAAAGGTCCAGTCTCAGCTTATTGTTACTCCATGCCCGAAGGTACACAGTAACGCTGATTTTCAGAGTCATTTGAATTTTATGAGAGCGATCTAAGCTTAAGGCTGCTTATTACATAAACGTTAAACCTTAGTTGAACCCCATGTTGACAAATGTCAAAACAAAACTGTTACCACAAAAAAGCGTTCTATGTACGAGTATTTAAAGATCGTTTTTCTAGGGACAGTTTTTTAGTTAGACTTGGTCTAAGCTCGGTTAATTTTTTTGTAATAAGACGGAAGTAATTTAGTTATAAATATGCCTATTAAATACCACTGGTGAACAAGGTTCAAATCTCGAATAGGTGCAATTTTCTAAAATAAAATAAAAATATTTAAACGTGTATTTTTCAAATACGATACCTTCAAAATATTATTTTTAAAAACACCAACAAATTACTGTTTATTTAATAGATAGGTAGCCCGATAACCTCAAAAACGCGGTTAACCTAAAACCGGATAACCTAAAACCTTTATACAGGTAAGTATATTGATACTTACAACAAGGCGCTTAAAAAAAATAAGTTTCCAGCCACTTTCCTCTCGCTAGTATTTTATAATTATAAAGTTCTTTATTCAAATCTACTTACCGGTCCGAAGCATCGGTGCCCACTTCCGTTCTAGGCTTTTTAGCCTGAAACAAAAAAAAACTTTGTTAGTCATTTGACTTACTTTTTAAACTAAGATGATAGTTTTTATTTTATTACCTAAATAAACAATACGTAAAAGCATGCGAACTTTTTATAAAAAATACTTTGTAGGTATAATGTGTAGGGTTTTAATTTGTAAAAAAATTACAAATTAAGTAATATTATCTACTAAGGCCTACTTACAAGCCGTGTTGGCCTAGCCACTAGACTTAATCAGAAGGTAGCAAGTTCAAAACCCGGCTATCAATAACTACAACCAATCTACCTTAATGTCAGAGAGAAGTACCTAATTATAAAAACAAAATGCTGCTTATTATAAAAACGTAAAACCTTGGTTGAACCCCATAGTGACACATGTCAAAACAAAACTGTAACCACAAAAAACCGTTCTATGTACGAGTATTTAAAGATCGTTTTTCTAGGGACAGTTTTTTAGTTAGACTTGGTCTAAACTCGGCTCATTTTCTTGTAATAAGCCCTATGTCTCCGTTTAAAGTCACCATGACGAAACAATTTTCAAAGTTCATTCAGAAATCAAAATCATCATTATTAAAACAAACTAACACCAAATTACAGAAATACCTTCACGTTTATAACTGTAGATTTAAAGATAAAAACAAAGATATAAATAATACAACATCAAGATAACTAATATCTCCAGATTTGTTTTATAGGGGGCGCCAGCGAGTCTCCACAGATTCAAAAATTTGGTGATGCAACCTTATACCGTTGGGATAAGGTCGGTTTTAGATTGTTATCTGTCAAATCGGTATTTTCGAAATTAGGTAAGGTCGGATTAATGACAAGCACGCTCCAAGCGTATACAGGGTGTTAGAAGTAAAAAAGATAATATGAATTTAGGATAATAAATACCTGTAATTGTGCAATGATTTTATTGTTTATGTACCTAATAATAATTTGAAAGTACTGTAAGTGACCTGATTCCTTGATGTAATGACAAGCACGCTCCAAGCGTATACAGGGTATTAGAAGTAAAAAAGATAATATGAATTTAGGATCACGACTTCCCAAATCATTATTATAATGACAGAGGTTAGAGATTCTTTTGAGATTTCTAAGGGGGTAAGATAGGTATAAGTCCAATTTAGTAGAAGAAATAATTTTTGCTTATTTTTTTTAAATTTAGTTACTCGTCATTCAGTATTTTTTTAAATTAGTATGTTCGTATAAAGCTAAGATTGCCTTTGAAGCCCTTAGAAAGCTCGGAATACAATGGAACCATTTGTAAATAATGCTTAATGATTATGTTTGCAGTTAAATTCAACTGCACTTGATTTGATATAGATATACAGGGTGTAAAAAGAAGTCTACCGAAGCCGAAAGGGGTAGGTACAGCATCCCAACACACAACCAAATCCAAAAGGATTTTCCGAAAAAATCATTATATCCGAAGAAAACAGCGTCTGAAGATTTCTGTTTGCGTATTTACTGGGCGCGTTGTTTTACATAGATTGCTGAATTTTGAGTTTTAACTGTTTTTTTCTTTTATAAATGAAATTATTAGGTAGATATGGTCGTATTATGTAGTACTAGTAGTAAATAACCGGAAATAACATAAAATGACGTAGCTAAGTAAAAAAAAAAATTGTGTTTTTTTTTTCGCTAAATATGTTTAGAATCATGGTCTGATTGCAACCCCTCAGTTTTCGGTAGTAGTCTTTTTACACCCTGTATAAAGATAGAGATTTTTTTTCAATTCAATCAGCTACTTTCTCTTGTCTTTTACCCGTCTTGTCTGTTTTATGGCTGCGACTCTTACATTTTAGTTAGTAAGTAGTGACTTAGTTCAATATCTACCATGTACCTAAGTGACAAAACCAAGTGTGACTTGAGCACCTACGGCGAATAAATGAGTATGAGTATGAGTATGATAACACCAAACAAACACAACTTGATTTGAGCATTCATATTTTATCTTTTCATAATTTTTTGCTTCGTCTCTTTCTCATCTTTTTGTCCGCTTGAAGATTTATTTCATTTCGGGACACCCTGTGTATCGGATTTCGTCACGGTAGGTATAAACAAGCTTACTCAGTTTATTGTTTGACAGTGGCTTGTTTCAAGTGTAGTTTCACCCCGACTTGTTAATTAATACTAATTGATGTTATGACTCTGATTTTGTAGGTTTTAAAGAGGATGGGTACAAATGTATGGAGTTTCATTGTACCAGGGCTCTTTTGAAACGGAATAAGATAATTTGAAAGAACTTTTAAAGGTTCTTCTTCTTCTTGTCGTGTCACCAGTTCTTTCGAACCAGTGTGGTGAAAGGCTTTTAAGTGCGCCTCATAGAGGCTCTTTTCGTGCACTTGACACATGATTTCGAGCTTTATAGGTACAACGACATTCCGGTTAAAAAAAACACTTTTGAAGGTTCTTCAGCTAAATAATGTATTCACAGAAATCGAGCTTATTCAAATCAAAATCACACCCAGGCAGGACTTGAACCCACGATGTTCAGCGATCCGTGCTGATTGCTCTGCCAACTGAGCTAATGGGTCACGTAGCTCAGTTGGCAGAGCATCAACACGGATTGCTGAAGGTCGTGGGTTCAAGTCCTGCATGAGTGTGATTTTGGGAATGCATTTTAAAATATTTAGTGATCCGTAAGTGAGCGGTATAAAAATACAAGTGTAAATAGACCACTACCGAAAACTGAGGGGTTGCAATCAGATTATGATTCTAAATATATTTAGCGAAAAAATTAAAAATGTTTGACTTAGCTACGTCATTTTATGTTATTTCCGGTTATTTACCTCTAGTACAACATAATAAGATCATACCTACCTAATAATTTCATTTATAAAAGAAAAAAACAGTTAAAACTCAAAATCCAGCAATCTACGTAAAACAACGCGCCCAGTACATACGCAAACAGTAATCTTCAAACGCTGTTTTCTCCGGATATAATGATTTTTTCGGAAAATCCTTTTGGATTTGGTTGTGTGTTGGGATGCTGTACCTACCCCTATCGGCATTGGTAGACGTCTTTATGTATTGTATTAACAACTTGAGTCCACATAGAGTTAGTATAAACTAAGTCCGGCGGTCTGGGTTTTGTTAGTTTTTTGAACTATGTATACCTATGTAATATATGTTACATTCATAACCTATCTTAAAACTTTCTTCTTCTTCTTTTTAGTAAAGGCAACTAACTGTATTAACTGTATTATTCTGCCAATGTCAAGTATTCATGTCATGTCAAATCAACTCATGTCAATTTAGTGTTGAAAAAAAACATGGCGGCAGGTCATTTCAAAACTCCAACGGAAATCTTGTAAAAGATTTAAATGCGCTACTTTTAGGCATGTAATAAATTTCAAAATTAAAAATCAAATATCGAACACAGTTTCATTTTTAAATGTCAGGATATGCACCCAACAAATCGCTGTTCGATATTCAAATTCAAAATGAATCGGTATCAGAATTGACATTTCACGCGATGATTCAAAAACGTTAAAATTAATATCGCACCATTATCTCGTGATCAACATGACTCCGTGATAAATCTGAAGGTTTATGGACTGACTTATTTAATCTGTGACTTTTTATCCCTCAATAGTGTTGTGGTAGTGTCAAAAATATTTGAAAAGGCCGGAAAATACTTTAAAATTTCTCAATACTCATTTTGTTTAATTATTGAAAAAATACCCGAACTTAAAATAAGCTCTACCTATACATTGATTTTCCATCAGTTTCTAGAATAAATTTGCATCGATTTACTCGTTATATTAAAAAGGTCACGACTGTATCCCCAAGGTGTGGTATACATTTTCTCAGATCTTTTTATGTTGTGTTTCTATGTGTGTTTACCTGTATCTGTGATTAACTCGTTATATTAACGCATACTTTGTTTCGAACTTACTTTATATCATCATTCTTATCACAAAAAAGCCGGTTTAAAAAACCGGATGAACATACAAAATGTACCTATCTCTCCAGCACTAGCAGAACGGGTGAAGGTACAGGCCATAAATAAAAAGCAAGATAAAACAATAAACGAATTACGTTTAAATAAAGAAGCGTTTTGTCCCGATGCATGTTTAGATTACAGGGTGTTCAATGTGATTACTTTTATTGGTGGTATGAGTAAGAAACGCTTTTTATGAAGGGGAGAATGTTATGGATTTTTTTTTTGATGAATGGGTTGGCTCTTGACCTCAAAACTTACACAGGCAAGAATGAGTTCTACGATGTGTTGGAATTCAGAAAACTAATCAAAAATCAAAAATGTCATGTTTAATCTCATCATCCCTGACCTTATCCCACGCTAAGTGGGGTCGGCACAACATGTCTTCTTCTTCCACTCACTCCTATCACTTGTCAATTGTGCATCCACTCCTTTTACATTCATATCATCTCTCACACAATCCAACCACTTCTTCTTCGGCCTTCCTCTTCTTGCATACCCAGCCACACTCATATTCATAACTTTTTGGGTAACATGGTTTTCATCCCTCCTCAAGATAGCCTAGCACTCCTCACCATGTTTAATCTCAAACTTCTTAATTTGTACCTAAATTACACGCTTTGATTTAAAAGGCACTAAAAACGCGATTTGTAGTAGCACAACTTCTTTACAAGTTTAATAGCTTATTTCAAAATTAATTACCAGATTCAAACTGCTAAATGAACCTAGATTTTCACATCCATTTATTACAAACTTTGAAGCAATGAGAGAGAGCACTCTGTATAACCGAAGAGTACCAGGCGTTGTCGCCGGTAAAACGTATAAATTAGACGCGCGCTATCGGGAGATCGGCCTCACACCTCGACTGGAATGCGAGATGTAGGTACCTCCTTGCTACGTCTGCTTTCCTGGTACTTGGCCCATCGCCGAGTAATTATGGGACATTTTCCATGGGTATTATTTATGGGATGTATGACGGGATACCTTTTTCATTATGACTGAATTGACAGGTCTTATGTCAAAGTCATTATCAACATTTTATACGCAAAAGCTTTATCTACATAAAATGCTCACTAATGCTCAATATCGTGTTGCAACTATTGTGTGCATTATTATTATCATCACTGTGCCCTTATGCACTTTGAAATTCTGTCTTTTGGTAGGTACCCGCAATATCAGAACAGAACAGGTTCACGACTGTATCCCCAAGGTGCGGTAGACATTCTCTCAGATCTTTTTATGTTACTTATTACAGATCCTTTGAAGACGTCTAAGGAGGGTAGTCAGAGGCATGTCCAAACACATAATATTTGATACATGCCCATATTTTGCAGAAGTTAGTATTCCAAACGTGACAGGTTGCAAGCCCATCGCCGCCTATAAGAACATAAACTGGTTTCCTCACGATGTTTTCCTTCACCATTTAGAGCACGTGTTAAAGCGCATATAAATTTTACGTGACGCAAAATCCATTGATGCACCACAATTCGAACCCGCAACCTTCGGATTGAAAGTTGAGGTACAATCCCATTCGGCCAACATGGCTTTTTTATAATATCATACAGTCCTTTTTCCATTTTGTAATAGATTTTTTTTCCTTTTCTGCTAATCCAAATTTATGAAAACAACATTCACGCGTTTTCTCAAACTGAATTACCTACCTATTAAATGTCAAATATGTCACTTTTTAACGCGTTAAGACGCAGGTGGAGCAGTAGCAGTAAAATGTTATTCACGTTCGATTCGATGGAGTCTCTATGAAGGCAGATGGAAATGGGAAAGGAAAAAGGTTTTTCATAGGTTACTTCTAACTTAGCACAAACATTTTGAATTTTAAAAAAGGTTAGTCCAAAAGAAACCTTACACAGAATGCTGAGCGCGTTTATATCTTTTACAAGGATATACATCCAAATCAATTTGGTTTTCAAAAGGGTAAAAATACAACTTTAGCTGTCTTTAAGACTTTGAGACAGGTATGGGAGGAAATAAATAATAAAAATCCTGGCATAGCTTTGTTTCTAGATTTATCAAAAGCCTTTGATTGTGTTATTCATAAAACATTATTAGAAAAACTTGAAGAAATAGGCATTAGAGGTGCAGCTTTATCTCTGATAAAATCATATTTAGAAGGTAGAAGTCAATCCACTATGATAGATATGTACAATAAACAAACTAAAACTATTGAAAAAATACAATCAGGATTTCAGAACATTTTGCTTGGAGTTCCGCAAGGGAGTGTGCTCGGACCTCTGTTATTCCTTATTTATATAAATAACTTACCACAAATAACAAAACATGTATGTGTCATGTTTGCAGATGGTGCCACCATTTTTATACCTCAAAATAGTAATGATATTTGTAAATTCGAGTCAGAAATAAATGACACACTTTGTAATATAACTATCTGGCTAAATGCTATAAACCTTAGAGTCAATATAGATAAAACTAAAATTTTAAGATTTAAGCACTATAATACACCTTCTATAAATTTAAATATCTCACACAGCGGTAGTAAGGTTCTTGAAGTCAATGAAATAAATTTTCTGGGAATAAAAATTGATACAAACTTAAATTGGAAGTCTCATATTAATCAACTTAACAATAAAATATCTAAATATGTCTATGTAATTTCAATGCTGAGTCATGTTTCTTCTAAATCTGTTGCGAAAAATACCTACTATGGTCATGTTTTCCCGCACTTATGCTATGGAGTGATATTTTGGGGGAACTCTGTAGATTCAAAATCTGTCTTTTTAATGCAAAAAAAATGTATTAGGGCAATATATAACATGAAAAGTACAGAATCTCTTCGCACTGTATTTAAACAAAACAACTTATTAACCTTAACTGGAATATTTATTCTAGAAATATGCCTTTTTGTAAAAAATAACATGTCCTACTTTAATAAAAAGTCTAGTCGAATAGATAATCTACGTAGTAAATATAAATATAATATTCAAATTCCACAAATTAATAACACAATATTCTATAACAGTACATATTACACAGCTATTATAACATTTAATCATTTACCTACAGATATAAAACAATTAAATGGAAAATTATTTAAGATAAAATTAAGAAAATGGCTTATTCAAAAAGCTTTTTATAATATGAATGAATATTTTGAGGACACTTTTTGTTAAATACATAAAAAATTTAATAGTTTTGATTAAGTTCATAAATTGTGCAAATAAATAAACTTTATTTTGCACAATTTAAAAATATTACACAGATTACATACATCTTATAATAAGTAGTCAAGTAAGTACTGACTGATAGTTTAAGGCTTAGACTAAGTAAACATTTTGTTTAGACAAATGTAACTTTTAAATAGTTTTACTTTGCCATAACTTTCTATGAAGGTAGGTATCTAATACCTACCTTCATACTTATATTATTGTACGCCCAGGATGGGTAAACTGTTGATACCTAATTAGATTAATACCATCTTTGTAACACAGTTTGGACAATAAATTTTTCTTATTTCTTATTTCTTATAAGGACACAGAGTTGTGTTCGTTCGAATTTCAAACAGTAAAGTTTTTTTAATTCTGAAATTAAAACCGAAACCATTAATTTTGTTCGTGAATGACAGCTGTCACTTTGACAGCAGTGGACTTTATTGTGTTCTATTTCTTTGCATTATTTTACGACTACGGAGAGAAAATTCTGGAGCATTGTGTAATTTGCATGAGTAGGTACACAAATTTTCGCCACTACGATCACGAAGGTAATTAGAAAAAATACCTACAGAAGGAACGTTATAAAAATAAATAAATAATGCTGGACATTTCGCACAGCGTCATCTAGCTCCAAACTAAGCAAAGATTGTAGGTAGTCTAGGAACTAGGTAACTGATAAACTACATAAAATACCTACTTTTGTTTTTAAATACATGCAAACACCCGAGTTCAATATCTACCTATTTGCAGCCCCATTAGCATGACGGTTGTCTAGGTTCCGGAGAATAGATAAAAATGACAGTAATGACAAGAGTGTGGATAAAACGGGTAGAATGTGGATAGAAGTTACTTTTATCCACACTCTGTCATTACTGTCATTTTTATCTATTCCCCAGTACCTAGACAATTGCCATGCTAAGAGCTGATCATACAAACATTTATCCGGCGGGGATCGAACTCTTCGCGATTCGAAATTCGAAATCGAATTGGCGCCATTTTGTTCAATACCCAATTTGTCACTGATCAAGGTAACAAAGTACAACAATGGTCACCGAAGATTTGTTACAATCTTGTATCAAGAGATCTCGCTCGATAAATCGCGCCGACCTATCAACCCGACTTTTTTTTTTCGTTTTTATTGGTGTTATCGCTGGGTGGTTTTATGTTTTCAATGTTTTCGTTTCTTTAACATTCTTCGGATGGTATTTATGCGTGAACAATTGGGTGCATGTCTTACGTTTAGGTAGAAACATTATCCATTGCGTAGAAAGCTACAAATGTGGTAGATCACAATTGCATCTTAGTGAGGTAGGTAGTTCATTGTTTAGATCTAAGATGGATCACCTAAAAAAAGCTAGGCTCCAAACCGTGTTTGTTGCCCTGGTTCTTCACGGTATTGGTCGCGACGGAACAGGAGTAGAATCACCTAGTTTTAAGACGTTTCAAAGTGATCCCAGCGGTCCTACTGAATAAATGCTTTTTTGACTTTGACTTTGACATTTTAAACTAACTTAATTCAGGAATTGGGTTCAACAAATATATTAAAAATATTTTTGTAATGAATTTTTTTGTTTTGTTATGAAAATCCCGAGAAAATCGATAAAGACTATCCTTTCAATTCATTGTTGCTTCTTGTATAACTTAGTCCATTCGTGATGTAGCTGCGCTGCGATTGGTGGAACGTCTGTTCATTGAAAATCATTATGCAACAATTATAAAAATCAATAAATGATAAATGAAGTGAAAACTTAAATCGGCTTAGGAATTAAATTGATTCGGTCAAACGTCTATTTACAACTCAAAACTGAGGTCTTGTCAGTTTGTGTAGCTTAAAATGAAAGACCCTGTTTAAGTACCTATTTCAAATCCTATGAAGATGTGTACATTACAAAAATCTTTATCTATTTTGATTTATTTTGCTTCATGATGTAAACCAAAGGTAAAAAACATAGCCCTTTACATCTTTAAAAGGTCCTAGATAACCTAAACAGCGTCAGGAGGCTACCTATGCTTACACTTAACGGGACGCTGTAGTGCCTGGGACATTGTTTGAGATGGAATAGGCTTGCCCAGCACCTTAACCATCCTCTCAGCTTAATCAGCCGCCCACAGGAGAGACGACGTCAATACGTGTGGAGCTGACTAAGCTGCGGGTTTCCTCACGATTATTTATTTATTTATATCGTCCAACGATGCCATTTTACGATCTGCCTAACTTACCCGCCATATAGTTCGTTTGACGATTTGGCTAGCGATATGCCCAGGCAAATCGTAAAATAGAACTTATAGTGGATTATTACATTTCTGCCGCAAATTCATTGATCTGCCTACATTGGTCTTGTCAAGTGGAGATTACAGTTCGTTATGAAGAAAACAGAAAACGGATCTTCAAAACAACGGATCAAATTCTGTTTGTCAATTTGACAGATAAAGCCGATAACTACCGAAATTACCCGATAAGACGCGACAACCACCCTCGAAGACACCATTAGGCATTGTTCACACTCATTCCACATTCCAAAATTAATCAACGTAGGTAAGCCAACACCAGTTATGATAGCATGGTATCATGTACCTAACGATCCACTGTCCCGTAGGTACGACACAACAGTGTTACGACTTTTTAATGGGCCCCTAAAGATTACCGTATGAATGGGTAACATGAGATCTGACGCCTTGCCGGTGTTGCCAACATAAACAAAGCAGCTAAGGACAATAAAATTTGGATTTGGTCAATTAATAGTTTTGGTTGTCAGAAATTTTGTGCGGTATTGTTGGTAACATTGAATCATTGCTTTTACTGATCAAAAAATTACTCTTACTCAAAACCCTAACGGCCTTATTAATTAGATTACCCTAATTCTAGCTTAATACGAGACTACTCTCAGACTTGTTACTTCTTCAGTAACGAAGGAGCAACTTGAATATTTTGATTTTATTAATAAACTGGTAGTAGCCTCGAATGAGTAATACATTCCTTACATCGGGATTAGTAGTAAAAGAGTGAATGAACGAATGATATTATCATTCAAAATATTGTCTATCTCTGTCATTAATTATATGAATGACAGAGATAGTAAAAATTTGTATTTGACAATCTGTTTTATTCAAAGGGGTTTTATTCTTCTAAAACTTTTTGGTGTTCATTGGCGACCAAAAAATTTTTAATCATAAAAAAGTATTTAGTTATTTTAACTGTTTTATTGTTTCTTGCTAATCCGAATGGTTTTTTCACCACAAAATCTATACCTATGCAGTGTTACTTGGATTTTAAGTTCAGTTTTTCGAGATCGTCCAATAGATTCTTGTAAATTTTCACTCGCCACATTTTTGAAACTGGTATCCATCCTCATTCAATTCTTCCTCAAATCATCAACATAATCCATCCTATTTGCACAACCTTTTTTTGTGACGTAAAAATGACAAAATTCATGATACGTCTGCCTACTCCATCTCTATACTAGGTGGCGCCTAGGAGTAACTCTTACTCCGAGAGTAGAGTCGAATTAGCTTAGTTCCTCCTTGGTCTTTGTTTATTAATACTGAATTGACCTACTACAGCCTTATGCTTTGGATTAGCGCTAATACCACCCTAGTTCGTGTTTATTAATGACAGCCTAACATTATAATTGGGAAAGGCCTCTATCAACCACCTCAGGTTCTGCAAAGGAACTGAATCTCTGTTTTAAATTCTGTAATCAGACCAGTGGCTTTTTTTTTTTTTTTTTTTTCGGAGGGCCTAATACTAATGGCCTATGAGGCCGTTTTAGTGTTACCGGACTATGGCGGGCACTGAAGGTGCCGAGACGCCTAAAGAGAAGTTACGACAACATGCGCAAGGGCACCTCTAATAGGTACGAACCTCTGCTTGGGCTGTTGCCGGAGAGAATTTACCTACCTATCTGTCATCACTAGATGACGGTATCACTTCACCATTGGCGAGAGTGATAGCGTCATCTGGATCGCCAAGAACGTTTCTTGGCCGTCTGGGGGTGAAGGACCAGTGGCGTAGCTACCGAATGGCTAGGCGGTGCAGTACACCGGGGCCCCCAAGCTCAAGGGGCCCTCAGTCTCTGAGTCCCGAGAGTCGGGAAGGTTTTGTTCTTAGGAAACTATAGGTATGATATTTTGAAAATAAAAACAACAGAAAATGAAGAATCAAATCTTAAGTTTTTACAAACAAAAAAACAATAAATACATTAACATTTTGCCACACCCTGCATATTTTGACTTGATAAAACCTAAACCGTTTAGTTAGGGCCCCGGTTTATTTTGCACCAGGGCCCTTGGCTACCTAGCTACGCCACTGAATCAGACCAGCAGCCTTATTGTCTAACTTGAAGTCCATTCCCATTTGTCATCCCAATAGAGCTCAACCAATCACAAATACTAATAATAATTATCTATCTCGTTTATATAACTAGCATTGTTTTTAATTATATGTATCTTCTTGTTTTTAGTTAGTTTATGTATTAGTTTATTAAATTATTATTGTATGTATTAGGATTAATAAATTATTTGTGTATTATTATTATTATCTAAGTAATTATGTTTACGCGATGTTGCAAAATCGCTATTAGTAGTACCTACCTAATTTATATTATGCAAACTGCCTTCCATTAAGTCGTTTATGCTTTTCTCACTTAAATGGTTGCCTGGAAGAGATCGCTTTCAGCGATAAGGCCGCCAGTTGTCTACCTATAAGTTAAGTGTCTTTTTTTTTTTTTCTTGTATGTCTTTTACGTGTGGTATGCAATAAAGAATTATCTATCTATCTATCTATCTAAATACGAAAATGACAATTGAAGTCCAGAATGGGTTTCAAATGTCAAAATGAAGCCCATGTCCGTTGCTAGTTGAATTACACAATAAGGCCCCTGGCCCTTAATTCATAATACAGCGAATGCATTCGGTTCGAAATCGACCGACAGCAACCAATCACAGTGCAGGAATTGAACCGAATTTGACGTTTCTTGCCCTGTGATTGGTTGCTGTCGGTCGATTCTGAACCGAATGCATTGCGCTGTATTATGAATCAAGGGCCTCAAGGAATATCTTCTATGCCTAGAGGATAGGCAAATTCTTAAGCGACTGTTACACAAGGAGAGTGTCTCTCACGCAAGCGGCGATTTCTTCTAGGCTCTATCGTAGACCTCACTCTTGCCTGTGTAAGTTTGAGGTCAAGAGCCGACCCATTCATCATAAAAAAAAAGAATAACTCTCCTTGTGTAACAGCCGCTTTAGAGAATTGGCATTCAAATCAAAGTCATACAAAAACAAAGCATAACTACATGCAAACTAAGCTCAAATTCGTGCAAACGTGCAAGTGCTTACAATAGCTTTTAAAATGGTGCTTATGTGCAGGTCTATAAGGTGCATATTCTCATTGTTTTCAACTCAATCAAACACCAAGATTCAAATTTGGAATGGTTTTTTTTTCCGGATACTCTTGGGCGTGTGATTGAGATTGTGTTTTCAACTCAATCAAACACCAAGATTCACATTTGGAATGTTTTTTTTTTCGGGATACTCTTGGGCGTGTGATTGAGATTGAATGGCTACTGTGGATAGTACTTGAAGTACAATCTATTCTGACCTTCGGTTCGTGATCCAAGCTGCACCGCGGGGAGCCACCTCCTCCGAGGTAGCTACACGGCATCAGAGTCACCATCCTACTTCCAAACTTGGCACACACCACACGTCAATGTCACTATGACAGTATTTTGAGCGGGAAACAGTTTTTGAGCTGTCATTTTTTGCGCTTATCATTTTGTTTTTGAGCACACAGAGTCTGAGTTGTATGACAAAAGTTTTTTTCTGGTAGATTTTTCACAATCCATAGTTTTGGAGTACCTTCGATAAAAAAAAATCATTTAGTATTTTTAATTAGCTTTATAAGGGATCGAATTTTTAAATGGCTTACAACAATAAATTAGGTAGTGAAACTTTCCAGTCGCAGTTGGCTCAAAAATGTATTTATTTTACAAGTTTAATTAGATATTCTGCTCATCGACGCATCATAATTTTGGATTATGTAGATAATTTTCTACTTCAATATTGCTGATTTGTTTTGGTAGCATTTTTGGATTTCCATCAGACAAAATCACAAAGCATATAGATCAGTTAAATCAAGTAAAAACAATAGTCTATTCATCCCAAACATAATTTTTGCTCGTCTGAACATATTAAACGCTTCGCCGGTGGCTAGTTATTGAAAGCTTGTTAGTCATCGCAATAAAAAAAAACAAAAGAAAAAATCACGCGCGGACCACCCACAGAGGTCCGTCATATTCAAATGTCGAACCGAAAACGTGTTCATCAAGTTGTCAAATTGAGTTTGACATAATGAACGAACCTTTTTTGTAAGTAGGTACCCGCTTATTAGTGCTTGTGGCTTCTATGTGTATTGAAGATAGATTGATTGATTGAGATTATTTAGGTCATTGTGACACAGATGGAATGGGTGATATATTGTGCATCTGTATTTAACCGTCATAGAGCTCGAAGTAGATATTTAACAACATTATGGAGAGAAGATTTCTCATTTGACGAAAGATTTCCGTTGGAGTTTTGAAATGACAAGCCGCCATGTTTTTTTTGAAAACCAAATTGACATGACTTGACTTGACATGACATGAAAACTTATTTAAAACTTGACATTGGCAGAATTATACTGTTAATACAGTTAGTTGCCATTAATAAAAAGAAGAAGAGAGAGAGATGTCATAGGGTCTTATTTCTGATGATGACAGCTGTTTTTGGCGGCACTCAAAGATTATGGATTTGACATCTAGCACGAATGGATTTATCGTATGAATTTAATAGATATGGATTGCTCTACACATGTCATAATGGTAAAAGAAAACATCGTGAGGAAACTGCTGACATAGGTAGGTACTTATAGACATTTTTCAGTTCAGTTCCCTGCTATGAAAAAGAAATAGGTATTTTGCTTTCTACGTATGATAGGTAATATCTATCAAAATCAATTATTTACTTATTTTCTGAAAATTACTGATATGCCTACATTTTTTGTGGGTCAGCCTCATGCTTCAATTAACCGCCAGATTCGAAATTCGAATGTCCGATAACGCTCCGTACGCTTCACATTAAAAAGGCTGTACGTGAAATAAAATAAAATCAAAGTTATGGTTTGTTTGGTTGCCAGTTTGTGCCGGCAGGGGGCTGAACAGTAGCGTTGGCATCGCAGCGTGATACAAACCATGGTGGTCGTAGGACCATGTAATTAAAAATGACGTAATTTTTTGGTTTCTCATGAATAAAAATTGGTTTTAATGTTGAGGATGAATGTTTTAGAATTAAAATATGATTTTTGATAGTGAAGTTCGTATAGGCAAGTGTTCGCTAGAGCAACCGAAGTGACGGTGTTTTTTGGCCGATTCAAAGAGTCTCGGTTTTCTTTCTTTCTTAGATTATGAAATAATGTATTTTGAGGAAGCATTTCGAAATTTTGATTTTGCTGTAATCACATCGCGGCTGAACAGATAACGATTGAATTTAGGATGCGTTTAATTAAAACAAGAAATCGCATTGCTATCGAATAAAATTCAGAAGTCGTAATAAATCATTGAATAAAATATCGAAAGTGTCTAAACTATTTCAAAATGTATTCTAAACAGAAGTTCAAAGTTATTAAAACCCTGATCCCTAATAAAATATAAGATCCAGTGTTTGTTTTAGCAGTTTATTACTTTAAGAATTGTATAAAATACGATTTGTCCCTTTGTGCCTTATCCACGGGGGGTAAACGCTACCTATGACTTCCATTCCATACAACACAAACTAGACCTTATTACCAAACATTAAGGTTTAAATTGTACTCGTCTAATTAATTTTAATTCTTCTTAGGACAAATCTTTGTACTTTGTTATGAAAGCCAGAAGAGCGAATTTTGAATAATTTTCTAAACAAATTCAATGGCATTATAATATAATTTTATTAGCCATTTTAAAACCACATGCCAATAGAAAATGAATTAAAACTATGGTTTTTAATGGGATTCCCTTTGGTTTAGGTTATTTTATTTGATCATTTTAGTTTTATTTGAAAAAATCATGAATGTAGTATGATTGATGATTGATGAGTAGATAGGTAATTAGATTTAATAATGAAAATCATCATCATCAATAATCTTCTTTTTATAATTACGCTAATGCAGGTGGTTTTGATAGCATTTTGAAGTGAAAACTTCTGTAGGCGCGTTGGACATTTTTCAGATGAGAATAAATTCTTAGATTCGCCTCGAAAAGGTCACGTGTGAGTCACGTGACTGCTCAAAGACACCTACAAGTAGCGCCATCTAGTACTCGGTAAACTTTTACGGCAATATTTTTACATTTCTAAAAGCTCATTTCATAAATAAACAAGTGAATAAAATGCATAAAAAAATTTTTAGATAAAGTTTTCACTTCTCTCGGCACTCCCGGGAGTGCCACAGTTTTTTGGTACTACTTTTGGTTTGAACTGTCTTTTGGTTTACCCTAAATAATAATTTTGTAACACAGAAACACCTACATGTTTCCAAAGTATGATTGCTATGCTTACTTTTAACTGAAATAAGGTCTTCACTATCAAAACAGGTCCCTTGCTGAAAAAAACCTATTTTGTCACTCAGACATTTGACTTCTACGTGTCGGTAGAAATTATCCATCCATCAATCGTGTTAATGAAAATGTCTGCATATTTTTGAATTGTTCGAAATTCAAAAAATGTGCCTACAATCAAAACATCGCACCTGCATTTTCGCGAATTCCTCAAACGATAAAGTAAAATAAATTACACCTAACACACATAGCGCAGTAACTGGCAAGCGACGGTGCGCGTCGCTGCGGTCGCTTAAATCGATTATTTCAATATGTTTACGATCGAATTAAAATCAATTGCATGTACTCCGACCACATCGGAACGAAGGCTCGTTTTGTGCGATTTAGCGAGATTAGAATCGATTCGTAATCGCGTGCTTTGATTATATTAAAATTTAATTAGTTTTGTAGGTGGGACTGGCTGCTACCACCATGTGAGTTTAGAAGACTTCAATGACCATATTTTCTGAATAATTTTGAGAAATAACTAATAAAATATAAATATAAAACAGAGAAGGGTGGTCTGGATTATTATCAGTGAGTATCTTAAATTTATAATACCTTAAAGATTTTGATGACTATTTTAGGGTAGGTACTTTGAGCTTATCATGTCGTCAGTGCTTGAAGTAAAGTAAGACTTTCACAGAATTTTTGAAGATCTATAATAAAATAAGTACTTATGAAATTTTAATACATTTACATACTTAAATATTTAATTAATCCAGTAAGGTATTATTTCAGATCACTTTCATTTTACATACATTTTCATAAGATTATTATAAAGCTTCACCTTCACTTGGAATAAGTAGCATAAAAAGATCTGAGAGAATGACTACCGCACCTTGGGGATACAGTCGTGAACCTGTTTACGTTTTTTTTTTCACCTACGTTATATAAACAATTAAGTAAGTAGGTACTTATGAACAACAGACAGAAAATAATATAACACCTGCAGACGTTATTACCTTTTGCTTAGTGTCGAGATTTTTGATAGTTCTTTTAAACTCTTTTAATCGACATTATATTTTGCATAACTACCTATCTATTGAATTTTCTCGCTTACCTTCTTATTACAAGTAAGTAGTAGGTAGTATTTGTCTGATATAAATTATAGTTTTCTTCAAAACTAACAGTACACACATTGCATAACAAGTCCATCAAGTTTAACCGGTCGATGCGAGTTTAGGCATAAATTAATCGATTTAATTCGATTCGGGTAAGATCGGAACGTTGCGAGTTCGTACTATAGTTTAATGCCATATACAACCTTATTACTGTGGTTCCTCGTTTGAATTTCAATTTACTTTATTAATTTAAATTTAGAACTATTTCTAGATCCACCTACACTGTTTTTAATGGCTACTGGCTACAATGTTTCAGGTTGTACCGCAGGTTTACTCGTAAGGCGTTGTCCTAATAGAACGCGAATGCGCGATCATCGTAAGTTCGCGCGAATTTTACTTGTACGAACGCGCGATCAAACATATTGAACTCTAATAGGTGTCCTAACTGACAATCGCAGGACGCGGTCGCGCGACTCAAATGTTTGAAACTCTATTCGCGCGAACTTAGTTCGTACAAACGCGCGATCAAACATATTGAATTTGAATAGGTGTCCTAATTGAAATTCGAGCGAAAACGTCGGCGTGGTACCGCTTACCGCGCCCGCGCCCCTCTCGCCTATTTGCGTTCTATTAGGACACCCAGTTTTTGACGTCGCGCGAACACGCGATGGTCGCATCGCTCGCATCGCGCATTCGCGTTCTATTAGGACATCACCTAAAGCAAAACGAAATATATGTTAGCTATCCGGTTTTCAGCTTAATCGACTATTTTTAGTAACCCTGTATCCAGCCGATAGATCCGATAGAGCCGTGTTGGTCGAATGGGGTTGAACCTCGACTTTCAATCCGAAGGTCGTGGGTTCGAATCCCGGCCGTGCATCAATAGATTTTTCGTTTCGTAAGTGCTCTTAACGATGAAGGATAACATCGTGAGGAAACCCGCAGCTTAGTCAGCTCCACACGTATTGACGTCGTCTTTCCTGTGGGCGGCTGATTAAGCTGAGAGGATGGTTTAGGTGCTGGGCAAGCCTGTTCCATCGCAAACAATGTCCCAGGCACTACAGCGTACCGTTAAGTGTAGGCATAGGTTGCCTCCTGACGCTGTATAAATCATCTAATATAGATGTAAAGGCCTAAGTTTATCCAGCCGAATACTAGGATGCTATTATATTAACTACCTGGGCCAGGAAGCACTGCAAAGTATGTTTTCTACGATTTCTTTGTTTTTTTTTCTTTAATAAAACGTGAAAACTCGATTTTTAGTAAATAAAAACTGTTTTTTTAAGACAAAAAAAAACCGGCTATGCAACTTACCAGTAATGTTACTACCTACATTAGTATAAGTTGGTAGCTACCTACTCAATACAACACCTTGATTACAAGCCGAGCGAGAAAGTAATTTTGAAAAAAAAAAACAATATAGTAACCTGTTAATTTGATACTCTATTCGCTATCGGTACCATTCAAACCGGATTTCGGTCAAATTGCGGTTTTCATTCAATTGAATGAACGGGTAGTATTGAATGAACCCATTGCAATGTCAAGGTCAAATTAACAAAAACTGCGGTTTGTTGTGGTTAGGTCTTATTACAGTTTATCCATCTGTAATCTGTAAGTAGGTAGTGTAGGTACCTACCTATGAATAAAGAATAAATGCCTATGGAATAATATAAATTATATTATAATATCTATGTATTTCTATCTATGTATTGTAGAGCCGTGTTGGTCAAATGGGGTTGTGCCTCGACTTTCAATCCGAAGGTCGTGGGTTCGAATCCCGGCCGTGCATCACTGGATTTTTCGTTTCGAAAAATTTATATGCGCTTTAACACGAGCTCATAACGGTGAAGGAAAACATCGTGAGGAAACCCGCAGCTTAGTCAGCTCCACACGTATTGACGTCGTCTTTCCTGTGGGCCAGGCTGATTAAGCTGAGAGGATGGTTTAGGTGCTGGGCAAGCCTATTCCATCTCAAACAATGTCCCAGGCACTACAGCGTCCCGTTAAGTGTAGGCATAGGTTGCCTCTTGACGCTGTATAAATCATCTAGTATAGATGTAAAGGCCTAAGTTTTTTTTATAATATCTATGTATTGTAATTTTTTTAGAGACTAAGCTACTACATATTTACATATATTTACAAAATACAACAGGATTAGTCAAGCTATCTAAGGATCGTTAGAAACGATCTATAGATAGCTCAACTGATCCAGGTCACTGTCAGTCAACCGGTCTCAACCCCTAATGAATTAGAAGAAAAAAACCGTTCGATTTTACCGTCACGACACATACATAGGTCAGAATGTCACAGAGCGAAGAGCGCAGTCGCAAAACAGTCCATCGATTGTTATGTTTTTTACATTATTATTTGACAATAATTTATTTGACAAAATGTCAAAGTTGAAACTTCGTTCCAACCTAGTGCAGTTCCACGACACTCACGTACTTTTTTTAGATACATTTATAATCACTGACTTCATTCGAAAAGTCAAAGTCAAAAAGCATATTTGGAAAAAAACCTCGGACAGATTATAATTTAGTATCGTGAATGAATGTCAACAAAAGATGGAAATGTTTACGCCCTGAAAATAATATGTTGCGTCTAGCGTCTGTGTTTACACTCTGATTTCAGTGATCCACATTCTTTGTAGTCTAAGGTCGCAGGTAGAACCTTTTCATACATATTTGGCACATCCATTAACTTTCTAAGTCTTAGACCTGTCTAGAACTTGGGTTAATATGAATAGCTACGTATCTACAACTACCTTTATCGAAGATAATAAATTCTTCTAACGATTGTATCGCGAACTTCCGTCCAGTAGTAGAGTTGTAAAGTCAAATAAAATTTATTATCAAGATTTTTATCATTCATGTTAACTTACTTGTCAATTATAATTTTATTCATCTGCTACTTAAAATAACCTACCAGGCAAGTATAATAGTGCGGATATTCAAAAATTTGAAAAACGAACGCAGTTGGAACCGTGACGACTCATCCTATCTCTCTCTCGGCCCGCCTTCCTGTTGACACGCCCCCTTCCTTCCAAATTTAAACATTGTTCTATCAAAAGCTTCAATATTCACCTCTATTGCAAAGTCGTAAGCTTCGTTTTACAGTTGCACAACTATTTTGTGTGTTGGGTAACGGAGGGTTGGTCTTTTCAAGTGAATTGAACAATTTCATGTTCAATTGAGACACAGATAATCTGTACTGTAGAATTAATTGCAGGCCTATTATTCGGTAGGAATTTAGGGGAAGTATTTGCCGAAACATCTGCTTGTTCATCCGTTTGTGGTAGTATATGAAGTTTAGTCCCTAAGTATTTTTTATTTTACTGTGATTTTACTAAAAGCTCTGCGCCGATCGATTAAATCGATTAACCGAAAAACCGATTAACCGACTGATTTTACGTCGGTTTTCACCGGTTTTCCCCCTTCATAATAACCGGTTTTCGGTTTCGGTCACAAAAAAGCGTTCTATGTACTTACGAGTATTTAAAGATCGTTTTCCTAGGGACAGTTTTTTAGTTAGACTTGGTCTAAACTCGGCTTAAACTTGTAATAAGCCCCTGAGACGTTTCTCGTAGTGCTAAGTATCACTAAATTACCTCTATTTATTTGATTAGTGGATCAGAGTGGAATAGGGCATTTCATGTCTGAGGATAAACAACATGAGACAGCTAAATAGTAAATATTTTTGTGAACCATTTTTATTTTACTTCTTATTTCACAGCATCTATGGGTTTCATACCAAATTGACTGGTAACCTTTACTAATGAACGAATTAAGAAGCCGTTAGTGAATCTGAGAGCGGCTGTTAGACTCCTCAAAAGTCTTCTTCTTCCTGCCCTTATCCCACTTAAGTGGGGTCGGCACAACATGTTTCTCTCTTCCATTTCCCTCTATCACCCGTCATATCAGAAGTCACTCCTTCCACAAACATATTTGCATTCACACAGTCCATCCATCTCTTCTTAGGTCCACCCCTACCGGTATATCCATCCACATTCATACTCATCGCTCGTCGTGTTATATGACTTCTCATCCAGTGGCGTAGCTACCGAAGGGCTAGGCGGTGCAGTGCACCGGGGCCCCCAAGCTCAAGGGGCCCTCGGACTCTTGAGTCCTGAGAGTCCGGAAGGTTTTGCTCTTAGGAAACTATAGGTATGATTATTTTGAAAATAAAAACAACTGCATTATTAGATTTTTGAAATAGTTACCCAGAAAATGACGATTCAAATCGTAAGTTTTTACAATTAAATCAACTACGTTTACATTTTGCCACACCTACCTACATTTTGACTGGATAAAATCTAAACCGCTCAGTTAGGGCCCCGGTTTATTTTGCACCAGGGCCCTTGGCTACCTAGCTACACCACTGCTCTCATCCCTCCTCATGACATGCCCATACCACGCCAACCTTCAACACTCCTCAAAAGTCTGGAGATCAAAGAATTCAAAATTTCCTAGTCATATATTGAGCACAAGCACTTTAAGAACACGACCCTTTTCTGAATCATAGCATCAACGCGACACCCACTGTGATCTGAACTTGTTTTGAATGAATTATGAAGCCCTAGTAAGTGTCAATAATTCAATCCTACCAGGCGACCATAAACTTGAAGGCTGTGCTCGTAAAGTTGAGCGCGTCTGCCAATCATATTCACGGGTTGCATTTTATGCAGCCTTAGTGAGGTTTCGCAATTTCTGATTGACAATGATTTACGTAGGATACTTGGCTACGTAGAACTTAGGCGAGATGAGATTTTATTTTAAAGTCTAAGTACTTATTAGACGACCTCTGAAGCGCAGTGGGTGAATGCCCGCCTGCGACGTAAAAGGTTGCGGGTTCGATCATCCCCGCGGGACCAATTTTTGTATGATCTACAAATGTTTGTCTCGAATCTGGGTGTTTCTATGTATGTATTTAAAAAAAAAGTATATCAGTCATGTAGTACCCATAACACAGGCTCTGCTTACTCTGGGACTAGATGATGCCGTGTGAAAAGTCCAGCATCATTTATTATTTTATTTATTTATATTATATAAAAGTAGTGATGAAGGTACTCCCAGAAATTTTCAACCACTATCAAAATATAATCAAAGTATTATTAATTAACCTATTAATTAGCACTGCTGGGCAAACCGTGGGGATTATTGTTTATACTCGGACATAGTTTCACCAGTCTCCTCCCTACACGATGACGTCACTACACAAATAGAAACAAAAAGGCTAGTCTATGGTGTTAATGAAATATAAAGATGTTTGAAGCGTGAAAACGAAAAACAAAAACGTTACTTTTCACAATAATTAAGCGATAAAAATATTTTGCCCTAATAAAGTCAATCATAAAAGTATAGTTCTATGCTTCAGTGCCTATAAAAGCGTTTTTTAGTTTAAAAAAATACTTTTGTATCGGTAGCGAGCCACGCTAGTTCATAATCAAACGAGACATGGGAATGCTAAAAACAAAAAAAAATAAAAAAAATAGTAAATACCGGCCAAGGGTTCCTTCCTACCATCTATAAAAACTGCAAAAAAACATATTGCATCCATTAGCTAACTGATTGACTATTCTTAGTTCCAGTCTCTGGAATGGAATGGAATGGAATTAAACAAGTTAACAACACTCTACAGGGCGTAAAACAAACTCACAAACTTTCAGCTTTATTATATGAGTGGGATTATCGGTATGTCTATAGCACGGTAAACCAAAGGTCTTTATAGGGTCTTTCATTTTAAACTACACAAATTGACAGGGCCTTATTTTTGGGTTGTAAATAGATGGTTTGACCGTATCAATTTAATTCCTAAGTCCATTTAAGTTTTCACTTCAAAATTTATAATTAATTTATTTTTTAGAATTGTTGCATAATGATTTTCAAGGAGAACAGACGTTCCACCTCGCAGCGCAGCTACATCACGAATGGGCTAAGTTATACAAGAAGCAACAATCAATTTAAAAGGATAGTCTTTATCGATTTTCTCGGGATTTTCATAACAAAAAAAAACTTTACATAAATATTTTTTAATTTATTTTTTGAACCTAATTCCTGAATTAAGTTAGTATAAAATGAAAGTCCCTACATTATTCTGTTTTTTAGTATTTGTTGTTATAGCGGTAACAGAAATACATCATCTGGGACCATTTCAACTGTCTATCACGGTTCATGAGTACAGTCTGGTGACAGACAGACAGCGGAGCCTTAGTAATAGGGTTCCCGTTTTACCCTTTGGTTACGGAACCTTAGAGCCATGTTGGTCTAATGGGGTTGTGCCTCGACTTTCAATCTGAAGGTAGTGGGTTCAAATCCCGGCCGTGCATCAATGGATTTTTCGTTTCGTAAAATTTATATGCGCTATAACACGAGCTCTTAACGGTGAAGGAAAACATCGTGAGGAAACCCGCAGCTTAGTCAGCTCCACACGTATCGACGTCATCTATCCTGATTAAGCTGAGAGGATGGTTTAGGTGCTAGCCTATTCCATCTGAAACAATGTCCCAGGCACTACAGCGTCCCGTTAAGTGTCTTGTCTCCTGACGCTGTATAAATCTATTATAGATGTAAAGGCCTAAGTATATACGGAACCTTAAAAACATAATAATTCAGTCACTTTTTCAGATTGTGAAGCTAGGGCCAATGATTGTTGTAATGTTAGTAGACGTAGAGGTAAAGTGTAGGTGTAGAGATAGAGCGTAGGTAGAGTTGTATAATAACTAGGCACGATGAAGTGCCTAGTTCAATGAAGTCGCCATTTTTGAAGGAGCTAGTGGCTCTGCTATTTTATTTAGTTTTCTCGTGTTTTACTAGGTTTTATTATGTAATTTCGGTGGCATTTTACTAATGAAGCCTTGGATACGTAACAGGAGATTTGGCAAATGGAATGGGGGAGTATTCAAAAAGATTTCTTATTTGACGAAAGATTTCCGTTGGAGTTTTGAAATCACAAGCCGCCATGTTTTTTCAAAATCAAACTGACGTGACATGAATACATATACTTGACATTGGCAGGATTATACTGTTAATATAGTTAGTTGCCATTATTAAAAAGAAGAAAAAGAAGAAAAAGAAGAAACCAAGAAGTGAAGTGAAACCAAGAAGAGGAAGAAGAAGACTAAGCTAAGATGTTACTGATTGGGTGGTATAGTCGCTCAGCGACAAAGTCCTTTTCTTTTTTTTGTTCATTTAAATAAAAAAAAATGATTGTCTGTAAAGTCGGTTTACTGACAATAGTTGAACGTGACAACGCAAAGGCCGATTGTGCTTCATTGTCGCTCGTTCCGCGCTCTCGCTTGCACTTGCGCAAGCCTTACATGGAACGCCCCAGAGCGAGGTAACGCCTCATGACGTCATGTTTTTTCGTGCGTACAGCCGGCTCTATCGAATTATAAGACGTAGTCACGTCAAAAAGTCGCTATACAATTTGGACTTTCAACAACGAAACAGAGCTTAGAAAAATACAATAACAGCCAAGAGTAGAGACGTCAATGACTGACCAAACTCCTAACCCAATAAACTTTATCGTCGCCTCAGGCTGATCGAAATTAATTTGGGTAAGGTCCTCTTTGATGTCATTCAGCTCGCTATTTAATTTTATATAACTTTTTTACAAAAATCTTTCCAGGGTTTTTTACAGGATATTAGGATTATAATTATTCTACACAAACATAACGCATTTTTTAAACTATGTTTGCTTATAAAAAACTAGAGCTTCTTTTATTTGGACCAAAAAACGCATATAATTTGAGGGTTTTTAATTAGGTTTACTGATCACTTTTTTTAATGACGTTAATCTGGATCTTTGAATGCTTCCATATTTGATTTGTTTTACTAACCATAAACAATAAGAGAGTTCAGCAATATTTGTCAAAGGTTGGCCGATGGCGCCAACTCCCGATGTTTAGTATTCGGAACTCGAGCTGTAATTTAATACTCTACGTATAACAATATAAATACTTATATTTTATCTAGCTTCTGTCCGTATTTTATAATAGACTAGCTGCGTTCCCGCGGTGTGACCCGCGGTCCCTCGGAATTTTTTCATTTTTTCGGGATAAAAGGTAGCCTATGTCCTTCCCTGGGATACAACCTTTAACAGAAAATTGGCATACCAAATTTCAGATTAATCTGTTCAGCGGTTTAGGCGTGAAAGCGTAACAAACAGACAGACAGAAAGACAGACAGACAGAGTTACTTTCACATTTATAATATTAGTATGGATTTCAACAGTGAACTACGTAAGTTCTGGAAATGTTTCAAAAATTTGATGTCTCTGATAGACAACCTACTTAGATATACATAAATCTGGCACTGACATAAAACATCTTCAAAATGATCTTGAATGTTGTATAGATTTGATACTACAGTTATTCCGTTTTGTATCGCTGTTTTGTTTTTTTTTAAAGCATTGAATCAAGCTTTTGAATGCTTACAAAGTTTCACATTGTAATCATATTTTTCGAGTGGAGGCCACGCACCGAAAACTGCAGTAGAGGACGGCCCCCCACTAGATGAGAAGACGATCTGGTAAAGGTTGCTGGGAGCCGTTGGGTGCAGGCTGCACAAGATCGATCGCTGTGGAAATCGATGGGGGAGACCTATGTTCAGCAGTGGACACTGGCATGGATGGCTGACATGATGATAATGATGATGAATATTTTTCAATTCCATAAGAAGTTTTAAATATACTTTGTTTATGATGCAAATTTTTGAATTGTACAACTAAATAAAAACAGAAGCATATTTTTGTAATAATGATGTCCTATTTGCATTGCATTGCTATTTTCAAAGCTTCTTATTATCCTCCATTACCTTACAAAGTTGTTGGCCAATCAAACCCACACTACCTTATCTTTGTCCTTACACTTGCAAGTACTGGCAGATGTCATAACAATTATGCAGTTTACATAATGTAATTGCTTTAGAGACTTACAGGTATGTAATATCTTAAAATATGGCGAAGATATTGATCAAAATGGTTGGTTTGCTGTCGTAATAATACATACTTTATTGACGAACTAATTGAATGGCCTAAATAAAGGTAGTTGAAGATGGTTGGAAAAATTACTAGCGTGGTGCATCACTACGCTCCTTTTGTAAATGCCTATGCATTATACAATAATATTTATTATTATATTCAGCATTATTTATTATTTATTTATTTATTTATATAAATGATCCTGGTATTTTTGTAAGATGATAATCTATTATTATTAGTATGATATTTGATATAAAATTATGAGCAAGTAATGAGTCCTAAGCATTAGTTGCAATTGTTTATCTTTTAACAAAAAAATCAAGCTTCTTTCTTGTTTAGAACTTTGAACCCTAGTTGTTATGTGACTCCTTATGAAACGATACTACATTCTTCGCTCCTGGTACCTAATGGCTAAGCGACCTGCATATCTTGTTTACATTACCTTATCGGACTAACGCCTGAGCTTCATACTCTCCCGGTGGTCGCGATCCGGTGATGTCATCATTTTGCAACGTAAACATGGCAGGTAGCGATTTATTATGAAGAATGTTTGTTCTACAGCTATAACTGGGCAGGAAAGAGTAGTCAGCTATTTTTTTTTTGAAAAAAAAATATTAAAACACTTTCGATTTTTTCCTTTTCGTCTCTATCAGACAGAGCTGATAAAAATAGTTCTCTATCCTTTGGTAGAGTTCTATTTTCAATTCAAATTTTGAATCAATCGACTGTTCATAGAATTCTATTCGTTTGAATTTAGAACGTTCAAAAACATAGGTACCCATTTGTATTGTAACTCAGACTTTTTGCTTGTACTCGCTACGGATAAAAATCAAAGATTAGTTGGTAGTTCAACACACTTCCAGCATTTATACAATACAAAATGGTGTAGAACTGTAGATAAAGGTAATCCAAATCGAACTAGCTACATAAATAATTCCCAGATAATCTGTTGGCTCATACAAGCCCATACAAAAACCCATGAATACAGATGTGGCGATAACTGGCCACGCTGACGGGCTCAGATCTTTATCAGACGAGACATCTCTTGTACGTTTATGGGCGCCTGGTACTGTGTATGAATTTATAATTTGAATAAAATACTTTGAACGTTTTGTTTGTTGGTTATTTGACTATTTTCAAATACCTCTTGACCAATTTATGACGTCATCGTGTAGAAAGAAAAGTCTAGAAGAACCAAGAGGAACCAAACAGGTGATGGAGTTTTCAGGACGCCTGAAATCCTTCATTGCGACTTAGAAGCACTTCGACGATCTACCAACAAAGACACTACCGAATATTGAATACCCATTTATCTAGCGGTAAAACAACAGACCGACCTCATTTCATAGTTATGATATTCATACTACGAAAAATACAATCTCTTTGAATCGAGTATCGCTTGATAAAAGATGACGAATATTTTTATGAAATACTAGCTGACACGCGCGCCTTCGTCTGCGCATTGTTTCGTCAACGATCTCTGGAACTGCCTTGCACAACCCCTAAGGGGAGTTGCGAATCGGATCAAGGAATAAAATTTTCCATATAAACTGGACCACCTGTATACTATTTTTCTCTCATAAGAACCTTCTGACAATAACAAACACAACAAATAAAAATTAGTGAAATCGGTCCAGCCGTTCACGCGTGATGGCGTGACCAAGGGTTATAGGGATTCATTTTTATATATAGAGATTACCTACTATAAACAATACGATACCTACGTTAAAGACTTGAAGAAGTTTGCCTCAAATAAAATGTTTATCCGGGTTCTTTAGTCTGTTTTAGTATCAATAACACAATACATTTTCAATCACTCTTGAAGAGTGAACTATTTTTTAAATTGGCCTTCACAACACTTGCAATGATGTAGAAAGAAGATGACATTGTGGAATGTATTATTGTAAAATTATTATAATACTTTCCAATTTCACATGAACCGTTAACAAACAAGCTAGCAACATATTAATTAAACCAACACTCAAAAACAACTCAAATGACCATAAGGTCCGAGAACAATCGCCATATGTGGCCACAGATTACTAAAAGAAAAACAAAATTAATATCCACCTTCCCTCTCTTTCGAACTGTTACAGATCTCTATGTCTGTCTCTGTCAGTCTTCGAAATTTAATTCTTGGAATTGAAGCCGACGCACTGGCCACAAAGAGGGTGTTGTGCGTTCTTAAAAAAATATTTGAACTTGGAACGAAGGCGCTAAATATCATTCGGTTTCTAACGGATTGAAGTGGTTTGGTTTTGTTTTTTATATTATTCTGGCCAATGCTACTGCACTCATTATACTTTTAAATGAGAGTTCATTTAATTTTGAGTAAAGAGGTTACCTTATGATAAAAGTGGACTTTGGGCTCGCAAAAACCATTTTCTGTTTTCGCCTTGATGTTCATTGATTGAGTAATCTAAGTCGACAAAATATGCTACTGCAGCTATACTCACTACATATGCATATTATACTTAATATGCATATGTAGTGAGTCATATGCATATTATACTTAATATGCATATGTAGTGAGTCCCTAGCTTCAGAGAAAACAAAAACCAATCAAGCAAAGACAATTATTGCCCACCTGGCAAGACTGTCATATTTTTGTTGTCACGTAGTGCATCCCAGTCTCCGAAGATGTAACCTAAAACCGACTTTAAGCCGGTCCATGCAAAAATCCTTAACATTATTTAACCTTTTATTAATGAAGAGTGCTCTCCTCTTTTTACAGGCACGAGCTGACTAGTGATGTGACATGTCTCCTGTCTCTATCGACTTGTGTTTCATCGATAATTTGTAGTATCTTCGGTAGAAGATGTAATTTTGTTGTGTCACGTAAACTTTATACAATGTAAGTTCTTTTCATTCACATTTTCCATATTAATTCTGAAACAGGATTTGACCACCTAGAGTTGTTAACCTGTTTAGAGTCAATCGTAAAATTATTTTTAATTTTAATGCACTCTAAAGTTTATTTAGTTGTTAAAATATAAAATGCAGTTTAACAAGATAATTTCTGTAAAAATAAACATTATAGTGTGAATATCAGCCGTAAAAACATAAGTTTTAATGACTGAGATGTCGTTTACAAATGACTTGGTATAAAACGATGCTGAAAATAAGAAAAGTATTCATATAAAACTAACATTTTGATAGTTCAAAATAGACTAGTACTTATAAATATGGAACATAACAGTAAAACTATTAACCTACCTAGAGTTTTAATGTTTTTCGTAATATAAAAATATCTTGTGACCATTAAACTTAATTATAATGATCCATATAACTTTTATAACGATGTCAATCATCAAAAACGTAAACTTATTGTCACTGCTATAATTTTGATAATGATGGTTGTAAACCTGAATGTTGGTTTCTATTTTCATATTCATAATTACTTAGGTACCTGATATTATTTAAAATAGTCTTTCAAAATGTTACATCACAAATTATTTTCAGAAAGTGATAATGGTATTATTGTAAGCATAATACTTATTTTTAAACAAGACTTGTGTTCTACTAAACTACTAATAAGTTTCTTTGGTCATTTTAATAATTAATCATTATCATCAGCAGTTAATTGCACTAGGTATAGCAAGTGGTTCTCTCATTTGAAGCTTTTATAGAAAATATCTATCGATAAAATTCATCTTTCAGAAGCAATAGAGTCGACCCAAATCGATAAGCTCTATCTACATCGATACTTCCCACCCCAAGGGTTCACGGCTCGCTGCGCTAAGTGATCCCGACGTGGCTTTGTTAAACGCTATAATATCATCTGTGGTAGCAATCAAAGTCGTTCCTACAACCCTTCTAAACCATAAACTAACAACCACCATCGTCCTTCGTTATAGTACTCGCATTCAAAGATTTTATGAAAAGTAACTGTTAAAACTCATCTTCCAAAAGTGGAATAGACTCAAATCTATAGGCACACTCTATCAAGATCGATAAGTTAATTCTATCAACATGGATGAGAGTTATTCTATCGACATCGATAAGCTTATATCAACATCGATAAGCTCTCGATATCGATACTTCCCACCCCTACACTTCACGGCTCAGTGCGCTAAGTGATCCCGACTTGGCTTTGCTAAACTCTATATCTGTGGTAGCAGACAAAGGCGTATGGACGTGCCTAGTCCCCTTCAATGCAAATTCCCTGAATTTTGCACATCAGCGCCCGCCTGTGGCTTAGCTCGCGTAGTAACTACCAGTATTTTGGCTCAAAGTACACGGCGTTCATCCAAAGTGATGTTCAAAGCCATTTCATAGCGCAGTAGTCGCTTTTAGGGTTCCGTACCCAAAGAATGGGATTACTAAGACTTCGCTGTCCGTCCGTCTGTCGTCCTGTCTGTCTGTCTGTCCGTCTGTCACCAGGCTGTACCTCATGAACCATGATAGTGAGTTGAAATTTCTACAGGTGATGTATGTCTGTTGCCGCTATAACTACAAATATTAAAAAATAGAATAAAATAAATATTTAAGGGGGCTCCAATACAACAAACGTGATTTTTGCCGTTTTTTTATAGATAATGGTACGGTACCCTTCGTGCGCGAGTCCAACTCGCAATTGGCCAGTTTTTTTATTTAAGAATTCTCTGCAAAAAAATGCCGTTCACTGTCATTCAGAAATTCTTAGCTTTTTTGATATGAAAGTAAGTAAACTAAGGGACTAGTCATTAGCCGCGTACCCACCTAGCGCACAGGCTCGCGCGGCAGCCTCGCGAGCCAAATGCCTCGGCTGGTGTGGACGTGCCTCGGCCTGCCTCGGGCGCGCGTTTGCTCGACCGAGCACGGCTCGGCCCCGAGCCATCTGTTGTCGGTAAACTTGACGCGCTCAAAGGTGCCTCAGTGAGCGCTGTGCGTTAGGTGGGGACGGTTATGTTACGACTGTCCATTACGAATACTCGCGGACTTATGATGGCTCAGCCTGCCTCGCGAGGCGGCCTCGTGTAAATTGAACAAAACTACTGAGGCTGCCGCGGGAGCCATCGCTCGCGATCCGGACACCGAGGCTGCCGCGCGAGCCTGTGCGCTAGGTGGGTACGCGGCTAATCAACACACGTGACCTGACTATCGACTAGACATGATACCTACCTACTTCGAATCAGTGTGGTGAAAAGATTTCAAGTGTGCTTAAAGAACCTCCTTTTGAAGTTTGCATTAAATTTGACACTTTGCTGAATCAAACTGTCATTTTTTTAGATGCCGTCTGCTGGCGTTATTATTATTATTATTTATTCACAAAAAAAAGGGCTTTGTCGCTGAGCCACTATATCGCCCAATCGGTAATAAACATCATCTAGGTCTAGGTCTTCATATAGGTCTTCATATTCTTAAAAAAAAAATATTCGCAGAAAGTAAGTTTTATTAGAACTTTATTTAACTGACTTCAAAAAAGGATGGTCTTTTGGCTTTAATATTTGATCACAGAAATAAGTATAGTTAGGTACTAGGTATATTTGATTGGAAACGACTTTAAAAAAATTAAAATTACAGTAAAACTGATCGTCGCCTCGCTGCCGATTCAATGTGCATTGAGCCTTAAGGTAATCTCGCTTAGGGCTGGCGTGTAAGAATAATACCTAAGGCCCTTATTAATAAACGTGGTGTAAAGTTACGCTGGGTGTAACTTAGGAGTAACCATAAAATTTTTGTTTAAACCTGGCGTAACTTTACACCACGTTTATTAATAAAGGCCTACGAACAGATAGATTTAGATTACCGACCCATTATTTTACGTATTTTTTTATATATCAAATATTTTTCGGATCAATTACTATATTTATGTTTTCCATTTGATCAACAAACTTAATGAGGCAATTAGGGAAAATAAATAAATGCTTCATCAGAAAAGAAAACATGTAAACAGATTCACGACTGTATCCCCAAGGTGCGGTAAACAATCTCTCAGATCTTTTTATGTTAAGGTCTAAGGGGGTAGTCAGAGGCATGTCCAAACACATAATATTTGATACATGCCCACATTTTGCAGAAGTTAGTATTCCATACGTGACAGGTTGCAAGCCCATCACCGCCTATAAGAACACTGACGGTTTCCTCACGATGTTTTCCTTCACCGTTTAGAGCACGTGTTAAAGCGGATATAGATTTTACGTAACGCAAAATCCATTGATGCAGGGCCGGGATTGTAACCCACAGCCTTCGGATTGAAAGGTACAACCCCATTCGGCCAACACGGCATTTAAAGGATAAGAAAATATTTCGACAAAATAATACCTTTAATAAGAAAAATAAGATTGATGATTTGTAAACATAGGTTTGCGGTGTAGGCCTACAAAAATACATTTAAGTACCTACGTTTCTTATCAGATCACAAAAAAATTGTCCCATCGAACCCGCAACCTTCTGCGTCGCAGGCGGACCTTCGCCCACTGCGCCACAGAGGTTTTAGTAAGTACAAAAAAACTCTGTTTAGTTTTAAAAACGTTTCGTGTACGTAAATTATGGAATGCGAAATGTGTTTATAGAAGTAAATTGCAATAGTTTTTAATTCTTACGACAATCGCTTTCCAAAATACAGCAGTATTTGATAAACATTCACGTTACTACATATTTTAACTGATTCGCTATTGCTTACTGGTTTTTCATGCTACTCGGCATTTTTGGGTCACTATGCACAAGAGCACAAGACCGTAAGAAATGGAAAAAGAGAAGCCTACAGCAGTGGGCAAAGTCAGGTTGGGATTATGATGATAAAAAGGACAGACTGGCGGGGCAGATAACGAATGCGATGACGGACGAGGAGACTGGCAGACGAGGGCAGTCGATCACAGTGACTGGCGTAAACGGGGCCTTTACTCAACAATGGGACAGTATAGGCTAGTAGTAATAGTAATGAAAAAGAAAAGCGTCCTTTGCATCTTTAGATACTAAATGGTTACAGCGTATAGGAGGCCTATGCCTACACTCAACGGGGCCCTGGGGTCGTATTCCCGTTCTTATTTTCGTTCGTTTGATGAGTATTCGGATGTTTCTTACTATGATTTCTAACTTCAAGGTTAGGTTCGTGTTTTAAAGTTTTTAAAAGTTTAAGTCAGAAATAATAATAAATAAAATAAATAATAATGCTGGACTTTTCACACAGTATCATCTAGCCCCAAAGTAAGCAGAGCTTGTGTTATGGGTACTACATGACTGATATGCTACTTATATACTTTTTGTTTTGAAAATACATACATATTATACATAGAAACACCCAGACCCGAAACAAATATCTGTAGATCATACAAATATTTGTCCCGCGGCGGTGATCGAACCCGCAACCTCCTGCGTCGCAAGCGGACATTCTGCCTTCGCCCACTGCGCCACGGCTGTCGTCAAAAAAAATAGTGGTGGGAAGCATCCGAAAATTCATCAAACGCGATTACGGCCCCTGTTCATTCGCGACCAATACCGTGAAGAATCAGGGCAACAAACACGGCTTGGGGCCGAGCATTCTTTTAGGTGATCCATCTTAAAATGAAATAGTCAAGCTCAAGGGAGCCAGTCAAACAAAATTGAGGCTCGTCAAAGTAAGTTTAGATGCTCTTAAATAATTGGTTGTCTGTAAAGTCGGTTTACTGACGATAGTTGAACGTGACAACGTCTACGCATCGCGCACTCAAGTAGGAGAGAGACGGATGTCGAACGCTGCCGAACGCAAAGGCCGATTGTGCTTCTTTGTCGCTCGTTCCGCGCTCTCGCTTGCACTTCAAGCCTTACATGGAACGCCTCAGAGCGAGGTAACGTCTCATGACGTCATGTTTTTTCGTGCGTGCAGCTCTATCGAATTATAAGACGTAGTCACGTCAAAAGTACAAAAAAACTAACGCCTAAACAAAAATCTTTGCATGAATACCTACAGCTCGCCCAACGGATCTAGGCATTCGTGAAGTTAGCCTTTGTCTGCGCAGTGAACGCTTTTACATACTCAATTGTGTTTAGCTTTACTTAAATAATACGACAGATACCTGCCTACTTATAAACTCTCCGCTCATAATCAGCCATACCCAAAGGAAACAACGTCTCGTGAAGCTGACTAAGCTGCGGGCTTACTAACGATGTCTTCCTTCACCACAACTTAGTATTTTTCACGTAGGAACGTATCCCTGACACATAGAACTTTTACGTTTCACGCTGTACGACAGTGAACAATTTTGAAATATAAATGATATCTAGGGATGATAGTAAAAGATACAACTAAAAAAAAAAGGTTTTTGTGTATTTCCTTTTTCAAAATTCCAGAAATTAACTTAAAAGAGCCTTGTCACGGAACCGTTCCTATGAAAATGACAGTATTGATAGATCGTCGAAGCTAAGCGACGTTCTGAAGGACAGTAAGTGGATGATCGCTTATGGCATTATCAACTATGCGCTTCCGCACTTCGGAGGGCACGTTAAATTGTCGGTATCGGCTATTTAAGCCATGACGGAGGTCTACAGGTGGCCTAAAAACTCCGTCACCAGAGTAGGCCACTATAACTCATACGAATCTACTTTTTACTAATGCACTAAATAAAATGTCATCAGAGCGGTTTTTCTCATAATTGTTTTAATACGGTTATTAGAACCACTTCTAACACTTCAACAGCTGTCCCATTTGTACAACAAAAACTAATTATTCTGTCTGTCTGTAATTAATCAAAATATACGTAAATCATGTGTCGGGAAGCGAGTAATAAAGAGATGACATTTGATTGTTCTCCGTTTGACGTAATGACGTCATGCTCAAAGGTTGTCTAGAAGTTATTGATTGCGGTAAGACCGTTTCATTTAGTCTCCTTTCTACTAAATTATAAATATGAAAGTATGTTTGGATGTTTGTATTTCAATCACACCTTAACCAGTGAACCGATTTTAATTAAATTTAGAACAGGTGTAGATCGTAGTCTGGAATAGCAAAATACCTATCTAAAACGTTGTTAAGTGTAAGTTTAATTTTATTAAAAAAAAAAAAAAAAAAAAACTAACATTACCAAAATAATGTTATTTGATTATTGAACTAGTTTCCCATAATACGAACACTGTTGAAAGTCAGGTAAGAATATAAATTCCTAGATTCGAAAAGACATGGAGGGATGTGACTTCCAATGAAAATAAAACAAACCGGCTGATATTCAAACCATGCAAAATATGATATCCGTCGGAAGGACAGAAATAATTAAAAATTTTGGATTAACAAGTAAATTAGCTACATAATTAATTAGGTATTACCAAATTTATGCAAATAAGAAAATGATAATAATATTATCAGATTGGTAATAATAAGTACCTATTCAAACAAGACAAGTGTTTTTTAAGAACGTTTTTTTAATTTAGTTTTATATGCATTATTATGTGATCACGTGATCACACAAATGTGTTTAAAAATTGGATTCAATTTGTTTTACAAATTGTTTAAAAGTCCATGCCTATTAAAGATATTGCAAATGACCATAATTTAAGGTTTTTTAGACGTTATCGTACCCGATCGCAGTTTGAGGACATTCGGAAACATGTTTACTTGTAAATGTCCCCAATAAGAAAGCAAACGACGATCATCGTTGTCCCCAATTTGTTTTGTAATTATTTTCAACGGGATTTTTCTGTTTATTTGGGTCACAAATTTGTTATTTTGATTATATTTTTTTTGTACTTATTCTTATTCATTTATAGTAAAGATAAATACGTACCAACATTCAAAATAGATACCGCTATTATTTATCGAAAATGAAATACTTTTCAAGTTTATATTCTTAGTTAAATAATTAACCTAAACCAAAGAAAAAAAAACACTCATTTATAACTAAAAATTTTGTGAATAAAACCGGAAATTATTAACCATAATAAAAAAACCAGCCACCTTTTGTTTATTTTTTATAGCAATTTATAAATCATTATTTTTCGAATATGCATGAAATATCGAAAGCTTTGAAAGTTTTGCGTCACAAATCCATTATTTTGGTTCAAAATCTCAGCACAATACAGTTTTGTGTCTAACAGAAGTATTTGATTTCATATCGTATTCATGTTTTTGTGTGGTTGGTTAAATTTAATAGTTTTAATAAATTTTGTTTGAAATTACCTATTATAATTTTTGTTTAAAATCAATTTCATGCGTTAAGTCATGCCAATTTTGCCACACCACCGGTTAATCCATTCCGTAAACACTTACCTATTTTTAAATAAAAATCTCTTCTAAAATAAACACTCTAAATTCAAAATTTCGCAACACACACTTTAAAACACAATAATATTTTTAAATGTCCACAAATACACTTGTAATGTAATTCGATAACCGCTACTCAAACTGCGAATCAAGTTACTAAAATCCGGTTCAAATTTTCGTATGTCGTTTTAGTAGGCACGGAGGAAATTAAAAAAAAAAAATCGGATCGGTAAACAATTAGAGAACTAACAAAGCGCCTCGCAGCTATCCGAAGCTGTACTGAAATTCTAAACCCTGACTTCGGTATCCATGTCGTGCACCCCCCATTACTGTATTTCGTCTCATTGATAAAAGATCACAAGTCACTAAAACACTGTTTAATTTTATTTCGAATTTAGTCCGAATAGGGATGAAAATGCCACAGCGCGTACCGACCGTTCAGACGTTTCTGACAACGCCCAGCCGTCCGCAAGGCTATGAGAACGTATAATTTAAAGACGGAGTTGTCTAACCGATCGGACAGGTATGTTTGTCTCGCTCGCTCACGTGCGTAAGGCTCTGCAGCTTTTCGCATAGCGATGTCGGATTGCTCTTTTTTGCGCTATTCGGTGTAATATTACGTATTATTTTGTGAATTAGATTGTGTCGTGGTGTCATATTTTTGCTCTGTACCTGATGCTGCTCTTTTATCAGGATGGATTAGGAGGCAGGTTGGTATTTAAAAGTTTGTGATATTATTATATTGTTTTAATAATTTGTGCAGGTATTTATATTATTTTTTATGAACACAAGGCAAATAAAACAATAGAAAAATTTAAAAAAATAGTATAATAGTATAAAAATAATTACTTAAATATTAATTTAAACACTATTTTCTTTTTTCTTTTGGCACCGTAAAACAGCTGATTTTCAGATGACGGCAAATTTGTCTCACCTGAAAAAAAAAAACCTTTTCAAAAAAAATTTCTTAAGTCAAACTGAATACTGGCTGAGAATTGTATTTTTAAAGTACGAATGTAATGTTATAACATCTTATACATTTTAGTATCTTATTGTAAACCGTAGTAGTTTCCGAAAGTTATACCTTAAGATCACGTATCTCCTAAAATTATAGAGCCGTTAAAATATTTTCTTCACGCTCGTAAGACGATCAGATTTCATTTTTGGTGCCTAATAAAATGTGTACTTTATTAATATTATGAGCATCATCTACAGACTACAGTTATTCTTATAATATTTCTCGATTTATCTCCTTGTTTTTCATGATTTAAGTCAATTTAAACTTCAAAATTATAATAACACGTTTCCATTTCTTGTCATGTAGATTTAAAAAATCATAATCAACGTGATTATTATCTTTCAAACTGTCTGAAAATAACCACGATAATGACCAAAAAACATACATAAAAAAAAATAAAGTATTTTTCCACTTAGACGGGATTTCAACCTGAGTTGCAAAGCTTAGCTTTCTCGCATCATCCAGGACAAAGTTAATCTATTTTTTAATGTGCTATCTATTAGCACATCTCTAGCCACAAGGTTTGCTGTAAAAAAAACTCTTTGTATGGTTAAAAGATCGCTTGTGTATGTACATGTCATTACTCTATTAAACTTCATCAAAAAGACTCCACTCACCACACAAACTCCATAATGCACATGCGTTATCAAGGCCATGGCCGTTAGCAAGTACATCACAGGCACTTCCAGGCGAGGTAGGCTGAGGGAAGTGACCACCCCAGCCAGGAGTGGCCAATAAGACCAGGTGAAGAGGTCACAACGCTGGTGGGTCATCTCTGCTATGATCAGACGACTCTGTAGATTTGAAGAATCTAATTAGTTATTGTAAAATTGTCGAAACTTCAAGTACCATTGACAGTTGCACGTCATTGTGTCTGTAGCAAGTTCTATCACAAATTCTTACAGAAACGGCCAAAACTACATCCAACGGGACGCAGAGGAACCACATCCAACAATGTCTTAGGCTAGTAGCTTCTGTCACCCAACCAGCACCTCAACCATCTTCTCAGCTTAATTGGGTTTATCCATGGGAATGACAACGTAAATTACGGGTTTTCTTACGAATAACTTACCGCTATATTACTAAACAGGGTGCCATACAAGAAGATGAACGACCGCGGATCATATTCTACGATATCGTTCTGAGAATGCACCGCCCAATACACCATGGTGACCGTTGTGACGGTGATGGAGACCAGAGGCCTCATGGCTTCGAGGAATGGAAGCATGCGGCCTGTACGTGTCTTATAAGACCTAAAAAAAATATAAAACTGTATCCCCATCGCGAGGTAAATCACAGATAACAGTTTTTTTTTTAAACATGCTTTTAAAAATGATCTTAATCATTTTTAGATCTGCCAAAATTCAGCTCAATCCGGTAACCGGGAAATAGGTAAAATTCAGCTTGCAATGCAAGGTGCCCGGAAAAAACATTTAAACAAACATTCAAAGAAATAAATATTGTAATATAAAACTTGTTTTTAAATAAGTTTAAGGTTATATTTTCTTATACTGTTAGCTCCATTTTCTACACGACTGTACGCTACGTAGCAAAGAGGCTCTAAGGACATTAAGCTATAAGGCTGTGAAGCAACCGCTTCCTAAAGTTTCTACGGCGAGTGTACCTCATTACTCCTATTATTATCTTGAAGTACTTTTAACCCATAAGATATGTTATAAAGATTTGCTGAAAGTATGTTATACGATACGTTTAAATAAATAAATAATTAAAAAAAGTACGTGAGTGTCGTGCAACACTCGGTTGGAACGAAGCAAAGAGTACTTTTCTATACTGGGAATATAGAAATATAGAATTAGGTATCCTAGAATCGATCTTCCGTACTAACAATGTAACAATCTTTGGACTATTTCGCGGCTACGCATTTCGCATTGTGACGATTTGACATTATACATGTGTCGTGACGGTAAAATAGAACAAATATTTTTCCAGCTTCTGTCTTTTTTTTCATCTATACCGTCCGAAAAGGAACTTCGTTCCAATAACTAATAATCGCTTTAAAAAAACTCCGTCATCAGAGTTGTCCACTAACCCATACGAACTTATATCGTTGCAGCGCAAGCATCAACATTATAAATAATTTCAATTAATTTTTTACAAAGTTTTTTGATAAAGAAGCTCATGCGTAAATGTAGATTAATGTTTTGAGATAAGTAAATGCTAAAATGACGTTGTTGGAGGACTGATAACTAATTATAATTTAAGTTAACTATCAGTTAAGTTATAATGGTAATCTACCGACGAACATTGAGCCCGATTTCACCCACTGCTGGGCATAGTTAATGTATTTTTAATTAACATATAAAACTGCAATCAGGTTCACGAGGATGACCAGATCTTCAGACATTAAATATTTCGAATCTATATTTTAATAATTATTAGATTTTTGAGTTAGATTTACTGTGCAATCAAATTTCTTTATAGGTTTTGGCCATGATGTACAGTCAGCAACGAAAGTCGATTAACAGTTGGGTTTCTTAAAATGGCTTTTGTTATCGAAAACAAAGAAAAAATAAACTTTTTTTTATTTTTATTTTTTTATGATGAATGGGTCAGCTCTTGACCTCAGACTTACACAGGCAAGAGTGAGGTCTACGATGGAGCGAGCTTACCCAGAAGGTGCCTATTAACTCTCTTCTTAAAAACAATAGGGTCGTAGCTCAGCGGAAATACAGACGCTGGAAGCTGATTCCAAATTTCTTAGGAAATTATTATGAACCAAGACTTCTTCAAATATTAGTAAAAATGTTGGTCATGTTACGACTTCGTTGACGAATCGACTTTCATTGCTAACTGTACTTAAGTTAAGACTAACTTATATTATTATAATTTTTTATGATGAATTTGTCGGTTTGATGACCTTGAAACTTACACAGGCAAGAATGAGGTCTACGATGAAGCGAGCCTACCAAGAAGGTGCCTATTAACTCTCTTCTTAAAAACAACATTATTTATCTGTTAGTATTATGAAGATCAGAGTAGGTAGGCCTGTGATCTCAGGTCCAGTCTGAAAATCAGCGTTACTCTGTGCCTTCGGGCATGGAGTAACAATAAGCTGAGACTGGACCTTTTTGGCTCACTACAGCACACAGACCACTGCTGCAGCCACCTATGTACGTGCTCGACTGCTCGTATTAGGTGGTATTAGTTACGCACTGTAACAATTTTGTTCATTCATTTTTTATTTTTTTTTTAGTTTGTTTTTACTTATGCACCTACCTACTTGTTACTTGTCTTTGTTTTTGTGTCTGTGTTTTTATGTGTGTCAAATAAATCATTTTTCTATCTATCTATCATCATGTCTGTAAATAATATTGTATGAAATGCATCTTAAAAACTCTACCTAAACGAGACTCAAGCCCGCAACGGCCTTGCTGTCATAGAAGCACCTTTTTGCACTTCCGTTTGTAATGGGCGTCACGCAGGTGTAAGTCAACAAGGGTATGATTTGATTTCTGATTTTGATAATCCTCTATCTATAGAGATTATCAAGAGATGTTATCATGGAATTATCAAGAATCTAAGTATTGTTACAAAAGTAAGTTCGTATAAGTGGCCAACTCTGACAGAGCTTTTAGGCCTGAAGGTTTCCAAGATTACATATTTTAATTAAAAAGATATATACTTACATATAAATATTGTATATGACAACTGGAGCAGTTGTTATCAACCCGACGCTATGTATGACTATCTCAAATATGGCCGCAAATGTATAATTTTCTAAAACGTAAGTTTTATATAGCATCGGTCCCTTTAATCCCGCTGCAATGAACAGCAATGAACACACCTAGAAAAAAAAATCATCAGCTGCTTTTTTACTTTAATGATTATCGAATTAGTGTCATAAAGTTCTTATCTTATGAAAAGTAAAAAATAAATTAGATATCGTTTTCTAGAAATATTATTAATTTCTAGAGTATTTTATTACTGAAGTTAAAACATACGACTGAAGAAAAACATGTAAGATTAAAATAATTAGCAGTTGTTTTATGAAGTGCATGATTGTATGCAGTTCACGCAACAAACTATTTTTTTAAAAACAAATAAAATAGTTTTTTTTAAACGAATAAGGATGACAGCTGTAGGTACCTTTATTGAAATTTCGACCTTTGGACTAACCCCTCGGAGTCCTTGAATACAATGCTTTGGTCCATTTTCGTAACTGAGATTTCGTAACCAGCAACGAAAACAATGTAGGCACACACATCTGAGAGAAGGTATACCAAGATTTTGGAGATTTACCTACCTATGTACTACCTACCTGTATATAGCTTCCGACTCTGAGGGTTATTAGTCCAAAGACTATATCGGAAACCTTCTTTGAATGGACGTCATCATCATCATCATGTCAGCCATCTAGTGTCCACTGCTGAACATAGGCCTCCCCTATCGATTTCCACAGCGATCGATCTTGTGCAGCCTGCACCCAACGGCTCCCAGCAACCTTTACCAGATCGTCTTTCCATCTAGTGGGGGGCCGAATGAACGTAAAAAGACTTAATCAGAGGCATGTCCATGTCCAAATACATTCACCACATGTCATACACAAATGTTTATTCTATTTTCAAAATTTAAAAAGCTATCTTACCCACATACTGACGTCATATCCCCATGGTAGATACAGGGTGCCCGTGTTGTACTTTTCAAAATGGCTGATGTAAAAATTTAGTACCACACTCATAACTATGAGAAAACCTCTGAAAAAATTTGGTTTTATTATTTTTATCTGTGATAAAAGTACATTTTCATAAAAAGTTGAATACCTTTTTATGGTTTACAACAGTAGTCATGTCTGTCCCAAAGGTTCGGTAGACATTTAGGTCAGTAGTGTAAGGCCTAGGTTCATATTAGGATTGCTCTCGCGGGACTCGCGGTGTAGCTTGCTAGTCGTTCTTGATAGATCGCCGAAGTTAAGCCACATTCTAAACGGTCAGTAAGATGGGTGACCGCCAGTGTTATTAGCGGCCTTCACACGCGCGCGCGGGAAAGCCCGTACACGCAATCGCGAGTGATAATTTTGATGCTACGCGTTCTATCGTGCGCTATTACTCGTTAGTTCTTTTAAACGCTCATAACGCTCGCTTTTAAACGTACAAAACGCAATCGTACGGAAAAGCTTGTACGCGCAATCGCGAGTGATATTTTTTGAAGCTTGAAGCTACGCGTTCTTTCGCGCTCGATTGGCACTCGCAATAGATTGTGCGTGTGAAGGCTGCTATTATCAACTGAGCGCTTCTGTGCTTCGGAGGACGTTAAATTGTCGGTCCCGTCTATGATGACCAGAGTTGGCCACTGACTCATACGAACTTACTTTAAGTTGGAGAACGGCAGGCTGTTTTGTTAAATGATTCATCCATCCATTCATTCATCAAAACTCACCTAAAACAAGGAAGAGAGAACTCATCTCTTCCAAAGATAGAGATGATGGAGTAGGGGATCAGGAATACGATGTAGGAGTCCAGGCCGTGGTCGAACAGCTCTCCTAACGGACTTGACAAGCCTAGCCGGCGGGCTTGCTTGCCGTCTAAGCCATCTGAAAGGAAGGTCGTGGAACACTCGGTTGGAAGAAAGTTTCAACTTTGAATTTTTTGTCATATTTGATCTTTTTTTTCGTGCACCGCTTTCTGCATTTTGCGTACAACTGTTACACTGTTTTTTTGCTTCTTCGGTAAAAAAAAGTTCTAGATCTTCAATACCGTCCGAAAAGGAACTTCGTTCCAAAAACAAACAAACATGGTCACAACGTATGTATGTAGGTGTATCCAAGGCACGTCAGACATTTTTTCAGATGTTTTTATATTTTTAATCCTTTGACATATAAAGGGTAGTCAGAATGTCCAAATACATAATTGGCACCTATAAGCCTTACCCAGATTATAAGCCATGAAGACCAGCACTCCAGATAACGTGAAGCACCAGTTCGGGATGCCATACTCCTGGATGCCGGGCACCTGGATCCCGTCCACTGCGTGGAAGCTATAGTCGAACCAGCTCATCATGCCCACCACCACCACCATGCAGAGGAAGCCGCTGAATGTAATCAAGTTTGGTGCCAGGCATTTTGGGAGTATCTGTTAAAAAACTGAGTTGGTCTAATTCTACACATAGACAGAAATAAAAATTGTGGCACTCCGGGAGTGCCAAGAGAAGTGAAAACTTGAACGAGGTAACGGTTCTAAACTTAAAAAAAATGTACAAAAAGTATAAAATGCAAAAAAGTTACTGTACTACCGGGAATTGAACTCAGGGCCCCAGAGATATCTCTCAAAAAGCTTAATCCTTTGGGCTAATGGAACTATGTAATGATTCACGAAATTAAGGTAGCTATTATAGTAAGAGGTTGGTCTAGATCGCGTTATCATTGTGTTATCATAAAAACATTTATCCCGCGGCGGGAATCAAACCCGCAACCTTCTGCGTGTCAAGCGGGCATTCACCCACTGCCACAGAGGTCGTCAAACAATGCAGGCAATGTTGGAATTTTTACAAGTTATTTTTTACTCACTTTGACTAACGTGTTCCATGTCGGGTGCATAACATAGTTGCTTAGCGGGCTAGTGTCTATAGCGCTATACTGAAACAAAAATAGGTTTTAATTAAAATATTAGTTCACAGTATTCTTTTTTTATTCTTTTTATATGCGTGCTCTAAACGGTGAAGGAAAACATCGTGAGGAAACCAGTTAGTGTTTTTATAGGCGGCGATGGGCTTGCAACCTGTCACGTATGGAATACTAACTTCTGCAAGATGTGGGCATGTATCAAATAAGGTGCTTTCTGGTAAGATCGGACTATTTTTCAGAAAACCTAAAGAGTCTTAGAAAATATTTTATTGTATCGCCTCTAGTGACTCTTTTACAACGCCATAGCAACCAAACTGTTGCAAAAATACAGAGGTTTCATTTCTCATTTGTAATGTTTAGATAAACACAACGGTTGATGTTTTATGAATGATCAAACAGAGCAAAATTTTTGAGAATGGCAAGTAAAAGATCGGACCGTGTTAAGGTAAGACCGGACTACCTTGTAAAATCACCTCTGTCACAGCTAGAATAAGCTCTATCACAGGAAAATATTCGGACATACCTAATAAAAAACATAGTACAAATTGTTATCGAATTGGTTTTCAAATTTAAGTTTTAGCGAAGATTTAATACATTTTTTTACTCCAAATGTCCGATCTTACCCCGCATGCTTCAAACATAGATTTTTGTGTATCTCAAACTTTTACATCTAAAGGCTCATTAGATGAGTCTATTATTATTATTATGAGTAATTCGGTTGTACAGCAGGCAGACAATTAACAAAATAGAAGTCAGTTTTCTGAGTTTAAACTTGTATTTTCAAATGCAAATTTTAATCTACAAACAAATAAGCAAAAAATCAAAAAACTTTATGTAAAGTTGAACATAACTAAATACCTACTGTTTAATAGGACAAACATTTCAGTCTGTAGGTGGGCACTTTACTCTTAAATTATTATTTTTTACTTTTTTTTATTTAACCTATACTGTCCCACTGCTGGGCAAAGGTCTCCCCCAATTATTTCCAACCATCTCTCTCCTTTGATAGGTTCCACCATCCACCCATTAGTAAAACAAGTTACATTTTAAACATCATAAATTTTGGTAACTTTGATAACTTACTTACTTGTAGGCTAAAACAGCCAAGACATCCGTATAAAAGCTTGCGAAAGTGAGACGTTTGATACAGACAAATCGAATATTGAAAGTAAAATAAAAAGCATGTAAAGTAAAAAGTTTGAGAAACACTTTAAAGTGAAAGACCAGCGGATTATGTCCGATCTTAACCTACGAGGTTAAAGATCGGATCTTTGTCTACAAACGACGTAGACATGATTGTATAGTACTAATCAATTAGTCTTACATCGCAAATGGTAATAAAACAGCAAAAATTCAAAAATAAACAAAAATTACCTACCAAATTGCTCACAGAACGTTTCAGGTGGAAGATCGGATCATGTCTTTTTCCACTTTTGGTACATCCTTTTTTTGAACGACAATAGCACACGTTCTGCTGGGCATAGCGTAAAAAGCAGACTGTAGGGAGGGGCACAACAAAATGGTGCGTACGGTGATGTTGCCATCATTTAAAAATATTGCTGAATTCAGTAGTTACATGACTTATCCGGACTTACTACTTGTCCGGTCTTACCAGAAAGCACCTTATATATTTGGACATGCCTCTGACTACCCCCTTAGACATCTTCAAAGGATCTGTAATAAGTAACATAAAAAGATCTGAAATAATGTCTAGGTACCGCACCTTGGGGATACAGTCGTGAACCCGTTTGTTTTTGTATTCTTCTTTTTGATTCCCTATTTTAATAAGAATGGAAACTGTAGTCATTATTATTTTTAAGCTCACATCAATGAACATAATCAATGAACTACTTAGGCCTTTACATCTATATTAGATGATTTATACAGCGTCAGGAGGCAATCCATGCCTACACTTAACGGGACGCTGTAGTCCCTGGGACATTGTTTGAGATGGAATAGGCTTGCCCAGCACGCAAACCATCCTCTCAGCTTAATCAGTCACAGGAAAGACGACGTCAATACGTGTGGAGCTGACCAAGCTGCGTGTTTCCTCACGATGTTTTTCGAGCTCGTGTTATAGCGCGTTTCTCGTTTCGTAAAATGAACTACTAAGGTGGGATAAAAATGATGATGATGATCTAAACTTACCTTGTATTTGTTAAGTCCTTTTAAATGTTTCTGTGATAAATATTTGTAGTCGAACATCTTGAGCTGTAGTAAAAAATATTTATTTTATTAATTCTTTTAAATATTACAAGTAAGTAAGTATTAACTAAGCACAGCAGATCTTTAGCTCTCCAAAGTTAGGTGCAATAGACGATTGCGCAGGTTTGGTAGAGTAAGCGAGATAGCACAATTTTAGGCGTCATCAAAAATGGGTTCTGCGCAGCTACTTCAGAGAGCTAAAGAACGATTGTGCGTATTGTACCTAAGACCGCGGACGGCCAAGGAAGCGCTGGAGAGACGACCTCGACACGAAAAAAAAAAGTACCCAAGATTTGTTTGTACAATACAATGTCAAGTGTTAACATAGTCTAAAATTAACATTATTTCTCATATATATATTTAAAAAACCGGCTAAGTGCGAGTCGGACTTAAACCTTAACAAAACTTTACCTTACATTAGATGTTTTGCCTTGTACCATTACTATTATGAAAAAAAATTGGCAATTTTCCCACAAATAATGATGAAAATGAAGCTTTAAAATCTCCAATTGTTCATGAACTTCTGTCGCTGACTGTACTACAATAAACCAAAAAGTAACTTAATTAGGTACTTACATTTGTAATGTAAATATACAACATATAATTAGATTTATGCCTTTATATTTTTTTAATACGGACACACAACTTTCTTTTGAAGTAGATACCTATCCTGCTGGACATTTCACACAGCATCATCAGGCCTTCAAAGTAAGCAGAGTTTGTGTCATGGCAACCGCAATTTTAGTAAATACTTACAAATAAGTAAAAAAAAATGTTTTTTGAACACTAAATATGTTATTTCAATTATTTTAAAAACGAGTTGACACAGTGAGCTATCAAGTAATACTGATATACTATCAGTAGGTTAAACTGCGTAAATATTATCTTCTAGATAATAAAGTAAGTAAGTTCGTATGAGTCAGTGGCCAACTGGCAGATAATAATAACTATTTTAGTATAGTTCACTCACGAAGGCGGGTTGGTCTTGATTGTGTGTGTTTTGTGTCTGTACGCGCACCAAAAAAAATTTAAGGGCAGTTGCAGCAAATGATAATGGCATGATTTTTTTTCTACTAAACTATCACAAAGTTTTAGAGGATTTTTGTCAACAAAAACCTAACAAAATGTTATGAAAACTGTACAAATAAGTACTACAGACAACAATCGTGTACGGATTCTCATTCAAACTATGCTCTCGTACATCCCCAGTCAGTAAAACCGCAGTAATTACATTAATCCATGTTTGACTCGTCTCGTCTCCTTTTTAGGTTATAATTTGTTTTCTCCTTTTTTGAGTTTTAACTACATAAATGTGATCAGTAACAGACACCGAGACCATGTTTAAAATTTTTTTCGTAATCAAAAAATAGGGGTGTATAGAGCGTTCTAACGTTTACGCACAAAGGTAGGAAATCAATCTATACTAGTAACATACCTATCAGTATATAATATGAGCCGAAGCAGAGACCCTTGTGTTTAAATAAAAGTTTTAAACTTAGTAGATGATGCTGTGTGAAAATGTCCAGCATTATTTATTTATTTATTTATTAGTTAGAGAAAGGTTTAACGTTTTTTGAATTGTATAATACAGACTCAGGTTAGCTAATTACAGGAATATAGGATATAAATATCAACTATTTAAACACCTTAGTTTATAACCTACTGTATTGTAATCTTTTTTTGATAATAAATACTTTTGGATTTATTTATTTATTTTTTTGACAGTTGAGCTATCTATAGATCGTTTCTAACGATCCTTAGATAGCTTGACTAATCCTGTTGTATTTTGTAAATATATGTAAATATGTAGGTAGTAGCTTAGTTTCGGTAAATAAATGTTAATAAAACTTTTGAATTGAATTGAATTGAATTGCATACATTTTTTGTCATCGCGGCACGTGAGTTCCTGGGTCTATGGGCATTTTTAAACTTTAGTAACACATCTCAAAGGATATAAATTCCAAAAAATATTACACGCATAATCCATGCATTCCTTTTTCGTTCTTTCATACCATCACTTATCGTCGTGCCAAAAGTTCTTTCGAACCAGTGTGTTGAAAGGGCTGTACGCGAATGCTCCTTTCTATGCCACCACTAAACTGAATGCGTTGCAATTAATACTTTAGGATACTTCACACCATCCAATTTAGTTAATTATTGCGTAATTTACGACCATGTCGACAGGATTATATTAATTAAGATTACAATGAGCTGTGCTGGCGTAGTGTGTAGCGGGTTCGAATCTTATATTCTTTTGTCAATATCATCTTTCGATTTTATGACCAAGATAAGCTAAAAAACTACGTAAGTGTCGTGGAATCTCCGTGGAACACTCGGTTGGAGCGAAACTTCAACTTTGACATTTGACATTTGTCAAATATTATCCTAGAAATGCTCTTCCGTAATAACAATGTAACAATCTATGGACTGTTTCGCGTCTGCGCACTTCGCACTGTGACGTTTTGACCTATGTAGGTATGTGTCGTGACGGTAAAATCGAACGCTTTTTACTTCTAGCCCCATCCTCGATGCCGTCCGAAAAAGAAATTCGTTCCAAAAGACAAGTGAGGCACGTTACGACCCTTTTCTACCAAAATCAGAGCTCATCAGACGCTCATCGCTTTGGCTCTACTAAGTAGTGGAGATCTGAGACATATACCATAGGAACGTATCCCTTTTACGTTTTACGCTGAACAATATTGAAATAAATGAAATCTATTTAGTGATAGTACTAAAAGATACAACTTCAAAAAACAAAAGGATTTTGTCTATTTCCTTTGTAGCGAGAGCCTTGTCACGGATTCGTTCCTATGTAAAAAGGACTAACAAATATGATATCAAAGAATAATCTAAGCCTTTATTGGCGAAGTCTTGTTTTTCAGAATGTTTCTCAAGATTACTCACAATGTTTTCCTTCACCGATCTTAATCATTCTAAACCAAAAATAGACATTAGCAACAGTCGGGAATCGGGATGAGAGATCAATACACCTGTGGTTGCTAGGCAACGTAAGGGCGCTACCCGACACGCCGCGTAATTTGAAATTGGAACCGCGCCGAGAATTACCGATTATTTCCGAACGGTATTTTCGGTTTTAATTAATGTTCAGCTTGCATTTATTTATTGGGTAGCTTCTGCCCGCAGTTTGGCTCGTGTGGAATCAACATAACTACTAAGCTCGTGAAATGAGATATTCAGGCAGCGATGGGCTTGCAACCTGTCACGTATGGAATACTAATTCTGCAAAATGTGGGCATGTATCAAATTATTTGGACATGCATCCGACTACCCCCTTATGCATCTTCAAAGGATCTGGAATATAATATACTGCGAGAATGTCAACCGCGCTTTGCGGATACAGTCGTGATCCTGTTTACCAAGCTCTGAGGATAATCTGAGTAATCATAAATATGTTTGAGTCAGTGACCAACTCTGATGACGGAGTTTTTAGGCTGCCCTAAAGTCTCCATCATGGCTTTGCGACTCAATAGCCGGGGGCGACAATTGAACGTTCTCAAAAAAAGAAGCGCTCACGCTCAGGGGCTATTATGAGCTCTTATAGCGATCCAATTTAGGTTCTAAACTGAACTGCTTCGCTATAACTAATATGACGTAGACCTATGATAATAAAAGCTACTAATAATAAAATTTACTAAGCTTGTCAAAAAAATGGTTGTCTGTAAAGTCGGTTTACTGACAATATTTGAACGTGACAACGCAAAGGCCGATTGTGCTTCTTTGTCGCTCGTTCCGCGCTCTCGCTTGCACTTGCGCAAGCCTTACATGGAACGCCCCAGAGCGAGGTAACGCCTCATGACGTCATTTTTTTTCGTGCGTGCAGCCGGCTCTATCGAATTATAAGACGTAGTCACGTCAAAAACTGAGTCGTTTTGCAAAATAATACAAGTAAAACAATTTTCTGCTTAAAACGTCACGTTGTCACGGTACCAAAACTGGATAGCACCCAAACTGAATAGGTCATAGTACACCAGTTGATAATGCCTTTATCGGTCATCCAATCCCCTAATGACCGTTCAGAACGTTGCTTAGCTTCGATGAACTATCAAAACTACGCAAACAACAGCGCTACTTTACGAGGAAGTGTTATTTTCATTCATTTTCTTTACACTTCTGAGTCTTACCTTTATTGCGCAGAATTCTAGCTTTAAATTCAGTAAATGGCAACATTAGTGAATTAATAAAGGCCGTTTCCATTTGCATGGCGCGTGACCGTCTGAGCGCCGTCTAGTCGACTCATCAAGAAGTATAGGGACTAAGGTATGGGAGACAGCGGATGACAGAGCTGAATTTTCAATTTGGTATATGAAAGCTTGCAATTTCCACCCACCTCGCATTGTATGACGTCAGCAGCAAGCATTCTCAAATTCAGTGCGTTCGGTACGGAAGGATAGTGCGTCCAGCTATAGGAATCGTTTGCGTTTCACGTTTCGAGACGTCGCGGCGCAACGCATCGCAACGCCACTAGCCGAAATATAGGAGTAGGTAGAATAGGTACACAGTATACTGATAAATCAATACTTTTAAATGTTCAGTAGCTTTCAATACCAAGTTATGTTAGCGGTCACCCATCTTTTACAAGCTACGCCATCTGCTAGCAACTTACGCCACTGCAGTGCCATTAGCGCGTCGGGCCGGATGGCTGCTCTCTCACACCTATTGACGCTTCCTCCTGCAGTTGTCTGCTCTCCTGGTACATTGTAATGATAATTTAGGTACCTTAGCGCCACACACGGTCACCCATTAAAGAAATAGCTGAACGTTCCGATCTACTTACTCCATAGTTTTTACTGTCACCCATCCTAGACCTAGCTGAACATTCCGAACTTTTTCTTCGTGAATCTTCATCAAACTCAAAATGGTGAAGGAAAACTTATTGAGAGATCCAGGTTGTCGGAAATATTAAGTGGAATGATGTAATCATTCTTTTCTAATTGTTTTTTATCTGTGTTTTATTTAGTTCATTCATTAATGTAACTCATTCATTCTCTAGAAAAATATAAGTTCTACTGTGCACACGCCAATTTTTATTTTATTCATAAAAACTACTTACTTCACTAGAAGTAGACAGAATCTTGTTCACCAATTACATCAATAGTTTGATGTCACTCATTCAATCAAAAAATAAATTCTCTCAGGGTGTCTGGTCGAAGCGACGCGTGATCCGAGAGCTGGCACATTTTTGGCTCAAAGGATCAGCATTGCCATCCATAGTGGTAATGCCGCCAGTGTTTTGGGCACGCCGACTGACAGTGACCTGGATCAATTGAGCTATCTATAGATCGTTTCTAACGATCCTTAGATAGCTTGACTAATCCTGTTGTATTTTGTAAATATATGTAAATATGTAGTAGCTTAGTTTCTGTAAATAAACTATCTTTACTTATATATTATCAAAGAAGAATCCAAGGTCACTTTTAAACGACCTTGGCTTCATTCTTCCTGTCTCCTTCTTTTTCTTGCTTTCTCTAGTGACTGCTGACTGCATCGCCTAGGCATTATAATTGGTTATAGTATCTTTAGAATATTCACACCGAGTAATTGAATGACATCATACGTTATAATTGCAATTTATCAGCATTGCAGCCGGTATGCAGTTAATTGTGCTAAAAATTAATTTATTGCGCACCATGGAGCGTATTTTACTTGTTTTACGAGCTGTTGGAGTAAATATGAGACCATAGACATACAATTTTTTCGCTATGAAGTCTATGGTCGCGACTGCAGTTTGTCTCACAGACCTAAAAAAAATGGAATATTCGGTCGATTTTCGTAAGCGTATTTTATGTTCCATTTTTAAATGTACTTATTTGAAGCTTTTGTTTTTTAATTGTTTTTTTATTGTTGAGTCATTCTCTGAAAATAAGCGAAAGGCGTCTAGCGTCTACTAAAATAAGTTTGAGTTGGCGTTCCTTCTTGTCATTTCTCAAAGAAAAGACTACAATTAGGCCGCATTCTTAAGAAAAATGATACCGAGAGCGAGAGAATGAGAACGAGAATGTCCAACTGTTCGACAGAAGGTTGATGATAGAGAAAATACTATTATAGAGGCTTTCATTATAAACTAACTTAATTCAGGAATTGGATTAAAAAAATATTTAAAAAAATATTTATGTATTGATTTTTTTTTGTTTTGTTATGAAAATCCCGAGAAAATCAATAAAGACTATCCTTTAAATTGATTGTTGCTTCTTGTATAACTTAGCCCATTCGTGATGTAGCTGCACTGCGATTGGTGGAACGTCTGTGCTCCTTGAAAATCATTATGCAACAATTCTAAATAATCAATAAATTATAAATTTTGAAGTGAAAACTTAAATGGGCTAAGGAATTAAATTGATACAGTCAAACGTCTATTTACAACCCAAAAATGAAGCCCTGTCAGTTTGTGTAGTTTAAAATGAAAGACCCTATAAAGTTTCGTAACCGCACTTGCTACGGAGTTTACGTACACGTCTTGCAAACTGACGGTGTTCCGTCTCTTCGAAGCATAAGCTTAATCCACCTTATCCACAACAACATGGTCAATACATTTCGTGCTGACTAAGCCACGGGTGTCCTCACGATATCTTCACGGCTTTGCACTAGTTAATTAGCAATCAGCGTAATCTCATGAAAAATCAATTGTTTTTGCAAAGCTTTAATTAACATATTCCAAACAATCTCAGTATATTGTGTCTAATTAGGGCGAGTCTAAATAACACGGGCTAACTCATAACATTTAACTGTGAGCTAGGGCTGTGCTGACGGATAACACTTACATCTATATCAGATGATTTATACAGCGTCAGAAGGCAATCCATGCCTACACTTAACGGGACGCTGTAGTGCCTGGGACATTGTTTGAGATGGAATAGGCTTGTCCAGCACCTAAACCATCCTCTCAGCTTAATCAACCGCCCACAGGAAAGACGACGTCAATCCGTGTGGAGCTGACTAAGCTGCAGGTTTCCTCACGATGTTTTCCTTCACCGTTAAGAGCTCGTGATAAGGGAGGCATATACCAAGCAGTGGGTGAAGTCAGGCTGTGGATGATTATGACCTCTGTCATGGCGCAGTGGGCGAAGGCCCGCCTGCGATTCAAAAGGTTGCGAGTTCGATCGATTATAATATGATCTACAGATATTTGTCTCGGGTATAATATATATGTACTTATTTAAGTGGTATTTACAAACAAAAGAATATAAATAGTACTTACATCAGTCATCTAGTATCTATAACCCATAACACAAGCTCTGTTTACTTAGAGGTAAGATAATGCTGTGCAAAAAAAAAAATAGCACTTCCTAGATTTATTAGGGCATGTGGAACTGTCTGTCCAGCTAAATCGATTCAATATGGCCGCTCCAAATGATGACAGCTCTATCAGACTATCATGGCATAGGTCAAAAAACTCCATCATGTAAGTCAAGACCTACACAACTTTAGGGTGTATTTCTTTTTCGAACCAGTGTATTTCTTTTTCGAACCACAGGTTCATACCAAAAGCCAAAAATACGTAATTTTTGATTTCTGTTTCAACATAGAAAAGAACCTAACTAAACAAAGTATGGCAAGGTACCTTTAGGTACAGTCAAACTAAAAGCGTGAGACTTGTTTAAAATAGTTTAATCAAATAACAACATTATTAAAATTGCAGTTTTATCATAGTAGTAGTAAAGACAAGATAAATCGTTTTGAACATAAACTGAAATTTAACTTCTAAAGTCTTTATTCTCTTTCTTTTGGTAAAACTCCCTTCCTTCACACACCAATACATTTTTTCTTTTTATGGGCACAGGCCTCACAGCCCAGCCCTATTAACATTGTTGATCGATTGGCAATATCAACAGTTTTGTTTTTGTCCTTTTGGTAGGACTTACAAACGTCTGAGCGTTTGTTGCAACAACACGATTTTTAGCGTTCTGTTTACAAATTGTATTGAATTGTAATTAATTCTCGGAAGGTCTGGTTTGGTGTTTCAACCTTGCCTTTGGCTAAATGTAGGCGGTAAAAGAAAAGAAATAAAGTATTTAGAATTCTTTGGAACGAAGTTCCTTTTCGGACGGTATCGAGGATGAGGGCTAGAAGAAAAAAGCGTTCGATTTTACCGTCACGACACTTAAAATAGGTCACAGTGCGAAATGCGCAGTCGCAAAGCAGTCCATAGATTGTAACATTGTTAGTACGGAAGAGCGTTTCTAGAATTTTAATATTGGCAATAATTTATTTGACAAACGCCAAATGTCAAAGTTGAAACTTCGTTCCAACCGAGTGTTCTACGACACTCACGTACTCTTTCAACATTATAAGTACCTTAAGGGACCTAGGTAAGTATACTTACTTAGGTTTTTCGTTAAAATTTTCCTTTTAAATATGGAGACAACTTATTCAAGTTGTAGATAACTATTACTTACAAGTACGTACGGTCGTGGGTTCGAATCCCGGCCGTGCATCAATGGATGTTTCGTTTCGTAAAAATGTATATACGCTATAACACGAGCTAACTATAAAGGTGAAGGAAAACAACGAGAGAAAACCCGCAGCTTAGTCAGCTCCACACGTATTGACGTCGTCTTTCCTGTGGGCGGCTGATTAAGCTGAGAGGATGGTTTAGGTGCTGGGCAAGCCTATTCCATCTCAAACAATGTCCCAGGCACTACAGCGTCCCGTTAAGCGTTGGCATGGATTGCCTTCTGACGCTGTATAAATCATAAAATATAGATGTAAAGGCCTATTTATTATTTATTTACTAAGTATTACAAGTATGTGTGTGTTGGATGTTGGACATCGTCTGCTGGACCGCTAGTCTCAATAATAGTTTATGAGACACATCCTTCGCTATTTCGGTGATAGGAAATTGTATTAATTATTTAGCATTCACGCTTCTGCGCCGCAGATCGACGGTAACCGGACGCCATCTTGCGCCGCCATGACACCGTTTTGACAGCTGTCATTTAGAACGGACATTCGAATTTAGAATTTGAATCATGTTTGTAATATCTTTAATAGTGTAGACATTTGATATAAGTCGTTTTAGTTTTTTTATTGAAACTGATGATTTTTGTTTGACATTAAGTAATGGTTTTTGTGTGTAGTAATAGAGAATTGTGTTGAATGTATTATAGATTATTTATTGGTAACCTTTTCATCCAAAAATAACTTTTTTTGACACTAACAGAATACCTAAAGTTATTTGAGGTCTAGATTAGGTGGTTGAAATTTATAATGATTATTTTTTAATAAAACCACCGCAGAAAACAAGCAACATATTCTTAAAATCTGTAGCCCTTGTTCAACCCATCCCGGCCTAATTGCACCCCACGCCCCCTCTATCACCCTCAGCACCCCACAACACCCCACAATGCGTCCATTATCTGCAATTATTTTTAATTTCCTCATTATCCAATCCGTAATATCTGTCTATTTGTTTGACAAATTGATGTCATGGTCAAAATTAGGGATGTCATTTAATAAAAAAACGCTTAATTTTTTTTTCGCATAGTTAGTACCAGTTTATGGATAGAACAGATAATAATGCTGGACTTTTTCACACAGCATCATCTAGCCCCAAAGTAAGCTTGAGCTTGTGGCATGGGTACTAGATGACTGATAAACTACTTATATACGTTTTGTTTGTAAATACATACATATTATACATAGAAACACCCAGACCCGAGACAAATATCTGTAGGTCATACAAACATTTGTCCCGCGGCGGGGATCGAACCCGCAACCTTCTGCATCGCAGGCGGACCTTCGCCCACTGCGCCAGAAGATCTAGGTAAGAAAATTTGTCCGCGAGTATTACAAAGTCTATAAGAGAAGTACCTACTTACTTACGTAGTCTCACGACCTACAAAAAAATATCAAAATCGGTCCATTCGTTTACCTAAAAAGTTCGAAAAACATTGTGTCAAGTGCATGAAACAAGCCTCTTTGAAGGGCACCAAAAATTACTTCACTACACCTCGTACCTTGGGCCGTATTCCGGTTCTTATTTTCGTTCGTTTGATGAATATTCGGATGTTTCTTACTACGATTTCTGACTTCAAGAGCCAATTTTTCGATTTTCAATGTTTGGTCCTAGGTTAGGACCGTGTTTTAACCTTGATCTTATCGACTGAATACAATGTAATTTGAAGTAAGTAGCATCCGAATATTCATCAAACAAACAAAAAAATTACCGCGAATAACCCCCCTTGTGACACGATCCGAGACATGAATATGTTTATGTGCTAATGCCAAAGACACACAGTGGCCAAACTTATAACACCCCTCTTTTCATCATAAGAGGGGTGTTTTAAGTTTCATCATGATTTGACAAGATAAAAGCAATCATATCTCCCAGAGGATCGATCCCTCCGCGTTTTAATGAACTCAACAAGTCTCAGGAGATCATGGTGTTGCCATTGTCAAAAATAATTAGTAATTAATAATTAGAGCTTCCATGATTCATTCGATTTTCGAAAGCCCTGTGGCTGACATCCGAAAGTTGGAACTTACCGAGAAATATCAACAGTTTTTGCTAAATAAATAAATATGAGAAGTTTTTCAACCACCAAGAAATGTCAACAGTTTTTTCGGTACATGGCAAAGCTTTGTGGAAGAGGCAGACCAAAGTGAAGATGGACCGTTTTCGGATTAAATAAGATTATTAAATGTAGCCTAGTAGATAGAACAGCCTAGAAGATGAAAACCTGTTTAACCGACTAGGTACTAGTGGTATGAGTATGGCCAGGAAGATAATGATAATGATGATGCTCTATTTCTTCAACGGCTGCTTTGAAATGATCAATGTAAATGTATTATTCATAAGCATTGCAAAACCACAAAGCCATTTTTCATCAATACACACCATTAGCCAATTATGGGCACACATTTCCACACTTGTTCGTTATCTGACTTATTATTGTATCGCCCTCGCATCTAACACCATCGATATAGAAGCTTATGCATAGCTGATAATACTACTGCATAAAATATGGCCAACCTTCGCTGTGGATCAGGAATCTTGGAGCTTTTAAAGATACAACAAAATTTTCAGCGAAGCAAAAAAAAAAAAACACAATTTTGGTTCCATTTTTAAACTTTATACTTTTTAAACTAAAAACACTCGAATCAAATAAACAATAATAAAGAAAAAAAGCGCTAATTTCAATTTGGAACTTAGCTATTCATGTGGTGTCATAAAGCTGTCTATTCATTACAGAGATAAAATAACAAATACAACATGTCATCGAATTATCTCGGAAATCCACCCCCTGATTCAAGTTGAAGTCCCTTGGCGAACGATTTGTCGGTAATTTCAATTTCATGTAACCCCACACCGGAATAAATTATGTTGGCACTATCGCGACACCATCGACAATGTAGGTGGCGCCTGGGGAGCCAAGGAATTTAAAGTTGTCTTGAATAAAATAAATTAGTATGTTTACAAGTACTTATAACTTACAGTTTATCTATATTTACATGAGATGTGTTGGTCGAATGGGGTTGTGCCTCGACTTTCAATCTGAAGGTCGTGGGTTCGAATCCCGGCCGTGCATCAATGGATTTTTCGTTTCGTAAAATTCATATGCGCTTAACGGTGAGGAAAACATCGTGAGCAAACCCGCAGCTTAGTCAGCTCCACACGTATCGTCGTCGTCTTTCCTGTGGGCGGCTGATTAAGCTGAGAAGATGGTTTAGGCGCTGGGCAAGCCTATTCCATCTCAAACAATGTCCCAGGCACTACAGCGTCCCGTTAAGTGTAGGCATAGGTTGCCTCCTGACGCTGTATAAATCATCTAATATAGATGTAAAGGCCTAAGTTTTTATATTTACATACATTAGGTACATAACAAGATCTCGCCTTTTTCGTGTAGAAATAGGTACCTACAAAAACCATAGATTTTCGTTCGCTTACATTTTCCATGATGCGACAACAGCTGCTGAAGATCTAAAAAAATATGAGAAAAACGAGATAATTAGTAAGTACCTACTTATCATTCAAATGATTAAAAGTTCCAATAATCGTTATCAGTGATGTGACTGTGTCATTTGTAATGACGTCATAATCATAGCACATGGCTTTACAGAATTGATAAAATTGAAACAAATACATTAAAACCTTATCTTTTGGTATAAAATGGCGTCCATGCTGATGAGTACCTATAAATAATTAGCTTTCGCCGACAGCTTCGCTCGGGGTACATGTAATAGCCGCTACGATCGCTTCCAGAGAGCTTAGACAACCAGCTTTCGCTATGAAACGAATCGACTTCTACAATCGTCAACGCTTAGACGATGGCGAACGTCGATTGCTAGCCAAAGTAACCTTCGTTTAGCCATCGCCTTGTCTTATCGACTGATCGCTAAATACCGCTACGAGACCAGCAAACAAAATGTCAAAATTGACATACGTAAATACATAACTTGTCAAACAAGTAGCAACATTCCATCAATTTGAACGTTCCATTTCACTCAGCTAAAATATTAGGCATTGAATTATCGCGAATGTTTAGTTCAATTTTTAGCAAGTTTTTAGACAAATAACAATTTGTTTCAACTGAAAATATAAATTTCTACAATTTACTAATTGACTTGAAAATAATTTGTTATTATTATAGACGCAGTAGCTATGTACCTAGTTCAATTAAACATTCTACATAAAACTGAACGTTAAGAGAGGGAAAGGATCACCGGTAATCTGCCATCGAAAAAAGATTGGGATAGCAGAGTTGAGTTATTGGCACGTGGATAGGAGATCGATCCGATGATACGCAGCAATCCAAGATCGATTTTAATCTTGGATAGGAGATACATTATTAATTTTGGGCGTAAGTCTATGGTGTTCGTCTTCAAACGTCAAATGTGTCAATCTGCCATCTATTCCAAGTTTCATCCAACATATCGCTGTCTCCGGGGAATAAAATGATAACTGAAAAATCACAACTTTACAGGAGAAGCAAAAAACATGTTTTCGTTGATAACTTCACAAATTGTGCAAAAAAAAAGAAATAAGTATACTTTCGTTCCAACCGAGTGTTCCACGACACTTACGTAGGTACTTTTTTATATTATTTTTTTAAAGACTTTTTTTTTATAAGGGCTCTATAACGTCACAGTAAAGGTGCATTTAGACGATACGGTATGACGCACGTTTTGCTAAGCTAAGTCCATTCAGCGTGCGGTCTCCAGTTAGAGTTAGCGCATTTACACGACACGGTATACCGTATGACTAGGTTACTTAGTCGCACGGTGAGCGCGCCGGGTGGCTAACACTGCGGCGAGTAGGGTTACCATACGGAAAATTTTAAACGCGGACAAAGACCAGAGAAAAAAATCTATTTCAATGGAAAAGTCGCGAGTGCGTGGGCGTTTTCGTGGGCGTGGGCGTGGGCGTGGGCGTGGGCGTGGGCGTGGGCGTGGGCGTACGCGTGGGCTCAGAATTTCTCCTATGACAAGGTCTATGTTGGTAACACGTAAGTGAAGCCACGTGCGTTCCGCAAGCTCACATACCTAAATGTACGTATTGATATTTTTATCTTAATAATAATAATCGTCCTGTTGTAGGTGAATTTGATTATTTTTCTACTTAAAAAAAGAATCTTAAACATAAATTTTGTATCCTATTATCTTAGAAAAATCCTGATAATTCTAAAATAAAACGACATGTCTGGAGAAATTTTAACGTATGGTCACTGTAAAGTAGGCGGAACCTGGCCACAGATTACAGAGAGTACCAGTCATAGTTACCTAGTCATGCGTTTTAGCGTACGGTATAACGAGACTATACGATATAATGTTGTATGAACCTTTTTAAAATTTCGGCGTGCAAATCAAGTACACTTTGGATTAGTGGTGTTGTCCGCCGGTTCTCAATATGAGATGAGCCGGTTCGATACCATTAGAAAATTATTTTAATTTTGCTTTTTTTTTTTTGCTTTACTATTTTGTATTTTTTTTATGTTGATTGCGAAAAAATAAAATAAAATTTAAATTCAAGTTCCAAAAAGAGGTACCTACACTACTTGCCTAGAATAATTTTGTTTTATTTTTTCTTCACTAGTTTGTTATTATTTTATGTTAATGACGAAAAAAGAAAATAAAATCAAATTTCAAGGTCCAAAAAGAGGTACTTACACTACTTGCCTAGATGGTAATTTTATCAATTTTAACCTGACTATCATAGGACAACGTACCTACATACCTACCATTCCATGATACCTACGTACATACCTAAATGGTATGGTTCCTATGACACCTACCTATCTAATGGTAGGTTTACCTAATGATGCTCATACCTAACAGAAAAAAGTGAAGCAAAAACTAAAAGAAACTGGTTCACGACTTCCAAGGCACGGTAGACATTTTTTTCAGATCGTCACTCAAGATCCTTTCAACACTTTAAAGTTGTCAAAGGGGTAGGTAAATCAGATAGGCTTCCAAAATTAATAAAAAGTAGGTAGGTACTTGGGTAAGTAAGTTCGTATGAGTACTACATAGGTAGGTAGGTACCTACTCGTACCTCCGTGGCTAAGTATGTAACTAAATAAGTAGGTAGCATCTACCTATTTGGTTACATTTTTTTTTTTTTTTTTTTAAGACATTTTCACACAGCATCATCTAGCCCCAAACTAAGCAAAGCTTGCGTACTATGGGAACCAGATAACTGATATACTACTTATATACTTTTTGTTTGTAAATACATACATATTATACATAGTAACACCCAGACCCGAGACAAATATCTGTAGGTCATACAAACATTTGTCCCGCGGCGGGGATCGAACCCGCAACCTTCTGCGTCGCAGGCATACACATAACATATATATTACACATAATATTGTACTTACACACGTATAGGCACAGATCATATTATGCTGTTATAGGGAATAGGTTTTGCTGTGGATCTACCTACAGCACCCTACAGTTAAAACTGAGGAGTTGGCCACACTGCCTGTGGCTGTGTATCTAACTATAGAAGTCTAGAGAAACGACAGAGAGTTGCTTCATTAATGTGTTTCTAAATAGGCAGGTACTTATCTACTGGGAAATTTTGCGAAATTGTGAATAAGTAGGTACCTACCTACTAGCTACTAGTATACTTACCTTACCTATAAATGTATAACCTACCTACCTAGAAGCCGTGTTGGTCGAATGGGGTTGTGCCTCGACTTTCAATCCGAAGGTCGTGGGTTCGAATCCCGGCCGTGCATCACTGGATTTTTCGTTTCGAAAAATTTATATGCGTTTATACCTGAGTACCTAGGTACCTACCAACAGGAATACTCTACGTAGGTACCTATTTTGGTACCATACTACCAATGTTGGTAGGTACCTAAATAAATACTTACACGTACCTAAGTAGGTAGATAGACGAGAATATGTACTTAGGTATGCTACCCGGGTAGGTAGGTACCTGCATACTTCTAAGTAGAGTTGAGAACCGTGTTAGCCTAGTGAGATGTACCTACGTACCCTCATCAACCTACCTCCGAAGGCTGCGAGTTCGAATCCCAGACGCGCAGATATGTAAATTTATACCTAGGTAGGTACAAACTTTCCTAACTGTGAAGATTTTATTCTATAAAAATTTGTAGGTAACTTCACGAATGTCAAGATCCGTTGGAAGAACTGTACCTGTCTCAGCTTCCTTAGCATCATAGTAGTGAATTGTCTAGGTACCTACCGGAGAATAGATAAAAATGACAGTAATAATGACACTGTGAATGACACACACCACAGAACTATAGTTCTGTGACACACACTAATGCGTAGTTCGGACTAGTCTTGTATTTTAGTCGAGTAGCGAGTAACTTATTACCAAAACGTGTCCGAACAAAAAAGTAATTATCTAAGTACTACACTACCTACCTACCTACCACATTGTTGGGATGGTAGGTACCTACCTAGTAGGTAGGTAGTTATGTGATACAGCTTTATGATAGTACCTAGGTAGGACCCACCTACCTGAGTACCTACCAACAGGACTAAACCTATTAAAAAACTCTACGTAGGTACCTATTTTGGTACCATACTAGTACCTACTTGGTATCGAAACAAATGTACTTGAATCGAATCGAATCATGTACGAACGAACGGAACTATTTTTTTGAACGCATCTTATATTATACAACCTATGAACGCGCCGCAATCCTCGTCGGTGCGTCATCGCCCGCCACTAGCCAGCCAATAGCAGCCATTTGTTTGTTTGATTGAGCCAGCCTTATTGGTTCGATTGTCGGGATATTTCCCCATATTTATTTTCTGACATTGTCTGTAGTAGCAACGTCAGTGCCGAGCGAAAGTCTTTTTTCCGTACCTAAGGGACTAGCAGCTTTGGGCACACGAGAAGGTTGTCTGACATAGTGCTCTAGTACAGTTCGCCCAAGGGATCTAGGCATTCGTGAAGTTAGCCGTTTGTCTGCGTAGAACACAATTTTGTATGAAAAAGCGGTTGCTGCGCAGACAAACGGCTAACTTCACGAAAGCTTAGACTCGTTGGGCGAACAGTAGGTACCTAATGTAGTAGGTACCTACCTACGTATCATAATATTATGTACCTATCTATCTACCTACAATTTTTTATAGTATAAAATCTTCACACATTATATAATATAGATAGGTAAGTTTGTACCTACTTATGTATAAATTTACATATCTGCGCGTCTGGGATTCGAACTCGCAGCCTTCGGATGTAGGTTGATGAGGGTACGTAGGTACATCTCACTAGGGTAACACGGTTCTCAACACTACTTAGAAGTATGTACATAGGTACCTACCTACCCGGGTAGCATACCTAGGTACATATTCTCATCTATCTACCTACTTAGGTACGTGTAAGTATTTATTTAGGTACCTACCTACATTGGTAGTATGGTACCAAAATAGGTACCTACGTAGAGTTTTTTAATAGGTTTAGTCCTGTTGGTAGGTACTCAGGTAGGTGGGTCCTACCTAGGTACTATCATAAAGCTGTATCACATAACTACCTACCTACTAGGTAGGTACCTACCATCCCAACAATGTGGTAGGTAGGTAGGTAGTGTAGTACTTAGATAATTACTTTTTTGTTCGGACACGTTTTGGTAATAAGTTACTCGCTACTCGACTAAAATACAAGACTAGTCCGAACTACGCATTAGTGTGTGTCACAGAACTATAGTTCTGTGGTGTGTGTCATTCACAGTGTCATTATTACTGTCATTTTTATCTATTCTCCGGTAGGTACCTAGACAATTCGCTACTATGATGCTAAGGAAGCTGAGACAGGTACAGTTCTTCCAACGGATCTTGACATTCGTGAAGTTACCTACAAATTTTTATAGAATAAAATCTTCACAGTTAGGAAAGTTTGTACCTACCTAGGTATAAATTTACATATCTGCGCGTCTGGGATTCGAACTCGCAGCATTCGGAGGTAGGTTGATGAGGGTACGTAGGTACATCTCACTAGGCTAACACGGTTCGCAACTCTACTTAGAAGTATGCAGGTACCTACCTACCCGGGTAGCATACCTAAGTACATATTCTCGTCTATCTACCTACTTAGGTACGTGTAAGTATTTATTTAGGTACCTACCAACATTGGTAGTATGGTACCAAAATAGGTACCTACGTAGAGTATTCCTGTTGGTAGGTACCTAGGTACTCAGGTATAAACGCATATAAATTTTTCGAAACGAAAAATCCAGTGATGCACGGCCGGGATTCGAACCCACGACCTTCGGATTGAAAGTCGAGGCACAACCCCATTCGACCAACACGGCTTCTAGGTAGGTAGGTTATACATTTATAGGTAAGGTAAGTATACTAGTAGCTAGTAGGTAGGTACCTACTTATTCACAATTTCGCAAAATTTCCCAGTAGATAAGTACCTGCCTATTTAGAAACACATTAATGAAGCAACTCTCTGTCGCTTCTCTAGACTTCTATAGTTAGATACACAGCCACAGGCAGTGTGGCCAACTCCTCAGTTTTAACTGTAGGGTGCTGTAGGTAGATCCACAGCAAAACCTATTCCCTATAACAGCATAATATGATCTGTGCCTATACGTGTGTAAGTACAATATTATGTGTAATATATATGTTATGTGTATGCCTGCGACGCAGAAGGTTGCGGGTTCGATCCCCGCCGCGGGACAAATGTTTGTATGACCTACAGATATTTGTCTCGGGTCTGGGTGTTACTATGTATAATATGTATGTATTTACAAACAAAAAGTATATAAGTAGTATATCAGTTATCTGGTTCCCATAGTACGCAAGCTTTGCTTAGTTTGGGGCTAGATGATGCTGTGTGAAAATGTCTTAAAAAAAAAAAAAAAAAAATGTAACCAAATAGGTAGATGCTACCTACTTATTTAGTTACATACTTAGCCACGGAGGTACGAGTAGGTACCTACCTACCTATGTAGTACTCATACGAACTTACTTACCCAAGTACCTACCTACTTTTTATTAATTTTGGAAGCCTATCTGATTTACCTACCCCTTTGACAACTTTAAAGTGTTGAAAGGATCTTGAGTGACGATCTGAAAAAAATGTCTACCGTGCCTTGGAAGTCGTGAACCAGTTTCTTTTAGTTTTTGCTTCACTTTTTTCTGTTAGGTATGAGCATCATTAGGTAAACCTACCATTAGATAGGTAGGTGTCATAGGAACCATACCATTTAGGTATGTACGTAGGTATCATGGAATGGTAGGTATGTAGGTACGTTGTCCTATGATAGTCAGGTTAAAATTGATAAAATTACCATCTAGGCAAGTAGTGTAAGTACCTCTTTTTAGACCTTGAAATTTGATTTTATTTGCTTTTTTCGTCATTAACATAAAAAATTACAAACTAGTGAAGAAAAAAAAAAGGAAAATTATTCTAGGCAAGTAGTGTAAGTACCTCTTTTTGGACCTTGAAATTTGATTTTATTTTCTTTTTTCGTCATTAACATAAAATAATTACAAACTAGTGAAGAAAAAATAAAACAAAATTATTCTAGGCAAGTAGTGTAGGTACCTCTTTTTGGAACTTGAATTTAAATTTTATTTTCTTTTTTCGCAATCAACATAAAAAAAATACAAAATAGTAAAGCAAAAAAAAAAAAGCAAAATTAAAATAATTTTCTAATGGTATCGAACCGGCTCATCTCATATTGAGAACCGACGGACAAGACCACTAATCCAAAGTGTACTTGATTTGCACGCCGAAATTTTAAAAAGGTTCATACAACATTATATCGTATAGTCTCGTTATACCGTACGCTAAAACGCATGACTAGGTAACTATGACTGGTACTCTCTGTAATCTGTGGCCAGGTTCCGCCTACTTTACAGTGACCATACGTTAAAATTTCTCCAGACATGTCGTTTTATTTTAGAATTATCAGGATTTTTCTAAGATAATAGGATACAAAATATGTTTAAGATTCTTTTTTTAAGTAGAAAAATAATCAAATTCACCTACAACAGGACGATTATTATTATTAAGATAAAAATATCAACGTGTACCTATACGTACATTTAGGTATGTGAGCTTGCGGAACGCACGTGGCTTCACTTACGTGGTACCAACAACACACGCGACTTTTCCATTGAAATTGATTTTTTTCTCTGGTCTTTGTCCGCATTTTAAATTTTCCGTATGGTAACCCTACTCGCCGCAGACTTAGCCGCCGGCGCGCTCACCGTGCGACTAGGTAACTAAGTAACTTAGACCCGATGACCGTCGCACTTTTTAAGACATTTAGCGTGCGGTGAGCATTTACACGGGAAAATTGGCATGCGATGTTAAATCGTACGTGCTTATACCGTGTCGTGTAAATGCACCTTAAGTTACGCAATGGATCATCGGTACACCGCCGGTGGGAGCCCTTACAAACGCCCCCAAACAGGATGTGGTCGGCTCCCTTTCGACGCGTACAGTCAGCTATACAATTAGATTAATATACATACAGAATATACTCATCCTGTCCCACTAATATAATAAAGCTGAAAGTTTGTGAGTTCGTTTAGATGTTTGGATGTTTGTGTGTTTGTGTTTCAATCACGCCTAAACCAGTGAACCGATTTGGATAAAACTTGGAATAGGCATAGACAGTGACATGGAACAGCATATAAGCTATTCAAAAGGTTGGTACCACGCGGGCAAAGTCGCGCGTAGTAGCTAGTCTACACTAAATGCGTTACAGCCGCCCCTTGTAGGTAATACGCTTTTGATCTATCAGTTCTCGTAGCATATAAGCTATTCAAAAGGTTGGTACCACGCGGGCGAAGTCGCGCGTAGTAGCTAGTCTACACTAAATGCGTTACAGCCGCCTCTTGTAGGTAATACTCTTTTGATCTATCAGTTCTCGTTTTAAGATATTTAATTATTTGTTTTAATTTCAAAAAACTAATAATTATAACAAATATAATTAGATGTACCTAGAAATTGGGGCATTTAATAAATTTCATCATCACCTTCGTCCTTGAATCACACGTCGACACATACCAATTAAGTAATTTAGTCATAATAATATGCCCTTGTTTTGCAAAAGTTTTGATTCCCTTACAGGCTGCAACGATCGCGCGACACCATCGCCGCCCCTATAAAATAAATTATACTACTAGATTTTAATTAAGCTGACTGTACTTTTTGAGGCAACTGTATTTGCGGTTCAACTTCAGAATTGTGGACACAGTTGTCGAAATCAAAACAAAAGTACTCCTACTTCCCGTGGTAGGTATGGATAGGTAGTACCTAAACTTCGAAAATATTAAAAATAATTTCGACTTTTTCTCTAAAATATAGGGTCTTTGATTTTATACTAACTTAATTCAGGTATTGGGTTCAAAAAATAAATTAACAAAATATTTATGTAATGTTTTTTTTTGTTTTGTTATGAAAATCCCGAGAAAATCGATAAAGACTATCCTTTCAATTGATTGTTGCTTCTTGTATAACTAAGCCCATTCGTGATGTAGCTGCGCTGCGATTGGTGAAACGTCTGTTCTCCTTGAAATTCTTTCGTTCTCCAACAATTCAAAAAAATCAATAAGTACCTGATAAATTTTAAAGTGAAAACTTAAATGGGCTTAGGAATTAAATTGATACGGTCAAACGTCTATTCACAACCCAAAAATGAGGCCCTGTCAGTTTGTGTAGTTTAAAATGAAAGACCCAATATATTATGTCGTCAATCCATGTCGTCCATATATCGTCGTCTTTCCTGTAGGCCAGTCTGATTAAGCTGAGAGGATGGTTTAGGTGCTGGGCAAGCCTATTCCATCTCAAACAATGTCCCAGGCACTACAGCGTCCCGTTAAGTGTAGGCATAGGTTGCCTCCTGACGCTGTATAAATCATCTAATATAGGCCTAAGTTTTTTTTTTATCTATGAGAGGCCTCGTCAACAGAATTGTAAAACAATCTTTAAAAATAGACACTCGCACACAAAATTTTCTATTAAAAAGACTAACTTCACGAATGCTTATCCATTGGCCGTAATTTATAGCAACTTTTGCATCTAAACATTCCCACGGTGTATTCTGCTGAGCTGCAAGTTGAACTTCACAAGCTTGCAGTTTTAGACCAAAGAGTTTTAAAACAGATAAGCCAGCAAATAAAAAAGTACCTACGTGAGTGTCGTGGAACACTCGTTTGGAACGAAGTTTCAACTTTAACATTTGGCATAGTCAAATAGATATTTGTCAAACTAATCCTAGAAACGCTTTTTCGTACTATCAATGTAACAATCTATGGACTGCTTTGCGACTGTGCATTTTGCACTGTGACGATTTGACATACATGTGTCGTGACGCAAAATTCGAACGCTTTTTTTCGTTTAGCCCCGATTCGATACCGTCCGAAAAGGAACTTCGTTCCAATTAATTCACGTGTTTACGTTTACGTCTTCTTGTCATGCGACAAATTCTTTCGAACCATTGTGGTGACCGGATTATAGGTAGGCACATTACGCCTGTGCGCCTCCTTTCATGCACTTGACACTGTTTCCGAACTTTAAGCAGTGTCAAGTATTTTTTTTAATTTCTAGGACATGTCGATTTCCTCACGATGTTTTCCTTTCTCAGTTTGAGAGTACCTGGCTTAGTGCATAAAATTTGTTTGTCAGAAAAATTCATTGGTGCACAAGAGGATTCAAACCAACGACCTTAGGATTAGTTCTCAGTTATTTTACTAAGGTAGAGCATTTTTAAAATACTTTATTTATTATTTATTGCACAAAGAAATGACATACATAAAATCTTAAAATAGAGAAGTAATGGCAATGTATTCTTTGTACTTAAATAGTTTGACGACCTCTGTGGCGCAGTGGGCGAAGGTCCGCCTGCGACGCAAAAGGTTGCGGGTTCGATTCCCGCCGCGGGACAAATGTTTGTATGACTTACAGATATTGTCTCGGGTATGGGTTTTTCTATGTATAATATGTATGTATTTACAAACAAAAAGTATATCAGTTATCTGTTTCCCATAGTACAAGCTTTTCTTAGTTTGGAGCTAGATGATGTTGTGTGATGTCCAGCATTATTTATTTATTTATTAGTTTTCTCCTTCACGCTAAAACAGGTGAACGGATTCGGAAGAACCCTCTGTACTACGAGTATATTCTTTGTCCATTGCATCACATCACTGTCAAGGTTACGATAAAATAACACGTAAAATGTAAATAACAATTGCAAAACTGGTGCAAACGGCTACATGAAAGAGGACATTTTGTAAACAAAGATTTCTATGAATTTACTACAAGTGTCCGGTTACAATAATTGTTTAGCATGTAGGTAAATATTTGTGACATTTATTTTGATCTTTCGTTTTTAACAGACTATAAAAAATGAGGTTTTGCCTTGGAGCGCAAGAAGCGGAAGCTAAAGGGGGAGACCTTTGCCCAGCAGTGGGACACGATAGGTTGAAAAAAAAATCGTTCAGAATCTTTTAGTGATCCCAGCGGTCCTACTCAATATAAGATAAGGTAAGTAAGGTGTTTTGGGCACGCTTCCGACTGACAGTGACCTGGATCAGTTAAGCTACCTATAGATCGTTTCTAACGATCCTTAGATAGCAAGCTATCTAAGGATCGTTAGAGGATTAGTCAAGACTAATCCTGTTGATTTTGTAAATATATGTAAATATGTAGGAATGATAATAATAAATGTTTGATATATAGCATAGTAAGATAATATTTATTTAGACACAATCTTTTTGAATTTTACTAACTTTACTTTTAATTTTACAACTAAGTTAGTTAAGAAATTAGCCTAAGTGAATCCTATAAAAACGCAAGTACTTGTAGTGGGTAGCTCTAGAATGATGTCTCTTATTGATTGGTCTAAGCTGCCTCAAGTTATATTTGACGGTACTATAATTCAAATAAGTGATGAAGTAAAAAACTTGGGTGTGCTTATGGATAAACATTTATCTTGGGGTCCACAACTAGCCTCAGTTAGCCGCAAGACGTTTGCTGCTTCTGCTTCTCTTAGACGCTTGCGAAACTTCCTTCCAACCGCTACCAAAATTGCGCTAGTGCAATCACTTTTGCTTCCCATTCTTGATTACGCTGATGCCTGTTACCTTGATTTAACCGAAGACCAGCTCGACAAACTTGAGCGTCTTCAAAATGTTTCCATTAGATTTATATTTGGTTTGCGTAAATACGACCATGTGTCTGTATATCGCAAAAAGCTTAAGTGGTTGCCTATACGCCTTCGTAGAAATTTGCACATCCTTTCTCTTCTTTACAACATCCTTTTCCTTCCCTCTACTCCTCATTACCTGAAAGAACGCTTTGAGTTCCTTCATCTTTCTAATCCCCGGTCTTTACGTTCTTCTGAAAGTCGTCAATTAAAGACTCCTGCCCATACCTCTGATTTTTATGGTAAGTCTTTTACACTGCAAGCAGTGAAGCTGTGGAATGCATTACCTATTTCTATCAGATTTTCAAAGTCACTACAATCATTTAAGATCTTAGTTCATAATCATTACTTGTCAACTTACCTATCATAATCGTAACAATTATTTCTTTATTTGTTGTAAGTAGGTGTAGTGTATTTATTTATAGGTATAGTGTAATATTCTATTTATATATATTTTTTTATGTATTTAATTGTAGTATATTTAAATATATATATATATATATATATATTTATATTATTATTTATATAGTTTTTCATTTTTCATTTAAAAACAATTATTATTCAGTTCTCTTAAATTTTTTTTTTTTTGTACGCCGACGTCCATTTTCTATTAATTTCTGTCCTATCCATACATAGGTTACCAGGAAGAGATCGCTTTTAGCGATAAGGTCACCCATTGTTACACATTTTGTTATCAAGGTTTTTTTTATTGTTCTTTTTGTTACTTTTTTTTTTGGTGTACAATAAAGTTATAATCTATCTATCTATCTATCTATCTAAGTTTAGATCTAAGATGGATCACCTAAAAAAATCTAGGCCCCAAACCGTGTTTTGTTGCCTTGGTTCTTCACGGTATTGGTCGCAAAGGAACAGGAGTAGAATCACCTATTTTTAAGACGTTTCAAAGTGATCCCTACTCCGGTCCTACTCAATAAATGCTTTTTGACTTTGACTTCAAAATCATATCATCTTCTTCTTCATCTTCAAAATCTATAAAATTCTACCTAAATACCTACCTACTTACAGGACCTACACCTTAAACGCAACCATGTGAAGATCCTTCCGTGGAAATCCATCTTATTTTTACCAATAAAAAAATTTAATATTTTTCACCGCGCCCGAACAGAAATTTGATCCGGAAACCGGATAGCAGACAGTATGGCGGCGAGCTTTTCTTTTTAATTTTTCTTTTTTTATTCCAATGTTGAAACGTCAAAGGGAGTTTTTTTTTTACTTTTTTGTGGCGTGTGTGATCTGACGATTGTTTTGTACGATCATGCGTAGTTAGGGTTATAGATAAATGATAAATCAGCGTAAATTAAAAAGAGTTGAATAAGATTCTATATTTTTATTTTTGTTCACTAGTGTAGTGTTTGTGTTTTCTATCCAGTAGAATACCATACATTACCATACATGTCTCACACACATAAGCAGTATGTCATAGTGACATGAGTAATGTCAGTGTCAGATGGATGTCACGGCTGAAAAGGCGGGAAGCGAATCTGTCTTTTTACGAACAAGCTTGGTGTGATGGTGAGCCTATGTTTGCGATCTTTCTTATATTATCTAAACAGTTTGAGTAAGTATATTACAACTAGGATTTCAACTTTTACTAAGGCATTTAGTAGAATCAAAGTTTGGTTTGAACATTTTTATTTATGACTAAAGAGCAAGAACTCTCAAAATATCATCATTATGATAATGTTTGTCTGTCTGTCAGCAGAAAGAAGCAGCTGAACCCTTTGACACGATAAATATTTTGCCATTCGACACCAATGTCGTTACGGCCAAATTGCCAGCGAGATTCGAAGTTCAAACTAATGAGAGTTAAAATTAGAACGCGCCTTTTTAAATAATTGACATTTATGAATGGTTCTTTTTTCAACTTGCTTTTTTGAAAATAGAACGTCAAATCTATTTAGAAACTGAAAAAGGTTAATATTTAAATTTGGCATGCGTTGTGATTTAGAAAGGCATGTAAATTTTTTTTTTGCAAGTCTCATCTAAGTATTGTAACATTTCCATTTCTCGTTAGATAAATTATTATTAGGTAGGTATGTACGCTCTTCCGTACTAACAATGCAATAATCTATGGACTGTTTCGCGTCTGCGCACTTTGCACTGTAACGTTTTGACCGTATGTGTAGTACGTGACGGTGAAATCGATCGCTTTTTTTCTAGCCTCCATCCTCGATACCGTCCGAAAAGGAACTTCGTTCTAAAAAAAACATGCATAGCCGTGACGTTTAAACTTCTGGAAGCTAACTTAGATTGACACTTCCCTATTATTTCGAAAAACAGAAAACCCTTATCAAGAACACATGTACCAAATCGACCAGCGACCGAAAACTCATACAACCAAGGAAACTCGATATTTTTGCACGAAATTAGGGAATATTGTAAAAAAAGTTATATTTTTCTTACAAATCGTTCCCGCGTGCTTTGCGGTTTTGAGTTACGTCGAGAATAAAAACTTTTTTGTCGAATACTTTTTTTATTTATTTTTTATTACCTGTCACCTTGAAATATGGACACAATCGTAGAAAGGGTCAGCTTTTGTTATTTTTTTGTGAATTTTTCTATTTGTTATTTGTTAACCCTTTCACGGATGACCCCATGGGAACTTTGTAAATTACCTACATTATATTTTGGCAATTGATAATTGGACCTTTGACATTTAAGAGTATAAAAATGTCGATGCCTTGATGGGGACTTTGTAATTTAATCTATTAACAAACTATTTTTCAAACCCTTATTTATTTTTTAAGCTTCTAGTTTTAGTTTAGTTTTTTTTTTGACGACCTCTGTGGCGCAGTAGGCGAAGGTCCGCCTGCGACGCAGAAGGTTGCGGGTTCGATCCTCGCGGCGGGACAAATGTTTGTATGACCTACAGATATTTGTCCCGGGTTTGGGTGTTTCTATGTATAATATGTATGTATTTACAAAAAAAAAGTATATAAGTAGTAAATCAGTCATCACCAGTAGTAGTACCCATAACACAAGCTCTGCTTACTTTGGGGCTAGATGATGCTGTGTGAAAAGGCCAGCGTTATTTATTATTTTTTATCCTATGAATGCAGAAATACCTAAATTACCAACTTAGCTTTTTCTCGAATGTCACAGGATGCTACAAGTTTAATATAAAATGACATCTTCACGCCCGTGGACAGTTTTCAATTAGTACCCATTTAGAATTAAAACTAAAGCAATCAGTCACCGGACACAGCTGGGCCGTTTCTAGCCACTATTTAGTTTAGTTCTGTCTTGTTAGTCATTCATTACATTAGTAAACGAGAACAAACCACCATGTTCTTTGATTATCAAACTTCAAATTCAAATTTCGAACGTAATCCATTCAAAATAGAGTTGGAACAAATTTTGAAAATAGAATTTTAGATTTGGTTGCCAGCAATGAGATAAACATGGCGGCCGTGAAGCGAGTGAGACGTCAATCAAACGTCAACAAGACATCCCGCCTTTTCAAGCACTCCTGGCCTGCACCGTACAAATTTAATGCACTGATTTGTAGATTTTATAAATTGTTTGCGTGTATTCTGTCGTCTGCCTGACAGTTTGGTTTTAAAAGTTTTGAGGATGTGATGAAAGATTGTAACGGAATGTTTGTCATTGAATAATTTTAGAAGTCCATTTTCTGCTACATAGTAGGTACTCAGCACCACTTTAACAAATCAAAAAACGGTATCAATTTACATTTTCTATCAAAGTCTTAGAGAGAGGCAAAAGTAATAACATTGACAGTTTATTTGAAGTTCCGTTTCGCTCATCAGTTCGTCACGCTCTAGTTTTTATTTTCTCAATACACTGAGGATTATGTAGGTATAACCGCAAGATAATCGACAACTCCTACTTAAGATACTTTTTCACGGGCAACTTTAAGCAACTTATCACAGCAAGGTCAATCGACTAAAATTAAATAATCAATATAAAATTGCACCGTTTCCTAAGATGACTTCAACCAAAGCGACTGATTTTATTTTAAATTGTTTTTTTTTATTATTTCCTTGTATTCAGCTCGCTAAGCGGAAGTATCGTTATTCTAACTTTTGTAGCGCTTTTTCGCAATATGAGTACCTACCCACATACACTAGTTAAATTAATATAGAGTCTAATGATTTCAAAGGTATCTTAATATTGCTCAAAATTAAGCGATTATAATCGCTCGTTTAAAAGCAACTTTGTTCTCTTTATAGATAGGCACATCCGTCGGCTCGTTGTGGTACACCGCGCGCCTGCGCTCTCACGAATATCCCTCATTTTCAATAATCTATGAAATTTAAACTCATTCATTGAAAATAGTAGGTATCATAAAGCCGACATTTTGTTATAAAAAGTAACAAAAACAACTTTTAGCACAATACCTTCATTAACCTTTATAAAAGTAGGTACCTACAATCTACATAAAGACTTTTTTATTAAAATTGAATAAGATTTTTGGGAAAAATTGCGTCTTTGGATAGGGATAATAAATTAAACAATCAATTTAAGATGTGAACTTTTTAGTCAAAGTTCACAAAAATTTAAAAAATGTTGTTTAGAAAAACTAAAAAAAACACAATCGTTAAGGTTAAGGGGTTAACAATCGAAGAATTAACTTATTGAATTTTGTCACGACCTTATGTCAAAGGTCAACCCCATTTCATATAAATAAAAGTAGGTAAAGACTTTTTTACTGGGAAGCAATCAAACATTTTTTGGTATGATCTTTGACTTGAAAGGTAACACCTAAAAATTTTTGATTGAAAAAAATTGTTGAGATAAACGAAAAAAAAAAAAACACAATTGCTAAGGTTAAGGGGTTAACAATCGAAGAATAAACCTTGAATTTTACTTTTTTGTAATAGGCATCACTAAAAAAAAGTTACCCGGAAAACTAAAATAATAAATTACTTACCTATTTCATTAGGTACTTTGAAGAGAAATGCATTTATTTGTTGAATGAGTAAAGTATGGAGCGTGCCTCTATTTAACCCTTGAGACATCAGATAGGTAAATGACCTGAAACCGGCAAGCCGATGAAGAATGTAGGTAATGTGACCCGAAAGATTTGTGTCAGACTATAAGCACCAGACGCTGACCGTACCTATGGAAATCTAACCTACCCCTACGAGAAATAGGTGTAATTAAGTACCTACTACCTACCTATGTAAAATTTTTTCAACAAAAACGATCTAGCTGTACCTACTATAGGCAGGTGGCGACACGAAGGCGCCCGATGTTTGCCGACCACTCCCGGGGGCACTTCGCTACGCAAATATTAGGTTATGGAAATGGGGTGCAATTTAGGGAGGATTTCATTTTGGTCTGGCTGAAATTCTGGGTGTAATGGTTTTTATTCTAACAGACAGATAATGTTCTATCTGTTGTTTTTATCGTGGTATATTTCTTGTGAATATTATTAACGGTTAAGATGTTTATTTCTCAAAAGAATTTACAATTCGCTTACAGAGAAATACTTAAATATAGTATAATTTTTATGCTGTTTAGCGTAGCTTAAATAGTAGGTAATAGAGTATTTAACTTAATAACATTTTCAAGAACAGTGGGTAAGTAATATTAGTAGATTAGATACCATGAATAAATAATGCTGGACTCACACACTCACACAGCATCATCTAGCCCCAAAGTAAGCAGAGCTCGTGTTATGGGTACTAGATGACTGATATACATGTATACTTTCTTGTTCATAAATACATACATATTATACATAGAAACACCCAGACCCGAGACAAATACTTGTACATCATACAAACATTTGTCCCGCGGCGGGGATCGAACCCGCAACCTTCTGCGTCGCAGCCGGGCTTTCGTCCACTGCGCTACAGATGTCGTCTATGTTTGTATGACGCCATGCATCAATGGATTTTTTTAAAGACTTTTCTGAATATCTGAGAAATTGTGACCAAAATTTTTTCTGTCATGTCAATCACGATGATCATTTTACAGATATTAATTTAATACTAACATGTCGAAAGTTTTCAAAGTGAAACAGCGAATTAATTATGATTTCCCGCCAAAAATAATAGCACCAATTACTTATATAGGTAGGTATAGGGGGATGCCAAATTAAGAGTCTCCTAATCGCATGCGCGGCGCGTGCTTCTGCGACACGCGCCGCGCATTACGTTAATGCACGTAATGTTCTGATCAACAATGGCACAAAAGTATCTTTACACATGACGGGCTTTCACAAAATTGTGGGTGTCAGGCACAATGTAGGTGACACCTACGTGACAACTTACAAGGTACGTTTTATTTTTCTTGTCCTAAAATAAAGTTAATTAGTATTTAAAATTTAATGACATTTTGTTTAACAAGTTGTCCTAACAAAGATAATAAGTAAAATAGATATGTAAATAGAAATAAAAACAAATTACTCATTGCATTATCACCTATTCAATGAGTACATTGTATGAACCTACTTCTCAGTTTCAAGCCGCAACTCCCTCCTCCGGGAAACCGCAGACGAGATGAGGATGTGGTCGTAGTTATATTATCTGTGTGTAACTAAGAATAGCGAGAAATTATAAAAACCTTATTCACTCGCATAACAAACAATTCGTTTATAAAAAAAAACAGGACTAGGTTGGTCAAAGTCAAAGTCAAAAAGCATTTATTCAGTAGGACCGCTGGGATCACTTTGAACTGGTACTGTAAGTAACTATCTACGTTATCATCCCGACTCAGTTTTAAGGCTCGATGCATGACGTATCGAAAAGTGAGACTTAAAATGTCTAAGAAGGTATGAAAAACAGCTTTATATTATAATTTATTTTTTCAGTTTTGTGTCGCGAGTCTGCAAATGACCTTCATCCCGATACAGTTAAACTTGTAAAAACAATAGGTGTATGAACATTGTTTTATTCAGGATTGTCAAGCAGACCGCGAATGGTGGAACGTACCGGTGCGGTCGTCACCCGACACCGACCGACGCGGCTCACGGATTGTCGTCTCGTTTTATTGTTGCTCACTTTTTAAACCACCCTGTAGTTACTTTACTATCTCACGAACAAACTGGCAAGATTGAAATTCGCGAAATTTTAATTTCGAATATATTTTGTACGTAGGTACGTAACTACGTAATTTAATGATGTTTACATTTTTAAAAGGAATCATCAGGAAGGAAAGCTATTTTGCAATGTAAAAAAAATACAACCCGTCTTATTACAAGAAAATAAACCGAATTTAGACTAAGACTAACTAAAAAACTGTCCCTAGAAAAACGATCTTTAAATACTCGTACATAGAACGCTTTTTGTGGTAACAGTTTTGTTTTGACATGTGTCAACATGGGGTTCAACTAAGGTTTAACGTTTTTGTAATAAGCAGCAATACGTTTAGTAGCCCCAGTACAAAATAAAAGAGTTTAATAATGAAACATAAATGCTGATAGAGCATAGGATAGGAGATAGTAGTGATAGGAGGGAGTGGAAGAAGAAGACTTACTGTGCCGACCCCACTTAGCGTGGGATAAGGTCAGGGAGATGAAATAAAATAAATAAATAAAATAAATAAAAAACTTTATTGGAAATAACTTATAGAACTAATTAAAATACATTCCATGTAAGTACACACCTTGGGTAAAGCAAAGGTATCTGCGAGGTAAATACCTAACCTATTTATCGGTAATCCCGAAACTTGGCTCATACAAACATGTTAGGAAGGTAGGTAAGTAGCACCTTATGGTATTGAGCTTACAGTGTACATGGCTGATCTCAAACTCCCAACTAGGTTGGCCTGTGTTTGGGATATCAGTGATCCTCCTATACAGTGCGTGATCAATAGTTAGGTACGCAAGTGTGATTTGCTATCTAGATGCTGATAGAGCATTGCTCTCTTTATTTTATTTACTTATTATTTTTACGATTTTTATGTATTTTACGTATATAACTTACTTAGTTATTTCTGTATTAATTCATTTAAAAAATTAAGTTCGTACGAGTCAGTGACCAACTCTGGTGACGGAGTTTTTAGGCCGCCTTAAGGCCTCCGTCATAGCACGAATTAAATAGCCGGGGCCGACAATTTAACGTGCCCTCCGACGCACGGAAGCGCTCAGATGTAAATGCCACTGGCGGTCACCCATCCACTTACAGACCGTTTCGAACGTTGCTTAAATTCGACGATCTATCAAGAACGACTAAGCAAGCACGACCATGTACTTAGTAGGTAGGTATCTAATCTATTACGGCCTTATTAATTAGATTCCCCTAATTCTAGCTTAATACGAGACTACTCTCAGACTTGTTACTTCTTTAGTAACGAAGGAGCAACTTGAATATTTTGATGTTATTAATAAACTGGTAGTACCTAGTCTCGAATGAGTAATACATTTCTTACATCGGGATTAGTAGAAAAAGAGTGAATGAACGAATGATATTATCATTCAAAATATTGTCTATCTCTGTCATTAATTATATGAATGACAGATATAGACAATAATTTGTATTTGACAATCTGTTTTATTCAAAGAGGTTTTATTCTTCTAAAACTTTTTGGTGTTCATTGTTGACCAAAAAATTTTTAATCATAAAAAAGTATTTAGTCATTTTAACTTTTTTATTGTTTCTTGCTAATCCGAATGGTTTTTCACCACAAAATCTATACCTATGCAGTGTTACTTGGATTTTAAGTTCAGTTTTTCGAGATCGTCCAATAGATTCTTGTAAATTTTCACTCGCCACATTTTTGAAACTGGTATCCTCATTCAATTCTTCCTCAAATCATCAACATAATCCATCCTTTGCACAACCTTTTTTTGTGACGTAAAAATGTCAAAATTCATGATACGTCTGCCTACTCCATCTCTATACTAGGTGGCGCCTAGGCGTAACTCTTACTCCGAGAGCAGAGTCGAATTAGCTTAGTTCCTCCTTGGTCTTTATTTATTAATACTGAATTGACCTACTACAACCTTATGCTTTGGATTAGCGCTAATACCACCTTAGTTCGTGTTTATTAATGACAACCTTAGGGTGGCGAAAACTTTCAACTTACTATAAACACTGAAACTTACAACAGAAATGAGGTGTCGCGTGTCATCATTAAAACTTTGACAGGTATTTTGGCGCGTGTTTGGAAAGCGCGCTTGACGTTCGCTGTCAAACTAACTGAAATGTATTTTCAACCTTACTGGGCTCTGAATAAGATTTAGTTCTGAATTGGGGTTGCTATACTTTAAAGAAGGTATTGTTTGGTAACAAAAGGGACGCGTGGCTCGTCCAATTAGGGTAAGCCTTTAATGAGTGGGAAGTAATGGGTTGAATTATACATTTTTATTATGAACTCGCTCGTGTTCGTCCTTGCTTAGTCGTTCTTGTGATAGATGTAACGTTCTAAACTGTCGTAAGTGGATGGGTGACTGCCAGTAGCATATTAATTTGAGCGCTTCCGTGCTTCGGAGGGCACGTTAAATGGTTGGTCCCGGCTATTAAAGACATTAAGCCACGACGGAGGCTCCGTCACCAAAGTTGGTCACTGACTCATACAAACTTACTTTTCTACATTTACACTTTTTTTTTTGGTTAGAATAGTAGGTATATTTACAGAAACTAAGCTACTACATATTTACATATATTTACAAAATACAACAGGATTAGTCAAGCTATCTAAGGATCGTTAGAAACGATCTATAGATAGCTCAACTGATCCAGGTCACTGTCAGTCGGAAGCGTGCCCAAAACACTGGCGGCATTACCACGCTGGATGGCAATGCTGATCCTAATTTACACTAATATTATAAAGAGGAAAGATTTGTTTGTTTGTATTGAATAGACTCCAAAACTACTCGGCTGATTTGAAAAATTATTTAACCTTTAGTATTTTAGATTGTCCCTGATGAACATAGGCTATATTTTATCCCGGGAAAGTGAAGTTTTCCCGAGGGACCGCGTGTAACACCGCAGACAGCTAGTTAATTATAAACTAGCTTTTATTAGCAGCTTTGCTTGCATAAGTTTGTATCAATACCAAATTGAGTTCGTAGACTCTAATATTTCAAGCTACGATCAACATACACGGAATTATTTCGGATCAACCCCTGAGTGAGTCTGAGCTTAATTTTCTTTAAGCAAGATTTCGAAAATCATAGTAAAAAACACGATGTAGATTTACTCCCTACTTGCTGAAAAACCTACAATTTCACAATACTTTTAAATGCGTTTACCAACTCAGCAAACCCATACTTACTTCATTTCTGTTTAATATTTTTTTATGTGTCAACACTGCCAATTACCCGACGAACTGCTAAATATTTGTGCTCAAATAAGCTCCCACAAAGTGAAATCACTTTTTATTTTATTTTACTACTTATTCTATGTACGACTTTATTGTATACTACGGGAAATACTTCACTTTTCCGGGGTAACAAGCCTATGTGCTATTACTGATTAAAATCGATCTAAGTATGTGCCAAATTTTATATAAGTAAATCCATTCAGTAGTTTTTGCGTGAATGATACAATTGATAACAAACATTCATCCATCATCCTTATGATGTACTGTATTTATTGCTCTTTAACTTTCATATAATGTTCTTGTTTGAAAATCTTTAGTTTAATTTAGAATTAGTTTATTCTATAGTGTTAAATGATACCTACATAAAGTTTCCTTCAGAACTAGGTACCTACCTATGTTGTAATGTCAAGGAGGTGGAGTTGAGGCTGCTACACAGTTTATTAAACTTTTGCAGTTCTCATCGTTCTTTTGTAATCAGTTTTTCTGTGTACATTGTTCTGAATAAATAATTTTGAATTTTGAATTTGAATTTGATCTTCACAAACTTACGCATTAGGTAAGTATATAGCTACTGCGCGCGGCTTCGCTCGCGTGGTACCAACATTTTGAATAGACTATTATGCTATTCCAGGTCACTATCTAGGTACGCCTATGCCAAGTTTCATCCAAGTCGGTTCACTGGTTTAGGCGTGATTGAAACACAAACATATTCTCTCACAAACTTTCAGTTTTATTAAATTAGTAAGATTAGTAAGAAGTAAGATAGCAAACAGGTTTGACGACCTCTGTGGCGCAGTGGGCGAAGGTCCGCCTGCGATGCAGAAGGTTGCGGGTTCGATCCCCGCCGCGGGACAAATGTTTGTATGACCTACAGATATTTGTCTCGGGTCTGGGTGTTTCTATGTATAATATGTATGTATTTACAAACAAAAAGTATATAAGTAGTTTATCAGTCATCTAGTACCCATACCACAAGCTCAAGCTTACTTTGGGGCTAGATGATGCTGTGTGAAAAGTCCAGCATTATTTATTTATTTTATTTATTTATTTAAACAGTAGGCGCCTTACTAATAAACGTGGTGTAAAGTTATTCCTCGGAATAAAATAGGAATAACCATACATTTTGACAGTTTACACTCAGGAATAACTTTATACCACGTTTATTAGTAAGACCGTAACATTTAAGTAGAAAAGATTCGCATTTTGATTCAGAAGTAAGATAACCATTACAGTAGAATTTAATTAGTAGGTAGGTATGTCACAATATGATGGCAAGTCCATCGCCTTCATACAAACTAGTTTTCTCATCAAAGAAGCAACAAACAAAAAAAATTCCCACTGTTTTTATACCTTCACCTCCATTGTCTACGCGTTAATCTGTTTGCCTCCGTGTTTGCGGTCGCGGGTTCGGGTCCCGGCTCGGTCAATATTATCGACTTAGCCCTGCCTTTGATTTTGAGAGTCTTTCCGGTTACGTGGTGATAAAATGTTGCTGTAATCATTCAAAGTCAAAGTCCAAAAGAATTTATTCAGTAAAACCGCTGGGATCACTTTGAATCGTCTTAAAACTCGGTGATTCTAAATAAAATAAATAAATAATGCTGGACTTTTCACACAGCATCATCTAGCCCCAAAGTAAGCTTGAGCTTGTAGTATGGGTACGATGACTGATAAACTACTTATATACTTTTTGTTTGTAAATACATACATATTATACATAGAAACACCCAGACCCGAGACAAATATCTGTAGGTCATACAAACATTTGTCCCGCGGCGGGGATCGAACCCGCAACCTTCTGCATCGCAGGCGGACCTTCGCCCACTGCGCCAAAGAGGTCGACAAATTTGACAAATTCTACTATGGGCTCTTAAAGCGATCCAGTTTAGGTTCTAAACTGAACTGCTTCGCTTGTAACGTACCATGACGTATGATAATAAAAGTTATTATACAGGGTGTAAAAAGACTACTACCGAAAACTGAGGGGTTGCAATCTGACCATGATGCTAAACATATTTAGCGAAAAAAAACGGAAATAAAATTTTGACTTAGGTACGTCATTTTATGTTATTTACTACTAGTACAACATAATAAGACCATACCTACCTAATAATTTCATTTATAAAAGAAAAAAACAGTTAAAACTCTAAATCCAAAGGTTGCCTGGAAGTACATTTTTATATGGTTTTTCTTAATTAGGAATAACAATTTAATTTAATATAAACTAAGCTACTACATATTTACATATATTTACAAAATACAACAGGATTAGTCAAGCTATCTAAGGATCGTTAGAAACGATCTATAGATAGCTCAACTGATCCAGGTCACTGTCAGTCGGAAGCGTGCCCAAAACACTGGCGGCATTACCACGCTGGATGGCAATGCTGATCCTTTGAGCCAAAAATGTGCCAGCCCTCGGATCACGCGTCGCTTCGACCAGACGCCCTGAAAGAATTTTGAAAACCCGAAGGGCTCCAGAACCCCACGGACCTAGGGTCTCAACCCCAAATGGTTCAAATGGTTTTTCTTTGGTTCTTGTTTAATTGTTTAATTTTATTAATGGTGTGCAAAAAAGAATTTTCATTCATCCATTCATTCATTTATCCAGCAATCTACGTAAAACAACGCGCACAGTACATACGCAAACAGTAATCTTTAAACTGACCGCTCAGAACGGATCTATAGAACGACTAAGCAAGCTATACAGCTATACATACCCCGAGCGTTTCTTATAGCAGCATTTTACCCGACCTAGTGTGGAGTGCGTGTAGCTTTGTTTGGCTGCACCGAAACTGATTGTGTTTGTACAAGACAGCTTCGTCAGCGGAGCGCAAAGGTACTTAACTGTTATTATTTTGTTTGTTTTTTAAGTTCATTAAGCTTCTCGGTTCAACTGAAGTTAGTTTAAAAGTCATCATCATTCATCATTTTCTTGCCCTTACCCCAATTGTATTTGGGGTCAGTACAACATACATGCAGGGTGTAAAAAGACTACTACCGAAAACTGAGGGGTTGCAATCAGACCATGATTCTAAACATATTTAGCGAAAAAAAAACGCATAAACAATGTTTGACTTAGGTTGGTCATTTTATGTTATCTCCAGTTATTTGCTAATATTACAATATAATAAGACCATACCTACCTAATAATTTAATTTATACTTAAAAGAAAAAACAATTAAAACTCAAAATCCAGCAATTTACGTTAAACAACGCGCCCAGTATCTTCATCTTCAAACGCTGTTTTCTCCGGATATAATGATTTTTTCGGAAAATCCTTTCGGCTTCGGTAGACGTCTTTTAACACCCTGTATTTAAGGCCCCCTAGCTATAGTTTTGGTCCTTAAGTTGTTTTTACAAATCTATAAACTCAAAAAATATAGTAAGTGGGAATTGGCTGAAAGCTCGACTGATTTCGTTAACATTTCATCTAAGTATACATTCTCTATTTTTTATTTATGTAAAAAAAAACCTTCAATTACTTTAGGGCAACTTACCTAGGTGAACCTTTATGAGATCTGTGGCTGACAAAGTGTAGTGATTCAAACGGTTCTAATAACCCATTATTTCCAAAATAATTTTGAATTACCGAATTTAATTTAATTTTTAAAATAAAGAAAAGATAAAGAAGTATAAAGTCTTCCTGAAATCGTATCTTTTTTCATTTTGTTTATTGCGGCTATGAGCTAGTTAAAAAATAAACGCCAGTTTTCCACCCTCTGTTTTAACTTCCTCATTTGTGTGGCCTCCCAACCCTTCGGGACTTGTAAACAAAAAACAAAAACGGAAAATGTATACCGACAGAAACCTTAAAAGAAGCCCCTTCCCCAGAAAAAAAGCTATTCCTTGGAATCGTCTTCCGTAATTCTGTAATTCTTTATTGTACTCAAGATAATGGTTACAAAAACAATAATAATAAAGCTGGACTTTTTCACACAGCATCATCTAGCCCCAAAGTAAGCTTGAGCTTGTGTTATGGGTACTAGATGACTGATAAACTACTTATATACTTTTTGTTTGTAAATACATACATATTATACATAGAAACACCCAGACCCGAGACAAATATCTGTAGATCATACAAACATTTGTCCCGCGGCGGGGATCGAACCCGCAACCTTCTGCATCGCAGGCGGACCTTCGCCCACTGCGCCACAGAAGTCGTCACAATATTTAACAAGTACATGTACAAAGACGAGCTTAAACTTAAAAGAGTTTTCTACCAGCAAACCTTTGAGTCTAGGGAGAAGACATTAACAAATGTCTTCACAACAATTTAGTCTTTTTATTGTTTTTAAAAGAAAATTGTATGAAGATCTTAAATCCTTGGAAGTTGTGACATTTTTAACCTATTCACTATTCATATTTAAGTAGGTTAAACATGCCTCTTTCTAAAGGGTAGGCAGAGATCATGAATTTCCACTTTTTTCTTTTTGCAATGCAATTTTAATTCAAAACATTGTTAGGAATTTATTCCTAATACAATATAATTCACACTTAGGTATGTTTTTCTAACGTATAAAGGAACAGAATGGACTTTGTTTCGACAATTTATATCTGCCGTGCCTCTGGGACTTCAGTCGAGAACCTATATTTTGTTTGTTTTTTACAGTGTGTGCTCCCGTGCGAAAACAGATTGCAATCTTCAGCCATTCAACACAAAGACATCCATGACAATCATATACCCATTATAGACATTTGATAGGACAAAATGAAAGTAAAATTCAAATCAAATGGGCCGTATTTTGAGAAAGTGTAATATACAAAAGAACACTCAACTTAGACATGAAAAAATCGGCCACAAATGATATAATTGCTGGTCCTTCGCGCGTTCCTGCACTCGAAATGTGTCGGCCATTTTGTGAACGCTTGGGTGCACAAGATGGCTATTGTTGTTGGCGCCAAAACTTGCGTCACGTTTGCATGTCTGGACAATTGTTTTTCTGGAACATTAGGCCTGAAAGGACTCGTTTTTGTTGAGCACTTTCTGTTTTTATATGTACCTATTTGTAGGTTTGTACGAAATGAAAAAACTAAAATGCTTCTGAAAAATATGGACATGAGCCAAAATTTACTTGGACGTCTGACTACCCCCTTAGACATCTTTAAAATGATTTCTATTTACTTGATTTAAAATCTACTTACTTCTTACGTCTTAAAGATAGGTACAGTCGCGTGATCCTGTTGAATCAAAAATCATCACACACTTTATCATAACAACAAAATCAAGCCGTACAATGCTAAACAAAAACTATCATTAAACCTATTATGGAGTCGGTACCCTCAGAACCCAACCTATCCAACCCCTATGGATGCTCATTTCGGAGTAACATGATATTTTATGAAGGGCATTGTTTAAACTATTGCGTAAGTGACTGTACTACGGGCGAGTATGCACCTTGTGAATGGGGTTATGCAGGACAGAACCAGACCATCACAACAAAACATAGGCCTTTACATCTATATTAGATGATTTATACAGCGTCAGGAGGCAACCTATGCCTACACTTAACGGGATGCGGTAGTGCCTGGGACATTGTTTGAGATGGAATAGGCTTGCCCAGCACCTAAACCATCCTCTCAGCTTAGTCAGCCTGGCCCACAGGAAAGACGACGTCAATACGTGTGGAGCTGACTAAGCTGCGGGTTTCCGCACGAATTCACGATGTTTTCCTTCACCGCTAAGAGCTTGTTAAAGCGCAGATATATTTTACTAAATGAAAAATCCATTGATGCACAGCCGAGATTCGAACCCACGACCTTCGGATTGAAAGTCGAGGCACAAACCCATTTGACCAACACGGCTGTCCTGATGGACAGCCGTGATCATCATCTGTCCTGATCGACAACAAAACCCAAAAAAAATTGGCGCTACTTATACAAAAAAACGAAAGCTTTTCTTTTTAAGCTCAAAAAACCACGAACTCTTACATTAAACTGAAATTTAATCGCTAGTGTGTGCCATAATACCTACCTACGTACCTATTTCATTTTTTTGTTTTAAACTTTACTTAGCATAATAACTTTTTGTCATATAAAATTATATTAGTTTATCACATCCTGCATACGACCATCCAATATCGAGCGAGCATACGTTTCCCGTCTCCCCTTGTCACAGATTAAATACAGTTAGTACTACCTACAAACCATGACACAGAATAAATAGCAGTCAGTAGAGTAAGTTCGTAAAGTATACCTATGTGAAGTATTTCCAACGACGAAGTATTTAGGCCGCCTAATGCTGGCAACTGACGATGTTCAAATCGCGACTGTGTTGTGCACACCATAGATTAGTAAAGTGAAATAAAACCTAAATTAATGGTGCACCTAATGCATTTAGCGTTTGATAATTTTCATGTTAAATCACTCGAGCTGAGCTAAGCATAGTAGGTACACTGAGCTGTCTAAAATTGTAAAGCGAGATTGGAATTCGAACCCACTTCAGTACGCTGTAGCTACTGGGCCACTAAGGGAGATAGTCGTTATTGGGGAGTGTGGGTATCATATTACTGCTGTGCTGTACCTACGATTAAGATAATTTTAGCGGAAACGACAGGATTTCGCTTGTTATAGCAGATAAGCTATTTCTGACTGTGTGTTGTAGTCACAAAACGGAGTCTTAGTAGTAGTAGTAGTAGTGGCAAAGCCGGTACCCGGCTGCAACTCAAAAAGTGCGAGTTCCATTCTCGCTACGGGATATCCTGGGTTAGGTGACGTGTTTGCCTATGGGTTTAATGCTAAAAATATTAATCCTTAATCCATATCCATACTAATATTATAAATGTGAAAGTAACTCTGTCTTGTCTGTCTGTCTGTTTGTTACGCTTTCACGCCCAAACCCTGAAATTTGACATAGTTAAAGGTTGTATCCCAGGGCTACCTTTTATCCCGAAAAAACGAAAAACCCGAGGGACCACGGGTCACACCGCGGGAGCGCAGCTAGTAATTAGGTAAAAATAAAACATAGTGCATTAAAAAGGCCTCTTACCACACTGGTTTGATATAGGTACCTACCACCTAAATACGAGCATAACTACTTAGCTGCTAAGCTAAGCTTGTTGGAAGATATGAAATAAGTTTAATAATAATTACCTACTTAGTTAAAATACTATCGACGAATTAAAATCATAAGTATTTTAAGACAAGCAGCTGCAAAATTATTTATCTCACCATCAAATTCAGAGCCCACACATTTTCACACACCAATACTTCCCGATCCGCATAAAATTGGATTTCGGTAAATAATCCATTTTTATATTTTCAAATCCTGTGTGGTCGCGGGTGTTGCCAGCTCCTTGCATTACGTCAAACTTGTCAGGGAGCTGATCAGGCGGAATACCATAAAAATAAGATTAAAAGTTGCATGGTGCAACTTCGAAGTTTTATTACCTACGGTGATGGGTTGGTGTAAAATGTTTTAGATTCATTTAAAAAAAATTTGGTCTAGGAACATAAAACTACTTGGTAAATTAAATTAAATGGCTTTCGTTGATAAATGCCCAATGGAGTAGAATGTAAAAAAAAACTAAGAAAAATTGAAAAAATTAAAAGTTACACAGTTAAAAAAGATGTTTCATAAGTGTAATAAAATATCGCGGAATCGGATGGTAATTCTTTGGATGTTATACTTCGTCGTAGCTATTGCCGTGTGTTTTTTTTTTAATCCACTGTCTGACGCATGCGCCCGAGTGCACTTTGCGCAGATTACCCAGATCCGTACAAAAATAATGGCAATTTTTTTTTAGTTTGTTATTTTTTCAATAACTCTTATTTTCGCTAGCTTTAACATAAATTCGTTTTGACTGGTTTTAGATAAATATTGATAATTTCTGCGGTTGTGGCGCCAATGCAGTATTTTTTGCGAAATGGCAACTATGGTAGAAGTAAGTAGGTAGGTACTTGACTATGGGGCACCTAGTATTAGGTACCTACTTACCTGCATCGTTGATCTAGAGATATTTAACTAGGTAGGTACTTAGGCCCTTACTAATAAACTTGACATAAAGTTATGTCATGCATAAACTAAAAAATTGTATGGTTATTCATAGGTTATGCATGACATAACTTTATGTCAAGTTTATTAGTAAGGGCCTATGTTTTTTTGTCAATTTTAAATTTTATTGTTGTTTGGTTGTAGAAAAGATTCTTTGTCTAAACTCAAATATCATTTTACTTTACTCTACTTACCGTAGAGATAAATAGGCTAATGTATGGAGCTCAAATCATGTAATAGGTAAGTACCCCAGCTACTTTCGTTAACGTTATCGTAAATCGATTTGGCATGATTTGCCTCCGATGTCCCGTAGATAAGCGACAAATCCTATTATTTCGCTCTCAAACGAATTCGGGTGAAAATTGTCCCATTTTTAACAAAAGGATTTAGTTTGAAATATAAACATGAAAAGGTTTGAATAGGTTACAAAAAGTTTGTGTATGAAGAGATTTGAAGGTGATTTCGTATGAACACGAGACGACAGCCGACAATCGCCTTTGCCGTGTTGGCACAGTGGAATAATAGTACCTAGGTAGGTAGGGATCTAGGCATTCGCTTTTTCATACAAAATTGTGTTACAAGTAACAAAATACAAAAAAAAAGAAATAGACAAAAAACCTTTTTTTTTGTCTATTTCTTTTTTTAACATTTCAAGTTTTTTTTGACGTGACTACGTCTTATAATTCGATAGAGCCGGCTGCACGCACGAAAAAACATGACGTCATGCGGCGTTACCTCGCTCTGAGGCGTTCCATGTAAGGCTTGAAGTGCAAGCGAGAGCGCGGAACGAGCGACAAAGAAGCACAATCGGCCTTTGCGTTCGGCAGCGTTCGACATCCGTCTCTCTCCTACTTGAGTGAGCGATGCGTAGACGTTGTCACGTTCAACTATCGTCAGTAAACCGACTTTACAGACAACCAATTTTTTTTAAATTAACATGAGCGTTGTCATGGAACCGTTTCTATGTGAAAAGGACTTAGGTACCTACTTATTAAAGCACGACCACGAGCGCTTCATCTAGGCAGGCTACTGTAGGACTCTTAATCTGAGACTGTACCATAAGCAAGGTAGACTCTATTAAAATGTGAAAGTTTGTCTGTCTTTGGTTCCTTAGAGATTGCCAATAAGTATTGCCATATAAAAAACATTATTTTTTTGTATTGCCACTATGCATACAAAGACACTGTCCTGTTAACTTAGGATCTATGGAAAAAATGTTTGCAGAAGCCGGCGCGCGGCGCTTTCTCACTTGAACTGGGTCGGACGGAACCACGGGTCGGTACCTTACCTACTTTTCCCTAGTTTTTTCTAATAGGTAAGGTACTTATGATTACCTACCAACAGTAGGGAAGTATTTTGTATTGTCTTATAATAATTTGATTAGTGGCAAATTAGGTATAATACGCACAATCGTTCTCTCTGAAGTAGCTGCGCAGAACCAATCAAAAAAGAATTTTTGATGACGCCTTAAAAAAGTGCTATCTCGCTTAGGTACTCTACCAAACCTGCACAATCGTCTATTGCACCTAACTTCAGAGAGCTAAAGATCCGTTGTGCTTTGTATACCTCCTGCAATAATAGTTTCATTCAGTTTTTTCAGATTTTTCTATTTTCATAACCAATAAAACATTCATCAAATTCTCATAACAGTTTACAGCGTTCGCGAACCTAAATGTTAGCCAAATCAGGGCGCGGATCCACTGTAGTGGGCACTATGGGTATGCCAACAACCTTAATTGACCGAGTGAGCGAGCGAAGCGTCTCAGTTTCTAAATTGGCCAAAAAATGCTTTTGTCTGTCTGTCTGTTCTCGCCTACAGATCGCATTTTTCGACTGGCACACACTTTTTTGTCCACTTGAAAGTACGAGTAGGTACGTATACACTACATAATCTTGGTCAGGGCGTCATCTATTTGTAATTTACATCTCATTTGTAGGAATGCACCACATATCTCTACACTTTATGTTATATGGGAACAACGAACTACAAACAGCAATTTTTTGCTGCGAGTAAGTTCTTCCCCTTGCATTAGGTACTTCGATTCAAGATTGTTACTTACTTTAGTTAGTTAAGACCTTTTTGAATAAACATTCATTTCATTTCTGAATATCATGATCATGAGCGAGTTCATGATCCGACTCGCACTTGACCGATTTTCAGGTGTGCCCACAACCTTTTTTGAGGGATGGATCCGCGCCTGCGACAAATTACTTAGCTGGCGTAGCAAGACTACGCGAAATAGTTATGTAGATAAAGATAAGATAAATATAAAGATAAATTTTATTTCATGAGAAATGGTTTTAGATAACAGTACCTACAAAAAAATGAAATATCAATAAGTATCTAATTAATTTACTTTCTTTTTCAAAAGATCCTTAGATAGAAGCAAAAAAAGAAATTTCAAAAGATATTTGCCTACCTCAGTCAGTGATACTTAACAGTTTTTTCACTCGTCTACGCTACGCCCCGTAGCAAAATCGTAGCACTGATTATCACTACGAATAAAATTGGAGCAGCAGTAGGTAGGTACCAAATAATCAAATAAGTATTGATAAATAGTTTAATAATTAACCTAAATACCAACATTTTATCAACTTGCTGTTAGTTCTTGGTGCCCCAGTAGTAGATAATAAACTTGTAAGGAGCCATTCTTCCATCAGGGTTTGCTCTAGAACGTACTCATCCCCAAATCTACAATCTATCTCCTTCGACATACAAATCGAAATGAGTTCTATTCTGGGCGTAGTAGGCGGTATCATCCAACCAATCAGAATTCAAGGATCACCCTCAAAGGATACCAGGTGGTTTCGATTGGTGGATGTTCTGAGCATCCTTTTATCTCTGTCTGATAGTTCTGCGCTCTCTTTTAGGGTCGGAGGGTTTGAATGAACGTTTGTCTTGTCTCGGTGAAATTAATTTATGAGAATTTTAAATTAAAGATTTATAGCCGGGTACCTACTTACCTACTAAGGTATGTAGTAGGTTGGTATACCACGCTACCTAATAAAATGTTTACTTACTTACTTGCGTTATTTTGCTTTGCGTTATAATACCTACTGCCTTGTTTTGTAAAGCATGCTCTTTTTATGCAATCTTTGGTATAGTACTACGGTACTACCCAAAAAATAAATATTAAGCAATGGTACTTCTGTTGCAAGGGGCAGACGGGCGCAAATTTATTGAGCTGTGCCATCTAGCGGATTTTAAGTAAACTGTTTCTGAATAGTAGTTTTACTACTTGCCACTAGATGGCAGTAAATAATTTAATCAGTTATTCATTCGTTTTTATGTAGGTACCTAATTATAATCCTAATTTTAATTATAATATATGTACTTACAATTTAAATTCTAAGGTTTAGGTAATAAAGATATTAAACCTTAAACATAAGTTGAGTTATTTGTTTTCTTAGCTGGCAACAAAAACTTGACGCGTGTCTTCTCGCGCATGCGCAATGAAGACATTTCGCTGTGAGTTGTGACGCGTTTGACATTTCTGTCATTTCACTTTTTAGATACGTGTCAAGCAAACTTGTGCGTTCGGCTTTTCCAGCCTTTAATTTTAGAATTTAACAGTGAGTACTTGCGTTTTTATACAGAATACTACTTATTTTATAGCAAAGCTATATTGTTTTTAATAAACCCTATAAACTGCAGCCCAAAATCAAAGCCTTAGCTGTGCATTCAAAAAGTGGTGTTGTGATTGAAATTACTTTCTAAATTGCTTATATTATCGGTAATAATTGATTTAACTGTGAAATTTCCATTTGAACGTATAAATTAGTTCCCTCTCATTACGTAAATACCTTTACAGCTCGTTGTAATTGTGTTTTAGGTGTATTTTTTGAGTAAATGTTTCAAACCAGCTGTGTATCCCAAATTCAATAGAGTTCGGATTATTTGCCTTGTCCGCTTCCGTAGAAACAAACTACACAGGTAGAAATAAAGTGAAATCTCTTATAACCTTAATTATCTAACCTTCGAGCCGTATTAATGGATATTTAACACAAAATATCGACTTATCATTGATACCTACTTCTGTATCAATACAAAGATTTAGGCGACACGTAATCAAGTTCTGTGCCAGATAGTGTTTTACGCATGTTTTTAATGTCATTTAAGTACTGGTTTTGAAGTAAATAAGAACAGGTGGTTGAACAAATTGTGTTGTTTGTAAGATACCAACTTCATTGTCTTAATGTCCTACTTATACCTAGCTATTAAACTAGTGTTTGAATTAATTACTTGGTATAAGAGAGAGAGCCGTGTTGGCCGAATAGGGTTGTACCTGGACTTTCAATCATGTAGAAGGTTGTGGGTTCCCGGCCGTGCATCAATGGATTTTTCGTTTCGTATCGTAAAATTTATATGAGCTTTAACACATGCTCTTAATGGTGAAGGAAAACATTGTGAGGAAACCCACAGCTTAGTCAGCTCCACATGTATTGATATCGTCTTTCCTGTGGGCCAGGCTGATTAAGCTGAGAGGATGGTTTAGGTGCTGGGCAAGCCTATTCCATTTCAAACAATGTCCCAGGCACTACAGCGTCCCGTGCAGTGTAGGATGCCTCCTGACTTTGTATAAATCATCTATTAAATATGTAAAGGCCTAAGTTTTTTTTTTGCAAGTGCTTCTTATTGGTGATGCTGACTGTCCAAGTAAATTTCTAGTTTCAAGACAACTTTTTTTATTTATTCAAGTGTTTATTTTGTTAATTCCAGGACAAATATACATATAAATCAATAAAATGGCGCCAAAGCAGAGGATGCGTATTGCCAACGAGATCGCCAGCAAAAACATCACCCAGCGAGGGAACGTACCAAAAACCACTAAGGTAAACTATTTGGTGCTACTTCATAGGTACAGTAAGCTACGAAAGTAGAAAAAAAGTAGAACATTTTTGTAGGTCACTGTGTCAAAGTTTTTGACGTGACTACGTCTTATAATTCGATAGAGCCGGCTGCACGCACGAAAAAACATGACGTCATGCGGCGTTACCTCGCTCTGAGGCGTTCCATGTAAGGCTTGAAGTGCAAGCGAGAGCGCGGAACGAGCGACAAAGAAGCACAATCGGCCTTTGCGTTGTCACGTTCAACTATCGTCAGTAAACCGACTTTACAGACAACCATTTTTTTATTGTAATCTTGGTTTCTGTAAAATATTATTTTTCCGAAAGTTCAGAAGCATTTTGATGTTTAGAGAAGTTACCTAATTTTTTTAGATAAAACTTTGTTAACTACCTACAGAATTACTTATGTTTAGAACAGTGAGTGAAGCTGCGGGCAGGCAGCTAGTCAGTTATCTACATGAATACAACAATGTCAAACTTGTTTGTGACAATTCTGGCTCTTACGTCATGTATAATTATTATCATGTAAGAGAATATTATTAATTAGGTCGTTACTTAATGACAACGAATGTATTACATTTACCTACTAACATCATGAAGTGGAAAATGCAGAAATTACATTTTAATTTATTTTGTTCGTGTCACTAGTTCTTTCGAACCAGTGTGGTGAAATGATTACAAGTGCGCCTCAAAGAATCTTCTTTCGTGCACTCAATTTTTAATTATTAGTACGTAATCTGTAAATCCTAAATTATCAAAACTAGTATTTTAAATGCCTTTGCATGTTTTTTACTCCATTACGCTGAAACGGCTGAACGGATTTGAAATAATTTTGGTCGAGTGAGTAGATTATACCCGGATAACATGGGCTACTCTTTATGCCTATATCTTTTAAGTTTTTATCCCGGAAATATGAAGACCTACTTTTATTCCCAAGCGGCCGCAAAAAACACCGCAGGGGCAATTAGTGTTAAAATATGCACTCTACCATGTGCGTGAAATTCTGATAAGATATTAACACGTGGTGTATCGTGTTGTGTTTTTAAACAAAATAAATTGCGCATTTCTTTTTTATCGCAAAAAATAAATCAATGTTATGCCTTGGTCACCTGTAATTTATGTTACGGTACACCATGTGTTTTAATGCGAATTAGACGTACGTTGCACAATAAAAGTTTTGCAAAAAAACATTACTAAAGCGCCTTCTTCGATACACATAATGTGTACCCTCATAACCGGAAAAGTCAGCTATTTACTAGAACTCCTCATTGAAAAACTGTAAAATCCGTGATGTGTGCTAAAAGCTATTAAAACCCCTTTCTCAAGTGGCTCTAGCAAATATTTTTTACCTGGTAAGAGTCTGGTCAGAAAGGGTAAAAAATACTTAGTAATAATAATGCTTTTGCTATGTTGTTGAACCTGGTATACTCATATAAAATACTAGCCTACATCTGCTTAAGTACCTATTAGTTCGACTGTACAAATCTATTATTTTAGATGTGGTATGAAACAGAAATATTTTGTGGGTCGAAACAGAAATAAAATATTTGTGGCATCAACCTGTGGGTCGAAAAAGAAAAACACCAAGTTTTTAACTTTCTAAAGTCACGACTCATTCCCTTTTTTTATGATGAATGGATCGGCTCTTGACCTCGAGCGAGACTTACACAGGCAAGAAGAAAAGCAGAAGAATAAAAATATTAAATTAGAATTTTATTAAGAACTAGTGGACCCGGGCGCGACTTCGTCTGCGCATTGTTTTGCCATACAAACTTTAGAGATAGAACTGCCTTGTTCCAATCCAACCCATGAAAACACTGAATTTCATTTTTGGATTGCTGTCATTAAAATTGTTCAAAGCATTGTGGAACGAAATGACATCCCCATTTTGAAAAGTCAAAAGTTATTGGCTGTCATGCAACCTTGAGCAGTGCTCTTTGTGTCAAACAGAGTACTGCTAAAGTTTTTATACAATATTCCCGGTATCCTTTTACTTATTTTTTGGTTTTCAGGAACGTTTTTCGGGGTAAAAAGCCTATATGCTATTCTGGAGTTACCTTTCACCTTACCAAATTTCATTGTAAACTGTTTCGTCGTTTGAGCCTGATCCTTACACAAACATACAAACATCTAAACAATCCGCTTATTGCTATATATTATTGCTGAGTTAGGCTCCATTTTGCAGCAACCTAAAATTTAAGTTATTCTCGTGTCTGTCGTGTTATGTACCTACTTATCGTTGCAAATAAAACATTTTCTATTCTATTCTATTCTATTTCTAAACAAACTCACAGACTTTCACCTTTATTATATGAGTGGGATTAGCAGGTTAAGAATGAGGAAAACTCTTCTATATTTTTTAAACAAACTCTTTCTATTCTTTCCAGGAGAAGGAAGATCAGTACCCAGTAGCGCCGTGGTTGCTCGCTCTGTTCATATTCGTGGTCTGTGGCTCCGCAGTCTTCCAGATAATCCAGTCCATCCGACTTGCCTAGACCAAACTAGACTTGTGGACTGACATAGTTTTATTTACGTTGTGCTGTACAATTCTGATATAATTGAAGCTTACAGACGGTCGGGTCAATAGTTGACATAGAATTTTGATTTTGTACGGTCAAGATGACAAGTCATATATGAATGATGGACCGTTTGTTTGTCATAAAGTATGATATGTCTGATTTATTAAGACTATTTCATATATCCAGCATTCTATATGAATTATCTTTATAAATCATAGGTATAGAATTCAGTTTCTTAATGTTTTTTTTTATTATGTCAGAATTGTACTTATCAGATATTTTAATGTCAATTTATTTTATAAATCTGGCAGTAACATCAGTTAATTTTAGCAGCTAAAATGTAATCTGTCAGTTACGCCACGACCGACCACGACCTTAGCTGGTTTTGTGGTGAGACCTGTTATATTGTGCTAATTTATTGAGATTCGTGCCACAAGTCCCTAAATTAAAATCATAATCAATCAACTTATCATTCAAGACTTTTTATCGAAGATAAGTCTAAGAAAGGCATTCCTTTTCGAGCGTTTTTACTAAACGGGTAAAGTATTTAAACAACCAAAAATCACATACATTTGTGAAGCTAAAATGGCTACATGTTTGATTGACATTATGAATTGTCAACTATTACTTTCAAAATCAGAAACGTGACACTTAAATTTGTTTTCTATATCTGCTGCAGCTTAAAATTATTAGTTAGTTTTACCCTTTTGTGTAAAAATGCTCAAAACTGCGCTGGTAACCTAAAAAGGTTACATCATAATCTGTCTAGTAATTAAGCTCAGATTTTATAATCTCATAATAAAAGTTATTCTTGTATAATAAAGTATATTTAAGATAAAACAGCGTTTTGAATCAATGTTGTTTTAAAAATTCCATTCCTTTTTGACCAATTATACGTTCAGACGCACAAATGCTTTGTTACAAGTTTAGTTCAATTTTGTTATATTATTGCGTCACTGAATGAAATTTGTCGGTACTATTTTTAATTTAATATAATTGATTTGATTAAATACAGTATATTTGTCAAACTTTGTGTTTTCATTATGTATCTTGATATGTTCTCACTCCGTCTTATTACAAGAAAATGAACCGAGTTTAGACTAAGACTAACTAAAAAACTGTCCCTAGAAAAACGATCTTTAGATACTCCTACATAGAACGCTTTTTTATGGTAAGTTTTATTTTGACATGTGTCAACATGGGGTTTAACGTTTATGTAATAAACAGCGTGTCTTAGTAATGTTTCAAGTTGATTTGTTACTTGAAAGTTTTTTACCTAACCTAACCTAACATTAAGAAGCTTTAAGGCTGGTTTAAATACTAGCAGCCTTACAGATTAACGTGGTATGAAAAATTTCATTTGTAAACTTAGAATACTTATTCTTACTCTTGAGTTTATCCTTGGAATATATAGGTACCACGTTTATTTTAAGGCCTTAGGGCCCTTGTTAATAAACGCGGTGTAAAGTTACACCGGGTGTAACTTAGGAGTAACCATACAATTTTTGGAGTTTAAACCTGGCGTAACTTTACACCACGCTTATTATTAATGACCTAGGAGTTTTAGTGAAAAAAATAAACAATTTTAATCGGTAATCCGTATAATTTTAAACTAAAATTTTACAATTTCGAGAGCGTTCGTATTTTTACTTATTTATTCACAAATTAAACTATATGGTACAATCATTTACATTTTGTCATGTGATATGTGTCTCTTAAAGTACAGTCAGCCGCAAAAGTTCTCATGGCGTCGATGGTATTTCTTTTGCGACTGACATTAAACCTAAATTAATATGAGCACCTAATAAATAGCACCAATTTTCAAATTTTGCTGAATTTTCTATAAAACAAGGTTTTCTGAGACATGTTTCATGGGTAATTTAATTTTGTTAATTGTATTTGCTTCAAAACTTACATCTAAATAATCATAGTTGTGCGTTTTTACAGTACAAAATGGTATGTAGGTACACTTGATGTCATAATTCCATAAATGGATTAAAGTGGAACTCAAATTGGAAACAAAACCATTGATGGATCAGAGTGGAACTCAAAGTGGAAACAAAACCATTGATGGATCAGAGTGGAACACAAAGTGGAAACAATACCATTGATGGATCAGAGTGGAACTCAAAGTGGAAACAAAACCATTGATGGATTAAAGTAGTGGAAGAAAAAGTAGAAACTAATCCCTTAATGGATTTGATTACTGGATCAGAGTGGTATAGGGCACATTTTATATTTGATGTATCACCTTTTCTATTCGAAACTAATTGATTTATTTTCTAGTGACTTATCAAAATCTGAATGGTAATTTAAAACAATTATTCTATCGGAAATTTTAACGTGGGATAAGGTCACGGAGATCATGATGATGATGATTCTATCGGAAATTTTCTTACTTTAGAAATTAGGTACATGTCAAAAACAATATTATTTAACCAGTTAACATTTTTAATTAATTATCTTAGTTGTTAAAGTATCATTTATTTTGCCTACACAATTTTCATTATTTGTTATCTTCTTCCATATCGTTTAGTGCACGAAAGGAGCCTCTTAGAGGCGCACTTATAACCCTTTCACCACACTGGCTCGAAAGAACTGGTGACACGACAAGAAGAAGAACAGTATTGAAGAATATAATTGATATTCTGGTGATGTATTTGTTATGCCATCTGATAGATATGAGAAATGAACCTACTACCTACAGAAGAATAAGAAGTCCAGCTTCTAAAATTAACCGTAAACCAAGCAGAAACTGTAGGCTACTATTTTTTATTGGTTCAAAAATATGACTACAAAATACTACTTAATTGTGACAAATTAAGTAGATGCTCGTTATATCTTTGCGCATGATGTCTTGAATATAATTGTAGAAAATATACATAGTAACCTAAATAACGTTAATTAACCTAAATAAGGTACGTAGGTATACTTTAGAATAGTTATTGCGTTTTAACATGGGAGCCAAGATGGCCGATTTGCAATCCCTAATGTATCATAAAGCATTCTAAATTTGAGGCTATATGTAGGAGGTATGGTATGGTTTCCATAATTCTTAGTAGGTAGGTAATACTTTTTTGCCCGACTCTAAAAAAAAGGGTTATTTTCTTGCCCCACTTATTAGTCAATGTTAAAAAAAATACTTTGTTAATGGTAAACATAATTTTTCAGAATAAAGTTAGTACTTAGCGATTGAAAAATACTTAGGAGTAGGTAAAAAATGATTTTTTTCGTGTTGTGTTGCATTGTTCCGCAAAGATATAAAGGCATCTATAAACAATTAAACTACTTGAGAGTATCATAAATGGCCTCATTGGGATATGTACCATTCAAATGAATGCTATTACTAAAACTTAAACTATCTTTACTGATATTGCTAAGACTAACCGAATTGTCGTGTGTATCTTCGATGGTTTCGATCGGGTAGTCGTCCATATTACTAGTTATTTCTAAACGTATTGCGTGGATCTTTTGTTCTGTATCCCAAGAATCAACTGTGACAGTTACGTCATTCTTAACCTCAATTTCCTCATCTTCACTAGAAGTAACACTGGAGTTGTCTAAATCAAAGTCTGTTGTTTTCTCTATAACGACGACTTCGATATGCCTGAAGGGGTTCTCTTGGTTTTCGATCATCTGTCTCGCTCTCTCGTCATTTCGTATCGTCACTTCCTTTTTGACGTTGCAGATGACGGGGTCATTGGCTAGAACATCAATGTTGTTATCGTACTCCTCTTCAATTTTCGGTGGGCAAATTTCAGCGTAGATATTATCAGAATTGTCTGATTCTATTTTCTCTTCTTCTAAGCGCACAGCGTCTGCTACTTGCCCGTAAGGAAGGTCCTCTATGACTGGTAGTTTACGTTTCTGTATCGAAGATATTGATCTCCGAACTTTGAACTGTACCGGCTCTTCCTCAGATATGTCTATCGAAGTCAGTTCATCTTCTATCTCTGATTTAGGTGTGGGAGCTCTGGGCTTGTCAATCTTCTTCCTGAAGTTGACCAGCTTATCAGTTTCGACGGATCTTTCAGTCTTTGTCGGCATGCTGTTGCTGTTACCCTCTTTCTTATCTGTCATTTTCTTCGGATGGAGGAGATTTGACGTTGACTTGCTCAGGACCCTTTTGGTTTTCACGTGGAATTCTGAGCACAGTTTCTCCGTGATAAATGAATGTTGCTTGTAGTTTATTTCAAAGTCACTATCGTTGTACAAAGATCCGACACCAAACATGTTAATTTCTTCACAGCTTTGGATTTGGTTGTACGATTCTGACTTGACCATAGCTTTTTCTGGGATGAGATCGGGTTGTATCCTCTGCCGCCTTTCAAGGTTTGAAGAGGACTTGGTAGCAGAGGATTTTTTCAGCATATTTTCGTCTAGAGACTTCAGTTTTCTGCCTGAACTGGTATCACTCTCCATAGACCCGCAGTAGTTGATCTGATCGACACTGAGGTTCTTTTTACCATGCTTCATGTGTATTCCACTGTCGTTTTCAGAGTTGTCTGGTATCCCGGTCTGTACTGAGACGGATTTAGTTAGAACTGGTTTCTTATGACTGGAGCTGCATTGACTTGTCCCCATGTCTGATGAGGAGGTTGTGAGACTTTTGTATGAATGACTCTTTTCTGCTGTGCCGTCGCTTTTCCTCGCCGCGCCGAATCTATCCTCAATAAGCTTCGCCATGTCTTGGTAGCGCTCTATTGAGCTATGTTTCTCGCCTAAGGGGTCGAAAGGGTCCTTGACGTCATGATTTCCTTCATTCTTAGTCGTGGTTTTCTCATCCAGCTTCTCTGTGCTCTTTAGCAGTTTGAAATTCTTGAACCATTTATGTTTTTTCTGGCTAGAATCTTCTCGGAACACCTGCATCTTGTCGCTCGTAAACTGCTCTTCGTGTTTTTCCTCGCTCTTCTCCTCTTTCCCCTCGTCGTCGCTGTACACGTCATAATTCATATGCTCGAGTTCGTTTTTGCTTAAAAATATGATAGACCCTTCTGTCTCATCGGGTATATCCTTCAGAACCTTCTCGCTTTTACCGAAAAGCCTGGACGTGTCTATTTTCAGACCTTGCAGAGTGAATTTTCTTTCTTTCTCAAATTTTACAGGTTCATCTTCTTTGTCTTCTTTCTTGTGGACAGATGGGTTGGCGTAGGAGATCTGCCTGATCCAGTTGTCAACGTTAAGTTGACAGAAGGTTAGTGCTTTTTGGAGGCGGGCTGAGAGAAACATTCTTTTTTCGTTCTCGAAGCCGAGCTGGGTGCGGCGGACCCTGATAGTTCCGTTGAGAGGGAGGAGTTGGAGTGCTTCCTTAGCGTGGTAGCGCGGGTCCACCTGCCTGCTGGGACTGGAGGGCAGCGAGCCGTACTCCGGGAGGGAGCACATCACCAGCACAGGCTCCGTGACCGCTGCCCGCAGCAGGAGGTCGTCTGAAACGGGAATATACGATTTTAGAAAACAGAATTTTACTTCTCTAGTATAGTATTATATTGTCTGTGCTAGTACCAACGGAATCTAAAGATCTGATACAATTTTAAGGATCTTGTAAACTTTTCGATTCATACTAAATTATAAGGGAAATTAAATGTTAAAAGTTTTTCAAGGGTCTAACGGCATTTAAGTCGAAACATTTATTCAATAAGACCGCTGAGCATGCTTTTTTCACTTTAAAGCTACTCCTATTATTGTTCCTGACGAATGTCGTGAAGAACCAGGAAAAGAAGCTAGACCAGCTTGCTGTCATTTGGATGGGAATTTAATCATCTCCCTAAATTATGGTTTAGCTTACCTCCAACATCATGCGCCATCTCGATGGGCACGGTGCCGGCCAGCAATCGCACGCGCGCCGGCAGCCGCCAGAGACTCAACAGGTGCGGAAGGCGGTGCGCGCGGGAGCCCGCCTCGGGAGGCGCGCCTTGGGGCTCCACGGGGGGCCACTCCGCAGGTGATAGCTCTTCTGGGCATACCTCGTAGTGCTCGCCTTTCGTGTTTATCGGCACGAATAATTCCTGGAAAGAAAGAAAGCATGGTGATGACTGTGTCCGCAAGGCAGTAGACAATCTCTCAGATAGAGATTATTTTTTATACCTAAGTGTTAACCTCACACTTCTTAATAAATATTTTAAAATGCATAATATTTTGGATGCATTCAGGGCTGGTGCGACGTGGTAGTGGGTGGGAACCGACACAACTGGAAGCAACCTTTGCCCAGCAGTGGGAAAGTATAGGTAGATTAATTTAAAAATTAGTATTTTAAGTAGGTACCTAGGTATATTTAAGGTCCGAAAAGGGCAAACTGTTTGTATATTTTATTTGTTAACAAACCTACCATCTTTGTTAAATTCAACAGTTTACAATAAAAACTTATCTTATCTTAAGTAGGTACTTAACCAATAGTTACAATTACCTACTTAGGTAAACCTATTAGAATGGATTTGCAAATCTCTCAGATTTATTGTGTTAGGTAGACATTCAAGATCCATTGAAGATAAAAGGGGGTTAGTCAAAAGCATGTCGTCCAAGTGCGCATCGTTCCTATTTGCATCTGTTGATTTCAAGGACCAAAACAGGGTTTCAAGACGTACAAAATAAAAATTGCCAGCCGACACCGAGTTCAAGTGTTGACGACCAAATAATACATTCACCGACACGACTGAACCTCAACACAAAACCATCCAGACGCATACCTTAGGCTTATGACAAGGCACGTCCTGACGATAAGGTAACCGAAACTAATCTAGATGTTCATATTTCATTGGTAATGGACTTTCATAGAAGGAATTTTGCATGATCCCGACCCTGAGATAAAATTGAAGTGCTTTTTTTTTAGTGCTGCTACTCGATGATAGATGGCGCTAGTAGTAATGTTTGTGGTCTAAGTAGGTACCTAAAAATGTTCATGGTTCCTTGCATACGATTTTTAAAGCATTTGTGTTATGTACTTATAAAATATTCCATATCCCAGTAATAGAACGTGAAAAACCAAAGTCTTTCGAACAAAGCTAAATATTTACATAAAAAAAACAAAGTCAGGGCTGGCAATGGTCACATTAAAATACAATGAAAATCAGTAAAAACTAAACTAATAAAATAGGAGCATTGACTATCGAAGTCTAATAAATTATTGATAAAGCATAGGTACCCATGTACGTAGTTCCCTACATAATATTACAGTACAGTAGGTAGTAAGTAAGTAGCCGGCCAATGGAAAACCATCCGTGAAGTAGCTGAAGTTAGACGTTTCGAAGTGCAGACTGTGGTGCAGGTAGAGAACTCATTATGAAAAAGTGGATGGCAGTCTGAAATATTTTGACCGGGTTGTAGTACCTACCTACAAAGGGATTAGGTGCTGATTGACCAATAATTCATGTTAGGAGCTATCTATATCTATTGTTTGCCACCTACTTAAACAGGCTAGATCAAAATAAGCTAGGTATTAGACTTACAATGGAGCAATTTTTTGCCTAGATCTAATACGAGTTTGTTACCACACGTAGAAGCGCGGGCGTTGAAAAAGTCATCGATTATGCAAATGGCGATTGCCGTGTTTTTTGCTGTCAAACTTATCTTTTGTTTTGTCATTAATGTTGACGTTTTGGATGTAGTGATTTGTCCAAATTATGTTTATTATTCAACAAGGAACTTATTATATACAACAATTTATTCATCGAAGCAATATCCATTCTTAAAAAAACCAGTAGCTGGCATGGTACCAAGGTTTAATTAAACCATGGTATACACCAAGGACCTATCTCTATAGTCAAATTAATATTTTATGGCACTAGTTTTAATTATTATTAATTTGCTTAAATAGAGATAAAACAATTATGCAAATTATTTGTGTCAAAGCCTGTGCAATGGTCAAAAGAACTTTACCGAATTTGGGTTTCTTACAATCGTCAAGAGATGGCGCTAGTGAGCACAGTTTATTATTTCTATATTCAAAATGCAATAACTCTTCAGTAACTGCACATGTTTCTACGAAAATTAGTAAATTCTATTGTTCTTATGCTTTAAATTTTTTTGATTATGCAAAAAGTTAAAATAAATGTTTTCATGTATATTTTATGTTGTATAGTTCTAGATCGCGCTTACGATATTTTTTATTTAGTTGCACAACTATAGTTTTTAAATTTCGCTGAAATTTGTGTCTATTGAAAGGAGAGACGGTTAGCACTCCCCTTGACAAGGATGGAACACATAAACTGGTCAAGGCACAAATTGACCAGCCATTTTTTTTCAACAATTTTTTATTTTCATATTGGGGTCTTGATTAGAAAATGAACAAAAGCTCCAAGTACTCATTTTCGACAACTATTTTTCTAGCCCCTAAAGTAGGATACCATCACCAGGCGTTCATGACGTCGCGGCCGGAGGAATTTCTTCAGTTGCATTAAACTTTTTTTGAAACATATGCTTAGCCACGCCAGCGTTCATAAACCTCCACTTATCTCCATACATCTCAGCATCCTTACTCAACTTCCTATGAGTTTTCGTCGAAGCTGACGTAGACATCCAAGTGATTATAGCATTTTTGCCGTACAGCTGTAGGTCTAGAATTCCATGGCTAGTGATCAAAGAGCAGTCGGGTTTTAGCACGTAGATATGGGGTAGGCAGGTTATCCCGTACATGAACTTCAGCGTTGGTACCAGGAGATCATCAAATCTAAGAGTGAACCAATTCGCTTGTTCTTCAAAACACACCTTTGCGTCTTCTTCGTTTTCATCCATAGGAACATTTATGACTTCTATGGGCAAGTTAATGCACTTCACGTTTTCATAGATTTCGTAAAACCTCTCTATAATTCCCTCTCTATCTATCCCTTTGGCTGTGAAAAGGAGGACGATAACATCTGCATTTGCTATGATCCAATCTGTCGGTACCTTTTCGTATTTTTGATTGAACAACGATGCTTCTTTTAACCAGTTGTATGGAGTAAATTGCATTGGTGTAACACTCATAGTTCTATTTCGTATGGTTTGTGTGTTTACCTATCTTACTCCAATATTATTTGACAGTGATGCCCAGAAATGACATTTCATGACGAAAAAGGTTTTACTAAATGATAGGTGTCACAAAAAGATGGTCTACGCCTCTACGGTCATAAAATAAAGGACATTGAACATTTTTCATGTAATATTAGGCCTAATTTAAAGGGTTTCGATACGCTTGCAATGAGGCTAAAGATCATAGAATAAAATGAAAATACATTTAAAATACCTGAATAATCTCGAATTTATTCAAAATAAACTCTACACCGCTTGAATTTCAGTTCAAAATCGATGTTCAACTGTTAAAGCGATCGCCCTACGTTTACCTTATACAGTTCAAAGTTGACCCAAAGGCAACAACCCAACGATATAATAGAGAAATATATCTTTATTCCCTAGAAAATTGAGTGCAAATTCCCGTGGGACCGTTTTAAAAACTGCAAGTGACAACTCGGTCAACATCGTCCGTCGCCATCTTTGTTTTGCGAACGTGAAACTTACTTAAACCTTGTGTGGGTTAAAATAGGGTTCAAAGTTGTATAGCTGGTTCTACAGGGTGTATAATAAACTTTGTAAGGTCGTGCCCGATGGACTCGGAATATGAATGACCCAACTATGCCACTCAGACACAATGGTAATCAAATCGTGACCATATAGGAGCGTAAGATGGCATAGTAATGAGCGTACGGGGAATTCTCATTGAAATTCAAACTGTATTACCAGGAAATAGAGGTTATTTTACTGTGGGTTTCTTTTTGACGACAGGTGAGAATGCAATGGACTTTTATGTAGGTAATTGGTTTATCTGATTTTTTCAAGTGACCATGGAAATGATATTTCAAATTACGAATTGGAAATGAGAGAGAAATTTAAATAATGCAGATGATGCTGTGTGAAAAGTCCAGCGTTATTTATTTACTATTTATCTCGCGGCGGGGATCGAACCCGCAACCTTCTGCGTCCCAAGCGGGCTTTCACCCACTGCGCCACAGAAAACGAGAAAGCAAACGAGGTCCAATAAACTATGTTCCCAAGGGCGCCTTTCATGTGCTTAGTATGCAAGTGCCTATTTTAGTCTGTGGGCGTTACAGTTTGGCATAATTTAGGTTCTAAATCCAACCGGTCTAACTGTGGCCTGGGTTTTGTTTGTAGACTGGTTTGTAGAGAACCTCAATCAAAAACAATCTTGAAGATATTTTTGAAGCCTTTAGGTATTATCAACAAATAAACATTCACATTTTTAATATTAGCCTAGGAAAAACCAAATCATTTTGACCTTCGCATCAAAATGGTAGTCACCACAAAAACTACTCATAAAATAATTCGCCAACTTTCTTCGTGTAATGATCTTCAAATAGATTTATCCAATTTGACACTGTCATTGTCGTAATGACAGTGACACTTTCCCACAGTGCGCCGGAAGCTCACTTTTCATCACTTACGAAGTGAGAATAATAAGTGAAGAAGGGTCACTGATTATGTACAGCCAGGGGCACAGTTGTCTAGTTATATTAACCTACGGCTTAGTAGGTACTAATAAGTTTCTGTAGGTAGGTACAGTACGCTCAACTGATCTTTATCTCTTTGAAGTTAGGTGCACTAAACGATTGCGCAGGTTTGGTAGAGTAAGCGCGATAGCACGATGCAAAAAACTAAGCGAGCGAGCAAGGAAGCTATACAACGCTGTCTTTTAGGCGTCATAAAAAATGGTTTCTGCGCAGCTACTTTAGAGAGCTTAAGATTGGTTGTGCGTGCCGTACCTACGTATATTTTTTTTGGTTTAATGTGTAGGTATTGACGTTATTTTCAGAAAAGGTGGTTAACTCGTTCACTGCCATGCTATGCTCTCCAAAAGAAAGAGCCACAGCAGTATTGTTGTGTTAAATTATTTCTTCTTCTTTTATTCTATACGTAAAAAACGATTTCTATGAAAATTATGAAAATTTCATAGTTAGTCAACAACTCACAATTTTTTAAAGAGCTAATTTAAAAAAATATAACCGAAACTCTATCATACAGTTTTCTTTCTGACTGTACTAAAAGTAGAATGCGCCTAGTTTACAAAGAACATTACCATTTTGATTTTTACAACTTTTTTATGTCACCCAGGTGTAGACAGGACAATAGAATTTGTTTTAAATACGTAGCTTCCTTATCAATTAGCTATGTGACTTGAATGATTCTAAGGCCCTTGATAATAAACTTGACATACATAAAGTTATGTCATGCATAACCTATGAATAACCATACAATTTTTTTATTTATGAGTGACATAACTTTATGTCAAGTTTATTAGTAAGGGCCTAAATTTGTAACATAGCAGTATTTGCCAAATGGATAAAAATAAAAATTACTCTAAAGAGATAAATCCGACTGTATTTGGGCGTGTCCTAAAGGTTGCCTGAAAGAAATCACTTTCAGCGATAAGGCCGCCCATTGTACTAAATATCGACCATGCTTTATTTATTTAGACCCTTACTAATAAACTTGACATAAAGTTATGTCATGCATAACCTATGAATAACCATAAAATTTTTTAGTTTATGCATGACATAACTTTATGTCAAGTTTATTAGTAAGGGCCGTTGTGTTTTGTTATTAATTGGTGTACAATTAAGTTATCATTAATTCATTAATTCATTCCTACGAGCTTCAATGTATTTGCTAGATCAACCTGATCTTGGCCCAAACCTAGGACCAAATATCCCGAACCCAGAAATTGATTCTTGAGGATGACAATCGCAACATCGGGTCAGGCTCAAATAGACATACATAAATAAATAATGCTGGACATTTTCACACAGAAGCAAAGCTTGCAATAAGGGAACTAGTAACTGATATACTAGGTACTTATATACTTTTTGTTTGTAAATACATACCTACGTAAGAAACACCCAGACCCGAGATAAATATTTGCAGATCATACAACCATTATCCCGCGGCGGGGATCGAACCCGCAACATTCTGCGTACCAAGCGGGCTTTTACCCACTGCGCCACAGAGGTCGTCGACATGTATTATAATTTCAGTTCATCAATTGATTCGTTATTAAAGACCGGATAGAGGCATTTTTTTATAGAAAACTATGTAGTCGAGTTTAGCTTTTAAATCTCATGAATCAAGAATCTTTAGTAGTTTTATTGCACCCAGTATTATTGCAATTTTAATGGAACATCCAGTGTAATTTCTACTTTTATCACATGAATCCAATTAAACCATTCATCTTTACATTTATAAGCCGACTGTCTACCAAAGCGCGGCGAGTATTTACGTGAGGGCGTCAAGTGAATATGACGTTTTTTCGAGTTTTACGGGAAAACTACAAATTCCTCAGAAATAAAATTTATATATAATTTATGTATAGACCACCTCGAGAGTAGGTGGAAATCGGTCTACAATTGACGGAGATATCGGTGAACATACCGTTATTTTTGTACACCGCCGTTTTTCTGTTTTACTTTTCCAGGCCATCCAAAGATTGTCTGGAAGAGATCTCTTTTAGCGATAGGGCCGCCCATTGTACCTAATTACTTGTTTTCGTGTATTTCCTGTAATGTGTTTCTTTAGCGTACAATAAAGTGTTTTTCTATTCTATTCTATTTTATTATGCGCCCTATATACATATTTTATATAATGGGGTTGTGCCTCGACTTTCAATCCGAAGGTCGTGGGTTCGAATCCCAGCCGTGCATCAATGAATTTTTCGTTTCATAAAAATATGCGCTTTAAAGCGAGCTCTTAGCGGTGAAGGAAAACATCGTGAGGAAACCCGCAACTTAGTCAGCTCCACACGTATTGACGTCGTTTTTCCTGTGGGCGGCTGATTAAGCTGAGAGGAGGCAAACAAGCTGCATAAATCATCTATTACAGATGTAAAGGCCTAAGTTTTTTTTTGTGTTATTTTTCGTAAGAAAATCCTAGCTAGTACCTAAGTAATAAAGGAAGTCTGGTACCTACCTACCTCAGTCTTACCACAGACAATATAGATAGTCATAGGAACTCGGTAACAACAATACATTCACCAAGCTTTGATAGACAGAGTCCTTTACCATTGGCCCATGTCGACTATTTTTATACATTTCTTTTATTTTCAAAGCAGATTCTCATTATATGCGGCCATTTTTCAACCGTGTCAAAATATGGCATGCTCCTTTTTCTACGATGTTTAGAATGGGCGTGGCGCGTTTGTGGGAGATTTATGATTAGGTTAGGTGAGTTGAATAAAAAATAAAGAAAATAAAAAATATGACTATTGCGACTAATCTGTTTTATTAGGGAGTATTACAAGAAAATAAGCCGAGTTTAGTCTAGTTAAAAAACTGTCCCTAGAAAAACGATCTTTAAATACTCGTACCTATATAGAACGCTTTTTTGCCGTAACAGTTTTATTTTGACATGTGTCAACATGGTGTTCAACCAAGGTTTTACGTTTTTATAATAAGCAGCATAGTGTCTTTATTTTAATAGGCTTGACTAGCCATAGCCAGAATAAACTCTATCTCCAAATTCGTTAATAGGTTAAATAATTTAACCAAACTTTTTCCTCCAGGTATCGTACTCTCGCACTGTGATAGTGCTTAGGTCTTATAATCACTTATAATCCTCTCACCACACTGGTTCGAAAGAACTGGTGACACGACAAGAAGAAGAAGAATAAGTGCTTAGGTATTTAATATATTTTAGAACTAAAATAATTAATTTTAAATAATAAACTAAGCTAAATGTGAAATTTAAGTAGGTCGATGAATTCCATCCGCATTTTGTATTAAAAGTATTTTATCGTCTCTACAATCACCTAAAAATAAAGGAAAATAACTTAATAACAACTTAAAGGCCTCGGTAAATTATAATGCGCTTGACCTTACGATGCAGCCTTATATAATTATTGTGAAACAAAACAATACACAAAAGACTACAAAAGTAATTTTTAGCGTAATTAGGGGTGTACCTCATTACGCTAAATTTCTGTTTCATAAAAAATAACGGAAAAAATTAGTAAAAATACGTTATTTTCGGTTTTTAATGATGGAAATATACTTTTTGAAAAAAATAAGCCGCGTTATAATAAAAAAGGTTTTAAATAAAAAAGTACGTTTAACTGGTGAACGATCAGTTCTGTGGTTTGCTTCAGATAATGTAAGTATAAGCACAACGGATCTTTAGCTCTCTGAAGTTAGGCGCAATAGATGATTGCGCAGGTTTGGTAGAGTAAGCGAGATAGCACGATTTTAAGCGTCATCAAAAATTGATTCTGCACAGCTACTTCAGGGAGCTAAAGAACGATTGTGCGTACTGTACATCACTTTCAAAGCAGCTCATTTTCAATAAACAATTTTATCAGCAAAAACAAGCTCCATAAATTACAAAGTTGCTATACAAACATGGACGGACAAAAACTGCAAACAATATAATGTCCAGTAATGTACTAAAACTCAAGATATTTCTAAATCGTGACATCCCTATTTTGATCCTAGCAACTCGGTTCATAGAGGACACTGCCCTGACGTTGCATTATACATCCACAAACAAAACTAAACCTTATTTCTAGACGTGAAAGCGTAATTTAGACTGAGAAGTTTCGATGCTGGTATGAGGTTTTCGCATACAATTCTCAATCAAATTTCTATTATCATAAGGTTGATTGTAAACTGGAACGTCAAAATTGTAAAGCTTGTCTGAAACATTCATGGCAAGTCCTAACTTTGCATATCATGCAGACCTTATAACAACGTAATAAGGTCTAAATTTGAGTGCGATTAAATTGCAAAATCTTTGGAGTCCCTACGTGATATCTGGCCAACAAAATGGAAAAGAATGAGACCTAGGTAATGTTATTTTCAGTGTTATGACTGAAAACCTGAAAGACAGAGTTATGTAGAGATACATAGATAGAAGATAGAAAAGCGAAAAAAAAAGGCGACGCGTGATCCGAGAGCTGGCACATTTTTGGCTCAAAGGATCAGCATTGCCATCCAGCGTGGTAATGCCGCCAGTGTTTTGGGCACGCTTCCGACTGACAGTGACCTGGATCAGTTGAGCTATCTATAGATCGTTTCTAACGATCCTTAGATAGCTTGACTAATCCTGTTGTATTTTGTAAATATGTATGTGTAGCTTATTTTTTTAATATATAGAAAATACTTTATTGTACACCACATGGATATCACAGCAAAAACAAACAAAGATACAGGAGAATATTTAAAGCGAAGTACAATAGGCGGTCTTATCGCTGTGAGCGATTCCTCCCAGAGAACCTTAAGATGAACTGGATTAGAAGACGGTGTAAATAAAATATGTTTATAAAAACGAATAAATAAATACTAATAAATAAATTAAAAAGATACAGGATGCTGCAATGAACAACAGTTTATCTTTTATCATTGTAACTCAGTAAAATAGACGCAAAATTATTTAAGGTGCATTTAGACGATACGGTATGACGCACGTTTTGCTAAGCTAAGTCCATTCAGCGTACGGTCTCCAGTTAGAGTTAGCGCATTTACACGACACGGTATACCGTATGACTAGGTTACTTAGTCGCACGGTGAGCGCGCCGGGTGGCTAACACTGCGGCGAGTAGGGTTACCATACGGAAAATTTTAAACGCGGACAAAGACCAGAGAAAAAAATCTATTTCAATGGAAAAGTCGCGAGTGCGTGGGCGTTTTCGTGGGCGTGGGCGTGGGCGTGGGCGTGGGCGTACGCGTGGGCTCAGAATTTCTCCTATAACAAGGTCTATGTTGGTAACACGTAAGTGAAGCCACGTGCGTTCCGCAAGCTCACATACCTAAATGTACGTATAGGTACACGTTGATATTTTTATCTTAATAATAATAATCGTCCTGTTGTAGGTGAATTTGATTATTTTTCTACTTAAAAAAAGAATCTTAAACATATTTTGTATCTTATTATCTTAGAAAAATCCTGATAATTCTAAAATAAAACGACATGTCTGGAGAAATTTTAACGTATGGTCACTGTAAAGTAGGCGGAACCTGGCCACAGATTACAGAGAGTACCAGTCATAGTTACCTAGTCATGCGTTTTAGCGTACGGTATAACGAGACTATACGATATAATGTTGTATGAACCTTTTTAAAATTTCGGCGTGCAAATCAAGTACACTTTGGTGTAGTGGTCTTGTCGGCCGGTTCTCAATATGAGATGTGCCGGTTCGATACCATTAGAAAATTATTTTAATTTTGCTTTTTTTTTTTTTTTGCTTTACTTTTTTGTATTTTTTTTATGTTGATTGCGAAAAAAGAAAATAAAATTTAAATTCAAGGTACAAAAAAAGGTACTTACACTACATGCCTAGAATCATTTTCCTTTTTGTTTTTTTGCTTTACTAGTTTGTAATTTTTTATGTTAATGGCGAAAAAAGAAAATAAAATCAAATTTCAAGGTCCAAAAAGAGGTATTTAACTACTTACTTACACTACTTTCTTGCTTAGATGGTAATTTTATCAATTTTAAGCTGACTATCATAGGACAACGTACCTACATACCTACGTATGTACATACCTACATGGTATGGATCCTATGACACCTACCTATCTAATGGTAGGTTTACCTAATGATACTCATACGTAACAGAAAAAAGTGAAGCAAAAACTAAAAGAAAGTGGTTCACGACTTCCAGTCCAGGGCACGGTAGACATTTTTTTCAGATCGTTTGATATAATAGGTTTTGCTGTGGATCTACCTACTTTACAGCACCCTACAGTTAAAACTGAGGAGTTGGCTACACTGGCTGTGGCTTTGTATCTAGCTCTAGAAGTCTAGAGAAACGACAGAGAGTTGCTTCATCAATGTGTTTCTAAATAGGTAGGTACTTACCTACTGGGACATTTTGTGAAATTGTTAATAAGTAGGTACCTACCTACTATAATAGTATAAACTATTATAGGTACATCTCACTAGGGTAACACGGTTCTCAACACTACTTAGAAGTATGTACATAGGTACCTACCTACCCGGGTAGGTAGCATACCTAGGTACATATTCTCATCTATCTACCTACTTAGGTACGTGTAAGTATTTATTTAGGTACCTACCTACATTGGTAGTATGGTACCAAAATAGGTACCTACGTAGAGTATTTTAATAGGTTTAGTCCTGTTGGTAGGTACTCAGGTAGGTCGGTCCTACCTAGGTACTATCATAAAGCTGTATCACATAACTACCTACCTACTAGGTAGGTACCTACCATCCCAACAATGTGGTAGGTAGGTAGGTAGTACTTAGATAATTACTTTTTTGTTCGGACACGTTTTGGTAATAAGTTACTCGCTACTCGACTAAAATACAAGACTAGTCCGAACTACGCAATAGTGTGTGTCACAGAACTATAGTTCTGTGGTGTGTGTCATTCACAGTGTCATTATTACTGTCATTTTTATCTATTCTCCGGTAGGTACCTAGACAATTCGCTACTATGATGCTAAGGAAGCTGAGACAGGTACAGTTCTTCCAACGGATCTTGACATTCGTGAAGTTACCTACAAATTTTTATAGAATAAAATCTTCACAGTTAGGAAAGTGTGTACCTACCTAGGTATAAATTTACATATCTGCGCGTCTGGGATTCGAACTCGCAGCCTTCGGAGGTAGGTTGATGAGGGTACGTAGGTACATCTCACTAGGCTAACACGGTTCTCAACTCTACTTAGAAGTATGCAGGTACCTACCTACCCGGGTAGCATACCTAAGTACATATTCTCGTCTATCTACCTACTTAGGTACGTGTAAGTATTTATTTAGGTACCTACCAACATTGGTAGTATGGTACCAAAATAGGTACCTACGTAGAGTATTCCTGTTGGTAGGTACCTAGGTACTCAGGTATAAACGCATATAAATTTTTCGAAACGAAAAATCCAGTGATGCACGGCCGGGATTCGAACCCACGACCTTCGGATTGAAAGTCGAGGCACAACCCCATTCGACCAACACGGCTTCTAGGTAGGTAGGTTATACATTTATAGGTAAGGTAAGTATACTAGTAGCTAGTAGGTAGGTACCTACCTACTTATTCACAATTTCGCAAAATTTCCCAGTAGATAAGTACCTGCCTATTTAGAAACACATTAATGAAGCAACTCTCTGTCGTTTCTCTAGACTTCTATAGTTAGATACACAGCCACAGGCAGTGTGGCCAACTCCTCAGTTTTAACTGTAGGGTGCTGTAGGTAGATCCACAGCAAAACCTATTCCCTATAACAGCATAATATGATCTGTGCCTATACGTGTGTAAGTACAATATTATCTACACTATCTACACTAATATCTACATCTACACTAATATTATAAAGAGGAAACATTTGTTTGTTTGTTTGTTTGAATTGAATAGGCTCCGAAACTACTGGACCGATTTGAAAAATTCTTTCACCATTAGAATCCTACATTATCTGTGATGAACATAGGCTATAAATTATTTTCAAAAAAATTAGAGATCCTTATGAAAATTGCAATAATGTAACCAAAGGTGTAAAAATTTTGAACATAAAATTCTTCATATCGCGTGCGCTGCGAAAACTATTGATGATAGAACAAAAAAATGTTCTACAATATTAAAGAACGTATCAATATCTACAAAAAAGTCAGCGATAGCATATGTCCAACTATTGTGGTTGTGTCAGAATAACAACTTTTATAATTTAAAAAGTGAATAAAAATGCCGACCAAAAGCAGACCACGTTATTCTTATTTTGGTATTTATTCTTATCCAAATAAATTCCTTCGTAGTAAAGGCTGTTTCAGTACCCGTCGATTACTTTTTGAATGATTGAAATCGGACATATTATTCAAAAGTTATCATGAGTTTAAAAATGTAAGATACATCGCGACCACAGAATAAATATCAGTTAGTACGGTAGGACAAGTGTCTGGGATTTTTAACACAGGTAACGGGATATTAACCATGATTAATACCATAGATAGGTACTATTGATCATGGCGTATGCAACTGCGCCGAAATATCGGGAAACTCAAAAAACATTAAATCATGGTAAATATCCCGTTAACTGTGTTAAAAATGTTGAAAACCATGATAGTTTAAAAAGTGTCTGGGAACTATGGAATGGTAGAGGGGAGTGGTAATATATCAATGAAATATATATGGCAGGTAGGGGAGCATTGGGCAGTAGAGAGGTTTGGACACCCCCGTGTCATGTCGGCCAGAAACCATCATGCCTATCGTCAAATCGGAATTTGATAAGTTAGAATTGACCATGTATGGGGTTGGATTGACATGATGGTGTATGGCCGGCATAACACGGGAGTTTGCCGGTGGTGTCCAAACCTGCCTTACTGCCCAATACTCCCCTACCTACCTTAGACCTTACCTACATATTAACCTCTAAACTTTAAAGGATCATACATCCCGCTCCGGGACCGCCATGTTATCCATACTTCCATACTAATATTATAAATCTAAAAGTAACTCTGTCTGTCTGTCTGTCTCTCTGTCTATCTGTCTGTCTGTTTGTAATGGATTCTAATTTGGCATGGATAAAGATTATACCTCAGGGACGGACATAGGCTACTTTTTTCTTTTAATATTTATAAGGGGGCGTGAAAATAAGGGTTGCAAGTTTGTATGGGGAAAAAAGTTCAGCAACCCTGGGCGAGGTCATAAAGATGATGGGTGACCGCCACTTTTTGCTATGTTCTTGCATTGCAGATTTTTTTGTTTTTTTTCTCATTTTGCATGGTAAATGATTTTTAAATTAATAATAAACATGAAACATGTATATTTCCACTCATAAATACATCCGAAATTAAGATTTTTTTTATATTTAAATACTTTTTCCTTGGCTTTGGTTAGAACGCCATCTGTAACACCCGAGGTCAAAACGGCTTTTTACTTTTTTCTCCTAGGTGGCGTTTCTTTTTGCTTAGACTTTTCGATAATTTTTATAGGTTTTCAAGTACCCTACCTACTTATGTTACTTTACTGACAAAGTCGCGGGTACCAACCAGCTAGAAAATAAAATATTTTTCCTTGGCGTTGGTTAGTAACGCCATCTATGTTTTTCATTTCCACAACCAGGTAGCGTTGCGTGGTCAAGAATGCAGATCATTTAGCGTTTTGGAAATTAAACTTTGAAGTACCTACCTACTTAATGATTTATCCGAAGTTTCAATTTTTAATATTAAAATTATTAACACAACTAGATGGCGCTGCTAATTTTGACCGATTTCTAGATCGCGCTATCGTTGCGTTTTGTCAAGTTTACTTTAGCCTGTGCTTTAGCTTATACTTATTTCTCTGATCTTATTCTAAAATAATCCTATCCCACTAAAATTATTAATTGATCGAAGATTATTAATTAAAGTTTATTAAATAAAGACCGTATTTTTATCTTATAATATAAATAATTTTTATTTTTTCAAAACAACATCTATGGGTGGTGCAAGGCAGTTTCAAAGTCGTAAGATTCGAAAAGAAAGTCTGTGTTAGTGAATGTTTGTTTTGTTGCTCCGTGACGACTTAACCGATTGTGATGAAATTTGGAACGTAGATGCTTTAAGTACCTACTTGAATATAGGCTTATTTAATTTGAAAAATCAACCCATATGTATGTTTTACAGGGTGTTAAAGTTAGAATGGAAAATTTGATTCCTTGGTCTGATTCACTGCAAACACAGTGTAAATAAACTTTAGGTAACACTCCTGCACTTGAATCCTAATAATGCGCAGACGAAGTTGCGTGGGTCAGCTAGTGTGTAATATATATGTTATGTGTATGCCTGCGACGCAGAAGGTTGCGGGTTCGATCCCCGCCGCGGGACAAATGTTTGTATGACCTACAGATATTTGTCTCGGGTCTGGGTGTTTCTATGTATAATATGTATGTATTTACAAACAAAAAGTATATAAGTAGTATATCAGTTATCTGGTTCCCATAGTACGCAAGCTTTGCTTAGTTTGGGGCTAGATGATGCTGTGTGAAAATGTCTTAAAAAAAAAAAAAAAAAAAAATGTAACCAAATAGGTAGATGCTACCTACTTATTTAGTTACATACTTAGCCACGGAGGTACGAGTAGGTACCTACCTACCTATGTAGTACTCATACCAACTTACTTACCCAAGTACCTACCTACTTTTTATTAATTTTGGAAGCCTATCTGATTTACCTACCCCTTTGACAACTTTAAAGTGTTGAAAGGATCTTGAGTGACGATCTGAAAAAAATGTCTACCGTGCCTTGGAAGTCGTGAACCAGTTTATTTTAGTTTTTGCTTCACTTTTTTCTGTTAGGTATGAGCATCATTAGGTAAACCTACCATTAGATAGGTAGGTGTCATAGGAACCATACCATGTAGGTATGTACGTAGGTATCATGGAATGGTAGGTATGTAGGTACGTTGTCCTATGATAGTCAGGTTAAAATTGATAAAATTACCATCTAGGCAAGTAGTGTAAGTACCTCTTTTTAGACCTTGAAATTTGATTTTATTTGCTTTTTTCGTCATTAACATAAAATAATTACAAACTAGTGAAGAAAAAATAAAACAAAATTATTCTAGGCAAGTAGTGTAGGTACCTCTTTTTGGACCTTGAATTTAAATTTTATTTTCTTTTTTCGCAATCAACATAAAAAAAAATACAAAATAATAAAGCAAAAAAAAAAAAGCAAAATTAAAATAATTTTCTAATGGTATCGAACCGGCACATCTCATATTGAGAACCGGCCGACAAGACCACTACACCAAAGTGTACTTGATTTGCACGCCGAAATTTTAAAAAGGTTCATACAACATTATATCGTATAGTCTCGTTATACCGTACGCTAAAACGCATGACTAGGTAACTATGACTGGTACTCTCTGTAATCTGTGGCCAGGTTCCGCCTACTTTACAGTGACCATACGTTAAAATTTCTCCAGACATGTCGTTTTATTTTAGAATTATCAGGATTTTTCTAAGATAATAAGATACAAAATATGTTTAAGATGCTTTTTTTAAGTAGAAAAATAATCAAATTCACCCACAACAGGACGATTATTATTATTAAGATAAAAATATCAACGTGTACCTATACGTACATTTAGGTACGTGAGCTTGCGGAACGCACGTGGCTTCACTTACGTGGTACCAACAACACACGCGACTTTTCCATTGAAATTGATTTTTTTCTCTGGTCTTTGTCCGCATTTTAAATTTTCCGTATGGTAATCCTACTCGCCGCAGACTTAGCCGCCGGCGCGCTCACCGTGCGACTAGGTAACTAAGTAACTTAGACCCGATGACCGTCGCACTTTTTAAGACATTTAGCGTGCGGTGAGCATTTACACGGGAAAATTGGCATGCGATGCTAAATCGTACGTGCTTATACCGTGTCGTGTAAATGCACCTTTAAATAATAATAATAAATAATAACAGACACTAAGGAATACGAGTATGCAAGCTATTAGTATGGAAGTTTATGATGTTTAAATGCACCAATGAAGTTGTAGCAATTGCTTTAATAATATTTTTTTTTTTTTTTTTTTAGTAGCCCGTAGGGATCCCACTGCTGGGCAAGGGCCTCTCCCAAACATTTGGGAGGAATTGCCATAATCGCCACGCTTGGCAGGCGGGTTGGCGATCGCAGTAAGATGTCAAACGGTTCAGAGACGCTGCTGCCCGTCTTCTGTGTTCCTTTATTCCCTTAGTCGCCTTTTACGACACCCACGGGATGAAATGGGTTGGTACTATTCGCCGCCGGCACCACACAGCTTTAATAATATATTTCAACAAATTCAATTTGTACTATCAACGGCCTAAGACTGTCCGTCCTATTACTAAAAATATGAACCGAGTTTAGACTAAGACTAACTAAAAAACTGTCTCTAGAAAAACGATCTTTAAATACTCGTATACAGAACGCTTTTTTGAGGTAACTATTTTATTTTGACACTAGCTGCACTCTCGCGGTGTGACCCGCGGTCCCTCGGGATTTTTTCATTTTTTCGGGATAAAAAGTAGCCTATGTCCTTCCCTGGGATACAACCTTTAACTATGCCAAATTTCAGCCTAATCTGTTCAGTGGTTTGGGCGTGAAAGCGTAACAAACAGACAGACAGACAGACAGACAGACAGACAGACAGACAGATAGACAGACAGATAGACAGACAGACAGAGTTACTTTCACATAATTTATAATATTAGTATGGATGTGTTAACATGGTGTTCAACTAGGTTTAACCTGTGGTTTAACTTTTTTGTGATGCGTCAGTTATGGTTTGTTAATAAAATGTTGTATGATATGTCTGATATCAAGATTTATTATTATAGTTACACTATTAAAATTAAATTAATTGAACCTATGTCAAGAACCTCGAAGTGGAGTGTTCGTTTAAAAATTATTATTTATTTTAAATTATTTTATTGTTTTGTAGCGGATTGCCACGAATTCACCCGTTTAAAGCATAGGGCACAGACTTGATCAATCAAAAATATATTTTAAGCAGAAATTTATCGTCTCTCTCAGCTATACTTACCTACATTAATTTTATGTCTCAATGAAGATAGTATAGTTGTATATTGAGATAATACTACAATATTAATTGAGATAATTATTATTACAAGCCTCAATATGTTAGCAGCAATATGGCCGCTGTAATATGAACCATTTCAGAGTCTTATATGGTAGTACAGTACGGCCAATGGATCTAGGCATTTGTTCCTACAGTACCTAGTTATGTAGTAAATACCTACCTACTTAAGTACGTTTTAAAAAATAAAAAAGATGTAGTATGTATCCCTCTGGTATAAAATTTATATGAGAACACCTCGATAGCTTACTCTTTCAAAAAATATTTTTTTTGAGAATCGGTTGAAAATTGACGAAGATATTGAACATACCTACATAAAAAAAACATAGATACAGCCGAACATAGAACCTCCTCCTTTTTATATTCGGTTAAAAAAAAAAACGAAATTCATTCGTAAGTCATTGAAATTCATAGACTTTGAGCGTAGAAAAAAAAAACCAACCACCGTCTATGGCAAAATCCGAAGAGTTTCCTACGAAATGCCTAACTTCACGTGTCCAGAACCGTTGAGGGCACTGCGAAAACGAATGACTTTAATTAGTTGTGTACTTTTAAGTACTTCGTGATGGGTCTAATTAATCTGTATAAGACTTGTAATAGTACCTGGCTAGTGCCTAGGTAATCATTAATTAATTAGACAGGTTGCCGTGGCGCAAATGTAAGCGATTATGTAATGTAATACTTTTTTCAACACACTTGCTCATAAAGTGGCTTTATGGTCACCGCAATTAGGCACATAATGACACCCATAATCAAACTGTGACTTTTTCATTACTATAACTCACTAGTGAGTAATAGATTTTTTTTTTAATTTTATTGATTGAGTTGCTTTGTTCTTAAAAAAGTTTTTATTCAGAAAAAAGATCGTGTTCAACAGAACAAATAAATTAATGTTCCTATTGCTTGCTCATTTTATGCAACTTCTTATTTAAATAGATAATTTTAAGTCGTACGTGTTTAATAAATAAAACTTTCACTCAAATATAACTTTTGTTTTCTCTGTAATAAAAGAAAACTTTAAATTCCCCATTTTGTACGTGGCAGAATAGGCGCAAACCCTGTGCGCGGCGCGGAAATATAGTCTGTGGCCGAATTTTTCCCGCAATAGCGAAACATTTTTCACAACTCGTTTTCACTGTTTGAAATTAGTTTTTATTGTTATTTTATTCACAAGTGTGTTGAAAAACGTCGTATGATACACGTGTGTATTGAGGATTACCTTCCTCGGCTATATTAAGACCCTCGCCGATGGCTCGGGTCTCAATTATTTGCCTCGGCGGTAATCACCAATATTACACACTAGTACCATAATGTACTATTACAAAGCTTTGCGTAAATACGAGGGGTGACTGATAGTGCTTTTATTTACTCATCTGAGTGTTATTTCAGTTACGGGTATAAGTAAATGTGTGCCCAAGGCCCTACAGTTCCTAATTCCATAAATTATATTATTCTAAACGAGCACTGGTAGTCTAGTGGTAATGGCCCCACCTTCCGATCGTAAGGACGAGGCTTCAATCCCGGTCGTGCACCAATGAGTTTTTCTGTCGAAAAAATTATGTGGACTATGCCACTCACCGTGAAGAAAACATCGTGAGGAAACCGGCATGTCGTAGAACCTACAAAGTTCGAAAACATATGTGAAGTGCACGAAAGGAGCCTCGATGAGGCGCACTTAAAATCCTTTCACCACACTGGCTCGACAGAACTGGTGACACGATAAGAAGAAGAAGATTCTAAACTTACATTTCCTTGCGGGTCCACAAGCTGAGCGTATTTAGGTGCCTTCGCTTTGCTGCCGTCCGCGAAGACGCCAGCGAGCCGCAGCGGAGTGCCGGGCCGCGCCGCTGCCCGCTCATACTGCGCCCCCACCCGACCACTTTCTGTAAAATTAATAATATGGGACATTTTACACCGAATCACCTGGCTCCAGCTGTGAGGCGCTCGTGGCGTAGCTTAGTCGTTTAAAGCAACATTCTGAACAGTCAGTAGGTGACCGCAACAATGACAACCGCAACGTGACAATATCAACTGACCGCTTCCGTGCTTCGGAAGGCACTTTCAATTGTCGGTCCCGGGTAAAGTTATGCCATGAGGCCATAAGGCGGTCCACATCAAAAACTCTGTCACCAGAGTTAGCCACTAACTCCTTCATGGCTTAACGAGATAATAGTTTAAAAAATCGATGAAGTAGCCACCTACTTAGCTATAGATAAAATAACCTGTAGGCTCTATAGGATATCTTACCAGACGAAGGGCGCGCTCTGTACGCAGAGATGGCCCTTGGAGACACGAGGGCGAACGCCCGCGCCCGTAGTAGCGCTGCGATGGAGCCCCGGGGCGACGCCAGCGCCCCCCCGCGGCAGCCACACGCTGAAAACCAACCTGCAACAAATACAAGTATTAGACATGTTTTAGTATAAACTATAGCTAAAAAGTAGGTAAGTTCGTTTATGTCAGTGGCCAATTCTGGTGACGGAGTTTTTAGGCTGCCTTAAGGCCCCCGTCATGGCTTAACGACTTAATAGCCGGGACCGACAATTTAACGTGCCCTCCGAAGCACGGAAGCGCTCAGATGGAAATGCCACTGGCGGTCACCCATTCACTTACAGACCGTTTCGAACGTCGCTTAACTTCGACGAACTATGAAGAACGACTAAGCAAGCACGGCCACGAGCGCTTCGCGATCCAGTGTTAGGTGCCCGTCGTCCTTCGGGACTTAAGTACCTTACCAGAATAAAAAGAAACCTAGAGATGGATCACCAGAGTGAATGAAAGCTAGGCCCCAAACCTATTGTTGCCCTGGTTCTTCACGGTATTGGTCGCGAAGAAACAGGAAAGATTCACTTCCTACTGAATAAATACTTTTTGACTTTGACTTTTTCTCTAAACTGTTTTTCTGATTTTCATTGGATTTTCATTAGATGAAAATCCCAAATCTATTTAGTAGTTTTTGTATTAGCGTAAGTAAGTAAACTTAGGCGTTTACATCTATATTAGGACGTATACGGCGTCAGGAGGCAACCTATGCCTACACTTAACAGGACGCTGTAGTGCCTGGGACATTGTTAGAGATGGAATAGGCTTGCCCAACACCTAAAGCATCCTCGACGACGTCAATACGTGTGGAGCTGACTAAGCTGCGGGTTTCCTCACGATCCTCCTTCACCGTTAAGAGCTCGTGTTAAAGCTTGAAGTTGAAGCCATTTTAGAAATCAAAAACAAATGGCGTAAGAAATCAGACTGATAATCGACTTTCGTTGCTGACTGTACATATTCATTTATTTACGTTTTCTATTTGATTACAGTCTAACTAAAAAACTGTTCCTAGAAAAACGATCTTTAAATACTCGTACATAGAACGCTTTTTTGTGGTAACAGTTTTGTTTTGACATGTGTCAACATGGGGTTCAACCAAGGTTTTATGTTTTTATAAGCAGCAATGTGTCTCACTAGAATTCCTTTTAGAAAACAACGGTTTAACCGTTACCGAAGAATTCCAATTGTCTTATAATGGACAAAACTTACGCGACATTTAAGATGTCCTTCAAAGGCCTATCATTAAAGAAAGGTCATTTTAACCCCTTGAAGACTTTCATTTTGTACAAAAAAGCTGCTTTCAACCATTGCAGTCAATAATTATTATGTAGCTCAAAGCTTTTTATCTATTTCAAAGGTTTAATAATATAAGTACCTACTTATAAATAACCTTAATAATTTATAATGACTGGATTTAATAACTTATATTTATAATAACTTATATTTACCAGACTGGCAAACCGTGGCCTTGGAGCGCAAGAAGTGGAAGTTAAAGGGGGAGACCTTTGCCCAGCAGTGGGACACAATAGGTTGAAAAAAAAAAAATATATATATAATAATTTAATTTCGCTTTAACATTGTAGGCCCTAACTTAGGTTTTATTTATTTAGAAACAAAAACAAAACAAAAAAAAAATATTATCTAGGGTAGTAAAAGTAAGTTCGTATCGTATGAGTCAGTGGCCACTCTGGTGACGGAGTTTTTAGACCGCCTTAAGTCCTCCATCATGACTTGACGACTTAAATAGCCGGGACCGACAATTTAACGTGCCCTCCGAAGCACGGAAGCGCTCAGATGAAAATGCCACTGGCGGTCACCCATCCATTTACAGACCGATTTGAACGTTGCTTAACTTCGACGATCTATCAAGAACGACTAAGCAAGCACGACCACGAGCGCTTCATTATCTATGGTAGAACGTCTTGTAAATTGATTAGACGAACTCTATGGAGCAGTAAGGGAAGTCACTTGTGACGCAAGATGTTCTTTCATTGCACTATGATATCCACGCCAAACTGTCAATTCAATAGAGGCGCGTTAACCGTTGGGGTAAACGAGTTCTTGAGTGGAGACCGCGACTTGGCAAACGTAGTGTAGGACGCCCTCCGCCAGGTGGAGTGACGATCTGCGAAAGGCTGCCGGCAGAAGCTGGATGCGTCGAGCTGAGGACAGGGCGCAATGGCGCGCACTAGGGAAGGCCTATGTCCTGCAGTGGACATGGAAGAAGTTTTCAGTTCATTAAAGACGTCACTCAAAACTACATCAGATCCGAATTAGCCAGCCTATGTCCAGCAGTGGACTACCATAGGCTGATGATGATGATCATGATGAATAGAGGCGCGTACGGGGCGCGGACATTATGTATGTGCGGTCAGGTTAGTTGCCTTCTCATAATAAAGATAACAGTCAAAATTGCGCTTCGCAAAAACAAACCTGCACTTAAAATCTTTGCGAAACCTGTTATTATACGATCTGATTTACCGACGACGGGTGATGATGATGCAACTTTATGTAGAACGATTTGGCAATGTATGGGAACTTTAAACTTCACAGCTACTGGGTGATTATAAACAACCTACTAGAATAGAATATAATATTATTAAGCAGTATGCAATATAGAGCCGTGTTGGCCGAATGGGGTTGTACCTCGAGTTACAATCCGAAGGTTGTGGGTTCTAATCCCGGCTGTGCATCAATTGATTTTACGTTTCGTAAAATTTATATGCGCTTTAACACGTGCGCTTAACGGTGAAGGAAAACATCGTGAGGAAACCAGTTAGTGTTCTTATAGGCGGCGATGGGCTTGCAACCTGTCACGTATGGAATACTAACTCCTGCAAGATGTGGGCATGTACTTATCAAATATGTGTTTGGAAATGCCTCTGACTATCCCCCTTAGACATCTTCTATCTTCAGAGGATCTGGAATAAGTACCTAATCAAAAAGATCTGAGAGAATGTCTACCGCACCTTGGGGATACAGTCGTGAAACTGTGTGTGTGTGTGCAGTATAATATTCTGTCTGATTCTAATAGAATATAATATAGTTTACTACTGTACATAAACTTTGCTTTCTTTTTCTTTGAACGTAGAAGGTTCGTCTGTTATTTTTTTAATTTTTATACATAGTACCTACCTTTTACTTTCATCAGATAAAAAAAAATGAATTATTTGCTTCTATTTTTTAAGCCCATTTATCTCACTGCCAAAGGCCTCCATATTTTCATTTCTAGTTGGCCAGTATTATTGTATTATTTAACCATAAAATCTTGCCATAAAAAATACATAAAACAAAGAGTTAAAACTTATACTCGTAGTTCAAAGCTTCAATATTTATAGCTTAACATATTTAACGAGAATCTTATAAAGACGATCAAAACATCTTCATAAATTAGTCTAAAGCATTAGGTTAGGGATACTTCTCACTGGGAATAGAGAAACAAACCCATACTATCCATACTATTCCATACTATTCCATACTATTCCGTACTATTCCGTACTATTCCGTACTAAATATTATAAATCTGAAAGTAACTCTGTCTGTCTGTCTGTTTGTCTTTCTGTCTGTTACGCTTTCACACCCAAACCGCTGAACAGATTAAGCTGAAATTTAGCATGGATAAAGGTTGTATCCCAGGGAAGGACTAGGCTACCTTTTATCCCGAAAAAATGAAAAATATCCCGAGGGACCGCGGGTCACACCGCGGGAGCGCAGCTAGTAAATAAATAAATAATGCTGGACGTCCGGTAACACTAAATAGTCCGGTAACACTAAAACGGCCTCATAGACCATTAGTATTAGGCCCTCCGAAAAAAAAACACAGCATCATCTAGCCCCAAAGTAAGCAGAGCTTGTGTTATGGGTAGGTATGACTTATACGACTTAAATACTTTTTGTTTGTTAATACATAGAAAACACCCAGCCCCGAGACAAATACTAAATGGAAATATAGAGCTCTTATGTAAGAAAGTTTTTTTTTTTTTTTATAATAATGCTGGACTTTTGACACAGCATCATCTAGCCCCAAAGTAAGCTTGAGCTTGTGGTATGGGTACTAGATGACTGATAAACTACTTATATACTTTTTGTTTGTAAATACATACATATTATACATAGAAACACCCAGACCCGAGACAAATATCTGTAGGTCATACAAACATTTGTCCCGCGGCGGGGATCGAACCCGCAACCTTCTGCATCGCAGGCGGACCTTCGCCCACTGCGCCACAGAGGTCGTCAATACACAACAAGTTGGTATGAGTCAGTGGCCAACTCTGGTGAAGGAGTTTCATTCATCCATTCCATGGCTTTACGACTTTATAGCCAGGACCAACAATTTATCGTGCCCTCCGAAGCACGGAAGCCCTCAGTTAAACAAAATCTTTTAACCTCTTGTCTAAAATAAGGGCTTCTACGTGAAAAGCTGTCCTCAATAAAAAAGAGCCGTGTTGGTCAAATGGGGTTGTGCCTCGACTTTCAATCCGAAGGTCGTGGGTTCGAATCCCGGCCGTGCATCACTGCATTTTTCGTTTCGAAAAATTTATATGCGCTTTAACACGAGCTCATAACGGTGAAGGAAAACATCGTGAGGAAACCCGCAGCTTAGTTAGCTCCACACGTATTGGCGTCGTCTTTCCTGTGGGCGGCTGATTAAGCTGAGAGGATGGTTTAGGTGCTGGGCAAGCCTATTCCATCTCAAACAATATCCCAGGCACTACAGCGTCCCGTTAAGTGTAGGCATAGGTTGCCTCTTAATGCTGTATAAATCATCTAGTATAGATGCAAAGGCCTAAGTTTTTGTCCTCAATGAGGTTAAATTTTGCCCCATCGTGTATATGTTTTTTATTTCATTTACTTAGCATTAAAGTTTTTTTTTATAATCGAATGTAATTTTACAGAATATAATCTTATACATATAACTATAGCATCAAAAACCACTAAGTTTTGAATGGAATGCTACAAATTAATTTACATAAATAATAATAAGTATTGTTAAAGTATCTTTAAATGAGACAACAAAAGTTTTTTTGTAACATCAAAAACAATTAGCCCTTTTAAACAAACTCTCCCAGTGAATATTGCCCTTATGGAGTAAGCGTTTTATGAGCAATTTTTATGAATAAAAAAAGACTACGGACCAAGGACGACTGCAGAATCAACCCTACAACTTTCACCTCTACATCTATGGTTCTAAAGTTTATTATCGAATGAGATACTTATTATTCGATTTTTATTAGTTACTACTAATACAGCTGGCAGATAGTTTGTTCAGGGAATATCAGCTCTATACTATTGGAATAAGGGTTGTTTTTGGTGAAGCAGTAGAGTTTGAGATGGAAAGATGACCGTAGCACTGACCCCGTGCATAGCAACTTGACTTTTATGTTTTGTTGGTTATGTAATTTGCGAATAGGTTAGTCTAAATAGGGCTTAACCGTGTGGATATCGAATAACTACGTTTTCTTTTTGAACCAGTGTGGTGAAAGGAGAAGAGTCCATCAGAGAGCAGTAAATGTGGCCCCGCCTTCTGTTCCTAAGGTCGTTAGTTTGAATCCAATCGTAATAAGTTTTTCTGTCTACAAAGCTTTAAGTGTAGGCTCTCAAATGGTGACGGAAAACATTATGAAGCAACTGTAATTTCGTAAAAAATAAAAGTATTTCTTTCTGTACATTTTTTTTTTCTTAGAACCTAAAGAGTAATATTTTTTGACGACCTCTGTGACGCAGTGGGCGAAGGTCCACCTGCGACGCAGAAGGTTGCGGTTTCGATCCCCGCCGCGGGACAAATGTTTGTATGACCTACAGATATTTGTCTCGGGTCTGGGTATTTCTATGTATAATATGTATGTATTTACAAACAAAAAGTATATAAGTACTATATCAGTCATCTAGTACTCATAACACAAGCTCTGCTTTCTTTGGGGCTAGATGATGCTGTGTGAAAAACTCCAGCATTATTTATTTATATGCACAGTGCACAGAAAGAGGCCTTAAAAATCTTTCACCACACTGGTGGTAGTTAGTGACACAAAAAGATGACCTTAATACCCATAGACAAGAATTTCATAATATTCTTCTCTTTAGTAGACTGATGGTATCAGCCCCAAATAATGAATGAATAATGTTTCTACGGACTGACTGGTAGTCGGTTCGCCCACATTTTAGCTAACTAGCGACTGGCTCTGACTTCTCTCCTCTCGGATTAAATGAATAACTGCATCCCTCTGTGGTCCGTTTAATTATGTAGGTACCTAGACTTACTATGTTTTTGACGGTTTGTAAATAAATTATTCCTTTGAGTAACTGAGCCAGTTTCGCCCTCAAGCTGTTTTTACAAATCTAACTTCTGCAAGATGTGGGCATGTAACAAATATGTGTTTGGACATGCCTCTGACTACCCCCCTTAGACATCTTCAAAGAATCTGGAATAAGTAAGATCTGAGAGAATGTCTACCGCACCTTGGGGATAAAGTCGTGAACCTGTTTACGTTTTACTTAATTATTGTTTATTCATCAGGAATATTTTACTTCCCGGGATAAAAAAAATCATACGTTAATTCAGGGTTAAAAGCACAGAACACAATTCTATCCCACTCATATAATAAAGCTGAAAGTTTGTGAGTTTGTTTAGATGTTTGTATGTTTGTGTAAGGATCAGGCTCAAACCACGAAACAGTTTACAATGAAATTTGGTAAGGTGAAAGGTATAACTCCAGAATAGCATATAGGCTACTTTTTATCCCGAAAATGTTCCTGAAAATCTAAAAATATTGGGTGTAAAAAGACGTTTACCGAAGCCGAAGGGGGTAGGTACAGCATCCCAACACACAACTAAATCCAAAAGGATTTTCCGAAAAAATCATTATATCCGGAGAAAACAGCGTTTGAAGATCACTGTTTGCGTATGTACTGGGCGCGTTGTTTTACGTAGATTGCTGGATTTTGCGTTTTAACTGTTTTTTTCTTTTAATAAGTAATGAAATAATCAGGTAGGTATAGTGTTTTTATGTTGTACTAGTAGTAAATAGCCGGAAATCCATACTATCCATACTTAATATTATAAATGTGAAAGTAACTCTGTCTGTCTGTATGTTTGTTACGCTTTCACGCCCAAACCGTTGAACAGATTAAGCTGAAATTTGGCATAGTTAAAGGTTGTATCCCAGGGAAGGACATAGGCTACCTTTTATCCCAAAAAAATTAAAAAATCCCGAAGGGACCGCGGGTCACACCGCTGGAGCGCAGCTAGTAATTAATAAATATAATAATTGTTAATACGTAGCTAAGTAAAAAAAAATTTTTGCGTGTTCTTTTTCGCTAAAAATGTTCTGAATCATGGTCTGATTGCACCCCTCAGTTTTCGGTAGTAGTCTTTTTACACCCTGTATTGTTACGTATGTTTAAATAAAAATATTAGTTTCTATGGTCAACAGAGTTGGAACTTTACATACGAACTATAATACAAATGCATATTATGGTATTTTCAAATGTTTCGTAAGTTCAAGTCCACAGTTCCGGCGAGCATAGCTCGATGGACAAACAAAAGATTGGGCAACCTTTGTTGACAGTGTGAAATTTTTGAAGTGCTGTTTTTGTAAATACCACAAGCGTAATATTACTGCCGTCACTACAGATTGAGATAGAAACTGTTAAGTAAAAAAAAGTTACCTATGTACTGTACGAGCCAATATTGCTCGTACAGCATTTTTACTTCATTTATAGCATTAGTAAGCTATTACAAAACAGTCGTAACGAAACCTTTGCCACGCCACGGTGTCGGCATTTTTACGTACTTATCATTACGTGCGGCTCAGATCATAAAACTAACATTACCTATCTATTCTCTTAATAAATCTAAAAACTATAACAGTAGTTTGGTATCAAGTGTACTACGCTATAACTATAACTGGAGTGCCCTCAACGAGGATAACCCCAACATACTTTTTGGTCCTTCGAGCCGGTGTGTGAACTTAACTAATAGTCAGTGTGGTGCCACTCAATGGAAGGGCGCCTCAAAACAACGACTCCAATGAAAAGATCTGATTATGGCTATACAGCCGATTGCAGATATTAAAAGGAAAAAAAAAATAAAAATTACAGTGAAAATAAGTTTTACTGAAAACGAAACGTAAGTTTCCTTACGTAAAAAAATGCCTTTTTTTTAAACCTTGCTTTGGAATTTAATTGGTATTTTTAGACAATTATTGTAACTAACTATAGCGTTGGTTACATACGGCCGATATGGTATTTTTTTGAAAATTGTAACTAACGCTATAATACGGCCGATAATTCATCGCCGCTGTTTAGAAGCCAGGGGCTATCAAATACAGTTAGCACTTTACATGTTGGTAGAACTGGAGTTTATGAGTGTAGTCATGGAAGAAATAACATCTGCGGCTCTTTGGTTGCAGTAGGATAATCGACTTTCAGTGCAGGTAGCAGGTTTGAATCTCAGTATCAGCTTGTTGAAGAACTCGTAGTGTAGCTTAGTCGTTCTTGATAGATCGTAGAAGTGAAGCAGCATTCTGACCCTTCGATTATACAGGGTGTAAAAAGACGTCTACCGAAGCCGAAAGGGGTGGGTACAGCATCCCAAAACACAGCTAAATCCAAAAGGATTTTCCAAAAAATCATTATATTTCTCCGGAAAACCGACCTCGCACAGCTGGTCGAACGTAGGTATGTACTGGGCGCGTTTTTATACGTAGATTGCTGGATTTTAAGTTTTAATTGATTTTTTTTAATAAATGAAATTATTAGGTAGGTATGTATGGTCTTATTATGTTGTACTAGTAGCAAAAAACTAGAAAATAAAATACAATTAGGTAGCTAAGTCAATAGTCTTCTATGTTCGAAGTTCTGACCGGTCAGTAAGTGGATGGGTCGCTAGTGGCATGCGCATTTCATTAAGTATCAAGTAAATGCTTCCATGCTTCGAGAGGGCACGTTAAATTGACGGTCCTGGCTATTAGGTCGTTAAGCCATGACGGAGGCCTTAGGGCGGCCTATAAACTCCATCACCAGAGTTTGCAGCAAATTTATTCCGATCTCTGTGACGCAGTGGGTAAAAGCCCGCTTGAGACGCAGAAAGTTGCGGGTTCGAATCCCGCTGCGGGATAAATGTGTCTTAACTAAACTTACTTTTTTTTATAGTGTTAGACCACACTTAGGTATTTCATTGCGAAATGTAAAGACTTATCATAATGTTCGTTTCCGACGGGATTCAAACCCGCAACGATCAGACGATCCTCGTAAAGCCGGAGTGCCTTACCATTCGGCCACAGAATCCGTGTCGTCACAATCGAAATTTTTGATAGGCTCATATTTTATCGGTTATGGAACCGGTAGGTACTTACCGGACTTTTCATTCCTCAATAAACTAACTTTGACGAGCCTCAATTTTGTTTACGATTCGTACAAATATGTACAACAAAGATACGATGTGTCTTTTACTTTTTGCAACAAAAAAATACGCAAAAAAGTACGTGAGTGTCGTGGAACACTCGGTTGGAACGAAGCAAAGAGTACTTTTCTATACTGGGAATTAAACAAATTAATTATCAATTAGGTATCCTAGAAACGCTCTTCCGTACTAACAATGTAACAATCTATGGACTGTGTCGCGACTGCGCATTTCGCACTGTGACGGTAAAATGGAAAAATTTTTTCTTTCCTCAGTCTTTTTTTCTTCGATACCATCAGCAAAGGAACTTCGTTCCAATAAAACTAAAACAGCATTTAATAATGAAGTGGTATTAAAAATATTTGGACACAAAGTTTATTGGCATTTATAAAAAGCTTGAGTAAGAGGTCATTGTCACCTTATTTAAATAACAATTAAATACCGAATCAGTGACGAAACCGATGAAACATAGATTTTGTGTCTTGTAAAATCAGTCGCCAGTGTATGACGGTCGACATTATACAGTAACGATACTGATTATGCTTGTAACCTGTCACGATGGATGGAGTATTCTTCATGCCTCTTACTTCTCTTTGTTTGAGATGGAATAGGCTTGAAATGTCTCAGGCACAACAGGCTTGGTTACCTCCTGACGCTATATAGGGTCTTTCATTTTATACTAACTTAATTCAGGAATTGGATTCAAAATATATATTAAAAAATATTTATGTAATGATTTTTTTTGTTATGTTATGAAAATCCCGAGAAAATCGATAAAAAACTATCCTTTCAATTGATTGTTGCTTCTTATATAACTTAGCCCATTCCCCATCGAAGCTGCGCTGCGATTGGTGGAATGACTGTTCTCCTTGAAAATTATTATGCAACAAATTCTTAAAAATCAATAAATGATAAATTTTGAAGTGCAAACTTAAATGGGCTTAGGAATTAAATTTACCGTCAAACGTCTATTTACAACCCGAAAACACTATAAATCTAGTACCTATAGATGTACCTAAAGTCCTAAGTTTTTTGACTCCCTTTAGACGTCTTCAAAGGACCTGGAATACGTAAAGGTCTGAGAGAATGTCTACCGCGCCTTAGAGATAGAGATAATCATAGACTGCAAGTCTTATTCAAAACGGTCCACAGGTTATGGCGTTCAAACACAATAATACTAACAAACTTTCAGATTTATAAAATTCGTAGGATAGCGAGCTTCTCTAAGACAAATGATAGAATTACGGCCGCTTCTTACCGTTCGCATGTTTCACAGAACTAAAGCATATTTATTACATAAAACAACAAAATTAGATACGGATTAACATAATTTCATTCATATAAAACAAATCATTATGTCATAAGTAGATGCATTTTATCGTGAGAGGCTCTCTGCAAACTTTGACACAGTTTCATAATATTTGATGCGTGGTGAAATTATGAAAAACCAGCCAAGTGCGAGTTGGACCCGCGCACGAAGTACAAATTTGTTGTTTGTACCTACCCTCAAATATTTATTATGTTTTTTAGTTATGTTGTTATAGCGGCATCAGAAATATCAATGTAGGTACGGAACCCTAAAAATGTGTTGTTTTTAGGGTTCCGTATATCCGTTTTTTCAAGAAACTTGTGTCAAAATAATCAAAAAACCTCACCTACCTACGCAGTAGGTTTGATACTATCTTTGAGGACAATATCCTCAAAGGAAATACCCATTCGTTTATTTTGAATCAGAAAGATTCGCAAGTTCGAAACCCGGCCGTGTGGATTTTTGGTTTAGAAATAGCATAAAACTATGAAAACACTTAGGAATTATGAACGCAGAACGTAATTTTGACGACCTCTGTGGCGCAGTGGGTGAAAGCCCGCTTGGGACGTAGAAGGTTGCGGGTCTGATCCCCGCCGCGGGATAAATGTTTGTATGATCTGCAAAATTTATCTCGGGTCTGGGTGTTTCTGTGAATAATATGTATGTACAAACAAAAAGTATATAAGTATATAGTTATCTGGTTCCCATAGTACAAGCTTTGCTTAGTTTGGGGCTAGATGATGCTGTGTGAAATGTCCAGCATTATTTATTAAAAAAATACACTAAAACTACGACTATTTGAGTGTGTCGCCATCTAGAATCAGCTACGATTGAGTCATGTGACAGTGTAACCTAGGTATAACAAAGCTAGGTATATCTTTCGATAACGGAATACCAGCTAAACTTACCTCATAATACAGAAATGCTACAAAAGCACAAATATGATGCTATACCTAAATAAAGATTATTTCCAATTTAGGGTTCTCAGGAATCTTGTTTCCTACTGATAATAATAAAAGGAAAAGACTACAATACTAATAATAGGTAGGAAACGTATTTATAAGCAAAAAAAACAAGTTACAGCAATACCTACTAGGTAGAAAACGTATTTATATTAGCCAAGTCTAAAAAAAAAGTACGTGAATGTCGTGGAACACTCGGTTGGAACGAAGTTTGTACATTTGAAATGTATGACATTTTGCGCACCTAGTGGACCACTTTTCGCACTCTGCGCATCTTTTTTTTGCGCACCATTTCGCACGATTTGTGAAGTTATCAACAAAAACATGTTGTTTTGCTTCTCCTGTAAAGTTGAGTTTTTGCAGTGATCCTTTTATTCCCCGGAGACAGCGATATGTCCTGACGGTAAAATCGATCGCTTTTTTTTCCAGCCTCCATTCCTCCGTCCGAAAAGGAACTTCGTTCGATGCCTTGTCATAAATGCTAAATTCTACAAAATGTGTGAGCATGAGTCAATAATTTATTAATATAAATTTTAAACGTACCTACTCTAGATAGAGTACCCTGTATGGATGTACAGGGTGGTTTTTTGAGAAGGGCGGAGATGACCAAGTCCGCAACTACGAGAGTTAAAAAAAAGACATCATGTATAAATAATGCTGGACATTTTCACACAGCATCATCTAGCCCCAAACTAAGCAAAGCTTGTACTATGGGAACCAGATAACTGATATACTACTTATATACTTTTTGTTTGTAAATACATACATATTATACATAGAAACACCCAGACCCGAAACAAATATCTGTAGGTCATACAAACATTTGTCCCGCGGCGGGATCGAACCCGCAACCTTCTGCGTCGTAGGCGGACCTTCGCCCACTGCGCCACAGAGGTCGTCAATTATTATTGAAGTCATCTTTGCAAAAAAATGTAAGTAGGTACTTATTATTATTAATTATTACACGGTACATTATATTATTAGTACATTATAAGTATCCTGTTTTTTTTCGGCGAAATAAACCTTTAATAAAAAATAATAATAGCAATACTGGCTTTAGTTTGATAGACAAAACTGTCACAGCCCTAGAAGCGACGCCCACCGAGCGAGGTCAAAATGTTTCTTAATAATTTGCATCCAGGAACTACACTTATCAATGCTTCGGAACAGTACATCAGGCTTTCTCTAAAACTACATCTATCTCATTCCATTCTATGCTCTATTTCATACACAATAAGACGGATAATACCTTGAAGATAGAATTTTATCCGTGGACATTATTCTCCGATCCAATGCTTCTCAAAGTTTTGTTGAGATGTTTATTATGAAAGATATTGCTTAAAATTGTAAGTAGCTTATTGGAATGTATTGTAGATTAGTTTCTGTCTATAGAGGTTTATAGTTTTTCATAGTTTAGTTTATTGTATTTTGCGAAACAGCTACATTTTAGTTACAACTGGTTTTTATTTACCCGCTATTTACATTTTGAATTTGTTTATTTTTTATTTTTTAAATGCTTATTCCTTTTTAGAAAACATGTTTTACAATAAATATGTATACAACAACTTTAAGCTGCAGCTTTTAAATCGGGCCTCCTCATAAGGCCTCACGATTAGTCGATTAGGTACCTAAGGATTGAAACGTAACCATACAAACATAGGTTCTCTCAGCTTCACAATACCTACTAGGGATGCATTTTTAAGATATTTTATGATCCCAGAGTTAAGCTCTGGGATCTCACTCATCTGGGATCTCTCATCACTCATTACTACTAGTTAGGATTAGATAAATTGGTGACGTAACGTTTATCATCAAAGTTTGAGCACCACAGCCGCTGAGCCCAAAGTCGCTTGCTCAGTGGCCACATAATCTAGGCTTTAGAGATAGGGCCGTACCGAGTAGCACCTTTTTCGTAACATGTGCATATCTAAAGGTTAACTAACTGGGAACGTAGGAAAGGCATTCTCTTTGCGACATTTGCCTCACATTTGTCGCAAATTATTCTTATTCTACTCACTGTACAGGATGTTTGATTAACTATAAATACAGACATATGTTGTTGTTGTTCTTTTTAGCCCCCACTATCCCACTACTGGGCAAAGGCCTCCCCTCGAGTTTTTCAAGCTTATTTTTTTCTTTTAAGACATATAATAAGCTGGACCCTCTGGGAGCTCGTGATCGTCGTTTAAAGTCCGGTAGCACCTTACCACCTTCCAGCCGCTCACGTCCTGTTGCCCCCTTGTCGCACGAGCGACTGTTTTAGGGGGGCCCAGTAGTGAGTTGGCGAGTCTCCATCCGCCATTTTTACATGTTCGTTAACATTGTTTCGGCGGGTGTCATAGTTCCCATAGTTTCCCCAGTACCCAGTCCACTACCATCCCAAACCATAGCCCGGTAATTAGTTTTCCATATCCTCAATAGTTCTGCACAAACCGGAGACTGTTCCTGAATGCATTTTTATAGTGTTGAAGGGATAGTAGCCGGTATGTGTCTCCATCACACAAGATCAACAGTGTCAAAAAGGCCTCTGTGTGTTGGCTTCGGCCCCATGCATGCCTATCAAAGGTCCGGGACTCTATAGTTCCGTGATGTTAAACTTTGACAAACATAATAATAAATAATGCTGGACTTTCACACAGCATCATCTAGCCCCAAAGTAAGCAGAGCTTGTGTTATGGGTACTAGATGACAGATATACTACTTATATACTTTTTGTTTGTAAATACATACATACTCGAATTATACATAGAAACACCCAGACCCGAGACAAATATTTGTAGATCATACAAACATTGGTCTCGTGACGGGGATCGAGCCCGCAACCTTCTGCGTCGCAGGCGGGCCTTCGCCCACTGCGCCACAGAGGTCGTCAAATAATAATTATTATTTTGATTTATTATGCTTCATGATGTAAACCAAAGTTAAAAACATCAGGAGCGTCAGGAGGCAACCTATGCTTACACTCAACGGGACGCTGTAGTGCCTGGGACATTGTTTAAGATGGAATAGGCTTGCCCAGCACCTAAACCATCCTATCAGCTTAATCGACCTTGTCCCCAGGAACAACAACGTCAATACGTGTGGAGCTGACTAAGCTGCGGGTTTCCTCACGATGTTTTTCTCCACCGTTTAGAAAATCGAAAAATCCATTGATGCACGTCTGGAATTCGAACCTACACAAGTCGCGGCACAACCCCATTCGAATAACACGGCTTTACCTATAAATCTAGATTATCATCTAAAAAGGCGGTCTTATCGTAAGTCAAAAAATATGTTTTTTTTATCGCACGTACAATAATCCTGTTTATAGAACGCTTTGCTCTCTAAACTGCGGTGAGAATACTAATTTAACATTATGAAGAAAGTGGATCACGGAGTTAACTGTACATTGCGCTGAAGATAGACTCAAATGCGAACCCTTAGGTATAAAAAGGTCCAGGGTGTTAATGTAGGTGCGGATCCACTTCCCCCCGATGGATTCCAATCTTGACGCGATGGGGGGGCTTAGTAACCGTGGTTTGGAGGCCCACGGTGAAGCGAAAAGGAATCCCAGGCGGGGACGCCAGTGTTTTGGGCACGCTTCCGACTGACAGTGACCTGGATCAGTTTTACTAAATAATATTAAAGTTTTTCTGAGAAATATGTTAGTGTTATCCGTCAACGTGTTAAAAGCTCATTACACATTAAATTTCGTAACTCTACACAACTTGTTACAGTAATGACCCAACTGTACGATCGATCCATCTGTTTTTGATAGAGTGTTCTGTCGCGTGTCGAATTGACGTCACCGGCGCGTGCGCACCTCGCAACTTCTTGCGCAATGCATTCTGCGCAGTGTCGTGAAGTATGATTTTGAATGATCGCCGGTCTTTTTTGGAATGTCAGTTTGTCAGTGACCAACTTTAAAAAAAATCATATTATATTTAGTATTTTTATAGGTACCTACTTATATTCTTTTTCGCTCGGTGAAAATGGAGAGACTGGTCTCTCCATTTATTATATTTAGCATCATCATCATCATCAGCCTATGGCAGTCCACTGCTGGACATAGGCCTCCCCTAGTGCGCGCCATTGCGCCCTGTCCTCAGCTAAATATAACTAACTGCTAAATATAATAATAAATTATATTTAGCAGTTAGTTATATTTAGCAGTTATAAGTAAGACTGATGCTTTTAGACTTGCCTCTGGCTATCCCTGTAAATGTTAAGAATCGTACGATTATTTGACAATCTTTATAAAAATCAATCTTATTCCGTGGGAAATTGGTTTCATCACAAATATTTGGATAGGAATCAAACCTACGAAGGCAGAAACAGAGCCGCGTTGCTTATTTACAACGTTATCTAATATTAATCTGTGTTTTTGTCTTGCTTACAAACAGACCATCTGCCCATCAAGCCATTGTGTTATGATCGTAGATCCATTGTTTGTGAGTAAGCAACCGTACCGGTTGTATTCTGTTATGTTATGTACTATATTTATTTATTCACGCACGATCGCTTTTTGTATCCATAGATACATGAAGTCAATCTTACTAATATATATATTTACATAAATATGATACGGTATTCCCATATTCGATAAGGAAAAGGGAATATTTAATTAATTTAAAAAAAACCACGGTACGGTCATTTCATAGATTATGACCTTAGTGACATAAGTCAATGTGATTCATAAAAACTTTGTTATAGTAGATAACAAAGTTTTTATGAATCACAATATTCGTTTTAAAAATCACGCAAATTATAGAAAGGCAGATGAGTCCCTAGCAAGTTTGCTAACCCCCGGTTTCTATAATCAACGGATATTCGAAGGTAAGAGCTACGAGTCGTTTCTACATACAGAAGTTTGACAGCTAATTAGCTGTCAAACTCTTAAATAAATTAATGGGCTTAGGAATTAAATTGATACGGTCAAACGTCTATTTACAACCCAAAAATGGGGCCCTGTCAGTTTGTGTAGTTTAAAATGAAAGACCCTGTATAAATGCTACTAAATATCAAGAAATATTTCAACTTTCGACAAGATTACAGATTTGTAAAACAATGGTATTGATCAGGCGTGGGCGGCCAATCATTATGCAACGATGAACCGGCATCGAGGTGATGTCAGAGTAACATTTCTCTTGGACGGGTAGAATTATGAATATCATGCAACTACAGTTGTTTCATTTGACCTACTAGCTGCACTCCGCTGTGTTGCCTTCGATCCCCCGGGAATCTTTCACTTTTCCTGGATAAAAAGTAACCTATGTGCTAACTAAGACTGTAATCTATCTCTGTGTCTAATTTTATCCAAATCCGTTCTGTAATTTTTGCGACAGGGATGTCCCTACATGCTTACAACCTCAAAATTTAGGTAAAATATTAAGTAGTAGGATTTGCATATATGTAATCATTTTCTGGATATTAAGTTTCAAGAACAACTCCTTTTCAACCCACTTTAAAAACAGAGGTTCTCAATTCGTCTGTACTCGTATGTTGTGTTTTTTCTGGGGGTAATTTATAAGTAAACCATGATGATTTATTGATTTTAGCTTTGAAATACTAATAGTTACCTACTTATAGGAACAGTCTTTACACCCAGTAGCACAGAACCAAAAACAAACAAACTCACAATTCATTTTAACTCTAAGGCCACTTGGTCAAACCTACTTAGCTCTACAAGAAAACACACTCGAACATCACTTAGTGACCTCTGTTCTCCTGGTACCAGGTTAGTGTTTCAGGTATGTCACCCGATCTGATGCTAATTGCTAAACAATGCTCCTGTACGCTTCTGCGTGCCTGGTATTACATGTTTGTTCTCCTTTTAAAATCTAGATTTCTTGTTTTTTTTTAGTCTACATTTAACCGACTTATAAAATAAGGTGAACTTATTATTTTTTATGTAGGTTTCACATGATAGGTTTGTGGGCCAAGTGTGGCCGATGGTTTCTCTTTCACGTAAAACTACTGGGGCCATGGTGGGGCATAGATATATTTAGTCTGGAATAACACATAGGGCTTATCTTTTTTTTTTTATCCGGGAGAAGTAAAGTTTTCCCGAAGGATCGCAACTATTTTAATGTTAAAATCCAGTACCGGAACTCGAACCCGCGACCCATTTCAGCGGGCTACTGGCCTGTCGGTCGGCGCAGAACTTGACAGAATTATTATTATTTCTAAAACTGGTTACGTTGGAGTTTGTTGGATAATGCGTAGTGTTGCCACTTTGGCAAGATTTTGGATATATAAAGCAATTAACAGAAAACTTCGAACTCCATTTAGAAGGATTATATGCGTGGATTTTGTCATTTAATTTTCCCAATATTATTTAATGCAATTTTTATTCGTTCTAACAAAGGAAGGACTATTTACCAATTGTATTTTTTCATATCCTTCCAGGCAACTACCTACTTACCTTATCCTAAAACCACAATGTTTTGTGATTTTAAAACACCTTTTGATTGTCTTGGCGTAAAATTAAACCAAAATACCTACGTATTGAGCAACAAGTAAGCTTAGCACTGAAAAAGTAACGAGATTTTGTCAAAACTTCGGCGGATCCAGCCAAAAAGCCGCTAAGCTGGCAACGTTCGACCGGATTTCTGTTACTCCACTTACTACAGATAGTGCAAACTTGACTTATCTGCCTTGAACTCTTGTCGCCTTTCACTGTTAGAATATTTGTTTGGGCCACAGTTGGTCGAATGGGGTTGTGCCTCGACTTTCAATCCGTCGTGGGTTCGAATCCCGTCCCCGCATCAATGGATTTTTCGTTTACTTATATGCGCTATAGCACGAGCTCTTAACGGTGAAGGAAAACATCGTGAGGAAACCTTAGCTCAGCGTCAGCTCCACACGTATTGACTTCGTCTTTCCTGTGGGTCAGGCTGGAATCGGGTATAAATCACAAAGAGATAAAAACAGTAATTTCGCGCGTCTCGTCGTCGGGGATATAGCTCAGTGGTAGAGCAATCGACTGCAGATCGATAGGCCCCCGGTTCAAATCCGGGTGTCCCCTTTTTTTTTGCTCAATATATTTTTTTATTTATATACATAACCACACGATCAATGATATTTTATTATAGACGATGCAAAAACTTGTTTTGATGACTTTAGTAATTGATCTTAACATTGGCATTTGATACGACCAATGACTGAATGGTTTGAAATAAATTCGATATTTCCTATTTCTTAATTATTTTTTGTACAAATAGACACACAGGATATAACATAAAAAAGGACATGTACAAAGGCGAGCTTAACCCTACAAAGAGTTTTCTTCCAGCTTTATTTTATTTTCCATTAAAGTCTATAAAACTTTACAGGGCCAGGATTCGAACTTGTATTCTGAATTTTAATATCTTGATTGTACCGTACCTGTTATTACGGACCATTGGGCAAAGATAGATTAATGATTGATCGCTCTTTCATAACATAATAGCCATTTAATTAGTTACAATTATTACAGAATGCTCGACTTGCGACACTATTAGTTGTGTGAAATAATCATAATAATTAGTCAGATTTTCAATAGTATTTAATAATGATTAAGTATTAACTAACCCTTCATAACTAATACATAAAATAAAATAACTATTCCAAAGATCTTAGAAAATGTCTACCGTGCCTTGGGGATACAGTTGTGATCATGTTTGCTTATATAATTTGAATTCCATCAAAATTGCAATAAGTAATCGATTGCCCATTGGCTCAGTTGGTCATAGCGTTACCACGGATCGTTGATCCAGCAAGGGTAAGTACTATTTTTGGAATGCCTTTTAAAAATATATTTTTTGTGATATTTTTTTTCCAATTATATTTTACGTGAATATGCAAGTTTATAATAATAATAATAATGCTGGACATTTTCACACAGCATCATCTAGCCCAAAACTAAGCAAAGCTTGTACTATGGGAACCAGATAACTGAAATACAACTTATATACTTTATGTTTGTAATACGTTCTTTTACAGGGACTTCAGACGCACAGCTAATTATCATCCTCACCTGGTTGATATTCCACTTCTTAGAACTAAGCGCTTCGAAAGTTCTTTTATTATGCGCACTGCAAAAATTTGGAATCAGCTTCCAGCGTCCGTATTTCCGCTGAGCTACGACCCTATTGTTTTTAAGAAGAGAGTTAATAGGCACCTTCTGGGTAAGCTCGCTCCATCGTAGACCTCACTCTTACCTGTGTAAGTTTGAGGTCAAGAGCCGACCCATTCATCATAAAAAAAAACAAAAAAAAAAAAAAAAAACATACATATTATACATAGAAACACCCAGACCCGAGACAAATATCTGTAGGTCATACAATCATTTGTCCCGGCGGGGATCGAACCCTCAACCTTCTGCGTCGCAGGCGGACCTTCGCCTACTGCGCCACAGAGGTCGAATATTTTTTTCATAGTTTTATGTCCGAGGTCACCGTCTATAAGCAAGATCGGTGCGTAGAAAGCGCACGCATCGTACATAGGTACCAGGAAAGCATAACATAATGGGAGTCACACGTTGATTAGTAATTGTTTCATCTGCCGGTTCCCCGTAGAAAACACGGATGTGCTTCACTTATCTTTGTTTTCACTTTACACTTAACACTTTTACTTTATTTATAAGTAATGGTTCTTTCAAAGGGGTCAAATACTGGTATTTCGACGACCTCTGTGGCGCATTGGGCGAAGGTCTGCCTGCGACGCAGAAGGTTGCGGGTTCGATCCCCGCCGCGGGACAAATGTTAGTATGACCTACAGATATTTGTCTCGGGTCTGGGCGTTTCTATGTATAATATGTATGTATTTACAAACAAAAAGTATATATATAATATATCAGTTATCTGGTTCCAATAGTACAAGCTTTGCTTAGTTTGGGGCTAGATGATGCTGTGTGAAAATGTCCAGCATTATTTATTTATTTCAAGCTTAGCTGTTTGCAGTAGGTCTTCTTCTTCTTTCTTCTTCTACCAATATTGTGCGCTTCGGCAAACTTTGTATTCGGACAATCAGTTTTCATACAAGGTACATTTGCCTAGCTAGGCCATCTAGCCCCAACGTAAGCAGAGCCTATATTATGGCTACCACATCACATTCATGACAAAAACTACTTCAATTCCTTGTTTAAGTAAACACAAAAAGAAAACACCCAGACGTTGCAGATCATGCAAACATTTTTCGTCTCTATATTCTAGTGATAGTCCCATTAAAATCAATTCAGCCGTTCCAGAGATAAGCCCCAAACAGAAAAACAAAAACTTCAGTATCGTGTACGCAGTTATTTTGAAATCACGGACATTTCAATTTCATTCATAATTATGTACATACGTAATATGTATTGATTTAATAATTATTGGGCTCATTATGTTGGGTAAGACCTAATGGTCTTTATCCTCATTTCACATGCTGGTCAATTGGCCACATTACTTACATGCACGGTGCAGAAGCAGATTGCACGATCTTTCCATAAATGGGTCTAAAAGCTTTCTAAATCACAGTCACATTTATGACCCCAGACTACACCAAAGATGCTTAAACAAGGGTCAACGACAATCAACGACGGTCAGTCAACGACAATAATATATTAGGGTAATGAACATACAGGGTAAGGAAATTTTTTACCCCATTGAGGGAAACTACATTGTCTGTTGTAGTTTTTTTCTTAGGGACTCTAAATAGGCTAAAAACACATATTTTCCAGCCTAGAAAATTACATTTGTCAAAAAACAACTTGGTCTCAATTGACGCTATTCCCCATTGAACTTCGACGTTCGAGAACGAATAAAAATATTTACAACTAGCTACGCTCCCGCGGTGTGACCCGCGGTACCTCGGGATTTTTCGGGATAAAAAGGAGCATATGTCCTTCCCTGGTATACAACCTTCATCCATGCCAACTTTCAGCCTAATCTGTTCAGTGGTTTGTACGAGAAAAGGTAACAAACAGACAGACAGACACATTTATAAAATTAAGTATAATATATATAAGTATACTCGTGTTAAGTATAAGTATGGATATGCATAGTATGGATTAGTATGGATGAGTAGGAGATACTTACCTACAAACACTTTCATACAAATTGTATGAAAGCTTAAACATCAAGATAACATCTAAATTACAACACGCGTGAATTATTGTTTAAACAAACAGATTACCCACTCGCCATTGATACGATCACTTATGTATTACATAATGTAATCTTATTACATAATGTTGTAATGTTGGTATTATTACTTTTGCGTTTATAAAATGCATGTTAAATCTGATATACAATTAGATTAACCAAAATTTAGCAGTGCATTATTCCACGGGCGCCATATTGAATTCCGAGCGCATCATAGAATTCTAGAGTTAACTCGCGAGCGATAGCGAGGGTGTATAAAGTTTATAGTACTTATAGGTTGAGTTATAGTACTTATAGAGCCGTGTTGGTCGAATGGGGTTGTGCCTCGAATTCCAATCCAAAGGTCGTGAGTTCGAATCCCGGCCGTGCATCAATGGATTTTTCGTTTCGTAAAATTTATATGCGCTTTAATACGAGCTCCTAACGGTGAAGGAAAACATCGTGAGGAAACCAGCAGCTTAGTCAGCTCCACACGTATTGACGTCGTCTTTCCTGTGGGCCAGGTTGTATAAGCTGAGAGGGTGGTTAAGGTGCTAGCAAGCCTATTCCATCTCAAAAACAATGTCCCAGGCACTACAGCGTCCCGTTAAGTGTAAGCATAGGTTGCCTCCTGACTCTGTATAAATCATCTAATATAGATGTAAAGGCCTATGTTGTAAGTTATGACGTAAATCCTGAATCTTGGGAAAAAATAACACAAGCATATCTAATTTAAAAAACCAACCCCAAATGGTATTAGAGAGGGTGTTAAAGTTTCCATAGAAAATGCGCAGACGTCGCGGGTCGAGTAGTTCAAAATAATGTGAAAACACACGTGCTCTGAGGCAAGTTAACCTTGTGGTTGATTATTAGACTAAGAATGTAGACGTGAATATTGATTCGTTGCAATACTGAGGAAGGAAATAGGCACATACTTCATCTTTAACAAATATTTGAACATATTTGTATCAGTTGACTTTGATTGTTCTTGAGGACGTAAAAAAACGAAGTTAGTACATTTGAAATTTTTGACATTTTGCGCACCTTCTGCACCACTTTTCGTACTCTGCGCATCTTTTTTTTGCGCACTACTATGCGCACCATTTTGCACAATTTGTGAAGTTATCAACGAAAACATGTTTTTTGCTTCTCTGTAAAGTTGTGTTTTTGCAGTTATTCTTTTATTCCCCGGAGACAGCGATATGTCGTGACGGTAAAATTGATCGCTTTTTTTTCTAGCCTCCATCCTTGATATCGTCCAAAAAGGAACTTTGTTCCAAAAACTAAGGCTTTTACATCTTTACTAAATGATTTATACAGCGTGGAGGTATCCTAATGACGCTGTGCCTGGGATTTTTTATGATAAGGACCTGCAGTATCCCACTAATATAATAAAGTTGAAAGTTTGTGAGTTTGGTTAGATGTTTGAATGTTTGTATGTTTGTGTTTCAATCACGCCTAAACCAGTGAACCGATTTTTATGAAACTTGGAATAGGCGTAGACCTGGAATAGCATACAGGCTATTCAAAATGTTGGTACCACGCGAGCAAAGCCGCGCGCGTGGTAGTGTCAAATATACGCGAGACTTTGAAATAACACACCTAAATTGCCCAATGATCTAATCTTTAAAATTTTGCTCTAGTGGGGAATTTGAAATTTGATTTCTGTGCTCAAGCTTTATGATTGGTAAATTAGTAAGTTAGTGGCCGAGCATGGTGACAGTGGCGTAGCTACCTTAGGGATAGGCGGTGTAGTGCACTGGGGCCCTTAAGATCAAGGGGCCCTCAGACTCTGAGTCAGAACCCCAGAGTCCGGAAGGTTTTGTTCTTAGGAAACTTTAGGTATGATTTTCTGGAAAATAAAACAACGATATTTTTGAAAACATTTAGATATGTTACTACAGTCAGCCCAGAAAATGACGAATCAAATCGTAAGTTTTTACAAAATTTCTAAATACGTTTACATTTTGCCACACCCTGTATATTATGACTTGAAAAACTAAACTGTTTAGTTAGGGCCTCAGTTTATTTTGCACCAGGGCCCTTGGCTACCTAGCTACTCCACTGCATTGTGACGGTCATTTGTCGAAAGTACCTACCATAAATTCAGTCTGCAAATAAAATTCTTCTACATAGATTGATATTTCCGGAATTTCCCGGGACTTTCGGAACCAGGAAATCCCGTTTCTATTTGACACATGCACACGTTTTGTAAAATGCGCCATTTCTCAAAAATAGCCGAGTAACATAATCCAAATTGTTGTTATCTCTAATCTAATGGAGATGCGGGTTCGACGCCCGGCCCCGTATTCAGCAAGAAGCGAGACAGCTTTGCGTCATCGTATTTTAATAGCTACGCCACGTAAATCAATCCGATTTGCCATGCCAAGGTCAAATCCATCTTAGGGGATAAGAAGTAGCAGTTTTTACAAACTTCATCCAATCCGTTCAGCTGTTTCCGTCTATGCCAAACTAATCAGATGCTGTTATTTGTGAATAAGGGGTCATCACTATTGCGGTTTCCCTGTTTCCTCTTAGCGTTAGATTTGAAGCATTGTGCAGCTGGCAAGGTCAATGACACTAGGTGACCAAGAGATCACCAGTTCCACCATCAGCTATTTATCTTATTTTTTTCACCGACTTAAAAAAATAGGTTCTATGTTTTTTATGTAAGTTCATAGATATTTTTATTTGCGAACTTTCAAAATTATTTTCATCAAGTGTGTATGTATGTATGGACTTTTTATAAGAAGGGATGAATTTATGAATACTACTAAGCACAACGGATCTTTAGCACTCTGAAGTTAGGTCCAATAGAATAGAATAGAATAAAGTTTTATTTTCTCCACATCATATACAACAGTTACAATAGACGATTGCGCAGGTTTGGCAGAGTAAGCGAGATAGTACTATTTTAGGCGTCATCAAAAATGGATTCTGCGCAGCTACTTCAGAGAGCTAAAGAACGATTGTGCGTTTTGTAACTAGAAGATTGTATCATCTGAAGTTTGTAGTAAGTACATAACTATGTAAGAATGAAGAAGTGAGATTACGGCTGACAGAGGCAAATGATGATAATACTCGTAATATGAGACAAGGCTGGAATAGTACATTGTACCACAAGAGAGCAAAATTAGTTTTTGTTGCGAGTGCTGAGTTTGAATCCCGAACAAGCGAGGGATTCTATTATTGAATCACGAGCGTAGCGAGTGATTCTAAGTTAGAATCCTGAGTGTAGTGAGGGATTCAAAAGCAAAAGCAGCAAATTATTTTGCTTTCGTGTGATACATACAACTTTTCACCTTACTAGCGAAAAGATACAAGATGTAAGGAAAACCCATTCCCGCTATATTTTTCCCCGCAAGTGGCTAAAGTCCAAAAACCAGACCATTTTGGCCTACTAATGCTATTCGATTCTCATTGCTTGCGGTATTCTCAATTCAAATCACTTTCCCACATAGTGTGAGCAAAATAGAGTTTTGCTCATTGTTTTTTCACGCGGCAAAAGCGCCCTCTTTGAGCTAGTGAGGTGAAAAAAGACGATGGCCACTTTTACAACAAATATCACAGCATATTTTTAAGATGCATTTATTATTTATTATGATAGTAGTCATGACTCCTTGAAACCAACCGCCCTTGCTGCAAAGTCAGCGCAATCAGAGCGCAACTGCAGGCTTATGACGTCACACTAATACTATTTTGAGCTGAACATTGAAGTCTGTATTCTTTTCAACCGACTTCAAAAAAGGAGGTTCTCAATTCGTTTACATGTTGTTTTTTTTTATCTTGTTACGCGATTGTTCCGCCATTTGTTGGCCGATTTGCAATATTCTTTTTATGTTAGAATCTAGATGGTTTCTACAGGGTCAGGAGGCAACCTACACTTAACGGGACGCTGTAGTGCCTGGGACATTGTTTGAGATATAATATGCTTGTAGCACCTAAGCCATCCAGCTTAATCGGCCATACAATTCATATCTCTTTCTTATTTTCACTGGCTTTTCGTAATTTTCACAAAAACAAAACGTTTTTTGGACCTGTGTTAAAGGCGGCCATTCAGGCTCCTTACATGGTTGGGCCCAAAAGTGCCGGCCAGTGAAAATAAAAGTCTCACCACTACTGGGAATGTCAATCCGAGTATTTTTCAGTATGGCACTATACTTAAGTCTAATTTTGATACAATTATATTTTTACAAAAAAACATTTGAAATAGTTGACTTAGAGACTTGGTGCCGTATTGAAAAATCCGCTTGACTTCCCCAATAGCGGTGACTCCTTTTTTTCGTTGGCCTGCACTTTTGACTTTTGGGCCCAAAATGAATGACCTCCTTTTCGCAGCTAGATATTATGACAAAGACCAGACCAAGGACAATAAATTGAACACACTTCTCCCAGACCTACCACACAGTTTGGTTACCGTTACACCAAACAGTAGACCGGAAACCTCCATGTTGCATATTAATCGGTTATTCTAGTTATCGGTGTTTATAGCTTTATAGCTGGGAAATACGAAGATGGAATGTTTAACTTATTTAGATTAGAAATACTTTTAATAAAATTAATTTCATTTTACTTAACCCATGTTGAGATTGTGTATGTCAAAATAAAATTGTTACCACAAAAAAAGCGTTCTATGTACAAGTATTTACAGACCGTTTTTCTAGGGACAGTTTTTTAGTTAGTCTTAGTCTAAACTCGCTTCATTTTCTTGTAATAAAGACGGACACTGTTTTTGTGACTCTTAGAAACCTCTGCTCTCCTGGTACATTTTCTTCAAATTCAACAGCTTTACTTGGTAATTGTGACACAATTGTCTGTATTTAAAAAACAAACGGAAGGCGTTATGCGCATGCGTTCCGGTCGGTTGCGCGCGCAAAATGGAAAGTGTTCATAGATAACGTATCTATAGTAGAATTAGTTATCTAAAGATACTTTGTGAGCGGTGGATCGTAGGTATGAGTTGAAAAGCACTCACCTTATTTTCTAGGCCAACACACAACCTACAATTTTTATTTTAGTCTTTGTTTTTTTTTTTTTTTTTTTAAATTGTCATTATCACAACTATTTATCACTAGCTGCACTCCCGCGGTGTGACCCGCGTTCCCTCGGGATTTTTACATTTTTCGGGATAAAAAGTAGCCTATGTCCTTCCCTGGGATACAACCTTTAACTATGCCAAATTTCAGCTTAATCTGTTCAGCGGTTTGGGCGTAAAAGCGTAACAAACAGACAGACAGATTTTTTTTAAGCAACTACGAATAAAGTAATTCTTATTCTTATTCTTAGACAGACAGACAGAGTTACTTTCACCTTTATAATATTAGTATGGATAGCCTGGAATAGCATTGTTAAGCTGTTGCATAGGCTTTAAAATAATGGTACCATGTGAGCGAAGCCGCGCGCAGTAGCAATATTATTATTTAGCTAGAAATAATAATATTGCTAGACTGACGAACTGAATTTTAACTGCACTCCGACTGCAATTTAATGTAGTTAGCTGCAAAAAAACTGTCGGTATATGTCTATTTTTTTATTTTTTTTCGGAGGGCCTAATACTAATGGCCTATGAGGCCGTTTTAGTGTTACCGGACTATGGGTGGTATCTGTCTAGTCGTGAGAGTACATTGATATACATACGAGTAAGCTATTAACTCGGATAAAGTCTTAAGTAGGCTGTAAGGCCCTTATTAATAAACGTTGTGTAGTGTAAAGTTACGCCGGGTGTAACTTAAGAGTAACCATACAAATTTTGGAGTTTAAACCTGGCGTAACTTTACACCACGTTTATTAATAAAAACTTAGGCCTTTACATCTATTTATGATGATTTATACAGCGTTAGGAGGCAACCTATGCCTACACTTAACGGGACGCTGTAGTGCCTGGGACATTGTTTGAGATGGAATAGGCTTGCCCAGCACCTAAACCATCTTCTCAGCCTAATCAGCCGCCCACAGGAAAGACGACGTCGATACGTGTGGAGCTGACTAAGCTGCGGGTTTCCTTACGATGTTTTCCTTCACCGTTAAGAGCTCGTGTTATAGCGCGTATAAATACGAAACGAAAAATCTATTGATGCACGGCCGGGATTTGAACCCACGACCTTCAGACTGAAACTCGAGGCACAACCCCATTCGACCAACATGGCTTTTATTAATAATGGCCTAAGATATTAGTAAGTTTATAGCTAGAGTAATGTCCACGTCTCAACGACACAGAAGCCCATGCTATAAGCTAACCACTGCTAACTACTCTAACCACCTATTGTTCTGTGTTGCAATGTCCTGTAACCACAGCGTACGGTCCCCATTGTGTCTACGTCTACCACATAATTAAGTTTTGTCAATGCCGGCCTTTTCATATGCACACATTTTAGTTTCAGTGTTAACGGAAATGTTTATTGTACCTCATTATGTTGCTACATTCAGATGCTAGTGTTGGTACCTTCCTACTTACATGGTTTGTGTCAAACATTAAACCCTGTAAAGCGGAGTACTGACTACACGTTCCAGGCTACGTGTATACATTTTGACATTTTAAATCGACTCGGGCGAGCCTGGAAACGCTTGGAACACGCTTGAAACAGCTGGGACGCGTGAACGCGTAGTCTGTCCTGTCACGCTGACCGCCAGCGCTGATAAAAAGCATAATCTTTATAACAATGGAGTAAGGATACTGATTGTACAGCAGCGCCGAGAGAAATCAGCGATGCCGATTCTGCTGAGACATTAGTATCCTTATTTCATTGTAATAAAGATTATGCTTTTTATCAGCGCTCACGTCAGCGTGACAGGAAAACTAGCCTAAGGGTACAGTAATATTTAGCTAAGGTATTATTTATGTCTGTGCGTTCCAACCGGATGAGTAAATTAAGTTTTAAGCGCTATCGGTCGGTGATACAAACAAGTAAGTATAGACAGCTCAAATTATATTATTTCCCTTTGGCTTTGCTGTAGTGCTAAAAGTATTCTTCTGGAATAAAAACTAGCCCACTAAAAAAATCTAGAAGAATCGGTCGCATTATCACCAACATTACGTCATTATTTCAATAACAGCACACGGCACTACCGTATAGACAGGGCAGCACACATACATACATGTTTAAAGGTACTTTCTCTTCGTTTTTTTGGAAAAATAATCTTGTGATGTTCGTATGGAAAATTTATGGCGAAGCATGACCAGCGCATTTTAGTCATGGATTTATGTCATGATGATGAAATAGTTTTCGAAGTAAGGAAGCGCTCAGATGAAAATGCTACTGGCGGTCACCCATCCATATACGGACCGTTTAGAACATTGCTTAGCTTTGATGATCTATCAAGAACGACTTGGCAAGCACGACCACAAGCGCTTCTTCAACTTCCATATTAAGTACAAATAACTAATACCAAATAGAACCCACACAGCGCGTCACAGTTAGCTTAATGTATCGTAAGTAGCGTGTAATGGCGGTAATGCCTCACGCTATTCAATTCTGTTTGCTCTTCCTACAACCGCCGGGAGGATCAAAATGTACAGTCAGCCGCAGAAAGTATAAACTTCTTCTTTAAATTTAAGGATTTACTCCTGGTCGGCACAACTGATGAATCCCTCTCCATGTAGCTCTTTCCAGGGCTGCTTCCTTGACCTCTTTATACGACATGACAGCTACCTTCTCTCTTACTTGGCTCATGTAGCTTATCCTCGGTCTTCCTCTGCCTCTTCTTCCTTCCGCTTTCCCTTCTATATTGTTCTTAATGAAACTGTCATGTCGTATAAGATGGATGAAAGTATAAACAGAGGAAGAAAATTTCATTCTCTATAGTCCTTTTACATTGGAACGGTTCCGTGACAAGGCTCTTTTATGTTAATATCTGAAAATATTAAAACGGAAATAGACAAAATCATTTTTTTTAAGTTGTATCTTTTAGTATCACTAAATTTCATTTATTTAAAAAATGTTCATAGTTGTAAAGCGTGAAACGTAAAACTTCTATGTGTCAGGGATACGTTCCTACGTGAAAAATACTATAGTTTTCTTAAAACTTAGTCTAGGTACGTACTAGATGATTTATACAGCGTCAGGAAATAACCCATACCTACAATCAACGGGACGCTGTAGTGTCTTGCCTGGTACATTTGTTTGAGATGAAATAGGCTAGTTAGTTTTGTAAAAGTATTTATTCAGTAGGATCGTTGGGATCACTTAGAAGTCTTCAAACTAGGTGATTCTACTCCTGTTCCTTCGCAACCCGCAGCTTAGTCAGCTCCACACGTATTGACGTTGTCTTTCCTGTGGACCAGGCTGATTAAGCTGAGAGGATGGTTTAGGTGCTGGGCAAGCCTATTCCATCTCAAAACAATGTCCCAGGCACTACAGCGTCCCGTTAAGTGTAGGCATAGGTTGCCTCCTGACGCTGTATAAATCATCTAATATAGATGTAAGGCCTAAGTTTTTTTTCCTTCGCAACCAGCCCTGTTGGTCGAATGGGGTTGTGCCTCGACTTTCAATCCAAAGGTCGTGGGTTCGATTCCTGGCCGTGCATCAATGGATTTTTCGTTTCGTAAATATATGCGCTTTAACACGAACTCTTAACAGTGAAGGAAAACATCGTGAGGAAACTCGCAGCTTAGTCAGCTCCACACCTATTGACGTTGTCTTTCCTGTGGGCGGCTGATTAGGCTGAGAGGATGGTTTAGGTGCTGGGAAAGCCTATTCCATCTCAAAACAATGTCCCAGGGACTACAGCGTCCCATTCAGAGAAGACATAGGTTGCCTCCTGATGCTGTATAAATCATCTATTAAAGATGTAAAGGCCTAAGTTTTCCGCAACCAATACCATGAACCAGGGCAAAAAACACGGTTTGGGGCCTAATGGTGATCCATCAGTTGGCAGAGGCATGAAATCATCATCTTCATCATCATCATCAGCCTATGGCAGTCCACTGCTGGGCATAAGCCTCCCCTAGTGCGCGCCATTGCGCCCTGTCCTCAGCTCGACGCATCCAGCTTCTGCCGGCAGCCTTTCGCAGATCGTCACTCCACCTGGCCTGAGGGCGTCCTACACTACGTTTGCCGAGTCGCGGTCTCCACTCAAGAACTCGTTTACCCCAACGGTTATCGGTGGCATGAAATAGGTGGTTCAAAACCTGCATGGGTGGTAATTTTGGATGCATTTAAGAAATTACTCATTACTTTTTCAAGTTAACCTATACATTTTGAAAGTATTGCCGTCTTGCGCTAAAACTTTTGGGTAAAAAGTAAATTCGTATGAGTGGCTAACTCTTGTGACGGAGTTTTTAAATGAGGCCTCCATATGGCTCTTGAACCCTGCTTTTGGGTTACTATTATAAAGGGTCTTTCATTTTAAACTAACTTTATTCGGGAATTGTGTTCAACAAAAAAATATTTATGCAATGATTTTTTTAGTTTTGTTATGAAAATCCCGATAAAATCGATAAAGACTTTCCTTTCAATTGATTATTGCTTTTTGTATAACTTAGTCCATTCGTGATGTAGCCGCGCTGCGATTGGTGGAACGTCTGTTCTCTTTGAAAATCAATATGCAACATTTCAAAAAAATCAATATATTATATTTTTTTAAGTGAAAACTTAAATCGGCTTAGGAATTAAATTGATACGCTCAAACGTCTATTTACAATCCAAAAATGAAGCCTTGTCAGTTTGTGTAGTTTAAAATGAAAGACCCTATATTCAATTGTCTAATAAATTAAGGCTGACTGTACCTTCCAGGGATCGTGTCCTTTTACTGTTATTCCTTGGGTCGAAGATAAAATAAGATTTTAGTGGAAATCGTGATATTTTGACTTGAACGTAGTGCTTAGAGCTTGCCTAAAATGGAGTTAGCGACTGGCGCTTTTCCTCTGCGATGCGAGGGATTAAAAGGATTTAAAATATCATTTATTTTTTATTAAAAAAATAAGTGAGTGGAACACTCGGTTGGAACGAAGTTTCAACTTTGACATTTGGCATGTGTCAAATATTAAAATCCTAGAAACGCTCTTCCGTACTAACAATGTAACAATCTATGGACTGCTTTGCGACTACGCACTTCGCACTGTGACGTTTTGACCTATGTATGTGTCGTGACGGTAAAATGGAACATTTTTTTTTTCCAGCCTCTCTTTTCCAGAAAAAGGAACTTCGTTCCAATAAACGAAATCGGTCCACATCCTTAATTGACAGAGATATCGTTGAACATTCTAACATACAGTCGAACATAATTTTCTCTTTTTTCTAAGTCGGCTAAAATTAATTCATCTGTTAGCCTCCACTCAAACTAGCAACCACAGAGTTACAATGACACCGGCGTTATGATAGAGACGAATGAGGCGACGACACACGTGCGTCAGATCGTCCGCAGATTGTCCACGGGAATGCTATTGTCCAGACGAAAGGGAACGTATGTACAGACAAAATAACAGTAATGTTACTAGTGAAGTTTCACTAACAAGGCATGTAATGCAGAACTTGAAAAACAAACCTGCTCACAGCCTTTGTAGAAACAGAGTTGATTTATCACATTTTTAACTTACAAAAACGCAATATTTTGATTTGATCATGATACTATTTCGATAAGTCATTGAACTGCAAAATGTGCGTACGTTGACATCCATACTAATATTATGAATCTGAAAGTAACTCTGTCTGTCTGTCTGTCTGTCTGTCTGTTTGTTACGCTTTCACGCCCAAACCGCTGAACAGATTGAGCTGAAATTTGGCATGGATAAAGTTTATACCCCAGGGACGGACATAGGCTACTTTTTTCTTTAAATATTTATAAGGGGGCGTGAAAATAAGGGTTGCAAGTTTATATGGGGAAAAAAAGTTCAGCGACCCTGGGCGAGGTCATAAAGATAAAAAAAAAGAGAGATGGGTGACCGCCACTTTTTGCTATGTTCTTGCATGGCAGATTTTTTTGTTTTTTTCTCATTTTGCATGGTAAATGACACTTGAATCCTAATAATGCGCAGACGAAGTTGCGCGGGTCAGCTAGTCTGTCTATAAATTCCGTTTTCAAAATAATAATAATAGAGCACGCGTTAACCTCAAAACTGCGTAGACTAGAAGCATTTTTTATCTTAAGCTTTTAATGATAAGGTTGTTTTTTAATTGCAGTTTGTGATAGTGACATTTTGTATTTAATATAATTCTCACGTCCATTGAGAAGGACGTAGGTATAATAAGAAGCGATGGCGTTGGTGCTGATTAGGGTCTTTGGTGTCGACCGCTATTCGAAGAATTGTTTGAGGAATAGCATCACGTCCCCTTTAGGGAGGAATAACAATAATTATTCAATGGGTGGTCAACTGGTTAATATAATAATAATATATTTAAATAGTTATTCGTGATTTGATTAACTCATTACTTGTTTATGCAATCGTTTTTATAAGAAAGACTGTGAAGAAGTTCAGAAGTCAGATGGGAATTCATGGCTTTTTTCAATTTCTATATTTATTTCCATTCTCACGAAGCAAAACTAAATAGATAGAAATAAAATCAGTGAGATATGTCGGTTTTCTTTAATGTTTCACTAGACGATATACGTTTTATCACAAAACAGCTATTCTTAAACAATGCATCGATAAATTAAATAAATTGTAAAACAAATAACATTAGCACGCGCGTCGCGTTATGCTAACAATTGATTCCAAACATCACGCATGCTTAGCATTCCTACTTACTTGTTTTGATGAATCATAGGTATTTCAATAGTCTTAAGACATACACATGTCTTAAGACTATTAAGACATGTGTATACTGTACTGGCGGCCGTCACCGAACGACCGTACCTAGTGCTATACTTCAACTGTTTTTTTTTTATCTACAAGTTTCCTATTTCAACTATGACACTGACTAAAACAAATTTAAGAATTAGGTATTATTTTAGCTATTTATTTAACTTAATTTAACACTTTTGTGGAAAATGATATTATATAAGTAACGTGCTATAAACGGTGAAGGAAAACATCGTGAGGAAACCAGATATTGTTCTTATAGGCGGCGATGGGCTTGCAACCTGTCACGTATGGAATACTAACTTCTGCAAGATGTGGGCATGTATCAAATATGTGTCTGGACATGCCTCTGACTACCCCCCTAAGACATCTTCAAAAGGATCTGGAATAAGTAAGATCTGAGAGAATGTCTACCGCACCTTGGGGATACAGTCGTGAACCTGTTTACGTTTTATAAGTAACCTACTCACAGTTGAGTGTAGACTCAATTTATGCATGTCAATTTGTTCATTAAAAATTAATGACTTGATGCCTCTAGGAAGAGTGACGAAATTTTTCAATACTTTTAGGTAAGTATTTCATTTTTGGAAGAAACTATCGCGTTATTTTTTTTCTCACAAAAATAATTATTCTCAGACTTTTTTCAATCTATAATAGTACCTAGTAGGTATGTAGTATTCACTTTAGTACCTTTATTACCTAGGCCAAGTAAATACAGTACAATGTACATACCTAACGGTCAGTCGATGAGGAGGTCGCGGGTTCAACTCCCAGGTAATCTCAGCTGATTTATGCTTTGTACGTAATTTAGATTTTTATCTAAAGAACTGTTTTCTATTGATCACAGGCTTCAAAATTTTGTTGAAGAACGTACATTTTTTTCAAGTGCAGCGGCCATTTTGATTTTGAATGTGATATTTCCTGTAAATATGACGACCTCTGTGGCACAGTGGGTGAAAGCTCGCTTGGGACGCAGAAGGTTGCGGGTTCGATCCCCGCCGCGGGATAAATGTTTGTATGATCTGCAAATATTTATCTCGGGTCTGGGTGTTTCTCTGTATAATATGTATGTATTTACAAACAAAAAGTATATAATTAAGTAGTATATCAGTTATCTGGTTCCCAAAGTACAAGCTTTGCTTAGTTTGGGGCTAGATGATGCTGTGTGAAAAATATCCAGCATTATATGATGATAGTAATACAGTCATGAGAGGTTACCGGTGTTTTACAAATATGAAATAACCCTGTATACTCACGATTTTAAAAGTGAACCATATTGTTCTTGAACTCTTGAAGGGTCAACATAAATTTCGTTACTTTTAACTAACGAAAGGCACTTCAAAATAATCTTAGGCCCTCCAAAGGGCTTCAAACAGCCGCCTTGGCCACGCGTGGGAGACCAGGCCCATTAATAGTAGGCCATATAAGGCCACCGACAGCGCGTAAGGTCATTTGGTCTTAATAAAACGGTGGCAGTCATATTACGTACCTAAATGCAGTGGGGTCGTTGTGACTTTTTATTCCCAACCACCCCACTAGTGTTGTCGTTGGGAATATATCGTACCTACTACAAGTTCGTAAAAGGTGACAAGCTAATAACTGTTAAGTCCCAAAAAGACATCAATGTCAAAGCCATATAACTTTTATTCCGTAGGACAGCTGGGATCACTTAGAATATTTATAAATGATAGTTGATAACACTAAAGGGGCATTTACACGATGCAATTTTTCGTACGATTTGCTAAGCCCCGCCCATTGAACGTGCGGACGAGTGTCGCGCTATCTATGACAAATCGCATACGATGAGCGTTTACACGTGGAAAATTGCCGTGCGATACGATATCGTACGTGCTAAGACCGTGTCGTGTAAATGCCCCATTATTCTTTGGCGACCAATTGCCAAATATCTGCTCAAATCTTTGCTCAGATCTTCAAGCACCCAAGATTATTACAATACTTTTAGAGGGCATAGCATACCTCTTAAATATGCTAGCCAACCATATCCGTAGCTTTTATGAAGAGTTCTTCCTTATTACGACTGTTAAAATACTGTAAACTTCTTTCAGAAACCTAAAGCGTAACCTTAAGAACTTAAGTTAGTGGGTTTAAGTAATTTCCGTCATTAATTAAGCAATTATCTTTGAAAAGCCTTCTGTAGAACAAATGTCATGTATTAGACATATCCGCGCAATTGTCTTTTTTGGAATATCCGCAAGTCTTCACTTTTTTTTTAATGACGAATGGGTCGGCTCTTGACCTCGAAACTTACACAGGCAAGAGTGAGGTCTACGATGGAGCGAGCCTACCCAGAAGGTGCCTATTAACTCTCTTCTTAAAAACAACAGGGTCGTAGCTCAGCAGAAATACAGACGCTGGAAGCTGATTCTAAATTTTTGCAGTTCAATAACAAAAGAAAGAGCATTTACACGATGCAATTTTAGGTTTGTTTCGCTAAGTCGATGCCATTTAGCTTTAGCGGCCGAGCAGACGTCACACTTACCTATCTAGTTTTATTGCAATCTGGACTAAACGCGATGTAGTCATATCGAGATTTGGTCCTGTAGCGAACTGGGGGGTTATTCGCGTTCGTTTTTTCATTCGTTCGATGAATATTCGGATGCTTCTTACTACGAGCTAGGTACATTATATTCGGTCGATAAAATCAACGTTAAAACGCGGTCCTAGGTAGGACCAAATATTCCAAACTAAAAAATTGGCCCTTGTAGTCAGAAATCTTAGTAAGAAACATCCGAATATTCATCAAACGAACGAAAATAAGAACGGGAATACCGCCCCTGACTCACTCATGGTCACTGACTCATACGAACTTACTTAGGTACTTACTAGATCCTTCGAATCAGTGTGGTGAAAGGATAATAGTGCACCTCTAAGAGGTTCCTTTTGTGCATTTGACACATGTTTTCGAACTCTAGGTTATACGACATTGTCGGTTTTCTCAAGATATTAAGATGCTGGCAAGCCTCTATCTCAAATGGTATGGAACAATGTTTCATGGTGTATTTTGGGTGGGTCATTGTCAATCCATTGTTCGATGCGATTAGTGTCGCTTCCTATTCAATGGTAGCATGACGCCATTGATGTCCCGAAGGTCAGATTTTGACAGCTTGATTAAATAACAAAAAACAACTGATACTGAAATTGAGAACTATTTTAGAATAGAATACGACTACTTATTTTGACGCAAGTAGGTAGGTACCAGAAAAGACCACAAATGACCTCGTAGTAAGTTTCTTTCAAGTTTTCTTTCTAGATTCCGTTGAGCTATCTAAGGATAGCAGTGAGGGAAGTCAGGCTGTGAATGATGAAGATGATCTAAGAATCGTTGCAAATAATCAACTTATAGTTAACGCAACCAATCCAATCCGATCAAGTAAAAAAGTACCAGGACCACATAAATAAACATGAGCTCACTCACCATCGTAAGAGTCCGGTATGTACAGCGACTTGCCAGCTTGCTTCCCTTTCTTCGACAGAGGCACCGCCTCCACCCTCCTATGCGCCTCTAGTACCCGGTACAGCAGCACTGGCCGGTCTTCACCTTCCAACACCACCACTCTCGGCAAAGAGAACTTATCCACAAATTCTTTCAACGTCAGCACTTCACTGTCATCTTCAGGCTCCACTGAGCCGTTTCTCCTGCCCAGGAGGAAGTTCTCCGACCACTCATTCTGCCTCGCAAACTCTGGTCTCCTCTCGTTGCTTCTCGGTTTGTACCTTGGAGGTCTATCTCTTCTGACTAAAGCTTCATTAGCCTCAGCGAGCCATCTGGTGACTAAACGTTCGCGTTCTACGTCTAAGTATCTTGGTTTTGACGCGTCGCAAGCGAAGCGGGCCGCGTCGAAGCAGTATTGGGGGGGAGGGGGTCGGATGCGAGGGGGGAAGAAGCGGGGGGGCACGTAGGGGGGGTGCGGGGCGTAGGCCGGCGGCGTCCTCGGCCCGGAGCCCTCCACTGACGCCGTGCGGAACATCGTGTCAGCTCATTTATCAGGTTTCCACATCCTGCAACAAGGATACAACGCTTAGACAGGTAAAAAATTAAAATGATCCGCAGGTAAAAAGTTGCAATGGGTTTGGGTTTGCCGCTAGCAGTTCATAAGCGATTAGTACGGAAAGCTAACTCCTCCGAATAGTTTATATCCAAATAAGAATAGAGTCAAAGGACTTGATATGAAAAAACGTCAAAGCATTTTTCTTCTTCTTGTCGTGTCACTAGTGAACGAACCAGTGCGGTGAGAGGATTGTAAGTCAAATCTTGTTTTGTTACGTTTCCTACATAATACAATGATAACAAGAATGTCATGAAAAGACCAGACCGAAACGGGAATGTCCAGGGCTGACAAAGACTACGTCACCTTTCCACTCGCGTCTCGTAAATATCCCTCCTCTTAGTCATAAATCTTTCCCTGATTGAATAGTAGTAATGAATTTGACCTCAAACTGACCCTCTGCTAACGATGGTTTGGAAGATAAATCTAGTCAAGACAGAACAGGGATTGAGGACTAGGGATAAATAAATATTGATGGACGTTGCACAACGTCATCTAGATTTAATGAGCAAAACTTTTAGCACAACGGATCTTTAGCTCTCTGAAGTTAGGTGCAATAGACGATTGTTGGTTTGGTAGAGTAATCGAGATAGCACGATTTTAGGCGTCATCAAAAATGGGTTCTGCGCAACTACTTCAGAGAGCTAAAGAACGATTGTGCGTATTATACCTACATGGATTTATAGATGGTATCTCTTCCTGAATAGATTTCGATGAAATTCGGCACAGAGATATATTTTATTCCGGAAAATGTAACCCGCAGCTAGTATAAATCTAATATCTATATAATATTCTCGTGTTTGAAACCAAACTCCTCCGAAACGGCTTTACCGATTCTTATGAAGTTTTGTGTGTATATTTAGTGTGATTAGTTCTGAGAATCGGATGTAAACTATTTTCAATCCCCTTAAGTGATAAGGGTGGTCCACCTTAAAATATTTTATTTTTTTTGGACAAAAAAAATTTGGATTTTTTTAAGTTTTGGCATTCAAAAATACATCATCATCTCCCTGACCTTATCTCACGGTAAGTGGGGTCGGCACAACATGTCTTCTTCTTCCACTCACTCCTATCACTCAAAAATACATATAAACCTAAATTTTCACTAGCCAGCTAGTAACTAAATAAATTCGTCTCAGCATCGCGAGTTTTCCATCAATGTTTAGATTATAGGAGGTACTCACGACCGGCTTCAAACCTACGACTTTAAGACCTAGAACAACCTACAAACGCCAGGTCTAGAATACCTAATGCATATGACGTCATAACCTACTCCTGTAAAAACTATGATGTCGATGTCCTCACCAATCGATCGATTGCCACCTGTCTCTATACAACTAATTTATTCGAATACAAACCGTAAAGTCTAAAAGATATGACAGAAAGTCGTAAGAATCATTGTCTTTTAAAAATCGAACCAGTTGAAATACAATGTTACGTTTGCAGCTGTCAAAATAAATTTGAATGTCTAATGGCGCGTAGAATTCAAAAAGAAACGGGTTTGACGACCGCATTTTAAAATTTGCCGTGCGTAAGCTAGTTTTTAATGGCTGCTCTATTTTTTTGTATGAATTACGTCGGTTGATGTAACCATAGAGTACAATTGTCGTGTGAGAGGCCAAATATTTGGAACAAAAAAATACGATATTGGGGATGATGGGGAAGTCCCGGCGATAAACCCAGACTTTTCTAAATTTGAATTAAGTAGATATTTTTTCCTATCTGTCAACCTACTGCTGAACCATAATGTAGGTGTAAAGGAATAATATTAGGTGATGTGTCTGATTAAAACTATTTCAAAATAACGAACAACAAAGTGAAAACAAACAAAGTGAAGTGGTGATAGCAATGGCATAAAGTGACAACTTGAATAGTGACACTGAGTGACAACAAACAATTCCATGAACAAAAAGAGTTGTCTGGCTAAAAAGACTTGAATCCATTAAAAAAACCGCAATGTAGGTAATGTTTATACTTTTCAAATCTCTAAGGATCATCCCATTCTAAGCTAAAAGGCCTGATTAATATATTAAATGTTTTATTTATATAAATTGGCCTATTGGCCCGGTAGATAACGGTTGCCATCCGTAAATGCAGTGATAGAGGAAACAGTAAAACGTATCATCATTTAACTACTTAAGGTCATGCCGACCGAGAGGAGCATTTTATGAATAAATTAGCTGCGCTTCCGCGGTGTGACCCGCGGTCCCTCGGGATTTTTCATTTTTTCGGGATAAAAGTAGCCTATGTCCTTCCCTGGGATACAACCTTTAACTATGCCAAATTTCAGCTTAATCTGTTCAGCGGTTTGGGCGTGAAAGCGTAACAAACAGACAGACAGACAGACAGACAGAGCTACTTTCACATTTATAATATTAGTATGGATAGTATGTATAAACAGTCACATGAAGTCAAAGTCATACCTCTACGTTTTAAAGACAAAATTTATTTTTTGGAGAAAAGTGGTTCGCTTTTTTTAAACAGTTCTAGTCTAATAGACAAAATCTGTTCTTTTTTGTACAGAATGATTTGTTATGTGAAAAAAAATCATATATCAGTATAAAATGAAGGTTTTCAAACATAAAAATAAAAATAAAATTTAAAATAAAGAAATTCACGCCAAAACGCTCGTTGGTGTCATGGCGGCTGTTATGACGTCACAGCTCACAAGTCTACAGCAAATACTACGTGAAAAAAATCGGAAACAAATGGCACAGTTTTGGTCTGTACTAGAAGATGACGTCACGCGCTCTGATTGGTGTACAGCTATCATGGCGGATTGTTGTATTTTGTAGATTTATTTTATTAAATAATTTAATAATCTCGGCATTTAAGGACAATAAATGCATCTTTCTCAATACTCAATTCCTATTTTATTAGATCAGTTAAATATTTTGGCGATTCTTGATTACTGTCATCATGCCTAACTATAATCATGATACCTACTTAGAACGCACAACAAAAATCATCAATAGGTATTTAAATTCAAAATTCAAAAAATATCAGTTACAAACTGCTATTGGTAAAATAGTTTCTTTAAACCTAATTTAAATTGAGTCAAATCCACAACGAATTTCATCCAAATTCGTTCAGCCGTTTAGCGAAGGAACAAACCACTATCTATCCATCAGTCCGGTTTTTATAGTAAGTGATCCATCTGGTTCCCATCGATTGGTTCAAACTTTTGCTTTCATAATAGTAAAATGAGATGTTCATACATCACAATCTGTATAGATTCCAACCCTAAAAGGGAAAAGGATTTCCTTTATCCTCCACTACCCTATTAACAAATAGATCACCACGCGTTCATCGATTTACATACACAACAAAGAAATCGAACACGTGTAGCACACAAAAAAAAACAAAAAATATCAGGCCGAATGACTCAGTTTTGTGACATTGAACTTTTTTCTCATGTAGATTATATTTTTTATATGAGTTATGCGTGTTATCCTCAGTACTTCTTTGATTGTTATAATGCTTGATTGATTTCCTATGATGTAACTTAAGAACAAAGTTCGTATATGGGGAAAAATCTGGTAGGCATGTTGTTGTTGTTGTTGTTTTTAGCCCCCACTATCCCACTGCTGGGCAAAGGCCTCCCCTCGAGTTTTCCAAGCTTTCCGGTCCAACGCTATAATTAAAATAACTAATTATTAATTATTCTAACTTTAGAATTGTTTTTGTTTTTTTTTTCAACTGATTTTATTTTTTGTTTTGACTTTAATTAAGTTTAATTTTAATTTTAGTCATCAGTTCCTATATTTTTACTACAAATGTTGTGCATGCCTATAATTGGCATACATTCTATAAAAAAGACTCATAAAATGTTAATAATAATGTGAATTATGTATGCTGTTGGTGTTGCCTAAATAAATAAATAATAATAATAATAATAACGCTATTGCCTGCCACTGATAGTCGCTGAAGGTGTCCTCGTCGCGCCATCGCTTGCGTGGTCTGCCGCGCCGTCTCACTGTCTCATGGCTCCAATCAGTGGTTATTTTGGCTCACAGTTCGTCCGGCATGCGGCAGACGTGCCCCACTGGTAGGCATAATTAATAAAAATAAGTTTTTCGTTGATTTTTTTTAAATAAGTGCTTAGGCCTTTTATAACCGCTTACTGATTCAAATTAGCCTAAAACACAGATTGTACAGTGATTTACTATCACAGTCCTCTGTCCTTTCAGCTTAGTCGATTTTCTACTCATCATCTTCCTGCCCTTTTCCCACATTATGTGGGGTCGGCACAACATGTGTTCTTCTTCCATTCTCCTCTATCAGCCGTCATCTCAACACTCACTCCTTTCTTACTCATGTCATCCTTTATACAATCCATCCATCTTTTTTTGTTCTTAGTTGATTTTCTATTCTACTTACTTTAGGTATATATAAAATCTTTATGAAACCATTCTTCTGACAAATAAATTCATTTCATTTTCATTTCATTTCATTTCTTATAAAATATAGCTATCTTTACGTGTGAGGCTGACTAAGCTACGAATTTCCTTACCTATTTATTTATTTATTTAACCAACTTTTTGTAGTATTCTAGTATTACTAAACTCTACTCATGTCTCGATTCTAACTAATCGATATTTCGTATCGATTAAAAGATCTCACGAGTCATCGTCGACTCGGAAAGTTTAAAACCGGTTTCAATTCTATTCCTAATTTAACACAAGATAAAATCTGAATCATTTGGGGACAGACGAATCGGATGCGAGAGATGCATCTTAAAATATTCGATTCTAGTAGCGATAGACTGAAGAGCGATCTTGATAGTTGTAATGAGTTTTCTGTAAACCTACTTTGAGAATTAGAAGTTATTTGTTTCACCCGTATTTTGGAATGAAGTTCCTTTTCGGACGGTATCGAATATGGGAGCTGGATAAAAAAAGCGTTCGTTTTTACCGTCACGACACATATATAGGTCAAAACGTCACAGTGCGATGTGCGCATACGCGAAACAGTCTATGTTACATTGTTAGTACGAGCGTTTCCACTTCGTACTGTGACGTTTTGACCTATGTATGTGTCGTGATGGTAAAATAGAACGCTTTTTTTCTAGCCTCCATCCTCGAAACCGTCCGAAAAGGAACTTCGTTCCAATATCTTTTTTGCCATCCGTACTAAGTGGCAAAAAGCTCTCTCGACCTTGGGTGTGGTCAAAACACCCAATGGACTACGTAGGATGAGATTTGAACAGGAAAACAATAAAATGTAATTTCTGAATCAGTTTAGGATATTTTAGTGATGACGGCAAATTTGAAAAAAATACACCATCTTTGTTTTTTTCCATTATTTTATCTATTGATGTACGGCCGAGGTTCGAAAACGCAACCTTCAGATGAAAAGTCAGGTCGCACTCACTATGCCATTAGCGGCCTTCACACGCACAATCTTTCGCGAGTGATTGCGCGCGGGAAAGCCTGTACGCGCAATCGCGAGTGATAATTTTTTTGGAGCTTGAAGCTACGCGTTCTATCACGCGCGATTGGCTGTATCCCTCGCGATAGATTGTGCGTATAAAGGCTGCTAATTCAGCCGTAAAAGACAATGAAATTAGCTTAAAAATGAATGGACTAAAGTCATAAAATTTAATATTTAGATAAAAAATTTAGGCAATTTATCAAAAGTATTTTTTTCCAGAGTAAAAATAAAAACGAATGAAAAAAAGAATACAATTTTTAAATGAATTTTATAAATAGAATACGTATATTTTGTACAAATTCTAAGAATCTACCGCAAAAGAACAGCAAAAACTAGATCTATCAAAACCACAGACAATCAATACCATAGCCAATGAATTGCCAGTTTTTGCCGTGCCCCAAATAAGGGACATTTATCCAGTCTAGTGCCATCATCAGCGAATAAGGAACTCAAAGGTCGACTGGTAGCAAAAATGTGCTTGATGTATGGTTAAAGGGATACTCCAAACGGCATGTTGTAAAATTCGTATAGACCTCCAAAGGTGATAAAAGTTGATTTTGCGAAGTAAGAATATAATGCCGCCAGTGTTTTTGGCGCGCTTCCGACTGACAGTGACCTGGATCAGTTGAGCTATCTATAGATCGTTTCTAACCATCATTAGATAGCTTGACTAATCCTGTTGTATTTTGTAAATAATAATAATAATAATGCTGGACATTTTTTCACACAGCATCATCTAGCCCCAAACTAAGCAAAGCTTGTACTATGGGAACCAGATAACTGATATACTACTTATATACTTTTCGTTTGTAAATACATACTTATTATACATAGAAACACCCAGACCCGAGACAAATATCTGTAGGTCATACAAACATTTGTCCCGCGGCGGGGATCGAACCCGCAACCTTCTGCGTCTAAATATATGTATATATGTAGTAGCTTAGTTTCTGTGAATAATATAATACTTTTGTCTTCATTGTACATAGAAATACCTATTAAGTAAGAATAATATACAAAATTGAATAAAGAAAACAAAAAATAATCAACTTATTTATAGAAATGGGCGTAAAAGTATTCAAAAATGTCTTTTTCGTTTTTAAAAACATGCATTACATATTTTGTAGTTTTCTAGTTTCTACGTATATTTTTGTTACTGTAGTATCTCTATACTCAATACTGGAACATGCAATAGGTATACCTTGACATCATTGGGTATACCTAATTAAGTAATTACCTACTCACCATGCGTTTTTTATAAATATTTATCTGATAAAAGTAGGTAACCAATAACCATACAAACTTGGGATCGAGTCTTCGATCAAGAATACGATGGTTTTTGGGTCAGCTCAGCAAAATCGTATTGGTAAATAACAGCTCAGGGCTGTTATTTTGTTTACCATTTGACGTTTTAGTGATAAATGATCGTAATCTTCTATCTTTCTTTCTAATATATTAAATTCTCGTGTCACAGTTTTCGTTGCCATACTCCTCCGAAACGGCTTGACCGATTTTGATGAAATTTTTTGTGCTTATCCGGTATCTATGAGAATCGGCCAACATCTATTTTTCATCCCCCTAAATGTTAGGGGTAGTCCACCCCTAATTTTTTTTTTTTTTTTCAGACAAAATTTTTAATTTCTATTTTTTTATGATACAACATACAAAAATACACACAATCCTCAATTTTCACCCTTCTACGATCAACCCTTATTTTTTAATAGCGATATAATAGAAAAAAAACGTTTGCCGCGGGTCAGCTAGTATAAGATAATATTTTGAGGATTTGTGACTTTATTATGTGCAAAGGGTTTAACTTAAAACGTTTTTGTCACGCGGACAGAATTCAGCTTTGATGTTGATGTCACGCTGCATCTATAGTATTCTTGATTCGTGTTGAGCTCGTATTTGGTATATAAATAAATAAATAAATAATGCTGGACTTTGAGCAACAAACAACAAAGCTTGAGCTTCTGGTATGGGTACTAGATGACTGATAAACTACTTATATACTTTTTAGAGATATATTTTATAACAGGATTTTATTGCGTATTACCTTTATTATTTCCCGACGTTTCGGCTGTATTGCAACAACCGTGGTCGCGGGCGAACTGGAGGTAGGTCAGCGGAGCCGACGAAAAGTGGCGGTAGTTATAAAGAACTACCCTCCCCTAATCTTCAGAAATAAATAAAATATATCTCTAAAGATGAATTGTGATCGCGAAAGTTTAAGAAAGACTATATACTTTTTGTTTGTAAATACATACATATTATACATAGAAACACCCAGACCCGAGACAAATATCTGTAGGTCATACAAACATTTGTCCCGCGGCGGGGATCGAACCCGCAACCTTCTGCATCGCGGGCGGACCTTCGCCCACTGCGCCACAGAGGTCGTCAAATATGAACTTACGTATATGAACCTGAGTCAGGAATTGTCGCCGAGTTAATCATCGCCCTCGCGTTTTAAGGACATGCCGGAAGTAAATAAAGATTCAAAACAGGGGAATAAATCTGCTACGGAGGAGGTTATAAATTGCTGACAAACTCGTCTGGTCTCAAGGATGTCAATGTTTAGACGCAGGACTTGTTTGGTTGACAACTCCTGCGCACCTAGTGAGCTTCGGAGATCAAAATGTAAATAACTGGCAAAGTGTGAGTCGTAGTACAGGATTCTCTACCATTGTAATAAACACAAAATGACCTTTAATAATTACAGTTAGTAATTATTTATTTATAAACATAATTGATAGCATAAAAATAGACATTAGGTAGACGCATTGCTGCTTATTATACAAACGTAAAACCTTGGTTGAACCCCCTGTTGACACATGTCAAAACAAAACTGTTACCACAAAAAAGCGTTCTAGGTACGAGTATTCAAAGATCGTTTTTCTAGGGACAGTTTTTTAGTGAGACTTGGTCTAAACTCGGCTCATTTTCTTGTAATAAGCCCCCATTCAGTTTATCGTAATCAACAAAAAAAAACCTGCACAAAAACCACATTAAAGGACAAACGTTGCTTTAAGCACAGAATTAAGATAAACCTAAAAAATAATGTCCCCTAAATTATTAGTCGCCAATTACAATAGTAAATACAGGGAAGCAATATTAACAAGACATAAATATTTCGGCCTCAGTTTAAAAACTAAGTCTCAGTCAACTTCGCAATTGTTGTACAAGACAATAAACAATTACCATTAGCTGTTCCCACACGTAACCAAATAATTGTATGAAAATCCTTGGTTTTTGCTTATATCTATTGATACGGATCTTAAGGTTGCGTAGGCTCTGAAATAGGTTTTCCTATTGTTTGTCAACGGTTGACTTCTGAATGGCGGTTCACTGGAAGGTACGTGGTATGGTACTCTTGATACCTTTCATCATGTCAGCCATCTAGTGTCCACTTCTGAGTACTGAGCACTAGTGAGCCTGCACCCAACGGCTCCCAGCAATCTTTACCAGATCGTCTTTACATCTATTGGGGCCGTCCTCTACTGCGGTTTCCGGTTGTGGCCTCCACTCGAGAACTTTTCTGTCGAGACTTTTCGGTCGTCAGTTCTAAGAGCTATGTGCCCGCCCACTGCCACTTCAACTTGCTAATCCTGTGGGCTATGTGACTTTAGTGCGTCTACGATCTCTTCATTTCTAATTCGAATCACCTTTGCGGCGATGCGGGAAAAAAAATAACAATTAACAAAAAAAAAATTGGTCCTAGGTTAGGACCGTATTTTAACGTTTGAAAAATTTGCCCTTGAAGTCAGAAATAGTGGTTGGAAGAATCCCAATATACATCAAACGAACGAAATAAGGAACGCGAATACGGCCCTTGGACGTGTTAGTAATAAAATAAGTTTGACCTAAGATGTATATGGGCGGATCAACTTTTTTCTGTCATGAATCAACTTTTTGTGTAAAAAAATAAATGTTGAAATATTGCTATAATTTCACCTAATATTGTTAAATAAATTTATGTAGTTTATAAATCTACTACGAGCACCAAAAAATTTTGTCGTTTTCATGGATTTTTATACCTTTATTCCAAAAGTGGCTCCCAAAAATGTCACCTAACTCACAATGACGTATTATGGTAAAAAGTTCATAAAAAACTATATTTTAATAAGTAAATCTGTTTCAATGTGAACTATTATTCAATTAAATCAATCTGGCATAATCAAAATTTAAATAAAGTGTCTCAATTTTTTGAAAATATACCTCATTGTGTCTCTGGGGTCACTAAATGAAAGAAATTTTATTTACTTTTCTTGTAATTCTGTTTCTAGAAACGCCAGAAAGATGCACTTTTTACATGACTATTGTAGGTTATTCTTCAAACATTTGTCATACAACATTTTGTATAATAACCTTTACTTTTTTAATAATCCTGCTATCAGTGTCCAAATTTTTGGGGACAACTACGTGAGCCCGGAGACATAATGGTGACTCCAGAGACATATATGGTACTATGCCATAGGCAAATTACATTATAAAAAACTATACAAGGTACAAAAATATCTCTTAAATGTGACAACCAGTTTACTTTTTAAAGTTATCATAGAAAATAAACCCTAACCTAACAATTATTACATATTTCTCTAAAATTAATGATAACATTCTATGAAAATGAGGGTTTTCGTTTATTTAAACAGTCATCTGCGTAGCAAACCAGTCCTATATCTCTAATAACATAAATCTCGCTTAATAGAAGACCTAAAAAGCTTTTTGTAGATGAAATCTATTTTCTAGGCTCTAGCGCATTTAACCGCGGCTCGCCTTGTGCGTAGTTTTTTCACTAACTTACCGACTGAAGATATCTTTCAACATATGGCCAAAAAAAAAAATTTTACTACCTGTAGATTCATCAAAATAATCATCAAAATTTTATTCCGTGGGATGAGAAAGGCTGGGCCAGCTGTGGTCAGTCTGGCCAGCTATGCCGGGGGGTACAGGCCTTTCTTCACTTTTGTCATTCGTCTTTGTCCTGTGGTAATCTTGCCCTTGTATTATATTCTACAGACTTTACGATGCCGTCGATCCTTTTTTTCTGTGATGACGACCATCACTCTATTTACCACCTCTGGGACACCACTCATTTACAACTTTGATCCTGTCATCACCGCACCTGACCACTTGTCCTGCCCAACCAACCCCATTTGAGCTCCACTAACCACTTGTGTGTGTATTTCGGCATCGAGGACTGGGTAGATCTAATAATAAATTTCTAGTGTAATACCGAGCATTGCTTATTCCATGCGAAGGAGACGGCACAAGATCAGAGTCGCACAGGGGTGCGACTCTGATCTTGCGCAGTCTCCTTCGTGAGCGCCCATGTCTCGGCACCATAATTTAATAGTTAGTGGACTGAATTACTACTTTGCTACAGCCGCCTGGCTAGTCCTGCCCAACCAATATTATTTGAGCCCCAATAACCGCTTGTGCATCTTACAATTTTAGCTTGTTCATTCGGGAATTTCGGTTTTGGGGACAATCTTATAAGTGATACCGAGCATTGCTCGCTTTATAGCTCTCAGTGCGACTCTCAAGAGAGCACAGTCTCCTTCGTGAGCATCAATGCACCATGATGGTAGTTAGCACCATGATGGCAGTTGGTAGAACACATTGGCAGAGCTTGTTTCCAATGCAATGTTTGGAACCATCTTCATCATCTTCAGGCCTACTTTTGAGGTAAAAAGTAAACTACTTAAAGATGAGTGATCAGGATCACGCATCTCTAAAAGTAGGCCCGAAGCTTTAGAAGCATCTTTTTTTTTTGTTCCACCAGAAAAGGATGAGGTTGAGGTCGTCTACAAATCGTCTACAAACCTAAGGTGCTACAGGAATACACCTACCTACAGGCAGACTTTTATTCCCGAGCTGTCTAATTCAAGAGTTTTTACGACGTCTTCTAGGACACCCGTAAAAAGCTTGGGTGATAAGGTGTCTCGATACTAATAGTTTTCCTCTTTACCGCACATTTATGGTGGTATACATCATCCGCAGTAAATCCATATAGTTAAAATGGATCTTACAGCGATGGAGAGAGATTTCTTGCTTTCAAAGGTTTTTTTTCGTAATCTACGAAGGCCATGCATATTCGAGCCAGTTGACCTCTTGACTCTTCTCCGTCGCCGACATTGAGTGTGGGTAAAAATAGATCAAAGAAAAGATAAATGGAATGTGTAAAAGCAGAATCGAATGAAGTGTGGTGTATTGTATCGACCTCACAACTGACTTGTATTCTTAATTCATACTTAAAGCTATTTTAAACTTAAATCTGAGTGTTTTCTATTAGAAACTAAAAATGTGCAATGAATCTTTATGCATTTAATCCGTTTATCACTCACCAAATTGTCCATTGTATAAATTATGATAACTTTTATGCAGAATGTCTCTTGGGTCACTAAAAATTGTCTCTTGGGTCACAGTTTTTGTGAGCCAGTGGAACGGTGACTCAGGATACAAACTAAGGTTTTTAACTCTTTTCTCTTCAACGAATTTAATGAAAGTAAAAAAATACGTGGATGCAAAGCATTTCAGAATCAAATGTCAAAACATAATAACAAAATTACTTTGAGAAGCAGTTTACTTGTAAGAAATTTCGTCGTGAGTCAGCGGATAAAAAACAATGACACCCAGTCCCGCTGCGAACTACAGACGTAATGGCAGAGTCCACATAATGGCCAAGGGTCAGCAATCTTTATTTTACGACATGCAGATGAGTTTTCTATTAGCCTAGCCAATAACTGTCTATATTACTTACACTTTGTAATACTTTTTTGTCGTTACCCAGTTGACAACGCGAAATGGGTAAAAGTCGGGGACAACATTTCAAACCGTGTTTTTTCATTGAAAAATGCAATATTTTGTTTCGCAAATCAGTATTTTAGAATGCTGGTACATCAAGGAACAATGTAGATAGAAAATATAAAGACAAGTCAAGGAAAAATTTTACACAGCAGCGTTGCATATGTGCGTGATTTGCGCTGGGGACAAGTGAAATTTGTATGAAAACCAATTTTCGTCCACTGGGTCACGATAATTTTAAATATAATTGACCAAATATTTTTAAAATATTGATGAACAAGCGTAATGGTAAAGGATCTGATTTTATTAATTAATGTTAAAACCGACAATTTATCTAACTCAGCACCTTTTACGATTTTTTTTACGTCGGGGACAAGATTTTACACTAAAAAGTTGATCCACCCATATAGCCCCATTGGTTCCACAAATAACAGAAACATAAACATTCTTCTTTACTTAGCCTAGCAGGAAATTAATTCATCAGAGCCACAAACAACACAAATTGACCAGTCTCCTTTACAAAATATGAACTTGGAACTAAAATTTCAAGGCTCTTCAAACAAGTGTTGCCAGTGTAATAAATCACAATAAAAATTACCCGACTTTGATCCATTTCATCCGTCAACTCGTCGTAAATCAGTCTGATTGATTAGTGTGAAGATTAATTAGTCGCGTACTTTCAATCGATTTTATTGGTGATATTTGAATGTATAATCAATTTCCTCAAAAAAACTTACCTAAAACAGGCTTAAATTTATCCCCAAGGACAATGTACATCCGGTAGACATCTTTAAACATTTTCCTTAAATAAATTCGCCTGTGATAATGCAGGGTAAGAGCTATCTTCATAAATTTCACAGAAATCTGTTCAGCCATTTTAAAACAGAACAAATAATGTCGCCAGCGGTATTTCCAGACCGATACGACTTAGGCACCTTCAAGAAAAGAGCCTATTCCTACCTCAAAGGCCGGCAACGCATCTGCAGTGCTTCTTGATGCTGCAGTTGTCTGTGGGCGGTGGTAATCACTTACCATCAGGTGTGCCACTGGCTCGTTTGCCCCCTCTTCCATAAAAAAAAATCGTAGCAAAAAATAACTTGGATATGCAAAAAAATTAGGAATCAAATAATGAATTTTAAGACAATTAATTAATAGTGATTGTAATCAATCCGATAGTTTTCTAGCTCCTTTGATCAAGCAGGCAAGTAATTGGATATTGTTTAAATGAAATAATAATATTTAATCAAGCCGTGTTGGCCGAATGGGGTTGTACCTCGACTTTCAATCTGAAGGTTGATCGAATCCCGGCCGTGCATCAATGGATTTTGCGTTTCGTAAAATGTATATGTGCTTTAACACGTGCTCTAAACGGTGAAGGAAAACATCGTGAGGGAACTAGCTAGTGTTCTTATAGGCGGCGATGGGCTTGCAGCCTGTCACGTATGGAATACTTACTTCTGCAAGACGTGGGCATGTATCAAATATGTGTTTTGACATGCCTCTGACTACCCCCCTTAGACATCTTCAAAGGATCTGGAATAAGTAAGATCTGAGAGATTGTCTACCGCACCTTGGGGATACAGTCGTGAACCTGTTTACGTTTTACGTATTTAATCAAGCAAAGGTTATCTACTATTGATAATCAGGATTGTAAAAGGACAGACTATAAATCAGTGCTTTTCGGCAATAAAGAGTGTGTAGGTGGCAATCTAGTTTGAAATAGTTCATTTGGTTAAGGTAATAATGATTTTATGATTATGAATTATTTGGTATTTAAATAAAGGTTGTAAAAAGTGTGATCGGTTTTAAATAAAAGGAGAATGGGTATAAATGAATGGAGCTGTTTTAAAACTAAAAAGAAAATCTAATTTTGGGTATTGTGCTAGTTTTAAACACATTACCAATGAGAAAACCGACTCAAATGTTCGTAGAGGCGTTAGTTTAAAATTCATTAGGTATTTTCTAACAAATATTTCTTCAGTTGCAAATCCCGGTTTATAGTGGCTAGATAAATAAATAAATAACGCTGGACTTTTCACACAGCATCATCTAGCCCCAAAGTAAGCAGAGCTTGTGTTATGGGTAGTAGATGACTGATATACTATTTATATACTTTTTGTTTGTAAATACATACGTATTATACATAGAAACACCCAGACCCGAGACAAATATCTGTAGGTCATACAAACATTTGTCCCGCGGCGGGTATCGAACCCGCAACCTTCTGCATCGCAGGCGGACCTTCGCCCACTGCGCCACAGAGGTCGTCAGATGTTACTTAACTTGATACCTAGACCAGATCTAGGTGGACTAGGTATCTGTTGTTATCTCAGCATTCATCGCAACGTGTTCCGATCTCCAGGAGGTCGGATCGTGGGCCAGGCGCGTGCCGCAAAATACTTAGCCACTTAGCAGGTTTATAAGTAGACTGGTGTTGCCATTCCGTACTAACGGTGAGTTTGGCGATGCTGTCACATAAATACACGTAAACAGGTTCACGACTGTATCCCCAAGGTGCGGTAGACATTCTCTCAGATCTTAATTATTCCAGATCCTTTGAAGATGTCTAAGGGGGGTAGTCAGAGGCATGTCAAAACACATATTTGATACATGCCCACATCTTGCAGAAGTTAGTATTCCATACGTGACAGGTTGCAAGCCCATCGCCGCCTATAAGAACACTAACTGGTTTCCTCACGATGTTTTCCTTCACCGTTTAGAGCACGTGTTAAAGCGCATATAAATTTTACGAAACGCAAAATCCATTGATGCACGGCCGGGATTCGAACCTACACCAATAATGGGATGAAAATAGGCTTTTTCAGCACCTAATTCATTGTTTTACCATCCGTGACGCGATCTACAAACATGGAGCTGGTGCGGTGCCTGATGAGGTCGCACTCATCAGGCACCGCAAATATTGACGACCTCTGTGGCGCAGTGGGTGAAAGCCCGCTTGGCACGCAGAGGGATGCGAGTTCGATCCCCGCCGCGGGACAAATGTTTGTATGACCTACAGATATTTGTCTCGGGTCTGGGTGTTTCTATGTATAATATGTATGTATTAACAAACAAAAGTATTTAAGTAGTGTATCAGTCATCTAGTACCCATAACACAAGCTCTGCTTACTTTGGGGCTAGATGATGCTGTGTGAAAAGTCCAGCATTATTTATTATTTATTTATGTTATACAGAATTAGGTACTGATATTAAATTTGTTTTTATGTATGGCTATACGCAATAATTACCAATAAACAAAGTCACAAAACTAGGTTACCCAATTGTTTCAACTATTGAATTCGAGATCTAGCGTGAATTGCATCAACCAAATGAAATATGCGTCGTCAACAAAAATATAATTACCTACGTAAGTTTAATTGGAAGTTGCGATTAATTATTAATCTCATACCAACTGACTGACGTAACTGAAATGATTTCAATCAAAGCAATTTTAGGGAACATTCAAAATGTAGATGGCAACCCTTTTCAATAGAATGACCGACCAACGATCCAAAACGGAAAATTTCAAATATGGAACCCGAAATCGACCTGGCAGTCATCAATAAAAAAGTTAAATTCGAATATGGAACGCTCCAAGCGTTGCGTCAGTATTACGCGACGACTCCAAAGAAGGTGTTTATCTATTCCGCATACTGGATCCCACGTTGCGAGAGGCGGCGCGCATTGTTCGTATACTAGTGATGTGATATGACCTTTCGGAGTCACAAGTATTTAATTTTGTAACAACGGAATAGGCATATACAGGGTCTTTCAAACTACACAAACTGACAAGGCCTCATTTTTGGGTTGTAAATAGACATTTGAGCTTATCAATTTAATTCCTAACCCGATTTAAGTTTTCACTTCAAAATTTATCATTTATTAGAAATGTTGCATAATCATTTTCAAGAACAGACGTTCCATCAATCGCAGCGCAGCTACATCACGATCGGACTAAGTTATACAAGAAGCAACAATCAATTGAAAGGATAGTCTTTATCGATTTTCTCGGGATTTTCATAACAAAACAAAAAAAACGCGTTTCAAAAGTTAAAAATTAACAAAACTTTATCCGTATTTTTATTGGCTGTTGAATTTCTTATACGTTACCATACCAAGTAAAAAATATTAATAATAACGTCTTTCTGTATCGTCTAAGCTACACGTTAAAATCTAAGTCAACTTCCGTCTCCGAAAGCCACTCCGAAAGCCCATCCCTAGCTGTAACCTAATTCTAGGGTTTTTCTATCAGTAATATAAGATCGCGATGAGAATGAAAGTTGATTGGGTTTTGTTTGCTCATCGTGTTGCAAGCTTCCTGATCCGAGGAAATTATGGCTTGTGTACCCGTATTTGTACAGCATAACCATCTGTAGCAAGAGTAGATACATTTGAATTTGGAATGCGATACTGGCATAAAAATGTCAAGAAAATATTTTGAATTCAGAATGTTTGGTACTGGCATAAAAAATAATAATTTGAATTTAGAATGTTAGATTATAGATGTTAGATATTTTCAGTAAAATATACTACTTTTTGTACTTACTAGTAAGAACTAGATTTTTATTTTGAAAGGTTGGTACAATACGCACAATCGTTCTTTAGCTCTCTGAAGTAGCGGCGCAGAACCCATTTTTGATGACGCCTAAAATCGTGCTATCTCGCTTACTCTACCAAACCTGCGCAATCGTCTATTTCACCTAACTTCAGAGAGCTAAAGATCTGTTGTACTTAGTATACTACGTGAGCAAAGCCGCGGGCGAAGTTATTTAAGAATAAGAATAAGAATTTCTTTTACTTTTTTTTTTTATTTGTTACAATATTACTCTGAGTAAATGTTAAAACCACAAGATCTAATGAATAATTTCATAAAGTAGGTATGTGTAAATTGCTAAAGCCGATGTTGAAAGCTTGATGAAAGATCATAGATTCTTTGAGACTCATTAGCAACTTCATTTCATAAAATTTATCTAAACAATGAACTACTAAAATGTACAGTCGACAACAAAATTTGAGATTCTCTCGGGACAATAATGTTTGCATGTTAGGCAGATAAGTACTGGTTCTGTATGTTTCTATGTACCTATTCCTTATCCAACGCTCCAACACTCTCGAGCTGTTGGAGCGAATGCTGAGGGGTAGCCGTATTTTCACCCACATAAAATTATGTAGATTTAAGTACCTATTGTAACTGTTGTATATGATGTGGAGAAAATAAAACTTTATTATTTATTATTATTATTCGATATTTTTTGTCATTGCTCACAGTAAGATCTGTTTCTTTTGTGAATTTTGTGAGCTCTTTAAAATAACGGCTTTGAGGTGATAAAACTTATTAAACTAACTTTATTGTTTTTAGTTTTTTTTTATGTCGCTGACTGTACTACGATGTGTTTTGTTTTGTCATCAACTTAAATAAGTGGGTGTTTGTAAATTGCAATTTTAGAAAAATTTTAAGAATCTTCCCACAGCAGGTTGAATACCTTTCTTCACTCAGATGTTTGTCTAATTGTGACATATAAAAATAGAAGGCACCTTTCAAGATTCCATTGTAAGCAAGGATGAAGGCTAGAAAACCCTTAAAGTTTCGTCATGTCCGTCCATCGTCTGACTGTCTGTTGGTGGCCTTTAGTACTAAGCATTAGTAAGTATTGTAATTTGGCCTAAATTCACTACTCCGAAAAGTAAGTAAAACCTATTCCATTTTTCGGAGTGAGTTTTTAATGTTCTCTCCCCTATGCACCCTATAACCTACACGTTTGTTTGTTGTTTTTAGCCCCTACTAGAGTCTGGCAAATGAAAGTAGACCCTGACAAAGAGGCGGCAAATTAAAAAATATAAGCGTGACTCTAAAAAAAAAAAAAAATCCTTATGGGGTAAGTAACACGCTTATATTTTTGAATTTGCCGCCTCTTTTTCAGGGTCTACTTTCATTTGCTAGACTCTATCCCACTTCTGGGCAATGGCCTCTCCTAGAATTTTCCAAGGTTTTTTTTTATACACAATTAAGAGGGGATTATTTATTTTTACCTCATATCACATAGCAACTATTTCAAAAGTTTATGAACATTATAATATTTTGTTTCAGATCTGTTTGTGAAATACTAAACTAATTTGCAAGGTAAACTTTCCTAAGGTGACATAATTATTATGAAATAAAAAAGTAGGTACGTGATAAATACCCGTCATAAAATAATAATTTGCAAATTGTTAGATTATAAATTTACGAATTTGTAAACTGCTTTATCATCATCAAAAAGAGCTCAGCTCTTGTCGGTGCAATGATGCAACTTCCTCCACCTCTCCCTTTCCAATGCGGTCTCCTTTACTTCTTTACATGACATGACAGCGATCTTCTCTTTTATCTGACTCATTAAATTTATTCTAGGCCTTCCTCTTCCTCGTCTTCTTTCCACTTTGCCTTCTATGATGTTCTTGATAAAGCTGTCATGTCGTATAAGATGTCCAATCATTTTTCCTCTTCGATTTTGAATGGTAAAAACTAAACTGCTTAGCTAAACAAAATTGTGACAAACTAACAACATAAAAATGCCATAACTTTCTTCATAAGTAGTACAATAATTAGTAGTAGCATTGTACTAAAATGACAATAGCCCATTTACTATTCTGTGTCTTACTGCGATTACGTAATGTCATGTAAACTGTGACATTTTCTATCTCGCTCATAACAATCAACGTTTGTACGTTAAAGTCTTACCTCTCGCTCTAACAGCCATTGTTCAAGTAGGACAGTGACTCATGTTTTAATGAATGTCATTTGGCTTGTTATGACATTAGAAGTTATTAATATCGTATTTATAGTTTTGTTTCATCGAAGTTATAACAAAACTACCTGTCATGACATACGGAGCCGAAACGTGGACACTCACAGTACGGCTAGTCCACCAGTTTAAAGTCGCTCAGCGAGCTATGGAACGAGCTATGCTCGGAGTTTCTCTGAAGGATAGAATCCGCAACGAGACTATCCGACATAGAACCAAAGTTGTCGACATAGCTCAGAGAATCAGCAAGCTGAAGTGGCAGTTGGCTGGCCATATCTGCCGAAGAAACGATAACCGTTGGGGTAAACGAGTTCTTGAGTGGAGACCGCGACTCTGCAAACGTAGTGTAGGACGCCCTCCGCCAGGTGGAGTGACGATCTGCGAAAGGCTGCCGGCAGATGCTGGATGCGTCAAGCTGAGGACAGGGCGCAATGGCGCGCACTAGGGGAGGCCTATGTCCAGCAGTGGACATGGAAGAAGTTTTCAGTTTTTTAAAGACGTCACTCAAAACTACATCAGATCCGAATTAGCCATTAAATCAATCCAGGAGGTACCTACAGGTCGTATATAAATACAAGTTTATGCTCTCGTAACATTTCGTAATCGTAAAAATCACTTTTATACCTCTTTGGAATACGGAGTTTACGGCCTTATTCTGCAGTGAGGCGTTTCTTAAACTTTTCAAGTGCTTATAAATGAAATTATTAGGTAGGTATGGTCTTACTATGTTGTACTAGTAGTAAATAATCGGAAAATAACATAAAATGAAGTAGATAAGAAAAATTTTTTTTCGCTAAATATGTTTAGAATCATGGTCTGATTGCAACCCCTCAGTTTTCGGTAGTAGTAATTTTACACCCTGTATAAAAATGATAGTTACCTATGACGTTCCCTTACGGCTCGTCTTACGTGGGCGGTTTGACGCGAACGCGTTTGCGAAGCGAAGCGACGCGATTCGATGCGGCGCGGCTGTCGTAGGGCTCGTACACAAAACTGCGATGCGATGCGATGCGATGTAATGATGTGATGTAGATGTACGAGGGAGCTCGCAGATTTTTGCGATGCGACGTCGCATCGTTGTTTTGTGTACGAGCCCCTACGTAGGACAGACGTAAGACGGGGGGTAAGGGTAGATGATTCTATACTCTACGCTGTACATTATAAATTATAAATGAATGATTCTATTCTATTCTTTTCGATACAATTATACAGGGTTATTTGTAAAACACCGGTAACCTCTCAGGACTGTTTTACTATCATCATAAACAACAACTTTTTGTTCAATGACTTTTTACAATACATTTACCAAAGACACACCTTCAAGATTTCGTTATCCTATCTAACACATTTCAACTCTGTACTAAATAGGTAATTTCAAGCGCCCTTGCTGCCCTTACTCCGCTCCCCTCGCTATTGTACTATCGCTTTCTTTTGCTTCGCATAGACTTTGTAACATTTAGAGCGTTCTATGAACTAAAATATGTGAATTTTTAAAAGTCATAGAACAAAAGTTGTTGTTTATTATAGGATAGAATAGAATAAAGTTTTATTTTCTCCACATCATATACACAGTTCCACAATAGGTACTTAAATCTACACAATTAATTATTATGATGATAGTAATACAGTCCTGAGAGGTTACCGATGTCTTACAAATAACCCTGTATTCTCATTCTCCTATCATTTCGATGTATTTCCGTACATTGATCTAGATTTTTTATAATACGCGTTCAGTGCAGCTATGCCCGTGACCCCAGTTTGAGACACAGTGCCCCGTGTCGTGTACCTCAGTGACGTCACACCGTGGGCGTTTTCAAAATCCACTTGTGTAACCTCGTTTATGTTCATTCAAGTATGCTAATTCCGTTTAAATATCAGACTCGTTACTACTAAGATTAAAATTAATTATTAGTTCGCTTTATTTTTGTTTGCAATGATATTTTAAGCTGTGAATTTTAAAGTTAGGGACTCATACAATTAAGAAAAAAAAATATTTTTATGAAGTACCTACTTATGTTAATTAAAGTTTCAATCACCTAATATCCGCACATACTTATAAACTACTAGATAACGCGGCTTCGCCCGCGTGGTACCAAAATTTTGAATAGCCTATATGCTATTTCAAATCGGTTCACTGGTTTAGGCGTGATTGAAACACAAACATACAAACATCCTAACATCTAAACAAACTCAAAAACTTTCAGCTTTATTATATTAGTTGGATAATATTATAGTTAATATAGCTTCTATTAACCTGTCATAGACAATAAACAAAAAAACTTAGGCCTTTACATCTATATTAGATGATTTATACAGCGTCAGGAGGCAATCCATGCCTACACTTAACGGGACGCTGTAGTGCTTGAGACATTGTTTGAGATGGAATAGGCTTGTCCAGCACCTAAACCATCCTCTCAGCTTAATCAGCCGCCCACAGGAAAGACGACGTCAATACGTGTGGAGCTGACTAAGCTGCGTGTTTCCTCACGATGTTTTCCTTCACCAATAAGAGCTCGTGTTAAAGCGCATATGAATTTTACGACACGAAAAATCCATTGATGCACGGCCGGATTCGAACCTACGACATTCGGATTGAAAGTCGAGGCACAACCACATTCGAACACGGCTCTTATGTATATAAATAAAATACTACTACTCAATAAATAAATAAACAAAACTAACGAAGTAGTTTTACGTATTAAAACGTAAAAAACCATTTACCGTAGGTGCATAAAATAAGAAAAGATATAAAATGTACTTTCTTCATAAAATGTCGAGTTCATTTAAACTCATTTCATAACAGTTAAGTCCAGTTTTAGTTAAATGAAGACATTCCACTGACCACAGTAACAGATCAATACTTGCTCAGGTGATTCTTCAAAATAATGTACCGTTCTGTCATAATGGTGATAGAAATGGAGTCGTATATTTATTTATATCGCTGACCGCAATGTGTTCTTTGAACAATATTTTATTTGAATTTCAAGTCCATTCCTGGGCCGAATTCCCGTTCTTATTTTCGTCCGTTTGATGAATATTCGGATGTTTCTTACTACGAATTCTGACTAATTTTTCGGTTTGGAATGTTTGGTCCTAGGTTAGGACCGTGCTTTAACGTTGATCTTATCGACTGAATACAATGTAGCTCATAATAAGAAGCATCCGAATATTCATCAAACGAACATAAAAACGATATAAGATGGATATAAGAGTAGAGGTAGACCAAAGAAAAGATGGATGGATTGTGTGAAAGAAGATATGGGTAAGAAAGGAGTGGATACGGAGATGACAAGTGATAGGGGAGAGTGGAAGAAGAGAACATGTTGTGCCGACCCCGCATAAGCGGGATAAGGGCAGGAAAATGATGATAAACAAAAAAACGAACGCGAATACTCCCCACAGCCACCAATCAGAAAGAAAAAGAAAGAAAATATTTTTATTTGCTTAGACACTACTAACACAGTGCAGAATTGATCGATCGAATTTGACGTTTCTTGCACCGTGATCGGTTGCAGTCGATCGATTCCGAACCGGATGCATTCCGCTGTATTATGAATCAAGGCCCTTTATCCACTACCTCTCCTGACCCCGTCCTAGTCCGCGATATTTCCTAACACATTGTTTCCCTAATTTTTACACAAAAAATAACAATGATAAAACATTTTTGAAAAAAAAAATTGAACCGACTTCACAGAACACAAACAGAAGAACCTTCTACACACTAAAAAGAGAAAAATAAGAATATAATTTGAAGTCGGTGCCAACTATTCATTTACATCTAAGAAGTTCAAAAGAACTTGGGTGCAAAATTGTATCCTGGTACGCTATCGCTCGATTTCTTTTTTTTATAGGTACCTAATCGTATTCACTTGGCACCGACTTCAAATTATATTCTTATTTTTCTCTTTTTAGTGTGTAGAAGGTTCTTCTGTTTGTGTTCTGTGAAGTCGGTTCAATTTTTTTTTTCAAAAATGTTTTATTTTTCCCTTTTTAGTGTAAGTAAATAAATACTGTGTAAATAAAAGTGTATGTGTAAATAATATAGTAAGCTACGAGTACATAAAGACTTTGCTTATCGTAGCTTCAGTAGGAAAGGATAAGAGAAGTCATGAGCAGACCTACTAAAAGGACACACCGGAGTTCAGCAAGGGGGAAAACTATCAATCCATAAGGAAAAGAAAATATTTTGGACTACTTCGGGTGTAATACACTTTCAAACTATTTAATGTTTGACTCAGATTGTGAGTCAGGGTGTGTTGTGTAGTGAGAATGAGGTTTTTTGAATGTTACGGGAAAACTGTCAATCCCTCAGGAAAAAAAAATATATGGCGCCACCTTGAGAGTATACCTCTTTCTAACAAAAAAAAAATTTTGGAAATCGGGCCACAATTTTCTTAAAGTTCAGTGATTGTTTTAGTTTTACGGGAAAACTATTAATCCCTCAGGAATAAAATTTATATGGGACCACTATAAGAGTATACCCTTTCAAACAAAAAAAAAATTTTGGAAATCGGTCCACAACTGACGGAAATATCGGTGAACATACATAAAAAAAAAACATACATACAGCCGAACATATAACCTCCTCCTTTTTTTGAAGTCGGTTAAAAAATGGCGCATGCACAAAAAGTGAAGCCAAAAAAAAACTATTAGAATCGATGCGCAAAATTAAATGTGAGCTCAGACAAGACAGCCTCCAATATTTTCAAATTCATTTCAAGTTCAACTAATAAAAAAATCTATGAGTTTAAGCTCAAGAAACGATGAGCATGTATGAAGAATGTAATGAGAGTGAATGAAGCAAAACTTGTGTGTCAGGATCGTAGCATGTGGAGATCCGTGGTCTCTGCCTACCCCTTCGGGAAAGAGGCGTGGATTTATGTATGTATGTATGTTTTAAAGTAAAAGTAAAAATATGGTTATTCAGAACGAATTACACTTGAGCAAAAATTACAAATAAAACGATGAGACTGCATGTATGTATGAAACGATGAGCTTTATGCCTTAATATTGAAGCCGATTCCGTGTTCCGATTTATAAATTAAAGTTGTCGTTTACCATACAATCCAGATAGCGTCTCAAACATTTCAACTTACATTTTAACATTTATGAAATCAATAAAATTGGAATTTTATTAATTCTCAAAAACATGATGTCATAATTTGCCCCGACTTCTGAGATTTGGGGTATTTTACGAAAATATCACAACATTTTATTGTAAAATCTTTCCTTTTTTTCCTTTTTTTTTGACGACCTCTATGGCGCAGTGGGCGAAGGCCCGCCTGCGACGCAGAAGGTTGCGGGTTCGATCCTCGCCGCGAGACCAATGTTTGTATGATCTACAAATGTTTGTCTCGGGTCTGGGTTCTGTATAATGTATGTATTTACAAACAAAAAGTATATAAGTAGTATATCAGTCATCTAGTACCCATAACACAAGCTCTGCTTACTTTGGGGCTAGATGATGCTGTGTGAAAAGTCCAGCGTTATTTATTTATTACAGAACAAAAATTGAGTCAACAAGTGATTTTAAGCTTACGTTCATGCATTGTAGAGTTTTATATGAAGTTTCCACACGCTTGACTGCGGTGTCGGACTACGAGAATATGTGATCTTACCATAAGACGTATCTAAGTATATCATTAGACAATCTAATCAAATCCTAGTTTAAAGTAGCATTTCCTGCACCTCACCGCGAATCAAGTCCCGCAATAATAAGGTGCTACCTTTTTACACTTGCATCTATTTACTTAGACTTAGTTCAACGAACTTTTGAAACTACTCTTACATTGGAAAAACATCTTTGCAGCAACACAATAAGATTGAAATTCGGGTGTTGAGAAAGTTGAGAGGTTATTTGGTTCGCCCGAATAGTGTAGTAAATTTTTTCTCGCTCTTATTTCAAGTGAGCAAAGTTGAAATTCCTCTGCAGATAAATTTACTAGATATTGTATTTTGCGTGTTCAATTTTACGTACGTGACGTCGACGTCCATTGATTGCCATTCAAAAAAAGTCGATTGATTTGACACTTGACCACCGAAATCGTGTAATCTGCAATTTGAATACCGTTTTTTCGACTTTGACACAGTTAGGCAAGGTTTCCGCTTCGGTGTGTCTACTGTCTAGTTCGGTAGACAAACAAGATTTGTAGTGTTTTTGCTAAGTAGTATTTACATTTTCACTAGATGCCCGCGGCTTCACTCACGTGTGTGTACTTCTTATCGTGTCACTAGTTCTTTTGAACCAGTGTGGTGAAAGGATTTTAAGTGCGCCTCAAAGAGGCTCCTTTCGTGCACTTGACACATGTTTTTTGAACTTTGTAGGTTCTACGACATGTTTTCCTCACGAACCTAAACCCACGATAAAATTGAACCCACGATCGACGACCTTACGACCGGAAGGCGGGGCCACTACCACTAGACCACCAGTGCTCTTAACTGTACTAACTTACCAATATTGCATATTTCATAATAGGGAAACTATAGATTTTCATCCGAGCAGCAATTTTTGCAATAAAATGAATCATATCGGGACTAACTAAATACAAATTTTACCTTTTTATAATATCATATACCGACAAATGGTTTTTTCCCATCTCAAAAAATGCCCAACGCGCCTAGAGAAGTTTTCACTTCAAAATTCTTTGGATACAGCCGTGGTCCTATTTGTCTAACACAAAACAGTGCCGTCATAGATAATTGGTACTAGCAAATATTGAAAACTTCAAGGTCGTTCTACATCTAAAGCATTATTCAGTTTATTAATGGAGCGTGACCTGAGTCTTTATGAGTATCGTTTGGATTAGAATTCCGTACAATATCTTAATATTAAGTATTAATCGTTGATAAATACTTTTATTTCTTTACAGAAACTAAGCTACTACATATTTACATATATTTACAAAATACAACAGGATTAGTCAAGCTATCTAAGGATCGTTAGAAACGATCTATAGATAGCTCAACTGATCCAGGTCACTGTCAGTCGGAAGCGTGCCCAAAACACTGGCGGCATTACCACACTAGATGGCAATGCCGATCCTTTGAGCCAACAATGTGTCTGCAAATAAATCTTGAAGCCTACTACTACTAGAGAACCCCAGTAATGTTGATTGAGACATCAAAGTACCGATTCGCACGCATGCGCACGCGCACTTTAACACGATCGACTCTGTTAATCTTAGTTTATTTCCAAACAAAACAATTATTACATGAGCCAGATGCAATTGGACGTGGCTTGGCAACTCCCTAATATTTCAAAACTATCTAAAGATCTGCCCATCATCATCATCTTCCTAAGGTTGTCTGGAAGAAATCGCTCACAGCGTTAAGACCGCCCATTGTACTTCGTTTTAAATATTCTCCTGTATCTTTGTTTGTTTTTTGTAATGTCCTTGTGGTGTGCAATAAAGTATTGGAACAAAGTTCCTTTTCGGACGGTATCGAGGATGGAGGATATAAAAAAAGTGTTCGATTTCCTATGTAGCGCGTTCCTCTGTGGGTTCGATCCCCGCGGCGGGACCAATGTTTGTATGATCTACAAATATTTATCTCGGGTCTGGGTGTTTCTATGTATAATATGTATGTAGGTATTTACAAACAAAAAGTATATATGTATATCAGTCATCTAGTACTCATAAAATAAGCTTTGCTTACTTTGAGACTAGATGATGCTGTGTGAAAAGACTAGCATTAAAAAAAAAGGTTCAATTCAACTTCGTTCCAATAATCATCAAATTGCTGCCTACAAAAACTTTGTACAAAGTGCGTTTAAGTCTTTTGTATGAGAGCACAGTGTAGTGTATTAATAAGTAGGTAAAATGAATTTAAACACCCTCATTCCGATTATTACACAATACAATAGCTAGCGAGTAGAATGTAAAATTAACAATAGCTTAGTCATAGCTAATTCATTCACAAAAACAATGCGAATTCACGTACTAAAATATGATTATGTTTTGTTGTGCTTTAGGAGTTTTAAAACTTCTTTATTTATATTAATTATTATTATTATTATTATTAGGAGATTATTATTCCCTTCCCCTTATATTAATAATGATAAAATATTGTTTAAACTTTAAACACACCTGGTAGAATAGTGCCACGTGCGCAAGCATGCATCACCGAAAAAGAAACATCTGTGTAAACGCCAAAAGGGTGAGCAGATGTCAAAGTCACCCCATTGCACGCGGCAATAATTCAAATTAAAAAAATATATTGAAAAGATACTTCCAAATTCAAAAGCTCAAGAGATTACAGAGTTCAAGCTTCGAGCCAACTATGGACAGCTGAGCGGTTCTAATTTCAAATTGCAACAGAGCTTCCGTGCAATTTAAAAACTTATTTTAAAATCGTTACGGTACTTTTTAGATTGGGTTACGAATACAGGCTACAGCTGCTGGGATTTCCATTGCATTATTGATTTGTGATTTTAAACCGTAATACGATAGTAATATAGAACAAAGTTCAAGGAAAGATTCAGGTAAGTAGCACGTGGCAATTTCGGCATGTGCCAAAATGTATTGAAACTTGAGAGGTAACGAGAGCGTTATTGAATTGAAAACTATTAAAGGTTAATCAGTAAGTTAATAAATAATAATAATAGAGCTCTTAACGGTGAAGGAAAACATCGTGAGGAACCCCGCAGCTTAGTCAGCTCCACACATATCGACGTCTCGTCTCTCCTGTGGAAGGCTGATTAAGCTGAGAGAATGGTTTAGGTGCTGGGCAAGCCTATTCCATCTCAAACAATGTCCCAGGCACTACAGCGTCCCGTTAAGTGTAGGCATGAATTGCCTCCTGACTCTGTATAAATTATCTAATATAGATGTAAAGGCCTAAGTTTTTTTGAATAAATAACAGGAACACGCCATACCTGCTTTAAAATTTTTATTTTTAAATTTTAAGATTTCTAGATTTTTAAGTCAAAGTTAGTGCTCATTTAGCTTGCATCGTTCATCGATTTGTTTGATCGATTGTTTAAGTGATGCACGGTCACAAAATAGATGAGAAAATGTTTAATATATTTAACTTATTATTATTTTAAATATTAACTGCTACTGAATTTATTTATTATTATTTACACGAAACACTTAAATTATCATAAAATTAATATTAATTCATTTTCTTTTTATTATACACCTGACCAATCCTTCTTTCAATGAGTTCATTTCCATCCAAAGGTTGCCTGGAAGAGATCGCTCATTCGCGATAAGGCCGCCCATTGAACATTGTCATTTTTTGTTATATTTAATTATTTTGTTTCATAGTTTAAGGTGTACATTAAAGAATTCTCATTCATTCATTAATTCATTCATTCATTCATTGCTACTTATTTACTTCTCTTATGTTAAGAGTTTGAAACTTTTTTCTAAGGAGTAGGTACCTGTTGCATGTCTTAATATTATAATGCCTTCAAAAGAGGAAGGCCGAAGAAGAAGTGGTGGGATTGTGTGAGAGAGGATATGAATGTAAAAGGAGTGGATGCACAATTGACGAGTGATAGGAGTGAGTGGAAGAAGAAGACATGTTGTGCCGACCCCACTTAGCATGGGATAAGGTCAGGGAGATGATGATTTCAACAGCATAGAGCTCTGATACTAAATCAAGATACATCAAAGGAAGTAACTATCAAAAGCATTGTAATTTTATGTTTTCTCATAATTGGTGAAGGTTAAGCCGATGTTCTTGAAAAACAATTAACATACATACATACATACATAAGATCACGCCTCTTTCCCGAAGGGGTAGGCAGAGACCACGGATCTCCACTGAAAACACCTTATGTCATAATTATTCAAATACTCATTCATACAAAGCATGTATTCTTCATTTGCAATCGTTTTTTATTCACGTTATTGTTGGAGAAATAAGTTTTTTTTTGTAATCTTGCAGAAAATCAGTTATACCTAAGTGTCTGTTTCTAGAATCAAGTACTTAGGTATCTAATCAGCAAGTACTTAGTGATTGTCGTAATGTAAGAATTTAAAAAAAAATTAAGTCCGTTATTGGCTGTAAGAATAATAAATAAATAAATAAATGCTGGACATTTTCACACAGCATCATCTAGCGCCAAACTAAGCAAAGCTTGTACTATGGGAACCAGATAACTGATATACTACTTATATACTTTTTGTTTGTAAATACATACATATTATACATAGAAACACCCAGACCCGAGACAAATATCTGTAGGTCATACAAACATTTGTCCCGCGGCGGGGATCGAACCCGCAACCTTCTGCGTCGCAGGCGGACCTTCGCCCACTGCGCCACAGAGGTCGTCGTCGTTGTAAGAAGTATGTGAGCTATGGATTTTGTTAATTTTGACCCGAGAGCTGGCACATTTTTGGCTCAAAGGATCAGCATTGCCATCCAGCGAGGTAATGCCGCCAGTGTTTTGGGCACGCTTCCGACTGACAGTGACCTGGATCAGTTGAGCTCTATAGATCGTTTCTAACGATCCTTAGATAGCTTGACTAATGCTTTTGTATTTTGTAAATAATGTAAATATAGTAGCTTAGTTTCTGTAAATAAACAATTTCTTTAATAAATAAAATAAAATATATGGTATATTGAAATTTCAATGTAGGTAAGTATACAGCTTAGCTGTTGTCTGATGTATGGACTATGGATAGCTAGGTAGCCAAGGGCCCTGGTGCAAAATAAACCGGGGCCCTAACTGAACGGTTTAGGTTTTATCAAGTCAAAATATACAGGGCAAAATGTGAACGTATTTATTTTTGTAAAAACTTAAGATTTGATTCGTCATTTTCTGGGTAACTATTTCAAAAATCAAAAAATGCAGTTGTTTTTATTTTCAAAATAATCATACCTATAGTTTCCTAACTTCTGCAAGATGTGGGCATGTATCAAATATGTGTTTGGACATGCTACCTCCCTTAGACATCTTCAAAGGATCTGGAATAAGTAAGATCTGAGAGAATGTCTGCCGCACCTTGGGGATACAGTCGTGAACCTGTTTACTTTTTTTTTACGTAGTTTCCTAAGAACCAAACCTTCCAGACTCTCGGGACTCAGAGTCCGAGGGCCCCTTGGGCTTGGGGGCCCCGGTGCACTGCACCGCCTAGCCATTCGGTAGCTACGCCACTGTGTATGGATATTGGACAATACAAATAGAGCTTACGGCCATAGATTCCCTATGCGCGTTTTGAGCATAGATTAGATTTTGTAGGTTTGTTGTGTTCATCTGATTTCCATCAAAACAAAATCACAGCCGTGGCACGCTCGCTACGCTTGCCCGCCTTGATCGTTAGTGGTCACTACTTAAACCTAACCTAAACAACTGTTTGCGATCAAAAAAAATTCGTTTTGCTTGTTACTTTGCAAAAAGGCTTAGGTAACTACCATAAGAGTATGGTCCCTAAGTTTGATGGTCCACAAACTTAAGCTAAGCCGATTTTAAAGATCGGACACAGAATTTTAAGAAAAAAATAACTTGTTTTAAGTTATAAAATAACTGTTACGTAAACAATCGGGTTAAACTTGAAATAACAGTTAATTTTTCTCGTTATTTTTTCAGTTAGGTTGCAAATTACGTCTGGACACCTTTTTCACTGTATTTTGTTTATTTTATGCTTAACTAGCTGCGCTCCTGCGGTGTGACCCGCGGGACCTCTGGATTTCATTTTTTCGGGATAAAAGTAGCCTATATTATCCCTGGGATACAACCGTTATCTATGCCGAATTTCCGCTTAATCTGTTCAGTGGTTTGGGCGTGAAAAGGTAACAAACAGACAGACAAAGTTATTTTCACACTTATAATACTTTTATTAAGAAAGTATGGATCCAGGGTATAGCAGCTATTACCTTTATTTTGTACTTAAAAAGCTATATGTTTAGTAAACGTAAACGTAAACAGGTTCACGACTGTATCCCCAAGGTGCGGTAGACAGACATTCTCTCAGATCTTTTTATGTTACTTATTCCAGATCCTTTAAAGATGTCTAAAGGGGGTAGTCAGAGGCATGTCTGAACACATATTTGATACATGCCCACATCTTGCAGAAGTTAGTATTCCATATGTGACAGGTTGCAAGCCCATCGCCGCCTATAAGAACACTAACTGGTTTCCTCACGATGTTTTCCTTCACCGTTAAGAGCTCGTATTAAAGCGCATATAAATTTTACGAAACGAAAAATCCATTGATGCACGGCCGGAATTGAACCCACGACCTTTGGATTGAAAGTCGAGGCACAACCCCATTTGACCAACACGGCTCCCTATGTTAATATGTTTATTATGAAGCAAATAACAATTTGTTTAACCCACTAAGCCAACACAGCTTGAATACTTTTAAGATCAATTAAAGTGAGACATAAAAATTATAAAACTTAAACTGAAACTAGAGGAGGTACGCCATTACCCTATAATTTGATATTCTGTTAAGTGTTGCACTTAATATTACCCTATAAAACCTAGCAGGAATACCTATAAAAGGATTAAATAAAGTATTCTACCCTTTTTTTCGTCTTGACGCTGACGAAAAAGACTAATTTTATGATCTACAAATACGTGTCTTTGGTCTGGGTGTTTTCTCTGTAGGTATTGTAGATACAAGCTCTGTTTAGTTTAGTTTTTTTTATAAATTAAATTCATTTACAAACTGTTTCAGACACACTTAAAATTCAGCCACTTTCGACATAAAATAAAAAAAGCAAAATTTCAAAAGTTCGAATTTAAAATCGGTCTTTAAGTTACATTCTTTTTTTTAAATATCACTGGCATAAAACAATCTTTGCGTGTGGCAATGATAAAAAGTTTGCTAGTGACGTTCCCTCCATCCATTCTCAGAATAAATAATCCTTCGGAAATTACTATAAATAATATGAAAAGACACGTTTATCGGGCGTTGGAACATTAAATATACATCACTGCAATTATCTCGGGCAGCAATTAGGTCTCTTTAGTGAGCTGACGCGATCCTTAGTTGATAAAAATGGCGGCGCATTTTTATCAGATAAGTTTTATCGAGAAAAAGCAGGCAATTCTGCATATTTTAACAATGAATATTAATGTATACACATATTTTGAAGGTACCATAAAGCGCGTCACACACGGTGAAGATACCATAACATTTTATCTTAAGATATAATATGACGACCTCTGTGGCGCAGTGGGCGAAGGTCCGCCTGCGACGCGAGAGGTTGCGGGTTCGATCCCCGCCGCGGGACAAATGTTTGTATGACAGATATTTGTCTCGGGTCTGGGTGTATCTATGTATAATATGTATGTATTTATAAACAAAAAGTATATAAGTAGTATATCAGTTATCTGGTTCCCATAGTACAAGCTTTGCTTAGTTTGGGGCTAGATGATGCTGTGTGAAATGTCCAGCATTATTATTATTATTATTTCATATCGCTCGCCATACAATCACTGAGGCATCACACACGGTTAATATAATATATATTTTCATATTTTCGTGTGATTGTATGGCGAGCGATATTATATCTTAAGATAAAATGTTATAGTATCTTCACCGCGTGTGACGCGCTTTATGTTTATTTTTTAAAGTTAGTTTCACATGAAGAAATAGGAGGTCTAAGGTACACAATGACAATTTGAGACCCGTCAACATTTAAGAAATTGTAGAACAAAATCAGCGCACGAATCCGTAATCGTAATAACAGTTGCGTCATAATCCGTAAATCGTAATATGATCCGTAAAGCGTAATGTTCCATAAATCGCTGCACAACACTACTACTTCCGCTAATGCAATTGAAACGGTAATTATTAACTTAGTAAAAACTACAGTATGTTATGCAGATTCTTCTATCCACTGATTCGAATACGCGATTCGGCTTATCACCGTAGTGTTTGTATTCTGTCCAGTAGAATACCATACATTGTCTCACACACAAAAGCAGTATGTCATAGTGACATGAGTAATGTCAGTGTCAGATGGATGTCGCGGCTAAAAATGCTGGAAGCGTATCCATCTTTTACGAACAAGCTTGGTGTGATGGTGAGCCTATGTTTGCGATCTTTCTAATATTATCTAAACAGTTTAAGTAAGTGTATTACATCACCGGCTTAGCGTGACCAGCCTACGGTCCTCGGCCCTCGGACGGTAGGTATCGGATCGGACCAAGGCGGTTATCGAGTGGTGGCCAAGAGATATGCGGCGGCCTCGGGGCAGACCACCTGCCCGATGGTCAGACGACATTGTGGGGGCGGTGGGAGAACAGTGGATCCGGCCGGCACAAGACCGCCAGGAGTGGCGTGAAGAGAAGAGGCCTATACCCAACAGTGAGTGTTACCGGCTGTCTAGATAGATATGATAGATAGGTATCAGATGAGGGCTAGACGCAAAAAAGTGTTAGGTAGAATTTTGGCATCACGATGTATTATAATCGTGACGCATATGTGTTTGGACATGCCTCTGACTACCCCCTTAGACATCTTCAAAGGATCTGGAATAAGTAACATTAAAAGATCTGCGAGAATGTCTACCGAGCGGGATACAACCGTGAACCTGTTTACGTTATACGCCAGGACGGAGGAACCAATTCTCTCAGCTTTACTAGTTCTTATGAAAATGCCACTGGTGGTTGCGCTTCCGCGCTTCGGAGTGCACGTTAAAGTCGGTCCCGGCTATTTAAGTCGTTAAGCCATGACGAAAGCCCCTATTCCACTCTGTAGCCCGAAGGCAGCCTAAAAACTCCGTCACCAGAGTTGGCCACAGATTCATACGAACTTACTTTTATACTCGTAACAGAATGAACATTTTTATTTTGGTTTTGACATCAGCCGCATCGTTGTTACTGGATCAGGGGCCGCACAGCTCATTAGGGTAGAGATCGTGAGTGAACGCACTTTCTCCGCACATTATCCGTTTGTGGAGCTATTTTAGGTGACATAATGGTTAAATGCTTACAAAGTTACGATGTGTTATTATGAGTATCTTTGTTTTTAATTTTGACGCTCTATGAACACAAACAAACAAACATTCAGGTTTATAATATTAGTGATGTCTCTACAAACAAACATTTAGGTTTAGTTATGATGTAATATTCGTTCCTTATTCAAATTAAACACACACACATTTATACTGACATGATGACGTATTCGTTCCTTATTTGAATTTTAAAACAAATTCAAAGTATTGTTTATATACAGCATGATTATATTTTACTTTCTATTTCTTTGAAATCTATTCCAATCTTGAAATGTTTAATTAAGGCGTCTGAACAAGCCCATTCAGATTATATCAACACACTAGTTAATACTTAGTACTAGATGTACATACTAACTGTTTGTATTCTGTGGCACAACTCATCTTATTGTGTTCAACGCACGCAATGTTGCGAGTTTAAAAAAATTACTTTAACGTATGGGTTATGGTTAGGGTTGTCATTCCATAGGTACATTTTGTTTATATATTTTTTTATGAATGGGTAAAATGTTTTACCAATACGACTTTCTGACTTCGAATTGACTTCGTTCGTAGGTAGTCTATAATGCTTTTACTGAGCACTATATAAAACTATTCCAAGTTTTATCTAAATGGGTTCACTTCACTGGCTAAGGCAAAGATACTACCTAGAGAGAAATAGGTTTATTTATGTTTTTTCGCCTTGTTCTTTACATACAATGAAAATGGCAACCCTAGTTATCGCGTTTGTTAATTGTACGCCTCGGATCTGATTTTGGTGTTTATTGGTGTGAGTTTACACCATTATTATGGTAACAAGATTGAAGAACTTTTTAATACAATTGCGTGTGTTTCTTAGGCCTAGATTACTTACTGCCTGTGTTGAATTCAAAAAGTTTTAAGCGAATGAAATTATATACTAATACATAGGTAATGGGATATATATATATATATATATATATATGTTTAATTTGATTTTAGCTTCAGTTTAAAAGTTTAAAGCTTCTTTTTTTCAAAGTGATCCCAGCGGTCCTACTGAATAAATGCTTTTTGACTTTGACTTTGACTTTGACCTTTAAACGATGGCTCTATGACTGCCGCAATTTAGATAAATAGTAGTTAAGTTTTTTTTTTTCAAATTAGTTTATAAAATTATAACAAACACATTAACATACTTAGTTACTCATTCAGTTTGCAAATATAAGTGCCCATGATAGCAAAAGCACACTTTTTCATCGACACAGTCTATTATGTGAAGGCTTATTATCATAAACACGGCAATATTATCCCCATACTGATAGTAGATGCACATAGTAACCAGCCAATGTCATGTCAGGCCAAAACGGAGCTATTGCAAACTGAATCTTCTTACCCTGACTTTAATTTCAAAATTCTAAATCTTTTTGTGAGTTTTTCTGTGATTCCATTCTTCTTCTATGTTCAATAGTCCTTTTCACATCTTAGTACCTAACTATTTTACTGCATCCTGTATTTCAAGCAGGATGCATAGGTAATAATAGCCCAATTTCAAATTCAAAAATCTAATGCATTAAAAACGATAACTTCAACAAAATAGAACCGTTCACTTCAATTCAAATCAAAAGCCATTTCCGAAAAAAAAATACGTTCGATTTAGTGATGTCACAGTGAAACTTTTGTTCCTAGAGTAGTGTTCGGTCTGTGTCCGTAATATTATCTCCGGACCGGCCAGCGGGGACGCGCAAAACAATGACTTATCTGTTTAGCGGAAAGCAAAAAGGAGATGAAATGACGCGTATAATAGGATGCCAGGACTAGGGACTGGGCTTGGACTTGGTTTTACGGACTTTTTAAAATATGATTGACAGCTCTGATTACTTCTATTGTGAGGTAGTATATTGAATATAGATTATGTTCACGAGTTTAGCATTTTTCAAGGGCTTTAAGTTTACGGTGAACCAATGTTGATGAAACAGTTAGAATAATCAAGAAATCACCTTGCCACATTGCCACAATGTATTTGAACCAATCAGAATATTCCCCATTTCATTCCTTAGACAGACATCATTAAGATCAGGAAACTACAATACCGCTCCATTAGGCTCCATTCAGGAACGTGGAAGCAAAGGGTTAGTGCATATTAGGCACAATGGCCGCCATAAAAGGCCCCCATCTCATCGTTTAGATAAAATCGGAATGAAGTAATTAAATTGCTGCCCTAAATGCCATAAAACGGCCACATTACAGGCGTCTAGGACGCGTTCGCAGAGTATCCATCAGCTATTTGTAGCCAATTAGTTTTAGCATTCTTGGGTGATCATAAAGTTTTCTAATTGAAACCATTACTAATTCAGGTTCGTAGCCCAAATTAAAAAACCCTTTAGTAGTATAAACTCATTTACTGGTCTTGTTTTATTCATTAGGTAGCGCTTTTTATGCATGGCATAGTGATCGAATTTGTACATTTGTTAGCCTCTATGAAAGATCATAACTCATCATTTCATCCGTTAAAATTAATTAAGATCCAAAAATTATACATAAAAAAATATATAAAAGTATGACACTTGAAGATTTGAAGTGATTTCTTTATTTACTTTTATATACGAGTATATATTATTCTAGTAAGTCGTACTTATAATAATTTTTGAACTTATATTTTTACGGACATGTTATCTAGGTACGCAATCCGTAACTCAGAATGTACGGATTGATATCCCATCACTAGAATCTGCATGTTCGAGTCAGCTTGCGCGCCGGAATGTCGCACCGCCCTAGGCCGGCACTTACCGTACTTTTGTTTTCTTTGCGATGCTACAACAATGGGATAATTTTCCGTAAATATTTTATCGGATAAAGACAACACTAGAAGATATTTCGAGGATTTTTGAAATTGGAATATTTAATACCCTAACCAAATATTCTATACCATAGATCTAGAATCCTGAAGAAAACATTTAAGCTGATCGCACATTTTGTCCGCGCCGTACGCGCCGCAGTCATTTTTCCATACAAAAAATACTGATGACGTCAGAAAATGCGGCTGACTTTGAACGTCTCAGCAGTTTCTTCTAAATTGACAGTTCGGCGCGGATAAGTCTGCGACCACCTTTACGGTTCGTCTCAGTATGTCTATATCCTACTGGAAAGAGTTGCAAACAATCAAAAATACAAACATTCACATTTAAAATATTATTAAAATTATTTAAAAAACTTTTTAAGACCCAGTAGTGGGATGATATAGGTTAATAAATTTTTATATTTTTTTTAAACTGTAAAATTATTAAAAAAATTGAATCACTGGCCTTGAACTGTGCCGATCTGTCAAACAAATAAAAAGTGATGAACAAATATTTTAAAGATGTCAAGGTTATATTGGAACTAATCAATAATAGCTAGTATACATTGGATATGCTATGACCGAATGGCGTGAAGTGGAAGTTCACTTCCTATTGGGATTAAGCTAAGCCATGACGGCCTTCAAGGCAATAGAGAATGAACAATATCCTTGGAGCTTGAAAGAACTATTAGATTATTTTTTTTTAATAAAATAAAATAATGTATGTAAATTAAATTTTGACGACCTCTGTGGCGCAGTGGGCGAAGGTCCGCCTGCGACGCAGAAGGTTGCGGGTTCGATCCCCGCCGCGGGACAAATGTTTGTATGACCTACAGATATTTGTCTCGGGTCTGGGTGTTTCTATGTATAATATGTATGTATTTACAAACAAAAAATATCTAAGTAGTATATCAGTTATCTGGTTTCCATAACACAAGCTTTGCTTAGTTTGGGGCTAGATGATGCTGTGTGAAATGTCCAGCATTATTTATTTATTTATAAATATGGGCTTCAAAATTTTAAATCACTCAGATCTATAATATGCCATGATTGCTACTAGGTATTAAGAATTCTAATTTTCCTCATTGAAAAATAATGAGGAAAATTAGTATGAGTATTTATTATAGTCTTCGTGTAGATCTCATTTAAATCGCATATTTTCCAAAACAAAAATTGATGCACGGCTGGGATTTGAACCCACGCACTACCTTCGGATCGAAAGTCGAGGCGTATTGACGTCGTCTCTCCTGTGGGCGGCTGATTAAGCTGAGAGGATGGTTTAGGTGCTGAGCAAGCCTATTCCATCTCAAACAATGTCCCAGGCACTACAGCGTCCCGTTAAGTGTAGGCATTGCCTCCTGACTGTATAAATCATCTAATATATATGTAAAGGCCTAAGTTTTATTTTTGGTGTCTTAAGATATTTTTCACATTAATAAAGGGTGTAAAAAGACGTGCACCGAAGCCGAAAGGGTAAGCATCCCAACATACAACCAAATCCAAAAGGATTAAAAAAAAATCATTATATCCGGAGAAAACAGCGTTTGAAGATTACTGTTTGCGTATGTACTGGGCGCGTTGTTTTACGTAGATTGCTGGATTTTGAGTTGTAATTGTTTTTTTCTTTTATAAATGAAATTATTAGGTATAGGTATGGTATTATTGTGCATCTTCCAGATTGGCCCAATGCAGCCACGGATAGGACAAACTGGAAAAAAGGGAGGGAGGTCTTTGCCCTGCAGTGGGACAATACAGGCTAAAATAATAATTAATAATAATAATGGTTTTATTATGTACTAGTAATATAACTGAAAATAACATAAAATGACTAAGCTAAGTCAATTTTTTTAATGAATTATGGTCTGATTGCAATGAAGAAGAGGAAGGGGAAGACCGAGGATAAGCTACATGAGCCAAGTGAAGGAGAAGGTAGCTGTCATGTCGTATAAAGAGGTCAAGGAAGCAGCCCTGGAAAGAAATACATGGAGAGGGATTCATCAGTTGTACCGACAAGGAGTAAATCCTTAAATAAGAAGAAGAAGCAATCCCTCAGTTTTCGGTAGTAGTCTTTTTACACCTTGTTTATGATATTTTACACTTCTTCTTTCATTTAAAATTTACACAATTTTATTATGATAATTACGAAATAGGAACTGAGATTTAGAGATAATGTCTACATCCTCGTAAAGTAGGTTAAAAAACGAGGTTACTCATAGCACGGTAGACATTTTTTAGAGCATCATTAATTTTCAAAGATGCAATAGGTAACACACTTTTCAAAATCATTCTTGAGATGGAATAGAAAAATAAAACAGAGAGGTTATAATTAATATATAAAAAAAGCGATTCTGCACGAGATTCGAACCAACGACCTTGAAATACAAAACCACACTATCCACAACTAATCGTGCTAAAATTATTATGAAAGGTGATTGACCTTTTAGATACCCACAACGCCCTATCTTAGTAAATGGACCCATAAATAATATATTCTGTGTATCTATCTGTCTGTCTGTTGGTTACCTTTTCACGCCCAAACCTCTGAACAGATTTGACTGAAAATGAACATGGATAAAGGTTGTATCCCGGGGAAGGAGTTGGAGAGAAGTTGAAGGAGCACTTTCTATCGCTTTAAATATTTATTGTTGTTTATGTATCTATCTATCTATCTAATCAGCCCACATCCACCCACTGCTGAGTATAGGCCTCCTCATTTTCACGCCGCTGCTTCCGGTCCTGTGCCAGTCGAACCCAATGTTTTCCCACCACCTTTACAATGTCATCAGACCATCTGGCTGGTGGTCTGCCTGGTGTTCTGTGACCTTCGCGTGGCCACCACTCGGTAACTGCCTTTGTCCATCTACCGTCTTCCCGCCTTGCCAAGTGTCCTGCCCATCTCCACTTCAACTGGTTTATCCTCCTACCTACATCCACGACTTTAGTCTTTCGTCGTATTATATATGATATGTATCTATATATGTTATATTTTAATTCCATGCACTATACTTATATATTGTAATAAATAATTATGTATACTATATTTTTTATGTTTATGTTTTTTTTATGGGGACATCCGTTAGGCCTGGCGCGGCGGCAGATTCGGCTGAGGATCTCAAAAGGCGCAAATATATAAATCTTGATAGGGTTTATATATTTGAACCATTTGGGGTTGAGACCCTAGGTCCGTGGGGTTCTGGAGCCCTTCAGGTTTTCAAAATTCTTTCAGGGCGTCTGGTCGAAGCGACGCGTGATCCGAGAGCTGGCACATTTTTGGCTCAAAGGATCAGCATTGCCATCCAGCGTGGTAATGCCGCCAGTGTTTTGGGCACGCTTCCGACTGATAGTGACCTGGATCAGTTGAGCTATCTATAGATCGTTTCTAACGATCCTTAGATAGCTTGACTAATCCTGTTGTATTTTGTAAATATATGTAAATATGTAGTAGCTTAGTTTCTGTTTATGTGTGTTTATTATATTTTTTCGTGTGTTTAAATAAAAATATTTCTTTCATTCATTCTCTTTGTACATGCACCCACTATCTATTTTGCACATCTCTCTAGCCTCAAAGGTTTGCTGGAAGAAAACTCTTTGTAGGGTTAAGCTCGCCTATGTACATGTCTTTTTTATTTTATTATCCTGTGTGTGTCTATTAGTACAATAAAGAATTAAGAAATTTTGAAGGAAATAGGCTACTTTTTATCCCGAAAAAATGAAAAAATCCCGAAGGACCGCGAGTCACACCGCGGGAGCGCAGCTAGTTTCAAATAATTAATTGAATTCTAATATGTTAAAATCTAATGAGGTGTTTACAATCTATCTAATTAGTTACAACATCGTGCCGTCTGACTGTCGCGCAAGTTGAACGACCTTTGGAACCGGAGTTTTATGATTTTTATTGATAACTAACTTGTTGGTTGTGGTTTCGAATCCCGGCCGTGCATCAATGGATTTTGCGTTTCGTAAAATTTATATGCGCTTTAACACGTGCTGTAAACGGTGAAGGAAAACATCGTGAGGAAACCAGTTAGTGTTCTTATAGGCGGCGATGGGCTTGCAACCTGTCACGTAAGGAATACTAACTTCTGCATGATGTGGGCATGTATCAAATATGTGTTTGGACATGAATCTGACTACCTACCCTTAGACATTTTCAAAGGATCTGGAATAAGTAACATGATCTGAGAAAGAAAAGATCTGAGAGAATGTCTATCGCACCTTGGGGATACAGTCGTGAACCTGTTTACGTTTACGTTTACTAACTTGTTTTCACGGTTTTAATTTTTTTTTTTTCGGAGGGCTTAATACTAATGAGGCCGTTTTAGTGTTACCGGACTATGGCGGGCACTGAAGGTGCCGAGACGCCTAGAAGCTTCACTTGCCTAGTAATAGAGATAACGATTTTCTGAGAATAAAAATGATTTCATCGTACAGTAGGTACAGTCAGCGTCACCCAATTAGTAATCCAGGGGGGGGTTACTATCTATTTTGAACTTCTCTCTAGCCTCAATAGTTTGCTGGAAGAAAACTCTTTGTAGGATTAAGCTCGCCTTTGTACATATCCTGTATGTTATTATATTCTATATCTATATATAAAAATTAATCCCTATTTCCCTTGGTCACGCCATCACGCGTGAACGGCTGGACCGATTTCACTAATTTGTTTTTTGTTGTGTTTGTTATTGTCAGGAGAAGGTTCTTATGACAGAAAAAAAAAATTGCGCGGAAAAAATGAATTCCTATATCCCCCTTGGTCATGACATCACGCGTGAACGGCTGGACCGAATAATGCGCAGACGAAAACACGCGGGTCAGCTAGAGTATAATAAAGAATTAAGAATCAATAGTAGATCGTTTATCTACAAACGCAATAAAGGGCTCTGATCAGAGCCTTCAAATTAATTACAAAAAGATTATCAAAAGGAAACTAATTGAATGATAAAAATGGTAAGCGTATTTTCTAATTCCTCTGGCCTAGATTATTCGGATGTGTGTAAGGCCGAGAATTAACATAATTCTACAATTAACGTTCGCAGGAAGACTGCATCCGTAACGTAACGTTACTTCATACCTTTGAGTGATTGTTCATCATTGGCCCGAATTATTAGTTGTGACTCAAGTGCGATATCATTTGATACGCCATTATGACGTTATAAGCTTTTTAGTACGCGCCGCAGTCATTTTTCTATAAAAGAATGATGACGTCAGAAAATGCGGCTGGCTTCTGACGTCTCAGCATTTCTTCTATTGAATTGACAGTTCGGCGCGGATATCGATCCCCGCTGCGTGACAAATGTTTGTATGACCTACCAGATATTTGTCTCGGGTATGGGTGTATAATATGATTCTGTGGTATGAGGCAAGAATGGTATACCAGAATGGTATCGTGTAACAGGCACTTAAACAACATCTTTTACTATGAATAATAATGTATTTATGAATCTCAATCAAGTTTCAAATCCTAGGATCGAAGGACGCTTAGCCGCTTGATTAATTCCACGCGAGTTTTTGTTAATCATTTACTAGTAGACTGTAGAGTTTTGTACGGACTACGCTTTCCAATGTACGCGTAGGTACACAGGAACGCATAGTCGGTTGCGGTACTGCAGTTGCTACTAGAGGAATTTAGGAACCTACTCTATTATACGAACTTATACTAAGCACAACGGATTTTTAGCTCTCTGAAGTTAGGTGCAATAGACGATTGCGCAGGTTTGGTAGAGTAAGCGAGATAGCACGATTTTGGCGTCATCAAAAATGGGTTCTGCGCAGCTACTTCAGAGAGCTAAAGAACGATTGTGCGTATTGTACTAAGTTTACATAAATGTTTTTAAATTTATTTTTTGAACCCGATTCCTGAATTAAGTTAGTATAAAATGATAGACCCTATAGAGTTGTTATAAGTTTCTAAGAAAGGCTTTGCAGGTATTCATCAATCATCTACGCTTCAACTTATTCCAATCAAGAGTTCTTTGAATTAGCTAATAGACTTGTTTTTTTTTCGGGTTTCTGAATTAAATTATAGTTCATCTATTCATTCCATTAGCATTATTTTATTTCCATACTAATCATATTTTAAATGTGAAAATAACTCTGTCGGTCTGTCTGTTTGTTATCTAGCCCCAGAGTAAGCAGAGCTATGTGTACTAGATGACTGATAAACTTCTTATATACATTTTGTTTGTAAATACATACATATTATACATAGAAACACCCAGACCCGAGACAAATATCTGTAGGTCATACAAACATTTATCCCGCGGCGGGGATCGAACCCGCAACCTTCTGCGTCGCAGGCAGACCTTCGCCCACTACGCCACAGAGGTCATCACGGCATGAATAAAGGTTGTATCCCAGGGAAGGACATCTATAGGCTACTTTTTATATTGATTAAATGAAAAAACTAAAAAAACCGAGGGAGCGTAGCTTATAATATTATAAAGTTTTTTTTTATAAAAGCTCTTATTAACACACATGTTTGTATGATAAAGGTGCCTAAGGTATAGTCAATGATAGAAGTCCTTGAACATCATAGGATACAGTCAGCGTCATAAATCTATAAACAATTTATGCAATAGAGTTAATTTTTTATAAATAAAAAGTCTATGCTGGTTGCTCTATAACGCCAAAACTACTCAACAGATTTAGATTGAATTTAGCACAGAGATAGCTTATATTCTGGAATAGCTTATGCTACTTTTTATCCTGGAAATTTAAAGTATTCCCGAGGGACCACAGGTAGAAACTTAAATAAATATATAATGCTGGACATTTCACACAGCATCAAATGAATGCTGAATAACTTCATTTTGTACTGACATAGTTAGACAAGTAACCTAAGTAGGTACTTGGTATTTAACATTACAATGCAGAGGCAATGTACCAACATTCTACAACTTAACTTGGTGTTTACTAACTTAGTTTTAAGTTACAAAAGCTCCCAAACTTATAACGGAACCTCTATAAAACAAATGTTCAACTGAGCGAAAAAAATGCCAACTAGTATTGTTACCAAACCTGTATAGAGTTGCAGTTTAATAGATAAGTAGATATATAGATATACCTACACGTATAACTACAACATTCACATTTTCTCGTTCACCATAGCAGTCAAGGTCAGACTTGATTTACAAATTTACTTACAAAATAAGAAAATCGTAAATTGAATTTCACAATAATTGTTGACAAATCGCTCAAGTTATACAGAATGCGATCCAAGCTACCTATAACCTAACCTTATAAAGTTAAGCTGGATCCCAAGTAATGGTAAGCTAACAAGACCCTTTTCAATTCAGCCGCACAGCCTTACCTTCACGAAGTAGAATCCAACATCAAAGTATCCAAAAAACAGTCACTGATAAATTAAACTTATCCCAAAACACGCCAAAACTCAGGCACAATAATTACACTGTTTCCCGAAGCACGGCGGTTTATTTTACGCGGGTGGACGCGACACATCTGCTCTCGACGACTACGCACGCATTACTGAGCCTTCAGTTGGTTTAGAACTCGCTGGGTTGGTCTGCGCCCGCGCACAACGGATGGTCCGGTTTGAAGCGTCCTACAGATTGGGAATTGGTCTGACAGATCCCAAAGGCCAAGATTCTAGACAGCTTAAGTCAAAACTAACTAGGATTTTTATTTAGCGGTCCACTTTTGTCCAGAATACTTTAAAAAGCAGAAATAGCTTTACTTTTAATCACAATTCTGGAATGCATGCATCGAGATCGTCACGCCAGCGTCTTTGAGGCCTTCCTCGACGTCGCCGCCCATCGTCAGGCAAATGCATTCGGCTCACGAGGCCCACCCAATCCCATTTCACCCTGGCAGACTTATCCCCTACATCGACGATTCCAGTTGCTGAACGCATCGTGGTGTTAGAGCTCTGTCAGTCCTCTTGACTCCAAGAAAGCTGAGCTCCATCTTCCTTTGGCAATCCTTATTTATTATTATTATTATTATTATTTTGTTTGTCAAAGTTTAACATCACGGAACTATAGAGTCCCGGACCTTTGATAGGCATGCATGCAAGCCAACACACAGAGGCCTTTTTGACACTTTTGATCTTGTGTGATGGAGACACATACCGGCTACTATTGGTCGCGAAGGAACAGGAGTAGAATCACCTAGTTTTAAGACGTTTCAAAGTGATCCCAGCGGTCCTACTGAATAAATGCTTTTTGACTTTGACTTATTCCTTCAACACTATAAAAATGCATTCAGGAACAGTCTCCGGTTTGTGCAGAACTATTGAGGATATGGAAAACTAATTATTATTATTATTATTATTATTATTATTTTAGCCTGCATTGTCCCAATTATAATATATAATATTATATATAATCCTTATTTATAGTAAATATTATTTTATACCTACTGTATTCTACTCTACTAAGTGTAGAATTGTTGCATTATTGATTTTCCATAGCATCCTTTTAACATTATGTATAGCTACTTAAAGAATATAAATAAATATAGGTACCTAAAAATACTATTTAAGTACCTAAACTTACTAAATACCTATAACTGTTGTATTGTTTAAATCCCATAATATAATCCAACAGTTATAGATACATAGATAGGTAATGTTATCTCACGACCGCTCATTCTGTCTGTTTGTTCGAGAATAACGAGCTGTCATCGGAAGAAATTGAATTTCATCACATTTTATCTGTCATAATATCATAGAATGTTTTGTACATGAGATTCGCACAACTCTGAAAAGGAAAAAAACGCCAAGCGCTATTGAATTTTATATATAAGGCGAGAGAGTTCTTTCGCCATTTTTGAAGGAGCTAGTGGCTCTGCTATTTTATTTACTTTTCTCGTGTTTTACTAGGTTTTATTATGTAATTTCGGTGGCATTTTACTAATGAAGCCTTAGATTACGTAACAGGAGATTTGGTAAGTAAATGGAATGGAAGTATTCAAGAAGATTTCTCATTTGACGAAAGATTTCCATTGGAGTTTTGAAATGACGAGCTGCCATGTTTTTTCAAAATCAAATTGACGGGACATAATACTATTTGAGAGGTGAGGATACTTGACATTGGCAGAATTATACTGTCAATACAGTTTGCAGTAAGTTGCCATTAATAAAAAGAAGAAGAGGAAGAAGGAATAAAGAGAAGAAGAAGAAAAAGAAGCCGGGGAGTAAGTGAAACCAGAAGAAACCAAGAAGTGAAGTGAGAGAGAAGAAGAAGAAGACTGAGCTAAGATATTACTGATTGGGCGGAATAGTCGCTCAGCGACAAAGCCCTTTTCTTTTTTGTTCATATAAATAAATAAATATATAAGGCCGCCCATTGTACTAATTTCGAACGTGTTTTATTTATGTTGTGTTTTGTTATTAATTGGTGTACAATAAAGTGTTTATTTATTCATTCATTCATTCACTTACTGTGTTATTAATTGGTGTACAATAAAGTGTTTATTTATTCATTCATTCATTCACTTACTAGGTAGGTAGGTACTTCTCTAAATTTTTTTTGTAAATACGAGTACATTACAATATTTAGGTAATAGAGACACCCAGCCTCGAGATAAATATTTGCAGGTCATAAAAAAAAATATCCCATGGCGGGAATCGAACCTGCAACTCTCTGTATAGGTAAGCCAGGAGGTATAATTGGCGTGTACGAACATACGTAAGAAAATCGGTGTTATAATTTTCCACTGACATGGCCGAGTATAAATTTTTTTTTTTCACGCTACATAAGCAGTGTATGTAACGTGTTTTATGTATTTAAATTGTTACATAGAACAATGTAATACGAACGTAACCTGTTTTGTAACTAATGTAGGTACCTAGTGGTTGCTTAGGTAAGTAGCTTTAGTTATTAGTACTTGCAGAGTACCTAGATAGGTACCTACATTACATCTAACTACGCAATAAGCAAATAGAATCAACACGGTCAACAGATCTTGATAAATAGGTATTTATTCAAATAATTTATAAAATATCCAGGAGTTTTTTTCCACAATGTGAGGCTCACCAATGTAGGGTTGGGTAAAAAATGGAATTACTTTGTCAAAAAGAACATTTAAGAATTAATTAAATAAAAGGACCTGCTTTTTATATTATTTTATTCAAATACTAACTAACAAACTTTCGCTGATGACAGAGATTCCATAGAGACGTTATGAATAATAATAATAGGCTTTGCATTATTTGTGGCTCTCCTCACTAACTTTCCTATTTTCTAACACGATACCAATTTATTAGTAGTGAAACCTTAACCGAAGTAAATGAAAGTTTCTAGGAAGGTTTCTGTAGGAACTTTTCATTTTCCTAACAAAAGACATAAACGCGTTCATTGCCGAAATAGTTCAAGGTTCATGTTAAAAATTGGTTTGCACGCCATCTAGTGTAGAATAGCAGAATATGAACACAGCAACATCTATTGGTGAAGAGCTAGAACTAAATAAATTTACGTTCCATTTAACTCAAAATACTTTAGATTTTCTTTCAATGCTGTTTTTAGTAAATTAATAAATAAAATCACCATGAAATGTGGTTTAGAACTTTGTTCTTACCCAGAAGCGTACTAAGCAATATGATAACATAATACTCAGCGACAGGCTAGCCGCTAGGTATACCTAGTTGCATAACAACCGTGCTGATTGATTGATTAATAACAATAGGTACGTAGAACGGAACGATATTTTCACTGACTGTGACATATCTCCATGACTGTGACAGACAGTGAAAGACAAAAAAAAATCATTGTTGTTGTTGTTTGATTGATGCAGTTTGTTGTGATGTGGTGCGATTTTTGTTTTCTGTATTTAGTTTTTGAAATTTCTATGTGAAAATGTCTGACAAAGCGAAAGGCGATACAAACGCCGATGCGGTGAACAACAATACATCGCCCCCCGCTAAACCACTGGACAGCAAAACCATAAAACTCAATAATGAGTTGAAAAACCGACTCCGAAGATATATCAAAAAGTTGGAAGGTAATTTACAAATTTCTAGAAAGAACTGCACTACCTCAACTATGTAAATATAAAAGCATAAACTAAAAATATAAACAAATAATGCTGGACTTTTCACATAGTGTCATCTAGCTCCAAACTAAGCAAAGCTTGTACTAGGGGAACCAGTTATCTGATAGAATACTTATATACTTTTTTTGTAATACATACATATAATACATAGAAACACCCAGACCCGAGCTAAATATTTGCAAATCATACAAACATTTATCCCACGAATCAAACCCACATCCTTCTATGTCTAGGTAATTTACTACTGCGTTCTAACTAATTTACTTAATGCAGTATTTTTTAACAAAATTTTTGAGTTTATTCACTAGAACTTTACAGATACAGGCAGATCAACAACAAAAGAAGAAAGCGAAAAGATCGAAGCGGACACGTTCAAGCAGCTCTACAGGCCACGGGTAGAGACCAACACGGAGTCCTATAAAAAAATCCCTAAATTTTACTTCAAACTGCCCCGTTCTGATGAAGTTCTCGCTCAGAAGCTGAGAGAGGAGACCAGAGCACAGTTCCTCCAGAAGAAAAGCAAGGAATTGCTGGACAATAGTGAGCTGAAGCACCTCTGGGGTCTGCTCGAGAAGTCTAATGGTTCAGGAAGCTTCTCGACGGATAATGATGAGCTGACAATTGACTATTTTCAGTTCAAGAAAATTAGTGAAGAAGCTGGACCTAAGTATAGGTATATTATAATTATCTAATTATTAGGATCTTTACCTATAAAGAGAGGGGCTTCATTTCCAATGGTCTTCCTCAGGGCCAACACATATTATGGTGAAGCACCGGCTCAGAGCATTTTACACTGTCACTTTTATGTATTTTACTATCTGGGATATTATCAACATTGTGCTTGTTAAAAAAATATACAAAATATATCCGAGGATGCGTGAGCGCAAGCGATTTAATTGATTTCGGACATTATTTCAATGAGGACATGCAATGTCGCGCAATGTGCGATGGTCCTAAATAAAAAAATAATTTTATTTTTATTTTATTTTATTTATTCACAAAATAAGTATAAAAAACAGCTCTAAAACTAAGTATATACCAAACTTATAGATATATCTTAAAGCCAATAATGGATTTACCTTATATAATATTAAACAAAGTAATTAACCGACAGTGTGTGTGTGTGTGTGTGTTTATGTGTGTGTGAGGGGGATAGATAGATAAATACATACATTATAATTTATAGCATAATAGGTTCATTGATAATACAAATGTCATATATACGTACACTGTACAGCTTAAAGTCATAAATCGAATAGTTAAGTAAATACTGCTTTTTATTTAACCAAAAAAGTTTTAAAGTAAGTTCGTATGAGTCAGTGGCCAACTCTGGTGACGGAGTTTTTATGCTGCTTTTAGGCCTCCGTCATAGCTTAACGACTTAATAGCCGGAACCGACAATTTAGCGTATCCTCGGAAGTACTTAGATGAAAATGCCACTGGTGGTCCCCCATCTTACAGACCGTTTAGAACGTTGCTTAGCTTCGACGATCTATCAAGAACAACTAAGCAAGCACGACCACTAGCGCTTTGATTAGCAGCAGGGAACAGATTTAATAGCTCGGCGGATCAACTTTTTTCTGTCATGAATCAACTTTTTGTGTAAAAAAATAAATGTTGAAATATTGCTATAATTTCACCTAATATTGTTAAATAAATTTCTGTAGTTTATAAATCTACTACGAGCACCAAAAAATTTTGTCGTTTTCATGGATTTTTATACCTTTATTCCAAAAGTGGCTCCCAAAAATGTCACCTAACTCACAATGACGTATTATGGTAAAAAGTTCATAAAAAACTATATTTTAAAAAGTAAATCTGTTTCAATGTGAACTATTATTCAATTAAATCAATCTGGCATAATCAAAATTTAAATAAAGTGTCTCAATTTTTTGAAAATATACCTCATTGTGTCTCTGGGGTCACTAAATGAAAGAAATTTTATTTACTTTTCTTGTAATTCTGTTTCTAGAAACGCCAGAAAGATGCACTTTTTACATGACTATTGTAGGTTATTCTTCAAACATTTGTCATACAACATTTTGTATAATAACCTTTACTTTTTTAATAATCCTGCTATCAGTGTCCAAATTTTTGGGGACAACTACGTGAGCCCGGAGACATAATGGTGACTCCAGAGACATATATGGTACTATGCCATAGGCAAATTACATTATAAAAAACTATACAAGGTACAAAAATATCTCCTAAATGTGACAACCAATTTACTTTTTAAAGTTATCATAGAAAATAAACCCTAACCTAACAATTATTACATATTTCTCTAAAATTAATGATAACATTCTATGAAAATGAGGGTTTTCGTTTATTTAAACAGTCATCTGCGTAGCAAACCAGTCCTATATCTCTAATAACATAAATCTTGCTTAATAAAAGACCTAAAAAGCTTTTTGTAGATGAAATCTATTTTCTAGGCTCTAGCGCATTGGACCGCGGCTCGCCTTGAGCGTAGTTTTTTCACTAACTTACCGACTGAAGATATCTTTCAACATATGGCCAAAAAAAAAAAATTTTACTACCTGTAGATTCATCAAAATAATCATCAAAATTTTATTCCGTGGGATGAGAAAGGCTGGGCCAGCTGTGGTCAGTCTGGCCAGCTATGCCGGGGGGTACAGGCCTTTCTTCACTTTTGTCATTCGTCTTTGTCCTGTGGTATGGTAATCTTGCCCTTGTATTATATTCTACAGACTTTACGATGCCGTCGATCCTTTTTTTCTGTGATGACGACCATCACTCTATTTACCATCATTGGGACACCACTCATTTACAACTTTGATCCTGTCATCACCGCACCTGACCACTTGTCCTGCCCAACCAACTCCATTTGAGCCCCACTAACCACTTGTGTGTGTGTTTCGGCATCGAGGACTGGGTAGATCTAATAATAAAACTCTAGTGTAATACCGAGCATTGCTTATTCCATGCGAAGGAGACGGCACAAAATCAGAGATGATCTGATCTTGCGCAGTCTCCTTCGTGAGCGCCCATGTCTCGGCACCATAATTTCATAGTTAGTGGACTGAATTACTAATTTGCTACAGCCGCCTGGCTAGTCCTGCCCAGCCAATATTATTTGAGCCCCAATAACCGCTTGTGCATCTTACAATTTTATCTTGTTCATTCGGGAATTTCGGTATTGGGGACAATCTTATAAGTGATACCGAGCATTGCTCGCTTTATAGCTCTCAGTGCGACTCTCAAGAGAGCACAGTCTCCTTCGTGAGCATCAATGCACCATGATGGTAGTTAGCACCATGATGGCAGTTGGTAGAACACATTGGCAGAGCTTGTTTCCAATGCAATGTTTGGAACCATCTTCATCATCTTCAGGCCTACTTTTGAGGTAAAAAGTAAACTACTTAAAGATGAGTGATCAGGATCACGCATCTCTAAAAGTAGGCCCGAAGCTTTCGAAGCATCTTTTTTTTTGTTCCACCAGAAAAGGATGAGGTTGAGGTCGTCTACAAATCGTCTACAAACCTAAGGTGCTACAGGAATACACCTACCTACAGGCAGACTTTTATTCCCGAGCTGTCTAATTCAAGAGTTTTTACGACGTCTTCTAGGACACCCGTAAAAAGCTTGGGTGATAAGGTTTTCCTCTTTACCGCACATTTATGGTGGTATACATCATCCGCAGTAAATCCATATAGTTAAAATGGATCTTACAGCGATGGAGAGAGATTTCTTGCTTTCAAAGGTTTTTTTTCGTAATCTACGAAGGCCATGCATATTCGAGCCAGTTGACCTCTTGACTCTTCTCCGTCTCCGACATTGAGTGTGGGTAAAAATAGATCAAAGAAAAGATAAATGGAATGTGTAAAAGCAGAATCGAATGAAGTGTGGTGTATTGTATCGACCTCACAACTAATTCATACTTAAAGCTATTTTAAACTTAAATCTGAGTGTTTTCTATTAGAAACTAAAAATGTGCAATGAATCTTTATGTATTTAATCCGTTTATCACTCACCAAATTGTTTATTGTATAAATTATGATAACTTTTATGCAGAATGTCTCTTGGGGTCACTAAAAATTGTCTCTTGGGTCACAGTTTTTGTGAGCCAGTGGAACGGTGACTCAGGATACAAACTAAGGTTTTTAACTCTTTTTCTTCAACGAATTTAATGAAAGTAAAAAAATACGTGGATGCAAAGCATTTCAGAATCAAATGTCAAAACATAATATCGAAATTACTTTGAGAAGCAGTTTACTTGTAAGAAATTTCGTCGTGAGTCAGCGGATAAAAAACAATGACACCCAGTCCCGCTGCGAACTACAGACGTAATGGCAGAGTCCACATAATGGCCAAGGGTCAACAATCTTTATTTTACGACATGCAGATGAGTTTTCTATTAGCCTAGCCAATAACTGTCTATATTACTTACACTTTGTAATACTTTTTTGTCGTTACCCAGTTGACAACGCGAATTGGGTAAAAGTCGGGGACAACATTTCAAACCGTGTTTTTTCATTGAAAAATGCAATATTTTGTTTCGCAAATCAGTATTTTAGAATGCTGGTACATCAAGGAACAATGTAGATAGAAAATATAAAGACAAGTCAAGGAAAAATTTTACACAGCAGCGTTACATATGTGCGTGATTTGCGCTGGGGACAAGTGAAATTTGTATGAAAACCAATTTTCGTCCACTGGGTCACGATAATTTTAAATATAATTGACTAAATATTTTTAAAATATTGATGAACAAGCGTAATGGTAAAGGATCTGATTTTATTAATTAATGTTAAAACCGACAATTAATCTAACTCAGCACCTTTTACGATTTTTTTTACGTCGGGGACAAGATTTTACACTAAAAAGTTGATCCACCCAGCTAATCTTTCTCCTCAGCCCATACTTCACAGCGGAAGTGTTTGGTCGGCTGCAAACAGCGGAGGGGGGTGTAGGCCGAGTGCGAGCGGTTTCCCTCTTCAACTACGTGATGCGACGTGTCTGGTTGCAGCAGACTAGGATAGGGCTCTCACTGTATGATGTCACTGGACAGGGATATCTAACGGAACATGTAAGATAACATGAAATAGTTTGTGATCAGAGATCGAAGATGTATACTGATGTCAAAAACATCCTAAAGAGACTTTTTCGAATCTTCAATTTCCACGCCCCAGTATATATGCCATCTATATCCTCGTGTCTATAGTACCATTGATTTGTCCCATCAATAATACTATCTCTCTTTAGTACCAAAACAGATACTAGTTAGTTTATACCGTGTATTAACTTTTTGGTATACATACATACATTTTTTGGGTATGATCTGACTCTAAACTCTAACTAAAGCTTACGGACTAGGCGTACATTGGAACGCCTAGTCCGTACAGTACGCACAACCGATCTTTAGCTCTCTGAAGTTAGGTGCAATTAACGATTGCGCAGGTTTGGTAGAGTAAGCGAGATTGTTGTAGGCGTCATCAAAAATGGGTTCTGCGCAGCTACTTCAGACAGCTAAAGATTGGTTGTGCGTACTGTACAAGGCTTAACAAAGCCGTAACTTATATGCCATTCCCCAGGACCTGGAGAGCTACATAGCAGAACTAGTACCATCTTTAGCAGCCCTGGACGGTCTAGACTCCTCATTCAGCTCGTTCTATGTGTGCACGGCTGCAAGGAAGTTCCTGTTCTTTCTTGATCCATTACGAGTTGGCCGGGTTAGGATCCGTGATGTGCTGTCCTGCTCTTTCCTGGATGATTTACTGGAGGTAAGAGCGAGAGTGTAGACCTTAGATAATTACGAGATGATTTTTTACAGTGGGAGGTAATCTATGCCTATACAGACGCTGTAGTGTCTGAGACATTGTTTGAGATACAATTAGGCTTGTACTTAAACCGTTTAGTTACTAAGTACTGTTTGTTTTCCTAAGAAATAAAAAAAAGACTCTAATTATTCAGTCTTATCCACAAGAAACATTTAGAGTGAAACTCCGTCACCAGTTGGCCACTGACTCATACGAACTAACTTTACCACATATAAAATAATACATAGAAGAGATGACAGCCGGTGGACAAAGGCAGTCACAGAATGGTAGCCAAGAGACGCACATCGACCACGGGGCAGACCATTGGTCAGACGACATAGTCAGTGTGGTTGGACGACAATGGATGAAGATAGAGTCTGGCAAATGAAAGTAGACCCTGAAAAAGAGGCGGCAAATTAAAAAATATAAGCGTGACAACCCATTAATTAATAACTCTATACTTAATATAATTATTATATTTGTTACTAGAAAATAATAACCAAGTATCAAGTTGTGTTCTTCCAAATGGCCTTATGGGGTTACACGCTTATATTTTTGAATTTGCCGCCTCTTTTTCAGGGTCTACTTTCATTTGCCAGACTCTATTTCTAAAAATTTTTTTTTTTACTTACCTTAGTCATTTTATGTTATTTTCAGTTATTGACTACTAGTATAACATAATAAGACCATTACCTAATTAAATCATTTTGAAAAGAAAAAAACTATTTAAACTCAAAATCCAGCCATCTACGTAAAAAAACGCGCCCAGTACATACGCAAACAGTAATCTTCAAACGCTGTTTTCTCCGGATAAAATTATTTTTTCGGAAAATCCTTTGAAAAAATTGATTTTGGTTGTGTGTTGGGATGCTGTACCTACCCCTTTCGGCTTCGGTAGACGTCTTTTTACACCCTGTATAACAACTTATGTACCTATTTGTGAGAGAAACAAAAATAAAGAATTTATTATTATTAATATTATGTTACAGTTGCGAGAAGAAGACCTGCCAATGGAACTTCAGGAACAGAATTGGTTTAGTGCTGCGTCAGCTCTGCGGGTGTATGGCCAGTACCTCAACCTGGATCGGGACCATAACGGGATGCTTAGTATGAACGAATTGGCTGGGTGAGTGTCGCTTCAAGTGCAGTCTAAACATTATTTATCGGAACGAAGTTCCTTTTCGGACGGTATCGAGGATGAGGGCTAGAAGAACAACTTTACCGTCACGACATATCGCTGTCTCCGGGGAATAAAATGATAACTGCAAACACAACTTTACAGGAGAAGCAAATGACATGTTTTCGTTCTTCACAAATTGTGCAAAATGTTTTTTTTTTTTAAGTTTCAATAATTTTAATTTCAAAAATGTCAAAAAAACTCAAAGTTGATACTTCGTTCCAACCGAGTGTTCCACGACACTCACGTACTTTTTTATTTAAAAAATCGTCTTATCGTGTCAGTCACCAGTTCTTTTCGAACCAGTGTGGTGAAAGGATTCCTCGTGCTTCGTGCACTTGACACATGTTTTCGAACTTTGTAGGTTCTACGACATGCCGGTTTCCTCACGATGTTTTCCTTCACCGTTTGAGAGCACTAGCATAGTGCACACAACTTTTTCAACAGAGAAACACATTGATGCACAACCGGGATTGACTCCTTCACCATATTGACGTATCTACGTAGGCTTTTTTCTATAAAAAATGCTGCTGACGTTAGAAACGCGTCGCATTTTCCGACGTCAATCTTGCGGCAAACTTAAAAATAATGCTTTTAGTTTTTTCAACCAACTTCAAAAAAAGAGGAGGTTCTCAATTCGTCTGTGTTTTTTTTTTTTGTATCTTGTTACGCGATTGTTCCGCCATTTGTTGACCGATTTGCAAAATTCTTTTCACGTTTGAAAGGGTATACTCCAGAGGTGGTCCCATATAAATTTTATTCCTGAGGGATTGATAGTTTCCCCGTAAAACTCTAAACACCTTCCCTCCTAGCCATGTCACAAATAGAAATCGAATCGATAGCTTGACGCCCTGAGTCACACCGCGTTTCGAGTCAAACATTGAAGTCGGTTTTCTTTTTAGTATAAAAACGTAATTTTTCAAGAGCACTGGTGTCTAGTGGTAGTGGCCCCGCTTTCCGATCGTAAGGTCCTCGCATCGGCAGGTTGGCCTTAATTAATGTAGCATTTAATAGTAAGTTTCTATGCACCTAATTTTGCCTTTCATAGTCGAATCGATGCCGGCATCGGATGCGCATCGAGCGGAACCCAGTTTTCCAAATCCTCCAAATTCCATAAAATAAAATGACATTATTAGATTTCCGAATAGGTATTCGGAAAATCTTCGAAAAACTGGTAATTATTATTAGGTACGGAACCCTCAGTGCTAATTACACACTGTAGTCCGTCTGTCTGTCATATATATCGCTAGACTAAATGGAACCCATTCGTTTCGTGAAACGCAACGATAGCGCGATCTAGAAACGGGCTTATTTTAGCAGCGCCATCTAGTATCAAACATGTAAAGCTACGTGTATGTATGAACCCCAGAGTATGTACGAAGTGGTCGTGCATGATAGATCGAAACGGTCTGGAAGTGGATGGGTTACCGCCAGTGGCTTTTTCATCTGAGCGCTTCCGTGCTTCGGAGGGCACGTTAAATTGTCGGTCCCGGCTATTTAAGTCGTTAAGCCATAACGCAGCAAAATAAAAATAATAAAAATAAAACTGCAGTGCAAAAACATAGAGCAAAAAGTGGCGGTCACCCATCATCTTTATGACCTCGCCCAGAGTAGCTTAACTTTTTTCCCCATACAAACTTGCAACCCTTATATTCACGCCCCCTTATGATTATTTAGAGAAAAAAAGAGTTATGTCCGTCCCTGGGGTATACTCTTTATCCATGCCAAATTTCAGCTTAATCTGTTCAGCGGTTTGGGCGTGAAAAGGTAACAAACAGACAGACAGTTACTTTCACTTTTTAATATTAGTAAGGATAGTAAGGATTTTATTTACTTACTAACTACAGCTTTTGAATAGCCTATATGCTATTCCAGGTAACTATCTACGCCTATTTCAAGTTTCATCCAAATCGGTTCACTGGTTTAGGCGTGATTGAAACACAAACATACAAACATCCAAACATCTAAACAAACTCACAAACTTTCAGCTTTATTATATTAGTGGGATACAAGTTTTTATTCTTTTAGCTACGGCTCTGGCACGCTAACCCGAGCATTCCTCTCCCGCGTGTTCCAACAATGTCTAACGTACGAAGGCGAGTTAGACTACAAGACGTACTTGGACGTGGTACTAGCGCTCGAGCATCGTAGACAACCCGCAGCATTGGCGTTTCTATTCCGTCTACTGGACATCAACTGTACCGGGTATCTGGATGCGTTTACACTGAACTACTTCTTTAAAGTAAGTTGGTTAATAGTCTAAATGTACGGACACGACTGTATCCCCAAGGCGCGGTAGACATTTTTTTTTTATGTAGGTATTCCAGATTCTTGGAAGACGTCGAAGGGAGTAGAAAGAATGTAAGAGGCACCAATTTTGGAAAATGTATAATGCGCATTAAATCAGGCTCTATTTGGTGAAGAAAAACATCGTAAGATCTGAAATGCGGGCATGTTTACACTACACTAATATTATAAAGAGGAAAGATTTATTTGTTTGTTTGTATGAATTGAATAGGCTCCAAAACTACTGGACCGATTTGAAAAACTATTTAAATAAATAAAAAGAGCTTTATTTGCGTCACACACAACAAATACATTGAAATTAAAAAGGAGCCAGATAAATATGCTACACAAAAATGGTCGCCACTTATTATTATTAAAATTTTATCCCGGAAAAGTGAAGTTTACCTGAGGGACCGCGGGTAACACCGCGACAGACAGCTAGTGTCAAATATGTTGGATATGCCTCAGATTACCCCTTATACATCAATGAATCTAGAATACAAAAAGCTCTGAGGGAATGTGTACCGCCTTGGGGTCGTCGTTATGATTTTTGTTTTGTTTTGCTGTAGAACTAGATGTTTTTAACAACGCCATCTGTTGTTGAGTAGATGTTCCCTAGAAGAAAAACAATGTCATGGCGATATAGATAATAGTTCTGAGAATTTTAGCTAGATGGCGCCACAGGAAAAATTAGAACGCGCTATCGAAGCGTTTCAAGCATACGACCAGTGATTTGTTTGAAATTAGCTAATATGTTTGTAACCTAGCCAGTCTAGGATGAAACTTGGAATATAGGATTTTTGAAAATACATCCCACTGCTAATAAGTTGTGAGGGATGTAGACTTAATCATATGATGCGAATTAGTCATGTATATACAGGGCGTCCCACGGCTATGCCACATGGAGGGAAAGTACCTTAAATATTGTAGATGGAACATTTTACTGAAAGAAGACATTATTTTTATTTAAAAAACAATTTAAACTGCATTCACAGATATTTAAATAATTACATGTTTGACCGGAAATCGAACCCGTTACATGAGAAAAATAATCAGCCTGTAGCTTTATCATACCGATCGAAAGGCTTCATCATAAGGATTATTTTTTGCTAAATAACATAGTGTCACAAATAAAAGGAAGGCCATGAATTTTAACATTTGTGTTCAGAAAAATAAATACTTAGCTGACATTGCCGTAAGCACATACAACTGACATTATCATAAGTACGTATCACTAGTAAATGTACCCACTTGAGAAGTATAACCAGTGTGAAAGTGTCCACGAGCTACAAGCAGAACTTAGACGTGTTATTCGAAATATCCACCACAACAAGATCAAAAAATCGACAGGGAGCGAAATAATCAAAAGAGTTCGACTTTGTATTCAACAGGAAGGGAATCATTTTGAGCATTTGATAAATTGATAAATTTTGTATTAAAAATGTTAAAGTTCATGGCCTTCCTTTTATTTGTGACACTATGTTATTTAGCAAAAAATAATCCTTATGATGAAGCCTTTCGATCGGTATGATAAAGCTACAGGTTATTTTACTGATTATTTTTCTCATGTAACGGGTTCGTTTTCCGGTTCAAACATGTAATTATTTAAATATCTGTGAATGCAGTTTAAGTTGTTTTTTAAATAAAAATAATGTCTTCTTACAGTAAAATGTTCCATCTACAATATTTAAGGTACTTTCCCTCCATGTGGCATAGCCGTGGGACACCCTGTATAAGTAAAAAACTCTTCGTTCATGTCTTGCTTGACCCTATGTCTTTCTACCGTGCAGTGTGTAGCCAACCCCTCAGTTTTAACTGTAGTGACCAACTCTGGTGACGGAGTTTTTAGGCCGCCTAAGGCATGTCATGGCTTAACGACTTAAATAGCCGGGACCGAAAATTTAACGTGCCCTCCGTAGCACGGAAGCGCTCAGATAAAAATGCCACTGGCGTTCACCCATCCACTTACGGACCGTTTAGAACGTTGCATAACTTCGACGATCTAGAAAGAACGACAACGAGCGCTTCTCGCCTCTGATTACTTAGTTCGACAGACAACTTCGCCCTGTCTTGCTTGACCCTATAATGTCTACCGTGCCTTGATGTTTGAGGATAGTCATGATACTATTTCGTTATCCACAGGCTATACAAGAACAGATGGTGCTACAAGGTGCAGAGCCCGTCAACTTTGAAGACGTGAAAGACGAAATCTTCGACATGATCCGACCTAAAGACCCCACTCGTATAACTCTTCAGGATCTTATTAAATCAGGACACGGGCACACGGCTGTGTCTATCCTGCTAGAGCTGCACGGCTTCTGGGCGTATGAGAATAGAGAAGCATTGGCAGCTGCGGCTGATCATGCCTGACCCGAAATTTACCCTGATATGGGGTTGAAAAAAGTTGATAATAAAATTGGGTTGAAAAGCACAGAAAAAGATCATATAGAGTTGAAAGGCACTGAAAATTACGCTGGGATGGGGTTGAAAAGTGATGTTGATTCTATATTACTAAAAAGTACCGATATTGATCTTAAAGCGAGGTTAAAAAGCTCTGAAATTGATCCTAAAATTGAATTGAAAGCGTCTAACACAGGGTTTAAATATAGTGAAGATAGGTTTCCTCAAGTTAGGTTTACTACGTCAGAAAGTTTTGATAGATTGAAGGAGAGTTTGAAGAAAAAATCGCTTAAGAATAATGTAAAAAAATCTAATGCTTAAATGTTTTTTTGCAATATTTTGTGAACGATTGTGGCTTCGCAACAATTTGAACTTTAGTTGAAGGCAAAATATTTACTCAAGCAATTTGATTTTTGACGTGACTGGCAAATAGAGTAGAACTTCGTTATTCTAAATACTAAATAGTTGTGAAATTAGGTTTTTTGATTTTATAAAATAATGCTGGACATTTTCACACAGCACCATCTAGCCCCAAACTAAGCAAAGCTTGTACTATGGGAAACAGATAACTGATACACTACTTATATACTTTTTGTTTGTAAATACATACGTCATACATATTATACATAGAAACACCCAGATCCGAGATAAATATTATAAAAAAAAACAATAAGTAACGGTAAACAATAATATATTTTGATAAATTCATGAATAGATAAAATTGATCACATTTAAAAAATATTATGTAAAGTAAAGTAAACATTCAAACTTATTGCTTAAAATATAACTATTTAAATAAACATGATTTTTATTGTACTTCGATATACCCGACCTTAATATAATAAAATGCATTAGCTTGACTAATCCTGTTGTATTTTGTAAATATATGTAAATATGTAGTAGCTTAGTTTATGAAATATAATATAAAATGCATTTTAGACTAATCTTAAAACTTGTTTGTATAAAACAGGGTGTAAAATGACGTCTACCGAAGCCGAGAGGGGTTGGTACAGCATCCCAACACACAACCAAATCCAAAAGGATTTTCCGAAAAAATCATTATATCCGGAGAAAACAGCGTTTGAAGATTACTGTTTGGGTATGTACTGGGCGCGTTGTTTTACGTAGATTGCTGGATTTTGAGTTTAAATTGTTTTTTTTTTCTTTTAAAGATGAAATAATTAGGTAGGTATGGTCTGATTATGTTATAATAGTAGTCAATAACTGAAAATGACTAAGCTGAGTCAAAAATTTTTTTGCGGTTTTTTTTTTTCGCTAAATGAGTTTAGAATCATGGTCTGATTGCAACCCCTCAGTTTTCGGTAGTTGTCTTTTTACACCCTGTATAACATTATGTAATAGAAGTTCCAAAGTATAAAATTTGTGTGCGTAGGGTAACTAAGTATGAGTCAGTGGCCAACGTTTTTAGGGCTCCGTCATGGCATTAATAGCAGACTTAATTCAAAATACCATCGGAAACGCTGTTGATAATGCCACTAGCGGTCACCCGTACTGAACGAACGTTGCTTAACTTCGATTTATCAAGAAGCAAACACACAAGCGCTTCAATTGATATTATTGATGTTAAACGGATTCTTGAGCACTTCTATACTCGTAAACACTACCGCGTTCAATAAAACTAGCGGTTGGTTTGTTCGTTGGTATGTTTGTGGCCTCTGTGGGGGAACCGTAGCCGCCTCCGCTTGGAGAGTTCATTATGTACTTATCCTGGAATAAAAAATATCTAATTATCAAAAACTTTGACTCAGAAATTATTAGTTACAAAAATATATTACCTATCAAACATCCATACACCGCTATTTTATGACTACCAATAAAAATTTAAGGATGATTGCAGTAGATGCAGCAAATGATAATGGCATGGTCAGATTTTTATTTTACTATCACAAATTTATCGAATGGATTTATGAAAACTGTACAAATAAGTACTACAGACAACAATCGCGTACGGATTCTCATTCAAACTATGCTCTCGTACATCCCCAGTCAGTAAAACCGCAGTAGCTATCATTAATCCATGTCTGACTCGTCTCGTCTCCTTTTTAGGTTATAATTTTTTGAGTTTTAACTACATAAATGTGATCAGTAACAGACACCAAAACCATGTATAATTTTTTTTTTGATAATTCAAAAGTAGGGGTGTATTATCTATACAGGGTGTAAAAAGACTACTACCGAAAACTGAGGGGTTGCAATATTTAGCGCAAAAAAATTTTTACTTAGCCACGTAATTTTATGTTATTTTCGGTTATTTACTGCGAGTACAACATAATAAGACCTAATAATTTTATTTATATAAGAAAAAAACAGTTAAAACTCAAAATCCAGCAATCTAAGTAAAACAACGCGCCCAGTACATACGCAAACAGTGATCTTCAAACGCTGTTTTCTCCGGATATAGTGATTTTTTCGGAAAATCCTTTTGGATTTGGTTGTGTGTTGGGATGCTGTACCCCTTTCGGCTTCGGTAGACGTCTTTTTACACCCTGTATACTTATATAAAAAATACATCCAAACCAAAACTTTCACCCTTCTACCACCAACCCCTATTTTTAATCGCGATACGAAGTTTGCGGGGTCAGCTAGTATAAATATAATTACCCCGGGGTAAGCTTCAATAGATGCCTTGCCACCAAGGTTGATGAGTCTACCGTCCACACGCTGCAGCAAATTCAAGCCTCTCTCACCAGGCTCGCCACCTACAATCAAACAGGATCAGTAGTATAAGCACGGTAGACATAATTCTTTCTCAAACTTATCATAAACTCATTTAATACATTGACACAGGATTTTAACGCGTTGATTTACATTTTTACTAGCTACTCGCGCGGTTTCGCCCGCGTGGTACCAACATTTTGAATAGCCTATATGCTATTCCAGGTCACTATCAACGCCTATTCCAAGTTTCATCCAAATCGGTTCACTGGTTTAGGCGTGATTGAAACACAAACATACAAACATTCGAACTTATTTAACCTTTTCCAACGTTTTAACTGAATTGCTACATAAAACGACATTATTTGGTTTTTTTTAAGGAATTTACTAGAAGTCATGGGGGAAATGGATAGATTGGGAATAGAGATATTAGGACTATGTGAAGTAAGATGGGAAGGAAGCGGAGACTACTGGAGTATGGATGCGAAACTTGGACTCTGACACAGCGGGATAGAGGAGTTGGAGGCTTTTGAAATGTGGTGCTGGAGAAGGATGGAGAGGATTAGCTGGACGGAGAAGGTTACCAACGAGGAAGTGCTGAGAAGAGTTGAAGAGAAAACGGTTTTGATGAACACCATTCAAAATCGAAGAGGAAAAATGATTGGACATCTTATACGACATGACAGCTTTATCAAGAACATCATAGAAGGAAAAGTGGAAGGAAGACGAGGAAGAGGAAGGCCTAGAATAAATTTCATGAGTCAGATAAAGGAGAAGATCGCTGTCATGTCGTATAAAGAAGTAAAGGAGACCGCATTGGAAAGGGAGAGGTGGAGGAAGTTGCATCATTGCACCGACAAGAGCTGAGCTCTTAAATTTGATGATGATGACTATAATCAGTGCGCCTCAAAGACCATATCGCATGTTTTCGAACTTTCTCCGTCTTATTACAAAAAATATGAACAGAGTTTAGTGACTGACTAAAAAACTGTCTCTAGATAACGATCTTTAAATACTGGTACCTAGAACGCTTTTTTGTGGTAACAGTTTTGTTTTGACATGTGTCAACATGGGGTTCAACTAAGGTTTAACTTTTTTGTAATAAGGCCAATTAGGTTCTACGACATGCCGGCTTCACGATTTTCCTTCACCGTTTGAGAGTACTGGCAAAGTGCACATTTTCAGAAGAAAAACTCATTGGTACAGTCAGCGACAGAAGTTCATGAACAATTGGAGATTTTGAAGCTTACTTCTCATCATTATTTTTATATGCGCTTTAACACGTGCTCTAAACGGTGAAGGAAAACATCGTGAGGAAACCAGTTAGTGTTCTTATAGGCGGCGATGGGCTTGCAACCTGTCACGTATAGAATACTAACTTCTGCAAGATGTGGGCATGCATCAAATATGTGTTTGAACATGCCTCTGACTACCCCCCTTAGACATCTTCAAAGGATCTGGATAAGTAACATAAAAAGATCTGAGAGAATGTCTACCGCACCTTGGGGATACAGTCGTGAACCTGTTTTTACTTCTCATCATTATTTGTGGGAAAATTGCGTATTTTTTACATAAATAGTAATGGTGCAAGGTAAAACATCCAATGTAAGGTAAAGTTTTATCTAAAACCAAAGAACTTCGAAGATATTGAAGACTCAAAACGTCTGACCGTACCTAAATACGAATCCACGGCCCGAGTTTTAAGCTACAATATTAATAAAAATAAATAAAATAAATAACGCTGGACTTTCCACACAGCATCATCTAGCCCCAAAGTAAGCAGAGCTTGTGTTGTGGGTACTAGATGACTGATATACTACTTATATACTTTTTGTTGTACAAATATTTGTAGATCATACAAACATTGGTCCCGCCGCGGGGATCGAACCCGCAACCTTGAGCGTCGCAGGCGGGCCTTCGCCCACTGCGCTACAGAGGTCGTCTAAAATGTATATAATATTGTACCATTCATCCCATAAGGTTGGAAGGCGCGTCGTTCAGTGAGAACAGACAGCTGGACTGTTCTACGGAACACTAGTTCACGCACTACGCCATCGCCGCCGCACCATTCACCTGTAATAAATTATGTTAGAAATATAAGTACGTGAGTGTCGTGGAACATTCGGTTGGAACGAAGCAAATAATATTATGAAACTTTGAAACTCCGTTTCAGTCCTTTTTGAGTTGTTATGAAAAACCCTGAAACACGTTTCCATATATTTTTTATTATTAGTATTCAAACCGAGATTCAAGCAAATCGCTCGACGCATTGAAAAGTTTTATACAAACGTTTTCACCCCTTTTCAACCCTTTGGGGGTTGAATTTCGAAAAATCCCGCCTTAGAGTCCACGTTATAAAAGGAAGCTCACCTCGGCGATGATGAGTCAGTCAGGCAGGTCAAGCTTTTATATTTATAGATAACTAGAGACCCGCCCCGGCTTCGCGGGTGTAATGCTGATACTAAATATTAGGGTTCAGCCAGCATTTGCAATTCGCAAAAAAATATGTTTATTTACGACATCACATTATAAATCTCTGAAATTATCAGTGTTTTTCTATTATGCATGTATTTATACATATAAACATTCCTCTTGAATCACTCTGTCTATTAAAAAAAACCGCATCAAAATCCGTTGCGTAGTTTTAAAGATCTTAGCATACATAACAGACAGACACTTTCAGACAAGCGACTTTGTTTTATACTATGTAGTGAGTAGTGATTACTAGTGAGTAATGATTACCTTTCCCCCCCGAGTGGGGTCGCAGTGAGAACTTAGCGACCAGCATGGGGTACCTCCTCTCCACTATCTCTACATCTGTGATGCGAGTGTTAGTCATGTGTGTGTGTACCCCGCCTGAGCCTGCCCACCCCGGACCCTGAAAGGAAAAAAAAAATTTACTCTCCTATACAAGTTTCAAAAACTTGAAAGATAAAAAAAAATGCCTGTAATGAGCAAAAAATGCATCCCAAAAATCACTGCGGGATTTGAACCCACGACCGCCGATCCGTCGCTCTAACCAACCTGTATTTAAAAGTATACATAGTCCTTTTAATTGGTTAGATAGACACTGTCTTTAAGCGCACTAGGTCAAAGTCAAAAAGTATTTATTCAGCTGGGATCACTTAGAAAAGTCTAAAAAATAATTTTACTCCTGTTCGTTCGCGACCAATACGAGAAATATAAAATGGAGAAATTAAAATACACTTAGTAAAAGATATGGACCGTCTTTTGCTATATCGTGGCTTTGAAATCGGTCTTCGTGCTGAGTGTGTTATACAGGGTGTAAAAAGACTGCTACCGAAAACTGAGGGATTGCAATCAGACCATGATTCTGAACATATTTATCAAAAAAAAAACGCAAAAATTTTTTTTACTTAGCTATGTCATTTTATTTTATTTTCTAGTTTTTTGCTACTAGTACAACATAAACAAGACCATACCTACTTAATCATTTCATTTATAAAAGAAAAAAAACTATTAAAACTCAAAATCCAGCAATCTACGTATAAAAACGCGCCCAGTACATACGCTCGACCAGCTGTGCGAGGTCGGTTTTCTCCGGATATAATGATTTGCCCCGTTGCCTCATGTTAAAACTATAAAAACATTATGTATATTGTATAATACATACCGCCCCGCTGCCTCCAGCCACAGTCTCGTAGTACCCCCAGTCCTGTTCGCCTAGAGTTAGGTTGTTCATACAACCTTGTGACGCAGCGCACACCTGTTATCATAAGAATAAGAATATATTTATTTGACACACACAACACAATACAATGAAATTAAGAACATCAAACATTTAGACAACACGAGTAGTACAAAGTAACAGAATTAAAAATAAAAACAAACTATCCATGTCCTACCTGTTTTTATGTGATGCCAAAAAGGTCCAGTCTCAACTTTAGTGAGAGGGAGACAGCGCTGATTTTCAAACTGGACCATAAAAGTACGTGAGTGTCGTGGAACACTCGGTTGGAACGAAGTTGACATTTGGCATTTGTCAAAATCCTCTCATTTTTGTCAAGTAAATATTTGTATTCCATTTTAGTTTTTTACCTTAAAAGCTTTCAACACGACGTCTACAATACGTTGCGACGTCAGCACGTTGCCGCCGACGACGGCCGCGTCCTCTGACGGGTCTAAGATGGAACCAGATGGAATTGTCACTGTCACGGGGGTTAGGCAGCCCTGGGGGAGTAATAAGACTATATTACATTTAAAATTTCAAATAATTTACCTTATACCCCCACGTGAGATTTTTTGAGATTTGGTTCGACCCCCTCCGCCCCTAAACGCCTCACGTAATTTATGGACGCCCCCTTATTTAGAAAAAAAACTGAGGTCTTTAAATCTATATTAGATGATTTATACAGCGTCAGGAGGCAATCCATGCCTACACTTAACGGGACGCTGTAGTGCCTGGGATGCCATTGTTTGAGATGGAATAGGCTTGCCCAGCACCTAAACCATCCTCTCAGCTTAATCAGCCGCCCACAGGAGAGACGACGTCAATAGGTGTGGAGCTGCGAGTTTCCTCAAGATGTTTTCCTTCACCGTTAAGAGCTCGTGGTATAGCGCATATAAATACGAAACGAAAAATCCATTGATGCACGGCCGGGAATTGAACCCACGACCTTAAGATTGAAAGTCGAGGCACAACACCATTCAACCAACACGGCTAGAGTATTCTAAAACGCATGTTTTCACTAAATAAATAATGCTGGACATTTCACACAGCATCATCTAGCCCCAAAGTAAGCAGAGCTTGTGTTATGGGTACTACATGACTGATAAACTACTTATATACTTTTTGTTTGTAAATACATACATATTATACATACACCCAGACCCGAGAAAAATATCTGTAGGTCATACAAACATTTGTCCCGCGGCGGGGATGAACCCGCAACCTTCTGCGTCGCAGGCGGGCCTTCGCCCACTGCGCCACAGAGGTCGTCGTAACTAACCTGGTTCAATGGGACATCGTGTCCCACCATACATCGCAGACAGTATATAAGCGCCGAGAGGGCGATAGCTCGAGGAGCATTTAAGTTGCCCCACACTTCTACTCCAGTACCACTGAAAGGTAATCAGTTTACATTTAATCCATATTATCCATACTAATATTATAAAGCTGAAATTAAGAAGATTAGCGAGTTTTTGTGCTACACAGTCCAAAACGCAACGATAGCGCGATCTAATATTTTCTGTGTCGCCATCTATTGTGTAGTAAAATGTCTGTGTCTGTCTGTTTGTTACCTTTTCACGCCTAAACCACTGAACAGATTATGCTGAAATATGACATGGATAAAGATTATGTCCCAGGGACGGACATTGGCTACTTTTTTTTTCAAAAATAATCATGGAGGGCGTGAATAAGGGTTGAAAGTTTGTATGGGGAGTTGGAAGTTCCAGTTAAAGGCAACTAGATGGCGTTGCTAACCTATGGCTGAGGTCGAGATGGCGCTATTATTGCATTTTTTTAAAGTTTCAGAAGATTCTTTCAGTTTTCAGTTCTATTTAGAGGTTTTCAAGTATGTTATTTTGCTGACGAAGTCGCGGGCACCAGCTAGTTTTAAATAGAAGAGCGCCAGGAAATCATGTTTGATCCGATTGATACCGATCAGAGAGTCTATAATTTCCAAATAATGCCATTAGTCGCAGGTGCATAGGTGGAGTCTAAGCGCTATCTGTCGATTTGATTTCTATTCTTTTTCGATTCATAAGGTGGGTTTATCCTCACTTGACGCCCTGAGTCATGCCGCGTCCTGAGTCAAACATTGAGGTCGGTTTTCTTTTTAGTTTTTAAAACTTAATTATGTTTTGTTAAAAGTGACCACTAACTATAGCTACTTACGTAAAGTCACAATGTGCTGTTCCCAGTTCCCTGTCTAATGTAACAGTGAGTTCTATGGGAGTGCCGTTGTCCATATACTCCACAGCTTTGAGTATAGTCGAGCCCGTGGCTTCGTACGTCTTCCTGGCTATCTCCTGGAAATATAAAAGTGGGGTTCTGGAGCCCTTCGGGTTTTCAAAATTCTTTCAGGGCGTCTGGTCGAAGCGACGCGTGATCCGAGAGCTGACACATTTTTGGCTCAAAGGATCAGCATTTCCATCCAGCGTGGTAATGCCGCCAGTGTTTTGGGCACGCTTCCGGCTGACAGTGACCTGGATCAGTTGAGCTATCTATAGATCGTTTCTAACGATCCTTGGATAGCTTGACTAATCCTGTTGTATTTTGTAAATATATGTAAATATGTAGTAGCTTAGTTTTTGTAAATAAAAGTGTTTAAATAAATTATATGTATTAATTGCTACTATAAAGTACTGATAAAAATGGAGTCCACACTTTGTCGAACACATAATTGAAGTCTCAGTGAGCAGACCTATAGACTTTATTTTAATCTGTACCTTCGCGGTTCTACCACTAAGTTGAAAAATACAACCAGTAGGCGGCGGGGATCGAATTCGCAACCTTCTGCGTCACAGGCGGACCTTCGCCCACTGCGCCACAGAGGTCGACAAAAGAATGATCATTTTATTAATAAAATATGTAGGTGAATGTTACCTAGTATACAGGGTGTAAAAAGACTACTACCGAAAACTGAGGGTTTGCAATCAGACCATGATTGTAAACATATCTAGCGAAAAAAAAAACGCAAAGAAATTTTTTACTTAGCTACGTCATTTTATGTTATTTTCGGTTATTTACTACTAGTACAACATAGTAAGACCATACCTACCTAATAATTGCATTTACAAAAGAAAAAAACGATTAAAACTCAAAATCCAGCAATCTACGTATAAAAATGCGCGCAGTACATACGCAAACAGTAATCTTCAAACGCTGTTTTCTCCGGATATAATGATTTTTTCGGAAAATCCTTTTGGATTTGGTTGTGTGTTGGGATGCTGTACATACCCCTTTCGGCTTCGGTAGACGTCTTTTTACACCCTGTATATGATTTGTGATGTTACCTTGAGCATATCGCTGACAGCCAATTCAGCGTTCTTCTGTATATGTCCCATGTATGCCTGCACCACTTCCAAGCCATACTGCTCTATCAACTCACCCACCAGTTGAATACCCTGAAAAAATACATAGATACATAAAATCACGCCTCTTTCCCTATGGGGTAGGCAGAGACCACGGATCTCCACTTGGTACGATCCTGACACACAACTTTTGCCTCATTCACTCTCATTACATTCTTCATACATGCTCGCCGGTTTAGGGTACTTTTGACCTGGCCCTTCTCCAAAATGTCGCCAATTTGATCCAAGAAGGTTCGCCTAAGCCTTCCCCTTCTAGCTGTCCCATACACACTCGCCTCATACACTTGCTTTGTCAAACGACTGTCATCCATCCTCTCTACACCTTGACTGTATGATTATTATATAGATTTTTTTCTGTCATAAGAACCTTCTCCTGACAATAACAAACACAACAAAAAAAATTTTTTGCGAAATCGGTCCAGCCGTTCACGCGTGATGGCGTGACCAAGGGATATAGGGATTCATTTTTATATATAGAGATAAATAAAAATCAATTGCTCTATGCTTATTGCTTACTCTCTGGTTAGCAGCGACTTGTGCCTTCAAATCAGACAGATTGTCAGACAAGTTCCTTGTCCCGGAACATCCAGGCTCACTGCCGGGCTTCATGAGCTCTGAAACAAGACATATTTGATGCTAAAGTTTATTCCAAACGTGACAGGTTGCAAGCCCATCACCGCCTGTAAGAACTATGTTATACAGCTTCAAAGTATCTGTTTTTTTTATGCTGGACTTTTTCACACAGCATCATAAATACATACATATTAGAATAGAATATAATATCTTTATTGAAGAATACCTAATTACAACAATATACAAAATTAAATAAAGAAAACACCCAGACCCGAGACAAATATTTGTAGATCATACAAACATTGGTCCCGCCGCGGGGATCGAACCCGCAACCTTTTGCGCCGCAGGCGGGCCTTCGTCTACTAAGGTCGTCAAAAATATAAAAATGATTTGGGAGAATGTCTACCGCTCCTCTGGGATACAGATTACCGAGTGATTCTATTTACGTTTTTCTTTTAAAAGTGAAAACATGTTTAGGCGCGTTGGGCATTTTTGATGAGATGAGAATAAATTGGATTCTCCTCGAAAAGGTAACGTGCGAGTCACGTGACTACTCACCGACACCTACCAGTAGCGCCATCTAGTTCTGTACTTGGTTAACTTTTACGGCAATATTTTTACATATCTAAAAGCTTATTTTATACCGAAACATCATCTCCCCGACCTTATCCCACGCTAATTGAAGTCGGCACAACATGTCTTCTTCTTTCTTCCACTCACTCCTATCACTCGTCAATTGTGCATCCACTCCTTTTACATTCATATCCTCTCTCACACAATCCAACCACTTCTTCTTCGGCCTTCCTCTTCTTGCATACCCAGCCACACTCATATTCATAACTCTTTGGGTAACATGGTTTTCATCCCTCCTCATAACGTGTCCATACCAAGATAATAATAATAAATAATGCTGGACTTTTCACACAGCATCATCTAGCCTCAAAGTAAGCTTGAGCTTGTGGTATGGGTACTAGATGACTGATATACTACTTAGATACTTTTTTTTGTTGGTAAATACATACATATTATACATAGAAACACCCAGACCCGAGACAAATATCTGTAGATCATACAAACATTTGTCCCGCGGCGAAGATCGAACCCGCAACCTTCTGCGTCGCAAGCGGACCTTCTCCCACTGCGCCACAGAGGTCGTCGAACATCCATCTTAACATTCGCATTTCATTTACATGCACTTTCCTTTCATCCGTCTTCTTCATCGCCCAACACTCCAAAACGATTGAATAAAAATGCATATAATTTGATTGTTCAAATTTTCACTTCTCTCGGGTTTTTTTTATAACAGACCTTCAGTGAGGAGTTTCTCATTGAAAACCCCTCCATCCACCAGCAGGAAGGATCTGAAGCTGGCCCCTTCTTGGGCCAGACGGGTGGAGTGCGGGGGCATTGACCCCGGGGTCAGACCGCCTATGTCAGCGTGATGACCACGAGAGGCCACGAAGAATATTGGTGCAGGGTCTGATCTGTAAGAATAAATTCAGTTTTTTATAGCGACGACCTCTGTGGCGCAGTGGGCGAAGGCCCGCCTGCGACGCAGAAGGTTGCGGGTTCGATCTCCGCCGCGGGACAAATGATAGATAGATAGATAGATAGATTATAACTTTTTTGTACACCAAAAAAAGTAACAAAAAGAACAATAAAAAAACCTTGATAACAAAATGTGTAACAATGGGTGACCTTATCGCTAAAAGCGATCTCTTCCAAAAAATAAAATCAAATGTTTGTATGACCTACAGATATTTGTCTCGGGTCTGGGTGTTTCTTTGTATAATATGTATGTAATTACAAACAAAAATGTATATAAGTAGTTTATCAGTCATCTAGTACTCATAACACAAGCTCTGCTTACTTTGGGGCTAGATGATGCTGTGTGGAAAGTCCAGCGTTATTTATTATTTACTATTTATTTATTAAAAACGCATTTTTTTTTATAAATACATACTTGTGGAAGACAGGCGTGATGACAGTTAGATCGGGCAGATGCGAGCCGCCCGCTTTAGGATGGTTTGCCAACAAAACGTCGCCTGGTTTTATTGAATCACCGCGCACGCGCATCTGCAAGTATGGAATAAAATCAATAATACAGTGCAAGCGAGAGAACATGATTTGACATTTCTTGAACATACAGACCAGCAGCCTTATTGAAATCCATTCCCATTTGTCATCCCAATAGAGCTCAACCAATCACATAATAGGAAAATCACAGTTGAAGTCCAGAATGGGTTTCAAATGTCAAAATTCCCACGACACAGGGTATCCTAGTGTGGGGGCTAGTGAACATACCTACATAATTTAATTTAGTAGAACCTAATCATTATAATTAAGCTACGCTAACCATACAACTAGTGTTAAATTATGTCACAAAAATAATGTATATGTTTTGAAACCTAATAAATATATTTTGTATTTTGTATTTTTGTAAATGAAGCCCATGTCCATTGCCAGCTGATTTACACAATAAGGCCCGTGTTTGGTATACGACTGGTGTTTCATACAGACCTGGTGTTACGATACACCTGGTGGTACAGACCTGGTGTTACGATACACCTGGTGGTACATACAGACCTGGTGTTACGATACACCTGGTGGTACAGACCTGGTGTTACGATACACCTGGTGGTACATATAATAAATAAATAATAAATAAATAATAAATAACGCTGGACTTTCCACACAGCATCATCTAGCCCCAAAGTAAGCAGAGCTTGTGTTATGGGTACTAGATGACTGATAAACTACTTATATACTTTTTTTTTTGTAAATACATACATATTATACATAGAAACACCCAGACCCGAGACAAATATCTGTAGATCATACAAACATTTGTCCCGCGGCGGGGATCGAACCCGCAACCTTCTGCATCGCAGGCGGACTTTCGCCCACTGCGCCACAGAGGTCGTCACATATAGACCTGGTGTTACGATACACCTGGTGGTACATACAGATCTGGTGTTACGACACCTGGTGATACATACAGATCTGGTGTTACGATCAACCTGGTGGTACAGACCTGGTGTTACGATACACATGGTGGTACAGACCTGGTATTGCACAGTCTCCTGCATAGCCCCGAGATGCACAGGTATATGCGGCGCGTTTGATACTAGTCCCCCATCGGGGCCGAACAACGCACAAGAGAAGTCCAGCCTCTCCTTTATGTTCACCGATATCGATGTTCTTTGAAGTACTCTGGAATAAAGCGTAATAGACATTTTAACGCTTTGTATATTTGTTTGAAAACAGAGCTACTAACAGAGTGTGAAAACTTAGGCCTTTTCTACTTTACAATTTACATTTATACAGGAGGCCTTTAACAGGATTATACTTTAAAATAAAATAAAAAAAAGCTGCCTTCATTATACGGCTGAGATTCAAACTCACGGCCTTCAGATTGAAAGTTGAGGCACTAACCCAGATCAAGTCACTACCTCAATTCGGGGCACTACCTAAAGTCCTATTCGCTCGTGTTAAATATACGGCTGAGATTCAAACCCACGGCTTTCGGATTGAAAGTCGAGGCACTACCCTAAGTAAGGCACTATCCCAAATCAAGGCACTACCCCCTAAATATGGCACTATAAATCGAGACACTACCTAAAGTCGAAGCACTATCCTAAATCAAGGCACTACCAAGTCTAGGCACTACCCTAAATCAAGGCACTACCAAGTCTAGGCACTACCCTAAATCAAGCCACTACCAAGTCTAGGCACTACCCTAAATCAAGGCACTACCAAGTCTAGGCACTACCCTAAATCAAGGCACTACCAAGTCTAGGCACTACCCTAAATCAAGGCACTACCAAGTCTAGGCACTACCCTAAATCAAGGCACTACCAAGTCTAGGCACTACCAAGTCTAGGCACTACCAATTCTAGGCACTACCCCAATTTGAGGCATTGTAAGTAAGATATTCACCTGCCCATCTGTTCAGCGATACTCATGAAGCGATGTCCAAATATACTCAATTGTATAGAATCAAGCGCTGTAGTGACAACTTTGGGCTTTCCCGAGCCCACTGTTATACGGATATCTCCCAACTTCGTTATTTCAGCTCGACAATCTGCAATCAGAATATTAAAAAGTTTATTTACAGAAACTAAGCTACTACAGTTCGCCCAATGGATCTAGGCATTCGTGAAGTTAGCCGTTTGTCTGCGCAGAACACAATTTTGTATGAAAAAGCGTTCACTGCGCAGACAAACGGCTAACTTCACGAATGCTTAGATCCGTTGGGCGAACTTTTTTGGCTCAAAGGATCAGCATTGCCATCCAGCGAGGTAATGCCGCCAGTGTTTTGGGCACGCTTCCGGCTGACAGTGACCTGGATCAGTTGAACTATCTATAGATCGTTTCTAACGTTCCTTAGATAGCTCGACTAATCCTGTTGTATTTTGTAAATATATGTAAATCAGAATAATTACGTTTGACAAACTAATAAGAAAACCAACTTCAATTACATAAAAAATAGCGACTTTTTACACAGCATCATCTAGCCCCAAAGTAAGCAGAGCTTGTGTTATGGGTACTACATGACTGATAAACTACTTATATACTTTTTGTTTGTAAATCCATACATATTATACATGAAATACCCAGACCCGAGAGAAATATTTGCAGATCATACAAACACTTATCCCGCGGCGGGGATCGAACCCGCAACCTTCTGCGTCCCAAGCGGGCTTTCACCCACTGCGCCACAGAGGTCGTCAAAATGTTTTCAAACTTTTTAGGTTCTACATGTCGGTTGCTTCACGATGTTTTTTTCACCGTTTGTGAGTGGCACAGGCATAACTTTTTCGACAGAAAAGCTCATTGGTCCACGATTGGATTCGAACCCAAGACCATAGGATCGGAAGGCTACTAGACCACCAGTTTTGTATTCTGACAGATCGCGAACTTTTAGATATTAGATGATTTATACAGCGTCAGGAGGCAATCCATGCCTACACTTAACGGGACGCTGTAGTGCCTGGGACATTGTTTGAGATGGAACAGGCTTGCCCAGCACCTAAACCATCCTCTCAGCTTAATCAGCCGTCCACAGGAGAGACGAAGAAAGAAGAATTGATATGCGCTATAACACGAGCTCTTAACGGTGAAGGAAAACATCGTGAGGAAACCCGCAGCTTAGTCAGCTCCACACGTATTTTACACTAACACCTAAAGTAACAACATTAAATATTAAATAGGGCGTATTATGTTACCAGGTTCAACAAGTATGGTAGACAGGTTGTCCATGATTATCGCAGGTCCTGGCACCACCTGGCCTGGCCTCAACTTGTCCAGAAGGAAGATGGATGTATCATGATAGCCACCTTCGAAGTATACTCTGGTACTCTGAAAAATATCGCTATTAAAAATAGGGGTTGGTGGTAAAGGGTGAAAATGTTGTATCGGATGTATTTTTTAATGCCGAATCTTAAAAAATGTCCATAAAAAAATAGGGTGGACCACCCTTATCACGTAGGGGGACGAAAAATAGTTTACATCCGATTCTCAGACCTACTGAATATACACACAAAATATCATAAGAATCGGTCGAGCCGTAGGAGGAGTTTGGTTACAAACACTATGACATGAGAATTTTATATATAAGACTAGCTGTGCCCGCGACTTTGTTCGCGTGTTCGTTTTTCCCGCGTAATCCGGATCCAGCGAAAATTCCCTTGGAACAAAAACATGACATGTGGCGCCATCTAGTTCTGTTGTAGAACACTACTCTCTGTATTCCTCTTTGTCCGGGCTTATCTCTGGAACAGCTGAACCGATTTTAATGGGACTTTCACTGGAAGATAGAGGAGGTTATGGAGCAGGACATAGGCTAGTCTGACAAAAACATTTACGATTAAAAAGCTTTATGCTCATGAGTTCTTTATGAAAAGTAAATATTATAAAAAAATAGAAATTTTTCTATGTCCTGCACACCATTTTGTACACTTCGACGGGTTTAGCTATAATCATATTATGTATAGTTTACCTTCTCCGGCAATAGTTTCACGTCCTCCCCGCTAGATGGCGCTGTTTCCTCCGGCACGTCACTAAGACCAACTCCCCTGATCCGAATATCATCTACTATGACGTCACGCTGAGATAGTGTGAAGCCAAACTCACTCTTGTATCTAGAAAATAAATAAATTGAAACGTACCTATACTATTTTTCACGTAAGATTTTTAAAAATGCAATAATAGCGCCTTTTCGACCTCAGCCATAGGTTAGCAACGCCATCTAGTTGCCTTTAACTGGAACTACAAGTCCTCGTACAAACTTTCAACCCTTATTTCGCGCCCTCCATGTTTTTTTTTTTAAAGTACTTAGCCTATGTCCGTCTCTGGGACATAATCTTTATCCATGTCATATTTTAGCATAATCTGTTCAGTGGTTTAGGCGTGAAAGTAACAGGCATTTTACTACATAAAGAACAAATTAGATCGCGCTATCATTGCGTTTTGGGCTGTGTAACATATAAACTCGCTAATCATTTAATTTTTTTAACAATATTAGTATGGATGGATAAATAAATTGGTTGTACTTTCAGACATAGCAGCCTCGAAAAACTCCAACTGAATATGCTCCACGTTTTAACATAATTAAGATAAAAATGTATTATAATTATATACAAATTGAAATGTGACGATTCTAAACAATCCAAAGTGATTTCAAGAAACAAATTTTGAGTTTGAGTTTCACCTGCATTTGTATACACAGCTTAGAGACATTACCTGTTAACGAATGCAGTATAAAAGTCGCCATGTCTACAAGCAGTGTTCGAGTCGTTTAGCACGGGAGACACCATCAAAGCGCAGTCGGTGCCGGCGTAGCGGAGGTGTAGGTACGGTTCCGTACGTATCTGGGATTCCGGTATACCCTGTGGACAAAAATATGAAGACTGTTGGGGATAGTCAGTGGATTGTAAATGAAATAGCGGACTGTAAAATAAGTAGCTGGTATATTGGACGTAAGAACGCGCGCCTAGTTTGATCCGTTTTGAATGGAGTGTTGCGATGTGGTCGGTGGGGCGCGTCGCGTCGTCTCGTCCCCCGGACCCCGCTGCCGCGGTCTCCTGGGCTAGTGATGCGCTGTTTGTCTCCGACAAGACTGTCGCTCAGTTTCATAAAAATGATTAACAGGGTAATATGTAAAACACCGGTAACCTCTCAGGACTGTATTACTATCATCATAAACAACAACTTTTGTTCTGACTTTTAAAAATTCATCATATTTTAGTTCATCAGATTTTCATTCAATAATTAAAATATTTAAATTGAACGCTCTAAATGTTACGAAGTCTATGCGAAGCAAAAGAAAGCGATAGTACAATAGCGAGGGGAGCGGGGTTAGGGCGGCGGGGATGCTTGAAATTGACCTATTTGATACTGAGTTGAAATGTGTTAAATAGGCAACGAAATCTTGAAAGTTTGTTTTTGGTAAATGTATGTTTTGTAAAGAGTCATAGAACAAAAGTTTTTGTTTATGATGTTAGTAATACAGTCCTGAGGTTACCGGTGTTTTACAAATAACCCTGTATATTGAACGTCATAAGAAGTGGCCGTGCTTGCTTAGTCGTTCTTGATAGATCGTCGAAGTTAAGCAACGTTCGAACCGGTCTGTAAGTGGATGGGTGACCGCCAGAGGCATTTTCATCTGAGCGCTTCCGTGTTTGCGTCACGTTAAATTGTCGGTCCCGGCTATTTTTTTGTTTTTTTTTTTCGTTAAGCCAAAATAAATTGTATTCCTTACCTGTGCTCTCAACTTATCTCTACAGACCGCTGCTAGTACATCCAACTGCATGTCGATTCTATCAAAATGTTCCGGATTGTATAACCAAGCGCAAGCCGTTTGAGCTTCTTGCACTATATTGGCGAGGGCCATTCCATACGCGGATAGAATACCTAGAAAATAATAAAAAAAGTACGTGAGTGTGGTGGAACACTCGGTTGGAACGAAGTTTTTACATTTGAGATTTTGCGCACTACAAGCGCACCATTCTGCACAATTTGTGAAGTTATCAATGTACATGTTTTTTGCTTCTCCTCTAAAGTTGTGTTTTTGCAGTTATCCTTTTATCCCCGGAGACAGCTATATATCGTGACGGTAAAATCGATCGCTTTTATTTTCTAGCCTCCATCCTCGATACCGTCCGTAAATATTTAGTCCCGTCCGTAAAAAAATATTAAGTGAGACCGAGACTAAGGACATTTTAACAATCATGCAAAAGTTGCAAAAAGCGCCATCTATGAATTTAATTATAGAACTATGTAGTAAGCTTCGTTCTATTTCAAAGTAAAGAGCTATTTACTTATCTTCATTTTAGTTCTCTTGAGATAACATAGATGGCGCTGAAGCCAACTTTAAATGAAATGAAAAACCCATTTCGTTCCACATCTGTCCTTCATTTTACTCATACATACCTGCGTATTTGTGTATGTATACAGTCTGTATGCCCAACTGCCTGGCCACACTGCAGGCGTGCTGCCCGCCCGCGCCGCCAAAACACGCGAGTGCGTGACGAGATGCGTCGTGGCCTCGCGCTGTCGTCAGAGCTCTGGCAAACGGACCACACCTTTATCTATACATTTAACTAGGCATACATTAATTTCTATCTAGTATCTAATCAGCCTCCAGGCGTTTCCAGCTGGAAAAGCCCGGATGGATGCAGGAGCTGATGAAGAGTCATTGCTTATGCTGGAGGAGGCCTTTACCCAATCAGGGATCCATTTCTCCGAATAATTACTAATAATAGGATAAGAAATTAGCTATAGGATACTAACAGATACAGTTCATTTATATTAAAGCAACCATGTAAAAAGAGATTTGGAAATAAAAGGCTATCAATATCAATATCAATCAATATCTAATCAGCCTACAAGCTATAACAGCGAAGGAAAATATCATGAGGAAACCATTTAGTATCTTTAGTAGGCGTCCCGTTGAGTGTAGGCATTAATCTAGTGTGGTGTAGATCTAAAAGCCTTGGGCAACCTGTCACGTATGGAATGTTAACTTCAAAATGTGGGCATGTATGTATCAAATGTAATGTATTTGGACATGTCTATCAATACCCCCTCTGACAATCTACTAACATCAATACATACTTAGGCCTTTACATCTGCATAAGATGATTTATACAGCGTCAGGAGGTAATTCATGCCTACACTTAACGGGACGCTGTAGTGCCTGTTACATTGTTTGAAATGGAATATGCTTGCCCAGCACCTAAACCATCCTCTCAATAACATCAATATTCCATTAAAAATTATACATAAAATGTCATTACCTAATAGGTCTACACATAGCTTCATTAGCTACATTGATGAAACCCATCGCAACTTCTTCTGGGGTCATCTGAAAATAACATAATTTATGTAGCTCAGTACATCAAAATAGGCTTTAAAGTCATCAAAATAAGTACCGATTTTCCACCATCTTGCTTCAAGAAGCAATTGATTTCATCAGTCATCTTTTTAAAGGCGGCGGCGGTCGCTTCTTTATCCAAAGGCTCATTTTCATTGGGACCAAATATTTTGGGGAAGTACTCTGGTAGCAAGCGACCTGAAAGAACATAAATTTATTTATTTAATATTGTTCGTACAAAAAAATAAAATGCAAAAAGAATACTCTCCGGCCGGGAATCGAACCCGGGTCTCCCGCGTGACAGGCGGGGATACTTACCACTATACTACCGAAGACTTGCAAGCAATGACAAAAATAGGGAACTGTTATCACTTTGTTAGAAACTTATCAAAGGTCAACAAAATGAAATAACTATTTATGTCGAAACATGCGGGACGGTTCTTCTGCGTAGATTTATTTATTTAAATAAATAATTAGAAATTGATTCATGTATTAAGTAAGGCAGTGTCGGAGTGTGGACTTCCAACCATGGCACAAAAATAAATATGACCATTGTACAATACACACAATCGTTCTTTAGCTCTCTGAAGTAGCTGCGCAGAACCCATCTGAGTTATGTTTGGTAGAGTAAGCGAGATAGCTCGATTTTAGGTGTCTCCAAAAATAGGTTCTGCGTTACTTCAGAGCGCTAAAGAACGATTGTGCGTATTATAATAATATCTTTTGACCACGGATATGATTCACGCTCGCACTTATGTATTTGCTGATTAAGAAAACCTTGGTAGCAACATTCACATAATATTTAGAGAGAGTTGCTATTATAAATCAGCAACAAGATTTGTATATATAAATTCTGTGGGCCGATCCCGGCAGCACTGCAATGCCGGGCCGACCCGTGACGGGAGTGGAGCGAGCTCCGAACATCCCGTCGCTTTACAATAATCAGTTTAATTAGCCGTGGGTAGAAGGATGGATATGTACTTATAACTCGCAGCTCAACCGAAATCGGTATACGTCTTTCAAGTCTTGGCAAAATACTTCGGCTCAACAGATCCAATTCCGTCCCAATCCAAGGCAAGACAATATTGTATTGTGGTTTATTACAATAGCGCTAAAGTCTCTATTTGAAAAGCGAAGCTGTGACAAACTGATAATATACATCAAATCCGTCCTTCTCCATCCTTCAGTCAATCAATGCTCCGAACCAAAAAGTCGTACAAGTAAAAGAAAACTCTAGACAATTCAATAATATATTGTTTCTTATTCCAATGAAGATAAAGTCTTTATTCAAAAAACCGATCTGTAACGTAAACAGTACCTGTACATCGAATCCGTCTACGTCTTTCCGATGCTCAGAACCAAAAAGTCATTAAAGTCTAACGAAACTCAAGATCATGCAATATTAAAATGTGTTTTATTTCAATGGCGTTAAAGTCTTTATTAGAAAAAATGACGTAAACAGACCCTAACAGATCAAATCCATCCTTCTCCATCAGTCCAAAAGCTCCGATACCTTTATTGTGTTTTATTTCAATACTGTTAAGGTCTTTAATCGAAAAGCTGAGTTTGACTGATTGATCTGAAGTACGACGTACGTATTTGACTGAAGAACTGACTAATATCAATTAGTAATTTCGATTTTAACTCCTAGGAATAAGGTCTATTATTGAAACTCAGGTTTGAGTTTACGACTGCTGCCGCGTCCATCTATCGTGCTGCATGGCGCTGTGTGTAGCTTCCGGGCAAACGAAATAAATAAAACGGAAGTTGCAATACAACTTCCGTTTTATTTATCTTAGTGCAAAGCGTTTAGTTTTTTTATTAAATGGTAGTAATAATTCATGTTAACGTAATTTATAAACTGGCCAATGTAATTTAATGTTTATTAAAATAAGACCAAAGCTTGACTTGAACTGTCTTTGTCATTACAACCATAGACAAGAGATGTCGGAGATCACAGACTAAAACAGCAATTATTACCATTCTCGATAGGGCTAAAAACTATATAAACCATAAACAATATATAAGGGATGCCGTACACCATCCCTTACAACTAGAAAAATATTTTGGAATAATAAACTAAAGAAACTTTATCTATAAGATGTGGATTGGTAAAGGTATTTATTTGAATATTGCAACGTAGTGTCATCAAGTGACATAATTTTTAAACCATTAAGCAAACTCCAATACTGTTGATAGAACCTTTTATTCTGTACTTTTTTTTTTTTTTTTTTTTGTCTGTACTTAGTACTTACGTTAAATCATAGATGGCGATAAAGGCTACTATTCCGTTTAAACTTTATATTGTAGGTGATGATTTTTTATATTATTTTAGCCCTGTTGGAGCTGTTGAGTTGTAATTCAGGTATACATCATGATTTAAATATACCTGAAACCTACAGATCACGATTTTTAACTGAGTTACCCATGGCTAAGTTTAATATACTGGTCCCTCAGTGAGGGAACTTTCAGATATTAAGCTGAAAAGAACAGATATTACACTTTGATCTTAGCCAAAAGGCCGAGAAGCGATACTGATGAAAATTCAACGAAGAGACGTCATTCGTAGCCGCGCGTTTTCGTCAGCGCGATCTAGAAAACGGACATTTTTAGCAGCGCCATCTAGTTGTGAATTTAGAACTCTACCGCTTCATCCACTCCCTCATGCATACACGTGGCAATGTGTGCGTGAGTATTGTATCCGTGTGAAGTGTTTACTCATGAACAACCTTGACTACCCTGTCCAGTCCAACTATCCTATTTATCGACTAATTTTCATAGGTATGAGCTAATTTGCAGAGTAAAAGGGAGTCACACTATAATAAAAAAAATGTTTATATGTAAGTAATCACATAAGATAAATAATATTTTTTATATTGGTATATAAGTCAAAATTTTCCAAAAATCTACCTACCTCATTTACCTAAACATAAATTAAATTAACATAAATTAATAAACATAAATTTCGCTGGCAAAAATTAAAAATTTATGGACTCATCATTAAAAAATAAATTGTCTTTACATAACAATATTAACAAATTTTATTTTGTATTTTTTTAATTGCAATATTTAGGATAAACTACCTGTACTCTGGTTATGTTATAAAAATCATACAACCTGCATTTAAATGACCCAAAATAGTATGCAAAAAAAACAAAAAAGTCTAGATAGATTAAATGTACAAAAGTAAAATGCAAAACGAATACTCTCCGGCCGGGAATCGAACCCGGGTCTCCCGCGTGACAGGCGGGGATACTTACCACTATACTACCGAAGACTTGAAAATTAGAACGAAATTAGTTGTAGCTTGGTTGTTTTGTTTTAATACACGCGTGACGTAATACTTGGCTGTTCGATTTGACTACCGGTCAAAAAACCTTTATTATTAATTTCTGTGAGTATCAAAGTCATTATAGTTTTAAGATGGATATTTGCAAATGAAGACCTCCAAGTTTAAACTTACCAAGCAGCAGGTTAGAGTCGGTGACAGCTAGGGCTCCGCCCTTCCTGTAACACGTGGGGCCGGGGTGTGCCCCGCAGGAGTGTGGCCCGGCCGCGAATATACCAGAGCGAAACGTTAGTACGGAGCCGCCGCCTGCAGCTACTGTGTTTATATCTGCGAAGAAATCAATAAGTACTGCAACGGCTGGTTTTCCGAACGCAAATCATCTTCAAAATGAACTTAGTCCTTTACCATCTAATACCGTCCTATATTATCTAATATAGATATTAAATTTCGGGTTTTCAAAATTCTTTTAGGGCGTCTGGTCGAAGCGACGCGTGATCCGAGGGCTGGCACATTTTTGGCTCAAAGGATCAGCATTGCCATTCAGCGTGGTAATGCCGCCAGTGTTTTGGGCACGCTTCCGACTGACAGTGACCTGGATCAGTTGAGCTATCTATAGATCGTTTCTAACGATCCTTAGATAGCTTGACTAATCCTGTTGTATTTTGTAAATATATGTAAATATGTAGTAGCTTAGTTTCTGTAAATAAATGTTTATTTTATATAGATATATTAGATGATTAATACAGCGTCAGGAGGCAATCCATGCCTACACTTAACGGGACGCTGTAGTGCCTGGGACATTGTTTGAGATGGAATAGGCTTGCCCAGCACCTAAACCATCCTCTCAGCTTAATCAGCCGCCAACAAGAGAGACGACGTCAATACGCGTGGAGCTGACTAAGCAGCGGGTTTCCTCACGATGTTTTCCTTCACCGTTATGAGCTCGTGTTAAAGCGCATTAAATTTTTCGAAACGAAAAATCCAGTGATGCCCGGCCGGGATTCGAACCCACGACCTTCGGATTGAAAGTCGAAGCACAACCCCATTCGACCAACACGGCTCTCATCAGTCTCAGTATCAGTCAGGAAGGTTCTTATTTATTGGCAGTAATTGAAATACATTGCAATTTCATATTCGTTTCTTTAATGAACAGGGTTATACGAAATTGCAATGTAGATAAAAACTTACCAGTTCTAAAATTAACCATGCATGTCAAACATTTTGTTGTAAGTGTAAACACTACCTTGAACCACAAACAAACCACTACTGGGCCTTGATTCATAATACAGCGGAATGCATTCGGTTCGGAATCGGCCGACAGCAACCAATCACAGTGCAAGAAACGTCAAATTCGGATAAATTCCTGCACTGTGATTGGTTGCTGTCGGTCGATTGCGAACCGAATGCATTCCGCTGTATTATGAATCAAGGGCCTGAGCTTGCAAACAATTCCAAAAATTGCACCTATCATGGTTAGAACTTAGAAGGTAGGTTCAAAGATCATGGGTGCAATTTTTGGAATTATTAAAAAAAACTTATTTACCTAGCTGTGGAGCCTGTATAGTGACGCCGGCAGTTGTAGCTTCGTGCACGTGCTCCAAAGATCCCGCGTATCTTGATACGTCAGTTGATGTACCTCCCATGTCGAAACCTGAATACAATTCGTCTTATTACAAGAAAATGAAGCGAGTTTAGACTAAGAGTAACTAAAAAAACTGTCCCTAGAAAAACCCAAGCTTTGCTTAGTTTGGGGCTAGATGCTGTGTGAAAATGTCCCAACATTTTTATATCCACCAATAATATCCCTCTGTTTAAGTCTTTTATTCCGGTTATCTCTATTATAAAAATGAATCCCTATAACCCTTGGTCACGCCATCACGCGTGAACGGCTGGACCGATTTCACTAAATTTTTTTTTGTTGTGTTTGTTTTTGTCAGGAGTAGGTTCTTATGACAGATTTTTTTTTAAATTGCGCGGAAAAAAATAATCATGCGCAGACGAAGTCGCGCGGGTCAGCTAGGTATATATATTTATCCGGGCATTACGCATTAAAAAACAGAGTTATCTCAGATCTTTTGCGTATTTTACTGGTTTCCTCACGATTCACAGTTCAGAAAAAAGTACGTGAGTGTCGAAGAACACTCGGTTGGAACGAAGTTTGTACATTTGAAATTTTTGTCATTTTGCGCACCTTGTGCATCACTTTTCGCACTCTTTTTTTTTTCATCACTTTTCGCACTACTATGCGCACCATTTTGCACGATTTGTGAAGTTATCAACGAAAACACGTTTTTTGCTTCTCCTGTAAAGTTGTGTTTTTGCAGTTATCCTTTTATTCCCCGGAGACAGCGATATGTCGTGACGGTAAAATCGATCGCTTTTTTTCTAGCCTCCATCCTCGATACCGTCCGAAAAGGTGTTAAGAATTACCTATGACAGGCAGTCCAGTCTCCTTCTCATAAGACGTCATTGCGTATCCGACCACTCCTCCCGCTGGCCCAGATAGGATAGCTCGGGAGCCGTTGAAACTGGAAATTTCAAATTTAAAATCTCTTCTTGACATTGTTACTACACATGGTGTGTCAAAAATATAACGCATCAGGGTGCTAGGTATGAATTTTATTCACCACCAGCTGCGCTCCCGCGGTGTTACCCGCGGTCCCTCGGTACTTTCACATCCATACTATCCATACTAATATTATAAATGTGAAAGTAACTCTGTCTGTCTGTCTGTTTGTTACGCTTTCACGCCCAAACCGCTGAACAGATTAAGCTGAAATTTGGCATAGTTAAAGGTTGTATCCCAGGGAAGGACATAGGCTACCTTTTATCCCGAAAAAATGAAAAAAAAAATCCCGAGGGACCGCGGGTTACACCGCGGGAACGAGGAGTTTATAATATTAGTATGGGTAGTATAGATTCGGTATCGACGCCGTAAACGTGGATTTGTACTGGTTTTTATTAGTTAAAATAGTACAGGCGCGGATCCAGCCTTCAAAAAGGGTGTAAAAAGACGTCTACCGAAGTCGAAAGGGGTAGGTACAGCATGCTGTACCTACCCCTTTCGCCTTCGGTAGACGTCTTTTTACACCCTGTACCTATGACACGTCCAGTGGCGTAGCTACCGAAGGGCTAGGCGGTGCAGTGCACCGGGGCCCCCAAGCTCAAGGGGCCCTTGGGCGCAAAGTCTGGAAGGTTTTGTTCTTAGGAAACTATATGATTATGGTATGATTATTTTGAAAATAAAAATAACTGCATTATTCGATTTTTGAAATAGTTACCCAGAAAATGACGAATCAAATCGTAAGTTTTTACAAAAAAATCAAATACGTTCACATTTTGCCACACCCTGCATATTTTGACTTGATAAAACATAAACCGCTCAGTTAGGGCCCCGGTTTATTTTGGACCAGGGCCCTTGGCTACCTAGCTACGCCACTGGACACGTCTCTATAAAGTTACTCACAGATCCATAGGAGTCAGTCCACCATCAGACTGCATAAACAGCACGTTAGTCTGCGCCAGCTCTTCAGAGAAGCCAGCAGAGAAACCCCTGACATACTCCTTGATGTGAGGAGTCAGGTACGCGTCTGCCGATGCCGTGTACCCTCGGGGTACCATCCTGACCATGGAGGTTACAGCGTGCGAGAGGGATACTTGGGTGAATCCTGTGACAAAGGTTTGGATGATAAACAAATTAAACTTAGGCCTTTACATCTATATTAGATGATTTATACAGCGTCAGGAGGCAACCTATGCCTACACTTAACGGGACGCTGTAGTGCCTGAGACATTGTTTGAGATGGAATAGGCTTGCCCAGCACCTAAACCATCCTCTCAGCTTAATCAGCCTACATCCAATCGACTTCACCTTACCTAGTGTAGTATTATCCATACTATCCATACTAATATTATAAATGTGAAAGTAACTCTGTCTGTCTGTCTGTTTGTTACGCTTTCACGCCCAAACCGCTGAACAGATTAAGCTGAAATTTGGCATAGTTAAAGGTTGTATCCCAGGAAAGGACATAGGCTAACTTTTATCCCGAAAAAATGAAAAAATCCCGAGGGATCGCGGGTCACACCGCGGGAGCGCAGCTAGTTTTAGATAATTACCACCTTGAAGTTCTTGATGTATTCGGAAATAGAGAGAAATACGAAACCAACCGAAGCGCTTTATTAATGTAGTTGTACTGTACCTAAGCTCTCTGCAATCTTCCCAATCCTGACTTCATGCTCATGATAAGTGTAACTATGAGCCAGCACCACCGCAACACTATCTATCCCTTTCTCTCTCAGAACCACCAGATCTTTCCTCACTGCTTCCTCATCCAGTTCCTTCATGATAAGCATCTCTTCGCCTGTAGATCCGGTCACTTGTTTATAGCTGCTGGTCAGTTTCCCCATTTGGCAACGGTCTGGAAGTGCTGGTATAACACGGCAGTCTACTTCAATTACTTCTGTGTAGAGAACTCCAGGGCGTTTGATATCCTGAGGAAGTTAGTTAGTATGAGTCAGTGGCCAACTCTGGTGATGGTTTTTAGGCCGCATTATAGCGACTTAAATAGGGACTGACAATGTAACGTAAATACTTAATCAAAGGAACTTGAATGACTGAAAATCTGAGAACATTAACAATTATGATTGCTTTGTAAACTTAAGGTTACTGTTGCACTCAGACATTAGCGGCTACTTAAATCGTTTTTAGTAAAGATTTTATATGGAAAATCGTGTCTCTGAGTGCGACACTTATGGACAAATTACGAAGGTCTTGCTTTGCTCGCACATACTCAATTCTATTATGTAGCTTACTTTGCTCGCCCTTACCATATCCTAGCTTGCTTTGCTCGCTCGAAATTTCCACTCACCAGTTCAAATATATTTGGCCTAGCCTGGTTTCCTATCAGCAGTAGCTCTTTAAACCCTCGATTGATGACAAGCGCCATCTTTGCACCCTTCCTCTCAAGTAGAGCGTTGGTAGCGACCGTGGTTCCCATACGAATGGATTCTATAAGGGATGAGTTCACTTTTCCGTCTTTATCCAGGGCATTGCCGGTTTCCTTGAAATAATTTTGTTATTTTTATTATTTTTTTTTTAATTAAAAGTTAGAAAAGTAAGTATTAAAAGTTAGGTAGGTATTCACTTTCTGGATTATACTACCAAGCAACTTGCTACAAATTTATCCGGCTATCACTTCTTCGGCAACAGAGTGGTTCACAATTGGAATGCACTACCAAATGACGTTGTTACTGCTACTTCGGTCAATTCGTTTAAGAACAAGCTCGACAAATGGCTACGAACTAATAAATCAGTGCTCAAAAAGATTAACCAATCATGAACGATGGAGTCCCATCGTTCATGATTGGTTCATTTCAACACTGAGATATAGACATATCAGCAACAGCTGCTCGTCTATCAATGATAAATAAATAAATAAATTTTCTGGGTAAGTCAGTAACATAATAATAATAATAATGCTGGACATTTCACAGCATCATCTAGCCCCAAACTAAGCAAAGCTTGTACTAGGGGAACCAGATAACTGATATACTTACTACTTATATACTTTTTGTTTGTAAATACATACATATTATACATAGATACACCCAGACCCGAGACAAATATCTGTAGGTCATACAAACATATGTCCCGGGGCGGGGATCGAACCCGCAACCTTCTGCGTCGCAGGCGGACCTTCGCCCACTGCGCCACAGAGGTCGTCGTACAAGCTTATGTTGTTTTAAGTCTCTAAATGATGTGTGATGTTTCTAAATGTTTGATGTTCTTAATTTCATTGTATCGTGTTGTGTGTGTCAAATAAATATATTCTTATTCTTTTACATAAATAGCTTCTCTTCATTTCATAATGATTTTGAACAATAATCCATTTCCTTTAACTAGGGTACCCTTCCAATGATTAATGAACAGCCTTTTCAGACTACTTATTTGAGACCACTTATGGTATAAGTAGAGCAAAATGCAAAACAAAATAGACCTCTTGCAATATTCTCCTGATGGCTTCCCTCGGAGCATCGTCATAGTTCTGAGGATCTACAGACAGGAGTTTCATGACCCTGACTTTGCCATTGGGACACCGAGCATACACATCGGTAAAGGTACCTCCTCGGTCGATGGCAAACTGGAAGCCTTTCCGAGACATTCTGATCTGGAAATTAAGAAATTAAACAAATTGGCCAAACAGACATTGGGAGTCCTGGAAATGCTAAAGACCTTTCATCAATAAGAGGGCATGTTAAGATCCATGATAGAGAAAAGAAGGTACAGTTCGCCCAACGGATCTAGGCATCCGTGAAGGTAGCTGTTTGTCTCCGCAGTGAACGCTTTTCCATACAAAATTGTGTTCTGCGCAGACAAACGGCTAACTTCACGAATGCCTAGATCCGTTGGGCGAATTGTAGTGTTCATAAAAGAACTATCTATTCTTCAACACAGTAGGTTCTTTTAAAGAAAAAGTTGATACCTAGGTACCTTGATAAATAAGACCGGAGCACAAAAGAACAAAAATTTTTTCTAACAATCTTCTTAACTCATGTCACAAATGACAAGACAAAATTTCTTATCTATTACTATTTTCAACACTGTTATCAATGAGGAGACTGTTAGGTAGGTACAAGGTATGTAGGTACCTAATGTAAAGTAGAAGGAAGGAATCTATCAATGTAAATTTATACCTTAATAACTACTTCTATTCATAGTTTTATCAGATGAAATGCTAACAAAGCCAACTTATGATTCCTCTGCTGATAAGAGTCACTCATTAAGGTGTTTAGATCTAAAATTGTGTCATCAATTATAATTACGAACTTATGAGACCAAGTATTGAGACCAAATTAAAAGAGCTCAATGCAGAACATACCTAATTAGCTCTATTTTCAAGATTCTTCTAATACCTAATGAAGTTACTAAAGGAAATACTTACTTGAGAGTTAAGTTGCTCAGTTTTAGCGAATAAACTTGATTATAATAGCGTCGTTGGCTCCTGTAGCCCGTGTTTGGTTGGCGAAATTTACAATAACAAACAGCTAAGAATTCACAAAATTATTGTACAAGGTCACACATCTTCATTTCCGTGAAGAAGAAAAGAAACAAATTATTTCGCGCCTTGCCTTGCCGGTCCTATCCGTATTGCAAAGTTGGCTAGCCACAGACAGATCCACCGATCGCTCGCTCGCAAGGAAAAATAAGAACGCAACCTAAAATCAGCTGACTGGCTAGTTCAAGTGAATTTAAACTTTAATTCAACGTAATTAGCAACAAACTAATTTACTTCTAACTATCTGCTGATTAATAATATAATTTGAAAAATTAAAAATTTTGAAATTTAATAAATTAATTTTCTCTTTAAATAGTACTTCTTATAGATTAAATTTTTGTAAATTACCAACATCACAACAAATACAAAAATTTTTTAACGCATCACTTTATCGTCAATATATCTATTTGTCAAAGTCACCCTAACTAAAATAAACACGTCAAATTCTGTTTTGTATTGTATTTTTGTGGATGCTTACTTTTGCAAACTTTATTCAAATTAGAACAGTTTCTCTAGGAAAATACCTTAGAAAAATGGGGCGGAGAAACCGTAACGTGAATAAGTTCGCTCAGCGAAAGCGAGATCGCAAAGAACAAGTAAAATAGTGAAAATTCCTTACTTGTTAATCCGCGCGCCGGGACATGTGTTTTCTAAGTTTTGTGATTATTTCAGGAAAAGAACCCTCAGCCGAAGCCTGAGGGAGATCAGCGGAGGCATTACGAAGATATCGTAAGAGAGAATGCCACATTTGAAGAGTATTACAAGGTAAAAAATATATTCTAACCTCTAAACATGCTTGTTAACTGTATAATATGTATGTATTTACAAAAAAAAGTATATAAGTAGTATATCAGTTATCTAGTACCCATAATACAAGCTCTGCTTACTTTGGGGCTAGATGATGCTGTGTGAAAAGTCCATTATTATTATTATTTTGTATTATTACTCACAAGAAAAACAGCACAGGCAAATGTAGGTACAAAATAAAAGTTAGTTCATACATACATATAATCACGCCTCTTTCCCGAAGGGGTAGGCCACGGATCAAAAACCACTTGCTACGATCCTGACACACAATTCACCTCATTCACTTTCATTTAATTCTTCATACAAGCTCGCCGGGTTAGGCTGGCCCTTCTCCAAAATGTCACCAATTTGATCCAAGAATTTTCGTTAATAAAAATTAATTTAACAAGAAAATAATAATATGTTCAGGTACAAAAAATCTGCCCAGAAGATGAGTGGCCCACATTCATGGCCTCGCTGAAGGAGAACCTTCCCACTGCCTTCCGTATCACAGGCTCCAAGTGCGAGGCTGATGAGCTGATGAGGATAGTGCAGAGCCAGTACTTCTCTGAGATCTTGAATGTAAAGCTGAAGGTGGAAGGGACTGAGGATGAAGAGGAAATTAAGCCTTTCAAGTTGCCTTGGTATGTGTATCAATCAAACTCAAATGTTTGTATTTTAGAGGTGCAAATTATAAATAAAGCTAACTTAACAAATGGGTAATAAACAAAATGTTCAATGATCCCACTAATATAATAAAACTGAAAGTTTGTGAGTTTGTTTAGATGTATGTTTGTGATTCAATTGCTCAGCTCAACTTATTTGTATATACTCGTATATATAGCTGTGCGCACATTATGTTTATGTTGCAACATAGTGTTAAATAAAATCCTCATATTTGTAATTATTATTTTATTTGTGTTGTAATGTGTTTTGTGTGCCAAATAAATAAAATAAAATTCAATCACGCTTAAACCAGTGAACCGATTGAAACTTGGAATAGGCAGAGATAGTGACCTGGAATAGCATATAGGTTATACAAAACATTGGTACCACTTGAGCGATGTGATAGTTATAAAATAATGATGATATTTACAAGTTGTGTTATCGCCAATGTTTATCGCTAGTTGAGTCTGCATGTTGGTGCTAGGGGTAGTGTTGTGTTGAGATAGGGTGTGTGTTTTTTCACCCCCAGACGGCCAAGAAACGTTCTTGGCGATCCAGATGACGCTATCACTCTCGCCAACGGTGAAGTGAACGGTGAACCGTCATCTAGTGATGATAGATAGGTAGGTAAATTCTCTCCGGCAACAGCCCAAGCCGAGGTTCGTACCTATTAGAGGTGCCCTTGCGCATGTTTTCGTAACTCCTCTTTCTATGAGACCGCCAGTCCGGTAACACTAAAACGGCCTCATAGGCCATTAGTATTAGGCCTATAAAAAAGGTGTGTTTTTTGTTTTCTTGTCATTTTATTTGTTATAAATAAATTATAAGTTATTAGGTACTACCACATTCTGTGGTTACTACGTAAAACGATGAGTAGAACCGGGGCCGCGGCGTGAGCGTTTCTATGTCTTATAGCATTGTTCTTAAGGTTTATTATGTCTTGTTATAAAAAATGATTGTCGCGTCGCTGCCGATTCAATGTGGATTGAGCCTTAATGCCACAGAGGCACAGCAATGTATATCAAACCTCTAAAACCTATTTGTTTTGAAGATTTAATATCAGGCCTATATTCCAGGTACCCCGGTGGTCTAGCCTGGCAGCTCCGTATCTCCCGTACAGACATAAGAAGGAGTGAGCCTCTATACCGTCTCCATAACTTCCTGGTGGCCGAGACGGCTGCTGGAGGGGTTTCCAGGCAGGAAACAGTCTCTATGATACCTCCTGTCGTGCTTGATGTTAAGCCACATCATAAGGTAACATTAAGATTACCTAAGCTTAATAAATAATGCTGGACACTGCATCATCTAGCCCCAAACTAAGCAAAGCTTGTATTATGGGAACCAGATAACTGATATACTACTTATATACTTTTTGTTTGTAAATACATACACATTATACATAGAAACACCCAGACCCGAGACAAATATTTGTTGATCATACAAACATTGGTTCTGCCGCGGGGATCAAACCCGCTACCTTTTGCGTCGCAGACGGGCATTCGCCCACTGCGCTACAGAGGTCTACAAGCTTAGATTTCACCTTCTTGTCGTGCCACTAGTTCTTTTAAATCAGTGTGGTGAAAGGGTTTTAAGTGCGCCTTTAAGAGGCTCCTTTCGTGCACTTGACGCATGTTTTCGAACTTATTAGGTTCTACGACATGCCGGTTTCTTCACGATGTTTTCCTTCACCGTTTGAAAGTACTGGCATAGGACACATATATTTTTCGCCAGGGAGAAACTCATTGGTGCACGACCAGATTTCAACCCACGACCTTAGGATCGAATGGCGGGTCCGCTACCACTAGACCACCAGTGATCTTCTCAAATTTCATCTAAAAGAAAGCAAGGCTCCAAACCATGTCTAAAGAAGTATTAAGGAATCTTCTTATCTTGTCACTTTGGTTGGAAGTGGAACTAGTGTGGTAAGTAATTTCTTATGACGGAGTTTTTGGCCGCCTCAAGGCCTCAATCACGGTTTAACGACTATACCCGAACAGACAATTTTACGAGCCTTCCTTAACACGGTCTAGCGGTAACCCATCAATTTTGCGACCACGCATAACGTCGCTTAGCTTCGACGATTTACCAACCGAATGAACTAACTGTTCACGCGGAACAAACTTTAAATAAAAGAGAGATTTGCATGTAGATTATTATAATGAATTTTAGTTATTACAATATAGTTAGGTTTTGGGACTTGCAAATACAATCTTTCGTAGTGAAAATTAGAGGGCTGGACACGTCCGTCGCTCGTGGAAGCGAGCCGAGAAGGGACGAGAGGGTTGAAGTTGCGCCACCTGGCGGAGGCGTCAGGAAGCATGCGTCTCGATAGTGCTCCGACGTTGTCTTCTTGTAGGTAGCGTTTCGTTGCAGGCGATTGTGTGAAACGGCGCGAACACTAACTACAGCACAAACATTTTAAATGACTATTGTGCTCCAAGGATACGATACAGTTTCAAAGTGATCCCAGCGGTCCTACTGAATAAATGCTTTTTGACTTTGACTTTGACTTTGACAGTTGTGCTACTGTTTATTTATTACAGGTGCTAGATATGTGCGCTGCGCCCGGCTCAAAGACGGCGCAACTCATTGAATTTCTACATGCTGATGAAGGCACAATGCCTACAGGTATACATAATATGTGTATAATACTTAAGTATTTTTAGTTTGCCTACAAAATGTATCGTTTGCCTCGCCTTGCCGCTATACACTTCGAAAATGTAGGAAGCGTTCCAACACACAGTTATTTCAAAGTGTTTTTTTGTTATCAGACAAAGCATCTGAAATTAAAAAACCAAAAACTATTTTTTCTCGAAATAAAATGTAAGATTTTTTTAATTTTCCAGCGACATTGAACCTTTAGTTATTTTTGTAGCATTTGTTGGATCAGATAGCATCCAAAAATGCGAAATATATAAAAAAAAAACAATTTTCTTTTTCTCAAAAAATAAAAATCGAGCCTGTAACTCCTAATAACATTTTTCCATAACTGTAGCCGTATCGATTTTCCCCTCAAAGGGCGCTCTCAAATCAAATCAATTTATTTATTGTTCAACATAGGTAGGTAAAATCTAAAGATGTTATGATGGGACGATGTAGTCTTCTTCTTCTTCTTATCGTGCCACCAGTTCTTTCGAACCAGTGTGGTGAAAGGATTTTAATTGCGCCTCAAAAAGGCTCCTTTCGTGCACTTGACACATGTTTTCGAACTTTTTAGGTTCTACGACATGCCGGTTTCCTCACGATGTTTTCCTTCACCGTTTGAGAGCACTAGCATAGTGCACATAAATTTTTCGACAGAAAAACTCATTGGTTTGAACCCATTGACTGGGTTTGAACCTTGCGATCGGAAGGCGGGGCCACCACCACTAGACCACCAGTGCTCTGCACGATGATATAGAGTATCTATATGTTATCAATTGTTGGTGTACAATAATTTACCTATAGTAACAATCATCAATCAACTCGCTCTGTATAGGTTTCGTGATGGCGAACGACGTTGACAACAGCCGCTGCTACATGCTGGTCCATCAAGCCAAGAGACTCAACTCTCCGTGTATCCTCATCACCAATCACGACTCCGCCACCATGCCTGCGCTGGTCCTGCCGGATCCAGTGGTAAAGAAATCCATACTTCCATACAATTCCATACTATCCATAATTCCATACAACTTGGTCGCGAAGGAACAGGAGTAGAATCACCTAGTTGGAAGACGTTTCAAAGTGATCCCAGCGGTCCTACTGAATAAATGCTTTTTGACTTTGACTATACTTAATATTATAAATGTGAAAGTAACTCTGTCTGTCTGTCTGTTTGTTACGCTTTCACGCCCAAACCGCAGAACAGATTAAGCTGAAATTTGGCATAGTTAAAGGTTGTATCCCAGGGAAGGACATAGGCTACTTTTTATCCCGAAAAAATCCCGAGGGACCGCGGGACACACCGCGGGAGCGCAGCTAGTAAATAAATATTCATGGATATGTCACACAGCGCCATCTAGTCCCCAAACTAAGCTTAGTAAAGCGCTCGTGGTCGTGCTTGCTTAGTCGTTCTTGATAGATCGTCGAAGTTGAGCAACGTTCGAACCGGTCTGTAAGTGGATGGGTGACCGCCAGTGGCATTTTCATCTGAGCGCTTCCGTGCGGTGGGCACGTTGAATTGTCGGTCCTGGCTATTTAAGTCGTTAAGCCATGACGGAGGCCTTAAGGCAGCCTAAAAACTCCAGCCTAAAAGTTTGGTCCCAGGGTTGAGCTTATTAGTTTTACGTAAAAAAACTTAGGCCTTTAAGAAAAGGAATAATAAAGTTTTATTTTCTAACATCATATACAACAGTTACAATAGGTACTTAAATCTAATTTTATTTATATTTATAATAAAAAAAAACAATCAATTAATAACTTTGATTGAAGATAATAAACTATTTCATTTATATACTGGATTCCTCGCGTAGGTATTACTTATGTATTTACCTCGACGTTACGAAAACCTCAATAAAGACCCTCTTTATTTTTTTTTCTGGTCTCTGCCTACCCCTTCGGGAAAGAGGCGTGATTTTATGTATGTATGTATGTATGTAAAGACCCTCTTTACGTTTAAACTTCCAGGACGCCTCTAAGACAGTGCCGCTGAAGTTTGACCGCATTCTCTGCGACGTGCCTTGCTCGGGCGACGCCACGCTCCGCAAAAATCCAGATATTTGGGTGAAATGGTCCAATGGGAACGGAAATAATTTACATGGGTATGTAAACGTAACGATTTGTATGGGAGGACAGCGCTATGGTATTCGGTTAAATCTGATAAAAACCGATGACAAAAAACTCGTAGATAGAACTATGCCTCATGCATCCTAAGAATGGTATTTTTTAAACAAACAAACAAACAATTTAGCTGTAAATTGTGCACCAATTTTGAACACAGTTCCTATATTTCCATAAAATTTGATTTATGAATGACACATGACTGATATACATTATTTTCTTCGGCGGACAAACTAGAATCTGCTCATATTAGAAGATCATACAAAATTTTGTTCCGTGGCAGGAATTCAACCCGCAATCTTTTACGCCACAGGCGGATCTTCGCCCACAACGCCACAGACATTTTCCTCCTATGTATTAATTCCTTCGAGGGTCATAGAACACCAGGCAGATGGTCTGATGACATTGTAAAGGCGGTGGGAATATATTGGGTTCGACTGGCGCAGGACCGGAAGCAGTGGCGTGGCCCTATACTCAGCAGTGGGTGGATGTGGGCTGATTAGATATATAATTCCTTACTCTTTCAGGATCCAATACCGCATCCTGAAGCGAGGCTGTGAACTTCTAGAGGTTGGAGGACGTGTGGTCTACTCGACGTGTTCCTTCAACCCGATAGAGAACGAGGCCGTGGTTCGGCGCGTTTTAGAGGACGGAGGGGATAGCCTAATGCTAGTTGACGCTAGCCATCTGCTGCCTGGACTTAAACATCGCAAAGGTAGTTAAAGACATAGCTGCTTATTATAAAAACGTTAAACGTTAGTTGGGCTGGGCAGCATTCGGAAAACTACGTCGAGTTTTCTCGTCACCCATACCACAGTGTTTGAAAACGAAAGTTTTCAATCAGTGCGTCCTACCTGTCATGATAGGCTGCCGGCAGAAACTGGATGCGTCGAGCTGAGGACAGGGCGCAATGGCGCGCACTAGGGGAGGCCTATGTCCAGCAGTGGACTGCCATAGGCTGGTGATGATGATGATGATGATGAAACCTTAGTTGAACCCCATGTTGACACATGTCAAAACAAAACTGTTACCACAAAAAAGCGTTCAATGTAAGAGTATTTAAAGATCGTTTTTCTAGGTACAGTTTTTTAGTTAAACTTGGTCTAAACTCGGCTCATTTTCTTGTAATAAGCCCCTATAAGATTTTTCAGGACAGATGCGATTAATTAGTCTTAGGTCAAAGCGAAAAGATTTTTCAAACGGACCACTGGGATCACGTAGTTTCAAGATGGTGATTCTTACACCCACGTTCGCACCAAAAAAGTTTGTAATACTTGACACAAGCTTTTAGATAAGTTCAGTACGCACAACCGATCTTTAGCTCTCTGAAGTTAGGTGCACTAAACGATTGCGCAGGTTTGGTAGAGTAAGCGAGATAGCGCGTTGCAACAAACTAAGCGAGTGAGCGATGCAGCTATACAAGTCATCAAAAATGGGTGGTAGCTACTTCAGAGAGCTAAAGATTGGTTGTGCGTACTGTACCTGTCTCATACAAGCACAGATTAAATGAAACAGCAAACATTTTTGACAAGATTCCTGCAATCAGATTTCAGTATGGAACCTACTCCTACAAACTATGCAGTGTCCAGATACTGACTTTAGTTGTAAACAATGAATGAAAAAGTGTATATGTCGTAGGTAGATCGATGAATAAGCTATTTCATGATATGCCTAACGTACATCCGCCATATCGTTCAATGCTTAACGTTAAGCAACACTTGGATCGAAATTAGTTAGTTAGGTTATGTTAGGTTAGTAAAAAAAATACGCGTGAGGTGAACGAGCGAAGCGAGCGTGCCGCGGCAGCGGCTGCCGAAGCGCCAGAAATGTAATATTTCGCTATAAGTTTGTTCTATTTATTTCACAATCTGCCTAGGCATATCATGATATGCATAAGTATCGCCTCGCCAAATCGTCAAACGTACGATATGGCGAATGTAAGTTAGGCAGATCGTGAAATGGCGTCTATGAACGATATGCCTAGGCATATTATAAAATGGCAAATTCATCGATCTGCCGCCGACATATACCTACAACATGTAATGTTTGTAGTTTAATGTGAACAGTAGGGGGTGAGAGTAGGTACTCTTGACATCTTGAAATACGGGTAACAAGTGGGAGGAGGGTTGGTGTTATACTTATTTATTTATTTTATTTATTTATTTATTTATTTACTTTAACTAACACGGTAGGACCAATTACATTAGTTAAAGAGAACAGATAGGAAAATATAAAAATAAGAAATGGCCAATTCTGATGATCTAGTTTTTAAGTCGTTTGCCCTCCGAAGCATACTTTTACTTAAACCACAGAACTATAAATGGCCAATTCTGATGATCTAGTTTTTAAGTCGTTTGCCCTCCGAAGCATACTTTTACTTAAACCACAGAACTATAAATGGCCAATTCTGATGATCTAGTTTTTAAGTCGTTTGCCCTCCGAAGCATACTTTTACTTAAACCACAGAACTATAAATGGCCAATTCTGATGATCTAGTTTTTAAGTCGTTTGCCCTCCGAAGCATACTTTTACTTAAACCACAGAACTATAAATGGCCAATTCTGATGATCTAGTTTTTAAGTCGTTTGCCCTCCGAAGCATACTTTTACTTAAACCACAGAACTATAAATGGCCAATTCTGATGATCTAGTTTTTAAGTCGTTTGCCCTCCGAAGCATACTTTTACTTAAACCACAGAACTATAAATGGCCAATTCTGATGATCTAGTTTTTAAGTCGTTTGCCCTCCGAAGCATACTTTTACTTAAACCACAGAACTATAGTTCTGTGACTTAAACCACTATTTTCAAATGTTCACAGGTATGACGTATTGGAAGCCAGCGTCAAAAGACATGGTGTTCTATGAAAGTTTCGACGAGGTGCCGGAACGCTGGCAGACGGTGCTGCGACCACAGATGTTCCCGCCAGGACCTGATGACCTGGAGAAATATAATCTGGATAGATGGTATGTACAGAACTTCAGAATTTAGATTCTAAGACACAATTTTAGAATGAGTTTAGAAGTGGAAGGTTGGCGTGGTATGGGCATGTCATGAGGAGGGATGAGAGTCATATAACACGAGTGATGAGTATGAATGTGGATAGATATACCGGTAGGGGTAGGCCTAAGAAAAGATGGATGGACTGTGTGATAGAGGGAAATGTAAGAGAGAAACATGTTGTGCCGACCTGAGGGCAGGAAAAAGAAGAGAAGAAGAAGCAAAGTTTTAGAATGAATCAGTTTCAAAAGTTCTTTATTGGGAGAAAAATTATATTTCGTCCAATAATTTTTGAAACACATTTTCAGTGTGAATTTTATCATAGAATGTACGTTTGAATGATTATTGTTATGACATAAATTTCAGTGGGCGGCTTTATCTTCTTCAGAGCTCTTTAGATTGAAAATTACATTGTACCACAAGATAGCAAAATTAGTTTTTGTTGCGAGTGCTGAGTTTGAATCCCGAACAAGCGAAGGATTCTATTATTACTAAAAAAGTCTGAAAAAATAAAGAATGCCTGAGTCAGTAAATATCACATTAATTTCAGTATCAGAATAATGCCGCACCAGCAAGACACCGGTGGTTTCTTCGTAGCTGTCCTAGAAAAGGTAGCTCCTCTTCCATGGGAGAAGGATCAGAAAGAGAAGGGAACAGAAGAGATTGAGAAAGCTGTGGAAAAGCCGAAGTCGGAGCCGCCGAGAAAGAAGAGAAGGATTGGAGGGTATAGGGAGGATCCTTTTGTGTTCTTTAAAGGTATGTTGTGTATGAGCCGTTTCGTAAAATATGGTTTTTAAAGTAAAAAATCGCGTAGAAATTTCCCAATCAATATTCTTTTATAAACAAGCGTTTATTTTTAAACTAAAATTAATAATTGTTGCAAACAAAAAAATGATAGAAAATTGACTATGTAAATAAGTGCAAAAAGTATACTCTCCGGCCGGGAATCGAACCCGGGTCTCCCGCGTGACAGGCGGGGATACTTACCACTATACTACCGAAGACTTGGGTTATGTGTTGAAATTATTAAATTGTTAATACGAAGTAGCTATTTTTAACCATTGAGCATAACAATATTATCTACGAGAACGGATTTGATGTCTGACTCTCATACTAGAAATGAAATCTACCGTGTTTTTGGAACGAAGTTCCTTTTCGGACGATATCGAGTATGGAGGCTAGAAAAATAAAACCGTCACGACACATACATAGGTCAAAACGTCACAGTGCGAAGTGCGCAGACTCAAAACAGTCCATAGATTGTTACACTGTTAGTACTAGGATTTTAATATTATACAAATGCCAAATTTCAAAGTTGAAACTTCGTTCTAACCGAGTGTTGCACGGAGGTTCAACGACACTCACATACTTTTTTGGTTGTAGATGAAAGCGGTTGATATTATCAGATCAATTTAAATACTGGGACCTTATTCGCGTTCCTTTTTTCGTTAGTTAAAAAAAAATCGGTTTGTAATGTTTAATCCTAGGTTAGGGCCGTGTTTTAACGTTTGAAAAATTGGCCCTTGAAATCAGAAATAGTAGTGGGAAGCATTCCGAATATTCATCAAACGAACGAAAAAAGGACAACTAGGAAATTCAGAATTTTAAATTCTTCCAGGAGAAGAAGAAGATGTGTACCCATCAATAAAAGAGTTCTACGACCTCAGCGGCTTCGACCCCAAATGTCTGCTCACCCGCTGCTTCGTCGGCAAAAAGAAGAACATATACCTCGTATCACCCATCGTGAAGGACGTGGTGCAGAGGAATGAGGATAAAATGAAGATCATTAACACGGGAGTGAAGACATTTGTCAGATGTGATAATAAGAATATGACGTGCGCTTTCAGGTAAAAAAATAATCTCTTTATATAAAAATGAATCCCTATATCCCTTGGTCACGGCATCACGCGTGAACGGCTGGACCGATTTCATTAAAAATTTTTTTTGTTGTGTTTGTTATTGTCAGGAGAAGGTTCTTATGACAGAAAAAATCTATATATTAATCATGGAGGGCGTGAAATAAGAGTTGAAAGTTTGTATGTGGAGTTGGTAGTTAAAGGCAATAGATGGCGTTGCTAACCTATGGCTGAGGCCGAGATGGCGCTATTATTGCATTTTTCAGTTCTATTTAGATGTTTTCAAGTATGTTGACGACCTCTGTGGCGCAGTGGGCGAAGGTCCGCCTGCGACGCAGAAGGTTGCGGGTTCGATCCCCGCCGCGGGACAAATGTTTGTATAACATACAGATTTGTCTTGGGTCTGGGTGTTTCTATGTATAATATGTATGTATTTACAAACAAAAAGTATATAAGTAGTATATCAGTTATCTGGTTCCCATAGTACAAGCTTTGCTTAGTTTGGGGCTAGATGATGCTGTGTGAAAATGTCCAGCATTATTTATTTATGTTATTTCGCTGACGAAGTCGCGGGTACTAGCTAGTAATTTAATAATGTTGGCTGTTCTGGCGTTACGCGACCGATAATACGCGACGCATTTTCCGTTAGATGTGAACCGACCCTTTATTAACCGACTTCAAAAAAGGAGGAGGATCTCAATTCGTCTGTATGTTTTTTTTTTTTTTTTTTATCTTGTTACGCGATTGTTCCGCCATTTGTTGGCCGATTTGCAAAATTATTTTTATGTTTGAAAGGGTATACTCCAGAGGTGGTCCCATATAAATTTTATTCCTGAAGGATTGATAGTTTCCCCGTAAAACTCTAAACACCTTCCCTCCTTGACGCCCTGAGTCACACCGCGTTTCGAGTCAAACATTGAAGTCGGTTTTCTTTTTAGTATTAAAACGTAATTATTTCAAATCTATGTTGACTTGATTTATTCCAGGTTATCACAAGAAGGCCTGCCTAGTATATCGCAGTTCATAGGCAATAAGCGCAGACTCCAGATCCTGAAGGATGACCTGACCCTAGTGCTTCAGAACGACAACCCGAGCAACCCTCCGCCAACTACCCGCTTCTCGGAGCACACGCAGGAACAGGTTAAAGACTTTGGTAAGCACATTGGTTTTTTCTTGGACACTGATAGCTATATTCCGTACTTTGATAATATACAGGGTGTAAAAAGACTGCTACCGAAAACTGAGGAGTTGCAATCAGACCACGATTCTACCATATTTAGAGGAGCAAAAAACAAAAAAAAAAAATTGACTTAGATACGTCGTTTTATGTTATTTTCGGGTATTTAATACTAGTACATCATAATAAGGCCATACCTACCTAATAGTTTCATTTATAAAAGAAAAAAAACAGTAAAAACTAAAAATCCAGCAATCTACGTAAATCAACGCGCCCAGTACATACGCAAACAGTAATCTTCAAACGCTGTTATCTCCGGATATAATGATTTTTTCGGAAAATTCTTTTGGATTTGGTTGTGTGTTGAAATGCTGTACCTACCCCTTTCGGCTTCGGTAGACGTCTTTTTACACCCTGTATATGTGAAAGTAACTCTGTCTTTCTGTCTGCATGTTACCTTTTCACACCCAATCCGCTGAACAGATTAGGCTGTGGTATGAATAAGGTTGTATCCCAGGGAATATATGCTAATATAGGCTACTTTTTATCCCGAAAAAAATTAAATAATCTCGAGAGACCGCGGGTCACACTGCGGAAGCGCAACTATATAATTACGTTTTTATACTAAAAAGAAAACCGACTTCAATGTTTGACTCGAAACGCGGTGTGACTCAGGGCGTCAAGCTGTCGATTCGATTTCTATTTGTGACATGGCTAGGAGGGAAGGTGTTTAGAGTTTTACGGGGAAACTATCAATCCCTCAGGAATAAAATTTATATGGGACCACCTCTGGAGTATACCCTTTCAAACATAAAAAGAATTTTGCAAATCGGTCAACAAATGGCGGAGCAATCGCGTAACAAGATACAAAAAAAAAAAAAAAAAAAACAACATACAGACGAATTGAGAACCTCCACCTTTTTTGAAGTCGGTTGAAAATAAAAACCAAAGATAAGGTTAATGAAAGTCTTAAAAAATAAGGCCATTGATGAGGGGTTGGTTTAAGCCAAAATATATGATACTCGTGTTTGATGCCTTAGGCATCAGGTTCAAATAAGACGACCTCTGTAGCGCAGTGGGTGAAGGTCCGCCTGCGACGCAAAAGGTTGCGGGTTCGATCCCCGCCGCGGGACAAATGTTTGTATTACTTACAGATATTTGTCTCAAGTCTGGGTGTTTCTATGTATAATATGTACGTATTTACAAACAAAAAGTATATAAGTAGTATATCAGTTATCTGGTTCCCATAGTACAAGCTTTGCTTAGTTTGGGGCTAGATCGTGCTGTGTGAAAATGTCCAGCATTAAAAAAAATCCTTCGTATCGTAGATCGTGTTATTTGGTTTACACAAACGAGAGAGACAGCTGCGAATATTGCCTATTATTTTTGCAATTTTAACCAAAAACTGCCTACAAAAAAATCTAATAAAAAATAACACTTCTTTCTAGCCAGTGGCAGCTGTATCCTGGAATACAAGGACCGGGAATCGAACCTGACACTCACGTTAGTGGGCTGGCGCGGCGTGCATTCACTCCGCGCTTATACCGCTTCATCCGATACCGTGCATTATCTGCGGTTACTGGGCGCTGATTACAGCAAATATGGTACGTATTGGTGTAGATATATTATTATTAATATAATGACTTATATTTTTTGTATAGTGTTAAACCACACTTAGGTATTTCATTTGAAAAGTTTTATCAAAATTTTCGATTCCGACGGGATTCGAACCCGCAACGATCTGACGATCCTCCTAAAGCCGGAGTACCTTACCATACGGCCACAGAATCCATGTCGTCACCATGAGTTCAGTTCGTTGCGGGTTCGAATCCCGTCGGAATCGAAAATTTTGATAAGACTTTTCATTTCTCAGATATAAGGACTGTTTTAGCTAAGCACATAAATAAAATGTTGCTGGACATTGCACACAGATAATATGGCCCTAAAGTAAGCAGAGCTTTAGTTATAGGAACCACATGAGTGATTTACCTACTTATTTAGTAAATAAACACATTTATACATACACCCGAGACAAATATTCACAGAATATACAAATTTTGTCCATGGCGGGAATCGAACCCGCAACCTTTTGCGTTGCACGCCACAGAGGTTGTCAACTCAAAAATTACCATGCCATTTACTATTTTTAAATCATTTACAGATGTGAACAAATTCAACAAAAAGGCCGAAGAACAAGATTCAAGTAAATCAGAAGTTGAGAAGCAAGACGATCCAGAATCTTCTAAAAATGATAATGAATTAGAGTCTTCTAAAAATGGCGACGAGGAAATGGTAGTTGTTCCCGACAGGCCGATAGATGCCATAAATACTAGTTGATTGTAAGAATAATTGTATTGACATTATATTGAATATTATTTAAATTGAGTTTAATTTAAGCATCCAGCGCAGTATACATTTTCTCAGATCTTTGGCATATAAGATGTCCAAGTATGGTGGAACAGTCAGCGACAGAAGTTCATGAACAATTGTGGATCTTAAAATTTAATTTTCATCATGATTTGTGGGAAAATTATGTATTTCTTTCAAGTATAATGGTGCAAGGCAAAGAATTTTTAGCTACCCTATGAACTTGGAAGATATAAAAAAAAACTTAGGCCTATATAGGGCTATCTATATTAGATGATTTATACAGCGTCAGAAGGCAATCCATGCCTACACTTAACGGGACGCTATAGTGCCTGGGACATTGTTTGAGATGGAATAGGCTTGTAGCACCTAAACCATCCTCTCAGCTTAATCAGCCGTCCACAGGAGAGACGACGTCGATACGTGTGGAGCTGACTAAGCTGCGGGTTTCCTCACGATGTTTTCCTTCACTTTGCGGGTTTGGTAATTGTGATAGATTTGTTTCTGTGTGCGTAAGCGATACTGAGCGCTCATCTGTCCTTAGAGCGTTCCCGAGCTAACGCACACAGAAACGACGTGCATGTGCATCTACACACAATCAAGAACATTCCGCCTTCGTCAGATAAAACAACTGTTACGAACTACCAAGTATCGTGCATCGAAATCAGAATACAGGGTGTAAAAAGACTACTACCGAAAACTGAGGGGTTGCAATTAGACCATGATTTTAAACATATTTGGCAAAAAAAAAATTAGCTACGTTTTATGTTATTTTCGGTTATTTACTACTAGGACAACATAATTAAGACCATACCTACCTGATAATTTCATGAATAAAAGATAAAAATTATTAAAACTCAAAATCCAGCAATCTACGTAAAACAACGTGCCCAGTACATACGCAAACAGTAATCTTCAAACACTGTTTTCTCCGGATATGAATTTTCAGAAAATCCTTTTGGATTTAATTGTGTGTTGGGATGCTGTACCTACCCCTTTCGGCATCGGTAGACGGCTTTTTACACCCTGTGTGTAAATATTAAAATGGATATAGGATAAAAGAAAATATATTATGTATCTTCTCAAAACCCTTTATTGCCTGCATATCCAAACCATTCGCATCACTTGCGATAACAATCTCTTTCGCCTTACAATAAAGTCTAAAATTCAACAAAACAACTACACATTCCATAAAAGAAAACAAATTTCAAATTGTTTAAGAAGTCACCATAAATATTTTCAAAGTAAAACTTAATGGACATAAATAAATATCATTAAAAGTTACATAAATTCACTAAATTATCAGAGTTCAAAAAAACACTTGAAAAAAGACGTGTGGCACTCGGAGACTGCCGCGGTAAAGCTATTGCATAGCATTTTTTATCAACTTATGCAATTATAATTATTTATTTATTTTCAAAAAGTCATTAAAAGTTCTGCTTTTCATTAATAAATGGCAAAACTAAAAAGTATCTCCGCTGTGCCGGTCGGAGTGGGGGGTGTTAGGTTATTTTCGTTACGGAATTTCTGGATTCGGTCTCCACGCTCAAGGCCCGCGATAGAAGCTATGCAATAGCTTAAAAATATTTCAACATTGTGCGCAAAAAACAGATACTTAAGTACTTTCTTAATTCTTTCAATTTCTTACATCAGTCCAATTAAGTTTTATTCATTAATTACAATAATACTTGCAGTTTTATATAATTGGCATTCTTTACTGTTAAATGTTTGTGAATTGACGGTACAATGAATAATGATTTGATAAATTGAGCTCATTGAAATTATTTTTTATAGCTAACTAGCTGGTACCCGCGACTTCGTCAGCGAAATAACATACTTATTAGCCACGCCTTTAACTGGAACTACCAACTCCCCATACAAACTTTCAACCCTTATTTCACGCCCTCCATGATTAATATATAGATGATGACTCATAGCATAAATATTAAAATTTATAGCAATTTCATCTTGCATGGGTGCTGACACTTTTACTGTTTCGTTTCACGCACCTTTTCCACAGAGAAAATCGATTATATTACAAGTAAAACTTAATTGGATAGGTACTAATTGTGATCGATTTTTTGTCAATCGATTTTTGCCATACTACAGAAACTTCGGATGGCAAATATGTCAGTACCTATGTAATTTGAAATAGAATAAGGTCTGTGACAAAAGTACCTACCCTAAACCGGCGTATGAAGTACCTATGTAATGAGAATGATGAATGAACCTAGGAAGTGGAAATCTGTTTCTGTCTACCCCTTTAAGAAACAGTTGTGTATATAAGGACTATATTTTTATAGTGTTAACCGCACACTTAGGGATATTTAAAGATTTTTAAATGTATCCCAAAAATTAGCACCCATGCGGGATTTGAACCCACGACCTTGCCGATCCGTGGCATCGCTCTAACGAAAAAAAAAAAAACGAAAGATGACTGCAATGTGTCTCCATAGATGTCGCTCACAGCGCAATGCTGTATAGTATGTACTCCCAATAAATTTCAACTTATGCGTCGGTTGCCCGTTAGCTCAGTTGGTTAGAGCGATGCCACGGATCGGCAAGGTCGTGGGTTCAAATCCCGCATGGGTGCTAATTTTTGGGATACATTTAAAAATCTTTAAATATCCCTAAGTTGTGTATATTTTGAGTAAAAAACAGCAGTACATATGGACTACAAAAATGTATTTACACTTGGTATTATGTAAACGGCGTTAGAAGATTTTTGAATAACTTCATAGAGATGTCATATAAAACTAAAATTTATATAAGGCCAGTCATCAGTCACTTGGATGTTTAATAGCTTAGGAATAATAAAAATCGTAACAAATTTGTTACTCTTACAGGGAATTCCCTGTAAGAGGTTCCAAAAATTTGCTTTAAAAACCAAAGATAAAAATTGGCTTTTTTTAACCAAGGTTACAATACTACTTGAAACCTACTGTGTACTTAATCCTATCTTAAGATTACAGACACTTTTAAGTTTGACAGCTTTCGAAAGTTTACAGTTGCATCACAAATTATGTCCTTTCAGAGTAGCGCTAGTGTCTACGTATGAAGATAACTTGCAATAGCTTTTTATAATAGAATAGAATAATGTTTTATTTTCTCCACACCATATACAACAGTTACAATAGGTACTTAAATCTACATAATTTTATGTGGGTGAAAATACGGCTACCCCTCAGCATTTTTCGTAGTTCGACTTCTTTCTTGGTACAAACTACGAAAGATTTTAGACCGTTTAGAAATACGGTCTGTCTCAATAGATTTGCAGTCATTTATTGCATACATATTCATTGCATACAATACATTTTAGGAAGTTTCTGATACAAATTACCCGTAGAAGTACCTACAATTGTTTATCTCACGAGTTGTGGCGGGTTAGATGTACGCTGTTTCTGTGTGCGTGAGCTCGGGAACGTTTTATGAACAAATGAGCGCTCAGTATAAACAAAAAATCTACACACACAAATAAGACAACCCTCCTTGAGATGAAACAACTGTAGGTACTTCGATAGCTTAGTATCTTCACGAAGAAAGCGAAGAAAGAGATAGAAATACATGTGTATAGGAAGCAATGCAAGCATGAAAGGGACAGATATAGGAGCAGTTTACAGACTTAAATTTATATTATTCTAAACCATCAACTGAAGAACCTTTGCTTATGCCATTTTCAATATACTCGACCCAATATCACAGTGGGTGATGTGGCGCTATTTAAGCTCAAACTATGTTACCTATATCTAACTATATCTAATCAAAATCACAAAAAAATATCTGAAGCTAAAAATTAAACCTTTATTTTTGTAAGGCTTTTTGGACTTGACTGTCGCTACCTCAAGAAAAAAATTTACAGGTGGGAAAAAAACTAGGTACTAACTAATGGAACAACTAAGTTAAGGTGCATTTACACGATGCGATTTTTCGTACGATTTGCTTAGCCCCGCCCATTGACCGTGCCGACAAGCGTCGCGCATACGGCGAGCGTTTACTTACACGTGAAAAATTTACGTGCGATCCTAAATCGTATCTGTTGATATCGCATCGTGTAAACGCACCTTTATTACTAATTATATCTAAACTACGATATACAACTAAACATAAAGTATTCAACATCCATTCGCCTAATGACTGTACCTTGGAACAAACGGAGATCAATAAACTTTTGTTAAAACATTTATTATAAGTAAAGTATCTATTAAACAAAATATGAAGATCACCATGAAAGGTCATCATGGGCCGTATTCTCGTTCCTTTTTTCATTCGTTTGATGAATATTCATACATGACGATGATTATGCTATAAAAGTGAAAAAATAAGACAGTTTTCCATAATGGACGGTTTTAATGGACAAAAGCTGTGCTTTTTATGCAAAGTTCTATCAGAATTGGCTCAGCTTAAACCTATAGGGAATTAACAGCCTCGGTATCTGAATAAGTTTTATAAATATTTTTGTTGATGAATATACCTACTTAGTCATAAAGCTGTGTAATGACATAATTTTTGCGTTTTGTAAATTCATTGTAAGGCTACAATGGATGTTTCCATATTTTATTTCCTTTACAGGCGTTATGCCAGTCCGTAGATCTATTTTAATTTATATTTAGGTAACGATTATTTTGAAATTTCATATAAGCTGGACGCGATTTGCATACAATGGACAGATCAAAAGATATGATTGATATCTTAAATGGAGTTTGCGTTCTACTTTTGTCGGTGATTGTACCGGCGTCACCGACCGGTAACCCCCCTAATAGGCTGATGGTTCTTGCGAGCCTCGTACGAGGGGGTTACCGGTGACGCTGACTGTACCTAAAAAATGCTTTTATACTTCTAAATGAACAACAGTCTAATCTAGTACTAAATAAATACTGTTAAAACCTGTATTCTAATGGCTTTATTCATTAGCGATACTTCACTCATTTAAGAATCTAGGAAAAAAAAATGGCGGCACTTTTTTCAACGATTTTCATTTAACTGAGACAGTTTTTGTGACTATGAAAGACAGCAATAGTGTGTGTAAAGTTAAATTGCATAATATATTGTGTTAAACAAAACGTGACTTAAAATTGTTATAGATTAAATCATACATTACTAATGCTGCTTTATCAAAACATATTATGATAACAATATAAAAAAATCATTACCTACAGACTAGATAAAAAATCAAAGTCAATCAATTACAGACACTAAAAACATACACACTATCTTTAAGTTTATTCAATAAATTAGAAAATCCTAAAATTGCATTCAGACTGGATTTGAACCTGCAACTTGTAGAGCAATCCCAGCCTAAACTTTCTACGGCACGAGTGTGCTTATTGAGAAATAACCCAGCTTAAACCATCCTTTTCTTATCGTGCGTGTTACTAGTTTTTTTGAAACCAGTGTGGTAAAAGGAACCAGGGAACCAGCCCTATCAATATGAATGGAACTGTTTCCGCACGATGTTACCAAAAGTAAGTTAGAGCCCAAAGATGTTACCAACTTTTGGTAACATCGTGCGAGTTGACCACTGCCAACGGAGTTTTTAGCCCTAAAGACCTGATTCATGGCTAAACGACTAAGGGTGGTCGCACAGTCCATCCGAGCCGAACGCGCCGAACTGTCAATTCAATAGAGAAAATGCTGCTGACGTCAGAAGCGAGCCGCATTTTCTTTGCATTTTCTGACGTTATCAGCATTTTTTGTATAGAAAAATGACTGCGGCGCGTACGGCGCGGATGAGTGTGCGATCAGGTTTATTCGCCGCGACCGACAATCTAGTGTGCCCTCCGAAGCACGGAAGCTGTTTCCGAGTTATGTCAAAGTCAAAGTCAAAGTCAAATAGCATTTATTCAGTAGGACCGCTGGGATCACTTTGAAACGTCTAACTAGGTGATTCTACTCCTGTTCCTTCGCGACCAATACCGTGAAGAATCAGGGCAACAAACACGGTTTGGGGCCTAGCTTTTTTTAGGTGATCCATCTTATCTCCATCTTATCATATATCCTGTCTTGCCCGTTGTCGAAGCGGTCAGTTTAAACATTGATCCGCAGTCCCTACTTCTTGATTACCCTGATTAGTGTTACTACTAACTACAGGCTCGTGATTATTTTTTTGGCTTGTGTTTTTATTGGCTCGTATGATTATATTGAAGCGTTCTTGGTGGTACTCGTAGCTTGTTTAGTCGTTCTTAATAGATCATCGAAGTTAAGTAACGTTCAAAACGGTTAGTAAATGGATGGGTGACCGCCAGTGGCGTTATCAACTGAGCGTGCATCGAAGGGCACGTTAAATTGTCGGTTTCAGCTATTAAGTTAAGCCATGACGGAGGCTTAAGGCGGCCTAAAAATTTTTTCACCAGAATTGGGCACTGACTCATACGAACATACTCTTATATAGTAACTTTCCTAACAGTTTATCTTGAATTCATTATTCAAAGTCTAGGATGCCTGGGAAATCCTAGGGTTCCTAGGACACTGCATGAGGTGACGTTGCCAGGGCAAGTCCCGTGCGAGCACATTCTTGAAGCAGTAAGGACACTTCCATTCATCCATGCCGAGGGCTGCAAATGAAGAAAATATTAGTAAAGTCAGTCCGTTTACATTTTATTGTAGTATATTATGTATCTTCAGAAATAGGTGACCTAAGGAGGAACAAATAAAAATAAGGGGACGGTCAGCAAAGTTCTTTTTAGTCTTTCAAGTTTTTAGTCTTCGATGTTAAATGAGTTGATGATGATGAAGTCTTCGATATAAATAAATAAATAATGCTGGACATTTTCACACAGCACCATCTAGCCCCAAACTAAGCAAAGCTTGTATTATGGGAACCAGATAACTGATATACTACTTTTATACTTTTTGTTTGTAAATACATACATATTATACATAGAAACACCCAGACCCGAGACAAATATCTGTAGGTCATACGATATGTCCCCCGGCGGGGATCGAACCCGCAACCTTCTGCGTCGCAAGCGGACCTTCGCCCACTGCGCCACAGAGGTCGTCAGTAAGTCGTATATTTTCGGGACTCTTTCGAAGTCTTTGAAATGCCTATTTTTAGTTGAGTCTACCTACATATATTACTGAGCATGCGTGACATCCTTTGGGGAAAAGATATGAGTGAAGTTGTATTTTTTGTGATTTTTCCATTGGATGCCCTAAATAAATGAAGTCGGTTGAGATAAACTATAAAGACGACGTCATGGATAGTTCGAAGGAGTGTTAGAAAGGTTAACCCCCCACCAAGTGGGATGGATAGGAAAAAAGAGAGATTGAGATGCGTATAACAGGTAGGTATACAATAGATGACGACATGGATAGGGCGCAGTGGAGGAGTGTTAATGGGGCTGACCCCCCATCATGTGGAATGAATAGACAGGAAGAAGGGTTGAGATAAACTTACGTATACAATTGATGTGGTAGTCACTCTCGTCCACTCGGAGCGCCACGCCGCACTTCTGGCAGACCTTCCAGCAACCCTCGCTCATCGTGCACTCCTCTGGATAAACAGATTGTTATATAAACTAGAAAAGTGAAAGTCAAGGTGCTTCTTGTCGCGACCAACCTCTTTCAAAGGAGTTCAATTAGGGCGACATCAAAATAACGGTCACTAAAGCAATTTTACATTCTGTATCTACCTACCTACTGTTGGTACGAGTATAAAGCTTAGTTTATTTATTTTGCTAGGGAAGCGTGAACGAGGACAACACAAGATCAGATAAAGTAGCGTTATTGAAAAGCAGCAGTGGGTGCAATCGGGCTGATTTTTGAAACGAAGTTCCTTTTCAGACGGTATCGGATGGGGGCTGGACGAAAAGTGTTCGATTTTTGCGTCACGACACAATATGTACCTACCTATATGTAAAATCGCCACAGTGCAAAATGCGCAGCCGCGAAACAATCCGTAGATTATTACATTGTTAGTACGGAAGAGCGTTTCTAGGATACCGAATTGACAATAATTTATTATAATAAGTTGAAATTCCCAGAGTAGAAAAGTCTCTGCTTCGTTCCAACCGAGTGTTCCACGACACTCACGCACGTTTTTACGAGCGGTAACGCAGTACCTAGCAGGTGCGCGTGCAGCAGACGCGCCTCGAGCGCCACGCGGCAGTGCGGACAGCGCGCCAGCAGCACGCAGCGTCGCCAGTAGTGCGCCTCCAACGTATAACAAGTGCGAGGCTCCGGTAGTACCTAGCAGGTGCGCGTGCAGCAGACGCGCCTCGAGCGCCACGCGGCAGTGCGGACAGCGCGCCAGCAGCACGCAGCGTCGCCAGTAGTGCGCCTCCAACGTATAACAAGTGCGAGGCTCCGGTAGTACCTAGCAGGTGCGCGTGCAGCAGACGCGCCTCGAGCGCCACGCGGCAGTGCGGACAGCGCGCCAGCAGCACGCAGCGTCGCCAGTAGTGCGCCTCCAACGTATAACAAGTGCGAGGCTCCGGTAGTACCTAGCAGGTGCGCGTGCAGCAGACGCGCCTCGAGCGCCACGCGGCAGTGCGGACAGCGCGCCAGCAGCACGCAGCGTCGCCAGTAGTGCGCCTCCAACGTATAACAAGTGCGAGGCTCCGGTAGTACCTAGCAGGTGCGCGTGCAGCAGACGCGCCTCGAGCGCCACGCGGCAGTGCGGACAGCGCGCCAGCAGCACACAGCGTCGCCAGTAGTGCGCCTCCAACGTATAACAAGTGCGAGGCTCCGGTAGTACCTAGCAGGTGCGCGTGCAGCAGACGCGCCTCGAGCGCCACGCGGCAGTGCGGACAGCGCGCCAGCAGCACACAGCGTCGCCAGTAGTGCGCCTCCAACGTATAACAAGTGCGAGGCTCCGGTAGTACCTAGCAGGTGCGCGTGCAGCAGACGCGCCTCGAGCGCCACGCGGCAGTGCGGACAGCGCGCCAGCAGCACACAGCGTCGCCAGTAGTGCGCCTCCAACGTATAACAAGTGCGAGGCTCCGGTAGTACCTAGCAGGTGCGCGTGCAGCAGACGCGCCTCGAGCGCCACGCGGCAGTGCGGACAGCGCGCCAGCAGCACACAGCGTCGCCAGTAGTGCGCCTCCAACGTATAACAAGTGCGAGGCTCCGGTAGTACCTAGCAGGTGCGCGTGCAGCAGACGCGCCTCGAGCGCCACGCGGCAGTGCGGACAGCGCGCCAGCAGCACACAGCGTCGCCAGTAGTGCGCCTCCAACGTATAACAAGTGCGAGGCTCCGGTAGTACCTAGCAGGTGCGCGTGCAGCAGACGCGCCTCGAGCGCCACGCGGCAGTGCGGACAGCGCGCCAGCAGCACACAGCGTCGCCAGTAGTGCGCCTCCAACGTATAACAAGTGCGAGGCTCCGGTAGTACCTAGCAGGTGCGCGTGCAGCAGACGCGCCTCGAGCGCCACGCGGCAGTGCGGACAGCGCGCCAGCAGCACACAGCGTCGCCAGTAGTGCGCCTCCAACGTATAACAAGTGCGAGGCTCCGGTAGTACCTAGCAGGTGCGCGTGCAGCAGACGCGCCTCGAGCGCCACGCGGCAGTGCGGACAGCGCGCCAGCAGCACACAGCGTCGCCAGTAGTGCGCCTCCAACGTATAACAAGTGCGAGGCTCCGGTAGTACCTAGCAGGTGCGCGTGCAGCAGACGCGCCTCGAGCGCCACGCGGCAGTGCGGACAGCGCGCCAGCAGCACACAGCGTCGCCAGTAGTGCGCCTCCAACGTATAACAAGTGCGAGGCTCCGGTAGTACCTAGCAGGTGCGCGTGCAGCAGACGCGCCTCGAGCGCCACGCGGCAGTGCGGACAGCGCGCCAGCAGCACACAGCGTCGCCAGTAGTGCGCCTCCAACGCCTCCGCGCGCACGCGTCGGCCGCACCACGTGCATGTCGTGCTGGGGATGATATTGGGGCTTATTACAAGAAAATGAGCCGAGTTTAGACCAAGTCTAACTAAAAAACGCTCCCTAGAAAAACGATCTTTAAATACTCGTACATAGAACGCTTTTTTGTGGTAACAGTTTTGTTTTGACATGTGTCAACATGGGGTTCAACCAAGGTTTTACGTTTTTATAATAAGCAGCATTAGGTTTAAAGACATTTTATTTCTCATACAAACAATAATAGATTAAGATTAGCTTAATATTAATTTAAGCGTAGGTATTTATCACACTCTGGAGCTGTCACTTCTGTAGGTAGGTATGGAAAGTCACTTGAAACATGTTGTACAAACGTGTGTTTTTAGTTTAGATTTAAATAAGTTTATATTTTCGCATTCTTTTATGTCGTTCTATTCTTTTATAGGCTCCTATCGCAGGGCCTATAACCTATTGTAAAATTGGACCCCCTCACATACTATCGTCTTCAGTCCGTAGTTTGTTCGTGCATTTACCAATTGTAATGATATTCATCTATCCATTGTTGTTTACTGTGGCTTAGCTTAGCTTGTTCCATAGACAAATGTAAAGATGGTGGTGTGTGTCGACTGCCGAATGAAATACCTAGTGCTGCTTATTATAAAAACGTAAAACCTTGGTTGTACATGTTGACACATGTCAAAACAAAACTGTTACCACAAAAAAGCGTTCTATATACGAGTATTTAAAGATCGTTTTTCTAGGGACAGTTTTTTAGTAAGACTTGGTCTAAACTCGCCTCATTTTCTTGTAATAAGCCCCAGTAGGTATGCTTCGGTTTTCAGTCCGCAGGTTGCGATTAAAGATCGAATTCAGATCGCATCCCGGCGGTTCATTAATGGATTTTCAATTTCATAAATTCATATGCGCAACACGTCCAGACACAGAAAATGTGCAAAGGTTTTAAACTTACTGTAAACTGACAGCTTCTGGATTGTCCGCGCATGCATCCGTCTCGTACGCGTCATATTGAGTCTCACTGCTGGACGCCTGGTTCCTCCTCCCTGTATAACATACAGCCTTCATCGAACAAAAACATGCCTAAAACATGGTGGCCAACACAATAACAACTAATTGTATGAAGCTCATTGGAAATCCCATCTCGAAAAAGTTAAGTATTCCCGTGGAAAACCAATCCCATCGCCTTATTTCATTTGATTTTTGGAAGAAAAACTCACCAGGACTGTAATAACCACTCTCATCCATTCCGCTATGATCATCCAGATGCAGGTTCCTCAGCCCCGCTACTAGTTTCGGAGACTCCAGCGCGCTTTCCCTGAAATAATCAGCTTTGATCTTCGGGGAGTCCAGACTCCTGCTGTCCGAGTCACATCTCAAATCACTCCTCGACATTTGGGGGGAGTCCATAGGGAGCGAGTCCATGGATCGATCGTTCTTCGTTTTCGGGGATCCTAAGCTAGGGGAATCCCGGTAGTCAATGTGCAAGGGTTCGTAGACGGTGATGGGCCGTTCTTTGAGCTGAGGTTTGGAGGGTTCGTGGTCGTAGTGGATCATGGAGTGGCGGTTTTCAGCGTTTCGATGCGTGCGCCGGTAGACGACTTCAGACTGGGCATTGCTCTGGCTTTCTTGGAAGTGGACCTAGGGGAGTTAGGCGATGTTAGTATCTGGTAGAGGTTGTTGGAAACATTAAGTTGAATGATGTGTAATCATTCTTTTCTATTTGTTTTTATCTGTAGCTTTATTTAGTTCATTAATTATTGTCATTCATTCATTCTCTCGAAAAATATAACTTCTTCTGTGCACACGCAAGTTTTTATTTTATTTATAAAAAAATAGTTTATTAGCTCCCAACCATCAGAAGTAGTCAGAAACTTCTTCAGAGGTATAGAAAGATAAATGGTAGAGGTTGGAGAAATACCTAAACACCAATTTGTATCATAAGTGTCCAGAATTCATAGTGAAATCCAATATGGGATCAAAAAAAAAACGTTCAAAAAAAAAAAGAAGGGTTCCGTACCATTATCCATAAAAACGGCAAAAAAATGATTGGTTCCCTTTACGTCGAGTCCCGTTACGTCGAGTCTGAAAGACTATTGTTATGTTAAATATTACTGTTTACGCTTCCTATTCCCTTTACATCGATTTTGGAAAGGTACAATTGAAACAGGTTAGTTGTGTGGGTGGGAGCCCCCTTAAATATTTATTTTATTCCGTTTTTAGTATTTATTGTTATAGCAGCAACAGAAATACATCATCTGTGAAAATTTGAACTGTCTAATTATCACTGTTCATGAGATACAGCCAGGTGATAGACGGACGGATAGACAGACAGAGAAGTCTTAGTATCAATATAGGTTTGTCATGGCAAAGCTCTGCCAACTGAGCTAACGGACAATGTGTCTATCGACGGCTGTTTTCAGGGAGTACTTCAGCCAGCGTGTCTTTACCTTATCAACAGCAGCAGAAGATCTAGGCGAATGCTTAGGACTTGTAGCGCTGTCCAGTCTCAGTTTGTTGTATCCTGGGTAATTGGAGAAGTCTTTTGCTGTCCTGGATGGCGTGTACTTCTTGGTGGGTGACTTTTTGAGGCTGCTTTTAGTTTTGTTTGAGGAAAAACTGCCTGTGAGGCTTGGAGCTAGAGTTGCTCCACTGAAATAAGTAAAAACAAGACCTATCAAGGCATATTATGGTACAGTTGTAACTCTAGTTATAACTCATGAAGGTAGGTTAGCCTTAATTGTGTGTGTAGGAGCACATGCATCTTGTGTCTATACAGACACAACATGCATGTGTATCTGTACACACACTGTGAACTTTTGCGAAACTTTCCATGGAGCGTTCACAGTAACGCTTACGCACACAGAAACAAATTAACGCATAAAACATCATGATTTCTTGAATACTTAGTAGAAAACGTTACCTAGCACTAGACGCCATACTCTTCAAGCTATACGACGAGGTGGCTCCGACGGAAGACGTCATGCCAAGCGATGACGTCATCCCGCTGGCCGTGCTGCGCGTGGACTGGCTGACGCTGGCCGTCTCCAGCGTGTCTGCTGCCGAGGGCTCGTTCGGTTCGTCTGTTGATGCTTGGTTTAGCATTTTCTGGAAAAAAAAAATTACTATCAGAACCTTATAACTGCTTTACCTACTAACTGCACGAAAGGAGCCTCTTCGAGGCGTACTTACAGTCCTTTCACTACACTGGTCAAAAGAAGCACTGCACTTACACTTTAAAGTTTTATAAAAATACTGTCGAACTGCTGGACTCTTCCAGCAGTTCGACAGTATTTTTATAAAACCTACAGACATCTCTATGTCTGTAGGTAAATACCTAGATGAGATCCCTCCTCTTCTCACCATCACCTGTCATTATCTCACCAGCAAGAAAGTCCTCACCTGCATATCTATCCTATCAAACTGCTGGAACAGATGCCTGTAGATCAGATTCCGCCTCGTCACGGCGTCATCGGGCGGTAGCTGCGCGCGCACGACTCTTGGTGAGCGCGCGTACGCGGCCAGCAGTATGCGTTCAGCTGCCGCACGCACAGCACCTGCCGCGTGCTGCGCGCCTGCTGCACCGCATTCTGCTAGGCGACGGACTGTTAGACCGCTGAAATAATTTTCATTATTAACTACTGAGTGGGCTAATTGTAGCAGCAATTAAACAGAAACTATGTCGCCCATAGCACACCTCCGCTGCAAAACCATGACCAGCGGAACCGCAGTAATTTCGTTATGACTTGTCCATATGTAGGAGAAGCGGAGCACTAGCGAAACTGCCTGTAATAGATAGACTAAAGAGCAGTTTCACGGAATCCGTCAATCTGCTCCGACGCCAGCCACCACAGACAATCATTGCATCCGTGCTAGCCACACTTTCGCGCTCGGACCGGCACTGAAGTGTGAAGCTGCTGTATTTATAAACATAAATTAAAAATATGGTTTTGAAGCTATTGCTATTTTGCTAGGAGCATGATCGCTTTGAGTAGGTAGGTATAATAAGCACAACGGATGCAATAGACGATTGCGCAGGTTTGGTGGAGTGAGCATGATAGCACAATGCAACAAACTAAGCGAGTGACCGAGGCAGCTATACAAGTCATCAAAAATGGGTTCTGCGCAGCTACTTCAGATAGCTAAAGAACTATTGTGCGTATTGTACTCTCACTTACTCTTCTAACATCAGTGTTTAGACGACATTGACCTAATTTAAATAGGTTTAAAGACATTTATTCTCATACAAACATACTCGTACAGTTCTTTTATAATGAGATACAAAGTATACTTAAAATTAATTATAGGTTATTTCACTTCTGGAGCCGTGGCTTTTTCTATCGAATTAAATAAGCAGATAGTAACAATAAAGTAGAAACAATAAGGTAAGTAGCAAGCGCAGCAGAACGGTAGAAGGGGGGGGGGGGGGTAGATAACTATAAGGTGCATACATACTGTTTCAGTTTAGATTTGAATAGGTTTATGTTATCGCATTATTTAATGTCATTAGGTAATTGATTATAAAGTTGTACTCCCTGAGATGTTATTGTTGTTTGGCCATACTTTGTTCAAGGTGTAATTTGATTCAGTTTATGTTTATTTCTAAGTTTATGCGTATTTGTTTTTTTATTGAGTTGTATGCCGGTTCGAATGGAATTATTTAAAATATTTTTAATTAAGATACAAGTAGAATATACGTAAAGTTGATGAATGTTTAGGAGTTTTGTTTTTTTATAAATCATTTTGGTAGGCGTTAGATAAGGATAATGGTATAAAACTTTAATTATTTTGTTTCGGGTTCTTTGTAGTGGCATGAGGTTTGTTATGGCAGCGGATCCCCATATTTCTATGAGATAATCCAGGTGTGATTTGACTAGCGAATTGTAAAATACAGTGCGTATTTGATTAGGAATGCAGTTTGATATTTATGTATGTAAATGTACTATGTATGTTTTGTAAAGTAAACTCTAAACAGCTACAAATTACTCATCAAATAATTAAAGTTATAAAGGTCCACCTACGTGCTAGCCTACGCAAACCAGTTGTACAATGCCAAGCGCCTGAGCATGTTTAACTTTTTCATTCATTTTCCCATCGGGGATATAGCTCAGTGGTAGAGCAATCGACTGCAGATCGATAGGCCCCCGGTTCAAACCCGGGTGTCCCCTAGAGAGTATATTTTTGCATGTTTTTTATCATGAGCACAACAGTAGGTGAATAAGTCAAATGGTCATTTCGGAATTTTTTGCGATATTTGCGTATAAATAATTCAATCCTAGAAGCCGAAATGTAGTTCCCAAGTTCGTATTTTTAAACGTGTAGTGAGTGACTAAAAAAATAATCATGGGCTGAAAAAAGCATTCGCGTTGATTGACGTCAATTTCCTCGTCACATCACGGCTTGGTGCACGTCGTCGTAACAATTGAGGCTTTGAAGTTTGAGCTCAAACACCTGCTGTAAAGCCATGCTGACCTGTTCTTATCAGTGCTGATGCCGTGGCTGAGGATGAGCTGCTCCAGCATCTGCAGACGAGAGAGCGCCAGTCGCGGGTGCATCGAGGCAGCTACTGGACGCACCAGCTGTTGTGGGATCATGTGAATGCTCCTGTGGACATAGTAAGGACCCTCTTGTGTGAAACATTCGACACGTCAGTGACATAACTTGAACATGAACAATGCCGATTTAAAGCTTAATTTTCGTCATGATTTATAAAAAAATTGTGTTTTTTTTTCACCGATAGCAATGCAATGGTGAAAGAATCTAAGCTAAAATTTTAGCTACAGCCTTAGATAATCGAACTGAGTAGAAGATTCAAAAACATCAAAATGTAAATGAACTTCTATCGCTGACCGTACGGGCCAGACAAAAACAGCACCGAAGTTGCCTCATGGTACAATTTTTTAGTTCGGAATATTTTACTGATTAAATAGAATGTAGAGTAGCTATGGTCTGGGCTGGTAGAAAACGTAAGAAATATCAAATTTGTCACACAAGAGTAGGTCCCTAGAATTGAACGCGTTTAAGTCTTTTGCACTGAACAATGAGCTTTATCGACAAAGGATCTCTTCATTCTGTTTCTTTGTTTTGTTTATATCTAGAGACATAACCGTCTTATGTTGTACTGTGTCGATATTTTTTTGGAACGAAGTTCCCTTTCGGCCGGTATCGAAGAAAGAAAAGAGTGAGGCTGGAAAAAAAATTTTGTTCCATTTTACCGTCACGACACATGTCACAGTGCGAAATGCGCAGCCGCGACACAGTCCATAGATTGTTACATTGTTAGTACGGAAGAGTGTTTCTAGGATACCCTACTGACAATTCATTTATTATATTCCTAGTATAGAAAAGTACTCTTGCTTCGTTCCAACCGAGTGTTCCACGACACTCACGTACTTTTTTGTTATCTTTATTCTTACGTGGATACTGATGCGAATATGGTGGAATTGAACGAGTTGAAGTCTTTTGTACTGGAAACTAAAGGTATTTTAAGGGTCATTCTTGCCTCTTGCTTTTTCAAACTCATCGGAGCAAGAGTTAATATTTTGTGGCAAGAATGGTAAGTATGCCAGAATGGTATCGTAACACTTACCTAACGCTGGGGCAGTCAGCAACAGTCAGCACAGTGTGCTGGGCGGTGGAGTGTACGCGGGGGGCGGGGTCACCACACGCTCGCAGCAGCTCTGGCAGTAGCTTCTCCAAGCAACGCCCTACTTCCGCGGCACATACCCTGAGGGAGTCTCTGATATACCATCTTGGCAATAAAAATAAACACTTTGAAGCTTAATGTTTCGTGGTTATCACTGAACTGATATTTTTTATAAAAAGCAAAATGTGGGCTCGATCAGTATTTGGACATGCTTGCGCGTGGCACAGCGGTGTCACGCGCATCAGGCTAGTTTCTGACTTTGGTGACTGGCCTTCAAGGCTATAGTCTTAAGGACTTCAGACCTTCAGAATAAGAAAAACACCCTTTTTCTTTCCGTGCTAGTTGATAAAACCACTAGGCATACCTGTCTGGCACAAACTCCTGGAACAGCACCCTGACCACCTCATTCGCCTGGCTGTAGACCGAGAAGACCTTGTCTCTCAACGCCCTCTGCAGCATCAGAGCGGCAGCTCGAGCTGTCTTGTTGGGAGATGTTCTGCTGCTGCCGTTTGAAGGACAGGTCAGCTCGGAGCGTAGGCGTGCCAGTCCCTCTTCCTTGTCCAGGTAGTTCTTGGAGTAGAACTTTTCAACCTGCAAGAATTACATCAGGCCGTCTTATTACTAGAAGATTGATTGGTGAGGAGACAAACTATGACTATTAACGGGACTCTGTGGTGGTGGAACAGAGACATCTAATTATTGACTACCTACTATTTATGATGATGGTCATCATTGTATTTGCTTCTGGCAAATAAATTTCATTTCAATAAAATATACCTAGGTAGGTCTTATCAATAAATAAAAGATGCTGGACACAGCATCATCTAGCTCCAAAGTAAGCAGAGCTTGTGTTATGGGTACTAGATTAGATGACTGATATATTTACTACTCAAATGTATGTTACAAATGTATGTATGAAAACTCGCCGACCCGAGACAAATATTTGTTGATCATACAAACATTTACCCCCGACGGGGATCGAACCCGCAACCATCTGTCTGCGTCGCAAGCGGACCTTCGCCCACTGCGCTGCAGAGGTCGTCCACTAATAAACGTGATATAACGTTATGACAAGTATAAAGATGAGAACTAATTTGTATGGTAACCTATTCTTATAGGGCCCTTGTTAAAACGCAGTGTAAAGTTACGTCAGGTCTAAACTCCCAAAATTGTATGATTAGTCCTAAGTTACACCCGGCGTAACTTTATACCACGTTTATTGGTAAGGCTGCTTCAGTTTTACCAGAGGATATCCAAAGATGAGTATAGGCAGCGCTGCCTGCTTCCTCTCCCTCTCGTTCAGCTTGTGGTGCACGGTGCGAGGGTGTGACGTCACGCTGCCACCACTGGCCTCCTCTTCACGAGCCTCACGGAGGTACTCGTTGGTGTGGGAACTGTCAGGCATAAAAAGAGTTGGAACTACGGGAGAGGGGTGGTGCTAGGCATACACAATATTAAATATACTTCAAATAGTGGAACTTCAAAGAGAGAACGAGCTATACGTTGACCTAGTAGTGAAGTGCCTCGTTTCTCAATCCGAAGGTTCAAAAAAAGCTTCAAAGTCTACGTTGGCAAATCGAGGTAGTACCTCTACTCTCAATCCTAAGGTCAACATTTCGAAAACCGTGACGTGCTTCAATGATTATTTGTTGCGTAATATAAGTTGAGGTAATTAATTTTAGGGTAAAGCAAAACATCGTCTTTTACTTAGGCATTATTCTAATAGGCAGCAATGGATTTGCAACCTGTCGCGAATGAAATGCTTACCTACTTTTGGAAAATTCTAGAAAATGTCTGACTTAGATCGGATTTGATAATAGCTTCAAAAGATATTTTTATCACAAAAAAGGTCTGCGAAGGGCTGCCATGCCCTAGAGAATCAAGATTCTGTTATTAAAATTTAGAGAAAATACCCAAAACCTTAACTTACTGCCGTAAAGCTGGTAGCAGTCGTTCCTCATAAGCTTCGAAGGTAGACCTGGGTCCAGCGCTCTTGTTCCTTCTCCTTACCAACGTCCCATTGGCTGCGTTTGGCGTTACACTCCTTCGAGGACTCTCAGTCTCTCTCCTCAATTCCTCTTCATCCAACTTCCTCTGCTCTTCTTTTTTGTCTTCTTGGGGAGGTTGCTGCAACTGCTGGACTGGGAAGGGCAACGACTGCGGTTGGTATTGTAAGGTCTGTAGTTGAAATGAAGATTGTGGTATTGAAGATGGTGGTTGAAATGATGAAGGTGGTGGTTGGAATGTTGTAGACTGTGGTTGAAATGTCAGGGACTGTGGCTGTTGGTAGGGCTGGGATTGTGGTTGTGGTTCTGGTTGGATTTCCTGGTAATAGTCTTCTGGTTCTTCTTGGAGTATCTGCTGTGTTCTGGTATGTGTTGGCGACTGAAAGAAGAAAACTTTGGTAAAATAGGCTGATGTAATTTTACAAAGATGATTTCGAGTTCTGCTACAACAACAAAAAAATATAGGAAACTAACTGGTACCCGCGACTTCGTCAACAAAATAACATACTTGAAAACCTCTAAATAGAACTGAAAACTGCAAGAATCTTCTGAAACTTTTAAAAATGCAATAATAGCGCCATCTCGGCCTCAGCCATCAACGATCAAACGCCATCTAGTTGTCTTTAAAAAAGTCTCCATATTATAAACTTTCAACCTTTATTTCACGCCCTCCATGATTATTTTTGAAAAAAAAAAGCCTATATCCGTCCCTGGGACATAATCTTTATTCATGTAGTTCAGTGGTTTAGGCGTGAAAAGGTAACAAACAGACATACAGCAGAGACATTTTACTACATAATAGATGGCGACACAGAAAAAAATAGTATCGCACTATCGTTGCGTTTTGGGCTGTGTAACATATAAACTCGCTAATCTTCTAATTTTCAACTTTATAATATTGGTTTTGAAGTATGGATAGTATAGGGATTAACTCACAGTGTGAAAGTCTAGGTCTAGGTTTTGAGTAATTTTCATGGTATGATGGTACACAAATCAAATGGTACTAATTAGGTACCGCATTAAAATGGGATCGCAAGTTCATTTCCGCCCATTAGAATACGAACTATTTCCTACGCGATGTTTTTTTCATCGTTTTAGTGCTCGCCAAACTTCAGATTGAGTTGTGTCGGAGCACTAACAACCTCAGGCCCTCACCTCAGGCTCATTATTAATTTCCTCCTCATCATTTCCGTTGACATACTGCTCGCTGGGGTCTATGGGCGGCACCGGCGAGGGTATGTCCAGGCTGAGGGACCCAGCAGCCACAGATGGAGACAGATGGTGTGAGAAGTCGTACTCGGCTGGCATTGAGGAGTCGTTGCGACGATCAGGCTGGAAACAAAGGTCGTTTATAGAAAAGATAGACCTTATAGTTATCTAAGGTCTTATAAGCCACTGAGATTGTCAACACCTATATAATACATTGTAGGTAATTTGATCAGAATAAGGAAGGGATTCTTGCGTATGCCAACTTCTGCAAAATTTGGGCATGTGTCAAACATGTATTTGTACTTGTACATGCTTTTGATCAATTTTTAATTATTACAGAAACTAAGCTACTACATCTACACTATCTACACTAATATTATAAAGAGGAAACATTTGTTTGTTTGTTTGTTTGAATTGAATAGGCTCCGAAACTACTGGACCGATTTGAAAAATTCTTTCACCATTAGAATCCTACAATATCTGTGATGAACATAGGCTATAAATTATTTTCAAAAAAATTTGAGATCCTTATGAAAATTGCAATAATGTAACCAAAGGTGTAAAAATTTTGAACATAAAATTCTTCATATCGCGTGCGCTGCGAAAACTATTGATGATAGAACAAAAAAATGTTCTACAATATTAAAGATCGTATCAATATCTACAAAAAAGTCAGCGATAGCATATGTCCAACTATTGTGGTTGTGTCAGAATAACAACTTTTATAATTTAAAAAGTGAATAAAAATGCCGACCAAAAGCAGACCACGTTATTCTTATTTTGGTATTTATTCTTATCCAAATAAATTCCTTCGTAGTAAAGGCTGTTTCAGTACCCGTCGATTACTTTTTGAATGATTGAAATCGGACATTTTATTCAAAAGTTATCATGAGTTTAAAAATGTAAGATACATCGCGACCACAGAATAAATAACAGTTAGTAGGGTAGGACAAGTGTCTGGGATTTTTAACACAGGTAACGGGATATTAACCATGATTAATACCATAGATACTATTGATCATGGCGTATGCACCTGCGCCGAAATATCGGGAAACTCAAAAAACATTAAATCATGGTAAATATCCCGTTAACTGTGTTAAAAATGTTGAAAACCATGATAGTTTAAAAAGTGTCTGGGAACTATGGAATGGGAGAGGGGAGTGGTAATATATCAATGAAATATATATGGGAGGTAGGGGAGCATTGGGCAGTAGGGAGGTTTGGACACCCCCGTGTCATGTCGGCCATAAACCATCATGCCTATCGTCAAATCGGAATTTGATCAGTTAGAATTGACCATGTATGGGGGTGGATTGGCATGACTAATGGTGGATTGGCATGATGGTGTATGGCCGGCATAACACGGGGATTTGATGGTGGTGTCCAAACCTGCCTTACTGCCCAATACTCCCCTACCTACCTTAGACCTTACCTACATATTAACCTCTAAACTTTAAAGGATCATACATCCCGCTCCGGGACCGCCATGTTGTTATTAAATTTTTGTTTAATACCTATAATAAACCCGTGCGAAGCCGGGGCGGACAGCTAGTTTTTACATATATTTACAAAATACAACAGGATTAGTCAAGCTATCTAAGGATCGTTAAAAACGATCTATAGATAGCTCAACTGATCCAGGTCACTGTCAGTCGGAATTTTGATTACTTCCGTAGACATATAATTAAAAGGCTCTTAAACTTCCTGGAGAATGTCTATCGTGGTTTGGGGACGCATGATATTGTCAGTCATGATATGGACTTGCCCCTAACCCATTTAGGCATTCAAAACGTCTTGTAGACATATCGAGAAACTCTCCACCCCACCCTTAAATAAAATCTTTATATTTACTTACCCCTTCCTCCTCGAACAGCCTGCACAACTGAGGGTCCTCCTTCACCCCGCAGAGTGCGTCTGCGATCCTGTCCCTCATTCTCCTGGCCAGCTCGAAGTCATCTCGTGCTGCTGCAGTTCTCTTCCGGAGCCTCCATCGACCGATTCGGATGCCCGCGGCCGCCAACGCTGCGCCGGCTGACTTGAGGCGACGGGCGTATTCAAAGCGTTCCTCTGGTGTTACAGAATTGCTTAGAAACTTAATAACTTATTTTTACTTCCTAGGGGAATAACATCAACTCTGTGACCTGGGGCCTTATTGTGTTATTCAACTGGCAATGAACATGGGTTTCATTTTGACATTTGAAACCCATTCTGGACTTCAATTGACATTTTCCTATTATGTGATTGGTTAAGATCTATTGGGCTGACACATGGGAATGGATTTCAAGTTAGACAAAGACTGCTGTTTGGACATTACCAAACAGGGAAGTTTTCGATCCACAATGGAAGGCTATATAAGAGATATTGGATTGAATGTTTGAGATGGAATAGGCTTGCCCAGCATCTACATCATCCTCTCAGCTTAATCGGCTTTATCCTTAGGAAAGATATTGTTAATACAGAGCTGATGGCTTTGGGCTGCGGATTTCCTGACGATATTTTTCATCGCCATTTTAAAGCACGCGTTATTGCGCATAATATACAACTTTCTCTGACGTATTAAGTCCAACTTGCACCTATATCAAATGGAAATTATCCATTCCGTACCAGTAACAGCAGTTTTTTTCTTCCCATCCAAACTCCTCACCAGATCAGCAATATCAGTGTCCACATACATAACGAAAGCCAGGTCATCGTAAGGGGAGTACATGGGCTCGGACTTGTTGGAGACGGGAGACACCTCCGCGTCTTCCAACTCCTCGCCGAGGACGTTCACCGCCATCAGGGCTACCTGGTAAATGCATTTGAGACAGTCAGGCTTGGAAACTCCTTTAGTGAAACGCCATTTACAGGATAGGCATTACCATATTCCTCTTGCTTTCTCAATCTCAACGGAGCAAGAGTTAAATTCAGTGGTATGAGGCAAGAATGGTATGCCAAAAATGTATCATAGTAAGTATCGTGTAAATGGCCTTTTAGAGGAGGAAAAAAACTTTGATATCTTCTGCACAAGACTCAGTTGTTTTGAAAGAAGGGTTTTTTGTTATCAAAGGGTAAAAAAAATACATTTAGGGGACACCCGGGTTTGAACCGGGGACCTACCGATCTGCAGTCGGTTGCTCTACCACTGAGCTATATCCCCGATGAAGAGGATATCATAATTATTATTAACTTTAGCAGCTAAAGCTAAATAACATTTTAGTAACATAAAATAAAAATAACAGCTAGGGGACACCCGGGTTTGAACCGGGGACCTACCGATCTGCAGTCGGTTGCTCTACCACTGAGCTATATCCCCGATATTGAGTAAATTGAAAAATTTACACAAATGCCTTAGTCATAGATTTAGACACGTTTTCATTATGCACGTAGGTGGGTGACGACATAGTGACACCTACTCGAACGAGTAGGTATATTGCATGCTTATCATAATATTAATTGTGAAATAAGTCTAAGTATTATAAATTTGCCTTGCAACCTGTATTTTAAATTATTCGCTCACGATAGAAAAGAGTAAAAGAAAGGCCTTTGCCCTACATTCGGTTGAGACATTTCGAGGACACCGACTTGTCGGGGTATAACGACCATTGGATTTCATTGACATTCAGAATCATATTGGCGACATTTTGGAGAAGGGCCAGGTCAAAAGTACCCTTAACCGGCGAGCATGTATGGAGAATGTAATGAGAGTGAATGAGCCGAAAGTTGTGTGTGTCAGGATCGTAGCAAGTGGAGATCCGTGGTCTTTGTCTACCCCTTTGTATGTATGTATGACTTTCAGGTTGTAGGCACAATGAGGAAGAAGCATGAAAAGGGTTATTTTGTACCTTCTTGTCCTTCATAATCCACCGTTGTAGTGGATAAAAGTGGAATAAAAAGTGGAAACAAATCCCTTAGTGGATATGATTAGTGGATCAGAGTGGAATAGGGCCCTTGTTCCTCATTGTTCTTGTGTATATTAGGAGGTGGCCAAAGACAGTTTAAGAGGTGGGAGATCGACTGAATGCCTTTTATTATGTACTTATTGTGCACCGCCGTTTTTTCTGTGTAACTTTTCCAGTCCATCCAAAGGTTGTCTGGAAGAGATCGCTTTTAGCGATAAGGCCGCCCATTGTACCTACTTACTTATTTTCGTGTATTTCCTGTAATGTGTTTTTGTGTACAATAAAGTGTTTTTCTATTCTATTCTATTCTATTATATCGTAGTCAGCTAGGAAGAGATTCCTAATCTATTTACTGAGTCGCTTATTACGGCCGACTTACCTACATAATTACATAAGAGCATTTGGAAATCACCTGATCATTTTCCTTGGCTGGTGGATGTGGGCCGGATAGCTTGAGCTTCACGAAGCGGGCCACCGTCGGCTCTGGTAGTGCTGCCGACCTGGTTATAAACATAGGAAGTAAAATTAATGTTTTATCATTTAAGAAGTAGGTATACCTACGCAGCTTTCATAATATCGAAGTACAAGCCTTCATATTATCGACTTGCAAAATGAATTTTAAATGCGCCTCAAAAGGACACACAGACACAAATCTACACTCTCAATAAAGACCAACCCGCCTTCGTGAGATGAAAACTGTACCAGTGCTTTCCAGTGCTATGGACTGTTGCCTAAAATGCTATCTACACAATACCATACTGCCTCTTGTTGACTTTGAGAAAACAAAAGGCAAAGATATTTCAGAATGGTAGGTATCGTGTAAATGGCGTCTGGGTTGTTACCTGAGCTCTCGGGTCCTGGCTTGCAGTGCTGGTCGAGCCAGGGTGACCTTCCCGACACTGGTGTAGGTAGCGCCACATGGAGTCGCCGCCCCCTCGGACAACAGACCTCCTGATACCAGGACTTCTACCGATGCCGCTGAAAGATTACATTCATAATCAAACACGTAAGTTTTAATAACAGAAATCTGATCGGTCAAGAACTGAATCGATTGTTGAATCGACAGTTCATACGAACTTCAGCTGAATATGGACATGTGGCAAATTTTGGATTCCATGTTCCATTGACTATCCCCTTTATCTTAGTGATGCTTATTTCTCAATGAGACTCTAGTAGACTTACATAGTAGTCTTTTCTAATAGAGAGATCGCAGTAGACCTTCATGGTCTTTTTTGCGGAGATCATGTAGACCTGTCTACATGTACTCAACGTTTCTAAGAACGCAGTAGATGATGAGCCAGTAGTTGCTGCTTGTGCACGCTAGTGATTCTTACATAGTCTTTTCGTAATGAGATAGCAAGAGTAGAACTACATGGTAATTTCATGAGAAGACCGCAGACTTTCATGGCATTTTCTGTACTTTGGAAATAGGAGACTTATGTATGTATGTTCCAAAGAATGCAGTAGGTAGACTTACGTATGAGCTGGTGATGAGCCAGCAGCTGCAGCTTGTGCACGCTGGTGACGCTGGTGAGGCGCAGCAACAGCTCGTGCGGCGCGGGGCCGTCGCTGCGCCAGCCGCGCGCCGCCGGACCCTGGCTGTTCAGCTCGCATGCTGGGTACGCGCTGTCTTCGCCTGAAAACATGTCGATGGTGAGATACGAATATGGACATATTGTAAGGTTTTCGTAACTGACTAAAAGATACACAGCCTAAACCATGAGTGATATGATAAAAAAAAATTAAGAAAAATAATGGTGAAAAGGAAAAAAACGTTGGGACCACATGAGCGAAGCCGCGGGCGCGCCACTGGTAAAAAATATTCGTCATGTAGGTGGTATAACACATGGCTTTCTTTTGGCTATGGATATAGCGCCAGGAGTGGTGCCTGGGACATTATGAGATGAAATAGACTTGCCCAGCATCTAAACTCCTCTCGGCTTTAAGTATAGTCATGCTATCAGTATAAAAAAAACTTAGGCCTTTACATCTACATTCGATGATTTATGCAGCGTCAGGAGGTAATCCATGCCTACACTTAACGGGACGCTGTAGTGCCTGGGACATTGTTTGAGATGGAATAGGCTTGCCCAGCACCTAAACCATCCTCTCAGCTTAATCAGCCTGGTTCACAGTAAAAACAACGTCAATACGTGTGGAGCTTACTATATCAGTATACATCCAGTTATATAAGATTGTCCACAAGTCTGCCTTGTAACTTCCTAGGTAAGCTAGTCACGATCGATTCATCCAATTATGAGGTTAAATATTTAATCAGGCACGCGATGTCATTAATGTGACCTCGGCTTGACTACCTGATGGTATTTCAATTTGCCATACCAGTTTTTATCGAACAATTTAGGTTACATTTTCGAAAAGACATGTTGCCAGCACTACCACTTACCTACTGCATTTGAAGGTAAATTTTTTTAAAAGGGCTTTTGTACGTACCTACTATCCTTCGATCAAATATACTCTGATCGAAGAGTGTATCATCCATTTTTGCAACTATCACGGTAGAGAACTCTACGGAGGTAAGTATTTAATAATAATAGTAATAATTAATAATAAAAGCCTTAATTCAGACACTTAAAACTAAGTTTACAATAAACTAAAATAGATATCGACGTCTGTTTGCCCCAGCTTGGCAAATGCCTCCACCAACTGCTTCCACGTCTTACGCTCCCTGGCAACTCTTAACCATGTTTTTCCTCCAGTACATCTCAATTCATCCTCCCATTTTTGTACTGTCAGCCAGGTTTTCTTTTCCTATTTCTAGGGTACCTAGAGTATGCCCCGTCCATCATTGTTAATATTGTACGTCCGAAACGGGCAAACTGTTTGTACATTTTATTTGTTAACAAACTTACCATCTTTGTTAAATTCAACAGTTTACAATAAAAACTTATCTTATCTTATCTTATCTTATCATCTCCATTTGTGCCTTTTTATTGTGTATGGTATATTTTCTATCCTTGTTATTTTTTTAACGTACTTCTTTCCATTGCTCTCTGGCAGACTTCTAATTGCTTTTCATGTGCTTTCGTGAGGGCCCAGGGTTGACATCCGTACGTTAGCACAGGGAGAGAATACATGTGTTGTAAAGCTTTCTGTTTATGTTTATATTATATCTCTTGTTCTTATTTCCTTTGTGGTTTGGTTTGTAGGTGAGATTACTTGGCCCAAATACGTAGAAAAAGGTCTTAAGAAAAATACACTAAAACGCTAAAAAAAACTTGCTAAACTACCACAGGTTTTAGCGGATTCCATTATCTCTCAAAAGATTCATCCAAATAATTAAAATGTTGAAATATACACATTAATTTACAATATTTTCATTTAAGAATATCTGATAAAACGATTAGAAGAAATAACAAACACAGTTTTTTAAATCTACTATTAATGAACGAATATATTTACCTAGGTACCTACCGCCCGCCCAACATGCAACGCTGGGCGGGCGGGGCGCATCGCGACATTGCAGTTTATTGGTAAGCTTTTATGTGCAAAATAAAAGTTAGGTATGTCATGCAAACATTTTGTTGGCGTGAACTTGCACCTCAAGCGTAACTTGCATCAAAGATGTATTTACGGATTTCACTTTTATTACATGTAGGTAAGTAGGTACATAAAAGGTAGGAAGGTACAATATAATTTATTTTGTGTCATTGTGATTAAAATTATCTTTACTTAGACCCCAGAATCAGAAAAAGAGGGTTGGTACCTTAAAAAAATTGTTATTAAAGACTCTAGAACGATTAAAACCACTTTTTCAACATGCATCTAACTAAAGGAACCGCCGGTTATCAATCTTGTAATTATAATGAAAAGCTACGAGTACTTACTGGTAGCGTATACCACGTGGAATGGTATCCTCTTTGGCATCTCAACTATCTCTTCACCAGCTCAGAGACCTTCGGCACTTCCATCTTCATTTCCATCACCACATTACTTCCTATCAATCATTTTTGAGGGATTTTAAATACTAAACTGTAAAATTCACGCTAAAATTTTGAACTAAAGTACGTTTAAACTGGGTTTTTGGTGTGTATAACTGAAATTTGGCTAATAAAACAAAGTAAAGGTTGGTTGCTCCCAGTTTGCCGACTACGATCGATGGCGGGAGAGGGTTGAGAGAAGCTAACTTAGCGCATGCGTAGAACCGACAACTTGTCCGACAGTATTATAGTACTGCAACACACCGATATAATAATTTAAACGTACCGATTAGGTAAACAGCATCATCTACCTGACCATATCCCATTTATATTAGGTATACCTAGGTAACTAAGTAGGTATATATACGAGCTTTCCGTTTAAACTACACAAACTGACAGGGCCCTCATTTTTGGGTTGTAAATAGACGTTTGACCGTATCAATTTAATCCTAAGCCCATTTAAGTTGTCACTTCAAAATTTATCATTTATTGATTTTTTTGAATTGTTGCATAATGATTTTCAAGGAGAACAGACGTTCCACCAATCGCAGCGCAACTTCATCACGAATGGGCTAAGTTATACAAGAAGCAACAATCAATTGAAAGGATAGTCTTTATCGATGTTCTCGGGATTTTCATAACAAAACAAAAAAAAACATTACATTCAAATTTTTTAAATTATTTGTTCAACCCAATTCTTGAATGAAGTTAGTATAAAATGAAAGACCCTATATTGTTCGGTGGGGGATTTTGCTTGCATCACACTATTAAAATAAGTAGGTATATTTTAAACCTTTCCTAGAGTGACCTAAGACTCGGTTACACGTGAAAAATTGGCATGCGATGCTAAATCGTACGTGCTTAGACCGTGTCGTGTAAATGCCCCATAATACCTATGTTACAAAATAAAATGAAATCAAATTTTTTCGCTGTTATTACAAATAAAATATAGACTTTTCTTATTTTTGATTACTCAGAAATGGTTCGAAATTATCATAATCAATATCTTATATATATATATTTGTTATATTATTATGATAGTTGGCCCAATTTTTTTATGAAGTCAAATAGAAAATAGAAAAAATATTGAACATAAGTTATTGTTACATGTTAGCATAGCATAACATTTTATTGTTGCGATTTAGAAGTTATATTATGCTTAAAATGAAACATGTTCTTTGGCCAGTAACGTTTCCAAGTGCTGCTTATTCTTCTATCAATTTATTTGAGAACGTGATCTTAATATGAATAATAATAATAATATCTTGATATGAACTGTCCCAAATATACTTTAAAGAGTAACACAGGTCTAGATGGGAACACTATGTGCACAGAATTATTTATTATTTATTTATTATGTGCTATCTATTTTTTTTAATCGCTACCCACTTTGCCCAAAGGCATGATCCGCTTTGGGCGCGCCTCCCCTAGGACCTCGCGCACCAACTGCACGTTGTCGTACACGTGCGTAACACAAGTCCAAACATTATTTTCGCAACTAAAATGTCCAATTTAAAATCGAACTTACAGGTGCTTGAATAAGAAATAAGAAATAAGAAATAAGAAAAATTTATTGTCCAAACTGTGTATTTATCTATAAATAAAATAAAATAAATAATGCTGGACTTTTTCACACAGCATCATCTAGCCTCAAAGTAAGCAGAGCTTGTGTTATGGGTACTAGAATGACTGATAAACTACTTGTATACTTTTTGTTTGTAAATACATACATATTATACATAGAAACACCCAGACCCGGGACAAATATCTGTAGGTCATACAAACATTTGTCCCGCGGCGGGGATCGAACCCGCAACCTTCTGCGTCGCAGGCGGACCTTCGCCCACTGCGCCACAGAGGTCGTCTATACTATACTTTCGAGCAAAATAGGGACTTAAGTTTTAGCGATTTACTCGCGTTCCCTCGGAGGAGATCAAATCGTGTAAAAATAACTACTTACGGAATTTAGAAATTCTATGGCCTTGGTTGTCAGTGGTGAGGTAGGTAGGTACACTTGAGAAAACAATCCATACTTCGATAAATCCATACATACCTACTTAACTTAGTTTAATTAGGTAGGTTGATAACCCCCCTGCAGAGCATGGTGATGCTGACAGTACCTACCCTGTCTAAACCTGTATATCAAATATCACATATTATGGTGTATACATCGTTTGAAAATAAATAAAACAAAAACATTTTGAATTATAAGGTTTTATTATTTCAGTCGTTTGTTAAGACCTCACGCAGTAGTCACCTGGAGCATTATCGAGCACCCACGAGATGAGAACCGGTACCCTTGTATTGACGCTCGGATTGTTGGTCCCGCAGGCGGTGCCGAAGGAAATGGTGCCAAAAATGTGCCCCCGCCCGTCAGTGGGGTCCGTGAATATCATGGGACCGCCTGAGTCTTTCTGGAAAAATGCTCTTGGTGAGTATTTCAGGCGCAATAAGTTTGACTTCGTACGCTTTAAAAGCCAAAATACCAACCTACGCGTTAGTGCAGTCAGCGACAGAAGTTCATGAATAATTGGAGATTTTAAAGCTTCAATTTCATTATTATTATCTTACGTTATCTTATCTTATTATTTGTGGGAGAATTGCCTATTTTTTTCATAAATAGTAGGTAATGGTGCAAGGCAAAGGATCCAATGTAAAGTTTTATCTTAAACCCTACGAACTTTGAAGATATTGAAGATTCAAATACATCAAATTTTCATGAACACTGAAACTGAATGAAATGTTCTGTCACTGACCGTACGTAGGTCTCAAGTTCAAGCCATTTGCACCGCCGCCACATCAGAGTTTTCATAAAAACTTTGACATCCCCTAAAGGGGTAAGTACGTCCGGTCAGGTAAGTTAGTCCGGGCCGTGCATCAATGGAGTTTTCGTTTCTATTTTTTTACTTTATTGAAAACTAGCTGCGCTCCCGCGGTGTGACCCGCGGTCGCTCGGGGTTTTTTAATTTTTTCGGGATAAAAAGTAGCCTATGTCCTTCCCTGGGATACAACCTTTAACTATGCCAAATTTCAGCTTAATCTGTTCAGCGGTTTGGGCGTGAAAGCGTAACAAACAGACAGACAGACAGACAGACAGAGTTACTTTCACATTTATAATATTAGTATGGAAGTATGGATAGTAAATAGTAATAATAGATAATAATAATAAAGATCAAAAGTGTCAAAAAGGCCTGGCCGAAGCCAACACACAGGTGTTGGCTTCGGCCCCATGCATGCCTATCAAGGTCCGGGACTCTATAGTTCCGTGATGTTAAACTTTGACAAACATAGTAATAATTATAATAATAGTAATAATAGTATATAGTATAGTATATAGTATGGATTATCCCAAACAATCAAGCCACCCCTTTTTGGGTCGTTTTGCTAGAACACAAAATGATGTATCACCTGACAGGCGTCCTTCCCGCGAGCCTGAGTGCAGACCTGGCGAGCAGTGACGGCGAAGGTCTGTCTACACACGTTCTGGCTGATGATGGTGGTATTAGTCTTCAGGAGGACGGGGGAGGTAGGGCCTCCGAAGGACGTCGTACCCCAACCTGGAGAAATTACGATCATTTTTGTATAGAGCCTGCTAGTCTATTAAAAAAAAACACGTTTTACCCATGAAACCAAAAAACAAATAGAATTTAAAAAAAAGTACGTGAGTGTCGTGGAACACTCGGTTGGAAGTTGGAACGAAGCAAGGAGTACTATACTGGGATTATAATAAATTAATTGTCAATTAGGTATCCTAGAAACGCTCTTCTGTACTAACAATTTAACTATCTATGGTCTGTGTCGCGGCTGCGCATTTCGCATTGTGACGATTTGACATATAATGCATCGTGACGGTGAAATGGAACAACATTTTTTCCAGCCTCAGTCTTTTTTTTTCGATACCGTCCGAAAAGGAACTTCGTTCCAGCAAGCAATGTACGCATTTAAACCCACCCGCCCGTACAAACGCACGATCAGCTGGCCGAGGTCATCGCACGCGGCCGTAAGTAAGTAATAAGTAAAATTTATTGATCCAACCAAAATACACATTTAAATGTAGTCCTGACTCCCAAACTAGGGCTACCTATGTCAGGAGTCAGTTGCTTCCCATTATTGGTACAAAACAATGGTTGCACTTCACAATGTTCATTACAATTTAAGAAAATCACAAAGAATAATAAAAAAGATTATTATTAATGAAGCCACATCACTAAGGTTAATATATGAGTTTGTGTGTCGCACATTGCTGGCTAACGAAATAAATTAAAATCTTCAAACGCTGTTTTCTCCGTTTATATATTGTTTTCGGAAAACTCTTTTGGTTTTGGTTGTGTGTTGGGACACTGTATCACCCCCTTTCGTCTTTGGTAGAAGTCTTTTTACACTGTAGGTACATACATAACGACCTCTGTGGCGCAGTGGGCGAAGGTCCGCCTGCGACGCAGAAGGTTGCGGGTCCGATCCCCGCCGCGGGACAAATGTTTGTATGTCCTACAGATATTTGTCTCGGGTCTGGGTGTTTCTATGTATACTGTATGTATTTACAAATAAAAAGTATATGAATTAGTATATCAGTCATCTAGTACCCATAACACAAGCTCTGCTTACTTTGGGGCTAGATGATGCTGTGTGAAAAGTCCAGCGTTATTTATTTATTATTTATTTATACTTACAAAGGAAAATAAACTGTAAGTACAGTACGTACAACCAATCTTTAGATCTCTGAAGTAGCTGCGCAAAACCCATTTTTGATGACTTGTATAGCTGCCTCACTCGCTTAGTTTGTTGCATCGTGCTATCTCGCTTACTCTACCAAACCTACGCAATCTTTTAGAGCACCTAACTTCAGAGAGCTAAAGATCGGTTGTGCGTACTGTATCAACTTATTTCTACAATTTGAGTGTATATTACCTAGAAGGTCGACAAGTGCCCCAGTGATGTCAGCATTCTGGAACTTGAAGGGCAAGCAGACGGGAGTAATGTAGATGGAGAATGGTATGGTAGCATTCGTACGTATCAGCGCTATGTCATAGTCGTAGGTATTTCTGTAAGTAAGTTCGTATGAGTCAGTGGCCAACTCTGGTGACGGAGTTTTTAGGCCGCCTTAAGGCCTCCGTCATGGCTTTACGACATAAAAGCCGGGCGCGTTGATAATGGCACTAGCAGACCCTTGATGGGTGAGTCCGACGTTGAGCTCGCAACAATACATGTAAGTACAGTTCGCCCAACGGATCTAGGCATTCGTGAAGTTAGCCGTTTGTTTGCGCAGTGACCGCTTTTTCATACAAAATTGTGTTCTGCGCAGACAAACGGCTGTACGTACTTGTGTTTCCACCAGCCGGGGGAAAGGAGGCCCTACCATCTTTAATAGATGGAAAGGCTAGGATTGATTTATACAGCGTCAGGAGGCAACCTATGCTTACACTGGACGGGACGCTGCACTGCCTGGGACATTGTTTGAGATGGAACAGGCTTGTCCAGCACCTAAACCATCCTCTCAGCTTAATCAGCCGCCCACAGGAAAGACGACGTCAATACGTGTGGAGCTGACTAAACTGCGGGTTTCCTCACGATGTTTCCCTTCACCGTTATGAGCTCGTGTTAAAGCGCATATAAATTTTACAAAACGAAAAATCCATTGAGGCCGGGATTCGAGCCCACCACCTTCTGATTGTCGAGGCACAACCCCATTCGACCAACACGGCTAGACGGTATGCGAGTAGAAAGAGTTGAAAAGAACTCTACTATGACAGTCTCGTTATTAAGATGAATCTAACGATACCCTAAATATTAAAATCCAGTCGTTTGGAAGATACGAGGGAACAAAGAAGTTTAACGCATTACATACATACATACAAGATACGCGCGGAAAACATAACCCTTCCTTTGACAGTCGGATAATAAATATACTTACGGATTGAAAGATGGATGAACAGTTTTACTAATACCGCTGTATTTTAGTCCTGAAATAAAAATTATACTTAATAAGTATTCAATTGGTCTCTAAGGCTCTTACTAATAAACGTGGTGTAAAGTTATTCCTAGGAATAAACTTAGAATAACCATACATTTTGACAGTTTACAATTTAATAACTTTATACCACGTTTATTAGTAAGGCCGTTAATTTTAAACCTTGTATGAGAATGCTTATAAAGATCTACGCTTTTTAAGATAAGATAGTTTATTTTGTGCCACAACAAAAAAAAAATTGAATGTAGTAACAAAAAGCTTAATTTATAGGTAAGTAATATTTGCGTAGGTACTTATAATATAAAAACGTAAACAGGTTCACGACTGTATCCCCAAGGCGCAGTAGACATTCTCTCAGATCTTTTTTTTTATGTTACTTATTCCAGATCCTTTGAAGATGTCTAAGGGGGGTAGTCAGAGGCATGTCCAAACATATTTGATACATGCCCACATCTTGCAGAAGTTAGTATTCCATACGTGACAGGTTGCAAGTCCATCACCGCCTATAAGAACACTAACTGGTTTCTTCACGATGTTTTCCTTCACCTTCTTTTTTTTATAATATAAATGGCAACAAATTGGCCGCCACTCAGCATCCATACTATCCATACTATCCATACTAATATTATAAATGTGAAAGTAACTCTGTCTGTCTGTTTGTTACGCTTTCACGCCCAAACAGCTGAACAGATTAAGCTGAAATTTGGCATAGTTAAAGGTTGTATCCCAGGGAAGGACATAGGCTACTTTTTATCCCGAAAAAATGAAAAAATCCCGAGGGACCGCGGGTAACACCGCGGGAGCGCAGCTAGTATTGTTATTATATAGTAGTTCATGTAACTAAGCTAAGGCTTTTCATACAAAACAGTCTCCTCGAAAGGCTAACGAATGCCCAGTTTGTTGAACGTGTTGTAAGTGTATATAGGTAGGTATAGTCAGCAACAAAAGTCGATTAACAGTTTGACTTTCTAAAATAACTTTTGTTTTCGCTATCTACGAAAAAATAAACTTTTATTGGGAAATTATTACGAACCAAGACTTTAACTTCAAAAACTTATTTGTCAAAATTTCATGATGTTACGGATTTCTGAAATATTCAGATCTGTGAAACATCAAATGTTAATCGACTGTCGTTGCTGACTGTACTTAAAATTTTGTTGTGTACAAAAATTGAATAGTTTAGGTATACCATCATTTAAATTCCTGTTCCCGACGGAGATGATGATGGTATTTGCAGATCGATCGACCACACAATGGGCCGCTGTCAAGATGTACCTAAAAAAATTAATAAGATAATTACGTTTTAATACTAAAAAGAAAACCGACTTCAATGTTTGACTCGAAACGCGGTGTGACTCAGGGCGTCAAGCTGTCGATTCGATTTCTATTTGTGACATGGAGGGAAGGTGTTTAGAGTTTTACGGGGAAACTATCAATCCTTCAGGAATAAAATTTATATATAAAACAACATACAGACGAATTGAGAACCTCCTCCTTTTTTGAAGTCGGTTGATAAAAAAAAATTACAATAAGTACAAGCTTTTTAAAGATGACCGTGAGCTGCTTCCTGTGCGACACTCACATGCCACACACCGCGAGGTGGTGTCGTGCCAGGGGTCGTATTCGCGTTCCTTTTTTCGTTCGTTTGATGAATATTCGGATGCTTCTCACTACGAGCTACATTGTATTCAGTCGATAAGATCAACGTAAAAACACGGTCCTAACCTAGGACCACATATTCCAAACTTGGCTTCCAAACTTCGAAAAATTGGCTCTTGAAGTCAGAAATCATAGTAAGAAACATCCGAATATTCATCAAACGAACGAAAAAAAGAACGGGAATACGGCCTCAGTGTGGGACAAGTCTCACTTTACCTATTGGAGATTATGGCTCCACCGCAGTGGATCAGCCCGGATTGGTCAATGAGTCCAGCCATCATGGTGTATTCATTAATGCCCGTTTGAATCCCGCCTACGATGCGATTCTAGAATAAACATCACTTGTTGTCAATCTTCTTTCTATATGCTGGACTCAAAACAATTCAGAAGTCCTAAGAAAACGACAGAAACCAGAACTTTTGCATGCCATCAAGCTAAGAAAATTTCGTTCATTGAACTTAGGCCTATACTTAAAACTGCGTCAGGAGGCAACCTATGCCTACCCTTAACGGGACGCTGTAGTGCCTGGGACATTGTTTGAGATGGAATAGGCTCGTCATAGAAATAGAAAAATGTTTATTTTGTGGTACAAAAAGCTTACATTAAATTTAAGAACTAAGTATACCTACTTATATAATTTAATTATAATAATAATTTGTGTGTTATTGTAACACACAAAATTGGCCACCACTCAGCGTATGCTGCAGCAACTTGAAGGTGCTGCAGCGCTGGTTTTCTGTGGTGCCGGCGAGTTCAGCATTTGGCAGCAGCTGGTTTGTTATTAAAAAACTTTTCAAAAATAGAAAATAACTAAATCTAGGTTAGTACTTAGGGGCGATATGACCTTCTTCAACTGATTATGATGGGAAAAATCGCGCGCAAGAGGCGTGTTGGTCGGAGGAAGAAAAGATTTCTTCCTCCGACCAACACGCCTCTTGCGTTCTTCACGCGTCTTGCACGGTTGCGGAACATCAGAGAGTTGACGGGGATAGCGAGTGTTACCGAACTATTTCGACTCGCTAGAGATTTATAAATACTTAACTCAATGTAATATTAATAAAAACACTCGGTTGGAACGAAGTTTCAACTTTGACATAGATACTTCTTTCGCCATTTTTGAAGGAGCTAATAGTGGCTCTGCTATTTTATTTAGTTTTCTCGTGTTTTACTAGGTTTTATTATGTAATTTCGGAGCCATTTTACTAATGAAGCCTTGGATACGTAACAGGAGATTTGGCAAATGGAATGGGGGAGTATTCAAGAAGATTTCTCATCGAACTTCGTGCCAATACTTTCATGGATACGTAGGTCACACACATCTCTATCGTGGTATGCTGGTATGGTTTCATCCCACGCTACCCCCAGGGTTATGGCCAGGCATGGTGGTTCCGAAGTGGATATTTGAATAACGAATCTAAAATGACGGCGATTATCATGTCCTCTCGCTTGCACATTAGTGCCGTCATTAGTGTGCAAGCGAAAGATCATGATTATCGCCGCCATTTTAGATTTGTTTCTTTAATGAACCGAGTTAAACTAGATGAACAATATGCCACGATAGCGTTTTGACAAGAACTAACGAGTAATCGCGCGCGAAAGAACGCGTAGCATCAAAATTATCACTCGCGATTGCGTGTACAGGCTATCCCGCGCGCAATCCTGTACGCTCAATCACTCGCGAAAGATTGTGCGTGTGAAGGCCGCTATTGACTGCCAACCTTCGCTAGGCGGAGAGGCACGACAAGAAGATTGTCAAACTGTATCATTTATTTTTTTTTAAGCGGTATACTCACTCTGTTGATGATGCCACATAGACAATCCGGGGGCGGCTGCTGCACCTGCTGCGCAGTCAGGTTGCATCGGAAACGACCTCTTGGACTGCTCCTTGATGTTATCAGTGCTGGGGAAATACTAACCAGTAAACTAAGGCCTTTAGACATTTATTCTCATACGAGTTTATCGCGAACCAACATCGTGACACGAGATTTTTATATATAAAATTTATATGATCTTTAACACGAGCGCTTAGCGGTGAAGGAAAACATCATGAGGAAACCCGCAGCTTAGTCAGCTCCACACGTATTGACGTCGTCTATCCTGTGGGCGGCTGATTAAGCTGAGTGGATGGTTTAGATGCTGGGCAAGCCTACTCCATCTCAAACAGTGTCCCAGGCACTACAGCGTCCCGTTAAGTGTAGGCATGGATTGCCTCCTGACGCTGTATAAATCATCTAATATAGATGTAAAAGGCCTGAGTTTTTTTTTTACCCATGCTAACGGTCCGGTTCATCGAGATTATGCTAATCGTCTGACGGCCGCAGTATCGGCTAGCGCCGGCCAGTGTAGTGTCACCGCTTGTGGAGATGAGTAACACATCTACGTTGCATCCTGATGACTGTAGAGAGAAACTACAATAAATAAATCGTATTAAACTTGAAAGTGACGTTACAACGTGATACACACATAATTATTATATTTTTGAAATGATCTTTTCACTAGCTTTCATTTGATACCCATATTGGTTCTTACCATAATAAGAAAAAAAAACTAATCCCCCCCCCCCTTTTTTTTCATTATTTTGTAATAGCCTATGTCATCGCGGATGCGATCAGCTAAAGTATGAATCGCAATGCTGGAATTATACTGTTTATTTGTCCGACGACCTCTGTGGCGCAGTGCGCGAATGCCCGCCTGAGATGCAGAAGCGGGTTCGATCCCCGCCGCGGGACAAATGTTTGTATGATCTACAGATATTGTATCTGTACAGATCTGTACAGATATTGTATCTACAGATATATGTATTTATTAGCAAACAAAAAGTATATATAAGTAGTACCTATAACACAAGCTCTGCTTACTTTGGGGCTAGATGCTGCTGTGTGAAAAAGTCCAGCATTATTTATTTATTTATTAAGCCGCTGAATTTGCGTGGGTAAGTGCTTACCGACGGCATCTCCAGAGTGCAGTCCACCCGGCACCTGTAGCCCACTGGGCAGATGGCCACCCAGCGGCATTGACGACCAGGGCCATAGCTGCCGTCGCTGTAGTCCACAGGGCTAGCTATTATGTATGTTACGCTTGGTTGCACCTAAAGTAAGTTCGTATGAGTTAGTAGCCATCTCTCGGCAAGACCCAGAAGCATGAAAACGCTCAGTTGATAATGCCACTAGCGGCCACTGCGGATGTTTGTACTACGCAAAAACTTAATGGATTTGGATGACAAGCTTCAAAATTGTCGGTTTCGGCGAGACTGAGAAGCATGGAAGCGGTCAGTTGATATTGATAATGCCACTAACGCCACCGCTGATGTACCACGTGTAACTTGGCACAGAAATAGATTATACTCTGAAATAACACATAGGCTTTTTTTTCCGGAAAAGTGAAGTATTCTCGAGGGACCGCGAGTAACACTGCGGCGCACAGCTAGTTTTTACCTAATATTTGTATGGATTACAATTTAATTTTCCATACATAATAAAATTACTTACTAGAAATTAAGATTTTAATCATTTTGAGGTAGATAAAGTGATTGATGTTTATAGATTTACATCGCATCTGATACAAAACAGCTTATTTTCATCATATTGGCAATCTTGAAAAGGCGACGAAGAGACATGCAGATGCATACTCTTTGGAAGCGACGGATATCAGTGAGCAGCTGATGACATTGACATAAGCAGAATGATGCAGTGCGCATTGTTGTCATGACGCCATGGGTAGAAAAAAGGTTGAAGGGCGAGAATTGAAATAGCGGGAACGAAAAATAGTATTGGCTGGGGAAAATGTTCGTAATTATAAAGAAAATAAACATTATGAACTAATAAAAGTTGTATTAGTTTATATCAGAAGTTGGATTAGTGAGCCTCGCTCCCACAAATGGGTAAAAGAAGTAAGCGGAGTAAACATCCAAAACGAAAAAAGACATGGTCAAGTTCAAGTTCTAGTAGCACAGCATGACCGACTCCGTCATCTTCGCCGAAACAACGGACACAGATAACATATTTAAATGCATGGTCGGACGAAAAGATTTGTTATAACAACGAAGAATCATTACCGACGATAAGCAGGAGAGGCCGATTAAAATAAGGGTATGTTTGCACAATACGATTTACTAGATGGTTGTCTTATGCAGCGAAAAGAATCATAATTCATAATACTGGCATAGCAGCCGCTGCTGAAAACATGAATCCTTGGATACACAGTAATGATTATTATAAATAAATAGTTATAAATACTTAGGTTGTACAAACGAAAATTTAAAAGGTAATTGATTGATAGATAAAACATACTTTTTAGACCTACCATCAACTTATGACCCGTGTTGGCAAGGAATCCCTGGGTGTACTTAGAATGTGAGTAGTGTACTAGGGTGATAAAGTGGGTTGGTATGATTACTGGATAAAGGTATTTAATTACCTCCTGTAATTTTAATTTGGGGAGTAGGTGTGCGAGTCAAGTTGAAATTCTGTAATTTATTTATAGAACGAATTATTATGAATGAATACACAGATGATGTCACAATTTTAAAGGAATGTATCTATGTCGAGGAATGGGGACATAAGAAGGGACATAAGAAAAAAAAAAACTTGGTACGCTCAAGTGTGGCGAAATACCCTTTGAGTGCAAGTGGTCCTGGTAATCGAATGACGAACCTGGTCTCTTAAGTGTGGCAATGACCCTTTAAGTGCAGGTGGTTATGAGCCCATACTCGAATAGGTACATAATAAAAGATTGCATAGACATGGTGGTGAAAATGTAAAATAAATAAATAACAGAACTGACTGCATGGCTAAACCCCAAATCACCTAAACCTACCTACCTAACTGGCAAAAATATCAAAACGGCATTAATAACAATAATATTTTGCTGTTCCATGTACATCATTTCAAAAAAAAGTTTCAGATTTTTACTAGGACTCATGGGCTGCTTGAGACAAGCAGCAAGCAGAATGGCCGTATTGGCAATCTTGAAAAGGCGACGAAGAGACATGCAGATGCATACTCTTTGGAAGCGACGGATATCAGTGAGCAGCTGATGACATTGACATAAGCAGAATGATGCAGTGCGCATTGTTGTCATGACGCCATGGGTAGAAAAAAGGTTGAAGGGCGAGAATTGAAATAGCGGGAACGAAAAATAGTATTGGCTGGGGAAAATGTTCGTAATTATAAAGAAAATAAACATTATGAACTAATAAAAGTTGTATTAGTTTATTTATTTATTCATTAAACAAATTATTTTCTCCAAATAGGTAAGTAGGTACGGTCAGCGTCACCAAGTAGCCCCTGCAGTAAAAACCACCTTACTGGGGGGGTTACCAATTGGGGATGCTGACTGGTAACCTAATCCCACTCATATAATAAAGCTGAAAGTTTGTGAGTTTGTTTAGATGTTTGGATATTTGGATGTTTGTATGTTTGTGTAAGGATCAGGCCCAAATGACAAAACAGTTTACTATGAAATTTGGTAAGGTGAAAGGTATAACTCCAGAATAGCATATAGGCTACTTTTTATCCCGAAAAACGTTCCAGAAAATAAAAAATATGTAAAAGGACAACGGGAATATTGCATAAAAAATTAAAAACTTTAGCAGTAGGTACTCTGTTTGACACAAAGAGCTGCTCTAAGGTTGCCATGACAACCAATAACTTTCGACTTTTCAAAATGGCGATATCATTTCGTACTACTACGCTTTGAACAATTTTTATTACTTAAATTAAAAGACTATTTGTGATGCCTAAATAAGTTTTTTTTAAATAGCGAAACACGTATTTATTATTTTTTCAAACTACCCAACCCCTTAGACTTATTTATATATAGTACTTATTTATAATTTTGTCTAATTTTTACACTTTTTATGTTTTTTATCTTTCTTTGTTATTTTCGGATGTTTTTATTATGACATGTATTTATTAACTGTGATGGTCTGGAATGTCTGTAATGTCATAGTTAAGTTTCTCATAATAATAAATAAATAAATATCAAAGACATCAAATACAAAAATGAATTCAGTGTTTTCATGGGTTGGATTGGAACTAGGTAGTTCTATCTCTAAAGTTTGTCTTTGTATGACGGAACAATGCGCAGACGACGACGTGGCGCTTGGGTCCACTAGTTAATATTCTGCGAAAAGTTAAACTTAAATTACTTCAACACAAGACCCAAGCAAGCAATCTCTTTTTCGAATCATGCCTTTTCATCCCTTATCATGTCATCTTTTACGATTTATATAAGTATGTAAGTAGGTAGGTATAGGTACATAAGGTAAGAAGGTTATAAAATAATTATTATAAAGTATTGGTCTGCCAATATTATATCAATCCTAATTAATTTATAGAACTCGTCAAACAGTCTTCCCTGGGGGGTTACTATGAACTCCTATTGCCTGGCAGTTTTCGAACTAAATGTCAATTTCGAATAACCCGGTTCACTAAAGAAACTTCGCAACTTATCATGTTCTCTCGCTTGCACACTAGTACATTCACAATGTGTAAGCGAGAGAGCATGATAAACGCCGCAATTTCAGATTTGTTTCTTTATGTCAGAATTGACAAGCAGTTCAAAAACTGCCTGGCAATAAGAGTTCATGCTAAGCCACCTGTTCTAGCTCTTAAAAACATTTAAAGCAAGTCACTTTGATTTAATAAGCATACTTATTCATCTTTGTTATTAAGATACTTACTTCCTGGCTAAAGTCACAGTCTGGATCTTGCGCTAACGCTTGTGCGAACAGGAGAAAAATCACAATTACTTGCATTTCTGAAAAAAAAAAAAAAAGTAAAACCAAACTTATGATGATCCAAAAGTGGTTTGAAAACACGACCATAATATGTTTTTGATTCTAAGCTATTTTGAAAAACGTCTTGATACGATGATTCACAACTACACACGCAAAACATTGGATATGTCCGTATTTGGACGTGCCTCTGGCTACTTCCTTGCTGTTCTTCAAAGTTTGAAGTTCAAACAAGCTATTTTTTTAATGCTTACCTATTTTCATCATTTCTCAGGAGGTAGAGGTCAAATTAACTCACAATTTTAATATTAAATGACACGTTTCCTAACTTTAAAAAAATAACTGAAACTACACAGGTAAGTTCATAATGAGTTAGTAGCCAACTCTGGTGATGTAGTCGTCTTTAGTAGCATGTTGGAAATTTATGAACGTCATTGGTTTAAGTTTATTTAAATAAGTTAATAAAACAACCATATTTTGTTGACATTTTGAAATATTTCTATTGAACTTGGGCCAGCTGCCCAAACAGTTTAAACTTATTTTTTAAAAACAAGCCAATGATCTCTATTACACCTACAAATTGTCTAAATACGCAAGGTAGAAAAAAATATAAAGAACACGATTAGAGACTGAGAGAATGTCTAATTTGCTTTCGTATAGATTCCTAAATACTTCTCAGTTCAGGCATTCTAAATAGTATAGTCCGAGGCATGTCCAAACTCCAAATATTAACTGACATTATAATACCCCAATTAATTATCAAGACTAGGGTGAACTCATCTAATTCTGTGACTCGCCTAATTCAGTGGTATTTGGTTTGAGCTCTACCATAGGCCTGTACGAGCGAAATCAATGACTGGAAATACAACCTTATGCCTCTGTAATAATGTTCAAATTCGTCTGTAAAGTTTGGGGACGCTCGAGTGAGCGAGATAGTAACAACGAACGGTTTTGTCAGTCCGCGCGCAAATCTCGCCGGTTTCGGCAGTGTTTGTGAATTGGTGACTAACTTTGCTCTATTTATGTAAGTATTTAACCGATTTCTTAGCTTCTTTCTATTATAATGAATTGTAAATGATATTTCCTTGATGTGGCAGTAAAAAATTCGTCATAGTTCTGCGTCGTTTTAGTGTTAGAGCTTATTTTGTTCGTCTAAAATATTAGCGTTTTAGCGGTTGAGTGGTTTTTGTGCTATCACAGAATTAGAGTAGTTATATACAATTATTTGTGGTTTTCACTGAAAGTATTGACTTATTTTGAGTTTAGTAGACAAGATTGATGTTATTTGATTAGTTTTATCTTGTCCCAATTAAAATGATGACTTTAAGCCAATATTATATATTTTGCTATCACGGAATTGAGTGAGACTTTTTTGCACTTGTCACGTAATTACGTGAGTAGTTTTATTACCAAATTTCGCAGCATTTGTTTTATTAATACGAGCTGCAAATTTAAACAGACGCTAAATCTAAGCAGGTATGTAATTATTATTATAATTTGCTTGTTTACTTTCAGATTTCATGGAGGACAAAAAGAACCGAAAGTATTCGGAGTCTGATACAACAAAAATAAGTTAACTTGCCTAATTCCGTTATATCGGAGTTAAAGTAGTAGCTATCACGGACTTAAAGAGGTCACCACGGAATTAGGCAAGTTGACTTGCTTTAGTAAATTTGATATAACTTTTAAGATTTTAGAAAAAACTGTGATTAATTGTGCGTATATTCCTGATAAAAGACTGATTGAAACTCATGCGAAGCCTGAATAAAAATAATTCATAATTTATTGGTATTTTATTACTCAAATGCCTTTATCACGAAATTAGATGAGTTCACCCTATAAAGAGAATCATACTTTGTCTGTTTTATCTAGAAAAGGAAAGCAAACTCACCTTTTCCTGGCGCCTCGTAACTTTTTTAAATACACTGTAAAAACGGTTATTTTCCGACTTATCAAAAAGTCCAACTCAAACCAAATGAACACAAAACTATTTAAAATAATCACAATTTTTTTTATAGCACAACCTTAAATTTTTCAAGACACTTTCACCAACAAATTTTCATAAAAATTTTTCTCAAAATTTTGGGACTATGTACAAGTCAGCCTCATGTCTTGAAACATAGTAATTATTTACAACAATGCCGATGCTATATACGGGTCGTGATGATTATTATATATCTAGGTATTTGCACTGATAAGAGCATCGCAAGGTTCCATAGATACCATTGTTTTTATTGACGAACAGCAGCTGTTGAATTTTCAATGGTAATTTGCATGATAGTTTTCTCGCGTCTCGTTTTTTCGTGTTAATAAATAATATACGTTTCAAAACTAAACAGGACCTACTTATAATAATAATAATAATGCTGGACATTTCACACAGCATCATCTAGCCCCAAACTAAGCAAAGCTTGTACTTTGGGCTCCAGATACTGATATACTACTTATATATACTTACTTTTTGTTTGTAAATACATACATATTATACATAGAAACACCCAGACCCGAGACAAATAAGATAATAACTTATCAACTTTATTGATAAAATTCCAGCTTAAGAATTTCATTCCTTCATTTTAATGGATTTTTCTTCAAATACTTAGAAAATATGGGATCAAACAATTTTTTTTTATAGGTTTATAAATGATGCTATGCTATTAGGTAGATAACACACAAAAATACAACTGAGTTTAAAACCTTCTCACCGTGATTAATTTGGTGACTGAACAAAAATAGTTATCATCGTCTCCTAATAGTTTAAGTTATTTCATTCAATGAGGATACAGGCGCGGATCCACCGTTATGGGCACGGTGGGCATGCCCACAACCTTTTGACCGAAGTTTCGAGATTGGCCAAAAAATGTGTCTGAATGTTCCCGCACACAGGTCGCATATTTTAACAGATTTTTGCGAAAATGGGCTCTTAAAGTTCCTTGATTTCTTGAAATTGTTTAGCCAATAGCGATTTCTGATTGCGGGGGAATGTAGCCTCAATAGTATCCGACCGGAAATTTCTGTTTTTTTTTATAGTTTCGGCGGCAAATCGACCGAAACTAAGAACGGGAATATTCCCGTTCTTATTTTCGTTCGTTTGATGAATATTCGGATGTTTCTTACTACGATTTCTGACTTCAAGGACGAATTTTTCGATTCGGAATATTTGGTTCTAGGTTAGGACCGAGTTTAGTTTTTAAAGTTGACATTATCGACCGAATACAATGTAGCTCGTAGTAACAAACATCCGAATATTCATCAAACGAACGTAAAATGAACGGGAATAACCCCCCTAGTCCGAGACTATAGTGCATCATACCTTTACCTATGCACTATATTGATTATAAGCGAGTTCACCCTCCGATTCGCATCCTTAGCCTTTTTTTTGGTGGCTGTGCCCACACCTTCTTTGAGGGCAGGATCCGCGCCTGTGAGGATATAAATAAAACAATATGTATGTATTGTATCTCTAGTGCCAACTCATACAGGTGAACATTTATTTTATTCCCAACAGTTTATTTCCAGAATAACCTAAGAATAAATGAATTATTTATTTACAGAAACTAAGCTACTACATATTTACATATATTTACAAAATACAACAGGATTAGTCAAGCTATCTAAGGATCGTTAGAAACGATCTATAGATAGCTCAACTGATCCAGGTCACTGTCAGTCGGAAGCGTGCCCAAAACACTGGCGGCATTACCACGCTGGATGGCAATGCTGATCCTTTGAGCCAAAAAATTAGAAAAATAAAAAATTAAAACCTAAGAATTAGAAAAATAACGAATAAATCCGAATATCTATCCTACGTCCGTTTTTAATAGCTGCTTCGGTTGTTTGTTAGTATCAAAAAAATCGTAAGAACCATAATAGAGGCCTTGGTGTGCGTGTTTTATTGTAAACTAGCTGACCCGCGCGACAGCCGTTCACGCGTGATGGCGTGACCAAGGGATATAGGGATTTATTTTTTCCGCGCAATTTTTTATTTTTTTTCTGTCATAAGAACCTTCTCCAGACAATAACAAACTCAACAATAAAAAAAAGTGAAATCGGTCCAGCCGTTCACGCGTGATGGCGTGACCAAGGGATATAGGGATTCATTTTTATATATTGTAAAATATGGCACAAACTCCTAAAAATATAGGTTAAATTTACATTATTCACACAGTTACTACTTATCACGGGGCAAATAGAAATCATGTCAATTTAGTGGCAAAGCCAATTTTGATAAGATTTTCCTGGAATCTCAATCAACCAGGAAGTATTTCATGGAAAATAGCAAGGCTAATCAATGCCCCTATGTAAATATCGAAAAGGTTAAATTAGTTTTATCTCTGACGTCTAACATTTTTTGAGATATCATTCATACATACTTTCATACAATCACGATTATTTATATCAGTAATAAAAGGTTATTCTGAAAGGGTAGACTTAGGTATATGCAATGACAGTTCACATGCAAGCAATTTAATGTTTTGCAAGCTACTGTCATATGAGGGAGGGGCTACCTTATTGTGAAAAAGTTTTGTTTTTTTTTAGTTAAGTTATTAGTAGAGTTAGGTTTACATATTTAAGTTATTATCCATACTATCCATACTAATATTATAAAGCTGAAAATTAGAAGATTAGCGAGTTTATATGTTACGTTGCCCAAAACGCAACGATAGCGCGATCTGTTTTTTTTTGGCGCCATGCGCCATCTATTATGTAGTAAAATGTCTCTATCTGTCTGTCTGTTTGTTACCTTTTCACGCCTAAACCACTGAACAGATTATGCTGAAATATCACATGGATAAAGATTATGTCCCAGAGACGAACATAGGCTACTTTTGTTTTTAAAAATAATCATGGAGGGCGTGAAATAAGGGTTGAAATTTTGTATGGGGACTTTAAGAAGTTCCAGTTAAAGGCAACTAGATGGCGTTGCTAACCTATGGCTGAGGTCGAGATGGCGCTATCATTGCATTTTTAAAAGTTTCAGAAGATTCTTGCAGTTTTCAGTTCTATTTAGAGGTTTTCAAGTAGGTATGTTATGTTGCTGACGAAGTCGCGGGTACTAGCTAGTTACGTTTTAATTTTGTTTCATTATGGGTGATGTGGTTGCTAAGCGACTAAACCCATAAATAAATAAGAAAAAGTGGGAGGGGCTGCAAAACCGGCATGTGTCACGGCTTTAGGCACTGGCCAGTGAATACAAAATATGCATTTACAGGCATATTTTGTATTCACTGTGTTCAATAGTAGCTTTGCTTGCTCAGCTGTATCGTTCTTACTCAGAAATTTACGAATTTTCGCGGCAAGGATTCATTTAATTACTTAAAGAACACTGTAAATCCTAATCTTAACGCAAACTGAAGTAAAAATTGTGCTAATAAGACAATTTCGATGTTTCAATTTCCACACGCTTGTAACCTATTTATATTTTTTAACATCATTGACTGTGTGCCAGTAACGTCTACATGCCTTTAGCTGGCATGCAAGCTACTGCTAAGTTTTACTTGCATGTGTATTCTCGGCTTTAGTAGGACAATGATGATGACTATGATGATTTACCATGTAAAACATACATACATACATAAAATCACGCCTCTTTCCCTATGGGGTAGGCAGAGACCACGGATATCCACTTGCTACGATCCTGACACACAACTTTTGCCTCATTCACTCTCATTACATTCTTCATACATGCTCGCCGGTTTAGGGTACTTTTGACCTGGCCCGTCTCCAAAATGTCGCCAATTTGATCCAAGAAGGTTCGCCTAGGCCTTCCCCTTCCAGCTGTCCCATACACACTCGCATCATAAACTTGCTTTGTCAAACGACTGTCATCCATCCTCTCTACATGCCCAAACCATCTTAACATGTAAAAGTAACAAAGAAAGGTACATAGTTAATTAAAACCTCATTTTATCCTAAATTAACTAAACTAGGTAAAGGTTAATTGCATTTTATCGTAGAAATAAAAAACAAGAAAATTCAATGTCTTTTTTTATTTACATATATCTATGTGCGTACCTACTTTTACAATTAAACTAGGTATTTTATACAACTAGCTAACAACAGTATCATTTACATATTACAAGTAGGTAAAACAATGTCGCGATCGCAGACTATAATAATTCCGAATTCCACCTGAATCAATACAGCCACATGAAGTACATTCAAACTATGACTGGGTATGATTATAAACTTAATTTGACACTCAAATAAATGAACAAACATTTGCCCCCCAAGGCACGGTAGATATTCTTTCAGATCAAGTTATGACGAGGGTTCGGGAAGGGGGTACCCACAGGCACGTCCAACTACATTTTGGTATATTATCAGGTGTTTTGGCAAGTGGCCTTTGCAGTTAGCATTCCATACGTGACATGTTGCAAACCTAGCTCCACTTATTATAATGATAATACTTAGGCCTTTACATCTTTAATAGATGATTTATACAGCGTCAGGAGGCAATATGCCTACACTCAACGGGACGCTGTAGTGCCTGGGACATTGTTTGAGATGGAATAGGCTTGCCCAGTAATAAAGAAGACTTTTATGTTATCACGTTTTTTATTCATGTGTAAGGATACCACAGTAGCGAGCAAGAGAGGACAAGATGGCGCTCGCATAAACCATAGAGGTCGCACACTGACATTTTATACTTATAAAGTAGGTTTACATTTACAACACTGGCCCTTAAACCAATAACAATAAAATGTCCAGCAAACACAGCCTTAACAATCATTATATAAAACAAAAATATAAATCTCTAATTGAAACAATACTATAAAGAAAACATCATTGCATATAGTATCAACTTATTTTCTATACAACAATTGATACATAAACCTTTCATGTTTTTCTCTACCTAAAGGTTTCGTGAGCAGGTCTGCCACCATATCATTAGTGCACAGATACCTAACACTAATTGTTCCATTACATACATTTTCTCGTATAAAGTGGTGTCTTATATCTATGTGCTTGGTTCTAGCATGAAACATTAAATTCTTACATAGTTTCTGTGCTGACTGGTTGTCATTGTAAATGATAACCCTGAGAGTCCTGTTCAAAATTTCCTGCATGAACTTTCGAAGAAACAAAGCCTCTTTACATGTATCTGAGAGGGACATGTACTCAGCTTCAGTGCTGGACAGAGCGACGGTTTTTTGTTTCCTACTCTCCCAAGAGACAAGAGACTTACCCAACCGGAATACGAAACCAGTATAAGAGCGACGATCCAACTCATTCCTACCCCAATCAGCATCAGCGAATGCAACTATCTCTAGATTCTCCAGTTCACCTTTCTGAAAAGTCAAACAACAATCTTTAGTACCTTTGAGATAGCGAAGTACTCTTTTAGCCGATTTCCAATGGGTTTCAGTGTGATTATCATTAAACTGGCTTAGGTAGCTCACTGCATGAGCAATATCAGGACGTGACCCTATTGCTATGTACATAAGAGATCCTATTAGACCTCTATAATCATACTGACTGCTACTGTCTTGAGATTCCTTTGTTTTGACTAGCGTCACACCCGTCTCCATTGGTGTAGCCGAAGGTTTACAATCTTCCATTTTATATTTTTGCAGGACCTTACCAATGTAGTCAGATTGATCAAGAGTAATCTTATCTTTGTGCCTACAGATTTTCATACCTAGTACATGACTAGCTGGCCCTAAATCTGTTATTTCAAACTCTTTCTTGAGATTATTTATTATTTCTCCTTTCTGTCTTGAATCAGGCATTGAAAATAGCAAAATGTCATCTACATACAGTGCTATTATCATCAATGAACCATTGTTGGATTTATAATAGACACAGGGTTCTGATAAACATTTGTTAAACATAAGTGTTTCACACAAAATCTTGTTTATCTTTTCATACCATGCCTTGGAAGCCTGTTTGAGTCCATAAATCGCCTTATGAAGTTTATAAACTTTGTCTTCTTTACCCTTTATAATAAATGCTTCTGGTTGCTCCATGAAGACTGTTTCTTCAAGATCACCATTCAGAAACGCCGTCTTAACGTCGAGATGATGCACATCCATATCGTATTCAGCCGCCACCGCCAGCAGGGCGCGAATACTGGAGTACCTCACGACGGGAGAAAACGTCTCTTTGTAGTCAATACCTTGCTTCTGTGTGAACCCTTTGGCTACTAGTCGGGCTTTGTATCTGACTATTACTCCATTGATCATTTTCCTCTTAAAAATCCATTTGCATTTGACAGGTTTCTGGCTATCAACTCGGTCACATATTGACCAGCATTTATTGGTAATAAATGATTTATACTCATCTTCCATTGCCTTTTTCCATTCTTTAGCTTCTGGACTACTCAGTGCTTCTTCTACAGTCTGAGGCTCAACAACATTAACTTCTTGCATGAGGTGAGCTGACAACCCCGCAAAGCACTCGCTGTCCTCAAAGTCTGATGAATCAGAGCTTTCCGAAGCTCCATCTGGAACATATGTTTTATCCGCAGCATCACTAGCTTCATAACTTTCCTCTTCGCTCCCAGAATCATCAATAACTATTTTTTTAAATTGTTGTGCACCCCGATTAGGTCGAGTACCTCGACGCAAATTAACATTAGTGTCATCAGATTTTACTTGGGTTGATGATCCTGTTAGCACAAGAGGTTGACAATGATTCCTATCAACATCACCAACAAGTGGTATTGTCACTACATCATCATTCTCATCATTTGACACTACATTTTTAATGAATTTATTTTCTAAAAATGTTACTGTTCTTGCCTTGATGCATTCTTTCGGATTCTCAGGATTAATCAGTCTATAGCCCTTGGTTTCCTGACAATATCCTATAAATATGTAGGGCTTGGCTTTCGAATCTAACTTGGTTCGATTTTCTGTACGAGCATAGGCAATGCATCCAAAAGTACGCAAGTGAGAGATAGATACCTTTTTCTTAGTCCATTTCTCCTCAGGAGTGTAGCCTCTAACCGCAGTAGTAGGTGAGCGGTTCTTGAGGTATACCGCGGTGTTGACAGCCTCTGCCCAGTATTTATTGTGTAGGCCTGCCTCTTTCAACATACACCGGGTCTTCTCCATTATGCTCCTATTCGCTCTCTCAGCAACTCCGTTCTGCTGAGGCGAATGCGGTACAGTTGTCTCGTGCCGAATGCCGTGCTGCTTCATGAAGTTCTGGAAAGGTAAGTTCACAAATTCACCACCATTGTCTGTCCTAATTACCTTCAATTTCTTATTGGTTTGGTTCTCGACAAGTGCTTTCCATTCCTTGAACTTTCCAAAGACCTCACTCTTTTGTTTAAGAAAATAAACAAAAGTCTTCCTGCTATAGTCATCTATGAATGTCAAAAAATATCTCAACCCACTCATAGAAGCACAGGGCATAGGGCCACAAACATCCGAATGTACTAGCTGTAGTACATCTGTGGCTCTATTGAATGTTTTCTTCGGAAAAGGTAATTTAGTTTGCTTTCCCTCAATGCATGCAATACACTGCTGATATGTTTTACTATCATAGTTAATACCGGTAACCATACCTTGTTTGAGCAAATCCATACTCCTATGGTTGAGATGTCCAAGGCGACGATGCCAAACATCCTGTGTGGCCTCCCCTTTAAGTGAAGCCTTCATCACACAAGCAGCTTCATCTGGTTGACTCACAGTACTGCAAACACTTTGCATACCTGTAACCTTCACTGCATCAGTGCTCGATGAATTTGACCCTGAAACTTTACCTGAAACATTCCCTAGCAAATTGCATGACATTGACTCTACTGTATCTAGCCGATAGACACCATTGCACAAAGTAGCAGTAGCTATTACTATGTTTTGGTTAAAAACTTTACAACCATTAGAACAAAACACCACTTTATACCCTTTCTTTACCATGGCACTAACTGACAACAAATTGGTTGTTAAATTAGGTACATAATGAACATCACTAATTGTCTTTGTTTGATGATTCTTCATTTGTACTTGAACCAACCCAAGTCCTGCCGTATAAAGTTTTTCACCGTTGGCTGTATTCACTTCTAGTTGTACATTACTAGAAAAATCACTCATAGTACTTTTATCACGACACATGTGCCCCGTAGCACCACTGTCTATGTACCACGAACCGCTTTCTATGCTAGCCGAGAGTGCAGTCAGAAGAGCGTCCTTGGATCCATCAGCTTTGCTTCGTTGTCCAGACTTCTTTTTGAACTTTGGGCAATCTTTGATGAAGTGTCCAACTTGCTTGCATTTGAAGCATCTCGGTTGCTTCTTCGCAGCAACCAAAGCAGTTCCTCCCTCCGACTTTTCCTCTCTCCGCAGATTTTCTTGTAAAAGCTTGCCTTTTACCATCTCGCTAGTCAGTTTCGTGTGAGTGTTCTCAATCGCCATGATGAAAGGATCGTACTCCGCTGTTAGACCGCTCAACATTAAAACAGCGACAAAATCGTCTTCTAGCGGTGATCCGATCTCGGTGAGTTGTTGTGATATCTCAGTGATTTTGTTCACGTATTGCTCCATATTTTCGCTTTCATTTAGTTTTGTTGCGAAAAGTGCTCGAAGTAATCCCAGTCTTCGACACAAGCCTCTGTCCTCGTAGGCTTTGTGTAGGTTATCCCACGCTTCCTTCGCCGACTTCGCATTCCTGATATGTGGAATCGCCGCTGGACTGACTGTCAAAGCAATTTTTGCGTGCGCTTTCTGGTCCTTTTTTATGTCCGTAATCGCGTCGTCCTGGATGCATTCCCATAAATCTTCGTGAATGAGCATCATTTTTATCATGAATTTCCACGATGTAAAATTCTCGATACCTCGCAACTTTTCGATGCCGAGAAGATTCCCCGCAGTCGACGTGGAACCCATAGTATTTACGATTATCTAAAACTTTTATTACAGATTTTACGATACTATTTTGCGTATTCTGGGCCCATAACCTAATAAAGAAGACTTTTATGTTATCACGTTTTTTATTCATGTGTAAGGATACCACAGTAGCGAGCAAGAGAGGACAAGATGGCGCTCGCATAAACCATAGAGGTCGCACACTGACATTTTATACTTATAAAGTAGGTTTACATTTACAACACCCAGCACCTAAACCTTAGCTTAATCAGCCGCCCACAGGAGAGACAACGTCAATACGTGTGGAGCTGACTAAGCTGCGGGTTTCCTCACGATGTTTTCCTTCACCGTTAATAATGATAATAGTAACCATTAAAATAATGCATTTATAGTATTTTCATTTATGTTCTATACGAAATTTACTTGAACAAAATGGACATGCCTCTGCCGCCCCCCTTAGACACCTTCAAAGGATCTGGAATACGTACTGACATTAAAAGATCTGGGAGAATGTCTACCGAGCCTTGGGCATACAGTCGTAATCCTGTTTACATTTACGAAATTTACTTGTCTTTGACCATGATGATACCTTGAAGAGCCTGCCTGGGGATTCAGACTTCAGCGGAACGCATTCGGGTCGGAATGCAACTGACAGCAACCAATCACAGTGCAGGAATTGATCCAAAACTGACGTTTCTTGGACTGTGATTGGCTGCGGTCGGTTGAACAGCTGACATATTCCGACCCGAATGCATTCCGCTGAAGTCTGAATCAAGGGCAGGGCAACAAACGGTTTGAGGCCTGTCTTTTTTTTACTTGGCTATTAATAAATAATAATAAATAATAAGCTCATTTATAATATTAGTTATTGCTTCAATAATCATTATTATAATATAATATGAGCTTTAATGTATAAGAAAAATTAAGAAAATATACAATATTATTTATATGAAACTAGAAACGCGCTCCTAATATATCTAATTTACAATAGTCTTCTTCTATAATCTAATTCGATGTTATCAACACTTAATTCATTTTTAATATCTCTAATGGCAGCTGATAACTCCAAATCACTAATTAATTAACAATTGATATACTTTAGTAGTGCCGCCCTAGATTTACCGATTAATACTAATTTTGATTTGACAAATCAGTATAAACGGATTTTATCATCATCCAGACTGACGTCACACATTGTTGGAATATTTTCCTTAAGTAAGTAAAAATTGGCATGGATAAAGGTTGTATCCCGGGGAAGGTGCATAGGCTACTTTTTATCCCGAAAAAATTCCGAGGGACCGTGGGTTTCACTGTGCGCAACTAGTATAGGATACCTTTTTCTTACCAGGCTACCCTTTCACCTTCCTGGTATCTTTCTGGTAGCCTCCATCATCAGGCACCTTCACATGGGTCTCGGGGCGAGGGTCAGGGTCTGCAGACAGTTCCGGTGATGAGTCCACTATGCCTTGAAGACGGTGGGTGTTGGTTTGACTTAATCTGTGGATGAATAAGAAATAACTATATCTTTTGCACGACTTATGTCCAAACTCTCAAAATTTCCAACTAGAATTAATAACCAACACGAATTTTGTTCAATATGACCTCTACGTTAAGGTCACATCAAATGTAACGTAAACAGGTTCACGACTGTATCCCCAAGGTGCGGTAGACATTCTCTCAGATCTTTTTATGTAACTTATTCCAGATCCTTTGAAGATGTCTAGGGGGGGTAGTCAGAGTCATGTCCAAATACATATTTGATACATGCCCACATCTTGAGAAAAATAAAATGTTTGGGCCCACGACCTTGCCGATCCGTGGCATCGCTCTAACCAACTGAGCTAACGGGCAACCGACGCATGAGTTGAAATTTATTGGGAGTACATACTATACATCATTGCTCTGTTTTTTTATATTTTTATGTTTTTATGTGTTGTATTTTTGGGATACATTTAAAAATCTTTAAAAGATAAGATTCAGAGACACAAATATTTATAGTCCAACCGCAGGCGGTAAAAGTTTTATCGCGGCGACAAAATTCGCTCGGCATAATCGCTCAGCGATACTCGCTCAGCGTTCAAAACTCACACCGAAAACTAGTTGGTCTCAATCCACGCTATTTTCTATCAGGAACACTTTCCAAAGTAGCATCCCACTCATATAATAAAGCTGAAAGGTTCGTGAGTTTGTTTAGATGTTTGGATATTTGGATGTTTGTATGTTTGTGTAAGGATCAGGCCCAAACGACGAAACAGTTTACAATGAAAGGTAAGGTGAAAGGTATAACTCCAGAATAGCATATAGGCTACTTTTTATCCCGAAAAACGTTCCAGAAAATCAAAAACTATGTAAAAGGACAACGGAAATATTGCATTAAAACTTTAGCAGTACTCTGTTTGACACAAAGAGCACTGCTCTAAGGTTGCCATGACAACCAATAACTTTCGACTTTTCAAAATGGCGATGTCACGTCGCGCTATTGCAAGTTAATAAAAAGCTTGAACATTGCCCTCACCTGACTTCTTCCACATCAGCCACCTTATCAATCAGACTGCGTATAATACTCTCTTTATGTTCTAACGCGAGCTGTGCACGTTCTCGTTCGCGTCGATGTGCGGCGTGCGCGTGCGCAGCTCGGCGCTCCTGCTCCAATATGCGCCTCTCCAGCTCTGAGAGGGAGCTGTATGCGCGGGACTTTACTACCTAGGAGGGAGGAAAAGCATCATCAAAATCATCATCATTTTTATTCTTGTGTATTTTTTTGTAGTTAGCCTATACTGTCCCACTGCTGGGCAAAGGCCTTCCCCGTCACCTTCCACACCTCGCGGTCTTCCGCGATTTTTACCCCAATCCTTCCGACTATGGGTTCCGTAGCCGAATGGTAAGGCACTCCGGTTTGAGGAGGGTAGTCTGACCGTTGCGGGTTTGAATCCCGTCAGAATCGAAAATTTTGATAAGACTTTTCATTTCATTTCTCAATCTTGTGTAGATAGATAGATAAACGATTTATTTGGCACACATAACATTTCAATACAGACACAAAAAAAAATACAAGTAACAAGTAGCATAGGTGTATTTATTTTAATGTTAATTTTATTTGTGAGAAAAAACAAATAAGTATTTGGTTGATTTGATTTGATTGATTTACTAAGTACCTATTAGCAAATGGCAGACTCTCACAACAGGGTAGCGATTCATACTTCATCGGGACGCAATCGGGACGAATCGGGCAGCTGTTCAACCGCAACCAATCGCAATGCAGAAAACGTCGGTTTGGATCAAATCCACGGAACGGATGTGTTCCGCTGAAATCGTTATGCTGGTCCCTTCTTTTTGTATCACTGTCTGCCTCGAAAAGGCTCATTTCGTGTCACATTTTATAACTTTTTAGATTCTTGCACTTTTTTTACTTCATGATGTTTTCCTTCACCGTTTGAGAGTTGCGTACGTTAGCATACTAGCATACAATACATTTTTAAAGACAGAAAAAGTCAAAGACTGTCCGGATTCGATCCCTCGACCTTAGGATCGGAAGGCGGGGTCGTTACCACTAGACCACCAGAACTTAAAAGTTTAGTGTAAAATTAGTATTGACCTTGATCTCGTTCTTGATCTTATCTAGAGCCTGTAGCGCGTGTTTGAGCGGCTCGTTGCGCGCGCGTCGCACGCTGCTGCGCACGCGCATCGCCCGCGCTGACGCCGCCTTCAGCCGCTGACGAAATATCACCGCGGCTTTTCGGTATAGCCTGAAAGTCAGATATTGCTCATAAAACAAATTGAAGACTCCATGGAAAAATACGAACTTGTCACTGACAGCCGACAGGGTTAAACACGAAGGCCCTTATTAATACACGTGGTGTAAAGTTACGCCGGGTGTAACTTAGGAGTGACCATAAAATTTTCGGAGTTTAAACCTGGCGTAACTTTACACCACGTTTATTAATAAGGGCCGAAGGGTACCAGAAATTCTCTACAAAATCGCATTCATAGATTAGTTTCGAAAACTAACAGCAGGTTTCTCGAACGCAAATCGTGAATGAATGAATGAAGCTTTAACATGAACTAATAATAAATAATAATAATAATAAATAACGCTGAACTTTTCACACAGCGTCATCTAGCCCCAAAGTAAGCAGAGCTTGTGTTATGGGTACTAGATGACTGATATACTACTTATATACTTTTTGTTTGTAAATATATTATACATAGAAACACCCAGACCCGGGACAAATATCTGTAGGTCTTACAAACATTTGTCCCGCGGCGGGGATCGAACCCGCAACCTTCTGCGTCGCAGGCGGACCTTCGCCCACTGCGCCACAGAGGTCGTCTCTAATCATTATAATCTCTTGACAGTGTCAAATGGCTTGCAACTTCACTTGATTTCACTTATTTTAAACAATGTGTCTGTCACTTGAATAAAGATTTGACAAGTGTTCGAATAACCGGCTGTCAGCTACAAATTCATATACCCTGGAGTGTATAATTGGTATTTAAAAGACAGAAAGGCCTAAATAGCTTTAAAAGCCATACCCAAGTACTTATTTGGATTTATGCCTCTGACTACCCCCTTAGACATCTTCAAAGGATCTGAGGAACACATAAAAAGATCTGCCTAGTGATTCAGACTTCAGCGGAACGCATTCGGATCGGAATAGGTCAGCTGTTCAACCGACAACCAATCACAATGCAGGAATTAATCCAAAACTGACGTTCCTTGCACTGTGATTGATCGGTTGAACAGCTGACCTATTACGATCCGAATGCGTTCCGCTGAAATCTGAATCAAGGGCCTGAAAGTATTGAATTGTATTACCTGACATTCTTCAAAGCCTTCTCCAACTCCTCTTTGCTGGTCTGCAACTCCTGGCAGACCTTGGTAAGCTTCTCCTCCAAAACCTTCAGTTGTTCCTGAGCTTTTGTGAGCAATTCCGCTTTTCTTTCCGCTTCCATTCCATATTGGTGTTTAAGCTCTTCCAGTAATCTGTTGGGAATATAATAATTAACTTTCTTCTCGTGCATGCTTAGTCGTTCTTGATAGATCGTCAAAGTTAAGCAACGTTCTAAATGGTCTGTAAGTGGATGGGTGGCCGCCGGTGGCATTTTCATCTGAGCGCTTCCGTGCTTCGGAGGGCAGGTTGACATGATGGAGGCCTTAAGGCGGCCTAAAAACTCCTTCACCATTGTTGGCCACTGATTCATACGAACATACTTACTTAGGGGATATACAACACTAATGATTCAAAACTTTTGATAACCATGATAGTTTAAAAAAAAACAGTGGCACTCCGGGAGTGCCGAAAGAATTGAAAACTTGAACAATTAAGTTTATTTTTTTAATCGTCTAGAAATATTTTATTGTGCAGGAAATACTTTTAAATGAAGTGTTTTATAACAAAAATTACAACGCTGAAGCTGTTTGCGAGTGACGGGGCGCGCGGCGGGAAACGCCGATAGACCCGAAGTTTGTCGAACATTGCCGAATGGTAACAGTTACATGCCGAATAGTGTCCGCGAAATCGATGTCAATTTTGTTTGACTGGCTCCCCACTGGAGCTTAGCTAGTTTTAAGATAGATCACCTAAAAGAATACTCGGCCCCAAGCCTTGTTTGTTGCCCATTGGTCGCTAACGAACAGGAGTAAAATTAGTTTTAAGACTATTTTAAGTGATCCCAGCGGTCCTACTGAATAAATGCTTCTTGACTTTGATGATTTTTTCCATCTCAAAAATGCCCAACGCGCCTAAAGAAGTTTTCGGTTTAAAAGTTATAGAAGGAAATACCGTTTACAATGGTCCAGTCTCCTCTCATGTAGATCAGCGGGTACAGTCCTAGACCTCAGCAGGTCGAACTGTGCCAACTTCCCCTCGGCTGCTTCTAGAGCATTCTTTACGGAGAAGTACTCGCGATGTACTGTCTCGTAGTCACGCATCATGGCTGCCACTGGAATGATTAATTACGTTGACTTCTTTCGCCATTTTTGAAGGAGCTTGTGGCTCTGCTATTTTATTTCGTTTTCTCGTGTTTTACTAGGTTTTATTATGTAATTTCGGTGGCATTTTACTAATTAAGCCTTGGATATGTAACAGGAGATTTGGTAAATGGAATGGGGGAGTATTCAAGAAGTTTTCTCATTTGAGTTTTGAAATGACAAGCCGCCATGTTTTTTCAAAATCAAATTGACGTGACATAATACATATTTGAAGTGAAGTGAAACAGTTGCCATTATTAAAAAGAAGAAGAAGGAATACAAAGATGAAGAAGAAGAAACCAAGAAGTGAAGTGAAACCAGTTAAGATGTTACTGATTGGGCGGTATACTCGTAGTCGTTTAGCGACAAAGCCCTTTTCTTTTTTGTACATGTAAATAAAAAAATGCGTATTAAAACTAAAAAGAACACTGACTTCAATGTGGCTTAGGGCGTCAAGTGAGAATGAGGTTTTGGAAACCATCCATCTCTCAGGAAATGTTGCCTTGTCCTAGGGTGCAATCTTTATTTATGCCTCTCATCAAAATCTGTTCAGCAGTTGAGACAGTATTTTTGACAGTTTTCATTTTCTAGGTCTAGATTTTTAGGTCGTCAAAAAAAAGTATCCATCTACAATTTCAAATAATAAGTCGCAACAATAATTAGATTTTGCCAGAAATGAAAATGTACATTTTATACCTAGAAATCATTACAGATTATACAAATACTTGGAATCGAACCCGCAACCTTCACCCATTGCGCTACTTACTCTTATCTTCATACAATTCATAAACTTCCTTCAATTTCGTCTCAGCGCGTTCTGCCCTCTCAACCAACGTAGCTTTCTCAATATCAGCCGTCTCTTTCTCGACTGTACTCTTCTTATAGCTCTGTCTCGCTCTAACCAACTCATCTTCCAATGCGTTGACTCTTTCGCTCAGCGTTTTGTTCTCTGTCACTATTTGTTTAGACTTTTTGTTCATGTTTTCGAATTGTTTTTCATAATCGTTTATTAAGGAGTCTTTTTCTTGGAGATTTTCTTGATAGGCGTCGAATAAGGGAGCTGGAATTATAGATTTAAAAGTTTCATTTTATTTGGAGAACAAAAAAACAGACCGTAGTGTGGTCGTTGGGAATTTGTATTCCCAACGACCCCATTGACTTGAGCAGTGGGGTCGTTGGGACTTTCTATTCCTTTTTATTTCCTACTAGTGAGTAGGCTAGTGGGATCGCTGGGAATTTGTATTCTTAACGACCCCACTGACTTGAGCAGTAGGGTCGTTGGGACTTTTTATACCCAACTTTCCTACTAGTGGGGAGACTTTTTATTCCCAACTACCCCACAAATGGAGAGGCCAGTGGGGTAGTAGGGAATAAACCATTTATTTCGTAAAGGCAGGTAGTTCGTATGAGTCAGTGGCCAACACTGGTGACGGAGTTTTTAGGCCGCCTTAAGGCCTCCGTCATGGCTTAACGGCCGACAATTTAACGTGCCCTCTCAGTTGAAAATGGCACCCATTTAAGAAATGGTAAAGGCAATTTTAAGTAGGATATAAATACTAACCTAAAGCCTGTGCACTCAACAACCCTGATAGGTCGACCATTCGAGAGGTTTGGTGTTCATCACCAGTCTTTGTGTGTCCATCTTCGGCTGATGCAGCATCTAAAAAAAAACTGCTATGTAAGCATTGAGCTGCTTGAGTAAACACAGTTTTACATAAGAGTTCAATGTATAAAGGGTGTAAAAAGACGTCTACCGAAGCCGAAAGAGGTAAGTACAGCATCCCAACACACAACCAAATCCAAAAGGATTTTCCGAAAAAATCATTGTATCCGAAGAAAACCGACCTCGCACAGCTGTACTGGGCGTATGTACTGAGCGCGTTTTTATACGTAGATTGCTGGATTTTGAGTTTTAATCGTTTTTTTTCTTTTATAAATGCAATTATTAGGTAGGTATGGTCTTATTATGTTGTACTAGTAGTAAATAACTAGAAATTAAAATAAAATGATGTTGCTAAGTAAAAAAATTTTTTGCGTTTTTTTTTCACTAAATATGTTCAGAATCATGGTCTGATTGAAACCGGTTTTCGGTAGCAGTCTTTTTACACCCTGTATGTAGCGACCCCTACCCGATATCGCCACGACTACAAGGAGTACAGTCAGCAACGAAAGTCGATTAACAGTTGGACTTTTTCAATGGCTTTTGTTTTCGAAAACCAAAAAAGAAAACTTTTCTTAGGTAATTAATGTAAGGTATCTATAAATATAGGCCAATGGTATTTAATCACAATAATTTGTTCTGTGTGGCCTGAAATAAATGGTTATTTATTTAAATTATTATTGACGACCTCTGTGGCGCAGTGGGCGAAGGTCCGCCTGCGACGCAGAAGGTTGCGGGTTCGATCCCCGCCGCGGGACAAAAATGTTTCTGTGTACAATATGTATGTATTTACAAACAAAAAGTAACAAGATTTATTTACAGAAACTAAGCTACTACATATTTACATATATTTACAAAATACAACAGGATTAGTCAAGCTATCTAAGGATCGTTAGAAACGATCTATAGATAGCTAGATATAACAAAAACGATACAGATAGAACAAAAAGTATATAAGTAGTTTATCAGTCATTCTAGTACCCATAACACAAGCTCTGCTTACTATGGGGCTAGATGATGCTGTGTCTAGCATTATTTATTTTTGATTTATTTTATTATGAACCAAGACTTTATCTTCAAATATTAGTAAAAAATTGGTTGTCTGTAAAGTCGGTTTACTGACGATAGTTGAACGTGACAACGCAAAGGCCGATTGTGCTTCTTTGTCGCTCGTTCCGCGCTCTCGCTTGCACTTCAAGCCTTACATGGAACGCCTCAGAGCGAGGTAACGCCGCATGACGTCATGTTTTTTCGTGCGTGCAGCCGGCTCTATCGAATTATAAGACGTAGTCACGTCAAAATGTTGGTCGTTATGTTACGGATTTTGGAAATATTCAGATTTGCGAAACATAAAATGTTGATCGACTTTCATTGCTGACTGTACCTACTTCATTAGGCAATATAATTGACCGTCTAGCTGCTTATTACAAAAACGTAAAATCTTGTGTGAAATGTCTAAACAAAACTGTTACCACAATAAAGCGTTCTATGTACGAGTATTTAATGATCGTTTTTCAAGGGACAGTTTTTTGTTAGACTTGATATAAACTCAGCTCTTTTTTTTTTTTTTTTTTAATTAAATAGGTCAGCATTTGACCTCCCTCTGCCTGATGTTAAGCAGGAGTGAGGTCTAAGATGGAGCATGCTTTCCTAGAAGGAACCTATTTACTCTTGATTTAAAGACCCCTATATTGTACTTTTCGGGAAATACGGTACCCGGCAATGAGTTCCACAGTTTGGCAGTGCGTATGAAAAAAGTGGACTCAAAACGCTTTGTACGAACTCTGGGAATATCAACCATGTACAAGTGGCGTCTTTCGGGGAACCTGTTGGTCCGATAAAAGAATGGGGATGGCGGAACTAAATTATGGAGCTCTTGTGCACACTCTCCGAAATGCAGTCGATGAAAGACCGATAGACACGCGACTCTACGGCGATGCTCAAGGCTTTGAAGCCGAGACTCGACCAGGGTATCATCACCTATTAGCCTTCATTTTCTTGTAATAAGCCCCCTAGAGTCTAGTGGGCTCACCAATAAAAACTAGTTTTCCCGAAGTTCCACCAGATTTACGCATTGCATAGATAAACCTTGCATAAATTCAGAATATGTCATAAATAATTTCTCACCAATAAACTAGGTGGAACTCTGATGAAACTATTTTTCGGATACGTCAAGATGCACGAATCGGCAACATCGCATCCAAAGAGAAACCTCTAAAAAAGTATCATTTTTGTCTATGACTACAGTTTATATTTGTCAAATTTGAAACTTCTTGATTTTGGCGGTGGCGGGAATTCGTATTGTGCTACAAAATTGTTTCAAATAATTAAAGATTGTTGCGAATTTATTTTAATATTTTGGATTTATCTTGAGAAAAAATGGCTAAGAGAGAGCGCTGTGTCAACTGGGAGAACGAGGAAAATCCACCTCCACGCGTATTCATATTGAGAGATCTACCAAACAATTCGTCCAAATACATCACACTGTTTTTAGTAAACCGAAATTTTAATCGAAACTGTTGATCGCTGTACAAATCAAAAGGATTTTCTCTTTTTTTATATACTTTTTCTTGTCTTTCTGGCTGCATGAAATTAATTATACAATTCACTCGTTCTACGTCTTCTATTGCCCTCAGTTCCATTTTTTAGTAATTTATTTTTTTCGCCTGTAATGTATGGAAAAGTAAACAAACAGTACCTAAATAGGTGCAATATGTATCTAGAACAAGTAAACAAAAACTCCTTGGTATGTGCGAGTAGAATATAATACGAACTCTTTGGTGTTACCAGAAAATATTTTTACATACATACTAACATGTATTCTGTGGTTACACTAGATTTATACTAGGGGGCAGGCTTGTGTAACTTCGAAATAGCGTTTGTATGAAAGAAATGTCATAGTTATGCAAGGTGTAACTTCATAATTGGTTTATTGGTGGTGATTTTGCTTATTCTGCAGTTGAACATTGGAAAAACTTTATTTCAGGTTTATTGGTGACGGGGTAGGTAAGTACCTTGATTCTTGACTCCTAAGCTGGCGTTGATGAGAGAATCCAGGTCACATCTATCTGCTTTAAAGGCGTCTCCCTGGTCACGCTTTATGTTAGAACGCAGCTTTTCTTGGTACCGAGATAATTGGACGTTCAGTCTGCGAATAGTTTGAAGTTAAAACAAAATACAGTTCTTCCAACGGATCTAGGCATTCGTGAAGTTAGCCGTTTGTCTGCGCAGTGACCGCTTTTTCATACAAAATTTTGTTCTGCGCAGACAAACGGCTAACTTCACGAATGCCTAGATCCGTTGGAAGAACTGTACAAAACTGAGACCATTTGAATTTCACCAGCAATAACGCGCTTGGCTAAACTTGGTTAAAACTGACAAAATAGGTCCATTTAGCTGGATTCGAACCCACAACCGGCGACCTCAGGATCGGAAGGCCAATAAACCATCTCGAGATAGCTTACCTGTATAAGACATCCTTCATAGCTTGCATATCCCTTTGCAGTCGCGCGTTATGCTCCCGCGCCTGGCTTAGTATGATTTGACGGCTACTGCAGCTCATACAAACCTCTACGAGAGGTATGGCTTGAGTTGAATGATCTGTTAAAAATATAATAAACTATTACTACTAAAAATAAAATAACATAAGTAGGTAGGTACTTGAAAACCTATAGGTAAAAAGAATCGAAAACTCTAAGCAAAAATCTCCAATAACTTTTCAAAACTCAAAACGATCTCGAGCTCCGCCTGTAGTAGAAACGCCACCTAGGAGAAAAAAGTAAAAAGCAGTTTTGACCTCGGAGATATAGATGGCGTTCTAACCAAAGCCAAGGAAAAAGTATTTTAATATCAAACAAATCTTAACTTCGGATGTATTGATGAGAGGAAATATACATGTTTATCATTAATTTTAAAATCATTTTACATTACATGCAAAATAAAAAACTGCAGTGCAAAAACATAGAGCAAAAAGTGTCTCAGACGGTCACCCATCATCTTTATGACCTCGCCCAACGTCGCTCAACTTTTTTCCCCCATATAAACTTGCAACCCTTATGATTATTAAAAGAAAAAAGTAGCCTATGTCCGACCCTGGGGTATAATCTTTATCCATGCCAAATTTCAGCTTAATCTGTTCAGCGGTTTGGGCTTGAACAGGTACTTTCACATTTATAGTATTTTTTTTCTTTTCGATTCTTTTTATAGGTTTTCAAGTACCTACTTAGGTATGTTATTTTGCAGACGAAGTCGCGGGTACCAGCTAGTCTTATCATAATCTCATTAAAACCATGGTATAATACGCACAACAAATCTTTGTCTCTCTGAAGTTAGGTGCACTATACGATTGCGCATTATACAAATTCAGATTACCATCCCTTGGTAGAGTAAGCGAGATAGCACGACGCAACATACTAAGCGAGTGAGCGAGGCAGATATTGAACTCTGTCTTCGTTTTTTAGGCGTCATCAAAAATGGGTTCTGCCTAGCTACTTCAGAGAGACAAAGATTGGTTGTGCGTATTGTATAAATATTGGTCAAAATTAGTGTTGGACAAAATTCATCGTTTTACAGTACAAACCTCTATCAGGAACTTCGAATTTATTCACTCTTTCTTCTAACTCCCTCCTCTTCCCTTCCAACTCTCTATTCTTCTCCCTCTCCTCTCTGATCACTGTCTTGCACTCTTCTACGTACTAGAAGCACAAAATAAGCAAAAAAATGAGTTTAGATCGCCATTTCTTTTGGCTGACAACGCCATCTGTTGGTGAGTAGCAGAACAAATTTTGATACTAATTTGATAAAACTTAAAAAAATGTATTTTTTCTGGAGTTCCATTGAACAGCTCCTAACTCCATCATCAGAACAGCTCACTGTCACTCGTTATTGCATTGTCACCAAACACTCAAGTGTACCAAAATTCAGCTCAATCGGACAACGGGTCAAATTCTACTTGCAAGATTTGCCTGGTACAAACATAGAAACATTGCAAGTTATTATTAAGCTTGTAATAATAAGTAATATAGTCATTTTTGTATTAATGACGGGACGAGATCGCTTAAAGATTTCAGATTATATTCGAATATTACTTTACCTCGACGTTTCGATCGGGTTGCACCGACCGTGGTCACGAGGTAACTGAAGCAGCGGACGTCGTCATTCGTTTGTGAAGTACCCTCACTCATACAAAAATCCCGTCACTAATACAAAAATGATTTTAAATCGTGTGAGTTTAAAAATCACACGATTAAAATACCTTAGCGAGAGTTTCGTACTGTGCCCTTAGATTATCATTCTCATCGGCAAAGAGACGGTTATACTCCAGCACGCTTCGGAGCTTCTCTTTTAGCTTCGATATTAGACTGTCTTTCTCTGATAACTGCGAAATAGATGGGGATTTAATACAGCGCCATCTAGTTTCAAAAGTGTGTACTATGTAAACGGAAAATTCAACTGTATTACATTACGTACAATCGTTCTTTAGCTCTCTGAAGTAGCTGATCTAGGCATTCGTGAAGTTAGCCGTTTGTCTGCGCAGAACACAATTTTGTATGAAAAAGCGTTCACTGCGCAGACAAACGGCTAACTTCACGAATGCCTAGATCCGTTGGGCGAAGTTTACTCACCGCCACAATATTCTCCTCGCATCTATCCATGAGAGTATTAATGAGGTTCTCATACTTCTTGGTGAGCTTCCTCTTCTGGTCTCGCAGCAGGGACCGGTCTTTCTGACGTGGTGAGGTCACTGCTATGGCTTGGATGACGCGCTTGCGAGGTGGCTTAGATGGCTTATCTACAAATATAATAGAGGAAGCAAGATTTTAAATGATAACTTAACTAGTGTTGATGACTCATGAATGAATGAATGAATGAATGAGAATTATTTATTGTACACCTTAAACTATGAAACAAAATAGTTAAATAAAACAAATAATGACAATGTACAATGGGCGGCCTTATTGCTAATGAGCGATCTCTTTCAGGTAACCTTTGGATGCAGGGGAACTCGGTGAAAGAAGGATTTGTCAGGTGTATAATAAAAAGAAATGCATGATGTTCTAACTTGTATTTACTTTTAAGATGCAAAATAAACAATTTGAATTAAATACTAAAACCCTACTACATAGTCATGGGTAATAAATATTTGATTTAGTTTGACACAAATTATACTCAGCAATTGGTGGATGTGAATTAAGAACCTGGATGCCTACCGTGCTTGGAATTACTTGATTTATTTTACCTATTACATCTCTTGGGTCTTCATAAATCTGATTGTCGCTGCCATCAATCATTGATTCAGTCTTCTTCATGACTTCCTCCAGAATGTTCTGTTGATGCAAATAGATCCTTATTTATATCAAACATAAGAAGTTATTTGTACGTCAAAAACATTTAAAATAAAAATAATAGCGTTGCAATGTAACCAAGCAAAGGAGTGTTTCTACTGAGGTGGAGCAGCATAGAGAATCATACTTCAGCTGAACGCATCTGCGACCAAACATGAGATTCGTCCTAAGCTGACGTTTGCAGCACTGCGGTTGAAGAGAAGAACAATTTTGTCGGGGATGCGTTCCGCTGAAGTATGATTCAATTCAATTCAAAACGTTTTATGAATCAAACTTATTAAACTTTCGTGATTTGACAACATAAACAAGAACGTCAACAACGTCGGGACCAAATAAAACAAATACGTGATAAAAACCCGTTTTATGAATCGCTATGCTGAGTGGTTCTTAGAAGCTCATGAATTGACCAATCACACTTGTCGTGTCATCAGTCCTGTCGAACCAGTGTGGTGGAAAGAGGCTCCTTTTTTGCACTTTACACAATGTTTTCGAACTTTGTAGATACATGCAGGTTTCCTCACGATGTTTTCCTTCACTCTAGAGAGTAAGCTCTGCTTCGTTCAGATCCGCCTTAGTAGAAACGCACCCTAATCCTCTACCTGTCTCATGCTGTCCCTTAAAGTATTATCTTTCCTCTGCACGGAGACATCAAATAGCTTATGCTGTGACGAGAAGTTAGCCGTGAGTGTGCCTTTAAGTGGACTGCTGTGATACTTCAAGGTTTTGCCATGCGGAACCTGAAAAAACATTGTTTTTTTTTTATTTTGATGACAGAGTTCTCCGGCCTCCTATCAGGATTTAAGAACCTTGAAGCCCAACAATATAATAATATAATTTGTATTTTTTATATATACACCGAAGCGCCAGAAATCCCCTGCTCTCATCCATTTCCCTGCCCAAAGTCAATGGTATTTATTTAGGTACCATTTTGAGGTATTGAGCTCCTGCTTCCACTATTCTAGACCTATTCCCTGCATTGTTTTACCTTAGGCAGAAGATCATCCATCATCAACTTCCTCCACAGTAATTAAAGTTCACTTCCATTTCAATTATTTCTCAAAAGCTTTCTTTAGAGAAGAGTAAACGTCTTTGTTTCAAATGACTCCTGACTTCGGATTCCGTGACTTGGTATGTAATATGGATTTATGGGGTCACAAAACAAAGGGAAAAGTTAAATTAGGTCACCCGCTTCTCAGTCTTGCACGAAAATCTGGGTGACTATGTTATTGATAAAACTTTAGCTACAAAACTTAATAATGATTATTCCTTTGCTTCTAAAACTATTTCACTTTCCACGTCTTCTACTGTTAAATCTTTACAGCTCTTAGTTGACTTTCTTTATCCTCGACGGTTTTGAAGAAATATCAGGCAGGTTAATTTTTTACTTTTTGAGAAATCAAAAATGTAAACAAAACGGAAGAAGCAAAGCAAAGCAAAGCAAAGCATTGAAACTGTTTGACAAATTTGTTGCTATGACAACAATGCATGACAACAATGGCAATAACCACAGACAATATCAATAACCGAAGTCAGTGTTTCACCAAAAAAAAAATGCTTCTAATTTGGTAGAAAAATTTTCGTAGGAATATTTTGTAATTCCTATGAATATTTTTTCCATATATTCTGTAGAACCACTTACGGACCGATGAACATTGCTTTATTTCGACGATCTATCAAGAACGACTAAAGCAAGCTACACAACGAGCGTTTCATTTATGTTCTTTGTTAACAACAAATAAGCCAATTATTACCTTAGCTTAAGTAGAATAATTTTAATATAATTGACCTCACTTTTTTAAGTAGGTACTTTCAACGGATCTCGGAGAGTAGTCGTTTCAATGTAGCTGATGTGAAAGAGTAAGCTCATCGCTGATTTTTTTAAACCATTCAAAGTAGTTATTTTATAACGGGCCTGGGTCTCTTTAGCAGATAAAAGGGCTAAGAGACATGCCAGCAATAGCATACCCAATTTTCAGGATCTCTCAGTTTTATATATCAACCTGTGGGCGGTCTGTTCGCTCCTGAATTAGTTTATTCAGCTATCAAAAGAAGTGTTATCTTACAGACACTGTTTAGATAGTCTGGTATAAGACGTACCTAGGTAATAATAATATGCAGATGATTAGCCATTAGCCTGCATATTGAAGCATACAAAATAATAAATATTAAGTAGTACTTAATCATAAAATTAGATAGGTAGGTACTAAACTTGTTTTGTTTTCTCGTTATTTTTGTGCTTTTATTTATGTTCTGGAACGTAGTTCCTTTTCGACATGTACGGACGGTATCGGAGGGGGCTAGACGAAAAAATGTGTTCGATTTTTGCGTCACGAAAGATACATAGGTCCAAACGTCAGACTGCAAAGAGCGCAGTAACAAAACAGTCCAAAGATTGTTAGTACGGAAGAGCGTTTCTAGGATTTTATAATTTATATTATACTAATGCCACAGACAATATACTAGCTAATGCCAAAATTTGAAACTTCTTTCCAGCCGAGCGTTCCACGACACTCACGGAAGTACTTTATTATTATTTTTTGGTAGGAATTAGTTTCTTTGTTGGCAACTTGTTCCTGTCCTGAGCTTCTGCCACCTAGTTGTTTTATTGTGAACTGCTATGCTATTTGATTACTTTTGGTAGATGGCAGCACTAGTTCGTATCAAAACATATTATACGACCAAATTAAAATATAGCATACATCCATGTGTTTTTGTGAATTTGAGATACCATTTTGTTTAGTAGTGCAATAGAGAAATGCTCATGCGCGAAAACAGCTGAGCGATATCAGCGACATAGTGCGGCTGCTTTTCGAACTAATCAGTCGCATCATGTCTGCCCGCCGGCTCGGTGTATGACAATTTTGTGCATTGTTAACCTACAAAACAGTTTGTTATCACTACTCCGTTCTTTCGTTTTGGAGTTCTTATCGATAATCCTTGCATCAGCATCAGTAAAGCTTAGTTGCTACTGTTTTATTGTGACAACAGTAATCTAACTTTGTGTGCCTGACACTGAATACGCATTTCGCCGTATCCTTCATGAGCGTTATCGATTAATTTCTACAATGAACGTTACGTTTTGTTTACTTTTTCGTTTTGTGTAATATTTTCAATAAAAATGTCCGTGCTGTGCAATATTTGCCGCTAGTGTTGTGTGTGTGCATCGATTCAACTATGTGCGAGAGTTCGCGCGAGACTACTTGTTTTGGATGACAGAAAAATGGAATTTGAGAACGACTTTAGCTTGAAAGAATGGGCGAAGGACAAGCCTTTGTCCATTCTTCAGCTGGATCCGGCGGACCGTGCAGTTTTGAGGATAGCAGGTTTGTTAAATACCACGGAATTTTGTGAATTAAATTGTTCCCTCATCACCGGCATTTTACATGATTGAATCACGATTAACTCGTTTTTTGTAGTAATCGGGTCACGTTATCGTGCATGACGGCGCTGAGATTAATGTTTGCACAGTCCTGATAGTGTAGTGATAATACAAATACGAAAGCCTACTCGCCTAGTTTACCTTCCTTCCTAACGAATGTCCTAGGTACTGGGTTATTGCATTGCAGCGTGTCTTCTATTTACCACAGCGTCAGTTGTTTTCCCTTTGTAAAAAAAGTTAACCTACCTTCTACCTAAGCGAAACATAGTACATACCTACCTATACGAAATGGCTCGGAGTTAATTTGCTACTTAACAGCTGCTGCTCTCTCGAATAGGTCGTAGGTATTATACCTATTTGAACGTTAGATATTTTCAAAAAAGACATTCGTTAGAAAATGGAATTCAATTTGCAAGAAGATCAAGGTCAAATTTTTTACGCAGGTAAGGTTCGCAAACTCAGGCCGGTTTATCCATGTCTGTGCTGTTGCCATCCATTTGCGTGGAATAACCCCATCGTGTGACTTTCCCATGGCACGACTAGGCTAGTTAGGTAGCAGAGTTTTATTTTACTGTCGTGACCGCGAAACTTGAACAAAGAAAGAATAAGCGAAATTATCGTTGACAATAAAACGTTTGTAAGTAAATTATGCCTTGAGTAACTGTCTGTTTTCAATAAGTCGTGAACTACTAACATACCTACTCCATTTTGCAAATTAGATAAACTATAAGGTAGGTACCTACATTACCTACCTATGTAGTACTAGTACGTACAGTTCGCCCAACGGATCTAGGCATTCGTGATGTTAGCCGTTTGTCTGCGCAAAGAGCGTTCTTTGCGCAGACAAACGGCTAACTTCACGAATGCCTAGATACGTTGGGCGAAGTGTAGGTACCTACCTAGGTGATTAAAGTCACCAATGAACAAAACGCCAAGCTACACATCCACAACGTAGTGTGTGATACTCGTAGGTACTACGTTGTAGCGTTGTTGTAAGTCTACCTGCGTGCTGTCATATCCACCAAATAAAAAAACAGTCCTGCAATTTTGAAAGTTGTGCGCAATTAAAAACTCATTGTGAACCATAGAGGCTATTTTGTCTGTGTTGTGAACGTATTTACTTATTAGTTAAGGGTCCCCTAAACCCTAGAGCAGGTGAGCGTAAAATAACAGTTTCTGCATCGTTTTACAACGAAATCTGTCTTCTCTGTCTATCCCATGACTAAGAATACGACTGCACTCGTCATACAACCACCCCGAGTGCCTGTGGCATGTCTAATCTACTGACAATTCGAAGGTTGCAAATTCAAACCCGGCCATGCATCAGTGCCTTTGGGTTTCGTGAAAAAATGCGCAATAACAAGAAATCTAAAAACAAATAGGATCACCACTTTATGCTTCCGTGTTTCGAAAGGTACGATAAATTGTCGGTCCCGGCTTAAAAGTCATAACGGAGGTCATACAAACTTACTGCTGCTTATTACAACGTTAAACCTTAGTTGAACCCCATGTTGACACATGTCAAAACAAAAACAAAACTGTTACCACAAAAAAGCGTTCTATGGACGAGTATTTGAAGATCGTTTTTCTAGGGACAGTTTTTTATTAGTCTTAGTCTAAACTCGGTTGATTTTCTTGTAATAAGACGGACTAGGTTCAATGGTGTATGTTAGTGGTAATAACTAAGTTCAGAGCGGTCTGATAAGCAGGTATCTGTCAGAACCCAGAACTACTTTCGGAAGACGTTAAAATTCATTTACCAAAGTTGATTACCGCACAAACTTACATAGGTCTTCCTACCTATAAATTTAATGCCTAATTAACCTTGAAAGTTCGTAGATAGTCTTTTTATCAGGTACACTCAACATCAAAAGTAAAATTATTATCTTCAAGGAAGAGACTAAGTGGTTGGAAGACACTGCAAGCAGGCGCTGGCGCGAAGTATCATACGTTCCTGTCCGCGCGATATGACCCACACTACTGTTATTAAAAAAAGTACGTGAGTGTCGTGAAACCTCCGTGGAACACTCGGTTAGAACGAAGTTTCAACTTTGACATTTGGCATTTGTCAAATATTAAAATCGTAGAAACGCTCTTCCGTACTAACAATGCAATAATCTATGGACTCTTCGCACTGTGACGTTTTGACCTATGTATGTGTCGTGACGGTAAAATGGAACGCTTTTATCCTCGATACCGTTCGAAAAGGAACTTCATTCCAAAAAACAATGAATTTACATCGTTTGACATAAAAAGAATACATTTACTATACAACATTACATAAGTACCGCTTTGTGTGTTCCTATAAAAAGACTTCCGGATGATTCAGCGATGTGCAAACTTGTCTAACTAATACTAATAGCCTGTTGAGGGTGACGACCGCTGGGCCTAGAATATGGCTGATAAGAATAACACTACATACCTCCTACTTATAATGATAACGCTCTAGCCGTTTTCAGCCACGGCGATCGATTTCTTCTGGACACTTGGACAGGCATATGTCGTGTTGGTCGAATGGGGTTGTTTCCGACTTTCAATCTGAAGGTTCGAATCCCCCGGCCGTGCATCAATGGATTTTTCGTTTTGTAAAATTTATATGCGCATTAACACGAGCTCTTAACGGCGAAGGAAAACATCGTCAGGAAACCCGCAGCTTAGACAGCTCCACACGTAAAGGGCAAGCCTATTCCATCTCAATGTCCCAAGCACTACAGCGTCCCGTTAAGTGTAGGCATGGATTGTGAAGTCGTTGATTTGTCCTTTGGTGCGCTCTTTTGTGACTTGAATTCACTATTTTTTTATGCCCAGTAAGTAAATATTTTATCACCCAACAATACACTGTTCAGGACCTCTATGACGGCCAAACCTAGAACCCAGTACTCCGAACCGACATAATTGGTCCTTGAGGTCCACAATCATTACTTCAGTCGTGGTTTTGTGTCATTTGTGGTGGCCCTGATCCCACACTAAGATTCTCTGTATCATGGGTACCTATCAGTTCTTCCAACGGATCTAGGCATTCGTGAAGCCGTTTGTCTGCGCAGAACACTATTGTGTATGAAAAATCGGTCACTGCGCAGACAAAAGGCTAACTTCACGAATGTCTAGATCCGTTGGGCGAACTGTACCTACTAATCAAAACTAAAGAAGGTTCCTTTGTGACGAAATACCTAACGATTACTGTACCGCCCGCACTGATAAGAGCCGATTTTAATCTGATCACAAAATATGGAGGTTAGACAAAGTTCAAGGTGGCCTATAATGTTTTACTGCAACGTAGAATAAATTTCTTGTTTTATTTTCGAAAACTGAAAATGATTTTCAACAAATATGTTACATTACACGAACTTAATTGTTTCGCTGTTTGACGTTCATATAATTTCGACTTCCACTCAAGGCCTATCTGAAGAAAATTGAATAATCCCATACAACTGCATCAAGATTTCCTTCCCACAGAATTACATTTCCTATCTCCATCTCGTTCATACATCATGCCTCTCACACGAAAACAATGCTGGCCTTCATCCCGTGCAACTTAATGCAACCCTTTGTTCTAAAATTAAAATTGAATTCCTTGACGCTACAATTATTTTTTTCTGATGACCTCTGTGGCGCATTGGGCGAAGGTCCGCCTCCGACGCAGAAGGTTGCGGGTTCGATCCCCGCCGCGGGACAAATGTTTGTATGACCTACAGATATTTGTCCCGGGTCTGGGTGTTTCTATGTATAATATACATGTATTTACAAACAAAAAGTATATAAGTAGTTTATCAGTCATTCTAGTACCCATAACACAAGCTCTGCTTACTTTGGGGCTAGATGATGCTGAGTGAAAAGTCCAGCGTTATTTATTTGCTACTTGTTTTAGAATGGTTTCATAAAACCTGGTAGTTTTTTTTTACAACCAATTACTTTAGCGAGTAAAAATGTAGTTCTTTATAATACGTTTTACCTACTACTGTTTTGACGTGATAAATTGTAGGCCCAACCTGTTAGACCAGTTTTAGCACAACTTAAATGATTACTCAGAAAATAATTACTCATTCTAACTATTGCTGAATGTACGTGAGAAAGCTACAAAAATATAAAGTATGCTTAACCAGTTTTGATGCGAATACAGATCACGATAGATTCAGTTCATAGAGCTCGTTCGAACCTCGATTTGAATGTCAACGGAATAAACTTTGAAATAATTTACGACATCCGTTGCAATATCTGATCTGATAAATAAAATACGAGGTATTTAAAATATTAATAAATGATGTCAAAGAAGATTTATTGGAATCTTGAAAAGTACTTCGATGATTTGTGTGCGTAGAGGACGAGGTCGAGTCGAGACTCAAGGTAAGTTTGATTCCGGCGGGACAAATGACTTGACCTGTCGGATCAGTTCCGAAGCTGTGAATGTTTCTGATGCCTACATAGAGATGAAAACTTGAACAGTACTTGACTTTAGTAAACGAGGGCGAATCGTCCTGTCGACGAACAGTCCATTGATGAATCGGTTATCGGAGAACGGTTGCGGAATCCGAAACTCAGGGTTAGTTTGATTCCGACGGGAAAAGTGCATTGATCTGTAGATCAGTTCCGAAGCTGAGTGTTGGAATAACATAGTGCTCGTAGTTTTTGATGCCTACTTAGTTTAACCTAGGGTGAAATTGGGATTTTGTATGTGACTGTCTTCGATCAACAATAGTGACTGTGTATAAAAAAGTATTTCCGTCTTGTCATTGGTTGGAATAGAAGGTTTCCATTGCCACATCCACAGAACTACGTATTAGATTGTTAAGATCGTCCCTAGTCTTAGCCCCTAGAGACGTTTTATGTGGTCATCGAATGATTGCCGACTGATTCAGAGCTAAATTATACTAGCTCTGAATCAGTCGGCAACTTCTATCTTCACTATGGTTGGTACAGTTCTAGCCAGTATTCTTTTTCTAAAAGAAAAACCATTCAGGCGAAGACAGTCGATATGAAGCGCAACCCCAAAACAAAGTATCGATTTCACAGTTTAACTTCCCTATCGTTATACTCCTATAAGTAGTGAAATTCCCCTATTTCCATGAAACCAAACAAATGTTCCTAAAGGGCCCGTAGTCCCGCTTAGCCACTTAAACGCAATAATCGTAAAACAAAAGGTGACATGTAAGTCAAATTTTACTGCCTAACTAAAGAGGATGTCACTAATTTCGGAGTTCGTTCACCTAAGTTCTATCCGTTGAATTTAATTGTCCATTTCTTAGTCTCTAAACGTGCTATATGAGACAATTAGCGTCCCATAAGCGTAAGCGAGTAAGAGAGAGTCTAGTAATAGATGTATTGGCCTAAGTTTTTTATATAAGACGGAAAACCCTCGGCTTAGTCAGCTCCACACACAACTACCCTCACCTGTATCATAGTAAGTTCGAATGAGTAAGTGGCTAGCCTTTACTCGTCGGGGTCTACTTAAAACGCTTTGAACTAACTGGTTCGAAAGAACAGTGATATGTAAGATACGACAAGCAGGGGAAATGGCCAACTCTGGTACCGAAATTTTAAAGCTTCCTCTACGGCCATCCTAGGTTGTTTAAAAAGGTTTTATACTGAAGGCGGAAAGTAATCTATTTAGCTTTGAACTGCGAAACTAAAGTACGTCTAATAGTGGCTGTGTTTGCGCTTAGAGGCGTGGGTGCCACGAATGTACAATCGATAAGAGCATTGGCTGACCTTTGACGTGGGGGTTTCCCTGGTATGCCCACGTTCCCTATTTTTACACGCGATGTACATACCTATTACTGATAAGCGCTTGAAAGTTACATTTTACTGGATTACCCGTGTTCATCAGTTCTGTCTCCTTTGCTATAGGTACTGCAAGTGTCTGAGCTGTAAGGCCAGGTACAGTTGTCTCACAAAGTCTAAATTGTGTGTGTATATGCAATGCACGTTGTTTATGTGTGCGTAAACTCGCAAACGCTCCATGGACGAATGAGCGAATTATAAAAAAATTAAAAAAAACTACTAATCGAACTGAATGATTGCCTGAACAGATTTTCATGTAACTACTGCTCTTTAGAGATTAGTTGTTATCTTGTCCGCGCGTTCTGGTCACACTACAGATTAGGATACACCGTGTGTGTTAATATGTGCTTTATTTCCATGTATTTAGTATGAATGAATGGAATAGGAAGTCGCCCGCGCCCGACGCCATTTAGATGTGGCCTGCGCCTATGGCGGAAGCCTAGCGTTTCATACGTTTGATACTTCACGCCCGCGCCCGCTCGTAGTATGGACAACCCAGTCATATCATTTTGACTCCTGACCTTTCAAATGAAAAAACTTCGAATTCTGGCGCTAAAAAGGTTCTATATTATCATCGTGTATGCAAGTCGTTGAACCCAGTCCCCCTAGCTCGGTATACCAATTGGACGGTAATAGAAGTAATTCTCATTTTGACACCTGACTGCATGAGTTATAACGACATAATGTTTCATGTCAGAATAACAAAACAGACAGCGTTGTTGGTAACCCACTATTGCCCAAGTCTCAATAGTTTGGAAAATATTTTATTCTGTTAATTTATCTTTTCATATTCCAGGTCCTGTTCAAATCCCTGAAGAAATCCTGCTTCCATCCTGTAAACCACCAGTCCTGGCTCTCCCACATCCTCAAATCCTCAAAAAGAAATTGTATTATAGTACTTATTTGTACAGTTATCATAAAGTTTTGTTCGTTTTTGGTTGACTACAATCCTCGATAACTTTGTGATAGTTCAATATAAAAAAAAACTGACCATTACATTATCATCTTCTGCATCTGCTGCAACTGTTCACAAAATAGCGGTTTATAGATTTCACGCTTTAAATTTATGTGAAATTAGCTTTTCTACCAACAATAATACATTAGACAACACACTTGACAGACAGACAGCTTATGATTTTAATATATAAATTAAAAAATAACCATACCATAAGTACTTGTTGTACAAAGTTTTACTCATAATATTAAGAAAGGTTAGGCAATGGTTTTCCGCCGTCATCTTGAAGCCTTACGGCTGAACCAATTTTTATCAAACATTGTCATAAAAGATACAGCAAGTGCTACCACGTTACAGCTGGCAACGCTTGCGGTGAAAGGATATTTGTAACTACTTTAGCCATTACAAGTGCACAAAGCACAACACTGTAGTCTCAACATATTTACCAAAATAATCACCAACTCTGCCTTTGTTAAGTAAATAAGCAAGCTCGCTACCATTGTTTTAAATGTTTGCACGAAGCAAACTTCACTTCGGAGAATCGCAAAGGAACAGTCTGGCAAATGTAGAGAGAAATGCTTTGTTGTCAACATCTTGTTTTGAAATTGAGAAGTATGGGATGTTCATGATTCATGTTAAAACAATTACACATTTTTGATCCGAGAGCTGGCACATTTTTGGCTCAAAGAATCAGCATTGCCATCCAGCGTGGTAATGCCGCCAGTGTTTTGGGCACGATTCCGACTGACAGTGACCTGGATCAGTTGAGCTATCTATAGTTTCTAATGATTCTAAGGAAAATTTTGACAATTACAGAAAATGAAGACGGAGGCCTTTGCCTTACAGTGGGACAATATTAGCTAAAAATAAGTAACATGCCAAAATGAGGCTTAACCCAAAATACCAATAATCAATACCGTCTGGAACTACCAGAGCTACGAAGGCTAGGCGTGGGCTAGACTAGAATAGCAACGATCAATAGAAAGGAGTGAAAGGTCACGTTAACAGCCCCTATTATAAAATTGCAATCGGTTGTAGCTTCGATACTGACGGATTATCCACGTTCATCTGTGGCAATCTGGCATCCTTTAATGGGAGGAACTCTAGATATAGGTAAGTTAGTATAGTATTAGAGTAGTTATAGTTATACTAAGCACAACGGATCTGAAGTTAGGTGCAATAGACGATTGCGCAGGTTTGGTAGAGTAAGCGAGATAGCACGGTTTTAGGCGTCATCAAAAATGGGTTCTGCGCAGCTACTTCAGAGAGCTAAAGAACGATTGTGCGTATTATACATGATTTTGCCGTTGGGTGTCTTCAATCATAAAAAGACGCACGACAAGCTGTGACCCTGGCTAAATAAAAATCGTTTCCAGATTTTGATCTACAGCCTGATTTATTTCTAGCTTAGAACCTTATTATGCAATTTGGAATTTGTTTTTATCAAGCCGAAAAATTATAATTACTGTATTTATTTACACCTCAAATGTACTGAATTAGGTATATTTTTTATCTGTGTATAATTTGAGGTCCGATCTTGCCATGATTCTTTTGTTCTTTTAACGCGAGCTCTGCTACTTGTGCCCTCCGATACCGCAGCACATCCCCTACATCACGTGCGTTACGAGCATGGAACGTGTTAAAAAAAACTTAGGCCGTTACATCTATATTAGATGATTTATATAAAGTCAGGAGACAACCAATGCTCAACGGGACGCTGTAGTGCCTGGGACATTGAACGTGTTAAATGGCCTAATAATTCCGTACCTGTGCGTGGAAACACTGTTGTGTAGTAACGTCTACTGACTCAGACGCAGCTTTATAAGAATAAAATAATACGATACAAATTGAACTTGATCTTCAAGCATCTTTAATGCGTAGGAGTTTGGACTGACGCAAAGGTAAACAATCGTGAGGTCGCGGGTTCAAGGTCAGATCTGTCTTAATAGGCGTCTGCGTAACCACTCGCTTTTTTCTTATTGAAATCAATGGTTTGGTTTCATCGCTCTGGATAAAAAAAGGCCAAAACTAGTTTTAATTATTATTTATTTATTTTATTCTAATAAAAATCTAATAGACCAAGTGCGTGTCAAGCCACGTGCTGTTTTTTCAAGATTTTGACTTATTTACGAATCCAAGTTTGCTTTCTTGTTACTTCTTCTTGTCGTGTCACCAGTTCTTTCGAACCAGTGTGGTGTAATGATTATAAGTGCGCCTCTAAGAGGCTCCTTTCGTGCACTTGACACATGTTTTCGAACTTTCCTCACGATGTTTTCCTTCACCGTTTGAGAGTAATGGCATATTTGCTAGTATAGCATATACTTGTATCTAGGAATCAGTGAGCTAAACCGCGAATAGACGAACAGACAGGCGGACATTTCCTTGAATACTGCGGAACACTAATTTCAATAAAAATATTACTTTCGCATTGCGTCGCTCCTGCGCTAAAGCGTCATAGCTATTATTCATTGTGTCAAGTTCTTCACTGCACCTTGTGCAAACACGTAGTACCTAGTTAAAACCTTGATGTAAAATAGGTCGTTTTCTATTTACTTGAAAAATAAACACGCGAATGTAATATGGATCGTAGCGTGAATTTTCAAGTGCATCGTTTTCGTTCAAAAATGCCGTCGGAAAATTCGAGCAGAAATTCTTTGAGGAACAAACAAGTACAAAATACTTTCGGTTTTCAACTGAAACAAGTTATCATTAATAGCTTTACAAACTTAGTGAAAGTGTTTTTGAATGCGTGTATGTACTTTTAAAATTTAGAGTTTATTCGTAACGCTTAGACGCACTGTGCGCTTACACTTTGTATGGAAAGTGTTTAAATAATATTTACCTCTCTGCCAACTCGTGCATGCATATTGTAGTACCGACAAGTTTATTTTATTGTAAAATTATTTGTATTGTTTTTTCATAAATTAAATGCCTATTAGAGTATAAGGTAATTAAAAAACTTCAAGAATAAATGAAAGAAGTTTTTATACCTGATATTGGATAACGGCGTCAACACACAGTCTGTATTATTTGCATATGGAAATGTTGAAGGTCATTGTCGAGTCAAATTCTATCATGAATTGTCCTCTTTGTCCTCAAACACAGGCTGTCTCTGTTTTGCATTTTGTTTGACTCTTGTTTTTATTTTACTCAAAAACATTAACTGAATTACCGAAATAAAAGATATCATTCATCCGTGAACAATTTGGATATTAATTAATAGTACTTATCAAAGAACTAAGAAGTCATCATCATCTTCCGGCCCTTTTCCCACATTATGTGGGGTCGGCACAACATGTGTTCTTCTTCCATTCTCCTCTATCAGCTGTCATCTCAACACTCACTCCTTTCTTACTCATGTCATCCTTTACACAATCCATCCATCTGTTCTTTGGCCTACCTCTACTCGTAAATCCATCAACATTCATACCAAGCACTCTCCTAGTTACATGACCTAAGAACTAAGACGTCTGTCATAAACATACAAAGATCTAATAAACCATACAAAAGAATGTAATCAAGTTAAGGTAGCCATATTTAATAAAACTTATTACAAAAAACTTGATTGTGCCTACAAAGTTTTTATGTAAACTATGTCGACTTCACTGTAACTTTGTAATTGCACATTGCTAGGGTGATTATCGTCGCCATTACAACCTCTAATATTCATAAATTCAAGGCCATCCCGCCCAGCAAAATTACATCCACTGTTTTCTTACTTTCCATGCAGTCAATGGCCTGTTTCAACTCAGAGGCATAAACGCACAAGCAATTATAATTGAACAATTTATCGCCGACTTTATAACGACACTGCTAAACGAATTCGCTATATTGAGTTGGTCAACATTTTTCGTTTTGCTATATTTTTTGGTTTATCATTCACATCTTTGAATTCTTGACGTTTTCTTGTAATGTATAAGTATACTCTTAAGTAGTATACTACCTTTGTTAAACCCATGCAAAATAAATAAATCTGAATCTGTTACTGAATATTTTTCAACAATTTGGCTTCAAGGTTGGTATTGATAAAACTAGTAAAAGTCAACCAATATTCTGCTCTTAGCTTCTTCATTCCTCTTGTAATTGCCCGTCTGCAACACCATTAGATGCATCCACTATACTTTCACCATGAATGAGTCCAATAAACCATTGTTGTATCGTTATAATGAGATTGCAGCGAGCGATGCATGAAAATGCAGATTATTACGTTGAGAAATGGGAACGGATTTACAAAAAGGAAATTTAAAAATTTTGATTGTGACGACATGGATTCTGTGGCCGAATGGTAAGGCACTCCGGCGTTAGGAGGATCGTCTGATCGTTGCGGATTTGAATCCCGTCGGGATCGAAAATTTTGATAAGACTTCATTTCTCAATGAAATACCTAGTGTGGTTTAACACTATAAAAATATAAATAATAGGAAAATTAAATTGGTCTACACTGTAATAAGTTTTTGATTAAGCCATAGTTGAACCATTTAATACAAATAAGAAATAGTTTATGTACCATAACAAAAGTATAACATTTAGAAATGCTGGTACATCAGACAGTTACTAATGGTCCCCTACACTAGGCAAGCCTGTGTCGCGGGAGACCGGGAACAAAATATTTGCCAGTAAGTTAAACCACAAATAAACATTTAGATGTCAAAATTAAATATAAACATTCGAATTTAAAATGAATTTAATTATTTAATAAAACAATAAACGTGAACTATAGAGCGACATGAAGGTCAATAATGTCGACATTAATAAAAAAAAATTGTTCTTTTCAAATCAATTTATACTTTTGAGTAAGTAGTAGAAAATAAGTAAGAGTTTTCTATAAGTACTTTAAATATGATATAGTGACAAGCTTTTTATTTTCTTCTGAATTGAACTGTACCTCCGACTCTTTTGAAGTTTGATATCTTGTTATCACGAAAGCAATTCGTCTTTTCCGCTTTAAAACTGGAATATGTTTAAACTTATTAAGCTTTCGTGATTTGACGACATAATTAAATTTTGAATAAACGGGTTTTTATCACGTAGGTACTTGTTTTATTTGGTCCCGACGTTTCGAACGCGTTGCAGCGCTCGTGGTCACGGGAGAACTGGTGCAAGGCGAGTCAGTTTTTTCTATTTAGGGTAGGATCCAGATTTACCCTCAATTCGTCCTCAGAATCAGATAAGTACGTATAACAAGTACGTGATAAAAACCCGTTTATTCAAAATTTAATTATGGAATATGTTTATCCAAACATCCCCTAAATTCAATTGCAAGTTGCAGTAGTTGGTCCATGCTTCGTTGGTTTCAAATTCTACAAATATGTGAATTGAAAACCCCAAAATACTCGTTCAATAAGAACAGTCCTTAACGCCAACGTAATTTTGGAACATAAAATAACCTCCTTCGATGTTATCTGTATGTATAGCATTTGGTACAGTCACAAACTCACAACCACCATTTACTTTACAGGGAAAGCGATTGCCACCTAGCGTCGAAAGCACCCATTCAAAACGTCATCATTATGCACTTTATCAAAACACTTGACTATCTATACAAGTAAATCTCTCAACAACTATCTGTTCAACGAGTTATAAATAACTCAACACTTAAACATCAACACTTTCATACACATATTTTCTAAACACTTTGATGAAATTTTATACACTTACACATTTTTTTCTTAACACTTTTGGATGTTAAGCTTATTTTGATCACTCGTACACGAGTTGTCAAGCTACTTGTGAAAGCGGTGACAACCTAAATAAAGCAGACTGGCTAGGCGTCTGGATAACTGGCGCCTGTTCCTGTGACGTCATTGCCTTATTATCGAATGGTACACCACATACATTTCTCTTGATCGCAAAGGTGATCCCAGCGGTCCTACTGAATAAATGATTTATGACTCTCAATGATTTGAAGTTTAGGGTACGTACCATCAACTGAATTGTAAAGTTCTTCGAAATAGGTACAGTTCTTCCAACGGATCTAGGCATTCGTGAAGTTAGCCGTTTGTCTGCTGTCCCATAGTACAAGCTTTGCTTAGTTTGGGGCTAATGATGCTGTGTGAAAATGTCCAGAATTATTTATTTATTCAAGTTATGTAATTTAACTTTCAGTCTGTTATCGACATACTCTGCTAAACTATTTTAAATGATGTAACATTCATTGAATCACTGCTCACTGTACCATGAACCACAATTGCTTTCTTTGGAACAAAAACAAAACAGACTGTTTATCAATTCGTGTATAAAATTGACATAAACAATGCGTGCTAATCATTGACATCAAGGAGCTTTCTAGTCATGCATATACCCGTGAGAAACGAAGACCCAAGTCATTAGTTACTAATAAAACAGAAGATAGATAGATAGATAAAATATTTAATTTATTTGTTTTTTATATTTATTTATTATATATTTTATATTTTTTTATAATTTATTTTTTATATTTAAAATATTTGAAGGCTTAAGCCGTATGAATATGAGAAAAAAAAGCAAGAAATCTTCCTCATCATAGAACAGACCGCCAGAACGCGAATTTTCTTCAATTTTAGGATAAACTCAAAATCTTCAAAGGGTTCAAACATTTTTAGTCCTAACTCCTCACCCCACACACATAGGTAGCTGACAAAATGATGGAACTGCTGGGTTCACTTGACGTACACTTCGCTTAACGGTTCTAGATCCGTTGGGCGAAGTGTACTCCACTGAGACGGTGCTGAATACAGCTAAGGTTTTCACAATGCAGCATATGCATTGTAACTTGTGACTCCCTTTACTTAAAGATCAGAGATGCAGTTGTGCACGTGTCGAGTATCTTTCTCCTAAGTCACTACGAACTTTAATTAGTTCCTGGGGCCGTATTCCCGTTCTTATTTTCGTTCGTTTGATGAATATTCGGATGTTTCTTACTACGATTTCTAACTTGTAAGGGCAAATTTTTCGGCTTGGAAAATTTGATCCTAGGTTAGGACCGTGTTTGAAACGAACGAAAAAAGGAACGCGAATGCGGCCCCAGTTCTAAGCCTAATTAAGAGTAATTAATTAATGATTCAGCCTTCAGTACCAGCATGGAACAACATTCTAGTCGATGCAATGGCCTAGAATGGGCAATATTGCAAACAGTTTTTTAATACAAATTCAACTTTAAGCAGTTCCAAACAAATAGATGACAACCTATGACCACCTATGACCACCACTACAAAAAAAATATTTGTTGTGTCATAGGTTTTTTTAGGATTAAGATACGAGGATGGTCTTATCTTGTGTATAAAAAAACCGGCCAAGTGCGAGTCATACGCTCGCGCGCAAAGGGTTCCGTACCATCATCATCATCTTCCTGCCCTTTTCCCACATTATGTGGGGTCGGCACAACATGTGTTCTTCTTCCATTCTCCTCTATCAGGGTTCCGTACCGTTATCTATAAAAACGGCAAAAAAAAACACGGTTTTTTTTTGTATTTGTTGTTTTACCGGCAACAAAAATAAGTACCTACATCATCTGTGAAATTTTCAACTGTCTAACTATAACGGTTCATGAGATACAGCCTGGTGACAGACGGACAGACAGACAGACAACTCTTAGTAAGGAACTGCGAAGGAACAGGAGTAGAATCACCTAGTTTTAAGACGTTTCAAAGTGATCCCAGCGGTCCTACTGAATAAATGCTTTTTGACTTTGACTTTAGTAATGGGGTTCCCGTTTTACACATTGTGTATGGAACCCAAAAAACGTTTTTTTTTTCTCTCCTACTAAAGTTAAGGCTAACAGATAAAGAACAGTTACAAAGAGATTTCCATAGACAAGTCTGCAAGATCTCTAATTTCAAGGTAGACCATAATTTGCCACACTGCCCATACGTTTGGCTTCAACATCATCAAATTTAGTTTAGCATCATCTGATTTGGGCCTTTGCTTCCTCTAGGTGGTTTAAGTTTAATAAATAGTGATGTATTTTCTGGAATGACGTCGTCTAACTCGTCTTTTTTTCTGGTTGGTTGACCACTGAGTTGACTTCGATTTTAAACCGACTTCAAGAAAGGTGGAGGTTATAAATATAAACATCGTCAGGTTTGACACTTCATAAATTCATAAAAAGAACGTGTGCAATGTCACGAGACCCTGAACCAAGCATTGGTCAGTTCGCATTGCAGTCATTGACCCGCGATCCAAGTTAATCCAAGTGATTGGTGGATTACGTATCGAATCCTGAGACCGCGTGATTTGAATTTTAAAATTCGAACGCTATGTTTAACGGAACTCTAGGTTCGCGCCAAAAAACTCATTGCAACGCAAAGCAACTTGGCAAATTAAAATATTATTTTATTAAATTGGAGTAGGTCCTTCCAATCTCTCACTAAAAATCTAGTAGACCGTAGGTACTAATCTAACATATTTACATAAGTAATTTGCACAAACCTTATTTATGTAAGTACTAGCTGACCCGCGCGACAGCCGTTCACGCGTGATGTCGTGACCAAGGGATATAGGGATTCATTTTTCCGCGCAATTTTTTAATTTTTTTCTGTCATAAGAACCTTCTCGTGACAATAACAAACACAACAAACAAAAAAATAGTGAAATCGGTCCAGCCGTTCACGCGTGATGGCGTGACCAAGGGATATAGGGATTCATTTTTATATACTATACTAGCTGGTACCCGCGACTTCGTCAGCGAAATAACATACTTATTAGCAACGCCATCTATTGCATTTAACTGGAACTACCAACTCCCCATACAAACTTTCAACCCTTATTTCACGCCCTCCATGATTAATATAATAGATTTTTTCTGTCATAAGAACCTTCTCCTGACAATAACGAACACAACAAAAAAAAATTTAATGAAATCGGTCCAGGCGTTGTTGAGTTATGCGCTTACAAACACATTTTGCGATTCATTTTTATATTATAGATAGAGATACAGGGTTATTTGTAAAACACCGGTAACCTCTCCGATCTGTATTACTATCATCAAAACTTTTGTTCTATGACTTTTACAAAACATAATACATTACCTACCAAAAACAATGAACTAAAATAAATATGAATTTTTAAAAGTCATTGCCCAGCACCTAAACCATCCTCTCAGCTTGATCAACCGCCCACAGGAAAGACGACATCGATACGTGTGGAGCTGACTAAGCTGCGGGTTTCCTCACGATGTTTTCCTTCACCGTTAAGAGCTCGTGTTAAAGCGCATACCTATAATTTTTTAGTACAGAGTAGCAGAGTAGGTATAGGTAGTAAGTAACCTACGTTCATAATAATAGGAAGGTAAGTATTTCTTAGTTAATTTACATAAGTATAAAGCCTAAACCAAGTTTTATGATAGCAATAAAACGTGAATCCATTTAAATTACTTTACGCTAGTGACCATGAACTAAATAATGCCTCTTTGGAGCCTCTACAAACAAACTAACCTCCATACGTTAATGACACTGTTTTCTTAAAAAATATCGTCGAATTTAGAATTTATTAACGCGCTTAATATGTATGACTAGCTACTGCGCGCGGCTTCGCGTGGTACCAACATTTTTAATAGCCTAAATGCTATTCCAGGTCACTATCTTCGCCTATTCCAAGTTTCATCCAAATCGGTCCACTGGTTTAGGCGTGATTGAAATAATTATATAATGCTGGACTTTTTCACACCAGCATCATCTAGCCCCAAAGTAAGCAGAGCTTGTGTTATGGGTACTAGATGACTGATAAATAACATATTATACATAGAAACACCCAGACCCGAGATTAATATTTGCAGATCATACAAACATTTATCCCGCGGCGGGGATCGAACCCGCAACCTTCTGCGTCCCAAGTGGGTTTTCACCCACTGCGCCACAGTGGTCGTCAGATGACCTCATAATGCTTATGTTGGGTAGATCTATGGACATATGAACTTGTTACGTCTCCGTTCCAGTACATTTCGCGCGTTCAATAGCTAGTGCTACACGCTACACTAGTGATGTCACCAGGCGCACCTCACTAACCTGTTGTTTATTAACCGTGAGTTCGCGACAGGTGAACGTGACAAAATATGCGGACGAGCGACTTTGGGGCTTATTACAAGAAAATGAGCCGAGTTTAGACCAAGTCGTAACTAAAAAACTGTCCCTAGAAAAACGATCTTTAAATACTCGTATATAGAACGCTTTTTTGTGGTAACAGTTTTGTTTTGACATGTGTCAACATGGGGTTCAACCAGGGTTTTACGTTTTTATTATAAGCAGCTTTATGTTTAAAATTACTTGCTTTTATCTAAAGTTTGTTCTAAAAGGAACCTTTTCGTTTTGAAAAACCAGTTTTATGTCAAAAACGTAGTTTAGTGCTAAAAGTAAGTAAGTTCGTAGGAGTCAGTGGCCAACTCTGACGGAGTTTTTAGGCCGCCTTAAGGCCTCCGTCATGGCTTAACAACTTAAAAAGCCGGGACCGAAAATTTAACATGGCCTCCGAAGCACGGAAGCGCTCAGATGAAAATGCCACTGGCGGTCACCCATCCACTTACAGGCCGTTTCGAACGTTGCTTAACTTCGACGATCTATCAAGAACGACCACGAGCGCTTCAAGTTTAGTGCGTCCAAACATTACTATAAAAAGCTATATCAAAATTAAAAATATTTAAATTTGAATTCAGAATTGTAATTGGCGAGCATGTCCGTGTCCGGAACAAAACTTTAATAGCTTGATTGGGCGGTGCGAATTAATATCTTTGAACTTGTTTGAATTCATTGTCTATGGAGTTTTAAGCAAAACACAACGGTTTTTATTACAAGAAAATGAGCCGAGTTCAGACCAAGTCTAACTAAAAAACTGTCCCTAGAAAAACGATCTTTAAATACTTGTACATAGAACGCTTTTTTGTGGTAACAGTTTTGTTTTGACATGTGTCAACATGGGGTTCAACCAAGGTTTTACGTTTTTATAATAAGCAACGACAGCTTTGTAGTATCACATAATAAAGCAGTTCGTAATTAATTTTCATTACTCAAAGTCGCGTGTCTGCAAAACAGGAAAAATATACTAATTTTGTCTATTACCTAATGAGCAACTCCTATTTTAATAAAATATGTTTTGTTTGTGGACTTAATTAAGGCCATAACCTATTGCTATTGATCCCCGCCGCGGGACAAATGTTTGTGTGACCTACAGATATTTGTCTCGGGTCTGGGTGTTTCTATCTATAATATGTATGTATTTACAAACCAAAAGTATATAAGTAGTTTATCAGTCATCTAGTACCCATAACACAAGCTCTGCTTACTTTGGGGCTAGATGATGCTGTGTGAAAAAGTCCAGCATTATTTATTTATTATTTATTATTATTTATTGCAACAAAAAAATTTCAAAAAAAAAACTAAATACAGAAGGTTGAATGATTAATAGGATAACGCGCGCTCATCAATATCAAGGATAATTAAAAAATCTAATATAAATAGTTTAATGATTTTATCAATTACTTATAGTATATTAGATCTCTGTTGATTTACTGTTTGATTTTATTTCTCGCCTGCTCGCGTAAACCTGCGTAATCGTTTAGTGCACCTAACTTCAGAGAGCTAAAGATTGGTTGTGCGTACTGTACTATTTCTCTTATCTGCCAGTCTTGGAAAGCATCTTATCTGGCGCCATGTCAACTAGCTTAAAGATCGGTGTCCAAATGAACACGCCAATTAGAAACGTAATTGTGTTCTCGTTGCGATGGGAACGATTAGCCAATAAATTCCAAGTTTAATAGCTGCTTTGAAAAAAAAGCCGTGTTGGCCGAATGGGGTTGTACCTCAACTTTCAATCCGAAGGTTGTGGGTTCGAATCCCGGCCGTGCATCAATGGATTTTGCGTTTCGTAAAATGTATATGCGCTTTATCACGTGCTCTAAACGGTGAAGGAAAGCATCGTGAGGAAACCAGTTAGTGTTATAGGCGGCGATGGGCTTGCAACCTGTCACGTATGGAATACTAACTTCTGCAAGATGTGGGCATGTATCAAATATGTGTTTGGACATGCATCTGACTACCCCCCTTAGACTTCAAAGGATCTGGAATAAGTAACATAAAAAGATCTGAGATTCGAGAATGTCTACCGCACCTTGGGGGTACAGTCGTGAACCTGTTTACGTTTAATAGCTGCTGGCTGGTCAAGTTTATAAAGTGTTGACTTACGGACATGGCGAAAAGGCGGGTATCAAAGTTCAAATAAAAACTGACTGTAAAAAAAACTGTAGAAGTATTCTGTCTTAGGCGTAAATGCGCGCTACATGTGTAGTGTAAATCAACCGACGACTAAACTGAAATGATATTGAGACGGTGTTACATCGAGATTTTTTTTGCACCATTTTGCTCCATTCCAAGCAAGAACACGGCACAAGCATAATATCTAGAATTGCGAGAATACCAGATTTCTCATGCTTAATCCTTGCTGGTTCTTCGCTTGTTCTCGGAAATAGAAACCCAACCTGTTTGGATAATAGGTTTCTTTGGAATGATGTTGTCTAAGTAACATTTGTGAACTAGAAAAAGGATCCATCTCTGGACTAGATTTTCCTATATCCGAAACAGGGGCCGTATTCGCGTTCCTTTTTTCTTTCGTTTGATGAATATTCGGATGCTATTTACTACGATTTCTAACCTCAAGGGCCAATTTTTGGTTTTGGAATATTTGGTTCTAGGTTAGGACCGTGTTTTAACGTTTGAAAAATTGGCCCATGAAGTCAAATCGTAGTAAATAACATCCGAATATTCATCAAACGAACGAAAACAGGAACGCGAATATGGTCCAGGATTTCTAGTGTTGGCGAGTAGGAGCCACGTAAGCTCACTCGCTTCGCAAACTAGCTTCTTAGATTACGTAGTAGACCTTCTACAAGAGTGAAAACTCAGACAGAAAACACAACTTGAAACCTGAAGCAGTCTAATATACTTAATAGAATAATAACAGCATTCTCAAGTGTAACACAATATTATTATGTAGTTTGTTTACAAGGCACGACTCTTCGCGACGATCTGACCGCTTACTTTCGAGCGACTCGGTGACACTAGAAACTCACATTAGCCATGCATGACTGGCGAGAAACAAGTGGAAGACTGAAGGCTATAAAATGAACCCATTTTATATTTGTGTGTGTGTTCAATTGTTAATAACTAAGCCGTGTTGATCTAGTTGGTATGTATTCTCGACTTTCATCTTAAGGCTGCAAGCTCGAATCCCAGACAATCCCAGTACACCATGGATCATTAATTCCCGTTTAATGAGCAGTAACATAATCTCAAAGTGGAGATAAGTGGATTCTAGTCAGCTTCACACGCACCTATTAACGAATATCCTGTGGATAAAGAAACTACCTCCTAAATAAATGTCCCCCTTTCAAAATGATCTTCAAATGGTCCAAAATATCATTATGCCGTACACAGGCAGTCAGCAGTTAGCGACTGCGCACGTGCACCGCATACCATACTAGACGAGTACTTCTCTTATTTGCGGGTACGCATCAATCCGGTTCCCGTCTTGGTAAGTGAGATTTATGTTGCAAGGAGCCGGAGGCGTTGGACCTCTACGCTTAAACGGACGGTTATTTTAACCAGTCAATGCACAGACAATTTTCCTGACTTTAATTTTAACGAGCAAAGTCAGTTCTTTTCCTTGACGTGACAAAGGTTCTTTCGAACCAACAGTGTACTGAATGAATTTAAATGTGCCTTCAAGAGGCTACTTTTGTGCAATTGCCACCATGTTGTTTGATGTAAATATTCTCATAATTCTCATTCAACTAAACAATTGGGAGATTTTTTAAACATAAAGAAACGTAATACTTATCCCAAAAATATAAAAATATCAATCAATAGTGACACTAAACATCTATTTCCGATTCAAGACTTGTTTTCTCAAAGGGTGGTTATTTTGTTGGTGAACCTAATGTTCACCAACAAAATAAACACCTTTGATGATGACTATATTTTTTATTTGAGATTCTCCAGGTTTGCCATGGAAGTGATAGTGTTGTCTGGTTCATGACAGAGCCTATAAGGAAAACCTTCTTTGGTTCGTTGGTATTCGTGTGCAGACTCAGACGTGAAAATTGGCGACAACTTTCTTGTTTACTGGTTTATTATAGCCCAAGTAAGTCAGTCAAGTTCACTGTAAATTATTTATGTGTATGAAATAAATGAATTGATTTGATGTAAGTAAAACATAATCGACATCCATTTTCCTAAACGAATGAATATTACGAACTTGCTTTCCGCCTACGAAATCGACTACAAAAGTAAGTATATTTTAATATCAAAATATTTACTAAAGTAAATAAACTAAGAAACCAATACATAGTTGATAAAGCATATAAATATAGGTTTAATCATTTATTTTCTCAAAAGAATTTACAAATTCACTTATAGTTTTTTAAAGTTATAAATTAATTTCCAATTAGCGTAGCATGTAGGTAATGTTGTATTGAATTCAAATTATAAAAATATGTTAACATTTTTTCGGCTCCTTGTGGGTAATATCAATGGTTGAAGCTATTATTTCTTCTTCTTATTTAAGGATTTACTCCTTGTCGGCACAACTGATGAATCCCTCTCCATGTATCTTTTTCCAGGGCTGCTTCCTTGACCTCTTTATACGACATGACAGCTACCTTCTCCTTTACTTGGCTCATGTAGCTTATCCTCGGTCTTCCTCTTCCTCTTCTTCCTTCCACTTTCCCTTCTATAATGTTCTTAATGAAACTGTCATGTCGTATAAGAAGAGATTTCAAAACATGCAAAAAACCTATTGTGCTTATAAATATCGCACCGCAAAATCAAACAATCAACAATCTGATGACAATACAAGCGCAAAAACCGTTTATCCATAAGAGTTATCTGTCAATAGGTCATCAACCTCTAATACTCCGCCTATCGGTCAAACGTGGGCAGTTAAGCATAAATCAAACGATTAACGCGGGCAAAAAGCAAAGCGCTCGCTCTATGTGTGTCACTGACCTACGACAAATGGAATTCAATTTCACGGTTAGGATGCAGGTCCTTTTGCATTGCGATGGAATTCTCGATTTCACGGCTCGGATACAGGTCATTTAGCCATTGTGTCGTTCATTTTACGTTTACTGGTATACCTTAGGATTTGAAGAAAGGAATATTGTTTAAGTTTGTACTACGAGTATAAAGACAATAAAGTAATTATAAGTATGAATATCAAGAAAGGTTTATCAATGACGACCTCTGTGGCGCAGTGGGCGAAGGTCCGCCTGCGATGCAGGAGGTTGCGGGTCCGATCCCCGCCGCGGGACAAATATTTGTATGACCTACAGATATTTGTCTCGGGTCTGGGTGTTTGTATGTATTTACAAACAAAAAGTATATAGTAGTTTATCAGTCATTCTAGTACCCATAACACAAGCTCTGCTTACTTTGGGGCTAGATGATGCTGTGTGAAAAGTCCAGCATTATTATTTATTTTATTTATTATTATTATCAATGTGCATTCCATAAAATAATATTATTAAACCTGTCATCTATAGCCATTAGCCACTCGCTGAATTCTGATATTTTTTCGAGTACCAAGTCGTGTTTAACCTAACAGGAAGCGCTCGTGGTCGTGCTTGCTTAGTCGTTCTTGATCGTCGAAGCAACGTTCGAAACGGTCTGTAAGTGGATGGGTGACCGCCTGTGGCATTTTCATCTGAGCGCTTCCGTGCTTCGGAGGGCATGTTAAATTGTCGGTCCCGGCTATTTAAGTCGTTAAGCCATGACGGCACATGAGGCTTTAAGGCGGCCTAAAAACTTCGTCACAAGAGTTGGCACTGACATACGAACTTACTTTTTACCTAAGTTTAATGGTGGGACAGCTGAGTGCCTTTCAGAAGAGAACAATTTCGATTTGTCTCATATCGTGTACTACAAGAACACGCAAAACATGAATGATCGACTACAACTTTAATAAATTACCATCATTATGACTAAAAAACTGTTATTTGCGATAACTATTTTTGCATACAGTCTCGTGAGCGTCTGAGAAAGTGCCCGTTTCGCTCTGGTGGCCATTGTTTTTACGCAACACTTAAGTGGTCGTAAGGATTGAGTGACGGCGAAAACAGCCTTAAGTATTTTGGCTAGTTATACGGGAAATCATTGCGGAAAATACCTTATTTCTTTTATGTCTTGACGTTTCGCCTATGTTTCAAGGAGCGGAGTCGCCGGCAGACTTTAGTAGTACCCACAGCTAGTACCTATCGGAGCCTCGGTCTATGATCAACAGTTTTCACAACTACCTTCACATGTCGTTAGAATTTGAAACGCACTAGCCTTTTTGTATTATAGCTCAACTAGGGTGTGTTGGGCACCCTTCGGAGTAACTTGGATCAGTTAAACCCGTTCAACAATAATGTTATCTTTGTTACTTAGAAATGACTTGGCTAGGCAAGTAGTTAAACGTAATAGCTCCAAGCCATTTGCCTAATAACATTCAGGCCGCAATTTGAACGGTGCCGTTCAATCAAATGGCTAGGCGCTTAATGTTGGCTGCGACATAGCCATGGCTCAACTGATTCTAGTGTAGTGTGTATTATTTTCACTTGCTTATAGATTTAAATCGCTGATCGCATCACTTAGTCCACACTTACTCCAATTCTGGAACATCTAAGATGAACTAGGATTTATAGCGTATCGTTCAAGATGGTATCGTTTATCTTATACATATTCAATTAATGATTTATAGCATCAACTATACATTTTTTTGTTCATTAGTAACGCGTATAATAGCATATGTGATACATGCCTACAGATCGCGGCTGTTGCTCTTGCACAGAAACTGCGATTTTATATTTGAACAATATTTGAAAGGATATGCATATTATGCATACTAAACCTTTTTAGACCATGCCTACCTAACTTAAAGATTTTAATCGCCAATCGCTGAGCTTTCCTTAGTACTCCAAATAACTCTTCTATCGCACTTAATATTTAGATTTTTCCCTCATAATAACGCTAATTTATTTGCTATCGCTGTTACATAATAAGTAATAACCCATGTCTATTTAGCATATAGATTTTGCAGAATAAACCAACATTATACTTAGTTTACTTATACTTATAGTAATACTTATTATACTAAGTTTTTTTTTATTATAAAATGTTATTTTATTTATTTATTTCATAAAAGGTACAAGTAATATTACATAGATTATGGCTAATAGTGTTTAAAAACTTAGAATACGTTTGGTTCTCGAAGTTATTGTAACACAAATTATAACTAGCAAGTAAATACTTTTTTGTATAACGAAGAAACCAGCGATAAGCGCACGCACACATAAGAGCAGTCATAGTTATGTGCCACGGTACCGGCCAGGAGTTGGCTCTAATTGCAATTTTTAAATTGGCATTTGGTTCGTCTTGCTGCTTGCTTCATGTAATTCGTTCTTTTCTTAACTTTTACTTTTAATTCGTATGATACACATTCTTGTTGACACTTGTTTTAAAAACAAAACGAATATAAACAGCATCACTGGTGTGCCAGTCAACGAAAGGAGCCTCTTTGAGGCGCACTTAAAACCCTTTCACCATACTGGTTCGAAAGAACTAGTGACACGATAAGAAGAAGACTTGTGTGCCCTGTAGAATGGTGGACCATTCTTTTAGATATTTTTTGGGAATTAAAGGTTTATGATAGATATTAATATATTAATATAATAAGGTTCAGAGGCACGATCAAATATACATTGGAGCTTGCCACCCAAAAGCGAGATATAGGTAGTATCTTAGTTTATGATGAAATATTCGAAATCGAGATAATTCTGCAGATTTGCAGATCATACAAACATTTCATCCACTGCGAACATATACTAAGTACAACGGATCTTTAGCTTTCTGAAGTTAGGTGCAATAGACGATTGCGCAGGTTTGGTAGAGTAAGCGAGATTTTAGGCGTCATCGAAAATGGGTTTTGAGCAGCTCCTTCAGAGAGCTAAAGAACGATTGTGCGTATTGTTGCGTTGCGGGATAAATGTTTGTATAATCTGCAAATATTTATCTCAGGTCTCGGTGTTTTTATGTATAATATGTATGTATATCAGTTACCTAGTCCCCATAGTACAAGCTTTGCTTAGTTTGGGGCTAGATGACGCTGTGTGAAATGTAGCGATGTGTATATCCGGAGTGATTAGTTCAATTGGACTACTTCTTTTGCGTATAGTTATACTATCTCTAGTTCAATTTCAATCCAATCATATCTTCTTATCCGTAGTTCAGAGCGAGAACGATAGAAAGAAGCAGACAAGAGACAAGATAGGTGATATGTGATATATTCCAATCTTATCAATCTTATAGTTCAGTAGTTCTCGTTCAGCGAGCGAGTCGAATGCATCCAATCAATCTCTAGTTCCGTAGTTCAGTCTGAGCGAGAACGTTTTCATTCCTAACACGAGAACTGTGTTAGAAATGAAAACCGATTGGAGCGATGAGAGATGTGACACTAGGGTCGGCCTAGATGCTGATGGCCTTAGGGGCGTCGGTCAGCTTTACTGGACTTTGGTGTGTACTGAAGGCTACGGCCGAAAGACTGAACTACGGAACTAAAAGATAGGTATACTTCCCAGCGGTGAAAAGATATGTATATATCTTTTCAATTAGGAGATATGTTTTGCACATGGCTCGTGAAATGTCCAGCATTATTTATTTATTTATTGTACCTATTTGTTACTTACCCACCACTGTCCTGCTAAAGTCGTTATCAAGACGGAGACCTACCAAGGAGGTAGACAATACATTCGAATGCATTCGAAAATGTGGGATTCAAGTGTGATTCGTCATTTTAACAAAACGGCTGGTGCTTTCCTTCAGTCGAATTGGTTTCCGTCACTAACGCTTTCGAAAATCTGCTGAATTGGCATACTGCCTAGTAATTTAGACTTCGGCGGAACGCGTTCGGGTCGGAATCGATCAACTGTTCAACCGACAGCAACCAATCACAGTGCAGAATTGATCCAAAACTGACGTTTCTTACACTGTGATTGGTTGCGGTCGGTTGAACAGCTGACCTATTCCGACCCGAATGCATTCTACTGAAGTTCTAAGTTCAGTACTGAAATACTGAAGAATCAAGGGCCTGGTGGCTCTAAAACTCTCTCGGTCGCTAGCTCATACGAACTTTACGAGTCTTATGAAGTTGCCGAGTAATTTTCCAGGAATTTTAACACTATCCGCATAATCCTATGACATAATAAATCCTTCAAAAGATTGTCCTCATAGATAAGGTCTTAAGGGCACCTGTACAAACATGATGTCATTGTACTTAAGGCTGCTTATTATAAAAACGTAAAACCTTGGTTGAAACCCATGTTGGCACATGTCAAAACAAAACTGTTACCACAAAAAAGCGTTCTATGGACGAGTATTTTAAGATCGTTTTTCTAGGGGCAGTTTTTTAGTTAGACTTGGTCTAAACTCGGCCATTGTACTTGTAATAGCCCCAAGATGTTTATCAGTGTTGACCCGAAAAATGCGTCTTGACAAGGTTTGTCATAAAACCGCTGCTTAATCAGCTTTTGTACCGCTCTTTGAAGTCAAAACGTAAGTACTTATTACAATATCCCATTTGATCCGTTAGTCCTTATAATACGAGTAGGTAACTATTTTTTTGAAAGTTTGTATGTTTGTGTTTCAATTCTACCCAGTGGACAGATTTGGGTGAAACTTTTAATAATTGTAGAGATACCTACTAGCCGTGTTGGTCGAATGGGGTTGTGCCTCGACTTTCAATCCGAAGGTCGTGGGTTCGAATCCCGGCCGTGCATCACTGGATTTTTCGTTTCGAAAAATTTATATGCGCTTTAACACGAGCTCATAACGATGAAGGAAAACGTCGTTAGGACTTGCAGCTTAGTCAGCTCCACACGTATTGACGTCGTCTCTCCTGTGGACGGCTGATTAAGCTGAGAGGATGGTTTAGGTGCTGGGCAAGCCTATTCTATTACAACAAAGTCCCAGGCACTACAGCGTCCCGTTGGACACTGTAGTGCCTGGGACCCAAACTATAATTGCAAAATAAAAATTCTAAAATGGCTGCTTACTCTCTCTTACGAAGAGACAGAAGACATGCTAAAAATTCCTGAATAACCACATCACATCCTCCTCACACACACACACACACACACTCACAGACACTCACACACAAACAGACACTCACACACACACACACACACAGACACTCACACACAAACAGACACTCACACACACACACACACACACACACAGACACTCACACACACACACACACAGACACACACACACACACAGACACTCACACACACACAGACACACACACACACACACACACACTCACACACACACACACACACTCACACACAATTTCTGTATAAATACATGCACTTAAGATTCAATATTTTTAACCTTATGATGTACTGTATTTATTGCTCTTTAACTTTCATCATATAATGTTCTTGTTTGAAAATCTTTAGTTTAATGTAGAATTAGTTTATTCTATAGTGTTAAATGATACCTACATAAAGTTTCCTTCAGAACTAGGTACCTACCTATGTTGTAATGTCAAGGAGGTGGCGTTGAGACTGCTACACAGTTTATTAAACTTTTGCAGCTCTCATCGTTCTTTTGTAATCAGTTTTTCTGTGTACATTGTTCTGAATAAATAATTTTGAATTTTTTGAATTTTTTTGAATTTGAATTTTTTTTTTTTTTTTGACACTTAACGAAGTGTAGGCATAGGTTGCCTCCTAACGCTGTATAAATCATCTAATATAGATGTAAAGGCCTAAGTTTTACCTACTAGAGTGGATAGTAACCTGCATTGCATGTCATAGTTTTAAAGGTTGGTAATACTCAAATCGTCAACTGCCAATTGATTTGATTCCCTCCATCGTTTGCATACCGAGCGCGGCCAATCAACTTGTTGCATTTGCTCATGACTTCATCAGTGACCACCACTATTGTCATTTTATTCCAAATTCAGATCCGAATGGGGCTTATTACAAGAAAATGAGCCGAGTTTAGACCAAGTCTAACTAAAAAACTGTCCCTAGAAAAACGATCTTTAAATACTCGTCCATAGAACTCTTTTTTGTGGTAACAGTTTTGTTTTGACATGTGTCAACATGGGGTTCAACCAAGGTTTTACGTTTTTACAATAAGCAGCAAAGTGTTTATGGCCAGTTTGATTGTAGTGTTCCATTTTTTAAATCTGAAATTATTTTTTTATGAATATTGAATTTGTTTTTCGAACGTAATTTTTTTTTATTTATTTAAGAATGAAGGGTTTGGTCGCCTAGCGACACTGTTCAACTTTGATGACGGAGTTTTAGGCCCCCTTAGAGCCTCCGTCTTAACAGCTGAATAGCCTGTATTTTAATAATAAGCTGTAGAGGAAATCGATGAGACAGAACATTCGCTTATGACTTGACCGCCTAACCTTTCAATCACTAAGTTATTGATTCGATAATTTGCATAACATTGAGCTCGTGTCAACCTGTTGAATTATGACAATGACATGATTGTCACTGTTTTTACAACTCTTCGCTATCAAATCAACATAGCAAAAAAGTATAAAGTATTTTATATATTTTTTTTTATTTACAAAAAAAGAAAAGGGCTTTGTCGCTGAGCGACTATACCGCCCAATCAGTAACATCTTAGCTTAGTCTTCTTATTCTTCTTGGTTTCTTCATCTTCTTGGTATTCCTTCTTCTTATTCTTTTTAATAATGGCAACTGTTTCACTTCACTTCAAAATGTATTATGTCGCGTCAATTTAATTTTGAAAAAACATGGCGGCTTGTCATTTCAAAACTCTTCAAAAACGGAAATCTTTCGTCAAATGAGAAACTGACCTACTAAAAAACTAACCAACCTACTTACCTACTAGCTCTATCTATAGTTTTCTTTTATGAAAATCGTTGTACCTAAAACCAAATTTATTTTTAGCCATACGAAAATGATTCAGCTACATACAGTTCGCCCAACGGATCTAGGCATTCGTGAAATTAGCCGTTTGTCTGCGCAGAACATAATTTTGTATGAAAAATCGGTCACTGCGCAGACAAACGGCTAACTTCATTTTCCCATTTCTTCAATTGTCCCGACTTCTGTAACTGCAAATAGCAGAAGTAGACTGTCAAGGTCGAGTGGGTGATGATAATGATGCAAGTAAATGACATCAGTGGCCTTCACATTCAGTTGTCAATAAATTGTGATGTATTTTCTCGGAACCGGTACATAATCGGTATTTAATTTACTTCCTACTAAGGCGTTAATAGTGCCATATTAACGCTATTACAAGGAATTTATCAAATTATTTTATACTAGCGGTTCGCCCCGGCTTCGCACGGGTTGATAATGTTGATATACCTAGTATTTTTATTATTATCACAAGCTGACTCGCGCGACTTCGTCTGCGCATGATTCATTTTTTCCGCGCACTTTTTTAATTTTTTCTGTCATAAGAACCTTGTCTTAACAATAACAAACACAACAAAAAAAAATTAGCGAAATCGGTCCAGCCGTTCACGCGTGATGGCGTGACCAAGGGATATAGGGATTCATTTTTATATATATAGAGATTAGTATAGAATATGCATTTGATTTTGCTTTTTAGAATTGAAAGGATGGTGTAGGTGCTCAAGCCGATTCCATCTTGAACAATGTCCAAGGCACTGCACCGTCCCGTTAAGTGTAGGCATAGTTTACCTATTTCTAGGTACGACGCCGCTACTAATTAATAGTTTCCTGTTTTTTTGCCCTAGAAAATAGCATAAACCATAGCTACCATGCTTATAATAATAATAATAATAATATGTTATCATAGAACAATGCAGAACTAACCTACTTGGTCGGCTATTAATTAAATTAGCATTGTACTGTCAGCTACGAAATTATGTTGAATTTTCATAGCTCTACCAATAACCTATGTGAACCTATTCGACAGTACTGGCTTTGAATATTTATCAAATCATTTAGGCAAGTAGGTATCAATTAAATAAGGTCCGTGGGGTTCTGGAGCCCTTCGGGTTTTCAAAATTCATTTAGGGCGTCTGGTCGAAGCGACGCGTGATCCGAGAGCTGGCACATTTTTGGCACAAAGGATCAGCATTGACATCCAGCGTGGTAATGCCGCCAGTGTTTTGGGCACGCTTCCGACTGACAGTGACCTGGATCAGTTGAGCTATCTATAGACCGTTTCTAACGATCCTTAGATAGCTTGACTAATCCTGTAGTATTTTGTAAATATATGTAAATATGTAGTAGCTTAGTTTCTGTAAATAAATAAATTAATGTTTTCTTACAATTTGGCAGCAAATAATATTTTGTCAGGAAACAAAGGGTAGGTAAGCTATCTTTAGTATAAGTAGATCAATCCCTAGGTTGCCAGGTTGGTAAAAAAAATAAAATGTATTTAGTTGGATGCATTGGAGTTAGACTTATTAGTTGACTGTAAAGAAAATTTATGAGTTTATGAACGGCAAGTCCGTCAATACATCTGTGTTTTAAGTATGTAGGCACCAATAATAGTTTTATTTGAAGTGAAGACTATTAATTCCCCGCGTCAAGTTCGTCAAACCAGGAAGCGTCTATTTTCGTCCCGACATGAATGTTTATTAACTTTCCTTATTGCATACTACCTAATGTCTTGTCAACTTCGGTATTTAGTTAGGAATTCAATTGCGTACGGCAAGAAAATAAACGTAGGTCGTGGTAGGTACTAACCAATTACAATTTATGAATTTTCGAAGCGCTCTGTGTAGATTGCCAAGTCGTTCTTGATGGACCGTCGAAGTTAAGCAACGTGTTGAGCAGTCACTGAGTGGATGGGTGACTGCTAGTGGCATTATCAACTGGGCTACTTCGGAGGGCAAGTTAAATTGTCTGTCTCGGCCATGACAGAGGCCTTAAAGCGGCCTAAAATCTCCGTCACTTCGAGTAGAATAGGCCACTTATTAACTTAAACGAACTCGTAACCTACTTAATTTATACAAAAACGAAGAGCAACATTTTTTAAACTTTGACATTTCAAAATGGTCGTGAATCCACCAGTCTGTCAGTGTCAACTGTCAAGTTCATTAAACCGGGAAGCGGCTATTTTCGTCGCGGCTCTGAAAGTTTGGTTTATTAGTTTACTTTTAGTCGAAAGGTACGTCAACACTTCCACTATAAGTAATGGGAAAACATCAAGCTTATACGATTACAAGCGATTTAATCTAATAATGGTGTTAGCTATGATAGTATGCTAAGTATGCTACGAGTTTTTGCCGCGGCTTCACTCGCGTTAAGGTAGATTTCAGAGTACCTACAGGTCTCTACGATTAACGGTTTAGGCTGTGCGTTGATCCGTCAGAGTCATTCAGGACAAAGCATCATTTTATAAGTATCATCATCATCATCATCCGCATCCTTTTTCATCCCACTGCTGGGCATAGGCCTCTCTTCGCTTGTGCCAACCTTCCCTATCCTGCGAAATAAGTATAGATTGACAAATTTTTGACTTGTTGCAATATTTTCATTTCATGCTATCAAAGTTGCAACAGTAACTATTCCAATTAAGTAGTAATTACCTTGGCCGATTGCTTTTCAATCACAGTAATAGATGACATCATTATGCACCAGAGACAAGGTCAAGGGTCTCACACAATGCCTTCGTGACGACTTTATTCAATAGCTAAATAAGATATTTATTAAGGCAGATCTCGGCAGTGGACTGACGTCAGTTACTGATTCAATAAAATAAACTAAATAAATAACGCTGGACTTTTCACACAGCATCATCTAGCCCCAAAGTAAGCAGAGCTTGTGTTATGGATACTAGATGACTGATATACTACTTATACTCGTACACCTTTTGTTTGCAAATACATACATATTATACATAGAAACAACCAGACCCGAGACAAATATTTGTAGATCATACAAACATTGGTGACGCCGCGGGGATCGAACCCGCAACCTTTTGCGTCGCAGGCGGGCCTTCGCCCACTGCGTTACAGAGGTCGTCAATGTAAATATGCCTTTACTCTCCGTATTAGAAATGTGTAACTCGGTCTTTAGGTAACCACTTAATCGACAATAAGATTGTATCCCTAGGAAGAAATTCTCATGCAAACAATAGCGTTCTTTTAGAATGAGATACAAAGTATACTTAAAATTAATAACTTCGCTTCTGATATAGGCTATGTACGGTCAGCGTCACCAACTGGTAACCCCCTGCAGTACAAACCGCCTTACTAAGCGGTTATCAATTGGTGACGCGGTGAAGTGCCCGAAGGTCTTTCTCCACTTCATCTTTCTACCTTATCTCATCATCACATGACCTGTCAGCGTATTCTGTGAGCTTTAATTTTGCCTCATTGACCATCTACGTCACCTACGGTCGGGAAGGATGGTGACAATTTGAAGTAGGTATGAGGTATACTATGGTGAAGTGCGGATACCAAAAATTACCATTCCCGGTTCCTAACTTTGATTGTGATGAATGGGTTGTAACTTCTATTCTGAAGCAGAGTTTATATGGATGTAAAGACAATGAATATATCTAAGCATTTGTGTAGTTGACTGTTTCTTTGCGCAGTAGACCAGTTTAATGGAAAAAAGACTAGAACCGATCCTTTTTGATGAAATCAGTGGCGTTGCGGTTACTAAGACGCAAGAGGTGTGCTGTGAATTCAATTCCCACAGTCGGTCTGTGAGAAAAAAATTAAGTATAAGTACCTACTTAACTTACTTATCTAAATTAAAATTAAAATTGAATTCCTTTCACGTGTCAAACATTAACTATATGTATAAAACATAAACTTACTTAACAATTTTTTTTTTGTTGCGCGATTATCTGCGATCAGTCCCAGGACTATAAGCAGGTGTGGTGTGTGCGGTGGTCTTTTTGAGAAATAGCTCCAGTGAGCTGTTCCTCTTTTTAACCGACTTCAAAAAAAGGAGGAGGTTATATGTTCGGCTGTATGTATGTTTTTTTTTTTATGTATGTTCACCGTTATTTCCGTCAGTTGTGGACCGATTTCCAAAAATTTTTTTTTGTTTGAAAGGGTATACTCTTATTGTGGTCCCATATAAATTTTATTCCTGAGAGATTAATAGTTTTCCCGTAAAACTAAAACAATCACTGAACTTTAAGAAAATTGTGGCCCGATTTCCAAATTTTTTTATTGTTAGAAAGAGGAATACTCTCAAGGTGGCGGCATATATTTTTTTTTCCTGAGGGATTAATAGTTTTCCCGTAAAACTAAAACGATCACTGAACTTTAAGAAAATTGTGGACCGATTTCCAAATTTTTTTTTGTTAGAAAGAAGTATACTCTCAAGGTGGCGCCATATATTTTTTTTTCCTGAGGGATTGACAGTTTTCCCGTAACATTCAAAAAACCTCATTCTCTCTACACAACACACCCTGACTCACAATCTGAGTCAAACATTAAATAGTTTGAAAGGGTATTACACCCGAGGTAGTCCAAAATATTTTCTTTTCCTTATGGATTGATAGTTTTCCCCCTTGCTGAACTCCGGTGTGTCCTTTAGTAGGTCTGCCCATGACTTCTCCTATCCTTTCCTACTTAAGCTACGATAAGCAAAGTCTTAATGTACTCGTAGCTTACTATATTATTTACACATACACTTTTATTTACACAGTATTTATTTACTTACACTAAAAAGTGAAAAAAAAAAATTAAAAAAAAAAAAAAATTGAACCGACTTCACAGAACACAAACATAAGAACCTTTACACACTAAAAAGAGAAAAATGAGAATATAATTTGAAGTCGGTGCCAAGTGAATACGATTAGGTACCTATAAAAAAAAGAAATCGAGCGATAGCGTACCAGGATACAATTTTGCACCCAAGTTCTTTTGAATTTCTTAGATGTAAATGAATAGTTGGCACCGACTTCAAATTATATTCTTATTTTTCTCTTTTTAGTGTGTAGAAGGTTCTTATGTTTGTGTTCTGTGAAGTCGGTTCAATTTTTTTTTTCAAAATTTTTTATTTCTAAATTGTTCGTTGTTGTACAGCGTAAAACGTAAAAGTTCTCTGTGTCAGGGATACGTTCCTAGGTTCCTACGTGAAAAATTATATCTGTACTATCCTGTAAAATGTCGTTAAACGTACATAAATAATGATTTCTGATATTCCAATGAATATTTTTACTATCTATAGACATTTTATCGATACAGGTATCTTATCAGGCGGACCTAGACCATAAAATAGTTTAATATTTATACAATCAATACTAGTCATATAACTAGTCATTTGTATTTTTTACCAATTTCATTGGATTTAATATTTTTGTTATTTCATAAGTTACTTCTTAGTTAAATAAATAATGCTGGACATTTCACACAGCATCATCTAGCCCCAAACTAAGCAAAGCTTGTAGGTACTATGGGAACCAGGTAACCGATATACTACTTATATATACTTTTTGTTTGTAAAATATACATAAATAGAAACACCCAGACCCGAGATAAATAATTGCAGATCATACAAACATTTATTCCGCGGCGGCGATATAGAACCAGCAAACTTCTGCGTGCCAACCGGGCTTTCACCCACTGCGCCACAGAGGTCGAGTTCTTACCTTATTAACAGCTTTCTGCCAGGTCTCGTTCAGTCCATCTGTTTCGAAGATTAGACAGAAAGTCGACAGATGTATTATACATACTAGGATTTATATTAGGTAGTAAATATAAAACACATTGGATTCGAATATGAATCACTGAGTGAACATTTTTAGCCTGAAATATGAGATGAACGAGATCGAGTTCAATTTGTATACAATACAGGGTTATATGTAAAACACCGGTAACCTCTCAGGACTGTATTAGTATCGACATAAACAACGAGGTTTCAACTTTGAAATTTGGCATGTGTCAAATAAATTACTGTCAAATATTCTAACAATGTAACAATCTATGGACTGTTTTGCGTCTGCGTACTTCGCACTGTGACGTTTTGACCTATGTATGTGTCGTGACGGTATTTTTTCTAGCCTTCATCCTCGATACCGTCCGAAAAGGTACTTTGTTCCAAAAACTGATAAGTTAAAAATAACACAGGTTTGACATCATTTTGACGTGTGATTAATGCGCAAGAGTCAAAACAGCTATCATTTCATTTCACTCAGTGGTGAGGTTGGGGCCATGAAAGTAGCGAGAGATATTTTATAAAAAAAAACGATAAGGTTTGCGCGAGTAGGCGAGATAGCACGATGCAACAAACAAATCGAGTGAGCGAGGCAGCTATACAACGCTGTCTTCGTCTTTTAGGCGTCATCAAAAATGGGTTCTGCGCAGCTACTTCATCAGAGAGCTAAATACTGGTTGTGCGTTCTGTACAGAGCTATTCCTATTTCCTATACATACCTACATCCTTCTTCATTTCTGCCGCGTCTTACGAAAAAATCTAATACTAATTAAAGCACTTATATTAAAACATGAGTCCTACAATTTTATATCAACAACCACTCCGAGCAATTAGGAGTTTTATGAGCGGTTATGAGAGAAATAGTGGTCATAATAATTGTAATGACTATAATAATAATTGTAATAGCTATGAGTAGATTTCATATTTTTTATTAAATTCGTAGTATCTTAGATTGCATGAGTCATAGGTAAATTATAGTGTTTTAGCAAGTTTTTTTACTTTTATGTAAGTACTTACAAGATATTTCTCAGATTTTACTACCATTTACCTGAATTTAAAGACGTAGAAACGCATTCTATACTTAAATAATAATATGATTTCATCTCAATAATCCCAGTTTAAAAAAGCAAAAAGCATATTTAAATCATAGTAAATTCGCGATTTATTTTAAGTTTATTTTAAGTCTAGCTTGCTCTGCTGGCACCAAAAAAAAGTGAAGTTTGTACTTGTTGTTGTTTACATAGTTTTTTCATATCTAAAAGTCATCGTCTTCCTGCTCTTTTCCCACATTATGTGGGGTCGGCACAACATGTGTTCTTCTTCCATTCTCCTCTATCAGCTCTATTTTTCATATCTAAAAGTAAACCTTTTGAATTTACTTAGATCGCCTAAGTAATGGCCACACACGTGCCTTCTCAAATTCCCTCCAAAAATTGGATAATCACTGCATTTCACACGCTCGCACATGCTCACTTGATTTCAAGTTTTGTACTGGGTCATGGTTTTAGTATTGTTCTGATGGTTTATTGTCATAACTGAAAATTAACTGTTATTTACACTCTAGTTTACTTATTTATGTAAAGAAGTAGGTCAGAGAATAATTTTATTTGTAGAGGTAAGTTAATTAACTTATTCAGTAGGTATAATACGCTCAATCGTTCTTTAGCTCTCTGAAGTACCTAGCTGCGCAGAACCCATTTTTGATGACGCCTAAAATCGTGCTATCTCGCTTACTCTACCAAACCTGCGCAATCGTCTATTGCACCTAACTTCAGAGAGCTAAAGATCCGTTGTACTTAGTATAGGTACCTACTTAGTGTTTGAAATTAATAAGTAGGTAAGTATCTAGGCATTCGTGAAGTTAGCCGTTTGTCTGCGCGGAACACAATTTTGTATGAATAAGCGTTCACTGCGCAGACAAACGGCTAACTTCACGAATGCCTAGATCCGTTGGGCGAACTGTAGCTTACTTACTGCAATAATATAAGCTACATACCTTCTTTTTAGAATTTCATTTTCAAGGTGGTTTGATCCCCTCTTATTTTATTACCCCAGTTTTTTAGTTGATGATATTTAATTATCCAAACGTTGAAATAAAGAATGGACAACTTCAGCTTCAAAACTAAACTGGGCGAATCTCAATCATGTATTCATTCGGGGCACTGCAATCCAAAGGGTCAATTTAGCTAACCTAGACTATCTCACGACACTATGTTGTAAAATAATACGAGTATAATAACAGTTAGTCTTTAAACACCTGGTAGCGCCCTCTATTAGCATTGCCCTACAACACTCGGGGTCACGGAGCCTTGTGAACCATTTGTCTTACAAGTTCTTGAAACGTATACTAGATGGCGTCTTACTCAATTTTTATCTAGATCTTGATCAATAATGATGAATTCGTTTATCTTTTGTTGCAGGTAATGAACAGATCGTGATGAAGCGTCCGAAGATTCAAAATAAACAAGCATAATTAACTCATCTACGTTAATTACAAAAAAACCTTGTTATCCCACTCGTTTTTGGTTGTAGGTAGAGGTACTTAGGTAGGTTCATTATTTGTTTTTTAGACATGACGTGCATGTAAAAATCTAATTTTTCATTAGTAAAAAACGTAAACAGGTTCACGACTGTATCCCCAAGGCGCGGTAGACATTCTCTCAGATCTTTTTTTATGTTACTTATTCCAGATCCTTTGAAGGTGTCTAAGGGGGGCAGTCAGAGGCATGTCCATTAACATATTTGATACATGCCCACATCTTGCAGAAGTAAGTATTCCATGCGTGACAGGTTGCAAGCCCATCGTCGCCTATAAGAACACTAACTGGTTTCCTCACGATGTTTTCCTTCACCGTTTAGAGCACGTTTTTTTTACGAAACGCAAAATCCATTGATGCACGGCCAGGATTCGATCCCACAACCTTCGGATAGAAAGTTGAGGTACAACCCCATTCGGCCAACACTGTTTTTTTTTTCCATTAGTTACCTAATCATTTATGAATGAACACCTATAGTCTTAAGTCGTTACTCCAATTCATCTTTCACTGTGATGTGAGATACCTAATAAGCGTCAGTAGACATTACGATTATCATTAAGGTGCTTTCTGGTAAGACCGGACAAGTAGTAAGTCTGGATAAGTCATGTAACTACTAAATTCAGCAATATTTTTAAATGATGGCAACATCACCGTACGCGCCATTTTGTTGTGCCCCTCCCTACAGTCTGCTTTTTACGCTATGCCCAGCAGAACGTGTGCTATTGTCGTTCAAAAAAAGGATGTACCAAAAGTGGAAAAAGACATGATCCGATCTTCCACCTGAAACGTTCTGTGAGCAATTTGGTAGGTAATTTTTGTTTATTTTTGAAGTTTTGCTGTTTTATTACCATTTGCGATGTAAGACTAATTGATTAGTACTATACAATCATGTCTACGACGTTTGTAGACAAAGATCCGATCTTTAACCTCTTAGGTTAAGATCGGACATAATCCGCCGGTCTTTCACTTTAAAGTGTTTCTCAAACTTTTTACTTTACATGCTTTTTATTTTACTTTCAATATTCGATTTGTCTGTATCAAACGTCTCACTTTCGCAAGCTTTTGTACTGGATGTCTTGGCTGTTTTCGCCTACAAGTAAGTAAGTTATCAAAGTTACCTAAATTTATGATGTTTAAAATGTAACTTGTTTTACTAATAATGTTGTAAAAGTACTTACTTTTTTGTTTTTACTTAAAGAAGTATTTGTTATGTTTAGTTGTTGATTGTTATTGATTTCTTGTTTGTTCTGGATTGTATAAAATACGTAAGTAGGTATTAAGATTTGTTGACAGAACGTGCTATAATACTGCATATTTATATAACTTAATAATAATTTAAGTGGATTGACCGAGCTTGGAATACCACGCTGCGTTCAACGACTGGTATTGTCGACGTACGGCGCAAAACAGTCAAGTTGAAGTGGGACTGGGCAGGGCACGTGAGCCGGATACACAGCGAAAAATGGGCAAACATCTTAACACCCTGGAGACAACGCCGCGGACGGCCAAGGAAACGCTGGAGAGACGACCTCGACTCCTTCGATAGTGGGTGGTGGAACCTATCAAAGGAGAGAGATGATTGGAAATAATTGTGGGAGACCTTTGCCCAGCAGTGGGACAGTATAGGTTAAATAAAAAAAAAATTAAAGTGCCCACCTACAGACTGAAATGCTCGTCCTATTAAACAGTAGGTATTTAGTTATGTTCAACTTTACAAAGTTTTTTTGATTTTTTGCTTATTTGTTTGTAGATTAAAATTTAAGCTTATAATGAATAAAGTTGATTGATAATAATTTTTTTGTAATTATTAGAGCTTGAAAATGCAAGTTTAAACTCAGAAAACTGACTTCTATTTTGTTAATTGTCTGCCTGCTGTAATTATGAGTCTAATGAGCCTTTATATGTAAAAGTTTGAGATACACAAAAATCTATGTTTGAAGCATGCGGGGTAAGATCGGACATTTGGAGTAAAAAAATGTATTAAATCTTCGCTAAAACTTAAATTTGAAAACCAATTCAATAACAATTTGTACTATGTTTTTTATTAGGTAAGTCCGAATATTTTCCTTTGATAGAGCTTATTCTAGCTGTTACAGAGGTGATTTTATAAGGTAGTCCGGTCTTACCTTAACACGGTCCGATCTTTTACTTGCCATTCTGAAAAATTTTGCTCTGTTTGATCATTCATAAAACATCAACCGTTGTGTTTATCTAAACATTACAAATAAGAAATGAAACCTCTGTATTTTTGCAACAGTTTGGTTGCTATGGCGTTGTAAAAGAGTCACTAGAGGCGATACAATAAAATATTTTCAAAGACTCTTTAGGTTTTCTCAAAAATAGTCCGATCTTACCAGAAAGCACCTTATCTATTGTGTTCATCACCAGAGTAGGACACACGACTTGGTGACAATAACTTATCAAATCTGATTATGGTAATCTCTGCAAATATTGTAGTGAACGTTACCCTAATGATATTGTGGCTGTTTTGTCACGTAGGCAATACTAGTGTTTGATTTCCTCTTATTAAAGAACAAAAGCTAAGAGGCGGAAGCTCAAAAATTTTAAACTGGAGTTCGTCTGATTTCTGATAATCCAAGCCATAGACGGATGATTGTCTAATATTTCTTTCAAGGGTATTTTATCTGGGAATTTATTCTGAAATCTCGTAAAATCTGTACCGATTTACGAAACTGACACGCTACTCCCCGCTAGATGGCGTTGTTACCAACTTCTGAACTGTACCAATTCGCGTGGTTACAAATAGTTAAAAGTCGCATAAACTCCTGGAGTAATTCAGGCCAAGCCGTTTTCGTCTGTTTCGCCTAAATTTTCGTGGGGTCAATGACTGGGCTTGACATTTATATGTTAAAATATGATTTTTTAGCTCTAATATTATTTTTAACGCCTCTGGTACAAAATTGTAACAAAAAATAAGTAACAATGATTAGAAGAGTGCCTTTCAAATATTAATTGAATATTCAATGTTACTTATACTTAACAACAAAATACAAAAAAAAATTTATTAAATACAAATAGTTTATTTACCATAACATAATTATAACATTTAGAAATAAAAACAAGTATCAAATGTTTAGTTAAAATATTAAAACAATCATAACTAGTTAAATATTCATAATATTACTATTTGTAGAGACTTATGTTATCTATAAATCCATGTTAAGTTTTAAATAAATATCCAACATACTCAGTTTCACATTTCACAATTTCTTTAAACCCATTTTCAATAAAAATTTAGACTTTTTTCATATTTCATTTTCATACATTGACTTCCTGAAAACAGATACCTATTCAATCATCCATTGCCAAAAACGCCTGTCGCCAAGTATACTCTGAGAGTGACCAAACGTTCGAAATTTTCAGGAGTGTTTTTACTATAACTAAATTAGGGTTCTCTTACACTTAGCTTAAAATTTAAGTCTGATGAACCACAGAGTACTGTCAGCATTTGAGATCATGAGACATTTGTGAATTTATAAAAAAAAAAGATTTGTTGATGAGAAAAAATTACAGATATTTTGTTCACAAATTGTAAGCCAAGGAAAAACATAAAATAAGGCCAAAATTTTGGTTCACACCTATAAGTTCCGAAGATAAAACCGTTTAAAAATATTACAAAGTTGACCAATAGCCCATTGGTCCGTACACCCTCAGTGTGTCCATCCTCTCGTGGTAGGAACTAATTAATAACTTGTATTTATGTCTTTTTTCATTTACGTATACCTATTTTGTTAATCTGTTTTAATTAAAGTTCCGTTCTGTGTTGTTTGTGCTTGTCAAAAGAGATTAAATAATGTTTTCTTACAGAAACTAACTACATATTTACATATATTTACAAAATACAACAGGATTAGTCAAGCTATCTAAGGATCGTTAGAAACGATCTATAGATAGCTCAACTGATCCAGGTCACTGTCAGTCGAAAGCATGCCCAAAACACTGGCGGCTTTACCACGCTGGATGGCAATGCTGATCCTTTGAGCCAAAAATGTGCCAGCTCTCCGATAAAATCTTGTCAAATAAAAAACATTATATTCTATTTATCTTTGAAATGGTCACCCTACTTGGCGCTAAAACGCTAGAAACCGAAAACGAATAAATGGAACTCGTTTAAGTTTCGCACTAATTCAGAGTAGAATGTCTATATAGGGCCTTGATAGAATGTTGTTGGCGTCTTAAGATCGTTACCGGTTTGGTATCGACATTTGAATTTATTAGGACTGGATTTAGGCGGGATTTGAATTGAAATTAGGAAATTCTAGATAAGTCTATGGTTCTAGTTTTAGGTATTCGTGAAATTAGCTGTTCGACATTAAATTGGCTCTCTCATACAAGGCGTGTTTTTGCTGTGTGTATCCTAATGCTACTGCTCTGTTTATAAGTGACATATTTGACAGAAAATGTATGCCTCTAATGTCAAATATGTCACTTTTTAACGCGTTTAGACGCAGGTGGAGCAGTAGCATAATACTCTTCGATCAAAAATTTAACAAAGATCGTTGATATTACACGGGAGTATTACTCTTTATGAATATTGTTACCATCGTGGGTACAAAGAAATAAATGCAGAAATATTTATTTTATCAACAAATAAATAAACTTAACTGTTACCCAATTTACCACACTGGTTAGGGAGAACTATTCACGCACGACAACCTATTCAAAGTCGTTTCGCGGCGGAGGCATTGTGATCAAAAAGACTAATTTCCTCTTCGCTCAAACTTTGATTGAGAGGCCACGGAGGCCACGGCCAAAGGAGTAGGCAGGGACTTCCACCTGCTACGATCCTGCCACACATACTTCGCCATATTACGAGTATTTTCATAATGCTACAATTTAGCTATATGAGTAAATCAGTAAGTACTTTCTTACCTTGGAAGGTTCTGTTTGTCGTAGGTGGTGCGGAGGCGCAATCCAAATATGAAGGCTGATGTCACCTTATTATCGATTTTACGAATTCTTGTTCCGTAAACTCTGATGACTGAGTTTTTGGCCTATGTCATGGCTGGACCGACCATTTAACGTGCCGTCCAAAGCACGAAACCGCTCAGTTGATAATGCTACTGGCGGTCACCCATCCATTTACAGACCATTTAGAAAGTTGCTAACTTCGACGATCTATCAAATACGACTAAACGAAGTCATTAGCCACGACCGAGGCCTTTTTCAGCCTAAAAACTCCGTCCCCAAACTTGGCCACATTCTCATACCTACTTACGTGCCTTCATAATCCCGTTCTTCAAACAAATCTAGTCCAATTAAAATCGAAAGTTCTAAATACTGACAAAAAACTGACAAGCACGTCAACCCATCAAGTACAGTTATCAATATAATCTAACGAATAATTTCGACTCGGTCCTAATATGGGTGCGACAATTTGCAAAAAATATGTACTCACTGATTACAAATAGATCGATAACGGTAGTTATATTTGGAGTGGATTTAAACTGTATTTTATAATAGTTTTTCTTTAGTAAAAGTGCTGCATCTATGGAAAGCTGAAGTCCAGGGATTGCAGTACACCATATTACTCCATTACCCAGTACTCTCAAACGGTGAAGGAAAACATCGTGAGGAAACCGGCATGTCGTAGAACCTAAAAATTTCGAAAACAAGTGTGTCAAGTGCACGAAAGGAGCCTCTTTGAGGCGCACTTTCAATCCTTTCACCACACTGGTTCGAAAGAACTGGTGAAACGACAAGAAGAAGATCGCTGAACACTTATTAAGGTGATTCGGGTGTTCCACTTGACAGTCTTTTTTAGGGCTCCCTGTATGTATGTTAAAGTTCCCTTCTACATGTGTAGGTATTTTATGGCGCATTGAGCTAGCTTTCTGGCACACACTGTGTGCCAATTGGCTACTAACTCATCTAGAGAAAGTAACTAAACGCTAGGGATATATATTTGTTGGATAAAAAATACCTACAGATGTCTGCAATTTGCATGTTCTGCAAATATTTGTTACGGGTCTGGATTTGCTTTGCATCATTACTTTAATTTGTAAATAAAATACAATTTCCCTAAATCTTGATCAAAATTTATTTTGAAGACTCTTTAACTTCTACCATGGTACTTACTCATTTACCCACGAATCCTAGGGTCAGGCCGATGTTGAGTATTATTTATATCTTTTACAAAGTAATACCTCGTAGAAGTATAGATTACGTCAATGTAAATGAAACAATCGAACAATTAGGTCCTACGGGTGTTAAATTGATTAATTTACTATGTAAATCTGACAAATCGCACAGACAAGCTCACAATACCTTATATTTTGTGCAACATAGTTTCTATTAAATATAAGAAATTATCCCTAAGTTGATTGACGAGACCAATGACCAAAGTGCTGGTGCTTACCTCGGACAGAAGATAAGTATAGCCCTTCAACGATATGGCGTAAATCGTAATACCGCCAGCCTTTTGGGTACTTTACCTGCGGCCGGTGATTTGAACTCTGTTTTTTTTTTAGTTTAAACGTAAAAAAAAACCGTGGCACTCCCGGGAGTGCCGAGAAAAGTGAAAATTTGAACAAACATTTTTTTATGCATTTTTATTCACCCGTTTAGTTATAAAATGAACTTTTAGAAATGTAAAAACAATGCCGTAAAAGTTTACCGAGTACAGAACTAGATGGCGTTACTGGTAGGTGTCGGTGAGCAGTCACTCGCACGTGACCTTTTCGAGGCGAATCTAAGAATTTATTCTCATCTCATCAAAAATGCCCAACGCGCTTAAAGAAGTTTTCACTCCAAAAATACGTGTTTTAAAATACGTTTGTTGAAAAAATAATTGTTTTTGAATTTTTACGTTTTTTGAATGCCAAAATCCTGAAAAATGTATACCTAAAGATTTTTTAAATAACGTTTCTTATTAGGTTAAAAATTATTTTCGATAATCACACATCCCGGATTCGATTCCTAGCGACGTCCCATCCACTAAGTCAAGGCAGCTTGATGACAAATCGGCCTGGCTGTCATTATGCAACCCTTTGTTAAGATCTGGTTCTAACTAACTTGGTGAGTGTGGGATGCTAGTTGGTAGGGAGGGACTTAAAACAGATGCAGTTTCGTTACTCATTCAATTATGAACTAACCTACCATAAAGAACCTTACAGACAATTTTATTTATATTTCCATAATATAAATGGTTTTATCAGATTTTGTCGCAAAATCAGATTTTTTTTCCAAACAACACGAGATTTTTCTATTCATTTTCAAATTTTCTAATCTCCTTTAAAAAAATAAAATAAAAAGTATGTACCTAACATATTTATGTTCATAAATCTACTAAGTAATATAGAATAAGTACAGAAAGCCTCATTTGTGTGGGCCCAGCGGTGGGCGCGGTGATCTAACTAGCTGAGCCAATTATTGTGAGGTTTTCCTCAACAACCAAAATTTTTATAGATCTTGTGGTCTTTCATAGCCTTTACTGGTGATTATTGATTTATAGATTTTTCATTGTTTTACTTAGTCCTATTTTGTAATTAAAAAAAGTTTTTGTTGTGTTTTGTGTATGTAATATGTATACATATCAGTGCGAATAAGGTGCGAATTGAGCTCAGTTAGCCCTTCTAGTGATTATTGAAAAGTATCGTTTCCTGTGGGAATTTCAGACTAAACCTAATACCTACGTACCAAAGGCTAAAAAGAAAACCTGTCGACCTATTGTGATATATGTGACGAAACTTGGAATAGATGTAGATCGTAACCTTTTTTTTATGAGGAATGGGTCGGCTCTTGACCTCGAAACTTACACAGGTAAGAATGAGGTCTACGGTGGAGCGAGCTTACCCAGAAGGTGCCATTAACTCTCTTCTTAAAAACAACAGGGTCGTAGCTCAGCGGAAATACAAACGCTGGAAGCTGATTCCAAATGTTTGCAGTGCGCATAATAAAAGAACTTTGAAAGCGCTTAGCTCTAATTAGTGAGGCCGTATTCGCGTATTTTTGCTAGGCTAGGTCGTTAACGTTTGAAAAATTGGCCCTTGAAGCATCCGAATTGAATTGAAGGTGGGAAGCATACGAATTTTCATCAAACGAACGAAAAACCTCCTCCGGCCAGGTGGAGTGATGATCTGCGAAAGGCTGCCGGCAGAAGCTGGATGCGTCGAGCTGAGGGCAGGGCGCAATGGCGCGCACTAGGGGAGGCCTATGTCCAGCAGTGGACTGATATAGGCTGATGATGATGATGATGAACGAAAAAAGGAACGCGAATACGGCCCTGAATGCTGGAAAAAATTTTACCACGCGAGTGAAGCGACCAGCGGTAACTAGTTAAAACATCCGTTCCATTGATTCTCTAGACCTAACTCAATACCAATCATTGAGTAATAGCTCCCTACGTCATAAACTGAAATTACTAAACACCTGAGCCTTAGTACTAGCAAAATAGAGCACATAATCGGATGACAAAAGATTAGTGCCGGGTTTAGATGTCGTAAAATGAATGAAGTTCATGTTTTCGCAAATAGAAAGCTGTAAAATATAGAATCAAGGGTTTCCATGGAAAACAATAGGAGAGTTATTTCAGATAAGCTCCCGCCCGTGGTTTCGCTCGCGAGGTGCCAGTATAATATTTATTAAGCTACGATTTATATCAATTTCAAGTTCCATATCGATGAATAGGCGTGGTTGAAGCACAAACATACAAACTTACCTACTCACAAACTTTCGATGATTATTATATTATACAGGTGTAAAAAGACTACCACCGAAAACTGAGGGGTTGTAAGTAAGTTGCAAATAATAATTTTGAAATTCGGTCCATACTCTTCCTTTTTAACCGACTTCAAAAAAAGGAGGTTATATTTTCGACTTCAAATTATATTCTTATTTTTCTCATTTTAGTGTGTAGAAGGTTCTTTTGTTTGTGTTCTGTGAAGTCGGTTCAATTTTTTTTTTCAATTTTTTTTATTTTCAATTCGGTTGTTTACCTAGTAGTACTCTACAGTACCTAGAAATCAACCTGTATTGCTTTACATGACCTACTGACAGTGACCTGGATTTTATTGAGTCATATTTTGAACTTTTCCTTATTAGTTTCGAACCACATGTGTCTAATGGGGAGGAAAATAATATTGAGTGTTACTCATCAAATTTTTAGTCACATTGGTAATTATCATGAAACTGTTGTGCCGACCCCGCGTGAGCGGAATAAAGGCAGGCCAATGATGATGGTGATTATCATGGACTTAGACCTTTACATCTATATTAGATGATTTATTCAGCGTCAGGAGGCAACCTATGCCTACACTTAACGGGACGCTGTAGCCTGGGACATTGTTTGAGATGGAATAGGCTTTCCCAGCATCTAAACCATCCTCTCAGCTTAATCAGCCAGCCTTGCTCAGCTTGCTCCGTTTACTTGAGATTGAGAAAGCAAGAGGCAAGAATGGTATGCCAGAATGGTATCGTGTAAATGGTGTTTTACATTTTGCCCAACTATGTCGGTGATGGATAGAAGAAAAATAAAATCTACTAAACGCGCGAAGCCGCGGGCACATAATAATTGCAATAGCTAGACACCTACAAATCATACTGGGTAATAAATCTAGGCATTTGCATTCTAGTACAGTTCTTCCAACGGATCTAGGCATTCGTGAAGTTAGCCGTTTGTCTGCGCAGTAACCGCTTTTTCATACAAAATTGTGTTCTGCGGGACAAACGGCTAACTTCACGAATGCCTAGATCCGTTGGATGAACTGTACTTATGCACTTTCACAGTCTTTTCGCAATGCGGATGCAATCACTACTAGTTCTATTTTTGAACTAATATTTACTAACTGCGCCGCCGCGGTAGTATGAAACCCCGAATACTTCACCATAAAAATCCTAAATACAATTCAATTTTAAGATGGATCACCTAAAAACCGTGTTTCCCTGGTTTTTCATATTAGTCGCGAAGCACAGACGAAACACCAGGGCTTTTTCGTCTATGTCGCGAAGGAATAGTAGTCCAACATAACCCGCCCGCCGCCCCCGCAAAAAAAGGTGCTGGGAATGAGCAAGCCTATTCCATCTCAAACAAAGTCCTACATTACAGCGTGTCGTTGAGTGTAGGCATAGGTTGCCTCCTGACGCTGTATAAACTATCTAGTTCAGATGTAAAGGCCTAAGTTTTTGTTTAAATTCATGGTATTATGTCAATCTGGAATAATGCACCTATCAAAATGCACTATTTAGACAGATACCTGTCAATCGAAATAACTGCAGTTCACCTCGGAACCGCCTACGCTGTTTTGACAGTGCATAATTTGATAGGGTTGATTCCACAGACCATAAATCCGTGGTTGATTCCGTACAATATTCATACAGTTGTTATTGTCACGAAGGAGAGCTGGTCTTCTCTGGTTGTTCCTGTGTGCGGAAGCTTAATCGGATTGTTTTAGTGACTTTGGTCTGTTTTTTACCGCTAAATACGCTATGCGTTCATGTAGATTGTAGAAATATTTAGGACATTTACACAAGTTAAATGCAATAAGCTTGCCCAGCTCCTACACCATACTCTTAATCCGATAAGTGTTCAACTGTCTTGTGTAGGATTGTGTAGAAACAACCCTACATCTATTGCCAAACTGTGTAGACAGCCGTACTCGGTACTGGGTTGACTCAACACTCCTACGTTTGCAGGTGTTTTGTAAGCAAATAACTTTGTGCCTACCAGTATTATTTTATGTGTACCTAGTGAGTTTTTGTTTTTGTTATTGGCCTAGTACTTCTACTATGGAAGGTCGTGTGTTTGAAACCCAGCCGTGCATTATTTTTCAAGCAGAAAATAAAAAACCAATTTTTTACCATTAAGTAAATTTTTTCGAAAGTTTTTTACGTAGTTTGGGGCTTAGACTTTTAAATCTTGTTACTAAATCAACATCAGCCTTTTTCATCCCACTGCTGGGTTAGGACTCTATCTGATTCTGATTCTGTCTATGACAAAGACTAGACCTCTGTCAAACCTTGTAAGAATCAAAGCACCTCTAGAGCCAGCCTAGCACTTCTCAGAGCTCGTTATGACTACTCTTTTTTTCACCTCAGTTTTTTATAGATGACAGTTAAGTCTAGTTTTCCTGTCATTCAAACGAATAAGGTGTTTGATGAAGTGATTAATATCATATCCTTTAAGGTATTCCCTTGGCTAGAATGGTATTCGACCTAGAAATACTGTTTTTAAGGGATGCTGTAGACCAAAGCTACATAAATACGACATACATGGTTCTACCATATTTATTTTTTTTAGCTAAAAAAAGTAATTTATTACGAATAAAAAAAACTAGATGGACAAACAAAACAAATTAGAACGCGCTATAGAGTTGTGTTTTGCGTCTTATAAAAAGTAAAGAATTTTTTAACCTCTATGTTTTCCCAATGCTGGGCAAAGGTCTCCTTCAAACTCTTCCAACGGTCTCTATCCGCTAAAAAGTAAAGTAAAAGTATAAAAACCAGTTTGATTCATTTAAAATGTAGATGGTTATTTTACGTCTCAATACTTCAAAGTCATCATAATTGAAACTTTGAAAAACAAAAACGTTGGACAAAACAAAGTTAAAAAACCAGATCTGTAATTGGAATTAAACCATAAAATTACTAATTTAGTTACTTATCAGCTAAAAGCTTAATAAATGTGTCAAATCATAAATCAGTCGATCTTTACTACTAAAATTAATAAAATCGATCACTTTTGTTATTTTCATTCTTACCTGTATAAGTTTCGAGGTCAAGAGCCAAACCATTCATCATAAAAAAAAATTCAAACCTTAAAGTACATTTTTTTTATTCAAACCTTGAAAAAGCACAACTGTTTTAATGTAAAAGTGAGTTTTTGATTCTACTCTTAGGTACACAATACAGGTGGATTTTTGAGATGGGTCATGGAGGGCAGGTACCTTAACCGTTGTAGCTACAGGAAAACGCTCTTATGTACAGTCAGCGGCAAAAATACCAAAAGTAAAAAAAAAATGTTTGCCAATCGATTCAGTTTCATGTAGGTATCAAAAGACTATGGGGCCATGTTTTGTTTGAGTACTAGAAAAGTCAGAAATCGTCAAAAACTTTTCCCATACTAATATAAAAAAGAATTCGAGTTAATAATTAACTTATTTTTACCTATTTAGGGATCAAAAAACTATGGGAACTCTATGGGTTTTCACGGCTTCTTTGTTATTTTTCTTTCTCATTTCAATGTTAAAATCAAAATGCAGTGGGACCCATAGAGAAACATACTATTAAATTGCTAGTGGGACCGCTGCTGGGACTACTCCTTTTCCTGCGCGACCAATACGTACCGTTCTTCGGCCACAAACACGGTTTGGGGCCTAGCTTTCTTTTACGTGATCCATTTTAAAACGAAATAGTCAACCTCTAACATCTTTTTATTATACTTATTTCTACTTTCAGACAAAACAATTTGTCGACGATCACAGGAATTTGATTTCAAAAGCTCGATTTAAATTATCATAAAGGTAGGCGTTGGTCTTCTATGGTCAATGCTAAAAGACTTATTTGTCGATCCTGAGTCATTAACTGGCATCTGTTGTCCCAAATAACTTGTGACATCATCTGATACCTTATTTCTAAGACTAATAAATAACGATGGACTTTTCACACAGCATCATCTAGCCCCAAAGTAAGCAGAGCTTGTGTTATGAGTACTAGATGACTGATAAACTACTTATATACATTTTGTTTGTAAATTTATACATTCATATTATACATAGAAACACCCAGACCCGAGACAAATATCTGTAGATCATACAAAGTCCCGCGGCGGGGATCGAACCCGCAACCTTCTATTGCGTCACAGATATCATCGTCACCATGTAAATTGAGAATAGGAAACAGCTGCCCTAGATTTAAATAGGGCAAAAACAGTTTTGCGAATTGTTACTCGTTCAAAGAAGGAAAATTGAGTCATTACCCGAAATAAACTACTATTATTAATGCATTAACACGTAATAAGTAGTAATTAATAATTATGTATACTTGAAGTCATTAAAAAATTAAACCCAGCAGTCACATACATAGTCCTGACCTGACCCCCACACTAGGATTTTATATGTCATTTGGGTTTAACAATAAAAAAAACAGTTTTTATAAGTGTGCTGCGCTTATTTTCATACTTGTGTGCACTATGGTTTCACAACTTGGGTTCCAGTTTGACGGGTGTATAATGTATACCTGAAGGGGCAGTCGCTATATCTGGAGGGAGGGTTGTTTATGCCAGTTGGCAGTTGTATAATGGAGATCAAGGTCGTTTTAATATCCTCTAAGAAGATGAACATGAAAAATGTTCAACGTATATAGTTTTTCACATTTTTGCCTCTTTTGAGTGTTTAAAATTGTATTAACGTAAAGAGCAAAGTTTTAATTTGCAAACGTTTGTTTCAGGTAACTCTCCCTTGCAGTAGAGGTTTCCTGATTTATGGTATGGATCAACTTGGAGTTTGCTGACTGAGGAAGTGAATGCATATGGAAGGTGTATCTTGACAGGTGTCAATCACGAACTTTTAAAGGGCTTGACGTCCGAATGACAGGCCGTATGCTAGGTGTCAGTTACGGCGTCCACTATTTTATAAATAACTTGTGTCATTGTGTGATTTACCTACGTAAAATAACGCCTCATCTCATTATATTCATCAAGCTTTTGAGCTCAACCTTTCCCAAAATACTACGTAACGTAACATTTAGTTTTTCATTCATCACCACGTACACTTCATACATCTTAACAATACATCATCATCATCATTCCCTTGTCCTTATCCCACGCTAAGTGGGGTCGGCACAACATGTATTTTTCTTCCATTCACTCCTATCACTCGTCAAATGTGTATCCACTCCATTCGCATTAATATCATCTCTCACACAATCCAACCACTTCTTTTTCGGCCTTCCTCTACTTGCATAATCTCGAGCCACACTCATATTCATCATTCTCACATCACATCTTAACAATACATGGTTTGAGACAATACATTGGTTATTATTACAACATAATATACAGATATTCAGTCAATAGCTTCTATAGTTTTATGTGCTAAGATTTCATGCTTCATTATAAAATTTATTTCCATAAATACCTCATAAACTAAAACAATGGGATCAGTGAGCTCATGTATCGAGCACCTGCAGCACCTGTCAAATCTGACACACTCCACCGAACATCACGTCTGCTGGTCTAGTCTATTATGATTCTGCTAGGCAACAAACGTGTAACGAATGTCAATTTTACTGTCTCCATAAAATTTTAGTGGTTTTGATTCAGTAAGTATTAGATTATTTATTTCAATTACTAAATTAAGTGACGACGGTTGTCGTCAGTCAAGGCTCTTAGTCCATGAATATGGTAATTATGTATGATACAATGTTATTATTTCGCCATGTTTATACTTATCCTAAATTCCTTTTTGAGATTCAAAATTAGCTCTCCGCTTGTTTGCGCGTGCGCAGGGTCCAGGTAATATCGGCAAGGTCTTACAATGTCGGATTCCTGGCGATCTTTTATTTTGGTGTCGAGATGATTTGATTCATTTATTTATACTGCTTTTACACCTACTCAAAATTTGTGGATTTTTAACTCAGACTAACTAATTATTGTTTGCTATTTTGATTTATTAAACTACGCTTTGAATGTTAACTCCTTATATTTTGTGATATAAGTATGCAATAACAATATGAGACGGATGCCAGAACGAGTGAAGAAGTGTTGCAAATGTCAGTTGAATCAAAACGTAATTCCACAGATTTGTTACCGAGAATCATTTGTGAGCGATGATTAAGCCTCTAAATTCCTCTCGCTATTAGTCAACGGGAAAGCACGATGTCGCAATACCATACTCTCGAAATTTGGGTTAAATCGTCTGCGCAGTCGCCATTGAAATAACTGTCAACCTTGACATTTGACAGCTCTCGAATTGATAACGTTGCAAATAGCGATAATTGCGTATTTTTACCATCCTACGTATTCTGAGTCACAATTACAAGTATGCATGGGTCGGCCACCATTGCCTTTACGAGGCTTTATCCATTCAATTCGAGCCTTACGCACACACGCGGCACACAGGTGCAAACACGCACACAGATAAAACAAGCCAGTTTGACAGTTCGCGGCGCGTACTTCAGTTGGCCGACCGATACCGGGCGACGCGGTTCTTTCGCCACCGCCATCTTGGATTTCAAGAAATTCACCGGGCTGTAATAAATAAATACGTGTCAACGAGTGTATGTGGTGTTCTTAACGTTTTTTCGCTGATTAGTCAATGGAACGCTGAGGATTTTGGTAAAGAGGTTATGATGGAAAATAGACGTTTTTACGTTGTTTATATGTGTCGTCGTAATCTTTACCGGTGATGTAAATTGCAAAATAATTATCGGAAACTCGCATTGATCATGCTAATGTGTCTTCAAGGCGAGCTCGGTCAGGTGTTTGTCTTTGCCACGAACTTTTTTCAACAACAAAGTAGGTTACGGTTAACGTCCTAAGGTTCGGTTCAGCGCGTTCAAAACTTAATTATAAGCAGTTTATTTGCGATATTGCTCTGAGCCATATAAATGCAACTAGCGTTCCGATAAAGGTTATTTTATGCCGTCATTGTTATTGTAAAGGAAAACAATTGATTCCGTGTTAGGTGCTATAATATTTTAATAATCGTTCCTGTTACCAATCGTGTTTCTCACCTATGGAATGTTGTAGATACCGGCTTTTTTGAACTTGACTATTTTTGAAGTGAACATTTCTTTAGCCGCGTTAGGTATTTTTCAGATGGGGGAAAAATATCAAACTCAGTCACGTGACTGTTACGACACCATCCTCTTAAAAATACGTACTTCAATTTCAGTATCATCACAATGGTCTATTTGTGAGACCACCTCGGGTGAGACTGTCCCGAGTTCGAATCCCAGTAACTTTAGGCACTTTATTTTTTTTGTATTTTTTTTTAATTCTAGAACCGTTACCGGAACCTTGTTCAAGTTTTCACTTCTATTGTCACTCCCGGAGTGCCACTATTTTTTTTAAAAGACGTTACAAAATACACTCAGCTATATCGGTTTTTAAACCTGACTCATTGATAACGTCATACCTGTGACATTGCTCACCGCATTTTGGTATTTGAAATCTTTTTGTATCATTACTCTGAGACATCTTTTTAACTTAACTACCTACTTATCATAAAATGTTTATGCCTGAACTGTTGAGGTTACTTTTCCTTCGTCTTTGGTGGTTCTATCATCGCGATATATTATATTTATTAACTTAAATGGTCATAATTTTTATATCTTTACGTCTTTTTTTATTCTGTCATTAAAAAAGATCAAAGAATCTTTATAGAAATCGGTTCTAACTAAACGAATTTCTATGAAATGCACCATATTATTTTGATGCATCGACTGATAAATTTAGATTAGCCGGTAGTACCGATTTGACGTAATATCGGTGAGATAAGCAGAAATACGATGAGATAGGCATCTTTCCTATTTATAATCATTATTCAATTTAAGTAGTGATGTCAAAATGAAATGCGATTGGCATTGAGGATATTATATATTTTTATTTACATGTGAAATGCATTTATTTAAATAAATGCAGGAAGGAAAATTCAAAAGTATGACTGATTGATTTTTTTTTATTCTTAAATATGCAATAAAAATATGAAATGAAAAATCTAAAAAACTCTTATTTAGTAAAATCACACAAATAAGTTTTGAATTAAACGAATAGAAACCGATAAAATAAATAAGAAATGTCATTTAACTTCTGATATGACAGTCGTAACAGGATAGGTAGGTACAATATTAATAAATGTGTCATCATCATCATCTTCCTGCCCTTTTCCCACATTATGTGGGGTCGGCACAACATGTGTTCTTCTTCCATTCTCCTTTATCAGCCGTCATCTCAACACTCACTCCTTTCTTACTCATGTCATCCTTTACACAATCCATCAATCTTTTCTTTGGCCTACCTCTACTCATAAATCCATCAACATTCATACCAATCACTCGCCTAGTTACATGGTCATGTAAAAAGAAGAAGGTCTTCTTCCCTTCTCATTACATGCCCATACCACGCTAGCCTGTTGCTCCTCATCTTTTCATTCACTGAATTATTAATAAATGTGTAATTACATAATTATAAATAGCATGTCTCCAATTGAATGCGCTTCAAAATATTTCTATTGATAATTGCATTTAGGTATTTCGTAAAAAAAAAACTTTAAATAATATTTTTCAAATGACAAGTAATACTGAAAATAAATCAGTCTATTTATAAAATGTCACTGTCATTTATACAAATATCCGGATATTTTACATACTTTTTAATTTGTCATTTTCAAATAGGGGTAGATAAGTGTATTGTAATTATGTAATCTTAATTAACGTTTTTAAAGATTAGGTACATAAATTAGAAATGCAATTGTCTAGCTTAGCCCGAATTAGGATCATAAACTTTAAAAGCTAATTTAGATGAAAATGTAAACTACCTAACATACCTACAATAGTTTTTGTTTCTTTCTTTCACTATAAAATAGGTATTAAGTTACAAATATTAATATGGATATGCAAGAGCGGAACAATCTGGCACAAGTACTTTGTACTTAAAAGAAGGTTCCAACCCTGGTTGAAATTGTAACCCTTGGTTAATGAAATAAACTATTTTGATTTTGATTTTGACCTAACGTATCCAATTTTAAAATGTAGCAAAATGTAGTACATTCTCTCTAGATTTGGAATGTGAGAATTTGTTATCATAATGAACCGATTTCTATGCGATTTCAAGTAATCGTTTGATAATTAAATTCAGAACAAGTTCTCAGTAATGGTGTCTACCTACTACAACACTTGAATCCGCTATAAATTTAGAATCCTACAAATGGGACAAATACCAAATTTTTTATGTTGTTATTCAATTTAATAAATACAGATAATATATCCATATAATTTAGATAAACCAGATGTATTTGTGAAAATAGATATATCTGTATACAATTTTTAAATTTACAAAATTTATCAATGAATCAAAACGTTGAAAAGATTTAAACAATCCTGGCAATTCTTATTGAGTTGGCAATGATGATTTAAAAAAATTTGAAGTCTCAGTTACAAAATGAAACTGTTGTCAACAATGTTAAGAATGCTAACGATGTCAAACAAAGCAATAATGTCTTGGAAAGAGTTAAACTGTGTATTTACAAAACATTTGCGAGACGCATAGTCAGCGCGGATAACGATGCTCGACTAAATTCTAGACAACGATATTATCAGTAAACAAGATTACTATTGCTGGTTTAGTACAATACTTTCTCTCCCTGAGGCTATTGAGTCAGCAGTGGTGATCGAAGAGGTGAAAGGTGCGAGCTTGTTGTGACTTACCTGGAATTAAGAAGAAAAAGTTGCACATAAAAGTCGCCAGTTATAAAATTATTTAATGATCCATTTTGATCTGGGTTAATAGTCGTTTTTAAGTACTACTCAAACGTTTTGACATTGACAAGTCGAGTCTACAATTATTTCATTGTAAAATTATCGGTGCTTGCCTCATCAATTTGTAACTATGGTTGTGTAGGTAATGCTTACTAAGCATGTTCTTCTTACACAGAAATTGAATGAAATTTCTCGTTCAGTTTATATCAGCTGACATTACACCTTTATTTACTTTCGAATTGAATGTACTTTGTTTGGCTCTTAGTCGTTCTCTGTATAACATAACATCAAGTTTTGTGTACTTACTGTTAGTCATGGATGGGCCTTTAGGCGTAAGTTCTCAAAGCATGTGACCTACTAAATTAAACTGACTTTTGAAGCCCGAAATTCAACTTCACAGTTGGAGTTCCGAGAGTATTAGCTATTGTTCAACTCGGGTGATGGAGTAAGGCCACCTGAAGACCTTCGTCATGGCTTAGTGGTTTTATTGAAACCGCCAAATTTAACAAGCATTCTGAAGCAAAAACGTTCAGCTGCTATTGTACAAATCTATAGTACGAATGAGCAAGTCAAAAATTCTGAATTTTTGAAATTATGGAGCTTCAAATTGTTGCTCGCTTGATGAATTGCCTTATCCAATAGGTATTTCCCATTTGTAATCTGTGGTACTTAGCCGGGTACCGTTAGGACCGGTGCTGGGATGCCGCGGGTGTGCGGCATTGTTGCGATCGCGGTGTTTACAGTGGTCAACAGATCTGACGATCCATTGAGGCATCTTGCTCAAACAGAGACCAAATGATACTGTTAGAAGAACTTCTCTAAAGTGTGTGACAGTAGATTTCTGCGTTTTTGAGAGTTAATAATCTAAGTGCGCGAAATGAGCCTCTTTAAACTCACTTAAAATCCTTTCACCACACTGGTTCGAAAGAAGCATACTTTAAAATTATCATGATTCAGTCAACTTTTACCAAATAAAATAATAGTATTGTTACCTTTTTGGTGGCAGATAAATACACATCACTGTCAATGTCATTTTCAAATTCGTTCCGTATTTTGATAATAGTTCCATTGTCTACTTTATCTTTGAATGTCAAGAATGTGTCTTTGACCCAAAGATATATTCGTTAATCCACGAAGGGCCCTCTTCATCTGAGATTTCATGGCGATGTCATCTAACGGTGCCTTGGTCGTTGGTCATGGATGGACCACAGATACATTCCAAATGTGCCCATATCACGCACAATGGATTCGTCTTGAGGTATTAAGATTTAGTTCGCACGAGATCTGAGATCATTTTAGGGTACTTCCTCAAGTTTTTTGACTGTAGAATCAAGGTTAATTTTGATTTGAAATTGCCGTGTAAGCTATTATTTAGTCGTAGTAGAACATGTCAATGTCAGACAGAACGGTCATTAAAAGTTTTCGTTTAAAAATTACTTAAATTCAAAACTGAAAAATGTCAAATTTGACATTGACAATTCCTATTAACAAAATAAGCATGGGGTCAATTCTAGGAACTATATAAAATTCTATGGTCAATTCTCTAGAGATGCAAAATTGACCCTTTGTCTACAATGTCTAGGTAGCATTTCGCTAGATATTTCTAATAGCACAGCTATGGAATGGAATGCGTTGCCTTCCTCTATTTTGCCTCGGCGCTTTAACCTAGGTGTCCTCAAGGCTGGAATTAATAGACTTGCATTATTATGCAAGTCTATTAATTATTATTATCATGGCGCGAAATACCAGTCTTTATGTCATCTGTCAAGTTGACAATAAAAATTGTTACATTTTTTTATTTAGTATGCTTTAATGCATGTCAAACTTTTATAACCTCATTCATTGATAATTTTTAAATGTTGTCATGCATATATATGATTTAAAAATCATTGAATATTCAGTCCAGTTTAAGTTATTTTCATTATTATGGATTTTAACCGATGCATTGGGCAGTAAAAAATATACGGAACTCTCGTATTTTAAACTAGTGCATGTTTTTTTTGTGTGAGTAGCTCCTTTATTACAATTCGTCATATTTTTTCCATGTTAAGAATTAAGAGAGTTCTTCGTAACATTTGATTAAATCTACAGGTTGTTGATCTTTTATAAATCGCTAGCAGTCATGAATGTTTTGACAAATATTGTGGTCTTAATTTAATATTATCCTTTTTTTCGAATTTATTATTTAATAAGTTATGCAAATAATTATTCTGATTCTGAATTAGCTGAATTGCTAATAAGTCTAGTTTTCCTTATTAATATTAGTGTTAGCGGCAAAACAAGCGCTATAATCACATGTACCTACTATGTAACTTTATTACATAATTATACGCCAATGCCAAAATAGATTTTTTAAATCCTTCTTTTCAATATTGTTACCTAATTACAGAACCAAGTGATAGCTGTCAATGTCATCTGTCAACAGCGAATTGTGATCTTGATAGCCATAGTTATTTATTGCGAGATAAGTACATCTCATCTTGACCTGATAATTCATCGTTTAATTATACCGTTGAACCGTTAACGGCTGTTTAGCCCACATCATTTTGACAGTTGCAGCTGTCAAAATATCTGATTAAGTATAATTTCATTTGAGCTGTATTCCTTCCATGTTAGGTTCAAAATCTTGAGTTCGATGGCTTTTGGCAAGATTTTTGAGATTTTCAAGATCAATTTAGAAAAAATATACTTATATAAATATTTTTGAGTAGGTAGGTAAATTAGCAGTTGAATATGCATTTATTTCGATGGTTTGAACAATAACAAGAACAAGTAGTTAGTCAAGAATTTGGCAATTGACACTTAGCCATCGATATTATTTGTTCACGTATATTATTCTAACAGTAGGTGCAGGCATTGCCATTTGTATATTCTAGATCTTATTCCAAGTGGTATACGATACAAATTGTATTACTTATATAATTGATCACACATAACACATAAACATAAACCATAGAGTAAACTTAAATATTTGAACTAAACATAAGTAGTTTTGTTGTTCTGAATTTATTTTGCAATGAGCCTGCCTATAGCCCATCAGCCCAATTTTAAAATTACATTGACATACTATCTAATATGGTGGCATTACAATACATAATGAGAATAAATCATTGCCTTATTTATATTTAGTGCAAATTTAATTCATACTAGGGATGCTACGTAACTTTTAAAAATTAAAGTGAATAAATGCTTTTTGACTTTGACTTTAAAAGAATTGTTCTTATTTTAAGACAGAGAGCGATGGCGTTCTATTGTGTTGGAGGCCAGGACCCACTTTGGGGTCGATGCGCCAGGATAGTAGTAGTCTTATTTTTTATAAAAAAATCAATGTGAAACTTAGATTAACAAGAACTAAACTATTTTGAAGTTATACCTTTCATCATCAGTCAGAGAAGACGGCTGATAGAGGAGAATGGAAATGAACACATGTTGTGCCGACCCCACATAATGTGGGAAAAGAGCAGGAAGATGATGACCTTTCATCATCATCATCTCAGCCTGGTATCACCCACTGCTGGGTTTAGGCCTCCTTTCGCTTTTGCTAAACTTTTCAGTTAAAACTAAAGAAGTTTATTTTTGTGATCAAAGAGCAACAAGAAAGTTGTAAGGTCGTGTTAAAGTCGTGTAAAGTGGGTAAATAGGTAATTAAATGCAATTACTCTCTTGACAGTGACATTTATTGATAAGTTTATAGTTTAAATGACATCATTTCAAGTGCACTTCAGTCAATAACTTAATTGCAGTATCGATTTCTTTGAAAAAGCGGTAAAATTTTGACTTATAAAGAAAAATATTTAATTTTAATTCAAAATTTATCAACAAATTCAAAAGTTAACTAACATAAAATAAAAAAAAAAATATTTAATATAAACTCTAATTTTGTACAAGAAAGCAATTAAATTCTTATTTTTTTTTATGTCAAGGCTATGTCATGGCTGCACTTAGACAAAATACAATTCTAGGTCATCTGTTCTGTTTCAAGTTTCATTGAATTTGGTTCGGTATTTACGGCGTTACAAAATTAAATCTTAAGCATTTATATTTCAGTAGGAACTGAAGCCACGTTCAGGAATTTTTGAAAGAACTTTTATTTTTGGATTAAGTTCTTTCAAGTTGATTTATTAATTAGATTTACTTTTTATAGATGTTTTCGATATAAATCAAGAGCGATTGGCCGAAGCTTACTGTTCTTATTTGGGATTGTTTTTTGTAAGTAGATAGTTTAAAAAAACTTGCTAGATACTTATGCTTCCTAGCTTTGTGAAAATAAAACATTATTAAAAAAATCGGGGAAACCTTTGCCCAGCAGTGGGACTGTATAGGTTGAAAAAAATAATTACAGTTGGATATATGTATAAAAATTGTCAGTTGGATGTAGTTTGAATTTTTTTAATCTGAGAGTATGAATTTTGCTGGATGATAATAAATAATGCTAGACTTTTTCACACATCATCCAGCCCCAAAGTAATAATAATTAATTATTATGGTATGCTAACTTAATGGTCAAAGGAGACTTGAAAATAGTTTTATGTTATTGAATTACTTTAAACAATTTAACAAATAATCAATGAATTGGGTTACCGTCTTGGTAAATTGAAAAATTGTACTCGATTTAGTAATCGCAATACTACTAATCTTGTGCACGATCTGCCCACCCACATACATCCACTGTTACCTACTATAATACCTCTGTAGCGCTGTGGGCGAAGGCCCGCCTGCGACGCAGATGGTTGCGGGATCGATCCCCGCGGCGGGACCAATGTTTGTATTATCTACAAATATTTGTCTCGGGTCTGGGTGTTTTCTATGTATAATATGTATGTATTTACGAACAAAAAGTATATAAGTAGTTTATCAGTCATATAGTACCCATAACACAAGCTCTGCTTACTTTGGGGCTAGATGATGCTGTGTGAAAAGTCCAGCATTAAAAAAAAAGCATATATTTTTAACTGTCATTCATAAAATTCGTGCTACATCATAACAGTCACAAAAATGTCTGGTTTTTAAGTCTCAAAATTTAAATTGTAATTTCAACCCTGACATGGTTTGAATACTGTTTCGCGGTAAAGATAAAATAATAAGTAATTTTGTATGATCAACGACAAAAGTTCATGAGCATCTGATGTTTTTCAATCTCTGATATCTGTAAAGCTCAGATTGATTACCAAAATAGAAGTAAATATAATTATTAGATTCAGGCGAATGAGGCCGTGGACGGCCAAGGAATCGTTGGAGAGACAACCTCGACTCTTTTGATACGAGGTAGTGCAACCTATCAAAGTAGAAATACATTTGGAAGGAATTGAGACCCTTGCCCAGCAGTGGTTGATATAAAATAAAAAATAAGATGATTTGCCTTGCCTCATTAATATTGATAAAATAATGAAAGTCTCTATTCATTAGTAGGACCGCTAGGATCACATAGAATCGTTTTAAAACTAGGTGATTCTCTCTCCTGTTCCTTTGCGACTTATAATACTATTTCCCCACATGAAAATGAAACTTTAAAATCTCCAATTTGAACATGTCGCTGACTGTACCAAAATGCACTCCACTCAATTGTTGTTTATTGAAACAAATTGTAATGATATCATGCGCTGAATTCAATTCATCTTTCAAACGACCATTTTAACCTTTACTTAAATTAATTTATTGTTTCGTGTGCAGCTTCTTATGCACAAAACTGAGCAAAGAGGTCGATACGAATTGGTTGACCTTTTTGTTTTTGACGCTAAGAATATTGCGGGAATTTGAAAAGTCATGTTTTCGATTTGTCTTATTTTCCAAAACTGTTGATTATATTGTTTTATTGAAAAAAAAAAAAAAAACCTAATATGTGCTGTAGACGATGGTTTGGCCCGATACTTTTAATAGAAATCTTAATAGATCAGGGTGTCAGTGAGAATTAAATATTGCTTAGATCTTACAATGTTGCCAACTTGAAATAGTAAAAATACTTAAATGCATTGGCTCGTCTCGATTTGGCAGTGTTACAATTGTATTATTATACTTAAATAGGTAGGTACTTACTCGTTTTCAAACAAAGAATCAATAGAAATATTCATCTTATCTGTCAACTTTTTTGTTCTTGGCACTTTCATGTTAATATGATGGGATTAGCAATCCTATAGGTAAGTCTGTTTAAGTCTATTTATTATAATATCAACAAACACGTAAATCTACATTACCCAACAGCTATGTCAAAACCGCGCGTGTACTTTTCAATTTCTGTCACAAAATGACATTACAACGCATGATAACGCAATTCTCAAATTATGTTATTTTTCCAAGTATGACGAAACTTAGTCGAGTTCTCAAACAACAATAGTATTCGGAGTTTAGGGTAGAGGTGGGGACATGGGAGTGATCGTCAGCGGGTTTGCAAATCTTTTGAATCAGCACAATGTTCTTTGATTACCGGCTCGTAACATCAAAAGTGTTTTTTTTGACTGTCAATAACAATTACCTACTGGAGTTTCGTCTCTTTCCCACGTAGGGTGGGATGAAATCCTCAAAAAAACTGTTATTTTCACTTATAATTTTTTAATATGTGTGCATCGTTCATATTTATTGTAGGTTACTTTATTGATCATTTTATTATTTATTTTTTATTTACGCATTGACGTCGTCTTTCCTGTGGACGGCTGATTAAGCTGAGAGGATGGTTTCGGTGCTGGGCAAGCCTATTCCATCCCAAACAATGTCCCAGGCACTACAGCGTCCCGTTAAGTGTAGGTATGGATTGCCTCCTGACGCTGTATAAGTCATCTAATACGAGTATAGATGTGAAGGCCTAAGTTTTTTAAAAAACATTTTTAATATACAACCTAAACTAAATCTACATTAATCGGCTATAGCCACAGGAAAGATGTGGTCAATACGTGTGTGTGTGAGCTAAGCTGCGGATTTCAAAGTCAAAAGTCTTATTCAGTAGGACCGCTGCGCTGTGATCACTTAGAATTTCCGGATTTTCTGTTCCGCTAGAATAGAGTAAATTATGACATTTTAGTCTAAACAAAACCATATTTTCTGCACATAAAACTCAAAATCTAACTCCAATATCATTTTCCTCTATTATTATACCTTAGAAAGGTCCCATAGAAGGTATTTGAACCGTTGTCCGTTCGGTCGGTCAAACTCGCTAGCACTCGGACACGAATTATCCCATTGTCCTTCTTTCCCACGAAACATGAAGGTCGGACCTTGGAGTTTTGTCTGGGCTCATCATTGGGCAAAGCATTGTCGTTATAAAACCAGTTTTGGCAAATGTATAGTTTTTTGTGTAGACTGTAATCGGAGCGGTTGCTTTGTGTGACTGTCTGTCGAGTGTAAATAGAAAAAATACAAAAAAGTTTGAGAAAAAACGTGGTAGGAATTTGAATTGTTGATTATGTTGTGATTGTAGTGTCCAATATTTGCTTGTCATCAAGTGTTAATGCAAAACATAATTAATTATAATTTAATATTTTATTTAAAAAAAAAACACAGAAATAAAACTTATTTAAGTATAAAATTATACATTACCTCTAGCTAGATGGTATTTAATTCAATCAAGATATATTTTTATATAAAATAATCTATCTAGAAGAAACACCACCTGCATTTCGCTCATAAATCTTCAAAATTTGCAATAAATATAAACTTTTTCAAAACCTCTGTCATGCAAGTTAGAAATTCTTAGAAATTGTTGACAAGGTCAATTTAGCAACGGTCAATAACCCCACGGACAAAAAGCACAGTTGCTGTAGAGTTGGAGATAAATATTTTATATTACATTTTGCAAGATTGTATTTCAAGACGTGCTGAAAACTAATATACTTAACTTATTTTTTTTAAACGTATAAAAACTTATAGATATCAGAACTGTTGCACCAACCAATTTTTGTAATATAATAAGTTTGTGAAACTCATTCTGAGCCTACAAATGATTGAGGTTGTATATATATTTTTGGATAGGACACATTAAGTACAACATTTATAAAATTGGACAGTGAATATATGAAAATATATATGAATGAATCCAAGGAAAGCCAGTGGTCGGCAAAAGACAAATCGCAATTATATCCGATCGCGAGTCAAGGCCAAAGTTGCCAGTCTACGCCAATTAATCGGCTTATGTGAAGTCCTCTTATGGCATTATTGAAGTTACCAGTAATTAATCAATAAAATGACGTCATAGTTCTGGAAATTTAGTTTATGACGGCATGGTACGTTTTTGCACTATAAATTGGAGTCGTAAAAATATAATGAAATATAAAATTTTGATACTTAAGTATTTTGGCAAATATCTACATAAAAAAGATAGGTAGTGTTTAAAAAACAATCGTCTTGGTCTAGGCATCGATAAATAGTAACTATTAAATTACTTTTTAAATACTTTCTAGGTGTGATTTCTATTTCCTTTCATAATACGGTATCCACCAATAGTTTATTAAAAAGTTTTATTAGTCAGTTCTCTATGAAGTGAGTCATCCAGTCGTGGCATAGACAAAACGATCTATTTCATAAAAGAAGGCCGTTACCAAAGTCCTCAGCAAAACAATAGCCTTTCTCTACACTAGTTCTCATACTGATGAAATACGCGAATCTTTAGTCTTTTCTCTCATAAACAAAGTTTTATTCTATCCAACATAACGTCTTAAATATTTCATGAGTATGAAAAGGTGTCTATGCTCAAATAATGAGTCATTATTAGTCAGGCAATTCGTTACATGTTCCTTTGTTTCCACAGGCAGTGTTTCCAACGTTTATTTACTCAAATGTCAACGAAACGTGAAAAGCCGAGTGAAACGAACTTAAACTAAGAACAAAACATTCCATTTACAAAACTAATGTTGCCATATTACGTTTTTTAATAAGACGATAAATATATAAATTGTGTCAAGATCGATAGTGTGTCAGGGGTTTACAACTTTCCTTTTGTGGAACAGTGGTCTTGATGACATCGCAGTGGATCGTTTAAATACGACCTTCTGCCGTACACGGTGTTGTGGAAGGGTTTTGGCGGACCCCTTCATAGTGTTGTGATGAAAAGTGTATGATGTCGAACCAAGCTTACTACAAGGAGCGCTTGGGGTTTGACCCCCAAGAGGCGGAAGGAGTCAACGGGACCTATTACGAAGGTCCCCACCAGCCGAAAAGACATCGAGGGGAGCTCTCAGACACTCATGATCAGGTTTACGAGGAGAACTTGACGAAATTCAAAGGTACAACATGTTGGGAGTTCTTTGTACAGCAGTCAGGTTCGTGGCGATGGATATAGAGAATGCGTGTTTGGTTGTGTGTCGTGTTAACGTGTGCAGGTATTTACTAACTTCCAGAGTGCTTAGGTTATTGGTACTATAATTGTCGATAGAATTGGTGTATTCTTGAGGAAAAGTCAGTTAAGTAACTTTTAAGTGAGTAGTAACTTACTTATAAGTAACTGTTGAAAACATGACATTCGCAAATTAATGTGTGCGCTTTTTATAGATGCACCGAAATTCATATGTAGATTTTTTTTAATGTAATTTTCTTACTACACACCATTTTAACTAAGCGCTTCAAAAGTTATTTTATTAAGCGCACTGCAAAAATTTGGAATCAGCTTCCAGCGTCTGTATTTCCGCTGAGCTACGACCCTGTTGTTTTTAAGAAGAGTTAATAGGCACCTTCTGGGTAGGCTCGCTCCATCGTAGACCTCACTCTTGCCTGTGTAAGTTTGAGGTCAAGAGCCGACCCATTCATCATAAAAAAAAAAACTTACAAGCAGCTAAGACAGTTTTTGTAGTTTTTTAAGTCATGAATCTAGATTCAGATAGAGCTTATTTTTTTTTTAATAACCTATTAAGTTTTTAATGAATGTAGAGGTGATCGATGTCCGATAACATGCCAGAATAAAAACATAAAAAAAAACTCGTATGCTATTAACTGATTTTTCGTGTTTGTGTGTTGTTTTGAAACCATAAACAGTTTTTTTTGTTTATTAAGTTTTATTAACATTTATCATTCGGTCGTGGACACAATGGATTTTGCCATTTAAAAAAATACGATAATTAAATAAATAAATAATGCTGGACTTTCACACAGCATCATCTAGCCCCAAAGTAAGCAGAGCTTGTGTTATGGGTACTAGATGACTGATATACTACTTATATACTTTTTGTTCGTAAATACATACATATTATACATAGAAACACCCAGACCCGAGACAAATACTTGTAGATCATACAAACACTTGTCCCGCGGCGGGGATTGAACCCGCAACCTTCTGCGTCGCAGCCGGGCTTTCTGAATCTAATTTAATTTTTAATGTACGTTTTAGCGTACAGTCAGCAACGAAAGTCGATTAACATTAAGTATGTTTCACAAATCTGAATATTTCCGAAATCCGTAACACCCACATGTTTACTAATATTTGAAGATAAAGTTCATAATAATTTTCCAGGAAAAGCCATTTTAAAATGTTCACCTGTTAATCGACTTTCGTTCCTGACAGTACCTTCTTTTAAACATAGATTGTAACATTATTAGTACGTATTTGCCAATAATTTATTCGACAAATTCCAAATGTCAAAGTTAAAACTTCGTTCCAACCGAGTGTTCCACGATACTCACGTACTTTTTTAGTTTCCTTTGTAATTATCCATGTTGTTTTTTTTTGTAATTAAGTATTGTAATATTCGTGATTTTTGGTTATTTTCGCGGCAAAATACCTTCAGATCATATTAACCCTTTGTCCATCGGATTCATCGGATATTAAGAGCAATCAACTCTAAATTGGTATTGCTTCAATTAATAATTTGAGTAACGATCAAATGGTTAATACCTACATGTGTCATATGAGTAATTCCCAATTCGTACCACTAAAACTTGTACCAGGTGGTACCAGTTGGGAAATTGAAAAATATGATTATTTTTGTTCCCAACTCGTACCACTTTTCTATTTTTGTTGAATTCATTCGTTTAGTACGCTCAGCTCAATAATTAGTCTAAGTCCTAATATGTTTTTTCGGTAAAATCTAAGACAACTGTTAACTTTTAACTTAGTAACATTGCAGGTGGCATGTCAAACATATAATTTATAGCCCTTCTGCTTAAATTTCGGTTCAACCATTTGGTCTTGCATCAACAGGAGTATTTGCAATGCTATTTTAGTGTTGACTTGTTTGAACACAATTCAAAAAGAAGAAAAATTATTAAATTAATTAAAAAAAATTAAATATAATTAAAATTAAATTTTGCGTCAAGCCGTTCTATCAATTGTACACGCTGCATATTGATGTAGGTAGTACAAAAAGTCACAATAATATAGTGCCCGTTATATTTGCTCTTCTTCCAAACAAAACGAGACGAACTTATGAAATTATGTTTAGACTAATTAAATCCCAAATTCCAGAATGGAATCCAAAGTCTTTTATAAGTATTAGATTTTGAAAAAGCAGCTATGCAGGCGATAAGCAAAATATTTTCAGGAACCCCTATAACCGGTTGTTACTTTCATTTCACTCGATGTCTATGGAAGAAAGCACAATATTTAAAAATAACTAAATCGAAACTACTTATAAGAAAACATGTCCAACGTTGTTCAGCTTTGGCGCATTTACCGCAAGGTGCAGCAGGAGACGGATGGCTTTATATTATGTGTCGATCTCCAAAAGAAGAAAATGTAATTAAATTTCACGATTATTTTGTGAATACTTGGCTTGATGAATCATCATTTTTTTTACGACAAATGGAGTTGCAGATTCACCGGACGACAAATATTGTAGAAAGTTGGCACAGCATAATAAATAGAAAAATAAATAAGAAGCCTCAAAGTATCGCACATTTTTTAACACTGTTGCAAAGAGAGGCAAACTATTTCGAAACTTTAGTTAGAAATGGCTCTAATATATGAGAAAATGAAAGAAACAAAAGAAATTGATACATAGAAAGCATAGTGTCAGATTTTACAAATGCAGTTATTTCTGTTGACTTATGCGTTGAATCATTGCTAATTTAAGATAAATAATTAAGAACAAGACTGAATTTATACAATTACTACAGCATCGACTAATTTTAAGACTGATTATAATTAAAACTTATAAACCTAATGAGTACATACCTACCTACGAGTATATTGTACTTGTAATAGTAGTAAGTTGTAAAAGAGTTTAGACTGATTCCTGTGATAACATTTTGATCAAGTCGATCTTATTACTTTTGTGATGTAAATGATGTTTTATTTATGCTTTGTTGATTACTTTTTTACCTTTTGAATTTTTTGTTATGTACATTAGACCGTTCGTTTAATAATATTGTGTTTAGTTTTTCTTGAATAAATCATGTCAAAAATCTATATCGTTTTGCTTTTATTACTTATTAGTTGCATTATTTGTCGTTGACTGTACTAAACACCAATTTTTGAAAGTGGTACGAGTTGGGAACAAAAATAATCATATTTTTCAATTTCCCAACTGGTACCACCTGGTACAAGTTTTAGTGGTACGAATTGGGAATTACTCTGTCATATGATGGATTAACAGAATGAATCATTATCAAAGAGCCCTTTAAATCATAAAAATATGTACCTACATAGGCATGTGCCAAATTATACAGGGTGTAAAAAGGGGTTGTTTACGCTGTGGCCCACGAGCTTGTGGCCCGAATTCTTGGTTTCACGTTGTGGCCCATTCTAAAATCGAATTCACGTTGTGGCCCGGCTTATATACTTGAGGCATACACAGATTGGATAATAGTTTATAATTAAGTGAACCATTATTTATATTTGAATAAAAACGTTTTTAAGGGGTTTTTAAATTTTTATTAAAATCTCAATCAAAAACGAAAAATTTAACATATACTTAGGAAAAAACAGTCACTTATGTCAATAATATATAATATATAAATTATGTCAATAATGTATAAATTGAGATGCCTACATTAAAATTATTTAAAATACTTACTTAACTTACATAACGTTTAGCATGCAAAATCGACTAGACTCAGGTACCAAATTTGCACTTACTTAGGCACTTAACTACATATTTCTTTATAAATCAAAAATATACTTCAATAACTTAACAGATAAATATAAATTAAATTAAATACTATAATAACACCTAACCTAGTGATAACTTCGATAAAAATTTTAACATGCAAAATTATACAAAAAACACATTTATCAATAAATTATTTATAAATCAAGTTTGAACTTGTATAAGCCTTTACATAGGTCTACTAACTTATCTCAACATCTCTAAACAAAGTGGCATACGCTATGGTCTTTAACTTTAAAATTTAAGTATAATAGCCAAAATGCCTATAATTATTGTTAATTGCAACTATATTGGTACTACTAATAACATGATAATTGATTCTCACATATGTCTAGAAAAGTCTATTAGAAGGTTCAAATATATTTTAATACTTTTAAAACCTGAATTATATTAAATTATAATTATGTACTTACCTAAAATAATAAGGCTTCCACGATAATAGATACTCTGAGATTTCACTTGTCACCTTAACCACTTGCACAAGACTAAAGTAATGCATAACTAATTAGGCTTACTAATCAAGGGGACAGACTTTTTTACCTGAACCAGGTAAAAAAAATGGCGCAGGTATGACCCTTTCTTTTATAACACGCATTTCTACGATATTTTGCTGTATTAGGTACTATTATCTATTGAGCTGAACTGATAAGGATTCTGAGAATGAGTATTTATTGTCCCTAACCTTGTTGTACCTAATGTTTTACAGCAAGTACATAACACCTTTGTTGACGAAAAATCTATCGAGCCACAACGTGAAGCTAAAATAATATATTTTTACTAATTTATTTGTGGCCCGAAGTTTTGGGACACAACGACAATGAAAATAAATCAAAATAGGCCACAACGTAAACGAGCCACAAAATTCGGGCCACAGCGTAAACAACCCGTAAAAAGACGTCTACCGAAGCCGAAAGGGGTAGGTACAGTAGGTACATCCTAACACACAACTAAGTCCAAAAGGATTTTACGAAAAAATCATTATATCCGGAAAAAACACCGTTTTAAGATTATTGTTTACGTATGTACTGGGCGCGTTGTTTTACGTAGATTGCTGGATTTTGGGTTTTAATTGTTTTTTTCTTGTATTAATGAAATTATCAGGTAGGTATGGTCTTATTATATTTTCCTAGTAGTAAATAACCGAAAGTAACATAATATGACGTAACTAAGTAAATTTGTTTTTTGAGTTTTTTTTTCGCTAGATATGTTTAGAATCATGGTCTGATTGCAACCCCTCAGTTTTCGGTAGTAGTCTTTTTACATCCTGTATGTATTTGGACGTGTCTTTTGAGACATCTTCAAATGATCTAGAGTGAATTGTCTGAGATAATTTCTACCGTGTCTTGGGGATCAACATCTTTTCCTGCCTTTGACCATATACTTATAATTACAAATGAATCTCAAAATGCCTGATATCAGTACCACACAATCTCACATGACTGAAACCAATAAGACTAACATAATGATTTTATCCCGTAATGCCCGAAATTCAAAATGTGTAGATCCCAAAATTACTGAATCATAATCGAACTACTTAAATTGTCAAATACATAAGTGAACACTACATTAAAAATTTACACACTGCCGAACATAAAGTCTCCTTTTTAAACTCAGTTAAACACTAGAATACTACTAGAATTAATTAGGTAACTTGAACGGAACTAGGAACTGTCGGAGTTGGCCAAGGACTTGTACAGGCTTCCAAGTCCAGTCTGCATATTCATGGCAAGTGCTTTTATCAGATTAACTTGCTTCCGTACATGGCTTTCGCCCGATTTGGCTTAGATACACGTGTTAAGTCAAAGTCAAAAAGGTTTTTTTACAGGGTTATTTGTAAAACACCGGTAACCTCTCAGGACTGTATTACTATCGTACATAAATAACTTTTGTTCTATGATTTTGAAAAGTTCATCATATTTTAGTTCATCAGATTTTCATACAAAAATAAAAATATTTAAATTGAACGCTCTAAGTGCTACGAAGTCTGCAAAGCCAAAGAAAGCTATAGTACAATAACGAGGGGAGCGATGTTAGGGCGGCGGGGGCACTTGAAATTGACCTATACAGAGTTGAAATGTGATAGGACAACGAAATCTTGGAAGGTTTGTTTTTGGTAAATGTTTTGTAAAAAGAAAATTCACAGAACAAAAGTTGTTGTTTTTGATGATTGTAATACAGTCCTGAGAGCTTACCGGTGTTTTACAAATAAAATAACCCTGTATATTATAGTAAGGAACTAGGGACTGGTCTGCTGACCGGTAGGATTACGTAAAATTTGCATTCGCTTGCTGATCGCTCGTTGATTGTTAGGCTGTGTCCCCAGTAGGCAAACTGTTAGCGGCCGACTGAAAGAAGAGTACTAACAGTTTGCCTACTGGGGTCACAGCCTTAGACAAAGATTTTACAAGCGCCATTGCGATTGAGTAGCAATCATTGGAACAAAAGCGTAATGTGAAACCAAGGAAGTTTTAAACCTACTACGTTGGTAATAGGTTTGATTGTCCTGTAGAGTTTTTTTTCAATTAAGCTCAGCATTCGAGATTACTCTATTACTCTGCCTGGTGTTAAGCAATAGTGATGTCTAAGATGAAGCATGCTTTCCTAAAAGGAACCTATTTACTCTTGATTTGAAGACCTCTATATTGTACTTTCAATAATTACGTTTTAATACTAAAAAGCAAACCGACTTCAATGTTTGACTCGAAACGCGGTGTGACTCAGGGCGTCAAGTTGTCGATTCGATTTCTATTTGTGACATGGCTAGGAGGGAAGGTGTTTAGAGTTTTACGGGGAAACTATCAATCCCTCAGGAATAAAAATTATATGGGACCACCTCTGGAGTATACCCTTTCAAACATAAAAAGAATTTTGCAAATCGGTCAACAAATGGCGGAACAATCGCGTAACAAGATACAAAAAAAAACATACAGACGAATTGAGAACCTCCTTTTTTGAAGTCGGTTGAAAATAAAAAAATTGTAAATCAAATTCCCTCTATTCGCTCGGATTTCGACTCAGGGATCCTCTGGCATGACGTCTGGTTCCCTCAGCTATAAATATAGCTTATCCAGACCAAAATCTAGAACATTACTAGATAGACAAAACTAGGTCAATGTAGCAGAATTTGCATTTCTCAAGGTGTACGTTTTTGCCATGTATCATTGTCTGAACGCCCACTGAATACTTTGGATACTAACTTGATAGATTATGTTGTGGGTAGTAGATATGTTACACAAGCTATGGAATCTATTGTCAACAGCTCATAGTTCTCTGTGTCGTGGGTATCAAAACAACACCATGCAGACCCTGAACAAAATATCTGCAGATCATGCAAATATTTTGTCTATACGTAAGAATCGAACTTGCGTCTCAAAGAGCTTTTTACACGATGCATTTTTCGGCTCGTTTTGCTTAGCCGATGTTTAGCGAGCGGCTGTGAGAGCATCGCACTTAATAAAACTTAGCAGTCAATGACCGTTTACACGTACAAAATTGCAGTGCGATACGATTTATAGCATCGGTTGAAATTCTTCTTTAACTGGTATCCTCACGATGTTTTCCTTCACCGTCGTTTTATTTGATACAAAAGGAGATGTATAATAAGCATTGATTTATCTGTTTTCATATTATCTGGCCTTATTCTTTATCATTTGATTATGTTATTCGTTATGTCTTGAGATAAGATTATACCTACATCTGGTTCTGTTAGTCCAATTGGTGACCCTGACTGTACGTCAGGGTCACCAATTGGTAACCCCTTAGTAAGGCGGTTTGTTCTGCAGGGAATTACCAGTTGGTGACGCTGACCGTACATAATGTATTTTATGAGTCGTGATAGCGTAGTGGGGAGTTCCGTACTTAATTTCAAACCGAGCTCTAAGCTGTAAAGGAAAACATCGCTAGGAAAGTATTTATTTACACGATGCAATTTCTGTCTCGTTTTGCTTAGCCATTTAGCGGCTGAGCGAGCGTTAAACTTACTCCGTCTTATTACAAGAAAATGAACCGAGTTTAGACTAAGACTAAATAAAAAACTGTCCCTAGAAAAACGATCCTTAAATACTCGTACATAGAACGCTTTTTTGTGGTAACAGTTTTGTTTTGACATGTGTCAACAGGGGGTTCAACTAAGGTTTGACGTTTATGTTATAAGCAGCACCTAGTATATTATATTGTCTTTGGCAGCACTGACTATGACTGCTTACACGTTAAAAAAATGCATGCTGTGCCTGTGCCATACGATATCGAATCAGATAAAATTCTTCTTTGTTTCGGGGTTAGTACACCGACGCATTCGCATGCGAATGCGAAACGACGTGTTCTAGACAAGGTAAAAGTGACATTCTGAGTTCTATATTACTCTGGAATTTTAGAATGCGACTCTTAGTGACAGGCCGGTACTCAACTCAGGCATAGATGCGTCCTTGTCGGATGCGATCTGTCTATGCGAATCGCATGCGCATGCGTCGGTGTACTAACGACGTTAATGCTCTTTGACTATTGTAGCAATGATAGGCTTGCTTGTGAGATATGGAATGCTGACAGGTTGCGTTGTTTGACTTTCATTTATCTATTAGTGATGGCGTGGCTTTCATATCACTGCGGCCATGAAGACCTATTGTGATCGCCACTTTCAAGTCGCCCCTTGAGGCGGGGCGTTCATAGTTCACTACCAAGCCCTACTGCTAACAGAAACTGTAGGACCTTTTTGGGTGTGAATTCTCGTAGCTCCTCTGGGCTTAAGGTGTATTTGCCCAGAATGGCGCTGCGTTTGTGCATTAATGGTCCACACTCTCCTAGCAGATGAAGGGGCGATTCATCCGCCTCTTTGCAGAACCTGCAGGTTGGAGTGTTTTTGACTTTCATAGTAAACAATATCAAAAGTACGCTAGACATTCTCTGGAGCTAATTATAATGATCAGTAAAGATATTTTTTATATAATATCCTTTTAAAATTAAATAAACAATTCTTTGTTTCAATCGGTATCTGATAGCGTCGATAACATTTTGATAATAATGTAACAATAACAATGCCACGAGGTGAGTCGATGATACATTTGACTTTTTGCCAAAAGTGGGCATAGGCTAAAATGTACTCAAGGAACTATTTAGAGGAATGTATTAATATATTATGTTATTTATTTTAATGTGTATTTAATGCGTTTTTATTTTTGTGAGCTTAGTTATAACACTAGATTAACTTGATTCATACTTTTGCGTCTAATTTTATGTGGAATAACACTCTCTGAAATGTTATTTTATGGAATTTCTTAAATTTTGTTCCGTTCCTCTAATAATGTACATGAGTGTATTTGGACATGACCCTTAGACATTTATCAGACATCTGGAAAAACTTAAAAGAGATCTTAAGATCTCCGAAGACGTCTAACCGACTGTATCTATAACCAACTTCAAAAATAGGAGGTTCTATATTCGGTAGTAGGTTGTAGTATGTTCACCAATATCTCTGTCAATTGTGAACCAATTTTCAAATATATATCAGATCTCTCGGGAGTATCCATACTATCCATATCCATACTAATATTATAAATCTGAAAGTAACTCTGTCTGTCTGTCTGTTTGTTACGCTTTCACGCCCAAACCGCTGAACAGATTAAGCTGAAATTAGGCATAGTTAAAGGTTGTATCCCAGGGAAGGACATAGGCTACCTTTTTTCCCGAAAAAATGAAAAAATCCCGAGGGAACGCGGGTCACACCGAGGGAGCGCAATTAGTATTATATATACCTACCCTATACAATATACATCCGAGGTGGTCTCATATACATTTTATTTCCGAGAGATTCATACTTTCCGTAAAAATACTTTATTCACTTCAAATTTTCGTCCTGAAACAAACACTGAAGTCGGTTTTCTAGGGGCAGGGGTCTATCGATGCGTAGTGAGTGAGTAGGCCCTTACTAACGTGGTTTAAAGTTATGACAGGTCTAAATTGAAATAACCATACAATTTTTAAGTTTATACCTGTCATAAATTTACTCCACGTTTAGTAAAGGCCTTAGTGTAAATAGTCTGCTATAACAACACAAGTGCATCTGTTTGTCTCAATAGCCTAATAAAATTGATATTATTTAACATCTCGCATTGAGTGACCATTTGAACGCGAGAGAAGCGTTAAATTCAATCAACACGTTATTGAGTACAATAACCTCGCTAGGGCTTACACGCAACTTTTTTATTATTCCTACTAGTAAAATAAACCTAAAAATTGGTGAATATAGAAGAATTGTATTATAAAAACAACGAATTAGTCGTTGTTTAATTTTTTATAAAGGAAAAATGTATATTTTGGCCTTTTTGCACTCATTACATAAAATACATTTTATTAACAATATACATTGTGAAAGTTTGTGATCGTATGTTCGTTACAATCATTTGATAGTACACGAAAGGTCTTTACTGTAGACTTAAAATCCTTCCACCACACCGGTTCGAAAGAACACGACAAGAAGAATCATTTGATAAACCTACTTAATCGCATTAAATCGGTCAAGCACTCGGTGAAGATTGTGTCTACACATACCGAGCACTCGGCCAAGTTACTGTCTCGTCCATCTTGGTACTGTAATCCCGCTATAACAGAAACACAATCAAGAAACTCAACAATTATGAATGGTATGCCCTAATGCAAGCATAGGCAGTCTGACGCTGTATAAAGCACCAAGAACTATCAATTTTTTTATTTTATTTTATTTAACCTACACTGTCCCACTGCTGGGCAAAGGTCTCCCTCATATTTTTCCACGACTTTCGCTCACTTGTGGCCTCCCATCAGTCCGTATTAAAGGCTTCTATGTCGTCACGCCAACGCTTGCGTGGCCTGCCCCGACCTCTTCGGCCATCTGCAGGTACCTGTAGGTAATGCTGACCTATTTAATTAAAAAAAAAACCCATTGCGTGAAATATATAATCAAATACCTAAGTTTATTCTTGGATCCCGGAAACAAAACTGTTGACATGCATTTGATCTAGTTGTAACGTGAGTTATTTTAATTGCTGTTGATTATGAGATTATGCGTTTTCCGTCTCGTTCTATTGTAAACATAGAATTGTCTATCTTGTCTATTGAATTAACCACAGAATAATTACTTATGAGTTTCGTTTATCTATGATTATACGTAGAATTATGTGAGAAACACAATAGAGAAGAATGAATGATTATGGTTTTTAGGAAGTTGAGTGAATGAAATGATGAATGAATGTAAGAACATATAATTATGTTCAAAAGAGTTAGGTGTGAAGTAAAAATAATGCATTTTGTTTGTGATTAACCGAGCGAGCTTGTGTGAAGAATAGTGATTGCTTCCATGCTTTGAGTTCATGTTGAATTGCAGACTCGCTTACAAACGTCTGCCTTCAGCCTTCCTGAAACCAAGAAATACGAAACATTTCCTGAAACCAAGAAATACGAAACATTACAACAGTCAAAGCCTTACAAGGCATTTTCACGCAATCTACGTATCTCTTAATTAAATCGTAGTGCGTACTTCCGACGCGAATATTTGGCAACGATGTGCTTCTAAAATAGTTGAACATAAATAAACCATTACAGTATTATTGATCAAGTTCATTCAACTCCACAGATGTTGTAACGGTTCAATGTTCTTAATTTGAATGTTTTTTTTTTCACTAACCTCCTTGTTGTCTATGAATTTGAAGTGTCTATTACCAATATTGGTAGATTCGAAGATTAAAAATGAATCATAGATAAGATAATGAGGAAGATGTCTCAATTTTAAAAGAAATGAAAGTAGAGAAACTTGCTGGAATATATTTGCAAACTGATCTTTATCTGAAAATATTTATTTTAGGGCACCGTATCACTTATTTGATGATCTGGATCCTGTAATATTCTTAGGGTCCATGCCGTTTTTTCCAAATTTGGAAAAAACATTTCGCATAAAAACAGTGTCTTAATGTATTTTTTATATTATCTTCACAGATGAACGAGACGCCATCCAGAAGAAGACGTTCACAAAATGGGTCAACAAACACTTAAAAAAGGTAAATTCAATATTATTCTTAATAATAATAATTTTATTTTATCTAAGCTGTCACAATTTAATGTATGTCAGAAAATTATACAATTATTAAATATACTATTAACCTACTTGTTCCTAAGCCGTTTTAGATTTGTTCAAGTCGTGCATACGACTTATTTATTTTTAAATTAATTTACTTTCATATTCTAAGCTGTCACAATAAAAAACAATAATTTATTTCAATCACAAACAAAAAAGTGTACTGCGTCTTTGAGATACAGTGGCATTTAATATTTTCTATTATTATTTTCAAATTTAATTAATTACACGAAACAATAATCATAAAAATACATAAGTAGGTACATAATTTAACTAAACTAAAGATAAAAAACAGTGTTCACATCACCGACCGCAGGTAATGTGCCCAAAAGGCTGGCGGCATTACCTCGTTGGATGGCTATACAAATCCTTATATTCAACTTACATTATTGTGACTATTATGTCAAAATCGACGGTAACTATTCACGTCAAAACGTGATACTTAACACACACGATAATTTCATTAGCCTCGATTCGTCTAGGTCGTAAAAATCGACCTTGCCATTGACTACCGTTATTCAATCGCTGTTAAATTACGTCAGCAGCCTTTATTGTAGAATGTCAATAGATTTATCAGAAATACGGAAATAGATTTAAAACATTTATTAAGTAACCTTCGAATTTATATTTCAATTAAAAATATATTAATCTAAAAACAAAGGAATGATTGAATTAAAGATAGTTAATTGCACTAAAATAACTAAATAATGTAAGTATTTTTTTATTAAAAACGGCCTGCTCAATATCTTATTACAATAATAGTAACATTATTGTTGAAAATAATAATCTAAACAAATAATTACAATTCAATGATGATGATTTGGCTTACAAGTGTCACAATATTTTCCGTAATCCGATCTACTAGAAAGCGGAAGGTCTGATACGGAAAACTTTCAAATTTATATACTACTTAAATGTAATGTTAGAACAAAAAAAATAACTATGCGTATTTGTCTACTTAAGTTATTTATAATCTAAAAGTATGTCTACAGCGCCTTGGAGATCTTACTGTACGCAACGCATAGACTTTGTAACAGACTCGTGTCGTCAATGTTTGACGCCGACCAATATTCCGCGGTTGATCGTGTTGGGGCTATAATATAACGCTGCATTGAATAATGATGACAACACGCGCATCTCTCAAAACATAAACCTTATCATCAAGGTGATAGAGTCTATTACTGCAAGCCTTGCAAGTGCAATTTACCACGTGGTAAATGCTGAGAAAACAATGCTTTATTTGTAAGCAAATAGAGTTCATAGTGACGTTTTGGTCGATTTTCGCTAACGAAATAGAGATCTTATTGCGTAGTGTTAAAGATTATATCTGGTGGTTTTGATTTTGCGTGGGTGCTTCCTGTGTGCAGTTCCTTTCATAGGAACTGTCACTGTTTAAAGCCAGGTGCGTTTTAGGCCAAGTTTACTTCTTGTCCTTACTTGTCTATCTATCTAGACATTATCCTAAGAATAATAAGTTAACTAAAGGTGTGTTTACACGATGCGATTTTTCGTACGAATTGCTAAGCCCCGCCCATTGAACGTGCCGACGAGCGTCGCGCTATGACAGATCGCATACGATGAGCGTTACACGTGAAAAATTGCCGTGCGATACGATATCGTATGGGTTTTAATCCCATACGATATCTTATCGATCGTGTAAATGCACCTTAAGTACTGAATACATCAAGGCACGTCTCTTTCCTTTAGTGGTTATTAACGTAATGTATATTTTACCTAAATAATGAGATTGTCTTTACCATAATGAAAGTGAGATTATAGCTCACTTTTTATTACAAAACACCTCATTTTAGAGACAACTTGACCAAAAAATATATTTTTAAAACGTCAAAATTGTTTTCACAAAAACAAACAAATTAAGGTTCATTCGCTTAAGATAAGTAAAAGTTGTCGCAAACTCATTACCGAAATAAAACCTATTGTTATGAAAATCTTTTAATTTACCTTCCCTTTCATTGAACCAAACTTCAGAGTCCTTGATGTGAATCAATTTTAAAAACAAATAATGCATTCCTTTGTCCGTTTGTAAATAAGCAGAGGATGCACATGATTTGTTTGAATTAAACCACATTGTGTGTTCTCGGGTTCATTGCTTTTTGCAAAGAACAAAAAATGTTTACTTATTCATTTTGTTGGTTTGAAAAAAAAAGAAGTTTTTTTTTAATAATTTAAGTGAACTTAAATGAATGGCAAATAATCGTAACTGTTGTTTTTTACTTGTATAAGAAAGCCAATTTCGTAATTCAATCCTTAATTTAAAAAAAAATCTTTACATTTAATGTACACTAGATCAGCCTAACTTCTAATGTCAAACTGAATTCGCAAAGAATGAATCTACTCGTACAAAGAAATTAAATGTAAGTATTAATGGGGGCTTATTCCAAGAAAATGAGCCGAGTTTAGACCAAGTCTAACTAAAAAACTGTCTCTAGAAAAACGATCTTTAAATACTCGTACATAGAACGATTTTTTGTGGTAACAGTTTTGTTTTGACATCTGTCAAAACAAAACATGGGGTTCAACCTAGGTTTTCATCATCATCATCATCATCATGTCAGCCATCTAGTGTCTACTGCTGTAGGCCTCCCCCATCGATTTCCATAGCGATCGATCTTGTGCAGCCTGCACCCAACGGCTCCCAGCAACCTTTACCAGATCGTCTTTCCATCTAGTGGGGGCCGTCCTCTACTGCAGTTTCCGGTGCGTGGCCTCCACTCGAGAACCTTTCTGCCCCAACGGCCGTCAGTTCTACGAGCTATGTGCCCCGCCCACTGCCACTTCAACTTGCCAATCCCTACCTAGGTTTTACATTTTTATAATAAGCAGCATTAAGTTTATATATGTCCTTAAGAAAAACATAAATCTGGCTTGCAAATTTTTTTCATTGGCATAATGAGCGCCAAATTGAGAGAGCTGACGTCATCAATATGAAAGAACGCTTATCAAATCAACTTACAATGGCAGCCAAGTACAACAAACACTGGCCAAAAGTAACCCTGAGTCATACAGACGGACAATCACTCTTTATATGTATATGAAGAACTCTTTATCTTAGAAAGTAATGAGACATGTGTTTTTAAGAAGACTGTAACAGTCTTTTGACAGAATTTGAAGCGTTAAATCCGAAACTTCAATGAATATTCGGATGCTTCCTACTACGAGCTACATTGTGTTTGGTCGATAAGATCAACCTATAAACTCTGTCTTAACCTAGGACCAAATATTCCGAACCGAAAAATTGGTCCTTGAAGTCAGAAAACGTAGTAGGAAATATCCGAATATTCATCGAAACTTCAGATTCAACGCTTCAAAGTAGTCGATGGTGATATGTGGTATGGTATGATAAGTGGTCGATGTCTGGGTTAATTGTTTTTTTGAAGTTGTCCAAAACATAAAGACGGGTCTCCAAACAATATAACCGGAGCTGGGCAGGACACTTGACCAGACGCGGTGATGACAGGTGGAGCAGAGTGATTACCGAGTGGTGCCCCCGAGAGGGCTACGGAAGAGTAGGTCGTCCGGCGGCTAGGATGGGTCGACGACATTATAAAACAGCAGGTTGTACATGAGTCAGACTGGCGCAGGATAGGGAAGGTTGACACAAGCGAAGAGAGGCCTATACCCAGCAGTGAGATGAAAAAGGCTGCGGATGATGATGTCCAAAACACAAAGAAAGGTCCCAAACCAAGTTGTTTTTTGTTATTTTTTCGTATCTCCTAGTTATTCATACAAACAAACAAACTTTACCTCTTTAATTACTAATTATTAGTGAAAATAATTTGGATTTAAATTACATACAAATAATTGCAAAATAATTCGGTATTATGACGCTTACCGTTTTTCGGGACAAAAAAGCGCTTCGCATGAAAAATAATGAATCTTCCCATATGGTAAAAGGAACGCAACATGTTTAAATTTCGAACGTAAGTGCCGCTGAAAACGAGTTTGATTGATGGCACGATGTGGATTTATTTTTATTATGTTGGTAATGGTTTCTTTGATTTAAATTGAGGTTATGAATGAGCTTGGGAAGCGCTTTTTTTATGTTGGTATTTGATACTTGCGGTCGCCATATTTTATCGCTAAATCTGGCGGGAATAGATATTTTTTGAGGCGAAATTCTTTCAACACTAGTTCAAAATTACTAGTGTCTCGACACGAACGTTTTTAAAAGTGTAGTGTGTACTGGAATTGCTTTACAACAATTATGTTATAAGTGACACTCAATTTCTGTCACGACAGAAACTATGTAAGTTAACCTTGTCCAACGGATCTAGGCATTCGTGAAGTTAGCCGTTTGTCTGCGCAGTGGCGCTTTTTCATACAAAATTGTGTTCTGCGCATTGAAAACCTATAAAAGTATAGGTTTTTAAAACGTGACTTCGCAATATAGACGGTTGTTTTGATCTCAAAGATATTCCACGAAATCTTTGCATAACTAGGTTTGTTATTATAACACCCGTATTAAGTTCCTTCCAACAAAGGATGTTATAAAACTGACGCATGACTTTAACATCTAGTTGACCCAATGACTTGAGTCATGCTTATTTTATTCTGTTTCACGTGTGTTCACTAGTTACAGGTTGCGGCTCCTATATTATTAAAGGATGATTTGAGAGTATGAGATCACGAACATCAGACATCGTGCAAAAATGTCAATGATATGAAAATCGATTAAATGCCTAGAAGTAAGATTAAATCCCTATTAAGTAGTAATACAATGCCGAATGCCTATTGAAATTACTGTACAGGGATGTTATTCGCGCTCGTTTGATGAATATTCGGATGCTTCTTACTACGAGCTACATTGTATTCGGTCGATAAGATCAACGTTAAAACACGGTCCTAACCTAGGACCAAATATTCCAAACCGAAAGTGGCCCTTGAAGTCAGAAATTGTAGTAAGAAACATCAGAATATTCATCAAACGAACGAAAATAAGAACGGGAATACGGCCCCTGCTGATAAATTGACAGTTCCGATTTTTTTTTAATTTGGGAGAAACTTTTCCAATTTTTTTTCCATAAAATTAAATTCAGACAGCGCTAACTTACTTTAAGTGGGTACTAGAAAGCGTTCTCAACTGATGGAATAAAAATCTGATTCTGATTCCGATGCATTTACAAACTCATTTCACTATTTCCTTTTTGTCGTGTCACTAGAACAAACCAGTGTGGTGATAGGATGTTAAGTGAGCGAGAAATGAGTTCTAGAGAACTACTCGTATTATACCTACATATTAGATATGCGTATTGACTCTTGTGGTATTGACTGTCAATGAAAAATGAAAGAGGTTGAATATCAAGATCATTTTTTGAATCTCCATAAAAAAACTGATGACACAATCAGTAAGGCACCTAGTTAGTGGGTGTCAAAAAAATAATTCTTGTGTGTCCATATAAGGGTGCATCACCCCCACACAAGTAATTACGAAACGTACCAAAAATGGCGAAATGAGAAAGTATTTATCGTTAAGTGGTACTATAAAATGATAAATGCATTTATTACGTTATTTAACAACTAGCTGCGCTCCCGCGGTGTGACCCGCGGTCCCTCGGGATTTTTTCATTTTTTCGGAAAAAAAAGTAGCCTATGTCCTTCCCTCGAATACAAACTTTAACTATGCCAAATTTCAGCTTAATCTGTTCAGCGGTTTGGGCGTGAAAGCGTAACAAACAGACAGACAGACAGACAGAGTTACTTTCACATTTATAATATTAGTATGGATAAAAAACTTGTTTATTAACGCGTTCACTGCCACTGCGGGGCCTTCCGAAAGTAGGGCCGCAGTTCCGCACCATAAATGGCATACGTGCATTGTGCGTGCACACTAATGTTAACACGTTCACTGCACTCATCGTATGGATGGGCAAACCAAAAAATAAGGACATGAAGGAATATGGTTTTTATGATATCTTAAGCTTACTAACGCACTGTGACGTGACGGTAAAAATGGAACAAAATTTTTTTTCCAGCCTCAGTCTTTTTTTTCTTCGATACCGTCCGAAAAGGAACGTTCCAATAAAGGCGGTTCATGTAATAAAGAAATAGGAGATCTATAAATAGGATAAATTGCATCAATTTACTTACAACGGCTAGGATATTTATAATAATTTGAATGAATGATAGATAGATAGAAGATCTTTATGAATGAATGAACGAATGAACACTTATTGTACACCAAGCGAATAGTTATCAAAAAAATTAAAACAATAACAAGTTCTTAGTACAATGGGCGGCCTTATCGCTGAAAGCGATTTCTTCCAAGCAACCTTTGAATTAACTTAAACAGCTTTTTATATCATACAATACAATTTCAAAGTACTTCCAAAAGCTAGATTCCCTGATATGTTTTTAAAGCAGAAATTATTTATATTAATATGAAGCATTTAATCAAATTCATTAAACAGACAGACTGTACTTATCTGACCACATATAGATAAACGAAGTGATCGGTCGGTTAACATCCTAATAGCACTATCCATCATTTAAATAGCTCTGAGACTAGAAGTCACCGCGACTTTACCCGGCAGAAAGTTTGTTTGAACCTTTGAAACGTGGTCAAAGAAGCCACAACAGACATATTTCAACAAATCATTTCTCTCTCATATCTTTAAATCCGTGAACAACACTAATACATAGAATCACCACGACCACGAAACGCTCGTGGTCGTGGTCGTTCTTGGTCGTTCTTGATAGATCGTCGAAGTTAATATTCTGGCATACCATTCTTGCCTCTTGCTTTCTCAAACTCTACAGTATGGTATTTTACTAACTACCTGCAAAGTAAGTAAGTTCGTATTACTCAGTGGCCAACTCTGACTCATACGAACTTACTTTGCAGGTTTTTAAAATACCTGCAAATTTTCACTTATAATACCACAAGAGCTTCAAAATTATCGGGTATTTCCCGATAGGTTCGTTGCAAACAAATGAAGGAGTCAAGTTTGAAGTTTTCAAACTTGACGATTTTATTTGTTTGCAGGGAACCTTGAGGGAAATGCCAGATAATTTTGAAGCTCGTGTGGTATTCGGGGGATTATTTTTCCGTCCCAAATGTCGGCCAATAGAATTGCACCATGAGACGAAATGATGAAATGAATGAAATGGCAACAACCAGAGAAAATTTTCAAAAAATTATCAGTATAATACCATGTAGGTCGACGTGACGTCGAATGGTGCAATTCTATTGGTCGATATTTGGGTCGGAAAAATAATCATTTAAATACAATGATGTAATAATTAATAAATGGATTAGAATAATATTAATTGAAACACTTGAACACTTGAAGATAGGTATTTTTATGCTGCGCACCTGGAAGAGGCTAGCCACACACAACACAGGGAATCTTAGTGTGGGGGCTAGAACTAGAACACTCAAAACTTATTTACAATTACTAGTTACTATTTAGGCATATAATTATTATTATAATAATTATTAGCCAGTAAATAATAAAATATTACCAATAATTAGTAGAGCCGTGTTGGCCGAATGGGGTTGTACCTCGACTTTCAATCCGAAGGTTGTGGGTTCGAATCCCGGCCGTGCATCAATGGATTTTGCGTTTCGTAAAATTTATATGTGCTTTAACACGTGCTATAAACGGTGAAGGAAAACATCGTGAGGAAACCAGTTAGTGTTCTTATAGGCGGCGATGGGCTTGCAACCTGTCACGTATGGAATACTAACTTCTGCAAGATGTGGGCATGTATCAAATATGTGTTTGGATATGCCTCTGACTACCCCACTTAGACATCTTCAAAGGATCTGGAATAAGTAAGATCTGAGATAATGTCTACCGCACCTTGGGGATACAGTCGTGAACCTGTTTACGTTTTTTTTTTTTATAATAATTATTATACATACCTACCTATAATAATATCATTAGTAACCTATACCTACCTACGATTATGGATGATTTTCTTTAGTAAATAAGTTTGTTTATGTAACAAAATTGTATAGTATGTACCAAGAATTTAACTATTTGATTTGAACAGAGCAAGAGCTATATTCTGTGGCAACATGCAAGAATGGCATCGTGTAAAAGGCGTCATAGTAGGATTTTCGTGATTGAAATACAAATACAAACAAACATACATTCAGTTATATTATTAGTTTGTTAATATAATGAATAGCCTTGTATTGAGTAATTACTTGCAGGGTGGGCTCGCGATCTCAATATAGATGATGATAATGAGTGCACTGGTCGCTTCTTGGTCACTGGGCTTATGTTTCAAAGAGCCATGGTCTTTAAGATAGATTTAATACTCGGATTTGAAAATTTTGATCTCAGTTTGATGCCACGGTGATATATATATATTTTAACTAGTTCAGGGGCTGGTGAATGAAGAACCCAAAGTACGGAACTTCGTAGTCTGTTGTCTTACATTTACCTAGCTTTAGTATTACTTAGTTTAAGTATAAGGTTGTTTGGAAGAAATCGCCTTGAGCGATAAGACCGCCGATTGTAGGACATTACTATCGAAACTTAGCATATAATTATATCATTGTAACACTGTGTCCTCAATAAAGTTCTTATTTATTTATATTAATAGTGGTGGTGCATTTTTTTTCTTTCGCAGTCATTTCGACTTTAAGATGCTAAAAATCATATTGGAATATTTATCGTTTAAAAATTGTGACAGCTTAATTTAAAATCTCTATATTTATCAATTTTAAATCTTTTTATTATTTTGAAGCACTTATGTGTATAAATATTTGTATTTAATTTTAGATTTTAATTACTATTGAAATTATAGTGTTTAATAAGGAAATATCTGTTTAAAAGGCGCACTTATGTGTATCTAAAACTTCGAGAATTGCGTAGCTACATCGAAGACACATTGCTCACTTGCGAACTTAAATTTCTACTGCGCAGACTTGACAAGTCAAAGAAAATTGCACAGTTGTAGCGATCTTAGCTCGCAAAAGCCCCGATTCTCTTAGACGCAGTTGCGCAATTTTACCTAAAACTTAATAAGAAGCATGGTCTGAAAATCCGAGTTTTGTAAATTTGATTGAGACGATGTTTGTAATTTAATTCACAATTATTTCGCAATTGTAACGGTCCAATGTTTCTTTTCATCGCTTTTCTTTGGATGGGCAGCACTGGAAGTACCTGAAGGTCTGTAGTATACACAGTTGGTAGTTATTTGCATCATCAAATTCATTGAAGCATGTCGTGTTTTTGCAAACACTTTTATTTATTAATGATGTTTAATTTTACTTATTTACTTAACTGAAATTCACTTTTATTAATACTTATTTTATTTTCTCTAAGTAAGTATTTTTTTTAATTTTAAAAACTTAAAAAACACTCAGTAGCATTTTACAACTCGTGTAAACCTTTAAGTGGCTTTTGGGTGTATATCAATGGTTTTCTGTTATAAAAAGATGTTTATTTAGGTAAATAGTATTCTTTAAACATTGTTTAATTACTTACCCATTTCATAACTGTTGCAATAAAATATTCTTTGGATGTTGCTCTTTGAATGTGACGAATCATCGTTGTTTATTTTGTGTGCATATTATTTCAACTAGCAAAATAGACACTCAACTTTTACTTCTTGGCAAATCAAATAACCATCTGTGCTATTGACCGATTCAACTAAATTGCGTAATTTACCGAACATGAATTTAATAATTTTACGTTTACTTTGACAGCTCACTAAAAATACATCAATCATAGTTTTTTATTATATTTTTTGCTTATGATTTTGAGCATGTTTTAATTTGATGGCAAGTTTATTTACAAAACATTGAAGTTATCATTTTTTTTAGCTCTGACAAAAAACTGTGTTTATTTTTATATCTCTAGTGATCTTTGATTGATATAATTATAAAATCTCATCTTTATCAAATTTGTATTAATGCATTTAGCTTATTATTTCATAACCATTTCATAATATTATGTAGATTGGAATTGCTAGTTCTATATTTTCAAGGACTTTTTTGTATTAGTTGTCTTTAAAATTTCAGTATAGCTTAACTTATCAATACCTTCTTTTGAAAGTTTCTTATTAATTGCATGAAAACATCTTTGAGTTTGTCATCTACAGTCGTTTTCACATAGGAACGGTTCCGTGACAAGGCTCTTTTATGTTAATTTCTAAAATTTAAAAAAGGAAATTGACTAAATCTTTTTTTTTAAGTTAAATTAAGTAAAATTGTTCATTGTACAACGTAAAACGTAAAAGTTCTATGCGTCAGGGATACGTGCCTCCGTAAAAATACTATAAATATAATATATTAGTACATTATGTTACTACTAGTGTGTAACATTGGTGATTACCGCCGAGGCGTTATTTGAGAGCCGAGCCGTTATTCGAGGCTCTTAACAGAGCCAAGGCAGGTAATCATCAATACACAAGTGTATCATACGACGTTTTTCAACACACTTGTGAATAAAATAACAATAAAAACTCATTTTCAACAGTGAAAACGAGTTGTGAAAAATATTTCGCTATTGCGGGAACAATTAATCAGTTTTCCTATGCGCGCGCATTGCGATCGGCCACAGACTATATTTCCGCGCCGCGCATAGGGTTTGCGGCCTATTCTGCCACGTACAAAATGGGGAATTTAAAGTTTTCGTTTATTACAGAGAAAACAAAAGTTATATTTGAGTGAAAGTTTTATTTATTAAACACGTACGAGTTAAAATTATCTATTTAAATAAGAAGTTGCATGAAATGAGCAAGCAATAGGAACATTAATTTATTTGTTCTATTGAACACGATCTTTTTTCTGAATAAAAACTTTTTAAAGAACAAAGCAACACAACCAATAAAATTAAAAAAAAAATCTATTACTCACTAGTGAGTTATAGTAATGAAAAAGTCACAGTTTGATTATGGGTGTCATTATGTGCCTAATTGCGGTGACCATAGAGCCACTTTATGAGCAAGTGTGTTGAAAAGTATTATATTTCTAGTATTTTTATATATATAATATCATTATCATGAGTTCTGATGTTTATCTTTGTATCAGAATTGTTATCAGATACGTTTACTTTGAAGTTACCGACATTATTACCATATCAGTATTCAGAACACATAGTACATAGTAAAAAACTTGAGGCATGTTTTAGCAAAAAGTTGAATAGGTAATTGGAGATATACATTATACATGTATGTAGTTTCTGCTATTATTTCATATTGCGATATTTAATTTTTAAAGTTCATATGCATATGAAGTTTAGAAAGTAAAATTTACAGTAGGTAACGAAGCTAATACATAAAATATTCCCCACAGCATTTAAGAATACTCATTGTGTTAATTCGTTTTTTTAATCATCGGGTTTATCATAGCTTTTATGTTTTCTCCGGCTTTTTTTTATTTTGTGTAGCTAGTTGTTATTAATAGTTAATTAATAGCTGTAGTAGTTACCGAGTGGTGGCCACGCAAAGGTCACAGAACACCAGGCAGACCACCAGCCAGATGGTCTGATGACATTATAAAGGTGGTGGGAAAACATTGGGTTCGACTGGCACAGGACCGGAAGCAGTGGCGTGAAAATGAGGAGGCCTATACTCAGCAGTGGGTGGATGTGGGCTGATTAGATAGATAAATAGCTAGTTGTACAATCTCAATATGGTGTTAACAGAGACCGATCAAATAGAATTCATTGTAAAAATTATGGTGTTTCTGTTGTTCACTGACTAAAATTAATTAAACTAAAAGGCACGTTTTTATTTCGTTCACGCTAAAGCTGTGGCTCAAGACCAAAATATAATGACTATTACCGTTAAATCATAAATCCAAAATTTACTTATTTTAGTAAAAAAAAAGTTTCTTCAGAATTGGTCGTCTGCTTTCCTAGCTGTCCAAAACCACTATTTTGACATAATAGTAATTTAGTTTAGTTAAGTTTAGTGAACAACAATATAGATGTGTATCTAAATATGGTGTTAATTTATTTCTGCCCTACGCTGCTCAGACGTACACTCGGCTACATGTGTGTGAGATCATCAACAATCAGCCGTGTTGTCCTCCACAACAAGTAAGTTGTAGTTTGAGGCCTTTAGGCAATTTAGTTTTTGTATTTTGTTGTTTTAAGTTTAGTTTTTGCATATTAAAGTTACGTTTTAGTATTTTATTTTAACGCTTTTAATACGCACTGCGATTTGTCTTGTTATTTTTAGGCATTTGGTTTACTTTTTATGTTGTTGTTGTAAAGACGTTTGTTTTAGTAGTTATTTTAACGTCTATAAGGTTTGTTTTGTTGTTTTTAGGCTTTTTTAAGCATTTAAGTTGTTATTGTGAAATGTTAAAGCGTTTTAGTTGTTGTAGTATTTTTAAGTACACACCTTCGTTTGTCGAGGTATTTTTGAAGCATTTTAGTATTTAAGTTTTTTTATTATTATTTACTTAGCTCATTGACAGTACTATCTTGTTAGTTTTAAAGTACAGTATTCTGGTTGTAAAAATAAATAAATAATGCTGGACTTTTCACACAGCATCATCTAGCCCCAAAGAGAGCAGAGCTTGTGTTATGGGTACTAGATGACTGATAAACTACTTACATATTTTTTTGTTTGTCATACAAAAATGTACAATATGCGTAATGTTATCTTATTTTGCAGGTGAACAGACATGTGAACGACCTCTTCGAGGACCTGCGCGATGGACTCAACCTCATATCGCTGCTGGAGGTGCTTTCTGGCGAACACCTCGTGAGTATACCTTCCTCTTTAGTGACCAAAGAGGTTCAACAATATTGACTTACGTACTCAGAGAAATGTCCAAGTGGATTGACGAGACCTATGATCAAAGAGCTGATTCAGAGTTCAGTCCGTTCACTGGCGGCATGACTTCTTTTGGGTCCACCTGAACTCAGTTTTCTTTAGTTAAAAATGTATAAAAGTATACTTACTATTTTATATACGTATTCTTAGAAGATATTAACTAAATCGTATTTTACTGAAACCATACTCTATTATAATATGGTTTCCTCTTCCGCTACACCCAACCATTTTTCTGCTGAATAACCATAATTACCTCAAATCAATAGTGCTAGAAGATTGTCAGCTTTTAATTAGAATTTAATATCGTTTTAGCGTGGTTCGCCATAAACTTTTCAATCTCAAAACAACGCTTTCAAATTAACCCACCCCTATCTATTAACCCTCGACTGCTTCCGGCAGTTAATCTATCAAACTTGGTCTATATATCTAATCAGGTCGATCACTAGGGGGAAGTATCGCCACACCTTTGGTTTTTAGGTAATTATTAAATACATTTTTTTAAATAATTTTCTCGATGCATTTGAGAAAGGCTGGTGGGAAATGGGCCGAGACAGAGATAATTGGAAGGATATGGGGGAGACCTTTGCCCAGCAGTGGGATAATTAGTAGGTTCTTCGCTGCGCGGCGACATAGTCGGACGTCTCTGTGTCGTTTGCTCTTACACATTATCGTAAATAATTATTTTAAAAATATAACTGTACCCGACTGTCAGTCGTATCTAGTAAGTGATAAATATCAAATTTGCGTGCATCCCTCATAATAGTCTATCGCAGTCCGCAAAGCGGTGAGTGAACGAGACGTCAATAAAACGCATTGTGATCTTGGCGCACCGCTCATCGGCCGGCAAAACCGATAACAAGGGGTCCTACCGCGAAAGTGATATTGCTGGCGCATCTCACCAAACCAAACCATGAGCACTATAAGTCGTACTCCTCCGTCGGGTCTTTCAGGGTCCGATCCTGACTTATCAAGACATAATTTCAACCAGATGAAAACCCGTAAAAGGAGCCAACAAGAACTCGATCGCTGTCACTGTGAATCGACGATGGCAGATTTCAAGAAAGAAATGATGGAACTTATCTCTAATACGCTTAAATCAACTGTTGAGAATGCAATCTCCGAAAAATTCGTCAAGTTCTCCAAAGACTTGGACAGTATAAAATCAGAAGTAAATAAAATTACCAATGACAATACGGCTATCTCGGATTCCCTCTCAGATATTAAAGGACGTCTAATTGAGATAGAAACATCCACCAACTTTGTTAACAAACGCCAAGATGAGTTCGAGTCTCGCCTATGCTCAACCGAGCAACGCACCAAGCATCTCGAGCAGTTTGGGAGTGACTTCGAAGATCTTAAACGTAAATACGCGGCATTAAGTGAGGAGCTGAAATCCAGACAACAATGGGATCGCCTGCTCAACCTGGAAGTGATCGGCGTTCCGGAAACCAAAAATGAGGACCTCGTGAAAATAGTCACTCAAATGGCTAAATATGTTGATGTTATCGTAGCACCGAGCGACATTGAGTTTGCGAACCGGATCCAACCGAAACTATCAAAACCAGGCGTACCTCGTACTATCATCATAAAACTAAAAAACCGTGTCGTGAAGGACAACATTTTAGCGGGCGTACGGCGCTTTCATGGTATCACCCCAACTGACATTGGAATGCAGGGAACACAACGAATTTTTATAAATGAACATTTGACGTTAGAAAATAAGAACTTGTATAGAAAGTGTCGTGAACTGGCTATCGCCAACTCATACAAGTACGTCTGGATACGAAACTGTAAGATTTTTGTGCGGAAGGACGACAAATCGCCAAAAATCGCTATAAACAAGGAATCAGACCTTGCAAAAATAAAGTGATTTGTCGTCTTTTTATAATCACATTACTTTCAAGTTATCGTACGTGTTTCTTCTTTCTTTTGTCATTACATAAGGCAATTTTATCGCTTTGCTATGATGTTTACTCATCACACCAATACACTAGACACAATACATATTTTGCATTATTAGGATTATTAAAACTAGACCTTTCTTATCGTCTACTCTTAGATAAACCAGTAACAACAAAGTCTACTTATCTAAATATATCATTCAAAATTCATTGTGAGAATAATAAAATCAACTTGCACTCGCGAACATTTTTCATACCTACCCACATTATTACTACACACTGGCTAACTTCGTTCGTCTTTTATCACAATATATTATTAGAGATAGATTTGCATTTTTTGACAAACTTAAAATTAAATATTGTAGCTATCGCTTTATATTCGTCATGGATCTAAAATCGTTGAGTATTTTCTATCAAAATGTGAGAAGTCTACGTAATAAAACCTTAGAATTTTATAGGAATATACTAAAAAATGACTTCGATATAATACTAATTACCGAAACCTGGCTGCTTCCAGGAATTTTAGATAGTGAACTCTGTGATCCACGTTATGATATATTTCGTTTGGATAGAAACTACGCACTTACGAACACTACAAGAGGCGGAGGTGTCATGATACTTATACGTAGGGAATTGGAAGGTCTACTACTACAGAATTGTAATGTGATTCCTCCTACTGATATGATTTGGATAACGATTCCGGCCAAATCATTTAATACCGCAATAGGGAAGAATATGTGTATAGGTCTGGTTTACATATCGCCTGATTACAATACATTACCCCAGTATGTCGATAACGTACTTAAGAGTGTCAACCATGTTCATAACTTACATAAAGAGGACTATTTCTTGATAGTTGGCGATTTCAACATGCCTCATATTAAGTGGTTACCAAATCTTTGTCCGTTACATATGAGACAGGGCCCCATAGAAACACAGAACGCTAGTCAGGAATTGATGGATGCATTTAATATGCTGGGGCTCGAACAAAGCAATTATAGTAAAAATTCATTCGGTAACACTCTGGACTTAGTATTCAGCAATTTCTCGGCTTCGACTGAACCAACTCAAATTTCACTAGTGAAGATAGACGCAGCGCACTCTCCACTGATAATAGATCCAGCTAATATTCTCCTCACTCCTTTTGAAGAATGTTTCTCAACTAAATCCAATTTCAGAAAAGCCAATTACAACAAAATTATCTCATATTTAAATAAAGTAGATTGGAAAACTATCTTAACCTCATGCCATTCTATTGACTGTGCGGTTGATTGTTTTTATAACGAACTTAATAACTGTATTAAACATTTTGTGCCCAAATGTACTAGCAAAAATAACAATAGGTATCCCTTATGGTACAATAAAGTTTTAAGTAATATTCTTCGTGAGAAATCAAAAGCACATGCCAATTGGAAACGTTATGGAAATGAGTTAGATTATAGGGAATTTTCTTTGTTACGGACCAGAGCTAAAAAACTGGAGGGTGAACTGTATACTAACTTTATCACGCATATTCAGGAAGATATCAAGGTTTGTCCAAAGAAAATATGGTCGTATGTAAAGTTAATGAGAGGACAATCTAACTACCCCAAATCTTTATCACTAGGCACTAATACTTACGATAACGGACTCGACATCTGTAATGGATTTAATAACTTCTTCAAAAGTGTCTTCGTAAAGCCTGCAGCCTCTTATGACCTATCCGAATTGAATCTACCAACCTGTAGTGATACTAGTGCAATTGGTAGTTTTGTTGTCTGCGGTAAACATATACTTAAACTACTTAAATCGACAGATAGTAATAAATCGGCTGGCACTGACAACATTCCTCCCATTTTCATCCACAAATGCGCTGAATCTCTTGTAGAACCTCTTACAATAATATTTAATAGATCTTTGTCAGAAGGAACCTTCCCAGCTAAATGGAAAGAAGCTAACGTAATACCTATTCATAAAAAATCCTCAAAATCCAAAATAGAAAACTACAGGCCTATTTCCATTTTAAATACTTTTAGTAAAATTTTTGAAAAAGTCGTTTACGACCATATTTACAGCACAATTGCAAATGGGGTGAGCCAAACTCAGCATGGATTTTTGAGACGTAGGTCCACGATAACCAATTTGGCCGAATTCGTCGGGTTCGTCCTGGAAAGCATGGAGAGGGGAGGACAAGTTGACGTGATCTATACGGACTTCGAAAAGGCGTTTGACCGTGTAGATCACGTCATCCTTCTCGCGAAATTAGAACAACTAGGTATCCATGGAGACCTCCTGCGATGGGTAAAGTCTTATCTCACAAATCGGGCTCAGGCGGTGGTGGTTGGGGGATTCAGATCGGACTTCGTGGATATTCCTTCGGGCATACCACAGGGGTCCCATTTGGGGCCCCTCTTATACAACGCATATATCTTTGACATCCATAAATGCTTCACATCTTGCAACCATCTCTTGTACGCAGACGATAAAAAGATTTTTTGCAAAATCAGTAACGAACACGATTCCAACAACCTTCAAATTACTTTAAACTCCTTGTCTAATTACTATCTTGTAAATAAAATATCAGTCAATGTACAGAAATGCCAATATATATCATTCACTCGTAAAACTATTCCTTTCAATTTCACATATACTCTTAATAACATGGCAATAGAAAAAGTCAACTTTATAAAAGACTTAGGAGTCATTCTAGACAGTAAATTATCGATGATCGAGCATGTTGATTACATAGCAGACAAAGCTTATAAAAATCTAGGATTCGTGATCCGTACTTGCAAACCCTTTTCAGATCCCTCTTGCATTAAAGCAGTCTATTATGCTTACGTCCGCAGCATCTTAGAATATGCCAGTAGTATCTGGTCTCCTAATTATATTATCCATAACCATAAAATAGAAAGAATACAAAAAAAGTTTATAAAACACATGAACTATCGTCAACATGTATTCTACGATTACTTAGATGGTTGCGCATTTCACAAATTAATGACCTTAAAAGATAGGCGAAAGTTATTGGATAATATGCTTTTGTATAATATACTGAACAGTAACTTGGATTCTCCAGCCTTACTCGCTTGCGTCAAATTTCGTGTACCTGACAAGCGAACGCGTCACACTCCTCTATTCTCACTACAGCACCTTACCACGAACTATGCTATGAACGCACCATTATACCGTATCTGCTCTGAATATAACAAATTTTTCTCCAGTGTAGACATTTTTAACAATAACAAAAATAACTTTAAGAAATCTATGGTAGACATCTTACTATCTGAATAACACTAAATCACATCACACCCTTTCTCACACACACACACACACACACACATACACACACACACACACACACACACACACACACACACACACACACACACACACACACACACACACACACACACACACACACATACAACACCCCACACACAACACACACTTCTTGCATTTATATCTTCATACAACAAACTTATGTAGGTAATCTGTAATTATCCTTATTTTAAATTACATTAGTACACTAGTAGGTATAACAGAATACAGATTACTTTAAAATATTTTGCAAGTAGGTACCTACTTGTATAAGTCATGCATGAGCTATTATAGTATGATAATGTGTAGGACTGTTATAAATTCTGTACTAGCAAGAGAGACCTATAATTGGCTGTTTATACCTTATACTAATTAAGTTTAACTATGTAATTCTTTGTAGCTGTTGGTCTTTTCAATAAATAAAAATAAAATAAATAAAAATAAATAATGTAGGTTAAAAAAAAAAAAAAAAAAAAAAACTTGCCACAGAAAATTTGCTCTTTTTCCGTTGAGTTTAAAAAAAAGCATACGCCAGAATGGTATCGTGTAAATTGCATTTTATCTGACCGTTCTATTCCATTCCAGTTAGTGTACTTATAGGCGGCGATGGGCTTGCAACCTGTCACGTATGGAATACTAACTTCTGCAAGATGTGGGCATATATCAAATATGTGTTTGGACATGCCTCTGACCCCCCCTTAGACATCTTCAAAGGATCTGGAATAAGTAACATAAAAAGATCTGAGAGAATGTCTACCGCACCTACCTTTTTTTTTTCTATTCCATCACATCCCATTGAAGTTACATTACCCATCTTACACCAACCCCTGTATTTTCCAGCCGCGCGAGCGAGGCCGCATGCGTTTCCACATGCTCCAGAACGTGCAGATGGCGCTCGACTTCCTCCGGTACAAGAAGATAAAACTCGTCAACATCAGAGCCGAGGATATCGTTGATGGCAACCCGAAGCTCACCCTGGGGTTGATATGGACCATCATTCTACACTTCCAGGTAAGTTTAGATTACTTACTACTAGCCTGCGACTGTTTTCGCGTTATGTGGATAGCAGTGATGCTGGTTTTCCGCGTAAATCTAAATCTCGTGGAAATTCCGGGATAAACGATATGTTGCTCTATTACCTCCTATCTTTTAGTGAAGTCATTAAAATCGGTTCAGCCGTTCCAGAGATTAGCTCGGACAGTCAGTCAGACAAAATTAATGCTTTCTGTTCTAGCATCGTGTAAATAACTACTTCTTAACACTTGAGAGAGAACAGTTATTTGTCTCCAGACACGTTTCGACTGTTGCATTTTCAATTCTTCAAATATAAGAATTGTTTGAAAAAAAATTTTATTAATTTTTTTTATTTTATTAAAAAAAGGTTTCTAAATTTAAGAAACCTTGGTTTACATTTTGTTAAGATATAACCTTACCATTTTACAAGGACTTCCGCAACGTCACGCTTAAATAACATCAATATCTTCTTCAAATTATGTTTTTCTATCTATTTACCTACATAACTTTCTAGAATATGAATATATAGATATTTATAATGATAAACGTTCTAGAATTGAAATGTATTTGAGTATAGTCGTGAGTGACCTTTAACTGTTCTTTTCGTGCAAAACGAATCAGCAGAATCTAGATTCAGATCTAGAATAATTGGATCCTCGTTTTCTATTCATATTAATTGGATCGAAAGCACAAAATGTAAGTTCCAATGTGACCTATCAATAACCTATTTTAAACACCTGCGTCTGTCTTTAATTAAAACAAATAAACAGAACACAAATAAAATTGTAGAATTATTTTAATTTTTTAGTTTGTTTTTTAAACGGACGTTTTAAGTACTTATTCAATCTATTATTTTTGCGTTTTATTAGTATACAAAATCAACTGTCTTCGTCTTATAGGCATTTTAGGAATCAAAACAAAAGGGTGTGGTTTGATTTCGAATGAGAGAAATTGTTGGTTATGGGGGAGACTTGTGCCCAAAAGTGGAATGAAATAGGTTAAAACCCGGCGAAATACAAGTATCTATAAAAACAGCAAAAAAAAAAACCTTTATGATCACAATGCCTACTCCGCGAAACGACTTTGAAGGATTAATAACTCACATTGAAAACACCTACAAAGCAAAATGCCTCAAATCAAAACGACTTATTATTACTGTACCTCTAATGCAAACGGACTCACGTTTGTTGTATGGGAGCCTGAGTTTTTAGTATTTATTGTTATAGCGAAATACACCATCTGTGAAAATTTCAACTGTCTAACTATCACAGTTCATGAGATATAGACATGACAGACGGAGAGACAGACAGACAGCGAAGTCTTAGTAATAGGGTTCCCGTTTTACCCTTTGGGTACGGAACTGTTCAAATCAACATCATTTAATGATGTTTAGTTAAAGGTCATGAGTTTCTTCAGAAACCGCATATGTACGCAGTGAACGTGTTACCTTAGTTTATTATTGCCGTCAATTTATCTAAGTATCAATTCCACACTCAGTGCTGCAGACGCGCAAAAACCAGTGCCAGGTTTCTAAGCGACTCGTCCTTGGCCGTTCTCTAAGTAATCCAATTAACTCCATCGATTGTACACTTGTGAAAGTAGACTTGGGTTATTACTTCCCTATGTGTATATTGTATATTCTATAATAATTATTACGTTTTAAAAAACTTTAAAGAAAGCAATATTTATTTATATTGGACCACCTTGAGATGAAATACTCCTGATTATTTTAAACTTTCGATATTACTTGTGTTGATATCTTAAACACAGAGGTTATACTTACTTAAGCTTACTTTGGGGCTAGATGATGCTGTGTGAAAAGTCCAGCATTATTTATTTATTTATTTATTTTATTTATTTATATATTACGATGAACTAAGTTTTGGGGTTTTGATCATCGGGGTTTTAATACAACCGTAGATGTTTTAATCTCCGGGAATCTAATACGTCACTCGACCCACAATTGACGAAGCTCTGTTAAAAATAATAACTCTTTCAGAATTCAACTTAAAAATTCCCCAAATGCGTCATTGAGAAACCGAGATTTAGAACAGCTAACTTGTCCAATGCACTACCAGGTACCTTGGCATGGAATTACGTATTCTTATAGTTTAAAGTTACGATACACATACTGCCTATTATGTAATAAACACACGTCCTTCGGACTTTGTAATGTAAAAACCGGTTTCTCAAATTGTATTTGGAAAACCGGTTTCCAATTTAGAATTGGGGTGAAATTCATGAAATGGATAAGTTTTTATAGTTTTATTTATCACAGGGAAAGTGTAGGAAACGGTTATTTTCCCTGCCCTTATCCCGGTTTTATGTTGGGTCGGCACAACAGGTTTTCTTCCACTTCGCTCCATCAGCCGTCATCTTAACAATCACTCATTTCTTACCCATTACATCCTTATTGATGAACTTGAATGTCATATTTTAAATAGAATCTTATAATTTCTTACATTATATACATTCTATCAAAAACCACTGTTTCAAATCTGCCCAAAGATGCGCATACAAACGAGATAAAAAAGTAAGACCACAAAATGTCATGTTGCATCACGAAAATGCTTTAAAAATCTCGTCATGTCGCTCGCTTTCTACTTTGCAAATGGTGCTTGTGATCTTTGATATTGCTCCTTGCAAAGTTATGTCATCTCCGTCGCACGCTATGACAAAATTACTAAAGGTCATCGGAGTACACGTGCAACACCTAAATACATGCGAAAAAGTAAAGTATTTCTACTTTCATAAAATTTCAACCATGCATCGATTGCCCTTTGTCTCACTCAGTTGGTTAATAGACTGATTGTTATGTGAGTTTCAAAAGTAAAACAAAGAATTGTAATCTTCCCTAGAAGTTGTCTGTGATAGACTCCAAGATGGTTTACTTTGGAAAACATAGGCTACATCATGCGATATTTTTGCAGTACTTTTAAATGTTCGCGGGTAAGCCCGCGGAGCGCAACTAGTAAGTTATAAAGGTCAGAGACCATTCATTATGTCATGCAATCAAGTCATGCACAGTTGCTACCATACATGCTCATGACATCTTTATACCCTAGAAACTTGTACATTGGCTTTCTGCATCCGTTCTAAGTCGTATCCTTTATTGCTGAAGGTGGGGTCCTTGTAAAAGATTTCTAGCTTTGTGTATAATATTGCATTGAGTCTGGTTTTCGGCTTCTCTAATGCGGTTACAACGGAGAGACCAGTAAGGGCATTAACTCGCCAAAAAAAACTGAAATCCAAAACCGACTTGTGATCTACATAGTGGACTTCTGAATCCTTTAGCATGCTATCAATCTGTCTCTGTTACCGAGTACCGGTGGCACAATTTAACAATTATCATAATAAAAGAGTATTGAATTTGCAATTCAAGTCGATGACTCACAGATGATGTAAACTATTGTTCAGACTGCCAACTGAATTCACTTTCGCTCATATTTTAGTCTCTTTAAGGCTCGTACAGTCAACTTGAGTTAATTCAAAGTAATGAGAAGCAGGTCTAAGCTTTGGGAACCAAATAGATCCTGCTGCGATGGGAGAGTTCCCATCGCAGTCACAGCAGGATCTAGCTAGGATCAGGTAGTCAGAGTTGACCAAAAGCTCTACAGTTTATTCTTCCTGTGTCATGATACCTATGAGAGCAAGGGACTAGGTATACATCGATGCGGGAACACTATGTGTGAAGAATGTACGGTGTAAACCTGTGTAACCTGTGTGATATCCTTAGTGTATAAATCGATCAAATACCTAGATCATTCAAACTAGTGAGTGCTATGCCATGATAAAGTATCTCTTGCTTCTATCAATTATTCATATCAAAAGCGTTCTTTTACAGTGGCTCACTGTAAAAGAACAAGAGAGGCAATTGTGCAACGACCGGACGAGAAGCGATTCGTGTTTCCTTTGTAAGATTGCAAGACATCACATATCATATCCGAGAGATTGGAATCAATCTTTTATCCATCCAAGGCTTTTCGCGCATATACACCTTATTTGGAACTTCCGAAAAAGGCATAAGTGTTTAGGGTTCTTTGCCAAAATATTATTTCGTAGTTTGTTTTACCACCTTAAAATAAAATGTGTTTTTTTTCTGGTACGGAACATTTAATCTGAGTTTTATTTGCACCGGTTTCATTTAAATAAAGTTATTAAAATTACAGTACTGCAAAAGCTGTAATATCTTCATTGCATTATCCGAATGAGGACAAAAACGCATTATAACAGATAACCCAATGACATTGTAACTGCAATGTGCATAAATAAAAATAATATTGCAAATGACGTGGGTGGACATTGGCACACTAATAACAACACCCTTTTATAGAGTGGCGCTATGCTACAGGGAGCTCGAAAAAATATGATCACGATTGTAAGGCGCGGTACATGTTTTCCCAGATTTTTTTTAAGCAGGATCCTTTGAAAATGTTTGTCTAATACTCCCATAGTTATTAGCCAAAATGGCTAATATGATAATAATGAAGATGAATATTTAACTTCCCATCGGAAAAATATTGATAGTTTTTGATTTGCTTTTTGAGGAATGATGCACTAATTATCATTTTTTTTTATTTCCAAAATTGTTCTTTATAAACTTTTATTGAAAGATTTACCTTCTGTAAAATGTTATAAACTAGATAAAAAAACAAATGTTCTAAATATTGGATGTTTTTCCGCTTTATGCTATCATCATTCTGTATATTCGTATTATTAAGTCTCGGTACACAATGATGTCATTTTAAATAATCAGTTGTATTATTGGGAAGTGTTGTGCAGTAGTTTCCCCTTGCTTTCTGCACCGCAGTTTATAGACCAGTGGACTGATCTATGATGTGTGGACAGGAGCCCTTCCAGAAAACTATTCTTCGGCCTTCTGCCACTACTGATACGGCTGCTGCCCCGGATCAGAGGGGAATGCTTATTTAATGGCGGCATTTGTTCGCCATGTCACAGGGTCGTCATCGGAACTTGTGCAGCACTTTATAGGTTAGCCTGTCCCACCAAACTTCCCACTGCTTCCTGTTGACTCTGCCGCTGCTGGTCGGGGACTGCTTATTCAGTATATTCGCAGCGAACCACCATATCTGGTGGCCGTTCCACTAAAATATGGTTTTAAATAATAACCAATACATAATGTACATCCAATGTATATTGGTAAGTTCCGTTTTCATAACCTACTAATGATTACCGAATGGATATACCAAATTAATTGAATTTAAATAATTATTTTATAGTTATCCTGCTTCTTACCCGCGGTCCGTCGGGAATACTTCACTTTTTTTAAGATAAAAAGCATTATGTGTGTTTTTTGGAAAAAACGGTTTAAAACCGATTATTTATAAATAAAATAACTCAGGCCTTTACATCTATACTAGAAAATTTATAAATAAATACTTATATCATTAAGTATAATACTACGGTATCATCGTACACATAAAATGCACACAAATTAAGATGTAGGTAATTACAAAAGCTTCTGATTAGATAATAAAACTTATATTTAATAACCATTATTATTAATCATTTAAAATTACTTTCTATTACAGTATAATTGACTTTCTCATTATGCAGGATGCAAGTGCAGCGGGCCTTTATTCGCAAATGTTATAGGCCTTAGTGCAGCTTGCATAATGCTAATGTTATCGTCTTTATTTAGTTAATTACAGTTGTTGTTTCACATTGACTCAACATGTTTTGGCAACTTAAAATGTTTGAGAATCGTTATGAAAAAACTGTTGTGTTCAAAATACCGATACAAAATATGACCAAAGAAATAGTAATCACTTCGGTGGCCGTCCGTCTGCTAAAAAGCTTTTTCTCTGTAGCTTTTTAAAATATTTTTATAAAAGAAAAAAAACCGGTTTTTTTTTCTATCGGCGTTTCTGAATAAGGGGCACCTGGACTGGTCTATTGAAAGTAGCTCGCCCTCGTCTGGACTTAATAATGATGTCGCAACTGTAGGCTTGATATACTGAAGCAATCTTAGACCATTGATCGACTTAAGCGTCTTAAAAATAAACGTGGTATAAAGTTATTCCACGTATAAACTAAGAATAAGTATAGAAATTCAATACTACGTATTATCACATTTCTTTGAAACGTAGTAATCTAATAAAGTATGTTTTAGTATCATTAAAAAAATGTTAGCCTACTGTGGCAGGTAGGCAACAGTCTCCCCCTAAAAATTATCTTGAAAACTTTGGCGACACAGTTCAGACTGCGTGTGTATAGACCTCCGTCATAGCTTAACGGCTGTATACCAGGGATAGACAATTAAATGAGCTTACTTATACCTACGAACTTACTAAGTTCATAAATTACGTGAGGCGTTTAGGGGAGGGAGGGGATCGACCCAAATCTCATCTTATCTGACGTATGGGCGAGGGGGGGTCTCGGCAAATATCACGTTTTTTTTTTTACAAGAAACTAGTGTAAAATTGCGATAAAGCTTATTATATATTAAAAATTTAATTTATTGCCAATCTTGAAACGGCACTTCGCTCGCACTTTGTCAGCAAAATAACTTTGAAACCTCTAAAAAGAATCGATAACTCTACGCAAAAATCTCAATTCTTTTCAAAACGATAGATATGCATTTTGATATCTCGATCGGTCGAAAAATCGCCTTTTGCTCAAGCTATTTATGGACACCTAAGTATCTATGTATAAGCCGAAATCTGGTGACAAAAGTTGCTTAGCCGTTTGAAGTCCATTTTGTAAAACATTCTTCTCTTTTCAATATACAACAAAGTTGTACAATTTTGCACGCACTTCACCAAACCCGGAACTAAGTAGGTATGAGTACATGCGGGTCGGGTCACCGAACCCGCTTTGTCGACTTACTAAGACGAAGTTTTATAGTTATGATGAACTAGCATTCGCAGCTTCCTTTGTGTGCTATACCATCAGTGATCGAAAAGATGAGGAGCAAGCTGACGAACCTATTGGGGTAAACGAGTTCTTGAGTGGAGACCGCGACTCGGCAAACGTAGTGTAGGACGCCCTCCGCCAGGTGGAGTGACGATCTGCGAAAGGCTGCCGGCAGAAGCTGGATGCGTCGAGCTGAGGACAGGGCGCAATGGCGCGCACTAGGGGAGGCCTATGTCCAGCAGTGGACTGTCATAGGCTGATGATGATGACTAAACTTGGATTACTTGTGTGGACCAAGTCCAGATTTAACCAATGATTCGTTAATTTTGAAGATGATTTGCGTTTGAGAATAAAAACAATTGGTATGTAAGTATAGGTACTTACATCTTTTTTTTATCGTAGCTGCTAGCTATAACTACCTAGTTCAATTTATATAAATAAGACTCGCATTTGATCAAAAAAACTTAGGCCTTTACATCTATACGAGTATTAGATGATTTATACAGCGTCAGGAGGCAATTCATGCCTACACTTAACGGGACGCTGTAGTGCCTGGGACATTGTTTGAGATGGAATAGGCTTGCCCAGCACCTAAACCATCCTCTCAGCTTAATCAGCCTGGTCCACAGGAAAGACGACGTCAATACGTGTGGAGCTGACGAAGCTGCGGGTTTCCTCATTTGATCAACGAGGAGGCTAATAAAATAACAATACATAGCTCAGATCAATTGATTCTAATCGATTGATTGAATTTAATCAATTTGTTGCTGAAAAATCGGTTTGAATTTAAATTGAACCATCACTCACTTCGTTTTCAAAATTTTAAATGCATAGCCGTTTTGCCCGAGTGGAATGTGCCTTTATTTTTTTTTTATATCCGAAGGTTTCAAATTTGAATCCCGGCCGTGCATGAATGGATTAAAACAAAACAGGACTAAGATTATTATTATCTTATCTAAATACTTTGTTAAACTCAAAATGACGCAATTGCGATTTCACTAATTACGATGTCGTATCTTTTATTTATTTGTAATAAATAATAATAAACATTAGATGAAGGCTCTATATCTCACACTATCGTTCTTAATTTAGGTTTCAAATTAAAAATAACTTTGACTGACAGCGCCATCTATTGGCGAGTAGCAGAACTATCTCAAGTTTTCGTGATTTGTTTTTATTTACCTCAAATTCTAGACAGTCTAAGACCAACCCTTATTTTTTGGTGTACGTAAATTAGTTATTTTTTTAAATATTTTTTTTTGTATTATTATATTTTTTCATAAATATAACTTGCGGTTTTCAATATCGGTTGCAATAAATAGCTTTTATATGTAACCATTACCTCATCCCCAGATGGTCAATTTGCAGTATAATGAATCACTTTCCAATCTGTGGATCGGTTCGGTGACGTCACCGTGACTCAACCTCTCAGCATCCCTTATCCATATATTATGGCTCTTCATATATACCCCGTTTTACATAATAACTGCAGCTTATTGTATTCTAAATTATTTATACAGCACTAGTTTTCGTCTGCAGCTTCGCTCGTGTGGTACCAACATTTTAAATAGTCTTTAGGCTATGTTCCGCATTTACCTACCATTTTAAATAACCTATTTACCAGGCTACGATCTACATCAATTCCATTGTTTATTGGAGTTCCTTTTCGGACGGTATCGAAGATGGGGGCTAGAAGAAAAAAAGCGTTCGATTTTACCGTCACGACACATACATAGGTCAAAACGTCACAGTGCGAAGTGCGCAGTCGCAAAGCAGTCCATAGATTACAATCTATGGACATTGTTAGTACGGAAGAGCGTTTCTAGAATTTTAATATTGTTCCCCTACACTGACGTACTTTTTTTATAAACCTTCCAAAAGTCATGATGAATGACATCATCATCCAGCTGACCGCGTGGGCTGAAGGCTGCGACAGATGGCGGCACCTACGCCCGCCCACCGTCACTTTCTACCGCCGAGGTCCTGGCTATGCGACACAAGACGATTAATTGATTTCATAGGTTTTTGTTTATTTATTAATTAATTAATTTAATATTGAATTTATTGATTAATTTCTTTGAATCTGTTGATTTCTTAGGATCCATGATACCCGCATATTGCATGGGATGATGTATTGGATAAGAGCAGAGGAATGAAGGAAAGAGGCCCTAAATAAAGGAAATTGCAAAAAAAAATGGGCTAAGCTCTTACTTCATTGAGCAAATTATGTTAGAAATTAACCATATTTGATTGAATATAGCTTAACTTTGAAATGCAGACGTCACTGCACTGCTACGAAAAGGAGTGATTTTCCTATTTTATGACTCAACCACAATTCTTTTTAACTACTAACTAGTCCCTAGCAATTATTATTGTAACTCAACTTGTCATCTGACGCATTCAATTTAATTATAATTGTTTTGATGGTAAGAAACAAAAGTAGTTACAGAAAATCTTGTCGCATTGACCGAAACGAGGACAAAAGGAAAACGTTTTTTTTTAAATAATTTGTAAATGGACTTTTTAATTTTTGCACTTTGTATTGCGAAATATCTCACGTGTTTTATTTGCACATGCGAACCTCTGGCAGACCCTGTTGGTAAGAAAATAAAAAAGTATTTATCGGCGCAAGAATTTTGCTTGTGCTTTAGCTACTCGACAATAGATGGCGCTACTTGAAGAGTCTGCAGAGGTTCGTATCCGCGCTTAGCTTTACGAACGCGCGGTAGATGGCGTTACTTGTACCGCAAATGTAATCAAAATATTGCTGCTGAATGTACTTGTTGATCTGTAAGCTTCTTTATATATGCAATTAGTAAACAAGATCAATGTTATAATCAGTAATTTATAGAACTACAAGTTTGTTATAATGTATGAGTAAATGACTTATTAGCAAGTCAATTAGATCAGAGCAGGTGATACATCACCCACACAGATAAACTGGTCCATTGATATATAGGTACTACAGACAGTATAAACAATAGTGGTTTATTAGGTTTATAGGGCAAGGCAATAACATATCTCTTTTGATAATACTGCATCCCCAAGACAGTGTACCTATTCTACTATCAGATTTTTGAAGTGAAAACTTCTTTAGACGCGTTGGCATTTTTGATGAGATGAGAATAAATTCTTGGATTCGCCTCGAAAAGGTCACGTGTGAGTCACGTGACTGCTCACCGACACCTACCAGTAGCGCCATCTAGTTCTGTACGCGGTAAACTTTTACGGCAATATATTTACATTTATAAAAGCTCATTTTATAACTAAACGTGTGAATAAAAATTTGCATAATTTTTTTTTGTTAAGTTTTCACTTCTCTCGGCACTCCCGGGAGAGCCGTGGTTTTTTTTATAGGCATAAGAGATCCTTTGAATATGGCTAAAGAGATGGTTAGAGAGGCACTTCCAAATTAATATTTGTCAACCGCTGAACTTTCTTAGTACAATCTATAATCTGCTTTATAGAAATTGGTAAACCAGTAGGTTTTTTTTTTTAGTAGGTAAGAAAAACATCAAGAAACAGTAGTTTCTCGATGTTTTGCTTCACCGTTTAGAGTTCGTGTTAAAGTGCGTCTGAAAGTCCTATTTACAATTTTTTATGTGTGTTATGCGCATATAAACCAAATATATTGTGTTTTCTGAAATAAAAATAACGAAACTTATCATTTCTTTTTGTACCACTGATCAAGATTCAAATCCACAACTATCAGATCTAAAGATGCATTTATACAATGCAATTTCAACCCATACGATATCGCACGACAATTTGTCACGTATAAACGCTCATCGTATGCGATTTGTCATAGTTATCGCTCGTCGGCACGTTCAATGGGTGGGGCTTAGCAAATCGTACGAAAAATCGCATCGTGTAAATGCACCTTAAAGTAGCACAACAGACGGCCAACACAGCTTTGTATAGTTGAAATTTATGACTAATTAATATTATTTTTACAAATCAAAGGGCGCCAGTAATTATTGAAGCACCTTATCAATTCTGATCATGCGCAAACAATAGGCTTGTCATTACGTATTGTCGTTGTGGTGCATCTAAGTTCAAGGTTGGATAATGTTTGTCTTTAGATCGTTCGAAACAATCTTTAGATATGTACTTACTCTAAGCTGTTACAGTTGTATGTTGTAATTTTCAACCGACTTCAAAAAAGGAGGTGGAGTTTAAGCGCTATATATTCTATTCTATTTCGATTTATAGAGTGGGCTTATCCTCACTTGACGCCCTGAGTCACGCCGCGTCCTGAGTCAAACATTGAGGTCGGTTTTCTTTTTTTTCTTTTTAAAACGTAAGTATAATTGTATAAAACATCAAAATATTGTCCTTATTATTGTAAAGTTTAAGCACTTAGGCCCTTACTAATAAATTGACTGAATTGACATAACCTATGAATAACCATACAAATTTTTAGTTTATGCATGACATAACTTTATGTCGAGTTAGTAAAGAGCTCAGTCTCATATGATTTCTGAATCTGTTGACCTTTCTATTAATCGTGACCGTTGCAACATAAAGATACTTATTAAATTCTTGGAAGTATTTCTAGGAAGAAAAACTAGGACCTGTCTGGCAGATGTAACAATGAGATATAACCAGTATGACATGTGCATAGCAGTGCAAAACCATGGTCCCACGTACAAAATAACTTAGTTTTTCATCGTCACGCCGTCACAGGCACGATCACTACAGTAGCATAACTTTTGCGCGCCAGTTACCTGCAACCTACCAGCCGCAGCGCTCGCGTCGCGTCTATCCAAATTTGAATTAAAATTTCGAACAACGAAAACGAACTAAAATAACCACTAACAAACTAACCAGTGTTCGAAATTAAAAAAAAACAATTTGTGGTGTATGTGTTTGAAATTGGAATTAGTGTTGTGCATTTCGAATTCGATACGCGAATTCGGCTTTACCGATAGATTTACCGGTGACAACGGTTTGAACAATACGGGTTGAAGGTTTCGATTGTTTTTGTTTTTATTTTAGAGAAAATCTCTGTTGTCTCACATATCGTACCATAAATGTTTGTTACGTGGTAGTAGGTAATATGGTCAAAGTAACGAAATCGTTAGCTGTTCACCCGAGCTGTTAATTGGCGCTAAATTTATTTCTTAACGTTTACAAAGCGAACATTGTTCGCTAAAACTTCATCAATATGAGAAGCCTATTTGAAGTTATGATTGCGTGATGTCATACATCAACAATGTTTATAATCGATCTTGATCTTGACTTGACCAACGTGAAACTGTATGTTTCATTTATTGGATTATCACAAACAGATGCAAAAAACGGAATTTTAGCGGATTTTTTTTATGGAGAGTAAGATAAATACATTTAAATTAATGTATTTTTATTACTCTACTTTTAGTATACAATATGAAGTTTACAAAAAAAAAACAACTAAGTAATTTAAATCTTTGTTTTAATGTTTTTCTTCATATTTTATTTGACTAGCTAGTTCAATATAGTTAGAACAAGAAAATGCTTAGATAATTACAAACCTAGGTCTATTAGGTTAGTTTACCGTAAAGGGAACATAAAATAACGGATATCCAGTTGGTTTCACATCCCTTTGTCAGCTGATTGAACAGCAGGGGTCCGTTTGTAAACAAAAACCTGTTGTTTCGCATCAATAGCCCATACAACTTGGTGAGCTTACTTTTAATGCTAGGTTTCAAATTTGGTCAAGATTATTTAGTTTAAAATCAATAGATAGCTTCGAAATAGATCACAAAACACTTCAATACTAATAATTATAAAACGATTGCCGACTGACTACTGTCCCTATGTATTTGTATAAGTAATTAACTTCCTCTAGTGCACCGTGAATATCAAACAGCTATTAAAATCGAAGCGACAATTACATTCTAAATGTCATCCCCATACAAGGAACGACAAGGTCCAATAAAGTGGGCGTCACCATTGAATTCCTTGCCACCCTCGCAAAAAATACATAAAATTATATCCCACCCACATTGTACAATTGATTATCATTAAAATGATGTATGAGTTAGAACAACAAATTATAAAAAGTGCAGGTTTTTATCATGTTATGTCATCGAAGTTACTAGGCCATATTGAAATCTCTACACCCACACAGACTTTGATTTGAAATTCGAATTCTTAATAAACTCACATTTGATCATTGCATATGATATCGATGAATCAGTAATTGCTGGTTATGAACTAAACAAAAAGAATATCGTAATATTAATAATCAAAATCTTGATTAACGCTCAAAAAACAAGCGCCCATAAAAACCATCTTGTCATAAATATATTTTAATCAATGTGGGACATCTAATACCATAAAAAAAAACAAAAAAAGAAAAAACTATGACACATGACATAATAAGGCAAATATCAAATGACGCTGTTCAAAGTATCAATGGTGGTTCATTCAGTATGCTCAAGTGTAAAACCAGTCGTTATGTAATAATATTTGCTCAGCATTCGGGTCAAGTTTAACCACATTTTGTTTCGGTGATGCTTTGTGACTTTATGCCAATAGCGATCATGGGACAATTATCTTGAAAGATAGTCTAGATTTCAAAAACATTAAAATATTCATGTTTTGAGATGCCTACATGTTTAGGAAAAAGATATTCTATTTTTTTTTAATTTTACGAAGCTTTTACTATAATAGTCTTGTTACGCAGATTATTTAATAAATTCAAACGTTCAATTGCACAAAAATAATGTTGAACTCATCACACTTTCCCAACACTATTTTTGAAGATAGTCTTACGCAGTTTTTTTTTTATAAAAAATTGGCTTAGCATTGAGGTTGCACAGATAGCTGCCATAGAAAATACCTTCGCATTGTCGTATGCCCATAGATAGTTGAGCAATAGGCTTGCGTCCGCCGGAAGGTCTCTCCATATATGCCCATACTGCCTTTAAATGGACAAGTGCCCTCAACGCGGTTACCACACAACTTTTAATTTCAACGAAACTTGTCGCTTTCTTGAATAGCAAGGACATCGGACATTAATAAGGGAAAGTAAGGTACCTTTCCAAACATAACATGTGCATTAAGATACATGAATGAAACGAAAGATATAGGACAGCTGCTTCAAGAATTTCGTACTTACTTATACGATCAAAGCATAAGTAATTTTATAAAATTTATGCAAAATACTCCGCTACACGTCCATTATCTCGCAAGATCGTATTTACACGAGCTATCTTCTATTTACTCGAGTCACGGAACCAGCGTTGTCACCTGTACATCTACGCGCGTCGAATCCGTAATAACTCGTGTATGTTCGTTAGCATGCATCGGCGCCTATAAGGCAACATGTCCATGTATCGGTTCGTGAAAGAGGGCGGCAGCAAGCGGCTGTTCGTCCAGGGAACGTTAGAGGGAGACGACGCGAAGCCTCTCAAATCCAGCCTCAAAAAGTCCTCTCCGTCCCCCGTCGGGTCTCCCATCACTACGAGTCTGAACCTCGCGTCCGTCCCGAGGAGTTTGCGAGACGGACTGACGAGACACGAGACGGTCTACGATGGGAACTACCCAGGAGAAAGAATGAGCTACCGATCTCGCTCAGGGTCTTACAGAGAAGAGTACAACGGTAGGGTGGTCCATGATGGCAATCAGACGCACTTCGAGTATGATGGAGAGAGCGCGCTGGCTGTGCCTACATCGGCTGGTGGGCATGGAGTGTCGGAGTTGCAGGCGATTCACACGAACAAGAGACTGTCGACCGAGGTCCTCGGCTCCTCGCTGGAGTCGACGAAGATCTCGAAGAAAGATGAGCAAGGGCAGAGGAGGATCACGACGAGGATCGTGAGGAAAGTGACCACCCTGACCCGGGGGGAGGAGAAGGCGTCGGCTGAGGATATGAGGGGGAGGGAGACGCATCGCTCCGAGCACTACAGACATGTGGAGATGGAGTCCTCCTCGCTACCACGACGAGTCAAGGTAATATAATAAACTCAGTAAGGTAACATACTGATTTTAAAATTGGCAATTTGTTTAAAACACTAAATGACGCCAATGACGGACTCTGCTACTACTAATATTTGTAGTTTTAGTCGGATTTCTTTAGTAGGTAGGTAGGTAGTAGGTATGTATGTTTTTGTACACGGAGCTTTCTCCGTGAAAAAACATACATAGATAAAAACCATACGATTTATCTCGAGCGTGATACGGCGTGAAAAAAAGTAATAGTCTTGTCAGATGAATGCTGTACAAACGTTGGTATTAACGTATCAAGAGCGGCCCCGTAATTCTGCTACAGTATAACACTATAGACGTTGCATATGCTTGTTTGGTAGTCTTCTAAAAGAAAAGAATAGGAGTAGAAATACCTTCTTGAATGAATGAATGAAATGAATGAATGAAAAACGCTTTATTGTACACAATAATTACACAATAACTTATGTATGAACTGGTGAGATACCTAATGAGATAATGTACAATGGGCTTCTTCATCATCATTGACAGGTTTATTTATATCCCTGTGCTTGACCTAAGGATGCCACTCTAATCAAATGTGCTGTTGTCACCCAGAATTATCTTGATCTAAAAGACAATTTTAAGTTTGGGATTTTTATGTGCCAATCGCGCCTGAACCAGTGGCCCGATTTGGATCAAACTTGAAATAGTTACAGCATTCAAAATGCAGGAACCATGCGAGTAAAACTGCGTGCGGTAGTTAGTTTAATAATTGCAATGAACATGAATGTAATTTAAACTTTCGGGACATTTACTGCAACTGGAGCGCAAATGGTCTTCTCATATGAATGGTCTTGTGGCGTCTACATGCCTACTTACTGGGTTGAGAAATTAAAATGTATTTTCTCTTACGAAAATAATTTATATTCAGCGTGACATTTGACATTATAAAAAGTATACATGTAATAATGTAGTGAATGGCGTGAGAAATAAATCTAACCTGCAGCAATATTGTCTAACATGAAATCCATTCCCATTTGTCATCCCAATAAAGCTCAACCAATCACATCATACGAAAAATTACAATTGAAGTCCAGAATGGGGTTCAAAAAGCCCATGTCTATTCCCAGTTGAGTTAGACAATAATGCTACTATTTTGATTTTTCGGGGCCGGCTAGCTTGGATAGCTAATCTAAAACATTGTACTACTCGCCCTGAGAATGATACATGTATTAGAACTGTAGTTTTCTTCTTCTTCTTATTTAAGGATTTACTCCTTATCGGCACAACTGATGAATCCCTCTCCATGTATCTCTTTCCAGGGCTGCTTCCTCAACCTCATTATACGACATGACAAAAAGATACTCTTTAAAAACACAAAAACTCTGCATGAACTATTTTTGCCTAAAAAAGCTTGCAAAATCTTAAATCTTTTGCAAATGCTATTAAAATCGGTCTGACCATTCGTCTTTAGAGAGAGTGCGGGTCGTGATCCACTGTATACCTATATAATTTGTATACCAGACTGTACGAGGTGTAAAAGACTACTCCATAAGTCTAAAATTTGCATTGCTGGGTGGGATTTGAAAGTGTTGTGTGATGTCAATTAAGAGATGGATCACCTAAACGAAAAAATATAACAGTTTTTACTAAAACGAAAACTTGACGAACCGTTTTTTCGTTCGTTTGATAAATATTCGGATGTTTCTTTCTACGATTTCTGACTTCAAGGTATTCGGTTTGAAATATTTGGTCCTGGGTTAGGACCGTGTTTTAACGTTGATATTATCGAACAGATACAATGTAGCTCGCAGTAAGACGCATCCGAATATTCATCAAACGAACGAAAAAAAGAACGGGAATACGGCCCCTGGATTTTCACGCATTGGTCGCGAGTAGAATCACCTAGGTGCAGCTTTCAAAGCTAGGTCCTATCCTAGCTCTGAAGACTATTCTATGTGATCGCAGCGGTCTGACTGAGTTATTGTTCATTCTGCAGCACAGTAACCTCTAATTAAGCGTCACTGTTGTTGCAAATAAGAACCTATTCTAAGTAATCTTATTGCACCCAGTACACACAGTAACATATGGCATTGCGTTGACCTCGTTGTTGTCGCCATTAGTCTTTTTGTCCGTAATGGAGGTTTAAACCCTGACTTTAGAGTCTAGTGTAGAATTGATTATTCCTCTTATGTTTGTTTTGCAAACAATGTAGGTAATGTAGAAATAGGAGATCTTCTTCTTCTTATCGTGTCACCAGTTCTTTCGAACTAATGTGGTGAAAGGATTTTAAGTGCGCCTGAAAGAGGCTCCTTTAGAGCATTTGACACATGTTTCCGAACTTTTTAGGTTCTACGACATTTCGGTTTCCTCACGATGTTTTCCTTTAACGTTTGAGAGTACTGGCACATACATGTATTCGGCAGAAAAACTCATTGGTGCACGACCGAGATTGAACCCACGATCGGAAGGCGGAGCCACTTACCACTAGACCACCAGTGCTCTCATGGAACGTCTCATGGGAGATGATTATTGGGTACAGTCTGCTTACCATGTGTTTCTACAAATTCCTACGTGTAGTAGAATGTGGGTGATAAAATCTGTGAATGCTAAGTTAAGCAAAGTTTAGAAAATGATTAACATCAGGACCCTGTGACCTTATTTTTCTTTAATTTAGCGTAGTTTTTGTTAGTAGTACTTCTAGGTCTGGTTAGAATGTGCGAATGTGGATATGACGTGTGTGAAAAGAGTGAGTGCGTGTGAAAGAGGAAAATGGAGGAGGGAAACATAATGTGCCGACCCCGCTTAGTGGGATGAGGGCAAGATGTTGAGTTACTGTATAGTATTCATATTCACCCGAAAATTCAATCTTCCTTTACCTTAGGTACTATCCGACAGGCGCAATATTTTCCGAGCGTTATTCACGTTGTAATTATCATTAGAGGTGACGTCATCAAGGCTTTAGGTCATACGCGTGCGCAACTTGTTATTAGCATAGAAATATAGACTCTGATAAAGATTTAGCATCGCTTCATAGTTTATGGTATAGCTTCTGATACCCACAACATAGGACATCCTAGTGTTGGATTCGAAAAAAACATTTTTGAGACAGCTTGATCGATCGCATTTTTGTAGTTGTGGAAATCGATGCATATGATCAGCAGTGGACACTAGATGGCTGACATGATGATGAATCAAGTTCAGTGAGCGAACAACAGAATCACTAAAGATTTTAAAATGCATCCCTAAATTGCACCAATACGAGACCTGCGATCTTCACCGATGTTTTTGCACAAAATAAGACTTTTTGAGGCGCAGGCGCAGTTAAATCTTTTTACCTTTATTTTACCATACTGGTCCGAAATAATTATTGACTCGACAAAAAGTATCGATCAGTCTGTTCGATCAGGACGCATGTCATTTAAGCTGTTATTGTTTTTTTAATGTCAAAAAGATAAATTAATTCGTCCCTGTTCTTTCAATTAATTTCCGTGTTTTGATCATCAAACTGCAATATAACCATTATGAGGTAATGTGTTGATTCCGTGAACAAGGTTAAACTATTGATTTACTAACGGATATATGATTTAAAAGGTTAAAACTGCACTTGCTACAAATTCAATGTCATTACTTGTACGGATATTACGTCAGTGTTGCAGGGAACAAGACTTAGTCCTAGGTTATACAATAAAGCTTTAGGTATTATCTGCACTTTTACAGGATTAAAGATCTATTTCCCCTGGGTACAACCGGTAACCTGATTAGATAAATAAAGGGTGTAAAAAGACGTCTACCGAAGCCGAAAGGGGTAGTTACAGCATCCCAACACACAACTAAATCCAAAAGGATTTTCCGAAAAAATCAGGATATCCGGAGAAAACAGCGTTTGAAGATTACTGTTTGCGTATGTACTGGGCGCGTTGTCGTGTTATATGGCTCTCATCCCTCCTCATGACATGCCCATACCACGCCAACCTTACAAACATGGATCAAAGTATGTAATGCTCAAACGTTCACTTGCAGTAAATAGATGATTGACTTTTATCTCACAAATATTTTCATTATTTTTGTTCATGTCTTCAATTGCATAGATCGAAAGTAGTGATTGTACAACAATAGATGCACTGTAAAGTTCAACTCTTGAAATAAACTCAGTAATGTGAAGATGTACTGTCAGTACTATACTATTTATTTTTAAATCTGTGACATACACAGGTTGTGGCAAAATACCAAGGGCAGCTACTTTTTCTTATGTATTTCAATGTTTTGCTCTTTTGCATTTATAGGTTTACTAGCTGTCCGTCGCGGTCCCGCGGTCCCTCGGGAAAATTTCTCTTTCCCGGGATAAAATATAGTCTATGTTCATCAGGGATAATGTATCCTACACTATCCCTGTAATGGTGTAAGTAATGGTGAAAGAATTTTTCAAATCGGTCCAGTAGTTTCGGAGCCTATTCAATACAAACAAATCTTTCCTCTTTATAATATTAGTGGAGATTTTTGAATAGAAAGATGTACAGATTTTGAAAAAGGGACGCATATTTGTTTAAAGCTAAGCTTCTGATGAAATAGGTCAACTGGTTCACTTTGCGTCGCGATAGTGCAGCTTCCATATTTCCTTTTCGTTCACTGATCTAGAGCTAAATTCGTGAGTTTATGATCTCAGTTTTATAATGTCAAATTCCTTCAGTTATACATCCTTATTTCTTCATCGTTAAGATCTATTGTCCTTTGTTAATGTCACTGGGTTACCAAAGGTCTTTTGACCTTTTGAACCCGGTTCAGTTTGTCGTGTGTCTTGAAACAGCTGGCAAACATTCTTTTATGTTTCACCTGTCTTTGTCCTACGACCATCTAAGACCCTTAGAAAGCAAAATAAGATTTTTTTTCCAAGCGGCACGTCCCATTCAAAATACGTAATTAGTTTAATTCTAGAAATAAACTCTCCTGAACAAATTACATATATCGACATTTACGTTTTTACGATCGAATTAAAAATATAACATGATAGATGAAAAGTTTAAGTGTAAGTTTAGGTGTTCTAAACGGTGAAGGAAATATCGTGAGGAAACCAGTTAGTGTTCTTATAGGCGGCGATGGGCTTGCAACCAACGTATGGAATACTAACTTCTGCAAGATGTGGGCATGTATCAAATATGTATTTGGACATGCCTCTGACTACCCACATTAGACATTTTCAAAGGATCTGGAATAAGTAACATAAAAAAAGATCTGAGAAAATGTCTACCGCCCCTTGGGGATACAGTCGTGAACCTGTTTACGTTTTTAGATAAAGTTTGAAAGAAGAGATGCTAAGCAAACTATACGTATAGACTAATTGTATGCAATAACCAGAGAATTAAATAATGCTATGTTTTCTCCAATTAATGCAAGGAAGCTAGGCGTGGTGTTGCATGTAAAGTTATGCGTCAAATTGACCGTGAGATGTGAGTTATGCTGGGAAACATGAAGTTTTTTACCGCATTCATTTAATGGCGATAAAAACATTTGCTTGAGTAGAACATTATTTAAATGCTCTTTTAATTCTAATTGATTAACTGTTTACACTGAGATTCATGTTATGGCATTCGTTTAGTTATTATCGGTTTTTTTTTCTTCTGTATCACTATAGTTCTTTCGTATCCGTAGTATTTACCTCATATATAAAGGAGAATGTAAAAGAGGTTTCACGTAGAACAGCTTAACTGATTTCTTGCTAATTTCCATTTACAAAATTGAAAAGCCGACAAAAAATTGGGGCTACCGAGATTGCGATCATGATGCAAGTTGATTTAGGACATATGAAATATCTGAAATTGAAAACAATAGGACACCTCAACAATGCAAGTCTCCCAAGGTTCGCAATCATCGCCTGCAGCGATGCATGATTGAGAATCTGCGGATTTGCAAAAAATGTGTTGTAAAGTGAAGAACAGAGAATGAAATGGCAATTTATGGATCGTTTACATCGTTTTTGGAACTGTCATCACGAAATTCTTTCTTGTCTCTTTCCAAAACAATTTGAGGCGTTTGAAATTCTATAGCAAAACCGGATCTTTGATCTAGATTTAATCATAGAGTATGGTGGCCGTCGTAACACAATCTATTTATGGATATGTTGGCATTATGTGTACTTAAAGTAATATACATACTACAGTTGGCTTATCTTAGCTTGGCAATCAATCTTTACCCTTACGACCATTTGATCATCACTAACCATAAGTAAGAGAGTTGGAGAAGGTCAATAAGTATCTTTATCGTGGTCATATACCTTCTTTCGGCAAAGAGCATCAAACTCAGGAGATTGCTAAGAGGATCCAGCTTGAATGGGCGGCATTTGAAAAGCACGAACATATTTACCGGTCAGAGAAAATTCCACAATGTCTGACCACATCTCTACAACCTATGTGTCCTGCCAACCATGACATATGGTGCCGAGACATGGGCGCTCACTAAGGAGGCTGTGTACAGGGTACGTGTTGCACAGAGAGCCATGGAGCGTGCCATGCTCGGCATCAACCTATTAGATCGAGTTTCTAATGCCGAAATTCAATTGGCCAGTAGTGACGGCAGGTGGAGTAAGACTGTAACCGATTAGTGGCCGAGAACTGGATGTAGAAACCGTGGCCGTCCAATCGCGCGATGGGTCGACGACATTAAAAAAGTCCATACATTTTGGATGAGGCACAGGACCGGAATAAATGGCTTGAACAGAGGGAGGCCTATACCCAGCAGTGGGATGTTATTGGCTGCGGATGATGAACCATAAGTTACTCTAACTGTTTTGCGTTAGCTTTGTTTCACAGTTAAACAAATAAATAGCACGTGCACAAACGTCGCCGGCGATTCGGCACGGCGCGCTCCGAAATAAGAATAAGAATAAGAATAAGAATAAATTTATTTGACACACACAACACAATACAATGAAATTAAGAACAATAAACATTTAGACGAGTAGGTACAAAGAAACATAATAAAAAAATAAAATAAACAAAAATACGAAACAAACTATCCATTGTGTGGTGCCAAAAAGGTCCAGTCTCAGCTTTAGTGCTGCTCCCAGGACAGGGAGACAGCGCTGATTTTCAATCGCGATCTGAGAATTACTTGAGAACTGCTAGTGATTTTGCTATTGTTGGTGTTGAATACTTTTAATATGCATGTGTCAATCTTTAAGAAAACAGTACGTGAGTGTCGTGGAACACTAACTATGTAGCAATCTATGGACTGTGTCGCGGCTGCGCATTTCACACTGTGACGATTTGACATACATGTGTCGTGACGGTAAAATGGAACAATTTTTTCCAGCCTCAGTCTTTTTTTTCTTCGATACCGTTCGAAAAGGAACTTCGTTCCAATAAATATGTCTAATACACAGTTGCATATTACTGAAATCGAATCAATTTAATTAATCGTCATTTACAGCGTCATAATTTTACGGAAGCTCTCTCGGTCGTGGGTTCTATTCTCAACCAGGCTAATTTTATGTGATGGACATGATTTTTTTGTGGTTGTTATGAAGTGTTGTATATGTTTCTAAAAATATGAGTTTTCTGATTCTATTTGATTTTTATTGGCTTATACTCGTATATAAATTGGCTTCAGTCAAAACAAAATGACTTCAAAGATTTGATCACTTTCATTCTCATAGTGATAGTAGGTCTCCAGCTTCGTCGAATCGTTCAGCTTCTATAAAGTAATCTTACTTTCGATGTTTGTATAACCCAATACATGTTTGAAAGTGATATGGTGGGCTGTATCGCGTGACGTCACTTTCACACCAGCCCTTTCTAGAACCAGCAGGTTATCAGCGCGTAACAGACACTTTCGATGCTTGTCTTTAAGCAGGTCTTTAGTACCTACCTACATGTATGTATAATTTGGTCACAGGTGTTACAATTACCTATTGTGGTGACCAGGGGATAATATCTAGCCTTATTTAAAAGTATATCCAGCTTTTGAAAGTTTATATTGAACTGTATGGGAGCAGACTAATGCTTAGGTTAGACTATAACCTTTATCAGTGAAATACCTTTTAACGTTCCTATTATTCTTTGAAATTCAAATATTCAATTGCTCCTTTAAATGGTTCTGGAAAATATCAAAATATCCTATCCCTTACCCTTGATTTACCCTCAGATTACTAATGGCAAGCGCCACTGAACCATACCGCACCGGCAAGTTCACGTTAATGCACGGCTGCGCACACGCACGGTAATGTCATGTGGCGCACCTGCCGGCTTCCGCCCGCCATCTTGGAACGTTCTAAGTTTGAAAAGCTAATTTGAAACCTTATTCACTTTGAAATTACCTGTGCGCAGTGTTTTGCAGTTCAGCATCTGCATTATACAAAATAATGAGTGTTGTTGGTCTTTAGAAGAATTGAAAAAAAAAATCTTTGCGTTTTATAAGTCACAGAGAACACATCTTGAAAGTGCTATGATCTCATACATAAACTTCTCAGAACTGCAAACTAACTGTATTGCTGCTGACAAAACTGGTATTTTACTGTAATTTCTTAATTTACAAGATTATGCAGAATATTTTTACGGTTTTGTTGATGTCATTTTATTGTGATCTTTTAAATCTTCATGTATTAATTTTAAAACTGTAATGTCTCTTATATTAATACTTAAATGAAATATATGGTTTGTGATTTATGGTATTCTGAATCAGAAGTTATCTTGATTGATATTTTGATAGCTATACCATGAAGATGAGTCTATAGATATATAAAACCTTCTCTGACTACAAATCATCATTATTGTTTTCTATTCAATCCCACTGTTACAGCTGAACTATTTTCTATGAACTAAGATGGATGAAAGCCTGATTAATTACTTTCCTCAATCAGAAATCATTCGTATCTCACTCTCTATCTTTCACATGATATTCTCTCTTATTATTCTACATGGGAACTTTATTCATGTAAACACAGTGCCCGTTGCTACCAGGACATCAGAACTCCCACGTAGCTTAGTCCCGTTAGACGCCATATGGAGTTTTATGCAACTCCAAATGTGAATTTGATTTACAATATCTTGTGTAACTGTTTGAACATTTCGCATTTATTTATATATAAAGACTACTATACTTTGGTATAGTATTTGTCATTATCAGTAGAGCCTCTTTCTCTACCTTTGTCAAAATCAATAGATTGGGTATCACCATTGATACAACGTACCTTTGTCCACCTTCTTTAAAATAAATGAATTTGGATAGGTACCTTTACTTTTTAGGGTTCGCACCCAAGGGTAAAACGGGAACCCTATTACTAAGACTTCGCTGTCTGTCTGTCTGTCACCAGGCTGTATCTCATGAACCGTGATAGTTAGACAGTTGAATTACAGAAATACATCATCTGTGAAACAAAATTTTCACAGATGATGTATTTCTGTTGCCGCTATAACAAAAAAACTAAAAAACAGAATAAATTAATATTTAAGGGGGCTCCCATATAACAAACGTAATTTTTTTGCCGTTTTTATAGATAATGGTACGGAACCCTTCGTGCGCGAGTCCGACTCGCACTTGGCCGGTTTTTTAATTTATCACAATGCAAGTTAAATAAATATGTTTCATATAATATAATATTAGTCATTCTATTTCGTTCACCGCATCCGGTCTTCGTCCATAACCTTTTCCCAACTTCGATCTATATTACGACCAGCCCATACCATTCTACGATCTATCAATTATTACCTTCCCACGTTTGTTCTCACAGCAATTTCGTTGTTTTTGCTTCATATATCTTCGGGTACGTCATACTGGCTATATTCATGCCCATTTATGTGCTGGTGTCAACGGTTAGTGATCTCATCGCTATCGCCTTAGGATTATGATTTGTACTGCGATTTGTGTAATTATGTAGGTACATACTACTGTTCATATTTTGACGCCATTTTTATTATTAAATCAAGAAACTCTATAATTACTTTGGAGCTGAATGGCAAACTAATTTACTCGTAAAAGTGACTATACTGCACGCGAAAGGGTGTCGCTAAATGCCTATTAACCGTATAAATGAATTTAAAAAACTTATAAAATATAAACAAAAGTGAAAAGAGTAAATTGTATTGTGTAGAATACTAAAGCGTTATTTTAAATTGTTCGTTCACTTCATAAATAAAACAACATTACTTATCAGAGAGCCGTGCCAAATGGATTATTGAAAGGATAAAACACAACAGCTCTTAAACCTTCAGAGAATGAGGTTAACAAACTCTTTATCACACCACGAAGGCATCTTATGCGAACCATCAGAAGTAACAACAGTCTTTTGCTAGCTGTGGCCGTAATATAACGTTCATCTTCATTTATTCATTTAAGCACCGAGCCGAAGGATATAGTTAAAAACTCGAATTGTCCTCAGTTTAGGTGAAGCGCTCGTGGTCGTGCTTGCTTAGTCGTTCTTGATAGAACGTCGAACTTAAGCAACTTAAGTGGATGCGTGACTGCTAGTGGCATTTTAATCTGCGCGCTTCCCTGCTTCGGAGGCACGTTAAATTGTCGATCCCGGCTATTTAAGTCGTTAAGCCATGACGGAGACTTTGAGGTGGCCTAAAAATTCAGTCACTAGAGTTGGCCACTGACTCATACGAACTTACTTACTTTTACAGTTTAGGTACAATTCACATATAAGGTGTTACAAAAACAGTCTTAGCAGCTGCATCAAAGATGTTGTGCATCTAAGTTTTCTATATGCGATATAATTTCATTTACGGAATGAAGCTTTGTCTTCTCCGTTAAACAACGCTGACTCACTTGAAGAAAAGCGCTTGAGCAAGTTTGATAAGGAAACAATCGAATGAGCCACAATGGTTGATGGCTTCCCAGGTACTGATCTGGACGATCTTGAAGCTTGATGATGTCTAATTGACCAATTGTTTCCTTCTATTGTTAATGCTGAATGTATATTGTATGCGAATTTAACTGGAGACATTACCTGATTGAAAACTCTGTAGTTATTTTATTGAAACTAGGAAAAAATTGAGTCGGATAGAATAAAGTCAAATCTTATCGCTATTTTTCCTTACATAGGGAATAATAAAATAGAGTCTCGCAATTGTAGGGCTGATTCAAGATAACTTACCAGCTTAATCCAGGCTAGAAATAAAGCAGTCTGCAAGTAGTTTGTCTATACCGTTAGGGATGTGACGTCTCTGGGTCGTGGCCGACGGTTATCAGTGGTCACGAGCAGAGCCCACGATTTTGATATTCTACCTACTCTCTGAAGCTTGAAATGGAGCGTTACTCGCTGACTGGTGCAAAGCGAATATGACCTATACTGTATTAGCTATGGTTTCTGTTTTCGAGCTTACAAAGTTGCTGGTTAACAAAATCTGTTATATTATTTCTCGATACGTCTTTATTAGTATTATCTGCACTCAAATTCTTAATTATCAATACAAATGACCACTTATCTCCAGACGGGCCATCTGCAGTTAAATACATGAGATCTTCGCAATTCTTGCTTTCCGATGGTTTAATTCAATCCACTTCAGTCCAAGTATCTTAATAGTATGAACTCAAAATATAATAATACTACGTATAGATAAGACACTCCTCGCCCCGCACCAATCGAGACCCTCTGCCCCTCGATTTCTCAATTGTGTTCTTATGATCAAGAAGCAAATGTATTTGAAGTACCTACACCGCCTTTAATACATTCCTTGAAGTATTCGCTCTGGTATATTTATAAAATATGATTGATTCGGTATAGATCCGTTCAGCATTGAACTTTAAGTATTTAGGTCGTTGAACTTTTCAATTGCATCGATATTTTTGTGCTATTTGTAATTTGGAATGACGATTTCATACAACATGCCAATTATATTCACATATTTTAAGAGATTTTAACACAAAAATCAAAAATAATAATTTCTTCATCATTTTCAAAGACATAAACTGAAGATTTATTTTATTATATTTGAAGCAAGAACCAAAATCCTTATCATGTAATCTGAATGCCACAAAAGAACACAGTGATACGATGAACGGTACAAGAGGATGGAACACATACCTAGGTAACCGTTTTACTGCGAAATACTAATTGCTCAAATGCCACAAATAGTTTTGTAATTCCTTTAAAGTAATTATTAGAAACAGGTTTTAGTCTAAGCTATGTAAATAGAGTCCTTATAAAGATTGTACAGAGAAAAAACAGTTGAGTAAATGTTGATTGAATGTAGCAAGAAGATGTCTAATTATGGAAGGAATTTGTTGCAAAAATGTATGTAGTATTTGACTAAAAACCAAAGTCTTCATGAGAAGGACCATAAATCTATAACAGGAGAGTCATAGCTGTTATGATATTATCCATATGATCTCATTCAAAATGAATCTCAAAAATCGTAGCAAAAAGTCTAAATACAGCAATTTTCGTAACTAAAATGTTTTGTCTAATTCTGAACTACAAAAAACTCGATCCATATTTCACAGATGACCTGTACAGATAGCGTGAACTACACAACCTTATTACAATGCAGTAAAGTTTAAACTATAAACAATTATTACTATTTCGGCTGTAGCCTCGTGACAACCTTTATTCCAGTGCAATAGAGTTCAAAACAAAAGCAATTAATATCCTTCCTGACTATAGAGCCTCTTCTTTGTCAAAACCGCAGACCGCAACGACAGTCTTATTACCAAAGCGCGCTTTTGAATTTTGAGCTTTGTCTCGTGGTCTATAAAGCTGATTTTATTTTATAATTGTTCTGGATAATGTTTCTCAAAGCATGACTGTACCATTTCATTAGATTTGATGACTGGTATTGGATTGGAGTAGATTATTGTTTTAGATAGCCAATTATTTGGGAAGAGATTGACATGACAGCCATTGTAACTTGCTCCTACCTATAATCATGCTGAAGCGTTCGGACTCTTAGGTGACTTAATATCTTTAGGTGAGGTTCTACGAGTAGAAGTGTTAAGGACTGTATGGAATTCTGCGAGAAGCTGCGAAAAGTATTCAATTTGCGAATGACCATAGAGCTATTATCAGCGAACGGAAATTAAATATGGAAGCAATCCTTTGAAGCTGAAGATTGAACGTGCGTCATACAAACTCAAAACACATCACAAACGCACGTATTTTTAAGGCTTTCTTTTACGATCTAGTGCGGTTATCAGCCAATCCTTTGCGAAAGAGTCCAGCTTATTCCTCCAACTTTGGGATTGATCGGACAGACGGAACTATAACTGTGAAACCACAAAACGAAAAGATTAAGTACTACTATAAAATGTATAACGAATCGAAACGTGGCTTATAAATAAATATATTTTGATTTACAAAGCTATTGTAAATAAATGATAATAGTAACGGTATTTTCAACGTTATATTAGCTGTAGATATTGAGATTCGTATTAACAACGGAACTTGGAATGACGAGATACAGATTATTAAAGTTATACTCGTGATTGAAAAAGTCAACAGGGTCTCTAGCTCATTCATTATAGTTACTGAAAAAAAAATTATTTACCACAACAAAGTAAGACTATTTGCGTTCGTACGCAAATAGCCGATGTAGCTCTCAAAGCTGGAAACCTAAAGTGGGACTGGGCCGGACACGTTAGCCGCATGCCCGAAGAATACTGGGCTAAAGCAACCACTTTATGAAATCCGATGATGCGGCGACCTCGTGGAAGGCCCAAGCGACGATGGCGGGATGAGCTGGACTCCTACAAAAAAAATTGGCCTGTTATGGCCCAGGACCGGAAGACGTGGAGGGAGGGAAGGGAGGCCTTTGCCGTGCAGTGGGAAACATCGGGCTTATAATAATAAATAATAAAATAAGACTACTGCAGGTTGAATCGATGTTATTGTAAAGAAATGAAATTATTATTTTTGGGGCATTGTTTGAGATGGAATCAGGCTTGCCCAGAACCTTAATTATCCTCTCAGCTTAATCAGCCGCCCACAGGAAAGACGACGTCAATACGTGTGGAGCTGACTAAGCTGCCGGTTTCCTCACGATGTTTTTCTTCACCGTTAAGAGCTCGTGTTAAAGAGCATATACATTTTACGAAATGAAAAATCCATTGATGCACGGCCGGGATTCGATCCCACGGCCTTCGGATTGAAAGTCGAGGCACAGCCCCATTCGGCCAACATAACAATACATCGCAGGATACTATCGTGTCTAATATAACCTTATTTAAATAAGAATGGAATAACAGATTAATGTCCTCTAAGGCTCTAAGGCCCTGACACAATGACATCATAGATGCGCCTACGCAGGTTCCATTTTCCGCTTTGATTCTTTGATTTCATGCCAAAAGGGCTTCAATTTATGAATGAGATTCACGTTGCATCATTTAACCTCGTAACTATGACTTATTGATTATATATGAAGCCGTATGCATTTAAATTTCTCTCTTCTTGTCGTATCACTAGTTCTTTTATGTCGGTCTCAGAGTGTCATATTTTGAAAAGTTGGTAGCCGTTAACGACTCTGAGTGCGGGCATAAAACGTTTTCAAATCAATCAATGTGGCGTTAGAATCCTCACAGAGGCTACTTCCGTGCACTGTTGTTTTCGTACTTTTTTGGGTTCTATTGCCGGTTCCATTCTATGCCTAATATAGATACTTTCCCAAAACATTTGTGTGATTAATTGCTAGAATATTTATTGGATCAGTTATAAATAACAAGAATAAAATTTATAGGCGAAAGGAAGTCGAATGTGTGTCTAGAATGTAGGCATACGATGCAAAACAGATCTAAAATTATAGCCCAATTTGCACAGTAGATCACGAAAGTGCATCGATTACGTTACTATTTTCGCCTTGTTATATCTTTTGTATAAGGTTCATATTAGTTTTGCGAGTAGAAACTTGATTGTCTCGTCATGGACTGATTCCCGTTGCGCTATCGACTAATGAAACTTTCAAACGCGAATCGAAAAGGTGTTTAATTAATAATTAATTGTTTGCTTGTATTTAATGTTTACCTACTTTAAGAATAATGTATTGTAAATTGTTTACCGCGGTGTTGCCTGCGCTTGCTCGGGAAAGGTACACTTACACTGCAGTAACTTTTTGTTGCGCAACGTTTCTAAGTGTTAACATCCGCAACATCCGATAGCAAGGTGTAGCCACAAAAGTTGAAGAATGTTACCTAATGTTATCGTGTTGCATTCTGTTGCTCCACAAAAAGTAACTGGGGTGTGGATGCACATACTTCACTTGTCCGTGATGAAAAGTAACCTATGTGCTTTTCCACCCGGCTTTAATCTATCTCTGTGGCCAAATTTCATCCAAATCCATTCAGTAGTTTGTGTGGAGTAACAAACTAGATTCATCCTCAAAACTTTTGCATCCATAATATTAGGATTAGTACCTAAAAACTTATGCTTGAATGGTGCACCTAAACCGTAGTTACTTTTTGTAGAGCATTGTGAAACACGGTAACATTAAGTAACAATCTACATATAACTTTTGCGGCTATATGTTATTATTGAATGTTGCTCATTAACACTTGCAAACGTTGTAACTGTAGTGTGGATGCACCATCTCACTCATATAATAAAGTTGAAAGTTTGTGAGTTTGTTTAGATGTTTGGATGTTTGTATGTTTGTGTAAGGATCAGGCTCAAACGACGAAAGTTTACAATGAAATTTGGTAAGGTGAAAGGTATAACTCCAGAATAGCATATAGGCTACTTTTTATCCCGATTTTATAAAAAATCTTGTTAACCAAATAATATGGACAACGGGAATATTGCATAAAAATTTTAGCAGTACTCTGTATGACACAAAGAGCACTGCGCTAAGGTTGCCATGACAACAAATTGAACAATTTTATTGACAGCAAATCCAAAAATGAATTCAGTGTTTTCATGGGCTGGATTGGAACAAGGTAGTTCCATCTCTAAAGTTTGTATGACGAAACAATGCGCAGATGAAGTAGCGCCCGAGTCCACTAGTAACACATAAACCGCCAATCCATAAATATTTAGTTAATATAACGCCATTTACAAGATACCATTCTAGCCTCTTGCTTTCTCAAATTCATCGGAATAACAGCTAATATTCTGTGGCAAGAAGCAGGAATGGTATAATGTAAATGGCATTTAACTGTCAACCAAACGCGAAAAAGTGTCGCAATAAAAGCTATGTGCAGGACATAATGCAATACGTGTGTAGCTACATAACTTCTCCAGTTACAAGTTTACAGCCTTGGCGGGCTAAGTGCTGAATGTCAATGAGTTTATGACGTAATGCCCATGCGCATGATTTTTGCTTAAATTCGTGATTCATGTCATTCAAAGAAAGTTACCAACAGTATAGGAACAATGCTGTAAAAAATGTACTAAGTATCTACGCTTTTCAAAAATGGAGGATACAATTTCTAAATATTATGGGTAAGAAAGGAGTGAATGTTGAAATAATAGCTGATAGAACAGAGTGGAAGAGAAATATCTGTTGTCAACATAAATAATAAATAAATAAATAATGCTGGATATTTTCACACAGCATCATCTAGCCCCAAACTAAGCAAAGCTTGTACTATGGGAACCAGATAACTGATATACTACTTATATACTTTTCGTTTGTAAATACATATTATACATAGAAACACCCAGACCCGAGACAAATATCTGTAGGTCATACAAACATTTGTCCCGCGCCGGGGATCGAATAGATAGAATGTCCAACATTTCTGTGTTCTTGCAAGAAACGGTATATGTTTATGAATAAGTAAATATCACAGTTAAAGCCAATTTGCCTAAGAGCTTTGTAAACAGTAACGTACAGTCGCAACGAAACGTTGCACCCGTCTTAGCATAGAGTATAGCATAGTAGCCTTCGGTAGAGGCGATATAATACTTAGCAAACATGTAAACTAATGCCTTAAACTTAATAAGGATCTTGTAACTCTTTGGCATGTAGGAAAATTAGTAAAACTTAGGTAAATCATAATATCATGGTTGCCATTACAAACGCTCTGCTTGTTTCGGGACAAGGTGCTGTGTGAAATGTCTAATATTTATTGATTCCCGTCTTCTTGTAGGTATATTAATAGGAGTTCAAAAATGTATTTTATATCCATTACTTTTATCATCGTCTCTATTCAATTGCATCTTCCAATTGTTGCTTTTGTAAGGAGCCTCTTTGAGGCGCACTTACGAGTATAATCTTTTCACCACCCTGGTTCTCAAGAACTATTGACACGACAAAAAGAAGAGCATCGCCCAGTCTTAAACCCACTAAATAGGTTAGGCCAATGATATTAAAAAAAGGTTCGGCACTACTTCTTCCGTTCCCTCTATCACTCCGTACTGTCTCTATCTTATCAAGTCATACTCTATGAGTCTGGTGCCTGTTGCAAATCGATTACTGTCACGGTAGGTTAATGACCTGGCGAATAATGTCAACCGAGTAACGGTCTCTGTTTACATTTATTGGTAGGATCCGATGGTCAATAAAGTGGTAAAAAGTTTAGGAATAACAGTTTTTCAACTATTTTTGTGCACGAAAGGAACTTTTAAGTGAATACTTTGAAGCGAAAAAAGGGAAATTTTCTCCGAGCTCAAGAATAACAAGTAGTTAAGAATTTGATTTTTTTTTAATAGTAAAAGCCTTAATGGAATTTTTGCGTTAGAATTTAATGAAACCCCTTCGTCGTTTATTGCAATGCATTTTTTTAATTAATCATCATCATCATCCACAACCTGACTTTGCCCACAGCTGGGTATAGGCCTTTCTTTCTTTATGCCACTTCTTACGGTCTCGTGCTAACCTCATCCTGGATGATGGCTTTTAATAATAAATATAAATTAATGAGTTTAGGAGTTTTTTCGGCGTTTTTAGGGTTCTGTACCCAAAGGGTAAAACGGGACCCTATTACTCGCTGTCTGTCACCAGGCTGTATCTCATGAACCGTGATAGTTAGACAGTTGAAATCATCACAGATGATGTATTTCTGTTACCGCTATAACAACAAATAATAAAAACAGAATAAAATAAATATTTAGTAGGGGGGCATACAACAAACGTGATTTTTTTGTCGCTTTTATAGACGGAACCCTTCGTGCGCGAGTCCGACCCGCACTTGGCCGGTTTTTTTAATAAGCTATTTAATAACATGACATAGACACTTCCTCATAGCTTCTTCTATAATTGTCTCTGGACAGCGGCCAGCACTTTCCCAGGAATAGTTCAACTGCATAGTGCATCCTATGTGACAGATTTGACAGGTCTTATTAATGGCTGACTATCTTCGTTTTGTAATTTAAAAAAGGTACCATGCTAAATCTATGGTAATTTCACTCTGGCTTCACTTGCTCCTAACTCAATTCTCTTAAACCGGCCAATAGCATTAAATTTTTACCCGCCATCTACAGTTTACGAAACTACCGTGACGTGACAAGTCGCTGAAGCCTACCAAGAAGTGAAGTGAAGTGATTTTGTAAAGAGAGAATTATCAAATAATTTGTCTAGGTTTTGTTCCATTTAAATTGATTGTTCTACTCTGTTTAAATGGCAGAATTCGCTGAGTTTGAATCGATAGTTCCCATTAAATTATTCAATCTTCATGCTTATTATCATCATAACCATAAACTTAAGATGTTAGGTACCTAGAGCTACATTTTTTAGGTCTGTGTAATGAACCTAAGAAGACAGAGAAAGAGATGAGATAGAGTGGGAAAAAAGCTATCTAGGTTCTGGGAATCGTTTTTTTTTCGGTCATTTAGTCGGAGATAATTGAACGGTTTATGAAATTAAGAACTAAATTTTCTCAGATATAAATATCAAGCTAGTGGAATAAGATATCAACAACTTTGTAAAGGTGTGAAACTAATTAATTTCCTGAGTAATTTCTTTAAAACTATGTTCCCAGACCTCTCACTTTCAAAGCAGATGTTATCTGTGGTGTTTTATACCGCATTGTGAATATATCTTCATTAAGATGCTTCCCATGACATGTCAAAATTTCTGATATCATAGAGAGTAAAGGTCACTGCCACGAGAAAGTGATTTAACGCTTAAGTGAACATTTTGATCTAAGTGCAGTTAATAACAGAAATAGTACCTAATAGATTTTTAAGCCCTGATATTTTGCTTCTAAGTACAAGGAATCAAAGTTCACACGATAGTGGCAACATGTTCCTATCCCGACTTTAACTCTACTCTTGTGAAACACTTGGATCACACTTGAATAGTCTTAATTTAAAGATTATTGAATGAATGAATGAAAACTTAAACAACATAAAATAAAACACGTTCGGAATTAGTACAATTGATTGATTGAATGTGTACAGTTATATCTATTCCTCCACAAAAGGTAGATGATTGAATATACCTACTAATTTGTTTTCTCCCCCAGATATCAGACATCGTGGTCGGTCAGGAGCCGAACGTGACAGCCCGAGAGGCGCTGCTCAGCTGGGCTCGGCGCTCCACCGCCAAGTACCCCGGCGTGAGGGTAGCTGACTTCACCTCCTCATGGCGGGACGGACTCGCCTTCAACGCGCTTATACACAGGAACAGGCCGGATCTGATTGACTGGCGTAACATCAGGTAGGAGGCAGTTTTTTAGGCAGTTTTTAGTTGATCGCACACTTCGCACATTTGTCCGCGCCGTATCGTACTCGCCGCAGCCATTTTTCTATACAAAAAATACTGATGACGTCAGAAATGCGGCTCGCTTCTGACGTCTCAGCATTTCTTCTATTGTAGGTCATTTTCTATGCTGCCAACCAAAAATCATCAAAAATCATCATCACCAGAAATGCGGTTGTTGTTGTACTTCAAAAACGTAAGATTCCTAAGAACAAACTTCTAGCTACAAAAGAAAGAGTAGCTGCGTAGCAGCCTTCAATGAGTAAAAATTTTGCACCAACCTGTAGTACTTACAAATCTCCCATACTTTATCTATACCATAGACTATTCTTGCCTGACGCTTCTTGACAACGTTCCTCTTTCTAATTCCAGGTCAAGGCATGTTCGTGAGCGTTTGGAGACAGCATTCCACGTGGTCGAGAAGGAGTATGGCGTTACTCGACTTCTGGACCCTGAGGGTAAGCTAACTCTTTTTTATCCAAGATCTGAATGAGATGGAGCTGGAGGTATCTCGTATAAGAAGGGAAGTTTATAAATGTAGTAGGGGGTTTGTTTTTTTTTCATTCTAATATTTTATTTACTATTATTTATGAATAGTTTTAGGTAACGTAGATCAGAGAATCCATCAGATCATCAGCCAGATGGTCCAATGACCCTGCAGGAGTTGTTGGCAAGCAGTAGATGAGAATGTCGCAGGACCGGATAACGAGGAGGCCTATACCCTGTAGTGGATGGATGTGGACTAAAATAGGTAGAGAAATAAGGCTGATGATCTGAAGGCAACATTAGCCTACCTAATGGAGACGTAGCGTATGAGACAACTCCTTACCTGGATCAGAAATGGTGACAGCCAGCAGTGCAAAAACTTACTGTTCTTTTATTCTATTGTCGGACAAAGTTCCCATTTCCTTCAGTTTTAGTAAGGCAAGGACCTGAAACAATTGCATTTTGCATTTAATTTGGCGTAAATAATGGCGACGGCTATTACAACGTGATTACAGTGTTTACTGTCGTTATATTCTGAACTGTGGCCTTAGTAGACACGTAGGTGTTAGGTTATAAGTAGGTGGGATAGTAGGTGTCGCCTAAGGTCTGCCCTTGGGTCCAAACGGATTAGAAACAAAGTGTTGCTTTTCAAATTTCGAAATTAATCAGATTTCCCAATCTTTAGTGCTAAATGTTTGATTATGAAAATAATTTCTAGGCGCTTCCATGCTTCGGAGGACACATTAAAGCCGTTCAAAAGCATTTACATGGAAAAATCTCAAAAGTCACACTGCAATTTTTTTCGTGGAAACTATCATTGGACGCTAAAAGTTTTAATTACGACGTTCATTCGGCTGCTAAATGGCATCGGCTTAGAAAAACGAACCAAAAATTGCATCGTGTAAAATGGAGACCTTAAGGCGAACTAAAAACTCCGTCACCAGAGTTGGCTACTAACTCATACGAACTTACTTATCTTCCAGTTGTGGACTGATCACATACCTCTCGGACATACATGACTCTCAAACTGATATAAGAGACAAACCTCTTAGTCAGTGGCCAAAGAAAACAAACCTCTTTCAGTGTATACAAATGCGTCTCTTCTTTACATACGTGGCTCTTAACCTTGTCTCTTTACATCATTCATCATCATTGGCAGCTCAAATGATAGCCCACTGCTGGACATAAGCCTCCTCCCTCAAACGCCACTCCAATCGGCTCTGTGCTGATCTTATTCAAGTCTTCCACCCATCTGGCTGCTGGTCTGCCCCGGCTCCTAGCGCTTCCCCTTGGGTACAACTCGGTCAGAGCTTTACATACGTGATTCATATCAATGTTCTTTCTTCCAGATGTGGACACACACGAGCCGGACGAGAAGTCCCTGATCACTTACATCTCGTCTCTATACGAGACGTTCCCGGAGCCCCCGGCGGTGCACCCGCTGTTCGACGCGGAGTCTCAGCGAAGAGCCGCTACATATACAGAGCACGCGGCCGCTCACCGCGCCTGGTTGCACGAGAACTGTGCGCTTATGCAGGTAATGATGAAGTTACAGGTGATGGTCGAGATAGAGGATGTGTAACGTGTAAAGGTGGCTATTGACAGAGATACGTAACCGAACATTCTCCTTAGCATGACCACGCTATCCCCACGGTAGAATAGATCTGGGGTAAAATATGGAGAGAGCGTTAATAAGTCCGATCGGGGTGGTAATGAGGCTGTCCTAAAACTAAAAAAAAACACATCTATTGAAATGAAACTACCTGGCCGAAGCGTCACCAGACAGCAGACAGCAGATTTGATCACTACGTTTCACCATGTGCTCAATAAAAAATAAATTGGAACGAAGTTTCAACTTTGACATTTTCGCACTGTTACATGTATGTGTCGCTGATACCGTCCGCAAAGGAACTTCGTTCGAATAATGTGTCCTTTGTCCGCAGGACCGTGCTTTCCCGTCAACTTTGATCGAGATGAAGAAGCTACTGAGCGAAAGCACCCGGTTCCGCGCCGAGGAGGTGCCTCTACGTCAGCGTGAGAAGCAGAAGCTGTTCCACCAGTACCGGGAGCTTGAGGTAGGATATCTTAGACCTCACTGTTGCTTAACATCAGGCAGAATGAGGTCAAATGCTGACCTATTTCATAAAAAAAAAACAAGAACAGTTGTTCTATCTCACGAAGGATTGGTCTTAATTGTGTGTGTAGGCACACAGACAAACTCATTGTTTCTGTGTGCGCAAGCTCGGGAGGGAACGCTCCATGGACATAAGCGCTCATTATCGCTTACGGACACAAATCTACACACACAATTTACATCAACCTGCCTTCGTGAGTTGCAACAACTATATCCCCTTATCTAATATATCTCTCTGTCGATGATAACATGTAATAATTCCCCAGAAATACTTCGAGACGGTGGGTGAATGTGACATCGAGCCAACACTACGGCCTGATGCATTGGAACAAGCGTGGGCGCGGCTCTTAATGGCGCAGCAGGAGCGTGAACGGGATCTTAACGACGAGATCCGCCGGCTGGAGCGACTGCAGCGACTCGCGGAGAAACTACACAGGTAACATTACAGTAGAAATTGGTTATCCGGCTGCGCCAATTTCTGAATATTAGAGAAATAGCGATTGGTAATAATACCGGCTGTGCCAGTTTCTTAAAATTATACTAATGGTTTTTGGTGATCCTACCGGCTATGCCAGTTTCTAAAAATTTCAGTAATATCGTTTAGTGATCCTACTGGCTGCGCCAGTTTTGATCTAAACTGGCGGGAATATTGAAGTACTGGTGCCAGAGCTCATCTAGCTCACTAGTGTTATTCTTTTCATATATGTAGTTAGACTTGACGAAGCATAAAGTGGGATGCTTATGTTCATTGAATCTTGAAAGCTTTGGAACGAAGTTCCTTTTCGGACGGTATCGACGATGGAGGCTAGAAAAATAAAAGCGTTCGATTTCACCGTCACGACACATACAAAATGTCACAGTGCGAAGTGCGCAGACGCGAAACAGTCCATAGATTATTGCATTGTTACGGAAGAGCGTTTCTAGAATTTTAATATTTGACAAATGTCAAAGGTGAAACTTCGTTCCAACCGAGTGTTCCACGGAGGTTCCACGACACTCACGTACTTTTTTATAATTTAAGAGCTTTATCTGCGCTTTTACAGTGTCTTGATCTACATATTACTATTTCTCAGGGATATAAAACAAACCGAAGCCGGCCTCGACAGCGTCGAGCGACACATCGAGAGCGAGATCCGGCGCGTGGAGCGCGGTGTGCACCCCGCCGAGGCCAAGATGGCGGCCGAACAGATAGAGCAGGAGCTCAGGGCCATGGAGCACACGATACAGGAGATGTTCCAGGATGCGCACGCGCTCAGGGAGGGACGGTACGCGCAGGCTGCTGAGCTACTGAGAAGGTATGCTGTTTATGTTTTTTTTTGTTATCTTGTAGTTTTAAAATGACAGAAGATTCTGATAACATTTCTAACCGTAGATAATCTATCAATGCTCCTTAAAAAACTTCAAAGAGATCTAATACTGCGTTTATCTTTATACTATTTAAAAATAGTTTTTGAATCATGATAAGCTTTTAAAACTGTATACACTAGGTTTAAGGTTTTAAATTAACCGAAGTTTATGCTTCTTATTCTAGTCGTATCGTTCTTTCAAACCAGTGTAGTGGAAATAATTTAAATGATCTATTACATACTGTCGTAAAAGGCGACTAAGGGAATAAAGGAACACAGAAGACGGGCAGCAGCGTCTCTGAACCGTTTGACATCTTACTGCGATCGCCAACCCGCTTGCCAAGCGTGGCGATTATGGCAATTCCTCCCAAATGTTTGGGAGAGGCCCTTGCCCAGCAGTGGGATCCCTACGGGCTACTAAAAAAAAAAAAAAAAAAATTACATACTGTAAATACCTTACAAGAACGCCTCATGAGGCTTCTTTTAATGCTTAACACATGCACCCCTTCCAGAGTACAACAGATTCACGACCGCTGGCTGAACGCCCGGCAATCCTTCACGGGGCGTCTCCTCCCCCGATTATCGTCCGTCCGAATGCCGGTACAACAGACCACAGTCAGACGTGAAACCCGAACAGTGTTGGAGACGAGGGTACACGATACAGACCCCAAGTTCCAGCAGCTCGGTGAGGCGACCAAATGGTGCAAGGAGAAACTCGTAAGTACAATTTTGTGGTGTGAGAGTTGAATGGACGATGAATTGAATTTTTTTAGAGATTTTTTTTTTTTTATATTTTGCTGTGCCTTATATTCTACTATCCAGATGGTGAAAAACATCGATAAAGATCAGCTGCTTTGGTTGGTATTCTAAATGGCAGAATCAAATATTATAGTTATCTACATGTGAAGATTCAACTGTAGGAATTTTGTAAAATACGAGGGATAGGTGCTAGTAAAGTGTCCCTGATACAAAATAGTGTCGATTGAGATAAACTTCGACTATATTGGTCAATCGATTGATCAATTTCTTTCAAAATTCTATAGTTTCCTAAGAAAAAAAAATTGGTTGCCTGTAAAGTCGGTATACGGGCGAAAGTTTTACGTGACAACACTTTTTATGTCGGTCTCTCTCGCTCTTAGGCGGGCTAACCATGCCCGAGTGGAAGGGACGCGTGCCTCTCACTCGCTCTCATTGTGAGCGCATAACGTGAGCGGAGCGTAACGCAGTTTCTTGAAGTGTCACCCGGCAAACCAATTTATAAGACGTTTGTCACGTCAAAAACCTTATCGGTGTGTTTCATAAAAGGAGTATACAATAATGTCTTCATTGCAGTTCAAAATCAAGACTCTCTGAACTCCACTTATTATGTAATACACCGTCTAACACCAATAGAAAAGGTGCCGTGCCCTCAATGAGATACAAATGGTATCTCTGTATAAATTAATGATGTTCTTACACACTTTTTATTGTGAACAAATATCTGGGTTTTTCCTCTATTTTTGCACGTTTAGCTTATTTTTAAATGCCTTTTTTTTTAATTTCTCTGAAGCTGTCTTTATTCTTATTTTTAATACCAATTTCACTTAAGGTAGTCCGAAACTTTCGTCTGTGTAAAATCTTTACTGTTCTCCACGATACAGGCTTTGCCTAGTGTGGAGTCCGCTGCTAAGTATGTGTTTGTATTGTTTCGCTTTTAAATAAATATTTTTTCATTTTTCATTTACAGAAAAAGCTGCATGAATCCGAGTACGGATCGGACTTGCAGACAGTTCAGCACGAGCTGGACAAGCACGGCCGCGACCACAAACAGATCGACCAATTCCACTCAAAGGTTTGTCTTAACAATTTGGTGAAAGAATTTAAGGGTGTCTCAAAGAGGTTCATACTAAATAAATAAATAAATAAATAATGCTGGACATTTTCACACAGCATCATCTAGCCCCAAACTAAGCAAAGCTTGTATTATGGAAACCAGATAACTGATATACTACTTATATACTTTTTGTTTGTAAATACATACATATTATACATAGAAACACCCAGATCCGAGACAAATATCTGTAGGTCATACAAACATTTGTCCCGTGGCGGGGATCGAACCCGCAACCTTCTGCGTCGCAGGCGGGCCTTCGCCCACTGCGCCACAGAGGTCGTCAAAAATATACCTTCATACTAAAAGCTTCTTTCGTGTACAGTTCGCCCAACGGATCTAGGCATTCGTGAAGTTAGCCATTTGTTTGCGCAGAACACAATTTTGTATGAAAAAGCGTTCACTGCGCAGACAAACAGCTAACTTCACGAATGCCTAGATCCGTTGGGCGAAGTGTACTGAACATCGTCAAAAACGATGTAACAAGCGCAATTTTTGAATTATCAAAGAAAATAAATGGCAGGAAAATGAATGAATGATGGCTGAGCAGAGTGGAAAAGGAAAACCTGTGTGCCGAAAAGTGAGATGATTATGTAGTCAGCGTCACCAATTGGTAACCCCCTTAGTAAGGCGGTTTGTTGTACTGCAGGGGGTTACCAGTTGGTGACGCTGATTGTACTTATCGCTGCTTATGTGTACCTAATAATAATTTGAAAGTACTGATGATACTTGATGTCTTTTTAAATTGTTTATTAACTAATAGATAGTTTATAACTAAAAGATAATTATGCAATAAGACGCGTGACGCAGCAAGTGCTGCGCCACAACGGGTAAGGCGCCACTGAAAACCAGCGCTCCAGCACTCTCGAGCTGTTCGAGCAAATGCTGAGGGGTAGCCGTATTTTCACCCACATAAAATTGTATAGATTTAAGTACCTATTTTGTAACTGTGTATATGTGGAGAAAATAAAACTTTATTCTATTCTATTCTATTCTATTCTATTCTTATTATAAAAACGTAAAACCTTGGTTGAACCCCATGTTGACACATGTCAAAACAAAACTGTTACCACAAAAAAGTGTTCTATGTACAAGTATTTAAAGATCGTTTTACTAGGGACAGTTTTTAGTTAGACTTGGTCTAAACTCGGCTCATTTTCTTGTAATAAGCCCCATCTAGTTTCAAGTAAATGGCGTGGAGTTGACTGACACGCAAAACGAGTATAGGCTTTGCAAAAAACATACTTCCTGTATCGAAATCTATACACAATAAAAAATCATTATCTTGGCAGGAAATAATTATGTTTATGGATCTCGGAAAAGGAAGCCTGTTGTTTGGATAGTCAAAAGTTCTCTTAAAATTATTTGAGTAAATAATCTTTAGTAAATGTATTTGTTTAATAATTACATTTTCGATGAACTTCACTATTTGGCTACGCCTGGCCATGGAATTAATGATTAGTGATGGAATTAATGATCCTACATACGTTAAGATTAAGAAGAATAAGGATAATATTAGGAGAATAGTTTTAAGAATGTGTTTGTTCCAGTCTGGGCAAGCCTATTCCATCTCAAACAATGTCCCAGACACTACAGCGTCCCGTTAAGAGTAGGCATAGGTTGCCTCCTGACGCTTTATAAATCATCTAATATAGATGTGGTTTTGTTCCAGGTGGAACAATGCGTCCATAACCGAGCTAACTTCTCCGGCGAGGAGTTGAACCTGTACAACCAGCATCTCAGCCAGCTGCAGAAGCTGTACGCTGACCTGCTGTCTACCAGCACCAAACGGTATGTATTGTATACCACGATGAGACATCCAGACTTGAGACAGCCTCTGTAGCTCAGTGGGTGATGGCCCGCATGCGACGCAGAAGGCGGCGGGACCAATGTTTGTATCTACCAAATATTTGTCTCGGGTCTGGGTGTTTTTTATGTATAATATGTATGTATTTACAAAAAAGTATAAGTAGTATATCAGTCATCTAGTACCCATAGCGCAAGCTCTGTGTGATCAGTCCAGCATTATTATTATAACATGACGGAGGCCTTTATGCGGTCTACAAACTCCGTCACCAGAGTTTTTTTTTTTTTTTTTTTTAACGCTGGACTTTTCACACAGCATCATCTAGCCCCAAAGTAAGCAGAGCTTATGTTATGGGTACTAGAATAACTGATAAACTACTTATATATACTTTTTGTTTGTAAATACATACATATTATAGATAGAAACACCAGACCCAAGACAAATATCTGTAGGTCATACAAACATTTGTCCCGCGGCGGGGATCGAACCCGCAACCTTCTGCGTCGCAGGCGGACCTTCGCCCACTGCGCCACAGAGGTCGTCAGTTGGAGATTCATACGAACTTACTACGTACAAAACTTATTTTTCCTTGTAGATAGTATAAAAACAGTTTTTGTCCACAGCATATCCGATTTAGACGCGCTTCAAGACTTCCTTCAATCCGCGACGGCGGAGTTGAACTGGCTAAACGAGAAGGAACAAGTTGAGTTGTCTCGAGACTGGGCCGATCCTCATATCAACTTGCCGGCTGTACAACACTATTACGAGGTATTTGTTTTATTTCATACTTATCTATCCTATTTCAAACCTTCGCTATGTCGAAAAAAAAACATATTTTTTATTGGTATCACTTGCTTACCTGTCAAAATTAAAAGTGTACATATTTTACTAACTACTGACTGTTAAGATGGTCTTAAATTTAAAAGAACATGAGAATAGGGTATTTGACATCATTAAAAATAAACTACAAATTGTGGTCATCCTTTTAGAAAATAGTCTAAATAAGCATATTTCTTTCCATTTACGTCTAAAATATGTTTACTTTTGGTAAAAAAACCTTTAAAAATTACAAAAAAAATTAAAAAATTTTCGTCTACAAAAACGCACTGTGATTGGTTGTGACTCTGATGACGTCAAACGCTAGTAAACGTCAACGAACTGATTGTCTGTCACTATGGACTTGTACTGTCTGTTTACTATGGAGTGACGTCACGGGTACCACGTGATCAGCGCCATGACACAAGATATCGTTTTTCGCGCGATTTTGTATGTTTAAACTTTAAACATGGTTTTTATCAAAATTATGTTAAATCTAAAGGAAATTTAATGACCAGTGTGCATATAATATATCAAAGAACACTTTGAAATGGTTTTCTGAAAAGAGTCAAATACCCTATTGAGTCGCTACAGGGATCTCGCTTCGCTCGTTCAATATCGAAATGAAGTCCGAAACGTGTGCATGATAAAGACATTACGAATTTCTTAGAATGCCGTTTGGGTTAACAATTGCACCTAAAAGTTGTCAATAAAAAGCCATTTCCATTCCATAATGAATGATTAGATGATCATTCGTCACTCACTCATTCACACTGAGCGCATTTAAACACTTGCGCACAAAAGGCTACAAAGGAATGGAATGTTGGGATTTTAATCCATTTAATACGTGATACAAAATGTCCAATGAGAAGTGTTCTTAAAAATAGTACTTTGTCGCTCACTAGATGGCGTTAGTAGGTTTTTCTTTAATGTCTTTTTAGTTCGACAATCAAGCAAATAAGACAGATCACTATTTTATTTCATTCTTATTACTTTTTTAATGACTAAACTCATTTTGAAATATTTTAGAACAGCGCCATCTAGAAATACCAGCGGAACTACTAAATTTTTAAGAAGATTACTCGTTGCTTTGTCTTGTGTTTTACAAATTGGTTTATTTTTATTACAAGCATTCCTTTGGAGACGACAACGAGGTTCGTTCCAATATTTTATTTGTTTTTTTATTTTGCGTGTTCATTTTAGATGTGCTTTTTATCACTGTTGAAACAGTAGAAATCAAAGCTCTGATTGGTTCATTATTGAAGATATCCACCAATCGGAATAGAGTATTATTTTTACGTCACAGGCTCAACATTTCTTCATAGAAAAAGCTCCAAGATTACTCTGTCACAGTCTTATAAAAGTAACTAAGCAAACGTAACCCTTAAGACTTCTCTATAAGTTACATTTTCCAACAGCAACTGATGTCTTCGTTGGAGAAACGTGAGCTTCAGTTCAGTAACGTAATCGACCGAGGAGAGGCGTTGATCGCTCAACATCATCCTGCATTGAAGACTATCGAAACTCATCTGCAGGTCTGTGCTAAGTTGAACCTTTTTTTTGATGATGAATGGGTGGGCTCTTGACCTCGAAACTTACACAGGCAAGAGTGAGGTCTACGATGGAGCGAGCTTACCCAGAAGGTGCCTATTAACTCTCTTCTTAAAAACAACAGGGTCGTAGCTCAGCGGAAATACAGACGCTGGAAGCTGATTCCAAATGAAATGAACCTTATCGTTATAGAAATTAAGCTGAGTTTCACATAACTTGTGTTACATTTTTTACGGTTTTGGCCTGATGGGGTTGTGCCTCGACTTTTAATCAGAAGGTTTCTTAATTATATGCACGTTAACATGAGCTCAAACTGTGAAGGAAAACATCGCGAGGCGGCGATTCGCTTGCAATCTGCAATGGAATGATGCAAAATGAAGGCATATTTCAATATCATAATGTATTTTGATATGCCTCTAACTACCCCCATAGACATCTTCAAAGAATCTGTAATACATATAAGATCTGAGAGAATGTCTACCGCGCTTCGAGGATACTGACATCCTGCTTCGTTTTTCTCTGATCTAGATTTTAGGGTCGGTTCACATCTGACGGAAGATGCGTCGCGTATTATCGGTCGCGTAACGCCAGTACAGACAATTATATGAGAAAACATTTAACCTTTCACACTTGACCGATGATACGCGATTATGATAACGAAGACAGCTGAATACGCTCGACGCATCTTCCGTCAGATGTGAATCGACCCTAACTGAATGTTTCCTTCAGGTGATGCAGTCCCAATGGGCGTGGGTGCTGCAACTGACGCTGTGCCTTGAAACGCACCTCAAACACACCACACAATACCACCACTTCTTCGAAGAGGTCAAGGAAGCCGAGAAATGGATACAGAAGTAAGTTTGAAGATTGTTGTACAGTTAAAGATGGCCTTCATGATCTGAAAATTCCGTTACCATTTAAAGCTTAAAGAGTTGAGAAATGTAGTAAAAAGTCTTATCAAAATTTTCGAATACCGAATGGTAAGGCACTCCGGATTTAGGAGGGTCGTCTGACCGTTGGGGGTTCGAATCCCGTCGGAATCAAAAATTTTGATGACTTTTCATTTCATTTCTCTTATCGGCCTTCACACGCACAATCTTTCGCGAGTGATTGAGCGTACAGGATTGCGCGCGGGATAGCCTGTACACGCAATCGCGAGTGATAATTTTTTTGAAGCTACGCGTTCTTTCGCGCGCGATTGGCTGTATCACTCGCGATAGATTGTGCGTGTGAAGGCTGCTAATGAAATACCTAAGTATTGTTTAACTCTATAAAAAATTGAAAGTTATTTACAAAGAGTTATCCAGTTTTCTGATAGTTCAGACTCCAAAAAGTTTGAGGTAAGCCGTTTTTGTTTTGATTTTTATTTGAACAAGAACGTTTGGAGCAAAGTTTGTTTAAGTTTTAAGTTTTGTAACTAACGCTTTTACAACCTTTATCTCGCAATGTTTCTCTAAATCTATGCACTTCCCGGAGTCCGATTGAGCTAAATTTCGGCATACAATAGGTATGTCGAAATACAGCTCAAACGTATCGAGGCCGTAAGCGCAGAATTGTATGGGTAAATAGCAGCGCCATCTTTTGGAACTCACTCATCTCTATATATAAAAATGAATCCCTATTTCAGAAAAAAAAATAAAAAATTGCGCGGAAAAAATGAATCCCTATACCCCTTGGTCACGCCATCACGCGTGAACGGCTGGACCGATTTCATTATTTTTTTTTGTTGTGTTTGTCAGGAGAAGGTTCTTATGACAGAAAAAAAAATAAAAAATTGCGCGGAAAAAATGAATCCCTATACCCCTTGGTCACGCCATCACGCGTGAACGGCTGGACCGATTTCATTATTTTTTTTTGTTGTGTTTGTCAGGAGAAGGTTCTTATGACAGAAAAAAAAATAAAAAATTGCGCGGAAAAAATGAATCCCTATACCCCTTGGTCACGCCATCACGCGTGAACGTCTGGACCGAATAATGCGCAGACGTAGTCGCGCAGATCAGCTAGTAACTAATGAAAATCAGCACAAATCCACGTTTACGGCGTCGATACCAAATGGTGAATAGTCATACTTAGCACCCAGCTTGTTTTAATAAATGTTTTATATTTTAGACGCGAAGAAGCACTCAACACGTCCTTCTCCCAGTCGGAATTCACGCTCGACCAGGGCGAACGTCTCCTCAAAGGCATGCAGGAGTTGCGGGAGGAGTTGAACGGGCAAGGCACTGCCGTGGCTCGTCTGGTTGAGGAAGCGAGGGCCGTGCGGCCGGTGAGGCAGCGCCGTGCGCCTGTGACAAGGCCTTTGAGAGCTGAGACTGTTTGCGCGTATAAACATGCTAATGTGAGTTATTATAATTCAAAGTCAAAGTCAAAAAGCATTTATTCAGTAGGACCGCTGGGATCACTTTGAAACGTCTTAAAACTAGATGATTCTACTCCTGTTCCTTCGCGACCAATCATTCATCATTTCAATCATTTCAATTCTCATCTATTCCATTTTCTTCTATCATCTTCCCGGCGCGTCTAAATGGCAAATAAACGAATCTTATCTTATCTTATCTTATCTTACCTTATCTTATCTTATCTTATCATCAACGCAAACATGGTTGAAAAGCTTGTTGTTTCATCCAGCGCGGAGCTCCAAAAGAGGCAAAGCGAAAAGAGAGATAGCGCCTGAGCGCTCGGTTAGCATTCGGTAACTTTCGCCGCTCATTCGCGAACACAACATTGAACGAAAAATAGTAAAAGTTGTTCCAGGAAATACGTGTTTTTCAGTAAGATTTACAAGATTGTGAAATAAATGTTTGTCATTTAGAATCTCCATAACATTTTCGAGGTTTCTATCACAATACTTTCTTTATTTTTACAATTTATGAGTACATTATAACGGCCAAAGTTCAGGTAAAATGCAAAAAAGCAGATTTTTGGAGGCTTATACTGAATTTGTTTCTCAAAATTTTGATTTTTAGTTTCGAAAGAAACCTAAATATAGTGCACAGTTCAAAAGTTTCAAAGAAAGATCTGTTGCAACGCCATAATCACGTACGGCCACTGATTCATACGAACTCACTTTTTTACTTACGAGCGTTTGGATGAAAAGTAAGACGGGTTGGCCGCTCTTAAAGATAAATATTACATACTTAAGATAAAGATCAGGAGGCAATCCATGCCTACACTTAACGGGACGCTATAGTGCCTCGGACATTGTTTGAGATGGAATAGGTTTGCCCAGCACCTAAACCATCCTCTCAGCTTAATCAGCCGCCCACAGGAAAGACGACGTCAATACGTGTGGAGCTGACGAAGCTGCGGGTTTCCTCACGATGTTTTCCTTCGCCGTTAAGTAATAAATACTGAATAATTCATTATCCAGGTGGCAATCGAGAAGGGTTCATCAGTATCCATCCTGGATAACTCGGGCCGCTCCCGCTGGCGCGTGCGACTCGGCGGAGCTGGTACCGAGGCCCAGCTACCCGGCGCCGTGCTGGCGCTGCCGCCGCCGTGCCAGGAGGCCATCGACATTGCTGATGCGCTGCGCAAGGCCTATGATCGGGTGAGTCTTCCGACGCATACATTCACATACATGTGTATGTAAAAGAATGTATGTGTATGAATTTATTGTGTATATCGCCGCGGGACAAATGTTTGTATGACCTACAGATATTTGTCTCGGGTCTGGGTGTTTCTATGTATGATATGTATGTATTTACAAACAAAAGTATATAAGTATATCAGTTATCTGGTTCCCATAGTACAAGCTTTGCTTAGTTCGGGGCTAGATGATGCTGTGTCAAAAATGTCCAGCATTATTATTATTTTATTATTATTACATTCTCTTACATACACATACAAACACACATTCTTTCAAATACATATAAAGGTTGCAAGTCCATCGCCTACTAACTGATTTTGTTACAATATTTTCCTTCGCTAAAAATGTACAAAAAAACCGCTAAATCCATAGATGCACGGGATCTGAATTCGCAACAGTCGAATTTAAATTAGAAATCAATCACAGCTTTAGTCAAACCAACCGTCTATCAACACATTTATTTATGCAATAATAGTACATAAACAAATGACCTAAAACTGATAACATTATTTAAATATACACCTATGTGTAAATATGCATAGGTTAAAGCAAACTTGACCTATCTCCTCATTATACTATCTTTTATGTACGCATTCAATGTATTAGCAGTGTAAGTTGGTTGGTGTCAGTGACATGAAACTGTTTGATTTATTTATATCTGTAGTGATTTTAGTGTTAATTTTAATATGTTATTTATTGTACAAGGTATGTTTTTATGGAAATATGAAGAAGTCAGCAGATATTCAACAGAACTCAGTAAAAAAAAGGCTCATTTAAATAAGCTAAGCTCACGATTACCTATGAAAAATAAATATTTAAATAAGTACTTTATTTATGTTTGGATTTGTCGCAGGTGATTCAACTATGGCAGAGGAAGCAACTAAGGATGAGGCAGAACATGATATTCGCTACCATCAAGGTGGTGAAAGGCTGGGACTTCCCACAGGTAACTTATCTTTTTTAATCGACATCAAAAGAGTTCGTCGTTACATAAAGACTTAACGAATAAATATTTATTATTTATTTATATTTTTTTTATAGTGTTAGTGTTAGGTATTTCATTGAGAAATGAAATGAAAAGTCTTACCAAAATTTTCGATTCCGATGGGATTCGAACCCGCAACGGTCAGACGACCCTCCTATAAAGCCGGAGTGCCTTACCATTCGGCCACGGAACCATTTAACCACCACCTTAGTCGTCACCATCCAAATTGTTCCATTTAAAAAAAACTCAACAGATTCCTCAACGTTCCAAACTCTCCACTTTTTTTTTTTTTTTTTAGTTTTCTTAAGAGCCACTTTGACCTCTTCATATCACATTTTCATACTTAAAAAACCATTTTACAATCTTTCTTTCCTCACCAACAATCTTTGTTCTAGTTCGTAGCGATGGGTGCGGAACAGCGTCAGGCCATCAGACGCGCATTGAACGAAGACGCGGAGAAGTTGCTGGCGGAAGGAGAACCAGCAGATCCTCAACTACGGCGTCTGAGGAGGGAGATCGATGACGTCAATCGACTGTTTGACGAGTTCGAGCGACGGGCGAGAGCTGAAGGTATGTTTTAGCTGTGGACAGTTTTAAGATAGATCACCTAAAAGGGCGCTAGGCCACACACCGTGTATGTTGCCCTGGTTCTTCACAGTATTGGTCATGAAGGAACAGGAGTATAATCACCTATACTCTAGCCAAATTCGATGTGGAATTGTAAACATTGGAGATCAGCTGATTGCTGAGTTTGTCTAGGGTCGTCACTCACGTAATGTTCAGTGCTCACCAAACTATGATGTTTCATTTATAAATTCTATCAGATTTATTAAAATTTTCAATGTTTACGTCACTGCTATGAAGATTCTTAATAATAGAATTCATAAAGTTTTATGAATTCTATTATTAAGAATCTTCACTAAATTACCGAAAACGAAAATATAAATCACATAGTTTTCATCTTTTTATTAAAAATGATAACCTTAAGGAATTTCCATTTTGACATCCTGTTCCTTATTGGTTAATTTCTGCTGTCAAGAGATGTTTACAAAAATTCCACATCGAATTTGGCTGGAGTATAGCTATGTCTATTCTCAGTGATCCCAGTGGTCCTACTGAATAAATAAATAAATAAATAAATAATAAATAATGCTGGACTTTTTCACACAGCATCATCTAGCCCCAAACTAAGCAAAGCTTGTACTATGGGAACCGGATAACTGATATACTACTTATATACTTTTTGTTTGTAAATACATACATATTATACATAGAAACACCCAGACCCGAGACAAATATCTGTAAGTCATACAAACATTTGTCCCTAAAATAAATGATTTATAACTTTAGTAACGGAGAAGTTCTAGGAAGCTGACAGTTCGCAGGTTTATTGATGTTATCGACCGGATACAATGTAGCTCGTCAAAGGAAATCGAGTCCTTCAACCGAAATATCGTATTTATCACGCGAGAGTAAGGTCCCTGAATGTATGTTCAGACAGAAAGAGAAAAATCTAAAAAAGACGTTGACTGAATGATTGCTCGGCGATCCTTTTTCTATGGTATACTGGTTATACCTACAAACAGTTAATTATAAATATTTTGGTGTCTTACGAATACTTCTAAGTAATACTACTAGTACATTAGTGCCTAAACATAACTCTCTTCTTACGCAATCATATAAAACCAAACGACTTGTTTACCAGTGCCCTTAGCACTAGTTTCTTACGTAATGCGAGTAATAAAATCTCTATTCACAATTGTTATCACCTAATTGCAACTACTCTCATCCTGTAATTTTACTAAAAAATATCTAGGGACTTATCGTAATCTTTATTTTTATCTATTTTAATTTAGGGACCATTTTCGTAGTCTTAAACGAAATCGCGATCAAAGAAATCAAACTTAAATTATTAATAACTAGCTGCGCTCCCGCGGTGTGACCCGCGGTCCCTCGGGATTTTTTAATTTTTTCGGGATAAAAAGTAGCCTATGTCTATATAATATATATATAATATATGTCTAGTATAATATTAGTATGGATTGTGGTTATCCATACTATACTATATACTTACTATAATATTATAAATGTGAAAGTAACTCTGTCTGTCTGTCTGTTTGTTACGCTTTCACGCCCAAACCGCTGAACAGATTAAGCTGAAATTTGGCATAGTTAAAGGTTGTATCCCAGGGAAGGACATAGGCTACCTTTTATCTCGAAAAAATGAAAAAAATCCCGAGGGACCGCGGGTAACACCGCGGGAGCGCAGCTAGTTAAATATAATTTACCGTCCGATTTTTAAATCCGTTTTTTTCGGCGATATCGTTAAAAACTAGTGCTTCAGTCATGTACAGTCACCCGCATAGTCATTAGAAATGAGACATCAGGTTACTCTTATCGCGAGTGTACCTACCTCAACGCAGACTCAAATAGTCTTGATACTTGCAGACGATAAGGTAATGGCTGGACCGATTATGATTTATCGTCTAGCTAGATGACATCTTGGTGTAGTTCAGCCGATTGTTTTGATACTTGTTATAATCGTGCATTTTTAAATTCGATCCTATTTCTAAACAAACTGAAGAAAGTCTGAGCCAAAGAGGTGATAAAGTTAGCCAGCTGATGAATAACTTAGATGTTCGTATAGTAAGCTTTTAAAGTATCCCTATTTCAATATAAATCTAAACTCCATGTAACACTCCCTCTCTTCTTGACTATTCATGCCACATGGTGGTGAAGTCAGAGTTCCTACCACTCCTCCACTTCCATTTAATACAACTTAGATATATCCCAGGTATTACAGCGTCCCGCTGAGTGTAGGCAAAGGTTGCCTCCTGAAACCGATTAGTACAGATGTAAATAAATACTAAGTTGTTAAATATTTCATATGAATGACGCTAGACAAAGCTACCGGCCGAGATAGGTTAAAAACAAGTCGTTTTTAATTCAAGTATCAAACCCACTCCATCCCTTGTTGGTGAAAAAGGACGAGTCCTACGGGACACACGCCAGTCGCAATTAGTCCCGTACTATGCGCTTGCGCACGTTTCATAGTGTCCGGGACCTATAGTAAAGTTGACTATGATATTTATTTTAAAACCAATCTATTAAAAATACTTCAAAATACTTTTTGTTTAGTATTTTGAAGTATTTTTAATAGATTGGTTTTAAAATAAACATCGTTGATTGAACTTTTTAACTGCTTTTGATCTAAAGTGTTAGAGAAAAGTGTGCTCTAATATAGTGAAATAACAATCAGTTTCGAATAACACAATGAAGACGATAAAACGAATATTTTCAAGAGGGAAAGGAGGTAAGGTCCTAGGTTTCTCAGGTTTATGTTTATCATAGAATCTAGAAATAGTGCAAGGTTAGGGCATCATTGAACTATTCCATACAAAGATTGTGTTGAAACCTCGTAAGAATAAAATTTCATTACTAATATTGTTAGACTTGCACGTAGGTATATTTTTAAATATGAGTACAGTACGCACAACCGATCATTCAGTAGGACCTCTGGCATTGGGATCACTTGGATTGTCTTAAAACTAGGTGATTCTACTCCTGTTCCTTCTTGACCAATACCGTGAAGGACCAGGGCAACAAACGCGGTTTGACGACCTCTGTGGCGCAGTGGGTGAAAGCCTTGTGACGCAGAAAATTGCGGGTTCGATCCCCGCCGCGGGATAAATGTTTGTATGATCTACAAATATTTATTTCGGGTCTGGGTGTTTCTACGTATAATGTAGTATGTATTTACAAACAAAAAGTATATCTAGTAAAGTATATCTTTGGGGCTAGATGACGCTGTGTGAAATGTCCAGCATTATTTATATACTTACCTTGGGAATACAGTCATGATCCTGTTATTTTTTCGGTTGAACAAATCGGGGCTGACCCTATCCATTATGTCATACGTTTAACTAGAGTTATGATGACACGTAGGAGTCTACACAAGGTCAATAGGCACTGCCTATTTAGATTCTTGTGATATCACCCACTAATGACTTGAATACTTTGTAAACAGTGTACTGATTCTTAAGAAAACAATGTATGGACCCAATGATTGTCTACCGTGCTGGGTATACGGCTTATTTCTTGGATAGTCAAGGCATGGTATATTTTCTCTTGGAGACAACAGAATTACTTCGTTTGAAAAAAGTATATATGACATAACTTCGTGTTCATTACACAAATGTTTGTCCTGGATGGGAATCGATCCCACGTTCTGAAGCACGGAAGGTAACGCAAACCAAAACTGAGCTAACCAACCAAAAATTATTTTTAGTACCTACCTATGAACTTATGAACGAATAGAAAGGGAGTAAGATATTGTGCCATAAAAATACCGCCAAAACTGTAGGTAGTCTCAAAGTCTCGATGTCAAACGAAACTCATAATTTAATAAAAGCAATCTCGCCTCTACAGTCAATCAGACACCCAGTGATCTCATATTAGATGAGACCTTCTATGCCGAAATGCATACTGATATATTATAGTAGACTGTGTCAATTTATGATAAGACTAGCTGGTACCTGTGCGAAACTGTGGATTATGACAGTTATCATTCCCTATCAAGTAAGGAGTGGGTGGTACACAGTGTGGATAAGTTCAGTAGGTCAAATGAGTAGTGAATTAAACGGAATCATGCGTGTTTTACTGATAGATAGGAATAAGACAGTATGACTGTTTTTTTTAAACTTGCGGGACTTGCTTCTGACTACCCTCGTAAAGAACTGTAAACAATCCTGTTTGCCTGTCTCCATAAAATTTTTGTTGATGAATACTTACCTATGTCTTAGTTATTGCATATTTTGTTCCATTTACATTGATGATCAAAAGTTTTAAAAGGGATACTCACCACGACATATAGAGTTCATGTGTATGACGTATGGAATACTAACTTCTGCAAGATGTGGGCATGTATCAAATATGTGTTTGGAAATGCCTCTGACTACCCCCCTTAGACATCTTCAAAGGATCTGGAATAAGTAACATAAAAAGATCTGAGAGAATGTCTACCGCACCTTGGGGATACAGTCGTGAACCTGTTTACGTCTTATAAAAAAAGTTAACCTTCTGTTCTATGATTCACTGCACAACCGTTTACGAAATCTAGATCGCTATTTTCAGTTTCTGTGTAGCAGTGGGTTTGTTCCGAATTTGACTCAAACATTTTGTTATTCAAATGTTCCTGAAGTGCATAATATTGATTTACAAAGAGAGGACTGTGGAGAGGGTATTTTATGAAGGATCAGGTGTTTGTTTACTGTGGTTTTTGCAACTGTGTGGTGTTTTAGTCAATTGATTTCATTGGTTGTAATTGTTATTGTAAACATTGATAACTTGTTGGTCATTAGTCATAGTTGGAACCATATATATAGGATGTAATAGATAGAACTTTAGAGTAATTTGAGCGTCTCCACTTTTCATTACATTCATAGACAACTATTGATATGTTTTAAACGTAGAATAGTGCTGTACATTTCTTATCGATAATCACATTAAAAAGTATTTAATGAATTTTTAGAATTGTCTATTCTATAGGTATTCTTTTATTACTGTAGAACGTAATAAAATTTTAATTGCTATAAAGTTTTATTATTTTGGTTATAAATAAATAATGCAGGACTTTTCACACAGCATCATCTAGCCCCAAAGTAGAAGAGCTTGTGTTGGTAGGTATGAAAATGAAAAAAAAATTGAAAATGAAAATATATTTTTTTATTACAATACTCAACTTATTACAATACTACAATACTCAGTACAATAACAGAAAAATAGGTAGGAACACAGTAGCAATAATAATCATTAGATATTACTACCTAACCTATCAAGTGTCGTACACAAATATATAAATATTCATTATTTAATTTGTAACTAATACAAAGGATAGGATATATTCACGTTTTATACAAGGCTGGGCCCAAAAGTCAAAAGTGCCGGCCAAGAGACTTGGTGCTATATTGAAAATTACTTTGATTGACTTCCTCAATAGTCACAAACACAAACATTTGCGTTTATGGTATTAGTAGGTAAGCAGGCACTTAACTTGTAGATACTTTATCAATGAACTGCTTACTCGATCTTCGTCGTTATTTATGGCAGAAGATGTATTTACATCATAGTCAGCTTTCGTTTTTTAGGTAATTTCTGAAAATAAATAATTGGATATTAACTTTGTAAGGTAGGTACATAGTGTAAAATTAAAGATTTAACCGATTAACTGACTGCTTACTTAGTATTCCTCGATATCTACATAGCAGTATTTGTAGACGCACTATAGCCAGAATGTCTAGCTACGAGCTTTCTTTTTCTGGGTAATTTCTGAAAATAAAGAATCCATTACTGAGGGTAGGATCCGTATCCAGTTATCCACCTTTAATTCATCAAACGAACCATTGAATTGAGCTTAAATAAAAAAACCAGCATGAAAAATAGTTAGTAATATGGTTTGTAAATATTGTGGGCACTGCATATGAATGCAGATTTTTTCGTCCATATCCTTCACGATAACATGATTTTTCAAAGAGTAAGGAACATATTCTTGTGTATTGAGTAGGACTCCATTCTTCGCCTTTCCTGATATTTTTGATCCACGATTTTTTTAAATCTAGGTCAGCTGGAAACCTATTTCCAGAAAGTAAAAATGAAAAAGTTAATAGTTATGTGCCTAGTACCTACACAAAAAAAAAATATTAATATCGATAAATATGTCGACACAACTACAGCACTATTGCGTAGCTATGGAGTACAAGAAATGTCAAAAAAGGAATGTAAATTTCGCTAGATCGAAAATTCTAATTGAGATTATCCAAATACACGCGTGAAATCGATGTAAAACGATGTTAAATGATGCAATGATACAATGTTTGTAAAATAGCTTCCGTAATTCTAAACACAAACGTATTTTTCACTGGTATGACTTACCGATGAAAATAAATATTTGCTTCATTCTCCCTAAGCACACCCAATCTGCTTCGACATTGTGGAGCAGCACAAGGCATCATTGCCAAACTAACACCATATCACAAACACAGTCCAAAAAAAACATTCATTTAGGAGAAAACCCGTAATTTTTCACCGCGAACTTGGTAACCAGCTGGTTAGTAAACAAGAAAGCTCTGGTGTCAGAGTGGCGCGCTGCGTAAAAAATCGCACGTAAGTATCTATCGCGACCGCTCTTTTTAGCACAGGCAAAATGGGCCATAGAGTGACGAGTATGACAGAAAATGTTCATAGTTCAACTTGAAATGCGAAATCTATCTGTACCAAAAAGGTACCATGCTAAATCTATGGTTGGAACATTTTTGATTTTTGACATTAGTCGTGCAAAGGATAGAATCATAGATACTTTTTGGGCGCATACCTACCTCGATGGCGTAGCGGGTGGAAATCTGTGGTGACCTTAAAAGATGCGGGATCTGATTTCAGATAGCCAATACTATGCACTGTCAGCAACAAAAAAAACTAATCTGAAAATTTACCCTAAGCTGTGCCCTAAGTAAAACTTACTTTATGCAACTTAAGTTTAATTTATATCTATCCTTATAGAGGAATCCAAGAATGCCGCTCGCATCTTCACGGAGCAGTCATCGCAACTGCTGGAACGCCTAGAAGTGCTGGAGAGACAACTACACGAGAGGATAGCGAGCCATATCCCTCGAGACCTGGACTCGTTGGAACACCTGGTGCTGCAGCATAAGGACTGGCAGAGCAGTCTGCATTCCCTCTCGGAGGCGGTTGAGGAGGTCCAGAATACTTTCAGAGGTAAGTTTGGAGTGGCGAGCAAAGCGAGCCCGTTAAATTTAGGTGCTAATAAGCTGTTGAGGTTTTGAATACATTCAGGGGAAGTATTGGCGAGCAAAGCGAATGGGAAAAATTCAGCTAAAAACCTGTTTAGGAGGTTCAGCTCAGTTCAATAACGGAAGCAAGGAAGTTCGTAGTTGTTCGTGCCGTTAGCCGTCACCCATCTATTTTGCAGTCGCGCATTAACTACCATCCTTTTACCACACAAGAAGAAAAAGATCTATCTATCAAGAACGGCTAAGCCAGACCACGAGTACTTCCTACAGTTCAATGCTTGCCTCTGATTTACTACCATGATGCGTGACTAACTCCATGGATGAAATGATTTGCCTACTAAACAGCCGCGTATCGACTTCCAAGCCAAGAGTGCATTCCGCGGAACGCGTTACAAACATTTGAGCTGTAACAACTAAATGCGCCTGGCTCGGCGGCAACTATTCCAGTTTTTGATCGTTCACCATGCAGGTCATGTCTTGTACTAGACATTATTCGCTCGGAACGCTTTCGCATCAAACATACAAAACGTTCGAGCGTTCCAACGAACACATTAGCGCGCGTTCCAAAATGGTATCAACCTCTTGGAACGCATAGTCGATACGTGGTTTAATGTTAACTATTCATTTCAGGCATCGCCCTCAAGACTCCAGCTATGAAGAAGAACCTGGACAAGGTGATCGGCAAATGGAACGACATGCACTCCAAGAGCCAGCTATTTGTTGAGAGGTAGGTGGTTAATTTGTTCACACTAAGGAATTACCGAGAAGAAAAGAGAGATCTTCAAAGGACAAAGCTACTTGGAGATGATAAGTAGACTTCTTGTTAGATCAGATTATACTGCAGATATTTGTTCCGTTTCAGGTTGTTTTGGTGCCATGGTTGGTACTCATAGTTTCTGATAATTACCACAGGGAATCCTAGTATGAAGTATCCTAGGGTGTCGTAGGGAAAGTTTGGACGAGAGGCGCAAGATAGAGGGAGCTGGTTTAAAAGGAGGCCTATGATATTTATGATAGAACAATAGATATTCCTATCTGCCAACATTTGGCCCTCGCGGGGTTGGTTAGCCATAAATAGTTACCGTCTGCTACCGCGTGGGGGCAGACGATAATGGTGCGCCCTTAGACGCTTCTTTTCTCCGCACTCGTCGAAACATACATAAATATTAAAACAGAATTTTCTCCCCAGATTGAAGTTCGTGGAGATCGTAGTGAACAGCATGGAGGAGAACCATCAGACGATCTCCGAGTTCGAGATCAAACTAGCGCAGTTCAACGACCTGCCCAATGATGTGGAAATGCTCAAAGACGTAAGTTATTCTCTTCTTGTTTTTGAGAAGAAAAAAGATTTCTAACGACGTAACAGACGTAAACAGTTTAATATATATAGATCGATACGCAGGACATTGATCGTTTCGTACTTATTTATCTGAGCGCTTCCATTCTGAGGGCACTTGAAATGGTCGGTCTCGGCTATTAAGAGTATGCCAAAAGCCGCCATTTTGTAAGCGGGACAGCGACTGTGATTTGTTTGGCGTGTGAGAAGTACAGAGCGATAGATACGCAACGTCATTTACAGCGCCAAAAATCTCAATCAACCAATCGAAAAATTAAAAGACAAAACTAAAGAAATACATGTAGGTTTCTTGACAAAACAAAAACCCAACAAAAAAGTGTGCTATTCCTCAGATAAATAGCAAAATGTGTGCAAGACATGTATTTTTCAAAAAAAAAAATTGTTTAGACAACCAATCGTGTTTTTAAAACACGTAATCCAAGATAAAAGTTCGAAGTATCATTTCCCTAAATATGAAGGTTGTAGCTTTTACTGAGATAAATAACCACAAAATTGCTTAAATCGCTCGCGCACACCCTTAAGTTTTTAAGCTATGACCCTCCGTCGTCATTGAGGCGGCCTAAAAACTCCGTCAGAGTTGGCCACTGACTCATACGAACTTACTTTTATCTTCACCTCTAGATGCACGAAGACCTTCTCCGAATGCAAGTAGCGGTCAGCAAGCAGCAAATAGCAGTCGACCAGATGAACGACGACGCAGAAAACTGTCGCCGTCTCGTGGAATCCTCCCGTGGAGCCCTACCGCACGCGTCTTTACCCCGCGCAGGGAAACATGCTGACCTCGAGAGATTGGATAAGGAAGTCACTCAGCTCAATAATAGGTGGAATAGTGTGTGCACGCAGCTGTCTGAAAGGTGAGTTATAAAGTTAGCGATAGATGGCGCTGTTTTAAATTTTTTGTGATTGTCAATAGATGGCGTTGATTTAATCATGCTGTGTACGTTATAGAGAAATTGTCTATTGAAAGGCAAAGAAGCTCTAAAGTTTCTAAAAAGCATCTGTGAGAAGTTTTAAATCTACGATACTTACGGCCTTACTAATAAACGTGGTATGAATAAATAAATAAATAAATAATGCTCGACATTTTTCACACAGCATCATCTAGCCCCAAACTAAGCAAAGCTTGTACTATGGGAACCAGATAACTGATATACTACTTATATACCTTTTGTTTGTAAATACATAAGTACATATTATACATAGAAACACCTAGTAAAAAAGTTATTTATAAAGTTATTCCTGAGTATAAACTGTCAAAATGTATGGTTATTCCTATTTTATTCCGAGGAATAACTTTGTACCACGTTTATTAGTAAAGGTGCTAGTCTTTTAATTTCTTTGCGAGCTGCAACTTCTTATGCACCATAGCTAGCATGTTTTCATAGAAGAAACGTAGCAAAAAATAATCATCTTTAATTCTAAAGATGGCGCTGTTTAAAACCATTCTAATTTTGATTGAAATTCGTATTACAGACTGCGAAGTTGCGAAGCAGCCTACCAGCTTCTCCGGAATTACAACGCAGGTCTGGAGAAGGAGGTGGAATGGATCGATGACGCGTACAACAAACTACAAGCGCAACCGCCAATCGAAGTCCGTCCGAAAGAACAGTTCGAGCCGACTCGGGTAAGTTTTACTAACAAAACAATTAGCAATGTTTTCTACTTTCAAACTTATTTATAGATGTGTCTTACTCTTGTGTGCGTTCTATTGATTTTAATTGCGATCAGCGCCATCTGTCAATGAGAATCTGAAATGAGAAAACATGGCCGTCAACCCTTAAACTGTAACCGTTTTAATATTCAAGAGTAAGGCAGATTTATTAGTTTAAACTTTTTTTATAAACTTGAATTGAGTATTTATAAAATGGGCTTGTACATGATCTTCTGTCTCTGTCTTGCTTAGTATTTTACATTCTCTTTACAGTGCTGTATCCTGCTCTACCTGCGCTTCTTCGTCTTTGAATTGAATTTCGTCTTTTGTTTCAAACTATTAAGTTCTAACTCTTTATATTTGAAGCTAAATTTATTATGAAATAGCATATTAATATAACATGCATGTGTATGATAAATTATTTATACTAAGGGCCTTACTAATAAACTTGGTATTAAGTTATTCCTCGGAATAAAATAGGAATAACCATACATTTTGACAGTTTACACTCAGGAATAACTTTATACCACGTTTATTAGTAAGACCGTATTTATTTTCAAATATTAAGGTTTATGTGGTTTAATTGAATGCACTATTCAAATTATTTTCCTAAAATATCATGATAAAATGCATGCAAATTTTACTACACTGCATGAAAAATATCCCGAAGGATGTGATATTTGAAAACAATCTATAAAACTCGAACAATAAGAATCACAATTGCATGTACAGATGAACATGTTACACAAATATGATCCGTAATACCGATGTAAATACGATTCATAATGCATGCAGAAACATTTTCATTATAAATTGATATGTACTACCTAAAATAAGACTCACATTTGCATCGTACTAAATAATGACATTGGGGTCCCACAGGCTCTACTTACTGGTGTGGTGGAAAGAACTCCCAAAATTGAGAAGGTTAATGTGGATGGTGGCAGATTCATCAGAGAGGCCAAGGTATGATAATCTACTAAATAGAATACACAAAGCTAAAACAGGAGATTTAAACCAAGGAGTCTCGCAGACCGAGGAGTCTCTCAGACCAGTTTTTTTTTCTTGAATTTTAAATGATTTAATGAAGCATGAAGGTCTGAAAATGCTCTGTTTTGGTTTATTGTATGGTTTAAGATAACTACAGCGACATTAAGAAACTTTTTTGATTATATTAAATATAACCATTAATGTTATTTTTAATTTAAAATGTTTATTTATTTTAAATAGGTGTTTGTGAGTTTTTGAAAGGAAATGAGAAAGTCCAGCGTTTTGTGTATTGTCCTATTTGTGCTTCTAGTTGTCTTTGGGTCTTCAAGTCTCTTGTATTGCGGAGTTTCAGGCTCAACCGTGATGTCTATCATGCATGAAGTGTCGCATCTGCAAATAACGCCTAATTTTTGACGCTTTTAACAAAATCTATTCCATTGAAAACAGCTTCGTTGATATCTGAAACTATCGTTGTCCTTCTTTGTCAGACAGGGACAGCAATATTTTTAGAGTTCAAACTTCAAAGTCCAATGGAATAGCGAGCTTTAGGTACCTACTAATGTATTTAGTTTTGCAAACTAATACTAACTCGAGTGAGTGATGTGTGTGATTGGAAATCGTAGAAACAGCAATGTAATGCTGCTAGATTGAATGCACTGTGACTAAAAAATGTGTATTTTTTGTAACGTCCATCTTGTAAAAAGAAACATTCGAAATTGAAAATTTAGAGTTGCGCTTTGCATGAGTGTTGCCATAAATAATATGCTGGACTTTTCACACAGCATCATCTAGCCCCAAAGTAAGCAGAGCTTGTGTTATGGGTACTAGATGACTGATATACTACTTATACTTTTTGTTTGTAAATACATAGGTACGTATTATACATAGAAACACCCAGACCCGAGACAAATATTTGTAGATCATACAAACATTGGTCCCGCCGCGGGGATCGAACCCACGCCCATTGCGCTACAGAGGTCGTCAAATTAAGGGACTTCCATTTTGGTAGTAAATTAAACATATTTTCGAATGTGAATAATCTAGACTTTTATATAGGTGATAAAGCAAACGTAATAAAACATTATTTGAATTACATTTTTCGTGGGTGCTTGGTAATGCACGAAATGTGGGTGTCAATTAGCACAAAGCACTGGGTGTTGCACGCTTAGTCCTGTTTTGTGTACAACTTTTTTCCAGCATGACTATCTGGGATGCTTTGAAAGCTGGACAGTGTTGCCGTGAAAATGATTGATAGAATGGAAGTTATTCAAAATTGTATTTCCTTTATATCTATTACATTAAAATTATGATAATTTTGTAGAAGTTTCAGTAAACATTTTAATATTAAAATAATTTCCGACTTATGAAAGTTAAAAAAACTGTATAAAAAGATATGAATGGGTTTCCGAAAGGATTTTAATAAAATAATTTCTAATTATAGCTTCAATTGGCAGAATGTATGGTCATATTTCGCGCCAAAACATTCTGTCAAAAAACTAACCTAAAATAACCAGCTTCGACCCTAACTAAATAGATCCACTCATCGAGATGCCAACGGTACGCCGAATGGCTTTGCGAGGAGGTTCATCCATCCCTGGATATGAGGCAACTGAAACGGCAAGCGGACGTAGAAATGGCGGAGTGGCTTCGCAAACAGAACAAAGTCGTCGACCCCGACAGAATACCAGTGGGTTCTGAAACAGTGGCGATGGAGCTTGATGAACTGAACGCGAAATACCAAAGACTGCTTGACATGCTGTACGAAAGACTGAGGAGGATCGCCGCTGCGAACCCTGGCGATATTGTTACACTGGTGAGTGTTTTTTGTCTAAGATGATGTTAGTTACTTGATGCGCATAAATGACAGCTGTCAAATTGACAGAATAGATAAAGTTGATTTGTGTTATGGCAACTCCAGTAACTAACATCATCATTTTGGTTATCTTTTACAGATTTTACTATCGACCTAATTTAAATTTAAAAGGATACTTACCCCCTGTTAAAGTAAGGTTAGTTTGATCATAAATGAGTAGGTTTGTATTACGAATACTCAGTCTCGATTACTTTAACCTCTTTGTATACCACAGTTTTATTAAAATACCCTATGAATGACTTCAACGAATTGAGTTAATTAACGAATAATCTAGATCAATGATTAAACAAAATTAGGAGTCACGCAATCTACAATATACCTAAACCGAAAAATTACAAAAAAAAAACTACATTTTGTCATTAGCGCCCTCTGGTTTAGACTTTTTGAAGGAACATAATTAATCCATTCTATTTCCGGTTTGCTTCAAGTTAACATAATTTCGCGCGCTTTGGTAAGTGGGCGCCAACTTTTTTAACTTTGTTTACTTCATTGGGCTACGTCATACTGTAAAAATAAATGAATGACAGATTATGAAGGATATATCGTCATCGTTGTATAGTAATAAATATGATATTTTCCTTCGTTTTTAATGAATGCCATTGTAATCTGCGCGTGAGTTTAGCCCACTCTAGGCATGTGATGTCATTCTGTTATATCAGACTGGACCTTGTCCAAGGTCGTCTGCTGTCGCATTTCAAACGTATTTACCTTAAATAAATAAGATAGTTTATTACTAATCGAATTCTTAATTGAATTCCATTCAAATTAATTGAAACGTTTAAAAATATTCTATTAGATTGGCAAAATGACACAATGACTGACAATTCAAACATTATGGTTGTTGACATAGACTTAGTATGGTACCTCTTTGGTACATCTTGTTGGAGTTGCTACACTTTAGTTGAAGTGGATTTCGTATGATGTCAGGGAGGTTAGTCGCGATCGATTGATGAATATTCGGATGCTTCTTAATACGAGCTACATTGTATTCGGTCGATATGATCAACATTAAAACGCGGTCCTAACCTAGGAGCAAATATTACAAATCGAAAAATTGGCCCTTGAAGTCAGAAATCGTTGTAAAAAACATCCGAATATTCATCATACGAACGAAAATAAGAACGGGAATACGGCCCCAGAAGCTTTTCAATTATCGCTGGGATAAATACATCCCACACTAATTATACCACAATTTCGTAGACGTAAAACCTTAAATTGCGTGCGGATGATACTGAGCACGCTCCCACGCAGTCGGGTAAGGACCCGTGTGGGCAGCAGACTGCCTTTATTTGGAAAACATTTGTTTTCTTTATAATTAAACATTTGTTTTGAAGCGCTCGTGGTCGTGCTTAGTTCTTGATAGATCGTCAAAGTTAAGCAACGTTCGAAACGGTCTGTAAGTGGATGGGTGACCGCCAGTGGCATTTTCATCTGAGCGCTTCCGTGCTTCGGTGGGCACGTTAAATTGTCGGTCCCGGCTATTTAAGTCGTTAAGCCATGACGGAGGCCTTAAGGCGGCCTAAAAACTCCGTCACCAGAGTTCGCCACTGACTCACACGAACTTACTTACTTACTAAGGTATTTTATATTTTAACTTGAGGATTTATTTCTCATCTTCGATCATGATAACCGAAAACGTAAATAAACTAACTTATAGTTGAAACAAGGCTGCTAAATCTTTAGCTATTTCTTTTAAAACATAGACAGGAAAACACAGGCTAAATTGAAATGGACTGAATTTTTATAAATATTATTTACAAAATTTAGTAGTTCGTGGTAGAATACAATAACCATGTCTAAGCTAAGCAGTCGATTGACATTGACGTAACCTTTCTGAAAATCGAATATCGAAACAACATTCTAATATTAAGGATGAATATACAAAATTGTATGGTTTTTCGGTACCATTTGCTGAGCCTGGAACCACAGCTGTAGTAAAATTGTGGTACGAAATTAAAGGTAAAGTATTCATCTACACGGGGTGATAAAAAAAACTGGGTAGTCCCATACAAAAATTCCACAAAAAAAAGCTTTTAATAACGTAAGAATCGCTAAAAATGACGAAAAATGGGGTCCGAATCGGAACAAAAATAGCCAAAGATGCAGTAAATTTTGACAAAAAAATTATAGAAAATTTTAGCTTATATAGTCCTCTAAGCGTGTTGCTAATTATTTTTATCCCAAATCAATTAGTTTTTTATTTATGAGTATATTAAAATGTACAAAAAACAGTACGATTTCTCTCCATACATTTTCTATGGCGTGCGCAATCTCGATTTGCCATATAAATCCGAATCCGAGCTCAGACGCTTCAGATGCACGTCAAACGTGCTTATGGAAGGACGGGTGTATCGCATTTTTCAATTTTTTAGTTCGACAAGGTTCTATCTAAAATTCTGTATGAATACGAATACCGTGACTGTAAGATATTGATACTTTTGGTTTCGGACGATACAGCTGATGATAAGATAGGATAAGGAAAAAAATTTTTTTTTTCCGTCACGTGTAAATCGTCAGCACCAATGCCCAGTTATAATAGGTGCGCGCCTATTTGACCGAGCGAGCGAAGCGAGCGCAGCGCCTTCCTTTCGAGTTTCGCAAAAATTGCTTTTGTCCGTCTGTCCATCTGTCTTTCTGTTCTCGCATACAAATCGCATTTTAAAAGCTTTTTATTAACTTGCAATGTTTGTATGTTCGTAGGTTTGTATGTATGTATGTTTGTCCGGGTCCTATTTTACAAGCTTAATTTGACCCACTTCCCGGCTTCCGATAGAGCTGAATTTTGGTACACCTATGAGTCCTTGGAGATGATGCAATAATTTATGATGACAGCGAGCTGATCTGATGATGGAGTCATGAGCTGTTCCACGGAACTCCTCAGAAATTAGGCCGAATGCGTTGAAACTCAGTTTGTCAATCAAGTATCATCTACAATTTTAAAATATGGTGACAGCGAGCTGATCTGATGATGGAGTCATGAGCAGTTCCACGGAACTCCTCAGAAATTAGGCCGATTGAATTGAAACTCAGTTTGTCGATCAAGTATCATCTACAATTTCAAAATATGGTGACAACGAGCTTATCTGATGGTGGAATTAGGTGCTGTTCCACGGAACTCCTCAGAAAATAGGCCAATTTAATTGAAGCTGTGTAAATCGGTCAAGTTTCGTGTACAATTTGAAAGTATGGTGACAGGAGCTGTTTTGATGATGGAGCCAAGAGCTGTTCAATGGAACTCATTATGTGGATAATAGTAATATCCGTGTTTGGGCTCATATGAATCAGCTCATCACCCATAAAAAGCTTGGACCTATTGAAAATATTTTTTCAATAAAAATATTTTTAATATTGTAGATAGGTAGGTACTTAGGTACATTCTTCGTATTTTTTTTGGAGCGAGGTCTACTACTCTCACAGAACCACTAGTAGTAAAAAGTTTTCAAAGTGTGCAAAGTACTGACAACGAGTAAAGGAGCGCATAGCACTGCGCAAAGTTGTGTGAAAGGTGCGCAAAGTAGTGTGCAAAGTGCGCAAAGTAGTGTGTAAAGTGCGCAAAGTGCCTAAAATGGTGCGCAAAGTGGTGCGCAGTGCTGCAAGAAATAAAATAGATGCGCAGAGTGCGCAAAGTAGTGCGCAGTGCTGAAAGAAATAAAATAAATGCGCAGAGTGCGCAAAGTAGTGCGCAATAGGGAATTATAAATGGTGAAGTGGGGGGGTAGTTAGCCCCCACAAATTATGTGATGAAAAGAAAAGGTTATTTTTTCGCAAGACAACTAAACAGCTTGTTAGTAAATTACAAGTATACTATTCTAGCGACCAAAACGTCGTAAGCGCTATGACAAAGTACGTGAGTTACGTGATGAACTCGGTTGGAACCTCGTTGGATGGAAGTTTCAACTTTGACATTTGTCAATTAAATTATTGTCAAGTATTAAAATCCTAGAAACGCTCCTCCGTACTCAAAATGTAACAATCTATGGACTGCTTTGCGGCTGCTCACTTCGCACTGTGATCTTTTGACCTATTATGTATATGTCGTGATGATAAAATCTAACGCTTTTTTTTCTTCTAGCCCCCATCCTTGATACCGTCCGAAAGGGAACTTCGTTCTAAAAGTATTGAGGGATAAAATCACGTAAATGTTAGATTTCCTAAGATATTTGAGATTAAAAATTTAATGCTTAAATATAACTGCTAAATAATAAAGATGCACCTACCTACCTAATATTTCAATTGTTTTATAGCACACCATCTACCTTACTTTATTTTTTACTTTGTACTTTCAAAACATTCAAGTATCAAAATTAGCTCGTTCAACTAATAATCGAACGGGGATACGGCTTCAAAGTGTGCGTAAGTGTTTTGTTATTGTGTGCAGGCCGAAACTGGCATCTATCAAATTGTATATTCGTCCTTAACGTTTGTGGGTAATAACAAAATCGATAAATTGGTTCAGAATAAAGTTTTTAAAGTTCTCTAATCAAGCAAGACGTCAAAAAAAAAGACGTAGTAGTAATATTATATGAACCAAGTCAGCTTTAAACCTGCTTAGAAAAGTATTTACCTGAGAAACGTCTGCGAAATCAAACAATTGTTGCATCAACATCAAAACACACACAAAAAACCCATTGAGCGCGTGTCATTGACACTTAGATTCGGTTACTTAGGAACTCGCAAAAAGAGCCTTAATGCATGGCTGAGCATCCATTCTTTGCTTCGAAAATTACCTACTCCAATGTGAACGGCCTTTGCACTGAAATAAATTCCTTGTGCATTTGGTACAAGCTCTCCTTCGTCAACTGAAATCCTACTTAGCACTTAATCGGGTTCAAGTCCCGCATGGATTATTTTTTTTAATGCATTTTAAATCTTGAAATCTTCTGTCACTTGAATAAACTAATCAGGATTAAAAAAAAAAAAAAAAAAATTTGTTACATTTGTAACAAAATAAGGATTATCATTAGATGGTGTCTGGTAGACATTCAGTTAATCTTCAGACATTAAAAACTCTTGATAGATATTTAATTGGCAGCACCAAATGCTTACATTGTATGTCAAATGTCGTCCTTTCACGTTACAGGTGCGTCCCTAGCAATATAAATAATATTTTTAAACTGACTTACCTTGGCATAGATTATTGTTTATGATTCACGAGAGTAGGGAACGATCACGTACCGAGCCTTAATCTAGGATTGCGTAGTGTCAACCCACCTACTTCTCTCTGGTACTTGCGGACCCTGAAAAATTATCTGTGGCTTGTTGTTAATTCCAAACACGTTCGTTCCTTATTCGTTATTTTAGGTTTAGTAAATACCTACCTTTAGTCAAAGAGGAAGTCGCGTCTAGACTTTGAACACAAATTAGGTATCACAAAAGCGCACGCTTTTCGAAATTGCCGTTTCATACAAAAAACTATTCAACAACTTTTTCTGTCAGCGTCACTTTGATTGATGCTTACAATATGTCAGTTATCTACGTCACTTGACGAGTTGGCGCGAAAAAAATTTACCGGGAAACGTTTAATTATGAACCACCCGCGGCTTCGCTCACGTCACGTGGATATCGCATAAATCTTAAAGTTGTAGCTTTCCACCCGAGAAAGCGTTTAGAAATCGGATCCGTTTCAGAATATTGATTGATAGAAATAAATCATTGTAATTTAATATTAGGTAAACTGAAGATTCCGTGTGATCTGCAAAATACACCTACACTGCAAATGTCGTGATCACATTGAATAACCATCAATCATGACATCTTTTTAAATCCTGCAGTACTTAAAATTACATTTCCTGCCTACTTCTTACATTAATTGCTCATCACGATTACATCATCGCCAAAACTGAGAAATAAACGGAAAAACAGATTTATGTTCTCGTAAAGATTTTATCATAAGTATCTTTACCCTGTTAGTCCATCGACGCATTCGCATGCGAATGCGAAACCATTGCGAACCGACGAAAAATCTGTCCCGTTGTATGGCAGAATTTCAAACACGAGACAGAGCGTCTCACTCTAGCACATAGCTAATGAAATAGGTGCGTCCTTGTCGGTACTGTTTCGCATGGTATTGCGAAATTTGTCGTTACACCGACGCAGACGTTTCGTGAGTGGTGTTTCGCACATGTTTCGCATCGCAATGCGAAACAATCGAAATGTCGATGAGGACAGTTACAGCAAGTGAGTTTATTGTGTAAAATGCCAAATAGTTAACCGTAGAGAAAAATGTATTTTGTTGTAACCGGATGTTCTAAATTCAAATTTCGAAACGAAATCTTTAAATGAATTTATAGTGCACTTCTTTTGAAAATGCCCTATGTCGATAATCATTGGTTTTTCTATTACCAAGCGAAGTTTATGAATTTGTTAGTCTACGGAGTTTTAAGTTGGCAGACAGCCAGGTTCATTGTTTGACTTGTGATTAGGTACTCATCAAATTAACTGGCGTCTAGGCTTACTTAGTTCAGAATATCTTATTGTATTTGCTAGTAGTCTTTGAAACAAATTGTAAACTCGAAATACGAGACCTTTCTGATAAAAATTCAGTCTCACCCGCATTTACGTGATGATGTTACGAATTGCCTAGCTAGTAGATACTGACGTAATCCGCGACATCAAGCACATGGTCATAGTGTCAAGGTTACAGAAGCAATGTATAACTTGACTTTGATCATGGCAAATGCCTGTGTTCGACTGACTTTACGATTAAAAAGTAATTCAAATTAAAAAGTTCTATGCCTTGAAATCATGTTCGACATATCACTATATCCAAGTTTTAATTGAATAATTAAATATAGAACGATTGAAATGTAATTCAATTTCAAAAGTTCTGAGTATTTGATTTTCGTTTTCGTAGGTTACACGTGACTGTTTCAAAAACATCTGATAAGGAAAATCGTTGTAAATTAAGCCATGCGGGTATCGGGCAGGTGAAATCAAACGAAGCTTTCGAAAGGTATTTTGAATAATGCTCTACCCATGCCCCAAAATGTCAGCAGTAAAATGTAATTATTACCTCCAAAAAGCAGCATAAAAACCAGTCGTAAGTAGAATTTGTTTGGACATGTCAAGTAGTCTATAAATTAAGCCTTTAGGTCACGCGAGCTTCTAAATTGCTAGGGGTAGGCCCCAACGAGGTCATGTTAAGGTCAAGGTCAGATATGTTACATATAAAGGTTATTTTCAAAATGTATTGCGAAACTATTTCAAGCGATAAGAATGTTGCCTTAATTCTTCTTCAAATGAAGCCGTAAAATAATACAGGAATCCTCTTTTTAAAAATGTAAATGAGAATGTTCACTGGGGATCAATAAAATAAATGAAGTTCGATTCTCTTCTCTAGTATGTATTAAAACTCTAGGTTAAATTATATCATGACAAAAATATGTTAGCGCCCTTGAAACACGTAGACTTCAAATAAGCAATAACTTTTAAAGCAAACACACACAGTAGTTTTATCTTTTCAGTAAATGAATTCCTGAAATTGCTAGGCTCTATAAAAACACTGAAACTCGTAGATTTTTTCGTTTTTTAGCTACGAAAGATAGGCTTAGTTAGACTAAACCAGAAGCCAAAGTTATGTCGTCATATAAATTCTGCAGAATACTAAAATACCTGCACGGACAGAATAAAATGAGAACAGTCTATGAAAATCATCGATGAAAATGATAAAACATTTAGTTCCGCCCGGAAAGTGCAACACAATTTGATTTGGTGACGACCTGACGACGAAATGTGTCCGTTTTCAGTTGTGCGCTTGCTCCGACAGCCGGTCGACGCCTGTCGCGCTACCGAACGAACGCGAAATTCGAATTTCAAACTGTGTCGAGTGCGATTGTTATTGTTTCTTAATTTATGTGAAAGAAGGTTTTGTGTTTTGTGTAAATAGTTCTTATACCATTTGTTACTTACCACATCTTTATGATTTAGTGAGGATTTATCTAAAGTGTTTAATGCAATAATAATAAGGAATTGGCGTATAAATGTTGCAAGTAAATTTAAAAAACCTTCACCGGATTTTGACGAAATAATTACCAGAACAAGTGTAATTATTTTGAGTAATTCGCGTTCTTAAACTTCATTTATGATAGAGGACATTAAATAAAACCCTTCAATGTTTATATTCTTGAATAAATAAGAATTTACGATTAGGTCACCGTTTTATTATTGTTTAGGACACTTATCTCAAGGTCTTTTTGTTAAATAATGTGCTATCAAAAATGTATATCAGTATTTACAACAGATATGATATCGATATGCAGTCGCGAATTACATATCTTTTGATTAAAGATAAAGATAGATACTTTAAGTACAAAAAAAGGATCAGTCAAAGGACTTTAAGAGTTACTTGACTGAAATACTGATTAAGTCAAAGTCAAAGTCAAAAAGCATTTATTCAGTAGGACCGCTGGGATCACTTTGCAATTTCCCTGTCTATGAAAATATTATGTTCACTTAACTCATCATTATTTATTATACGTATTGGAACGAAGTTCCTTTTCGGACGGTATCGAAAAAAGTCTTAGGCTGTTTTAAAAAAAATGTTGTTCCATTTTACCGTCACGACACATGTATATGTCAAATCGTCACAGTGCGAAATGCGCAGCCGCGACACAGTCCACAGATTGTTACATTGTTAGTACGGAAGAGTGTTTCTAGGATACCTTATTGACAATTAATTTATTAAGTATATTCCCAGTACTTATAGAAAAGTACTCTTTGCTTCGTTCCAACCGAGTGTTCCACGACACTCACGTACTTTTTTATTTACTATTTTTAGTTTTTTTATAATTATGTAGGTTATACATACTAGTTATATTATTGTTGATATAATCTTTAACGATGACCTCCACGAACTCATTATCTATCACAACTTTTTAATGCAAACAAAAATGAAGTTCAAAGTATAATTCAATATTTGGGCCACCTTGGTGTACTACATAAATATCAACTAATATTTTTTACACTACTGAACGTAGGTCTCTCACAATACTAGTCACAAGGACTGTTTCACTTTTTATCGTCGTGGATCGTCTCCCATTTTTGACCGACTTCAAAAAAAGGAGGAGTTTCTATGTTCGGCTGTATGTATGTTTTTTTTTACTTAGATAGGTACCTACACTAGACGTCCAGAAAGCAATAAGGTCTTCGGTCTTTTTTCGGATTTTCTTTTTTTTTTCACCTTTCAAGTCTCAGTGTATTAATGTGTAATTGGAACGAAGTTCCTTTTCGGACGGTATCGAAGAAAAAAAAGACAGGCTCGAAAAAATATTTTGTTTCATTTTACCGTCACGACACATGTATATGTCAAATCGTCACAGTGCGAAATGCGCAGCCGCGACACAGTCCATAGATTGTTACATTGTTAGTACGGAAGAGCGTTTCTAGGATACCTAATTGACAATTAATTTATTATATTACCAGTATAGACACGACACTCACGTACTTTTTTTATTGAGCCTCTGGTCTTCAGTTACGTACTTTTTCGTCTTCTACAATCTACTATCGTTGAATATTTCGCAAATTTCAGTCTTCCTATTTTCCTCTCAGGAAAATGGCGTCAAGTTCAATCAACAATGTCGCTTTCCGCGTTACAAATGCAATGATGTCATGGGCGATAACTCTTTAGTCAATATACTCGCTTACGGTTTATTAAGCGTTGCAAAACATAATCGTAATAATCTTTGCGAATCGACTGAAAATGGTGTTGTACTTTTTGGCCTTTAATGAACTGGTGACACGATAAGCAAGCAAGCGTTTCAGTCGTTTAAGTTTGAAATCTATCTATCCAAAATGCAATATTATTATTGTATTCGAAATAAATCAAAAACACAGTAAACAGGTTCACGACTGTATCCCCAAGGTGCGGTAGACATTCTCGCAGATCTTTTTATGTTACTTTTTCCAGATCCTTTGAAGAGGTCTAAGGGGGGTAGTCAGAGGCATGTCCAAATACATATTTGATACATGCCCACATCTTGCAGAAGTTAGTATTCCATACGTGAAGGTTGCAAGCCCATCGCCGTCTATAAGAAAACTAACTGGTTTCCTCACGATGTTTTCCTTCACCGTTTAGAGTACGTGTTAAAGCGCATATAAATTTTACGTATCGCAAAATCCATTGATGCACGGCCGGAATTTGAACCCACAACCTTCGGATTGAAAGTTGAGGTACAACCCCATTCGGCCAACACGGCTTTGAAAATTTCATATTGCCGCTTTGACATCGAATGAACACGTTACATTAAATTGAGATTAATTCTCTCGCGTCTTGTATTATGTCTACGTATAAGTCAGTGTCACCTTTATTAATGCAATGACTGTAAGGTTACCTAGGCTTTATAAGTTTCATGGACTTTATTGCTGTAGATACATACATTACGTAAATAAAGATGCATAAGTATTTAAAGACTGTGCGTTATTTAATAACATTGTATTTACGGTACCAAATATTTATTGAACCTGAATGATTCGAAAAAGCATTTTATTCTAGTTCCGCTTTCATATTGCAAGGCACTTTTCCCTTCTGATAAACCTATGTAGTTATCACATACCGTTCTGATCGTTTTCATAGTTATTAGGTAACATTGCTATACTTCGTTATTCTTATTCAATTTTAAGTCCTTCTTCTCTTTTTGAATTCACTTTAGTTATACCCGTTATACCTACACACTGCATCATACTAGCATTGTCCAACACATATGCCCTTGACATATTTTTATCGAACTCTCTCTCAATATTAGAATTCTCTATATAGATCATTCTAAACTCCTCTTGCATCATTAACCTCCCCTAATCTTTTATCGAGCTATATATTCATTCAACTGCACCATTCCACGCTATTTGGCAGCCGGTAAAATGTGCCACGTGTTGCCAGGTCTGACTATTTTTGTATGCACTCGTGTTTGTCACTATCTTCACTTATAACCTTGTACCCAGATAATGCTTCTGTTGGATCTATTTTCTTATCTTAGATGAATTTCATGCTTACCTATGTTTTCTCTTTAATTTCTTATGTCGCTAGTTTGACCGTGAACCTTTTTTATCTTTAGAGAAAGACAGCTAGATGTTGACCTGTAGTAAACTCAAACAAACAAACTTATTCTATACTGATCTAAAATTTTATTATGCGTGAAATATATTTCTCATATACCTACACGAAGTTCGTACAAGTGTTAATGTATTGATAACTTCATGTATGTTTATCGTTAATCTATTTGAAAATATCAGTATTTATTCGACTTCTATCGTCAACAACGTGGGTAATGGATTATTTTTGCTTTTTCATAGATGTGAGTTTACTTTGTTATTGTTTGAGTTAATTAAAAAGATAAAAACTGTCCACTTATTGATTATTTTATCATATAGCACCTACCATTTACAAGTGTATTCTTAATAGTTTTATGCATCAATCGACTTTCAATCCGAAGGTCGTGGGTTCAAACCCCGGTCGCGGTGAGCGGCTGATTAAGCTGAGAGGATGGTTTCATTTCATTTCATTTATTTTATTCCATAATATACAAATTTACACTTGGAAGGTGCTGGGTAAGCCCATTCCATCTCAAACAATGTCCCAGGCATTACAGCGTCCTGTTAAGTGTATGGATTGCCTCCTGACGCTGTATAAATCATCTAATATAGATGTAAACTCCTAAGTTTTTATGCATCAAAATTTTGCTTGAAATAAATGATTATAGGCAATGATATGGCTTCTTATCGTTCAAGCAATATCATTTCGCGACATTCAGGGTAATGCCTTTATACTCGTACCGAAAATGCATTTGCTTTCATTTAAAAAACAGTCGTATGACCGTGATTATTAGAGCTAGAATTCAAGGTTGATTGTTATTTTTATTGCCTAATTTGGACTCGTAAATTGCAAGTTACTTATTACTTGAGGATGTTATTTTATTGTAAGCTGTTGTTTTTTTTTTGCCCACACTATCCCACTGCTGGGCAAAGGCCTCCCCTCGAGTTTTCCAAGCTTTCCGGTCTAACGCCATTGCCTTAGTAAGCCTTAATCCTTAATTGTAAGCTGTTATTTCTTTTAAAAAATACAGTTCATCAGTTATTTCTTCTATTGGGTCGTTATGTTTTTCTTTATCGTTTTAAACTCATTTATTTCCTAAATCATTGATTTCGAATGATTTACGTTTTAAAATTCAATTTCTACTACTTATTTATGTGCTTATCTTACCAACATTAATTCTAGTTTTATTAGACTCAGATCGAAGCAGTTTGGCGGACGTTGTTGCGCAAAGAGATTTATAGTTATCGCTGAAAAAAACGTATTTTTAGCCGGTTATACGGATTATGCGATTCAGGTCAGTGAACTTATAAATCGCTGTCAATTTTCACCAATGCTAGTTCATTGTAAAATGATTGTGGTAGTTGATAGTACCTACAGTTTTATTTGTTGGCATCTTGTTACTTGCAAATTCAAAACTTATAGGGGCACTGAATAGAACCATTTGACAGATGAAGGAATGCTAATGAATGCTATGATTGGATTGTTTCAGTTTTTAAAGATAAATAACAAAACATTTGGGAGATTCTTTAAAAATGAAATTACAGTAAAGAAAAAATCAATAAAAAAATAAATAACGCTGGACTTTTCACACAGCATCATCTAGCCCCAAAGTAAGCAGAGCTTGTGTTATGGGTACTAGATGACTGATAAACTACTTATATACTTTTTTGTTTGTAAATACATACATACTATACATAGAAACACCCAGACCCGAGACAAATATCTGCAGGTCATAAAAACATTTGTCCCGCAGCGGGGATCGAACCCGCAACCTTCTGCGTCGCAGGCGGACCTTCGCCCACTGCGCCACAGGGGTCGTCAATGTTGTTAATGTTTAAAAAAACAAGAATTGAGGACAACTTGAGCATTTTGACATTAAGTGCAGCCTTGGGTGTGATCAATGAGCATTTTGGCATGATGTAACTGTTATGATGACTAACACTTAAACGTTAATGGAGCACTAAAAAACTTCGACCTTATTTGAATTGCAGTAGAGTTCAAGTTGCAAAGGCTTTTTATGGCGCTGTTTATCTTTGTACAAGGAAAATATTAAATTTTGGATAGACAACGTAGGATATACTTACGACGTTATTCCCATAAAATATATTTATAGTGAAGTACCAAAAAAATTTTAAATAATAATTTTAACTTGGGACCTATGCTCCAATTCTGCGTAACAAAACTGAAAATAGTTGTATGTTAGACCTTTGTTTCCCAGGCGTTCAACAAGGACTCGTTTTAGGACCGGATTTATATACATATACAAAATATGGCGTATAATTTCTAGTTCGTGAAAGAATTTTCTAATTACACTTCGCTTTCTCGCATAACGCACTAATTGCTTACAGATTTACTGATAAATCTGTCTATTGGTAAAGATAATATTCTGCTACGTTAATTCAAATGGTAATTATCATTTCTCAATGACATGGTAATTAGTATTTCTAATAGATTAATGACGTAGAATATTTAATCCATTTGTGGTTTCATTATTGCAAATCTGATTGGTGATGCAGTACCTACACAATCATCCCTGGTCCCGGATAAAAAGTCATTAAGCCATGACGGAGGTCTTAAGGCAGCCTCCAGCGTTATAAAAAAACTGCTACTATTGACAAAGAACGACCTTTAGATAATTATGAAATCGTATGTCGCGCCATTAAATAATTCATTGTTATACATCATAGGTAAAAAAATCAAAAATATATTTATTTTCTCTCACAAACGAAATATCGATTCAAGTATTATGAATCGCAATCTGTTGTCCGTAGTTACCTTTAGCTTGTACTATGCGATGGGTAACCCCAACTTATTCACCCTCCAAGGGTTCGGCATAACCACAATACCCCATCTATATATCTATGTATTCCCAGCAAAAGTATTGTTTCGGAACCGTGTCAAAGTGTCAAGATTAACCGGGCATCGCTCCGCAGGGATGCGCGCGCAACCGCCGATAAAATTTTCCTCCCAGTATCGAATAAGCTAGTCAGGTTTCATAACCTCAAAAATCTACCTCGGAACAGCTGTTCGTGACAATACGCGTTTGTAATTGCTGGAATCGACCGGTGTCTAGACGTCCGTCGGATAGGAAAGATCATTACGAAATGATTCAAATTTAGAATTGACTATATTTTTTTTCGGTTTACGGCTTTTTGGCTTTCATTCAGTTTTCAGCTGGCCACGTATGCGGCTAGTTGCGTTAACTGGCGTTCTGCCTTTAAATTGTATTTTATTATTACAAATTTCTTTTTTTTTCTGATTTAAAACTACGTTATAAGTACTTAATTTATTCTTATCCAAATAGGTTACATTTTGAATCATGTTACTACTAAATTAATATTGACAAGTTTAGTGAGCATTGTGTGAATCATGTTAGTGCTAAGTGTACGTGAAAAACATTAGTGGTGTTAAATAATTGTGATAATATGGCGGAGTACGAGTATGACTTCGCGTACGAGTGCAGGGTTCGTATCTTTGTATTATAACATACATACATACATACATACATAAAATCACGCCTCTTTCCCGAAGGGGTAGGCAGGGACCACGGATCTCCACTTGCTTCGAAAAAATAAAAAATGTTTTTTATAAATTTTTGTATTATAAAATTTAGATTATGCTGAATTCCTCTGACTACACACTACTGACATATTCCAAAGGAACTTGAATGTCCTTTAGATCAGAAAATAATAATAATTGATAAATTTTAGTAATTATTGGTATTTTAAAATAGCAAAAGATTTTTAAATCTGCTATTCATATTTAGACGAATGCAGTTTGAGGTTGTCTCATTATTATGTAAATTATACGTCTGCTGTGAAGTACCTATAAGTTTTTCTTTTACTATTGTTTTGTTACTTCTAAACTGCATTTTTTATGTTTACAAATTTTTATCTAGGGCTTTTTTTCATCGATTGCTAACTCTAATTTATTTTATTTGTAATGTCCGATAAAAAAATGCTCCAATCACCATACCACGGCACAAACGTTCAACATTTTAGTCGATATAGATTCGTTCAGAAAAGTTCGTTATCACTAAAAAGTAAAAATGTATTTGAGCAAATTTTTTCACTCCCTTGGAATGTACTATCGATATAACAGGAATATATTTAGGGGAATGAAACCCTTATACAATCAACCCTGATGCAATGGATTTATGAATAAATTTACTTGTAATCGATAGCAATATCACAACGATAATGCGGCGATTAAGTAGAGCACAAGTAAATAAATCTTGCTTCTGCATGCAACGCCTTAAATATGGTATACTGAGAACGAATACTCTCTGTAGGTATTCGTTTTTCAAAATAGTCATATTTTAAAAGTCTGTAATTGTTTTTTTATATCACCAACAGGACACAAGGAAAATATTGAGTTGTTTATGTATTGTAAAAAATATGCTGAAGATTTTGTAAGCAAATTAAATGAATTTATAGGTTCAAATACTGCTAAAAATTATCATATGCCCATATCGATCATGATTGGACCGGTTTTTAACCGACTTCAAAAAAAGGAGGAGGTTATTAAGTGTGTTGTCCATTTAAAGCGAAAAGGATTTCGAAATATTGAATATTCGTTAATACTACTGAGAGGTTTTTTACATTGTTTGATCAATTTTTCAGTTACTGAGACAAAATTAAAGCCATCAAAGTCATTTGAAGTAATTTTTAATGCTCAGTTGATCTAAATAAGAATGCTTTACCTTAGCATAATCATTTGTTGCGAAAATCAAAACACTGATCCTTGAATTACGTTTCATTCCGTCCGTTGATTTTTTTTTGGAGATTCAACAGTACAATCTCTTTTTTAAAACAAAAAAAAATATAGGTAGTGTGCTCTAAATTCAAATGTTATTTCAGCGTCTCGTCGAAGCGATGGCGCCCCGCTCGGCGCGGTCGTTCCGCCAAGAGTTCAACATGCAGGATTTGACCACGGAGACGACTTACACAACGCACTATACCTCTGAGAAGTGAGTACATATACCTTATTACATATAAAAACGTACAGTACGCACTACCGGTCTTTAGCTCTCTGAAGTAAGGTGATGATGCAACAAACTAAGCGAGTGGACTGAGCGAGGCAGCTATACAACGGTGTCTTTTCATCAAAAATCGGTTCTTCACAGCTACTTCAGAGAGCTAAAGTTTGGTTGTGCGTACTGTACGAATACAACGGAAAGAACTGCTGCAAAAATCTGAGGAAATATCTTGCAAGGAGCTTGCGATGTTTTCCGAGAACATTGTTTTCTTAAAAGGACTCCTAGATCTTTTGGGTTCCGGACCTAAAGGGTTGCTATTTCTAAGAATCTGCTGTCTGCCTGTCTGGATACTAGGTCCATTGATCGCTATAAATTAAATTAAATATGGAGCTCTTAGCGTAAGAGTCGGATTTGCTCTTGCCGGTTTATTCTAGTTTCTAGTTCAAATTTTCTTACAACGCTTAAAGTAAGTGGAAAATTGCAGGCACAAAACACGGTTTAAATGCATCCACGTCAGAAATTGGTTCACTCTTAATGTATTTATTGAAGCAGTTTGCGATACATTCGCAAGCTGCTTCAATTCTCTTGTTTCCAATTTTATTGATGTTTACTTCCCAATGCAGATATGTCAGATCGTCACACTCGACAGAGCTCGACGGTCAAGCACCAGTCAAATCAATGGCCAATGGCAAACTGACCTCGCCAAATTACACTACAAAAACCGTCATCTCAGATGATGACAGACCTGATGTGAGAAAGCTAAAACGAGTCCACAGAATGTACGAAGGACCAAATATAATAGAATCCAGAGGTATAATCCACCCCGAGACAAGAGAAATACTGACAGTAGGCCAAGCTATTAGTATGAGAATACTAGATGTCCGAACGGGAAGGTTGTTATCATCCCCGGACACACGACAAACTATGACAATAGAACAAGCGGCTAAAGAAGGTCTCATAGACCCTAAACTTGCTGCGAGATTAACAGGACCATGCGGAATGACGGAAGATGGAAATGAAGTCACGCTACTTGAAGCAATTCAGAGCGAACTCTACGACGCAGAGCAAGGAGTATCAGATCCAGCGGAGAAGAGGATCAAGGTAACTGTCGAAAGCGAGAGGCCTAGCCAAGGAATGAGTATCTCGGACGCACTAAATCGTGGCCAAGTTGACCTACAAAAAGGTCTTTATAGACTACCAAACGGAGCTTACATCACAATCGCGGAAGCTTACGAACGGGGCTACCTCATATACAAAGAGATTATTAAAATAAAATCGAGTGCTCTGTCTCTATCCGACGCAATCAGTCAAGACATTGTGGATAACAGCGGCTGGATTCTGGACAGGAACTCGGGCGATAGATTCCAACTAGATGTAGCTATAAACAATGAGTTGATTAACCCGAACGTTCGCGAAATAGTAGATCATAAAAACGATACTAAAGTTACGCTTGCTGAAGCTATAGAAAAAAACATAATAAATACAAAACATTCGAAATACATTCATAACGTGACTAAGGAAAAGCTGTCTTTCAAAGACGCAGCAAACAAAAGGTACATTTGCAAACCAATGACTCTCAAAGACGTTTGCGATAGTAATCTAATGACTAACGACGGTAAAATATTATCTCCAGCGAATAGAGCGCCGTTGAATATTTTAGAGTCTATTTCTACTGGAGTTTTGGATAGTGATAGTGTAAAATGTATCACGGATACAACGACCGGTCAGCTTCTTACATTGACAGAAGCATTAGGTGCTAAAATAATTCTGCTTGACAGTAAGTTCCGCGATAACTTAACTGGAGAGATTTGTTCCATCCCCGAGGCAGTAGATAGAGGTCTCATTACTTCGGTTTCTCAAAGATCCATTTTTGATATTGACGGTTTCAGAGATCCGAAAACTGGCGAATTCGTTTCGTTCAATGTAGCTCTGAGTAAGGGATATCTAAAGTACGTGAACGGTGAAACATTCCTCAGATCAGAGAGCGGCGACCTTGTATTCTTAGAAGACTGCACTAAAGTGTCAATTGTTAGGCCTGAAGTTTTAGAAATGTTTATTCGTAAGATAGGTATTTATGAAAATGGTAAAGAACTTACTGTTTTAGATGCGGTATTCAAAAATATACTCGACCCGAAAACAGGTCATTTATTAGATGCAACAACTAAAAAGCCAATTCCGTTTAACAAAGCAGTAGAGATCAACATGATAACACCTGAAGGCGCAGCTCTGCTGAACTCGCTTCTGAATATAACGCTAACGTTACAAACCGTGACGAAGACTGTGAAGCGTTACGTTACAGTGACTAACACGCAACAAAGATCTGAAACAATTGTTACATTCGCGGAAGCAATCAAACGTGGATTGATTGATGAAAATAAGGAAACTTTCATGGATCCTTCCACCGGCACAATAATGCCTATTCAACAAGCCTTAGACCAAGGCTTGCTAGGCGTTGAACAAAATGAACCTCGTGTTGTTCATATTTCAGACCGCGTTTCCCAGAAAGACTTAATACCTGGCCAAGTAGTAGAGCTCAAAATCACAAAGAAATCATTTTTCAAAGACTTACCACCGAGTCCTGAAGGCAAAGTCCAGCGCGACAGCCGTCCCGAGACTGTTAAAAGTCCTGACTTTACCATCCATGAAACGATTCCGTCTCGGGAGCGATCCGTTCAAGAGTTTAGAACAGTCACCAAGCAATCCGTGGTCTCTGAACCATCAGTCACATCATTGACAATTAAGAAAAATACCATAGAACTTCCACGTGGTGGCTGGACCCTCAGAGATGCCATCTGCCAGAATCTCTTCGACCCTGCATTAGGGCTCTTTACTATCCCAGGCACGGACCGAGTAATGGATTTAGATGAGGCTGTCAAGCTCAATATCATCAATCCAGACTCAGCTAAAGTAAAGGACCCTAAAACAAAGAAAGAACTGCCTCTCGATAGGGCTTTAGAGTTACGTGTCATAGATAACCAAGGTCGTTTTAAGCAAGGCACTGTATTGCTTACAATGACTGAAGCTATCGAACGTCAATACATTATTTTAATTCAAATGACCACAACCACTTCATCACAGAAGGTAATTACCATAACTTCTGTAGCCGGTATGCCAGACAGGATGGAAGTCTCTGAGGTGTTCGACACACCATTTGATACAGCCACTGAAGATCAGTCAGCTCTAGAGCCAGTTCAAGTTTCGCAAGGGGTCATCTTTGATCCCGCTACAGCTTTGATTATTTCCACCACAACCGGAGTTTCAGAGAACATTTTAGAAGCTGTTGACCGCGGTGTAGTTCCCGCTAGTTCTGTCTCTGTCGTAGACCCCATAACAGGTAAATCCTTAACATTGAAACAGGCTTTAAATAAAGGCATTGTAGACAAACGTACAGGAGAATATAAAGACAAATCCGGAAATAAAGTTACTCTTGTAGACGCAGCTAAAATAGGATTGGTTGCGGTGGTAGGAGCTCCTTTAGTAGCTGCGTCTAAAGTTATACAATTGGTTAAGAGTACTATGGTAGTCGACCCACAAACCGGAGAAAAACTGCCCATGGAAGTCGCGTACGAAAGAGGTTTAGTTGATCCTGCCACGTATAAAAAGTATGAAGACTCCATCAGGGATAAGACACCTGAGAGTGAGATCTATCGCGAGAGTCAGATATCCCAAAAAGACACAGTAACATTCTCCCAAGTTATAACAAAATCTTCTCCATCAAGTACGACCACGATTACTTATGTGACTGACCCCAAGACAGGTAAGGATATAACTATCGAAGAAGCTTACGCAAAGGGCTTGATAGACCCAGATGTTTATAAACAATATCAAGAATCTCCAGAAAGTCAGGGAATAGTAACGATATCCAAAGTGACGACTACAACACCAACGTCGTCTAAAACAGTTACGGTGGTAGTAGATCCTAACACTGGTGAGAAACTACCTATCGAAGTAGCTTATGAAAGAGGTCTAATAGATCCCATTTCGTTTAAAAAATATGAAGTTTCCATCAGAGAAAACACACCGGAAAGAATAACCGAATACGATGTTACTTCTCCGAGTTCGAGTACTGTTACCTTTACTCAGAGTTCAAAAGCGTCTCCAGAGACTGTTACTATGGTTGTAGACCCCAAAACTGGTGAACAAATAACTGTTGAAGAGGCATTCATAAGAAAGTTGATTGATTCTGACACCTATAAAATCTACAAAGAGACACAAACCCTCAATTTTACTCCTGGAGTAGGCAAACCGGGTGTTAGTACAGTTACTAGTTCCCAAGCTACGGCTAAACCAGTATCTGTTGGAGCGGCTGTTTCTGAAGGATTTATTACTGTAGAATCCATACAGAACAGCTTATCCATAGACAACAGAAAAGTCCTCGAGCTTGCAACACATAAATCAAAGGTTCCTTCTGATGTTGTCCAAGTTAATAAAACTTCTCCGTCCGAAAAACCAAAATACAAAATTAACATTGCTAGGGATGGTACACCCGAAACACAAGTTTTAGAAACTAAACCAATAGTCCTTCAGAAGCTGAGGAAAAGAGTCGTCACTCCCCTCGAAGCTGTCGAAAAGGGTCTCATTGATTTAGAAACTGCCAAAATTTTAGAGACTGTACGCGTTTACAAAGATGAAAATGATGCGCTGATCACTCTTGATAAGGCCATTGAAATCGGTTTAGTTGATGATAAAGTAGGAAATATCGTCGACCCAGTTCATGGTGACGTTGTTACTATCAAAGAAGCTTTAAAGAGAGGCATTTTAGATGGTGAAGGTCAGGATGAAGTATTAATCCCTCTGGCTAGGAGCCTTTCCATCCCCGAGGTTTTGGAGCAAGGCTTATTAGATCCTGCCACGGGAAAAATAATTCATCCTGAAACTGGAACTCTATTGACATTGCGAGAAGCAATCATTTGCGAAATTGTCGATCCGTTGACTAGTATTAACATCGCACCTGGCAAAAAAATAACCATCGCTGAGGCCATAGAAAAGAATATAATTGACAATGAAAAGAACACTATCAAGTCCAGTGAAGGTCCTCTTGACCTCATTTCAGCTGTGAATGTTCATGTGTTCCCGGCTGCTGAACAAAGAAAACTTATTGAGTACATACCACCGGCAGCAATGACGCTCAATGTTGCTATCAAAAAGAATCTCATTAATCCTCATACAGGAGAAATCAAACATCCACTCACAGGCGAAATCATTCCTGTTGGAGAGGCTATTGAAAAAGATCTTATCATGGCTATTCCTTATCCACAGACGGCTGCAACAGTATCTTTCGAAGATGCTTTGGATAAAGGAATAGTTAATATTAAACATGCAACATTCACAGATCCTAATACCAAGGAAGTGATCCCTATAGACCAAGCCTTAGAAAAAGGATTGTTAGCTATAAAACCTGTAACTGAAGACATGCAAGCCAGTGGCGTAGTAACAACCATTACTGAAACATTCTCATCACAACACACTATCACCACCAAAATGATTGAGCTATTGGCTGATTACGTTTTAGTTAACGCAACTGAAGTTCAAAATACCAAGACAGGTCAAATCATTTCGATTGAAGAAGCAAGAGCGCAGGGTATCGTGAGGGATGAACAAACCAGTAAGGAAGAATTCTTGACTAGTGATACAAACTTCAGTTTTGAGGAGGCCCTTAATCTTGGGTACATCAATATTGAAACAGGTACATTTACTCATCCCAAAACTGGAGAAGTTGTTAGTATATCCGAAGCTGTTAGCTCTGGTGTACTGAACACTGAAGTTCCGTCAGAATCCGTTAAATCAACATCACCTACAAAGCAGGAACTGGAAATGTTGGATCTGAATGAGGCATTTGACATTCTATTTGATGAGAAAACACAAAAGTTCAAAGATCCAAAATCTCCCAACAAAACATTGACGCTTAAAGAAGCTTTGGAAAAGAAAGTAATTAATCCTGATTCTGTTATTTATAACGTAGCATCTGGTAAACCAGTAACGCTCACAGAAGCACTACATAGTGGTTTGATCGACAAAAAAACAGGTAAGTTCAAAGAACCAAAAACTGGTAAGGCGGTTGATGTCAAAAATGCCGCTAAAATGGGTTTGATTGCTATTGTTGCTGCACCAGTACTGGCTGGAATGGCTGTCGTTCAAGGTGCAAAGGCAGTAAGTAGCAAAATTATACAATCCCAGCAAGAACAAGCAGTTAAATCAACCAGTAATATTGTGACAACAGACGTAACATCACAACAAAAAGTCACTGATATTTCAAAACCGGTGCCCAAATCGCCTCAAGCAGTGAAAGATACGCAAGATGTCAATCAACCTAAAAAGGTCTTAAAACCTGTTGAAAAAGAATTACCTAAACCTACGGAACTTAAATCTGATACTTCAGGCCTGAAACCCGTGACCAAAGATAAGTTCGGCAAAAAACCAACTGCACAAAAAGAGTTTTCGGTAGATTCACCTCTGAATGTAGAAATTAAACAAGTCACTGTTGAAAGTTCAATAATAACCCCAGCAAAGGGCAATAAGAAAGAAGAATCTCATGATTTACCTATTGACAAAAAAGACACGGTTGTAACCGAAAAGCAATCTTCGCAAGAACCTAAACCGAATATATCAGATTTAACAGCAACTATGCAACAAAAGCATGGACCAAACCGAATCACCAACATCGAAGAAACTATAATTGAAAGGAAACCAGTCGTAGAAGAATACCGGCAAATGACTTCTCAAGGTGAAGAAATATTGACAGTTATTAAAACAACAACATCAAGAACTGTAGAATATGATACGATGGTATCTGAGACATGCGACGTGACTGGTTTACCGACGTACGAATCAGCAACTACTGAAATAAACTCTGAAAAAGTGCTTGTTGCTGACATCAAGAAAACAGACAAAGAAAAACCGAAGACCTCGAAACAATCACAATCGCTAGACAAAGCGCAGCCTAAAGATAAAAGTCCGTCGGTGAAACATGTAGTTGAAAGCATTCCAGCAGTCCAGGAGCTCAGGCAAACTACTCCAGATGGAAGCGAATTAACTACAGTTGTCACAACTGTTGTTTCTTCATCTGAACCTGTAGAGTATGTGACCGAACACGGTAGTACTGTGATTACTACGTCACAGACTACAACATCATCATCAAGAGTTACTACTGTTACGGAGTTTTCACAAAATGAACCATATCAGATAGTGACTGAGGAAACTACTAGTCCTCAAGAATCGTCTGAAACAACCATTCAAGAGTATCGTGTTGAGTCACCTGACGATGACGAAGTAGATCAAACACAAAGACGTCCACACGAAGACATACAAGAAATGCATGTGCAGCAAAAGTTGCCAAAAGAGATAGACTTAATTCAGCAGCCGAAAGAAGAAAGGGGCTTTGTTCCTCAAACTACAACGAAAACACCAGATACTAGCAACCTAGAAAAACTGGAAATAAATAAGCCAGTTGAAGTAGCTCCAGGTGTTATCTATGAACCAAATACATCTGTGGTGATATCTGCTACATCAGGTGTGACAGACAACTTATGGGATGCAGTTAAGGAAGGCGTAGTACCATCAGATAGTATCATAGTCAAGGACCCTGAGACAGGCAAAGATATTACACTTAAGGAGGCTATGGACAAGGGCGTTGTTAATAAGAAAACTGGTGAAATCAAAGATCCATCTGGCAAAAAAATATCCATTGCCGACGCTGCAAAATTCGGTGCCTTAGCTGTTGTAGGGGCACCTATTTTAGCTGCAGCTAAGGTCATTGATATAGTTAAGAAAGCGGTGGTTATAGATCCTAAAACTGGGGAAAAAGTGCCATTAAACCAAGCACGGGACAAAGGCTTAGTCAAACCAGAGACTTACAAAAAGTTGGAGCAGGCTATTCAAGTGCAAGCTTTGGAAAGTCTTGCTGCAAAGCCTGACACCATCGATGTATCCCACGCAGATGCCAAACCTGTTGTGAAGCATCCGAAAGACGTCACATTTTCGGAAGAGGTTGTAATAACTCACAAATCTAATATCACAACAACACAAGTAGGTGGCGTAACAGTTACTGAAACCACTGAACATGCTCCAGTGGTTTCTGCTACATCACCAGTTGAAAAAAGAACGATGGAAATACCATCGTTGAATAAGACCACAATACACGATGGAAAGACTGTATCGGCCATGCTTATTGATGCTGAAAGGCAGCCCCTGAGAGTAATCGATGAAATAACTGAACAGAATGTAACTAAGGAAAGCTTAGAACAAGTCAAGCCTCTTTACGAAAACATTCCTCTGATCGATGCAATTGCTCAAGGAAAAATTGAACCTAAAGTATGTAGAATTATTGTAAATGGAGTTGAATCTCCTTTAACCGTCCAAGACTCACTAGAACAAGAGCAGATAAGTAGGTTTGCTCCAGTAGACGTAATATCTAAGAACTGTGTTGTCGTTAAAGAATCAAAGCCTGCGTATTTCGTTGCCATCTCACAGAGACTCACTCCGGAGGAGTTGTCTGAAATGGGCGTATATGATATTGAAAAGCAAATATTTGTTAACCCTGAGACAGGAGCAAAAATTTCATTTGAAGAACTAGTTTATGGTCTTCAAATCTTTGATCCTGAATCTATTTTAGTAAAAGACTTGACTTCAAAACATGACAATTACATAACATTTGACGAAGCTATCGCTATACCAATTATAGACAAGACAACTGGTCACATGGTACACCCTAAAACTGGTAAACGAGTTCCATTCTTAGAATGCATTCAGTTAGGTTGGATCGTTGAGAAACCTGAAGATGTAACTGTGTCGGAACAAGTTACAATTGAATCTGCTATCGAACAAGGTCTCTACAACCCGAAGACAGGAGAAATCAAAGACGTTAACACAGGCGCGTTAGTCCCAATAGGTAAGGCAGTAGAAAAGGGTCTTGTTGACCAAGAAACTTTACTTATACGGGTACCGCATTCAGACGAAATCATCTCATTGGCAGATGCAGTTGACCGCGGCATTATAGAAATATATGAAGGTGTGATAACAATAGTTGAAACTCGCGAAACAATCGAAATATCTGTAGCCATCCAGCGTGGACTTATCACTATTATTCGAAAAGCAATCTCTATCGAAGCTGTTATCATTAAAGAATTATATGAATCTAAAAGTGGAAAAATTAAGGATACAGTAACTGATCAACTTGTCAGTATAGCTGACGCTGTAGATAGGAATATAGTTCACCCTACCATTTCAGAAATTAAAGATACGGTTTCAAATCAACTAATACCTCTGTCGGAAGCTCTGAACACGAAATTAATTAACCCGGAAACAGCTAAAATTAAAGATAAAAAGACTGGTAAGGACATTCCATTAGACGAGGCATTGAAGAAGGGTCTGATCGCTACTAAAGCAGTTACATTCTCCTTGTTTGATATTATCGAGTTAGGTTACTACTCCCCTGAGTCGGGCAAAATTTTGAATCCCAAGACCGGGGATATTATTTCACTCAAAGAAGCTATCAAACAAAAGCTGATAGATCCCTCCGATGTCAAGATAAAGGATGATAAATCTGAGTCTGTTATACCCTTTGATCAAGCAGTCAAATCAGGCTTGATTGATTTAGAAAAGGGCATTATTACTTCGCCTGTTGTTAACCTTAAAGATGCCAGTGACAAGGGATACTTGCTAAGCGATAAGAAACCGTGGACCCTACAAGAAGGCTTGGTTCAAGGCTTTTATGACCCCGAGACTGGTCTTCTGACCATCAATGGTGTCACAATGACCCTAGAAGATTCTATTAAAGACGGAAACATCGATCCCAAAGCTTTGACTGTAAGAAACTCAGTAACTGGAGAAATCATTTCTTTAGCAGATGCCATTAAAGTAGGTATTATCGATTCAAAAGAAGGCAAAGTTAGAGATCCTGTTCATGGTGATAAGATTTCACTCACAGATGCGTCGGAACGAGGTCTTATTGTTCCAGCCAAAAGAAAGCTCAGTCTTCCTGAGGCTGTCTTCAAAGGCTTTTATGATCCCAAAACTGGAAAGTTCTCACATCCTCAAAGTAAAGAGAAGATACAGACAGACAGAGCAATAAAGAAACGTATGATTGACCCTCAGTCCACTTTAGTTCACATTTCCGGTAAGGTGATTCCATTTGAATTTGCAGTAGACAAAGGCATTGTAGACGGTAGAACCGGAACCATAGTTTTAGGCCCCGAAAGGATCGATTTCCGTGAAGCTTTCGAGAGAGGTATTTTAGTTGAAGTTCGCAAGCCTCTTTCTCTTATGGAAGCACTAGAGAAGGGCGTCTACAATGAGATCACTGGACTTTTCATGGACCCGCAGAGTGGTAAGAAATACACGCTAGCTGAGGCCATCAAAATGAATTTAATCGACCCCCACTCAGTCCATATTCGCGATAATAGATTTGGTAAATGGGACAAAATTACGCTACCTGAATCCTTAGAAACAGGGGTCATTGATGATCAAACCGGTAAAATCAGAAACATCAACAGTGACAATGAAGAGATCACTATTCGTAAAGCGTTCGAAATAGGACTTCTTGTGGATAGTAAGGCTCCGATTAGTTTACAGCGTGCGTTACATCAAGGTCTATACGAAGACAGTACTGGAAAGATCATTGACCCTGCTACTAACCGTAAGATTACCTTACACGAAGCTATCAGAAAGTCAATCATAAGTCCTAAATATCTTTGCTACTTTGACAAGAAATCCGAAAAACCTCTATCTCTAGCAGATTGCTGCCGCAGCGAAATAATCGATAGAAGGAGTGGTAAATTCCATGAACCCGGGTCTGACGTACTTATTCCCCTCTCCGAAGCGATGAGCTTAGGTCTGATTGTAGATATCGAAAGTGCAGGGTTTACATTGTACGAGACGTTAGCTATGAACATGTACAACATTACTGAACTTGTATTTGTGCATCCAGTCACAGAGAGATACATATCTCTCAAAACAGCTATTGCTGAAGAGTTCATTAATCCAGAAACGTCATTGGTCAAACACATTCCTTCAAGCAAATACATCAAATTGAATGAAGCTATCGATACTGGCGTAGTTGACGATGAGAACAATGTGTACAATCTGCCAAATGGAAAGCAAATTAACTTTTATGATGCTAAGCACCGCGGCCTTATTGTAACCACAAAGAAAAACTTAAGCTTAGAAGAAATAATCAGGAACGGTCTGTTTAGGGCAGATAATGGTAAAATAGTCGATCCTAATACAAATGAATACGTCGATATCAACAAAGCTATTGAAACAAACCTTTTGAACCCAGATTCTACTGTTGTCAAAGATAGCTTTACAAACAAATTCAAGCCATTGCCCTTGGCTATTCAGCAAGGTGATGTCGATGTTGCCAAAGGTAGAGTTCTAGATACTAAAGTTAAGAAGACATACAGTTTAGATATTGCTTTCGACAAAGGACTTCTTGTCACTGTTATACAACCAATCACATCTCAACCTGCCACTAAACGGTACGTACCAGAATCAAGCGCGTCTAAAGAACCCGTACTTCGAGAGTTCACGTTGGATGAAGCTATCAAATACGAATTCATTGATCCTGAAACGGCTGTTATTAAAGATCCTCATAAAAATAAATACATTCCATTAAAATTAGGTATAGTCGAGGGTATTATCGATAAAAACGCAAAGGGTTCTTTTGATACTCAGAACAGATCAAAATCGCTTTGCTTCGTCTTTGAAAACGGTTTGATAGTATACGTTCGCGAACCTCTTACGTTTGAGCAAGCGGTAGAAAACGGTCAACTTAATTTGGCTACTGCTCGTTTCACTGATTCTCAATCCAGTGAAGTGCTAACTATTAAAGACGCGGCTATTTTGGGCTACATAGATTCAGACACTGCGCTCGTTAAAGACAATCTCAAGAAAAGGTTAGTAAAACTCCCCGAAGCATTCCGTAAAGGCCTGATGGACGCTGAGAAAGGAAACATCCTAGACACTGAGACGTCCAAGCTGAATACACTGACTGCCGCAATCGAAAGCGGTCTGCTCATGACACCTAAAAAGAGCTTCAGCTTGATCGAGACATTAAACTTCGGTATTTACAACCCGACCACCGGTGCTCTAAACGATCCTTTCATTACCACAAGCGTGATGGATAGAAAGAGGCTGAATCTTGGCGAGGCAATCAACCAAAGAATCGTCGACGCTTCAAGCACTGTTGTCAAAGAACCAGACACAGGAAAGATATGGCCATTGGTTCAAGCGATAGAGCAGAATTTAGTCGATCCCGTGGAAGGCAGACTCGTCGTTGACCCAAAGAAAGGCATCAAACTTGATTTGGTCAAAGCTCTAAAGAAGGGATACTTACTGCCAGCAGAAACAAGGGTAAGTAAGAATTTGTATCCGCTTTATATGTTGTGCTTCTATCAAGCAAAGGTGTTGCTTTACGTTTCCTATTTCCATTCTTAGACGGTGATCTCTATCTAAGCGTTTGGCTTAAACATTGGCATGGCACGACACCACTGAATTTTCATTGTGTCGACAATTGGGTACATGTTTTACCGGGTGAAGTCACAATCTGTATTTTGTGGCACATCAAACTCATCAATACATCAAATTCTACCTACAAATTATTATTGATAACTCATAAGACTTTAGAAGAAAGTGTAGAAGCACATGTTCATATTCACAAAGTAATCGTTTTTGAGTGTCAGTAATATTAGTATTCACCTTATTAGATCGACGATAGTAGACAAGTTATTTGAAAATACAGTAGATTTTATATCCGCCTATTGTGATGTCTCCTAGATGCTTAAGATTAGGTTACAACGCAGATCCAATTGTCAGTTTTCCTCCAAACACACTATCAGGAAAACTGTCAATTGAAAAGCGTGCTTACACTCATTGTACTAAGGCTCGATGTATGTTGTTTTTTATTTACAGCCGTTGCCTGCGATGCTAAAGAACCCTTTTGAGCTAAATCGTGAATGCTTGCCTGTGAGGGATCATATTAACGACGATACAAAGAATCATCACCGTGCCAAATGTCTAACCTATCATAATCACTTTGTGCAATGCGGTCGATTCGAGCGCATCCGTCGGCCTTAGTTCCGGCTTTAGTGTTTGCTTACTCATTAAAAAAACCAGTGTTTTATGACTGCTGGTCGATCGGAACGATATTTAGCTTCGTTAGATCCAATATACTCATTCCTTGGACCCTGTGCTCATTTGGAATGCATGACCGGAGCAATGCTATTGTGATGTTGAGGCGGACACGCGATACAAACATTCACAGTAACATCAAATGGTAAAACATTTTCGAGAAACACAAACACGAAAGGTACTATCAAATTATTATCGTCTTACTTTAAATCGTCTTGAGGCTTCATTTCTTCTACTGTTTTGTTATCACTCGACGAAATGATGTCTCATTATTTGTTAAAATGTACATTCGTGAAGTTTACGTGTAAATCACATTTAATTGTATTTTTACTATACTTTTCAACAATACTCTTTCAGATGTCCATTGGAGGTATACTCTTAACTTTTACTCTAACAATAACTCATAAACTTTACTTTAAGGAAAGGGAACTGATAATGTTACAGATATCATGAGATGATGTTTATCATCACCGCTTGCATGCCACGCTTCTTGCATGTTAGATGTTATTTGTGTTCAACATAGGTTTTGTTGTGGTATCATCCATGCTGTTCGTGATTGCCTTCTTTGGTTACGCATCTCTTCGTCGGATCGACTCTGCTTTCTGTTTGCGTAGTGTTGTCTATCTGTGCTTCTTTTACAGGATCCAATACCTCTTCTTTTGCATGAAGTTGAGGTATCGTCTCACATACTGTTTTACCATTTTCAACTGTATCGTCCTGGACATAATTATGACTGAAAATGGTTAACTATGTCGGACGTTATCACCGTTTGTATACGTGAATGTACAATCAATGCATCTTATACTTCAAAAAGCACTCAATGTACAGTCGCGGTATGAAAAGGTTCGTCATCTTAAAGTCGACTTTTGCTTGCACGAGTGCAAGAACCAGTACTGCCAACATTTTAATTAATAAATATTACGTTTTGTTATGTTTAGCGTTTACTATCGATTATAGGCAATGACATATCAAAAAGGTTTTGCATAATTTGTTTACTGTTTTACTCCATCCTGTCAATTTTACAAAAATAACAATTACCCATAACAACAAGATTTTGATATAGGTTATTTGTATTTAAACGTTATTTAGATTACTGTAATCTTTAATTATACTCTATTTTCCTGGACTGCCAAGATTTATTGACAGAGATATTACTGTCGGGGTAAACCGCTTTGTTGATAGGACCGAATATGAAAGAATAGTACGAATAAGTAATATAATAACTTTATTTTATTTAATAACGTATATAACCACCATTAGCATCAATCACACATTGTAACCTGTTTCTCATAGAACCAACAAGGCGAGAGCATAGGTCCGTCCCTCGTGTATCTTCCCAAATGATATGGCAGTGGTCTTCTATAGCCTTCTTGGTTCTTTCGTTTCTATTATCCCATCGCTGCACCATTAAACCCCATAGGTTCTCGATCGGGTTTAAATCTGCAGATCTTGCTGGCCACGGAATCACCGCTATATCACTGTGCCGATTGAACCATTCATTCACAATACGAGCAGTGTGCGTGCGAGCATTGTCTTGAACGTAGCTGACCTGAGGTAAGTCAGCAGCTGTATATACGGTACGGACACTTGGTAGCATACTGTCTTCCAGAACCGATAGATAGTGAGTTGCATTTGCCCTTGAAGGAAGAAGAACGAGCTCGCCCACTCCATCCGCTGACATCCACCCCCAAATATTGGCAGAGATACGTCCAGAACTAAAATTGGGCACTACATGGTCTTCTGTATATCTCGTGCCGTTATACCTCCACAAATGAAGCCTCCCATGTTGGCTTGACATAAAGGATTTTTCGTCGGTAAATATAGTGGTACTCCAATCAAAGTTCAAATAGGTCTCTGCAAATCTCAAGCGTGCTTCCTTATGGGTTGGTGTCAGAGCAACTTTTTTTGAGTGTCGTCTATAATGTAATCCCATTGAGTGTAATGCATTTCTTATTACTCTAGGACAAACTTCATACAGTTGAGCGAAATGATTGGTTGACACAAAGCCATTTTCTTCATATTGCCGTCTCATGTCGGCATTTTGTGCAGCACTAAGGATAGGACGGCGACCAGAATTGTTGTGACGATGATCTATGAGTTCACCTTCTTCACCATATCTCCGGATCCAAAATCTTACACTATCCCTGGTTACATTAAGACGACGCGATATCTCACTGATATTGTAGCCAGCTTCATGTTCAGCAATAATTGCTGCTCTTTCTACAACACTTAAAGGTCTCGGCATTTTATGTAAAATATAGAAACGTGAAAAAATAAAATTGCAATGTCAACAATGACAGACAACGAGATGTTGAAACCAATAAAAAGTTTTTACATTATATAATCTTCTTGGTCAAGACAGAAAATCAAACAAGTATAATCTGTAATTTTAAACTTTATTGTCAAACAGTTAAACATAATTTTCTGTGAACCAGTCTGTTCTGTGACTTAGTTTGAAAAGGTAATATGTGCTTGCGGAACGTTAAATGAATCAATTTGAAAACTGGCGAACCTTTTCATACCACTACTGTACATGATACTAAAGTCGTAAATTAAACGACTGCACTTGTAGATAGAACTGTAAATGCCCAAGTAGTACGCACTGTGGATAAGAAAGGGGTAGATTTAGGCACTTTTGAACATCTGTAGATAGCATGGGTGATCATTAATCGGAAGACGTTTACTGACATTCAATTTATCCCATCCAATAAACCCAAACATGACTTAGAGCTGGTTAAGGTCTATATCTATACACAGTTTTTGAATCGAATACCTTAGAGCAAACTTTGTAATCTTTTGGTCCAACCATAAATCAAATGAATCATTTATTTGCAGGACATTTGTAAATAATAATGTCAAGATCTTAAGCTAGTTACGATGGGATTGTGTATTGTTGATTATCATGATGTGATGTGATATGTAAGCTTCATCCCACTGTTCTTTGTAAATATCTTCAATCTTTTACGTCTTCCGATTCATGAATGATGTTCAAAAGTGTAACCTATTGTTCGATATCGCGCTCATACTATTTTTTCCATATAGCAAGCAGTAGAAGAGAAGTACAGGCTATGCGACGAGACTCTAAGCAAGCTGCTGGAATGGATCGCTGTGGTGGAAGACAGATTGGCGAACCAGGAGGCCGTGAAGGAGGATCTGGATGAACTGCGTAACCAGATCAACATTCTGAAGGTAAATGATTGTCTTGGAGATCGATAGTCACTTGTTTTTACTACACCAGTTTCTGGAGCTCTCAAAAGAAGCTACAATTAAACATAGGGACTCTTGTAGACAAGTTGGCTTTTATGCCCACAGGGAAAATAACACACAATCAAACAAAGTCAAGATACCTTAGAACCTGTCTCAAGAAACTAACTACCTACTAATCCCCTAAACCCCTTAAAACCGTATTATTTCTGAAGATGTGCACACAGTCTACACAGTACAGTCTTAATCCGGCTTAAATGTCTTCCAAGCTAACTTTATTCCTTTCTCCAGCTCATCAAGGACGACCTCGACAGTCACCAACGCCAGGTGTCCGCGTGCGCCGACCAGGCGAAGCAACTGCTCGTGTCTGGTGGAGACGTGCTGGCTCCTCATGAGGTAGCCCACAAGAAACGATTCTCTTCGCTTCATCAATCATTTATATCCCATATTCGTATCCACCCATATTCTTTGTTCCACAACAGGCAATGATGTTAACTCTGTCTGTTGTTTCAAAGACCTCGCACCTTATTTTCGAAGCGCTGCTTGTGGTATAGCTTGCTTAGTCGTTCTTGATAGATCGTCGAAGTAAAGCAACGTTCTGTTCGGTCACAAATTGAATGAACCCTAGTGAGTGATTGAGCGCTTCTGTGCTTCGGATTGCACGTTATATTGTCGGTCCCTGCAATTATCTCCTAAAAAGTGCAATCTACTTGTGTTATCATGACCTATTTATCTCCATTTTATCTGATCAAGTCCATTGAACCGTATCAATCACAATGAATCTAAGCAATAGAGCTAACCGGTTGTCTGACAGGTGGCGGCACTGGAGCGTGGCGTGCGACAACTCAAGACGCGATGCGACAAGTGCAGCGACAAATGCGACAAGATGCTGCGGCGATTGGCCGCCGCGAGAGATGAACTTGGGAAGTTCACGTAAGTCTTCACAACTATTCATTGTACAGACGGTTTTTGAACTTACAATGTTAGTATGTAGGTGTGTTTGCTTGGTGGAATTTGAATTGAGAACTCCATTCTGAGTCTGACCCACTTCCTGGTGTCTGATTGAGCAGAACTTTGGCACACCTATTTTATGAGTCTTTGATAACAATGCATTAATGTCAACCAGGTGATTTGATGATGCAGTTAGTAGCTGTTCAATGCAACTCAAGAATAATAGTATAATAACCGTGTTTGGGCTCATTTGAATCAGCTCAGCTTACAGGAACCCATTAAACTATGTGTGCGGTAGCTATCCAGGTATCTTAACCCAGCCTCTTCTTTTCAGAAATGAACTGAACACTTTCAACACCTGGATGGAAGGTGCCTACAGGACCCTGGAAGAGAAGGAGTCCGCACTATCGAAGCTGAACAGCCTCCCCTCTCAGAGTGAGGACGTTAGGGAGTTTGTGTCTGACGTGATCGCTCATCAGGCCGACCTCCGGTTTATTACCATGTCGGCGCAGAAGTTCGTTGATGAAAGCAAGGTAGGATATCCATATCTTTTTTATTTAAATCAAAAAATCGTGTATTTGTTGTGGATGAGGCCGATTATTTAATGGTTTAAGTGCAGTCCCATGCATGACTCCATTGTGTAGGCAGATGTTGCCTCCTGACAATATAAATTATCTAGTTTTGGAACGAAAAGAGCAGACTTAAAATACTTTCCACACACTGGAACAAACCACGACTAGAAGAACAAGTAAAGTTGTGGGCCCTAGACTAGTTTACTCTGATGTTCCAAAATAAACAGGTCTAGTTCCAAAGTAAGCAGAGGTTGTGTCATGACAACCAACACGGAAAAAACACCCAGATATTTCCACACCATTTCCACACCTTACAAACATTTATCCGTGAGAATCGATCTCCCCCCTTGCTTCACAGCCTTCTTAATAAGTTAATGACCTGTTTTTGACGTGACTACGTCTTATAATTCGATAGGGCCGGCTGCACGCACGAAAAAACATGACGTCATGCGGCGTTACCTCGCTCTGAGGCGTTCCATGTAAGGCTTGAAGTGCAAGCGAGAGCGCGGAACGAGCGACAAAGAAGCACAATCGGTCTTTGCGTTCGGCAGCGTTCGACATCCGTCTCTCTCCTACTTGAGTGAGCGATGCGTAGACGTCACGTTCAACTATCGTCAGTAAACCGACTTTACAGACAACCAATTTTTTTTATTTTCTAGGAGTTCCTATCAATCCTCAACGATTACCGGACGACCCTTCCGTCCCGGCTATCGCACGTGTCAGCCAACGACAGTATAGTACGTGGCGAAGCGGCCGCAGCCAGGCGTCGGCACGCAGACCTTTGTGCTCGGGCACAACGGCTGCAAGATAGATTGAGGGCTGCTAATGATGTGACCAGGGTTTATAATGACGCTGTGGACCGCGCTAGGAAGTGGATGAAGGACGTGAGTATCTGAATTTTCTCCTGTTTAGTTATGTGCGCCTGGTAGTTTATACTTCTAAGCACGTCGCAAGATAGATTCTCTGTCTACATCTGTAGATACGACTGATACATATACAATTACTGGGGTACAACTCTTCACTCTATACTCTCTACTCTACTATGTGCGCCTGGTAGTTTATACAGCGAAGCATAGAGATTCCAAGGCTGGCTGAGAGCAGCTAGGATGAAAGACATGAGTTACTCCGGCTTAGTTATGAGCGCCTGGTAGTTTATACAGCGAAGCATAGAGATTCCAAGGCTGGCTGAGAGCAGCTAGGATGAAAGACATGAGTTACTCCTGCTTAGTTATGAGCGCCTGGTAGTTTATACAGCGAAGCATAGAGATTCCAAGGCTGGCAGAGAGCAGCTAGGATGAAAGACATGAGTTACTCCTGCTTAGTTATGAGCGCCTGGTAGTTTCTATAGCTGGTGTGTCTTGCATCTGATTCCCCCCTTAAAAATCTGGTAAAATCTAAAAGGCGATCCCAAAGCGCTTGTGGTCGTGCTTGCTTAGTCGTTCTCGATAGATCTTTGAAGTTAAGCAACGTTCGAAACGGTCTGTAAGTGGATGGGTGACCAGTGTCAGTTTCATCTGAGCGCTTCCATGCTTCGGAGGGAACGTTAAATTGTCGGTCCCGGCTATTTAAGTCGTTAAGCCATGACGGAGGCCTTAAGGCGACCTAAAAACTCCGTCATCAGAGTTGGCCACTGACTCATTCGATTATTATTAATCTGTTTTACTGTATGGATGTGGTCTATTCTTGAGAACTTACTGCGGAAACCCGCTTGTTCAATTATTGTTATAAAATATACCGCGATACAGGCTAAGCCTAGTGCGGGATTCGTGGTGAATTATTTATGATACTTATTGAAATATTTATAAATAAATAATAAATAAATAATGCTGGACTTTTCACACAGCATCATCTAGCCCCAAAGTAAGCAGAGCTTGTGTTATGGGTACTACATGACTGATATACTACTTATATACTTTTTGTTCGTAAATACATACATATTATACATAGAAACACCCAGACCCGAGATATATATTTGCAGATCATACAAACATTTATCCCGCAGCGGGGATCGAACCCGCAACCGTCTGCGTCCCAAGCGGGCTTTCACCCACTGCGCCACAGAGGTCGTCAATTATGTATTATGTTTTTTTTTATTAATAATTGAAATTGATTATTTTACCCAGATCGAGCCACAAGTGAGGTCCGTGCTATCAGAGCAAGTTGGCGGTGAACCGCGCGCGGTGGAGTCGCAGCTAGCCAGGGCCAAGTCCTTGCACAACGAGATCATATCTCAAGGACGGCTGATCGACAACGCTAAAGATGTAAGTATTCTCTGTGATTTTTTACTGGGAAACGTCTTGTGACTTTTACGCAGGGTGTTCCAACTGTATCATAATAATTTAGAATAGAATAGAATAGAAAAACACTTTATTGTACACAAAAACACATTACAGGAAATACACGAAAATAAGTAAATAAGTAGTAGTAATTTACCAGTAATCTAATCTTAAACAATTTATGAGTGTGCCCAGGAGCTACACGACCTTATTCCGCCTTCACCGTTCTTTTACAGGGACTTCAGACGCACAGCTGATTATCATCCTCATCTGGTTGATATTCCACTTATTAGAACTAAGCGCTTCTTTTATTATGCGCACTGCAAAAATTTGGAATCAGCTTCCAGCGTCTGTATTTCCGCTGAGCTACGACCCTATTGTTTTTAAGAAGAGAGTTAATAGGCACCTTCTGGGTAGGCTCGCTCCATCGTAGACCTCACTCTTGCCTGTGTAAGTCTGAGGTCAAGAGCCGACCCATTCATCATAAAAAAAAAAAAAAAAAATTATAGCCTCTTTGAGGCGCACTTAAAATCCTTTCCCAAACCGTGTTTGTTGCCCTGGTTCTTCACGGTATTGGTTGTGAAGGAACAGGAGTAAAATCACCTAGCCAGTTAGTGTTCTTATAGGCGGCGATGGGCTTGCAACCTGTCACGTAAGGAATACTAACTTCTGCAAGATGTGGGCATGTATCAAATGTGTGTGGACATGCCCCTGACTACCCCCCTTAGACATCTTCAAAGGATCTGGAAAAAGTAACATAAAAAGATCTGAGAGAATGTCTACCACACCTTGGGGATACAGTCGTGAACCTGTTTATAAGATTATAGTCTGGAATAACATATCTAAAATGCTGTTACCACGCGAAAACTGGTCTTAAAATACCTTTCTCCCCAGGCATGCGACCAGCTAGTTAAGTCCCTAGAAGGCAACCTCACGCCTTCTGAGATCCGTCAGCTAGAGGTACCGGTCATCGACCTCACGGCCAACTATCGCGAGCTGACCGATGCTGTCGGTGCCAAGTGTGGTGAGCTGGAGACTGCGCTACTGCAGTGTCAAGGGCTGCAGGACGCGACTGAGGCGCAAGCGGCGTGGTTGGCGCAGGCTGATGCGGCTACCAAGTAAGTTTACCTCTAACCCCTGTTCTAAACATGTATTCTAGATGTATATGAATTGGACATGTCATGATATGCCTAGGCATATCGTTCAACGCCGCCATTTTACGATCTATTAGTTCACCAACACGGAGTACTCAGAATAAAGGGTGGGTGTCACGGTCAAGACAGCATGCTGATGAGTAAAGAGCGAGTAACATAATGATGAACATACATTACACAGTGTATAATGGATGTTCATCATTATATTCATCATCATCATCATCATCAGCCTTTGTCATCCCACTGCTGGGTATTGGCCTCTCTTCGCCTCTATCCTGAGCCAGTCTTGCCCATGTAACCTGCAGATTTCACGATGTCGTCGACCCATCTTGTAGGTGGACGACCGACACTCCTTTTTCCATCTCTAGGCCACCACTCAGTAAGCACTTTGCTCCACCTGTCATCATCACGCCTGGCCACGTGTCCTGCCCAACTCCATTTGAGCCCCAATATTCGCTTGCTGACATCTTGGACTTTTGTCTGCTTGCGAATTTCGGTATTGGGGACTCGATCTAAAAGTGTGATGCCGAGCATGGCACGCTCCATGGCTCTCTGTGCTACTCGCATCCTGTGCACAGTCTCCTTCGTGAGCGTCCATGTCTCGGCACCGTAAGTCATAGTTGGCAGAACACATTGGTTAAAGAGGCGGGTCTTCAGACATTGTGGAACAGTGTACGATTTTAAAATGTCATCCATATATATGTCAAAATACCATCATTATATTACCACTGTGTAATGTATGTTCATCATTATGTTACTCGCTCTTAACTCAATAGCATGCAGTCTTTACCTACAAGTGTAGAGACACTGACAAAGTATATTTGTCATGTTTCTTTATTCTTAGTTAAGGTGTACTCTGTGTTGATGGACTAATAAATAAAATAAAATAAATCTACCTATCTTACACCCGCCATATCGTTCCGTTTGAAGATTTGGCCCAGCGATAGTTGACATATCATAATATGCCTGGGCATATTGTGAAATACTGCAAATACTTGAAAACACTACTTAAATACTCAACTCGTTTATTATCTTACTGTCAAATGCATAATTCAACCAATTCTTTGTAACAGGAACCAGAACAAGCCTGCCTCTCTAATCCGCGAGCGGCTCGACGAGCAGCTCCGCGAGCAGCGCATTTCTCTCGCAGAACTAGAATCGCGGCGCGCTACGCTCGCCAAACTGCTCGCGAGCGCGCGGGACGCTGCGCTCACCCCTAGTAACGCTAGGATCGCGAAGAAACTGGAACAACGGGCGGAGGATATTTACTCCAAGTAAGTGATGAAGTCGAGGTCAATTGCGCGATGGGTAGATGACATCAAGAGGCACCATGGATTTTGGATGCGTGAGGCACAGGACCGGAATGAATGGCGTCAACAGAGAAAGGGACATGTATGCATATATATATACGGAATCGTATATGCATATAAATATATAAATAAATAACGCTGGACTTGTCACACAGCATCATCTAGCCCCCAAAGTAAGCAGAGCTTGTGTTATGGGTACTAGAATGACTGATGAACTACTTATATACTTTTTGTTTGTAAATACATACATATTATTCATAGAAACACCCAGACCCGTTAAAAATATCTGTAGGTCATACAAACATTTGTCCCGCGGCGGGGATCGAACCCGCAACCTTCTGCGTCGCAGGCGGACCTTTGCCCACTGCGCCACAGAGGTCGTCTATCTATATATCGTATATATATGTTTTGACTATCTTATTTTTCTCTCAATAGATACGAGAAACTCCTGGACCGGTCCGTCAAACGCAGCCAATTCCTCGACGAGGTATCATCAGAGCTAGCCCACTTCACGCAGCAAGCCGGGCAACTCGACGCTGCGCACGCGCAGCTCGTGGAGCAGGCTGATGGAAGGGATCTGCAGAGGGTGTCTGCTGATGAACTGGCCACACGGCTCTCTGATCTGCAACATTACAGGTAGACTATTAGGCCCTTATTAATAAACGTGGTGTAAAGTTACGCCAGGTTTTAACTCCAAAAATTGTATGGTTACTCCTAAGTTACACCCGGCGTGACTTTACACCACGTTTATTAATAAGGGCCTTAGAGCGAAGCGTCTATTGCGAGATTGGCTAAAAAATGCTTTTGTTCGTCTGTCTATAGGTTGAATTTCATCAAAATTTGTCGAAAATTGGCACACAAGTTCTCAAATTTTATCGATTAGGTGTGGGGGGGAATAGAAGGTAGTTTGCTGTAGCGTAGAGAGAGAAAGCTTTTAGGGATGGTTGGAGCTAAAAGCTTTTATCAGACAAAAGTTACCATTAACAGACGAAAGCGTGGGCTGCAATGGGCTTGCAATCGCTCACGTACGGAATGCTTACTTCTGCAAAATGTGGGCAAGTATAATGTCAAAGGATATACGAAAGATCTGAGATCAAATTTTACCCGACTGTCAAAGGCAGGGTTATGTTTATTAGATATAGATCAAGCGCAGCGCATCTTACGTACAGCTTAGTCCATTCAAGTAAGCATGAGCGCTGACAGTTTCACTGTTTCGCTTCACGCAACCTTTTATTCGCCATAGAAAATCGATAATTTTATTAGTAAAACTTAGTTGGATATGTACTAATTGTGATCGATATATTGTCAATCGATTTTTGCCATAAAACATCTGCGGAAACATAAAAATAGCCAATTTGTCAGCGCTCATGCTAATTGAAAAGAACTATAGTGATCAAGTTTTGAAGTGAATACTTCTTTAGGCGCAGACACTAAAGCGCCAACTCATCGACATGTGCATCCTGCCCGTCCTAACCTACGGTGCCCAGACATGGTCGCTGACCGAGTTCCAGAAGTCCAAACTCAAGATATGCCAGAGGGCAATGGAACGCAGCATTTTGGGCGTTAAACGCATTGACCGAGTGCGCAATACAGTGCTGCGTTCAATTACTGGCATTGCCGACGTTGGCAGCGAATCAGCCAAGCTCAAGTGGGACTGGGCTGCTCACGTTAGCCGGATGCAATCCGAGAAGTGGGCAAACACTGTCACTCCTTGGGTGCCCGAGAACGGAAGGCGACGACGAGGCCGGCCGAGAAGGCGTTGGCGGGACGATCTCGACGGGTTTGCGAGGGAGTGGTGGGAGATCGCCAAAGATAGAGGCCAGTGGAAAATTTTGGGGGAGACCTTTGCCCAGCAGTGGGACACAACAGGTTAACTAAAAAAAAAAAAAAAAAAAAACTTTAGGCGCGTTAGCGACATAGAGGAAATAGTTTTGAAATGAGTAAAAAAGTTTGGATTCGGCTGGGAAAGTCACGTGACCTAAGACGCCTTACGGTCACGTGATCGTAAGGCGCTATAAGGCGACACCGTGGTGTCAACCAATATAGCTTGACCCCTCATCCCTAACAAAATATTTGTAAGGACAACCCAAGATATATGGTTTAAGTTTTAGAGCTATTTCTACTAGTTTTAATGTATGTTTTTTTTTCACAGAGACAAACAAATGCCACTGTTAGAAGACTGTCTCCGCAACGGCAAACAGCTGGTCGCTAAGAAGGACGTCACCGACACGCACGCCATCCGCGACCGCTTGCGCGCACTTGAGAACGAATGGAGGGACTTTAACTCGTCCCTCGAGGAGAAACTTAAACTGTCCAAGCAGAGGGCTGATCACCTTAACCAGTATGAGAGCTTGAAGATTCAGGTGAGCAATTAATTTAATAGTAAGATATTCATGACAAAGGGGGGAGGGGGTTTGACAAAGTGGAATTAAGGCTGCAAACTCAGTCGGCCGCTAACAGTTTGCCTACTGGGGACACAGCCTAAGGGTGGGAAGTGATACTTATTACTTATGTGACGTCACATTAGGAAGGGTGTGAGGGGGAGACTCACAATGAGTCTAACTGTGACAAGGGTGGCCCGAGGTCTGATGCCAAGTTTCTTATTCTCGCAAAATAATTCAATGTAATATTAGGAATTCTGTTAAAAAAACGCCACACTTTTCTAATAGCACAAGATCGCAATAACAAGGGTACGCATTTTCCCAGCAGTGGGAAACGATAGGCTAGTTATAACGCAAAATCAATTTGAATCAAAGAGATTCCAATGCTTGGATCTCACGAGCTTTGAAACAATATTGGTTCCAGGTCCTAGACTGGCTGCAGTCGATAGAAAACCGAGTGAACCGGCTCCAGCCCGTGGCGGTAGACCTGGAGGTGCTGAAGAAGCAGCAGGAGGAACTGAGACCCCTGGCCAAGGAGTACCGGGATTACGGCATTACTATTGAGAAGGTGAGAAATACTATGTTAACAATAATATATGTCTTCACCTTTCCGTTAAGCATAGAAAATGTAATGCAGAGACGGCATAAAAACAGCCGCTTTCTGTTCGGTCACGCCCTATAGGGATATAAGTACAACGAAACGTATGCTGCGACACAGTCGGTTCCAGATAGCCTTACAAAAAACAACAAGAAATAAAAGTGAAGTAAGAAGAAAAATTGTCTTTTGAAGAAACCCCAGGAAAATACAGTCCACCACAGTATTTTAATAATTATTCGAATTCTATTTTCTAACCTTAAAATGCTTTAAATGATAAGTAACTCAAATATTTGACTCCTCAGTTGAACGAAGCCGGGGCAGTGTACGAAGCTTTGACGCGCGGAGACCGCGCCGACAGCCCGCATAGAAAGAGACAGCTATACAGCCCTACGAAACGGCAGACACCTAGTGAGTATACTGTGCATGCACAACGGACCTTTAGCTCTCTGAAGTTAGGTTAAATAGACGCTTGCGCAGGTTTGGTAGAGTAAGCGAGATAGCATGATTTTAGGCGTCATCAAAAATAGGTTCTGCGCAGCTACTTCAAGTCTAAAGAACGATTGTGCGTATTATATCGTCCATGATGGAATCAAACACGTATTGCGAGTTCACAGAGCTTATATCCATATTAATACTATCCATACTATTATACTACAATTATATCCATCCATAATCCATTAAGCCATTATCCATATATCCATATCCATTATCCATAATATTATAAATATTATAAATGTGTCTGTCTGTCTGTTTGTCTGTCTGTCTGTTACGCTTTCACGCCCAAACCGCTGAACAGATTAAGCTGAAATTTGGCATAGTTAAAGGTTATATCCCAGGGAAGGACATAGGCTACTTTATATCCCGAAAAAAATAAAAAATCCCGAGGGACCGCGGGTCACACCGCGGGAGCCCAGCTAGTTATCTATATAACCCACTTATATAATAAAGCTGAAAGTTTGTGAGTTTGTTTAGATGTTTGTATGTTTGTGAAAGGCTCAAACGACGAAACAGTTTACAACTGTAAACTAAGGTATTTCTGGAGCTATGAGCTGTCGTACATTGATCGGCTTTCTTCCTCCAGGTCGTACCCTGGACGGCAGGTCGCCGTCCCCCAGCAAGGGTCACGGACTCGTCAGTCCCGGGTCTACTCATTCTACTTCCAGCGGCTTCTCATCACGACGCTCCAGCCAGGATGGATTCCACTTGGAAGGTACGTCTTACATTTTGGTATAACTCGGTTCAAAGGAAAAGGAATGTAAACTAGCTGCAATAATCATGTTATCTCGCTTGCACTCTAGTGCCGTCATTCGTGTGCAAGCGAGATAACATGATTATCGTAGCTATTTAACTTGTTCACGAAGACTCCTCTACCGAGCAATCAAACCTATTACCCTCAGGTAGGAGTAAATTTGTTTCTGTGTGCGTAAGCGATACTGAGCGCTCATTCGTCCATGGAGCGTCCCCGAGCTTACGCGCACAGAAACAATGTGCATCTACACACACAATTAGGATCTGCCTAAGGGTAATAAAGTCAAAGTCAAAAAGCATTTATTCAGTAGGACCGCTGGGATCACTTTGAAACGTCTTAAAACTAGGTGATTCTACTCCTGTTCCTTCGCGACCAATACCGTGAAGAACCAGCAAAAAACACGGTTTGGGGCCTAGCTTTTTTTAGGTGATCCATCTTAGATCTAAACTTAGGCTAATTTCTTAACTAATTTAGTTGTAAAATTAAAAGTAAAGTTAGTAATATTCAAAAAACTTAGCAAGATAATAAGTTATATATAATATAATAAGTTATATAATAAGTTTGATTGTCCTGTAGAAGCAACACTAGCGATAGTTTGCAATTGCTTCGTTACCGCTAATACATAATACGAAATTCAAGACCTATTTTTTATTGCCTGCGACGCAGAAGGTTGCAGGTTCGATCCCCGCCGCGGGACAAATGTTTGTATGACCTACAGATATATGTCCCGGGTCTGGGTGTTTCTATGTATAATATGTTTGTATTTACAAACAAAAAGTATATAAGTAGTTTATCAGTCATTCTAGTACCCATAACACAAGCTCTGCTTACTTTGGGGCTAGATGATGCTGTGTGACAAGTCCAGCATTATTCATTTATTATTTTGTTCACAGAACTATCCCCAGTCCAACAACAGCTATCCGATGTTAACAACCGCTACAGCCTAGTGGGTTCGAAGTTAGCCGACAGACAGAGCGAGATGGATGCTATCCGGGAGGAAGTGAGACGGCACTATGATAGCTTGCGCGCGCTCAACACCTTCCTGGATAAAGTGAGTTCTGTCAACTGTCATAATGTTAACTGTCAACTGTCATTTTGCAACTGTCATCTTTCGTGCGATACGCAGTCGCCCACAGAATACTATTACTCCCTTTCCGGTATATAAAGTAAAGTAACTGTATGCGTTGGAGGTTTTATCTCTTATCTAAAATTGTATAGGTATATTACGACGACCTCTGTGGCGCAGTGGGTGAATGCCCGCCTGTGATGCAGAAGGTTGCGATCCCCGCCGCGGGATTTGTAAACCAATAAATAAAATAATAATTTATAATAATAATTCATCTCTATATTATTATACTAGTAGAGCCAAGCCCCTAGTTCCGTTTTGTGCAGCGCGTCTTAAGCTCGTCACAAGTCCAAAACACCTCTCTAGTAAAAGAACTCGAATGTGTTATAAATGTTTACCCAAATAAATAAGTGCTCTGGTTTGACAATAATTTAAAAAAGTTAGTGAGTGTCGTGGAACACTCGGTTGGAACGAAGTCTCAACTTTCGACTTTTTTGTCATTTCTGAAATTTTTGAAAAAATGCTTCTCCTGTAAAGTTGTGTTTTTGCAGTTATCCTTTTATTCCCCGGAGACAGCGATATATCGTGACGGTAAAATTTTTCGTCTAGCCCTCATCCTCGATACCGTCCGAAAAGCTATCGTTCCAATAACCCCTTTAAGCCCTGACACTCCGAAGTATCTTGGTAAAATATAATCTGGTTCAGATCCAACGGCAGCTGCCCAAGGACTCGGTGCCCACGAAGGAGGAAGCCGACAAGACGATCCGACAAGCCCGCGCCGTACTTGAGGAAATGTACGAGAAGCAGAGTATACTCGACTCTACCAAGACTCAGGTAACACATGCAAAAGAATGAATGAGTGAATGAATGAAAATTCTTTATGTGTGCAACCATTAATAAAATTAAAACAAAAGAAAAACCAAATAAAAATGTACAATGGGCGGCCTTATCGCTAAGAAGCGATCTCTTCCAGGCAACCTTTGGATGGAGAGGAACATCAGTGAAAAGAAGATTGGTCGGGATGATAGATTATTGAATTTTTAAAGCATTAAGACAGACTACTTACATAAACCTAAAGCTATTAAAAATAAATACATATAGAAAACATATACCTACTCAATAAAAATAACAATGTTGGTAAAGATTCTATGCGAAAATATTGCAATATTCTCACTTCTTCTCGATTAGAAAGAGCCGTGTTGGTCGAATGGGGTTGTGCCTCGACTTTCAATCCGAAGGTCGTGGGTTCGAATCCCGACCGTGCATCACTGGATTTTTCGTTTCGAAAAAATATGCGCTTTAACACGAGCTCATAACGGTGAAGGAAAACTTGATATTCCAGGTCCGTGAGCTGCTGAAGCGTAAGCAGAGTGTGCTGGGTGCCGACAGACTGCACGATGAGATGGAGGAGGTGGCAGCCAGGTGGAAGGCGTTACATGACGCGTTTAAGGACAAGTCAGTATTCAAACTTATATTTATCACGTTCTATAGAGTAGAGTACGTAATACTTTTTCACCTTTACAAATGGGTAAGTGAAATGAACTGTTTTGAAAATAATGTAAATTTTTCTGTATTTCCGCTGAGCTACGACCCTGTTGTCTTTAAGAAGAGAGTTAATAGGCACCTTCTGGGTACGCTCGCTCCATCGTAGACCTCTTTCTTACCTGTGTAAGTTTCGAGGTCAAGAGCCAATCCATTAATCATAAAAAAAAATGTTTTAAATAGGTTTCTTGAGGTGGTCTCGAGGTGGATTCCTGAGTGGTTGATAATTTTTCCATTAAACTTCGTTAACTAACGAAATTGAAATACATTGTATCATATACACGTAACTTCATTTGTTTCCTTCTCCTTAAATACACGTTTCAAGAAAAAATGCGCATAAGATTCGTTTCGCAGTTCGTCCGTCAACCGATTTAGACGCTTTGCAAGCCTCGGCCAACTGCGTGCAAGTGAGACAAATGATAAGAACCGTCACAGGGGGGTTATTCGCGTTCGTTTTTTCGTTCGTTTGATGAATATTCGGATGCTTCTTACTATGAGCTACATTGTATTCGATAAGATCAACGTTAAAACACGGTCGTAACCTAGAACCAAATGTTTCTAACCGAAAAATTGGCCGTTGAAGTCAGAAATCATAGTAAGAAACATCCGAATATTCATCAAACGAATGAAAATAACGGGAATACGGCCCCAGGTATGCAAGCTAGAGAACAGGAGTTATTCAGCAGGGTTTGACAAACGTGTACTCGCTCCTTTACAAAGAGCGAATCGCCCAATTTGTTACAAATCCTTATTTCCCACAGGATCCGTCTAATGGAAGAGATGAAGGACTTCCAGGACACTCACGCCAACCTGTCCCAGTGGCTCGGCGCTAAGGAGCGCATGATGGCGGCTCTAGGACCCATCTCCACTGACTCTAGAATGGTCCAGACTCAGGTTCAACAGGTAAGTCTTTGTTTATTCGTGTCGGTGTCCACAGTAATTTTTAAAAACTAAGGCCTTCTAAACAGTCCTTGTCGAGAATCGTAGTGGAAATCTTTGGTTCTGCCTAGGTTTTAAAGAATCCTTCTCGTTTTCTCAAATCTAAGCCTGATATTAAGTACAGTAGAGGGGTCTTCAAATCAAGAGTAAATAGGTACCTTCTAGGAAAGCATGCTTTATCTTAGACCTCGCTATTGCTTAACATCAGGCAGAGTGAGGTCAAATACTGGGCCTATTGAATTAAAAATTTTGTCTCTCATGTATTTTCACTTCTATTAAATACTCTGTCTGAAAAAGTCTGAAAATCCACATCCATGTCTAAGTGCTTCACAAGTGAAATGGAGTGAAATACTCTGTTCCACCATAAAAATTTGGTAGTCAGTAAGCCTGCTGGAAACTAAAAAGCCCCTCGTCTGAAGATTTTTACTATTATCAATGCTCTGGAATCTAAAAAGTGCTTCGTCTCCCAGGTCCAGGTCTACGAGGGTTACGAATCGATTAGCCGTGATGGATATGTTGACTATAAAGTCTTATAATGCTTGATAGGCTTTTTGTATATCCTATCTTTGGATGCTTTAAACCCCCTCATCTCCAGGTCCAGGTCCTCCGCGAAGAGTTCCGCAGCCAGCAGCCTCAGCTGACCCACCTGCAGGAAGTGGGCAGTGCGGTGCTGGCGCGGCTACCTGGTGCTGATGCTGCCAGACTGAAGCAGAAGATGGATGAGCTCACGCAACGGTGGAATGATCTGCTTAGCAAGTAAGTGTGCTGATAAGAAATAAGACTTTTTTTTTTATCAAATTTTTTTGTGTTCTGACTGAGGTAAGACGGATATTTTACTGACATTGACTAAGGAGTTTTGTTGAACAGCTCCTGACTCTATCACCAGATCAGTTCACTGTCACCAAATTATTGCATTGACGCTGACGATTCATATCAAAAGTCAGTTCAATCAAATACCGGGAAGCGGGGCCTTATTGTGTAACTCAACTGGCAATCGACATCGTCTTCATTCTGACATTTCACCTAAAACCGTAATTGTAAACCTATGACATTTGAAACCTAGCCTGGATTTCAATTGTCATTTTTGTATTGTGTGATTAACTGTGATTGAGCTTTATTGGGATGACAACTGGTAAGGCTGCGGGTCAAACTCTGCTATTAAGATTTGACCGGAACAAACAAACATACAAATATAGCGACGTAATAAGCTGGTAAAACATTTTTAAATTTTCACTAGATTATTGAAACAGTATCAGGAGGCAACCTATGTATCTATCCCACGGATTTAAAGAAATGAGGGGATTGGCTATAGAGGCGTGGCCCCCGTGTCACAACATCAAGTTAATTCCAGCTGGTTCGGTCAGAATCGGGCACTAGTCGCGCTTCATGACTGGTCGCGTGTACATTTACCAATGTACTCAAAATTAAAAGTGATTCAATTCAATGTTCGACATATATTGCTGTGTTTATCTTGAGACCAGTCACAGTCCAAGCAACAACTGACGCAATGAAATGTAGAGTCAACAATGCTTGCGTGGTACGGCCGCTGGTGCGCTCCGCCGCGGGGAGAAGTTGTATGGTATTCCGTGGAAGCTAGATATCGATGCCTAAGTTTGTATAGTTATAATATGGTTCGCATTGATTGGGTAATTTGTTAGTATGAATCGGTCAAGTAGCCAGTAATAGCGTTACGTTCAGTGTGTGTGTTGCGCGAGTGGGGAAAATCTGGCGACATTGTGTTTTATATGATTATTATCAAATAGCCAGTCTTTATATGTCTGTGATCTATCCAATCTCAGTAATACAGTACTTGCCAAGGATATAAGCCCTTTCCTAAACAAGACACAATACTTGCCAAGCAAATGTAACCCCTATCCCCTGTACATACAGACTAGAACAGCGTGCGGACAGTCTCGGCGCAGCGGCTGACACATCTCGCGAGTTCGACGCCGGTCTGACACGCCTCCGCGACGCGTTGCAGACTATCAGCGATAAACTGGATGAGGTGGCGATGGAGAACGAGCCTGAAGATCAGCTGAGGAAGATTGAGGTGAGTTTTGAACTCTATTGTGAAGGGAATAAGATTTGTTGCTTGCAGCGTTTGAGGAAAATATTTGAGGGTAGATTTGAACTTTATTTAGTATCTACAAAATAAATAAAGGTGGAGTAAAGTTACGCCGGGTGTAACTTATGAGTATCCATACAATTTTCGGAAATAAAACCTGGCGTAACTTTACACCACGTTTATTAATATGAGCCTTGGATAGCATACAAGCAGTAAAACCTCAATTTACCAGTTAATTTTTTATTTGAAACCTTATTGAACATTCAAAAAAGTTATCGTCCCATTTTCAAATTACAACTGTCAAATGTTTCCACAGAACCTAGAACGTCAACTAGAAGGTCAACGCCCTCTATTGGCGGACTTAGAAGCGGCCGGCGCGGCGTTGTCTACCGTACTATCGGACCCTGCGTCTAGACAGGACATCCAGAGCAAACTGGCCGCCGTGGTCAGGCAGTACGACAACCTGCAGAGGAAACTCGACCATAGGAAGGCGGAAATAGAGGCTGCTTTGAAGTGAGTCATTAGAATAATTTGTCATTTGGCAAATATATATATCCCGCAGTAATAATTGAACTTGAAACTCTTGCGGTGTAGAGACAGTTCTAATTTGTTTTTTGCTACAATCTTACCATTTGATTTGGTCGGTTACTTTCTGAAAAGATGAAGATTAACTTGTTTTTTAGACAAATTTTCTGGGCTGATATTATTTAAAAAATTACATAGCAGAACAACCAGACCAGAGAAGATAGTTTCCTAAAAAACCATCTAACTATGAATGATTATAGCTGCCTTCGATGGGGTAAAATTTTGTGCGTGACCTTTGCACGATAAAGGCATTTTATTAAGCAAATAATTATCCATTCAGAGATGGTCGCAATCTGAAAAGCATCCGTTAGTCAAAGCAATTATTAAATACACCACCACAGTTGACCTTACTCATACGCAAATATGTCCAGGGACGGGCGCAATCTCGAAGAGAACGTGTCCCGCACGCTCGGCTGGCTGGCCTCGGAGCTCGGCGCGCTGCCGGCACGTCTGCAGGTGTCGGCGGACGCGACGCGACTGGCGGCGCAGCTGGCGAGACACGAGCCGCAGCATCGCGCGCTCACACAGAGGGAACATGAGCTTATCATGCTTATTGATAAAGGTGAGAGAGATAGATATAGGGGGTCCAGTTGGTGACCTCCGTCGTGCCAGCCGTCGACTATCTCGGACGACGACTGGATTCCTGATCACGTCGGGGTCACCAATTTAAGGGGTAGGTGGTATTTCCCCCAATTTATCCAAAGTGGTAGATCTCACCTCGCCATCTATCGGTGCAGCTCTGTAGTTGGTAGGTCGCTGTATAGTTTTTCCGATGGTTATTTTCTTTATTGGCAACTCTAGTAGAGGTCGCTACACAGAGGAAAGAAGACGGTAAATAGACAGTCGCAGCTTCGCGTGCTCACGCAAAGGGAACATAAGATTATCATGCTTATTGATAAAGGTGAGAGAGATAGATATAGGGAGACGTTTTAGAGGAAAAGAGACGGAAGATAGACAAAGGTAAGGCACAGATTATGCGACAAAATCAGGGTACATTATGCACAAACAATCTTTAGCTATCTGAAGTAGCTGCGTAGAACCCATTTTTGATGACGCCTAAAAGACGAAGCGTTGTATAGCTGCCTCGCTCACTCGCTTAGTTTCTTGCATCGTGCTATCTCGCCTACTCGCGAAAACATGCGCAATCGTTTAGTGCACCTAACATCAGACAGACAAAGATCGGTTGCGCGTATACCATTATGTAAAGTCGCCTGTTCTTCAGGGTTTTTTATGTTTCCGGGGAGGACGAAATCGAACTTCTTTACTATCAGTTGAAATACTTACATAAAAAAAAAACCGTGGCACTGAGAGTGCCGTAAGAAGTGAAAACTTTAACTTATGCATTTTTATTCACCCGTTAGTTATAAAATGAGCTTTTAGAAATGTAAAAATATTGCCGTTAGCAGTCACGTGACCCGCATGTGACGTTTTCGAGGCGATTACAAGAATTTATTCTCATCTCATCAAAAATGTCCAACGCGCCTAAAGAAGTTTTCACTTCAAAAAAACTCTCTTCAAATGTGACCAATCTAATGTTATTGTCCAGGTCGTGAGATGGAGAAGAAACCAGCGCACGCCAACCTTCGCAAAGACCTGGACAGGATGCAGGCGCAGTGGGACAAACTCAAGCGGGAGACTGTCGACCGATACAACAGATTGCAGACCGCTATGGTGAGTGCTCGCCTTAAATTGTATATTTTGATGAGACAGATGATTTTTGTCTCGATTTATTCAGTGTCAGGTAGTAATGAGAGCTCTTGTATATTTTGATGAGATATGTGAATGTTTTATAGATTTATTCAGTGTCAGGTAGTAATGAGAGCTCTCGTGGTCCGATAACAAGGTCGTGGCTTTGATTTCAGACGAGCACCAATGAGTTTTTCTGTTTAAAAAATCTGCACTATGTCAGTACTCCTTAAAGTAGTGAAGGAAAACATCACTATTGCTTAACATCAGGCAGAGTGACGTATTTCATTAAAAAAATCGTAAGGAATCATGTCATAGAACTTAAAAAGTACATTCCTAAACATTTTGAAATGTGTGTGTCAAGAGTAAGGAACCTTAAAGGTCTTGAAGCACACTTAACATCCTCTCACCACACTGGTTCCAAAGTGACAAGATAATAAAGATGATAAAGCCTTGACTAATGGCTTGTTTCTTCACGTTTCCCTAACCTGTATTGTGCAATTCAACTGGCAATGGATATGGGCTTCATTTTGACATTTGAAACCCATTCTGGACTGCAATTGTCATTTTTATATTATGTGATTCGTTGATCTTTAATTGGATGACAAATGGGAATGGGTTTCAAGGCAATAATGCTGCTGGTCCCGAAAACTTGGTGCTGGCTCAAAACCACCATCAAGTCTAAGTAGATCCCACTATGCTAACACAGCTCTGATAAGATAACGCATCTTATTAAGATAGTCAACCTACTTTTTATCTCGTAGTTCAAGTGTGCTAAGAATCTTAGTTTATCTACAATACGCGAGTGTTGTGTTTCATAAGATTGAACTGAGATATGGGCTTATTGAATATTTATTTCAATTTGATCTTAATATGACATAAAAATTTAATGTATGGGATAAGAGCATAATGACGAATATTAGTTTAATTGTGTGGAAAGTGTCACAAAGTACAAGCAATGTTTTGTTTGTGTCGCTCTAAGCGATTAAAGGTAAATTAAAATGTGAAGAAAGTGCAACAAACTCAATACGTAATACTGATTTAAATGTGTTAAGTGTAATTCAAATTCCAGTGTAGCTAGTTTTCGAATTTAATCGTGCACCAATGAGTTTTTTTTTTTCAAAAAATTGCATTATGTCGCGTCGTGACATCGTGAGGAAACCGGCATGTCAAAAAGTTCGAAAACATGTGTCACGTGCAAAAACAAGAGCCTCTTTGAGGCGCACTTAAGATACTTTCACCACACTGGTTCAAAAGAACGATAAGACGATGATAGGATCTGGAATACATAAATCATCTGTGATAATGTCTATAGCGCCTTTTATACAATCGTGATCCTTTTATTTATTTATTGTTAATATAAAATAAATAAATGGTAATTTTATTATTATTATTATATTAGCCCTCAATGTCCCACTGCTGGGCAAAGGCCTCCCCCCACTCCCTCCATTCATCACCTTAAATAAATAATAAACTATATATAAAAATGAATCCCCATATCCCTTGGTCACGGCATCACGCGTAAACGGCTGGACTGATTTCACTAATTTTTTTTGTTGTGTTTGTTATTGTCAGGAGAAGGTTCCTATGACAGAAAAAATCTATATATTAATCATGGAGGGCGTGAAATAAGGGTTGAAAGTTTGTATGGGGAGTTGGTAATTCCAGTTAAATGCAATAGTTGCTAATAAGTATTTTATTTCGCTGACGAAGTCGCGGGTACCAGCTAGTATATATATATAAATGGTTGTTCATTTATAAACAGGAGCACTGCCGCAAATTCCATAAGGCACAAGAATCGTTCGTCCCGTGGCTCGGCGACGCAGAAACTCGCCTGGCCCAGCTTCCCGACACCGTGTTCACTAAGAAGGAGGTTGAGAAGCAGCTGAGGCAGCTGCAGCTGATCAGGAATGATATCTGGAAGAGGTGGGTTTTATTATAATACTGATTATTTAGTATTTTACATATAACTAGCTGACCCGCGGCAAACGTTGTTTTTCCATTATATCGCTATTAAAAAATAAGGGTGAAAATTGAGGATTGTATGTATTTTTGTATGTTGTATCATAAAAAAAAAATTAAAAATTTTGTCTAAAAAATAAAATAAAATATTTAGGGGTGCACTACCCCTAACATTTAGGGGGATAGATGTTGGCCGATTCTCATAGATACCGGATAAGCACAAAAAATTTCATCAAAATCGGTCAAGCCGTTTCGGAGGAGTATGGCAACGAAAACTATGACACGAGAATTTTATATAGTAGATAATTTAAAGACGGTTACAGCAGATGCAGAAAATGATAATGGCATGGTCAGATTTTTATAAAATCTAACTATCACCAAGTTATCGAGGATTGTAGTCAACCAAGACCGAACAACATTTTATGAAAACTGTACAAATAAGTACTACAGACAACAATCGCGTACCTGCTCTTATTTTAACATTAACTTGACATTTTCTGGATCTGAAGTGACCGATCTAAGTTTTTCTATAGTATTTTGGACACAGTCGTAATTCTCGGCATTTAATTAGATTTGTTGTTTATTGATAGTACAGTTTCGGTTTTTAACTGTTAATGTTCTAAAAAAGCCGCCCAGCTCAAGTGGGATTGGACCGGCCATGTGTCGCATGTCGGATGACTTGTGGGCAAAGACAATTTTTTTTCTAGCCCCATCCTCGATACCGTCCGAAAAGGAACTTCGTTCCAAAAAAATAAATAAAAAATGTTCTTTTTAGATCTGGTGAATACGAGAACATAAAGACCTTGGGAGAGACCTTCATCTCGGCGTGTGACGTGGACCAGGAGGTGGTCAGGAGTCAGCTGGACAGCATGAAGGAGAGATGGGATAGACTTAACAACGGTACGGAATCTAACTCTAGAAAAATGTATTATACAGAGTGTAAAAAGACGTCTACCGAAGCCGAAAGGGGTAGGTACAGCATCCCAACACACAACCAAATCCAAAAGGATCTTCCGATAAAATAATTATATCCGGAGAAAACAGCATTTGAAGATGACTGTTTGCGTATGTACTGGACTCGTGGTTTTACGTAGATTGATAGATGCTGGATTTTGTGTTTTAATAGTTTTTTTCTTTTATATCAGGTAGGTTAGGTCTTATTATGTTGCCCTAGTAGTAAATAACCGAAAATAACATAAAATGACGTAGAGTCAAATTTTTTTTTTGCGTTTTGTTTTTCGCTAAATATGTGTAGAATCGTCTGATTGCAACCCTTCAGTTTTCGGTAGTAGTCTTATTACACCCTGTATATTAGTGTTTCTACAATTGAAGATTAATTCAATAAAAATAAAATTTATTTACAGAAACTAAGCTACTACATATTTACATATATTTACAAAATACAACAGGATTAGTCAAGCTATCTAAGGATCGTTAGAAACTATCTATAGATAGCTCAACTGATCCAGGTCACTGTAAGTCGGAAGCGTGCCCAAAACAATTTGTATTAATACAGAAGTGTTGGCCAAGTGGCTTACTTTACTTTATTGGCCAAGTGGTCTGGCGGCTCAACAAATCCGACAATGCGAGTCTCCCTACAGTTTCTTCTTTTCTTAGCTTATTTTAACATGAGCTCTAAAGTGCCAGAACACATCGTGAGAAAACCGGCAAGTCGAATATATGTCTTGTGTCAAGTGTCAATAAATTCACAATTCACACAAACTTTCACCACACTAGCTCGAAATAACGACTGACAAGAAGAAAAAAAGTACGTGAGTGTCGTGGAACCTCAGTGGAAAGTGTTCCTCGGTTGGAACGAAGTTTCAACTTTGAAATTTGGCAATTGTCAAATATTAAAATCCTAGTACTAACAGTGTAACAATCTATGGACTGTTTCGCGTCTGCGCACTTCGCATGTATGTGTCGTGACGGTAAAATGACCGCTTTTTTTTCTAAACCCCATCCTTTCCCCATCGAACGAAGTTCCTTTTCGGACGGTCAGCGAGCTCAGCTGAGATGCCAGAGGTGCGAGTTCGAGTCTCGCGAGGAGACACATATTTGCAATTTTGCACGATGTGCAGGTACCACTTCGTTCCACTAATCCATGACGGCCTTTAAAAATTCATCACCAAAGTTGGCCAACGCCGTTAGTACACCGACGGATTCGCATGCGAATGCGAAGCGATGCGAACCCACGTCTCACTCTAGCACATAGCTAATGACATAGGTGCGTCCTTGTCGGATGCGAATGCGTCTACCAGGGTAACTCATACGAACTTACTTTTTCCCCACAGAGGTCCTCCAACAAGTGGAGTTCTTGGAAAGCACAGCGCGCAAGCTCGGCGAGTTCTCTGAGCGCGTGCGCGGGGTAGAAAATCCGCTGCAGCGCTGCGAGGAGCGGCTGCTTGAAGCGCTTGCAGCGCCGCCGGCGCGCGCGGCCGAGGCTGTAGCTAGGCTTACCGACCAGATACACGCCTTGAGAGCGCCTTTACAGGTTAATAAATATATAATAATAAATAATGCTGGACTTTTCACTCAGCATCATCTAGCCCCAAAGTAAGCAAAGCTTGTGTTATGGGTACTAGAATGACTGATAAACTACTTATATAATTTTTGTTTGTAAATACATACATATTATACATAGAAACACAGAGTGAGCGAGGCAGCTATACAACGCTGTCTTCGTCTTTTAGGTGTAATCGAAAATGGGTTCTGCGCAGCTACTTCAGAGAGCTAAAGATCGGCTGTGCGTACTATGCACGGTTTGCGGCCAATTTTTTTAGGTGATCCATCTTAAAACGAAATAGTCAAGCTACATAGGGGATATGAGCAAATACAATGAAACCAATCAAAATGACCAGCATCAATGTGCGAGTACTGGCATAGTGCACGTAAATTTTTCGGCAGAAAAACTCATTGATCCACGACCGGGATTGAACCCACGACCTTACGACTACCACTAGACCACCAGTAATCTCAACATTGATGATTGAACGTTGACCCTTAATAGTTCCACAAAAAGATACCACCAACTACCACTTGACTCTAAAGCTTATTCTATTCCCACAGAACCTAAACACAGCAGCCGATGACATCGTGACCCTGGCATTAGAATGCAGTGGTCCAGAAACAGCTGGAAGAGCCCGCCAGGTCCTGGAGGAGCAGGCACAGGCCCTGGGAGACAGGCTGGATGCGTTGGAAGCCAGGGCTGGAGACGCCAAGGGCAGATTGGCCGGTGCTAATGCTGCGCTTACGCAGTTCCAGGTACTATAACCTTGACCTTGACCTTTGATAGTGACATAACCTCATGAATTTGATGACCTTTACCGTCCTTATCTAAATGTCTCATCTTCTTAAACACATTCATTTATTTATGCCAACAGGAGAAAGTCAAAAGCCTATCCCACGACCTCTCGGACCTGGAGAAGGAATTAGACAGCATGAAACACCCAGGTCGTGACATCAAGACCGTGAAACAGCAGCTGGATGACATAGGTCGTTATTACAAACGATTGGAGAAGGCAGATGATTTGGTCGGAGATACTGAGAGGGCGGCTGAGGTTCTGGTGGACAGTGGGTATACAGATACTTCTAATACGAGAGATCAGGTAATTTTTACGTTTTTGAAAATCAATTTTTTTCAATAGCATTTCAGGCCAAAACCGACAAAGAGACAAATATCTGTAGGTCATACAAACATTTGTCCCGCGGCGGGGATCGAACCCGCAACCTTCTGCGTCGCAGGCGGACCTTCGCCCTCTGCGCCACAGAGGTCGTCAGGAAGAAGAAGAAGTTCCAAAAAATCTTTAAATAGATCGCTACAAATCTAATATTGTGAAGCCAAATTCGAACGAAGCCGTGTTGGCCGAATGGGGTTGTACCTCAACTTTCTATCCGAAGGTTGTGGCTTCGAATCCCGGCCGTGCATCAATGGATTTTGCGTTTCGTAAAATTTATATGCGCTTTAACACGTGCTCTAAACGGTGAAGGAAAACATCGTGAGGAAACCAGTTAGTGTCTTATAGGCGGCGATGGGCTTGCAACCTGTCACGTATGGAATATTAACTTCTGCAAGATGTGGGCATGTATCAAATATGTGTTTGGACATGCCTCTGACTACCCTCCTACACATCTTCAAAGGATCTGGAATAAGTAACATAAAATGATCTGAGAGAATGTCTGCCGCACCTTGGGGATACAGTCGTGAACCTGTTTTTTAATATTGTTACAGCTGGAAGGTCTACGTAAACAACTAGGCAAGTTAGACGAGAGAGCGCGCGCCAAGGAACAGGACTTAGACGATACGTTGAGCAAACTGGAGGCGTTCTACAAAGCTTACGATTCTGTCATGGATGATGTGCAAGAGGTGAGTTAAAAATATTGCCAAAGTCGTGGATTCAAATCCCATTAGGAGTATTTTTTACGATGCATTTGAAGAATCTGTAGCGACTTCTATCTACCATCGCCTGAACTACAAGCTGAACTTCAAGAGATGTCAATTACAGCGACGTACTTCGGAGCTGTACCACTAGATGGCGCTGGAAACATGCAAAAAGTATAGAAAGTCTGAATCGCGCATGCAAAGTTTCTGGCCACATAGCCTATATAGAACTATCCGACTATAACTGTCGGCCGAAAGGCCCTAAGGTAAGTGTGCCAGTTGGGCAAACCTTAGCGAGGCGGGTACTCCCTCTTTGCCATAGATTGGCGGAATACAATCTTTAAAAAATAAGGCCGAAAAAAATGTGACATCTCTTGTCTATTATCCCCCGGTTTCTATGTACACTTCATACAAAAGTTTGACAGCTAACTGTCAAACTTTTGTATGTGGAAACGAGTCGTAGCTCTTACCTACGAATGTCCGTTGTTAATAGAAACCGGGTTGCTTAGTCGTTCTTGATAGATCGTCGAAGTTAAGCAACGTTCGAACTGGTCTGTAAGTGGATGGGTGACCGCCAGTGACATTTAGTCAAAGTTAGTCTTTTACATGCTAATTGTAATTTATACTTTCCATCGTCAGGCCGGAGACCAGGTCAGAAACCTGAAGCCAGTCTCCTCAGAAGTGGAACAGATCAGGGCTCAGCAGAAAGACTTCGCCGAGCTGAAGAGGCGTACCCTGGAGCCGTTGGGACAGAATGTGGCTCATTGTAACAAGATTGGCCAGGGTCTGGTCAGATCTGCCCTCCAGGGGGTCAACACACAGTTGTTGGAGAAAGACTTGGAGAAGATGAATGATAAATGGAACGCGTTGAAGGAGAAGGTAAGAAAATATGGTTAGAAATTGGTTTGTTTGAGATAGAATGCTGCATTTTCAGGAAAAAAATGCTTAAAAATTTAACACTGTGATCTTTACTAGATGACTTATACAGCGTCAGGTAACCTATTCCTACACTTACGGGACGCTGCAGTGCCTGGGACATTGTTTGAGATGAAATAGGCCCAGCACCTATTCACACAGCATCATCTAGCCCCAAACTAAGCAAAGCTTGTACTCAGAACCAGATAACTGATATTACTACTTATATACTTTTTGTTTATAAATACATACATATTATACAACACCCAGACCCGAGATATATATTTGACCATACAAACATTTATTCCGCGGCGGGGATCGAACCAGCAACCTTCTGCGTGCCAAGCGGGCTTTCACCCACTGCGCCAGAGGTCGTCAAATGAATGAACATATTTTTTTTGACAGATGAACGAACGTGAACGACGTCTCGATGTGGGTTTGCTTCAATCGGGCAAGTTTGCTGAGGCTTTAGCTGGCCTGGAGAAGTGGTTGGCTGATACAGAAGATATGGTACATAACCAGAAACCGCCTTCCGCTGACTACAAGGTCGTGAAAGCGCAATTACAAGAACAGAAGGTAACTAAATGGATGAGTGAATGAATGAGTGTTCGAATGTAATTATGATAATTTATGAATGAACAACCCTTTAATGTATTGTGTGTACAATGTCAAAAATGTTGTTTACTCTGTATACTATTAAAACTAAATCTAAATCATTGTTTTAGGAATGACTTTTTTTTTACATTCGTTCAAAAACATGAAAAGTTCCATTCTAAGTCTTCGTAAAATCGTACTTAAACATTTTCTTTCTTCCGCCAGCAATCAGCTGGCGGGTTTTAAGATGGCAAGTTTCTAAAATAGATTCTTAACGAGTGCGAGCTAGACAGATTTTGTGTAATTTTTATTTTTTTAATAATAATGCTGGACTGGACTTTTTCACCCCAAACTAAGCAAAGCTTGTTCTATGGGAATAACTGATATACTACTTATATTTTTGTTCGTATATACATACATATTATACATAGAAACACCCAGACCCGAGATAAATATTAGCACATCATACAAACATTTATCCCGCGCGGGGATCGAACCCGCAACCTTCTGCGTCCCAAGCGGGCTTTCACCCACTGCGCCACAGAGGTCGTCCACAATTGTATTAAGAAACAACACAAATCAAACGAAGGGATTGATTCTGTTCTGGAAAAACAAGAATCGGTATCTTGTTTGACTTTGTTGAGGAGTGTTGCTATGCATTACAATATTTTTATATTTTTGAATTGATTTTCAACCGACTTCAAAAAAGGAGGAGGTTCTCAAGTCGTCTGTATGTTTTTTTTTTTTTTTTTGTATCTAGTTACGCGATTGTTCCGCCATTTGTTGACCGATTTGCAAAATTATTTTTATGTTTGAAAGGACTCCAGATGTGGTCCCATATAAATTTTATTCCTGAGGGATTGATAGTTTATTATATATATTTCACAAATAGAAATCGAATCGACAGCTTGACGCCCTGAGTCACACCGCGTTTCGAGTCCAACATTGAAGTCGGTTTTCTTTTTAGTATTAAAACGTAATTATTGACTAGCAACTTAGTTGATCACAGCCAAGCCATTGATCGATTTGTTTCAAATTCTACATCGGTGCAATTTTTTAGATCAATTTTCAAAATCATTTCGTCTATGTACATCGTATAAGACTGCTAGAGCACAATATAAAATAACTTTTAGTATCTACAGTATTTTAACTGTCAAATTCCATGTAGTTCCTGAAGAAAATGCTAATGGACCGTCAGAACTCCATGTCATCTCTATTCGCGATGGGTAACGAAGTCGCCGCGGGCTGCGAGCCAGCTGAGAGGAAAGGCATTGAGAAACAACTCAAGGGATTAATGCAAAGATTCGATGCTCTCACGACTGGTGCCCAGCAACGAATGCTGGACCTCGAACAGGCTATGAAGGTATTTTTTGTCTTATTTTTGTATGAAGGAAGAGGGAGATAGCTAAAGATTTGTTGAATCAACTTGATCAAAGAATAGAGGAAAGGTATTGAGAAACAACTCAAGCGTCTCATGCAAAGATTCGATGCCCTAACAACTGGTGCCCAGCAACGAATAAAGGTTTGTTTTGTCTCACTTTTTGATGGAAGAAAGAGGGAGATAGCTAAAAGTTTTAACAACTGAGATTGATTCAGATATTCGAAGATTTGACTACCAATGAATGTTGGACCAAACAGGCTATGAAGATAAGTGTTCTGTCTCATTTTTCGGCAAAAGAACGAGAGAGATAGCTAGAGATTCGAAGGTAGTAGAAGAATTAACTTGCGAAGAAGTTAAAGGAATCATTGATAAACGATTGATGCAGGGATTCTTAATAGTAGCAATGCTTTCTATAACCTATATGACATACTCAACTCACACTAACACGCATACATACACAAACATACAGATGCACACACAAACACACATTTTTTATGACTGTCTCATCATTGATTGTAACCAAGCATATTGTAAGCATTTTTATCTTTACATACAACATCTTTCCACCAGGTGGCCAAGCAGTTCCAAGAAGAGTTACAGCCACTGATAGAGTGGCTTGGAGCTTCGGAACGGAAGGTCAAGTCGCTCCAGCTGGTGCCCACTGATGAGGAGAAGATCCAGCAGAAGATAAGAGAACATAAGATACTGCATGATGATATCATTTCTAAGCAGGTGAGAGATCAGTTTGAGATGGCAACAAGCTAGGAACACAAAGCTTTTCATAAACTGATAAAATGAGCCCGGACACGGTTATTTTATTTTACATATATGATTTGTGATTTTACTAATATTATTATAACTAACAGCTAGGTATAAACAATTTAGAGTATCCATACTAATATTATAAAGCTGAAAATTAGTGGATTAGCGAGTTTATAATATGTTACGTTGCCCAAAACGCAACGATAGCGCGATCTAATTTTTCCTGTGGCGCCATCTATTATGTAGAAAAATGTCTCTGTCTGTCTGTTTGTTACCTTTTCACGCCTAAATCACTGAACAGATTATGCTGAAATATGACTTGGATAAAGACTTGCGAGGGTTTCACACACAAGTATGTGACAAATATGGAGCAAGTAATCACCCTTGGTGTCGTGGTTTTAAGCTGCCTGACGGCCTTTTTCATGGCTTGACAACATTATGAATGTCCATAGCCGACTCTGGCGTATTGAATGAATGAATGAACGAATGAACGAATGAATGAACACTTTATTGTACACCAATTAATAAAAAAACAACAAATAAAAATAAAAGAAGTTCAAAATTAGTACAATGGGCGGCCTTATCTCTAAAAGCGATTTCTTCCAGGCAACCTTTAACTTTTTTTTTTTTTACCTTTTTTAGGCGTATTTTACGCCTGAGTCCTTCATCATGGCTGGCCATTGCCAGAATCAAACAAAATTTGATACCAAACCTGTGTTTTTGGTGATAAATACTTATATTTGTATATTTGTAGGTAAGAGCCGTGTTGGCCGAATGGGGTTGTACCTCGACTTTCAATCCGAAGGTTGTGGGTTTGAATCCCGGCCGTGCATCAATGGATTTTGCGTTTCGTAAAATTTATATGTGCTTTAACACGTGCTATAAACGGTGAAGGAAAACATCGTGAGGAAACCAGTTAGTGTTCTTATAGGCGGCGATGGGCTTGCAACCTGTCACGTATGGAATACTAACTTCTGCAAGATGTGGGCATGTATCAAATATGTGTTTAGACATGCCTCCGACTACCCCCCTTAGACATCTTCAAAGGATCTGGAATAAGTAAGATCTGAGAGAAGGTCTACCGCACCTTGGGGATACAGTCGTGAACCTGTTTACGTTTTTATTTGCAAAATTTGAAATTAACCATGTTATTACTTGTATTGCAGCCTCCATTCAAACAGCTGACTGAGACCGCCTCCACTCTGATGAGCTTAGTGGGCGATGACGAAGCTACTACGCTCGCAGACAAACTGCAAGCCGCTACAGACAGGTATACATTAAAATATACTCGTATTACCTAATTCAGGTACTCTCTGGTAATTTAATACCAGGTAATCTAGGCAGAAGTTGTTGGTTGAAGTTGAAACGTATGGAATGCTAAATTTAGCAATTTGTGAGCGCATGTGTTAAATATTTAGACGTATCTAATCTACTTAGATATCTCCAAAATATATTTAATTCCTCAAAGAGATCTAAATGAACGTATAAAACAAATTTTTTACTCGAACCTTCTTCACAGATTGATTTGATTAGAAACACTCGTGATGTACAGTACGCACACCCAATCTTTAGCTCTCTGAAGTAGCTTCGCAGAACCCAGTTTTGATGACTTGTATAGCTGCCTCGCTCACTCGCTTAGTTTGTTGCATCGCGCTATCTCGTTTACTCTACTAAACCTGCGCAATCGTAGTGCACCTAACTTCGGAGAGCTAAAGATCGGTTGTGCGTACTGTATCTTGCTTAGTCGCCTTTGATAGATTATCGATATAAATCGACCTTCTGTGCGGTCGTTAAATTCTTAGGAAATTCTAGAGCGCTTCAGAGTGCATTTTCAATGTCGTTCCTGGCTTAAAGTCGTTAAGCCATAACGCTTTCGTCATGGCTTAACCTAAAAACTCCGTCACTAGGTCTCTAATTCATCCACTCTCTTCACAGATACCAAGCCCTAGTGGAACACAGTCTGAACATCGGCGAACTTCTGGACAACTCCCGTAAGGGTCTTCGTCACCTGGTACTAACATACCAGGACCTGTCCAGCTGGATGGATGGCATGGAACAGTATCTAGCTAGGAGGAAGATACTGCCCGTGCATATGGAGAAACTGCTGAGGCAGATGGATGAACTGGCTGTGAGTATATCCTGCTTTTCAATTAATTTTAATTAAAATTTAAAAATTCAATTGAATTCTTTCAATAATAGACTCTTTCAATCAGAATTTGCCATGCCATACAAGGCAATGCTTGATTTCATTATTATTTTTTCCAAATCCAATCTCACAGGAGAAAACAGAAGAGATAGCCGCGAAGCAAGAAGCAGTGGACAGCACCGTGGAGTCAGGACTTGAGCTGATGAAGCACATCTCAGGAGACGAAGCACTTCAGCTCAAAGACAAGCTGGACGTTCTCCAGCGAAGATACAATGAGCTGACGTCACGAGGAGCTGAGCTTTTGAAGACTGCTTCGGAAACCCTGCCTCTGTTACAGCACTTCTACAACAGCCATACAAAGTAAGTGCCGTCATGGCTTAACGTCTATTAGGGTTGGTTCCAGCTGATTTGATAGATTAAAGTGTGTAAGGTGTTGGAAGTGATTGTTTGGTTGGATGTTTAAAGATTGTCGTCATGGCTTAGTGTCTGTTTAAGTTTAAACTAACTGCTTCTGTGGCTTAAGTATAGAGAACATCGGAAATGATTGATTAAAGAGAGCTCTGTAAATATTTTAGTCATAGCTTAAATTCTGTTTTAGAAACGATCACCGGCTTCGATAGTTCTTCGTGTAAAACTCGGGTTTAATAGCTTATTGTATGTTTCAAATGCATTCGATGTCTCTAAATGAGTTGATTCTAATAAATCTCAAGTCCTGGCTTAGTATCGATAGTCTCCGAAAATTTTATGGCGTAACAAAGTCTCCGTCATGGCTAAACATCATCTTACTTCCAGGCTTACAGACTGGATGTCAGGCGCTGAGACCTGCCTACAATCAGTGGAACCAAGAGAGGAAGATATCCTCAGATTGGAAGCTGAGATCCAAGAGTTCAGACCTGTTCTTGACTCCATCAACCTGATTGGACCTCAGCTTTGTCAGGTAAGCTTTTGAAATACAATGGTTGGCAGTACATACATACATACATACATAAAATAACGCCTCTTTCCCTATTGGGTAGGTAGAGACCACGGATCTCCACTTGCTACGTGCCTGAGACACAACTTTTGCCTCATTTACTCTCATTACATTCTTCATACATGCTGGCCGGTTTAGGGTACTTGGTTGGCAAACACATTAAAAAGTTCGTATGAGTCAGTGGCCAACTCTGGTGACGGAGTCTTTAGGCCGCCTTAAGGCTGCTTATTACATAAACGTTAAACCTTAGTTGAACCCCATGTTGACACATGTCAAAACAAAACTGTTACCACAAAAAAGCGAGTATGTGCGAGTATTGAAAGATCGTTTTTCTAGGGACAGTTTTTTAGTTAGTCTTAGTCTAAGCTCGGTTCTTTTTCTTGTAATAAGACTTCACCGTCACCGTCATAGCTTAACGACTTAATAGCCGGAACCGTCAATACACAGCTTCACCAACAAAAAAGTAGCAGATGCTGCATCATTTATAAATCATGATGTAATGGCCTAAGTTTTTATCATAACTGATATACTTCTAGATATCTCCTGGAGATGGCGCCACTCACATCGAGGGTATAGTGACGCGCGACAATCGTCGCTTCGACACAATTGCAGAACAAGTGCAGAGGAAGGCAGAACGAGTTCTGCTCAGCAAGAAGGTAAGTTTACTAGTTTAACCTATTTTATTTTTAATGTTATATATTGTATTTTAAAGGCAAAAATAAAACTATTTATTCTGTTCTAAATTGGCGCAGCCGGCGGGATAATAATATAAAGGCGGGTGATTTTGTTATGGAACCTCCATAACAAAATCATCCGTCTTAGCTAAGCTTATCCCCGTATTAATACATTCGGTTTTACTTCTACGAGTATATTGCATAGGGAATCTAAGCTATAAAGAAAAAAGATGTTTAGTTTTTCATGTAAGTGGTTTTTTTGTTTCCTCAAAATTTATTTCATTGTTTAGGTTAATTAAAACATATATCAAAACATTTTATATATAAGTAGGCAATTATATTTGTCATTAATACTCCTCTTTCCTACCTACAGCGTTCCCTAGAAGTAGTAGGAGACATGGAGGAACTGCTAGAATGGCTCCGATCCATAGACAACCAGCTCCGCTCAGCTGAGCCGCCGTCGTGTGAAGCAGCCGAGGTGCGGCTGCAGCTGAAGGAGCAGCGGCCGCTCAACGACGAGGTGGCAGCGCAGAGGGTCAGGGTCAGGGATCTGCTCAGTCAGGCTAAGAAGGTAAGAATACCATGCTCTCTCCATCTCTCCAATGGAAAATATGCTTTTCAGACCAAGAGAAATATGTTTCTCCGTAGGCATGAGCTCATCCAGGTCAAGGAGAGAAGATCGATATAACTTAAAAATGTATAATTTATTGATTTTTTAGAAATGTTGCATAATGATTTTCAAGGAGAACAGACGTCCCACCAATCGCAGCGCAGCTACATCACGAATGGACTAAGTTATACAAGAAGCAACAATCAATTGAAAGGATAGTCTTTATCGATTTTCTCAGGATTTTCATTACAAAACAAAAAAAAAACTTTACATAAATATTTTTTAATTTATTTGTTGAACCCAATTCCTAAATTAAGTTAGTTTAAAATGAAAGACCCTATATAATCAAAAGAGACAAAGCTTTTATCAATTTTGTTTCATTTTCTAATTCCACCACCAGGTGCTCCGGGAATGCCAGTCTTCAGAAGAGACCGCCGTGATCCGTGACCGCAGCTCCGAGCTCCGGGAGATGATGGAAGAAGTTGGTCACCTCAGTGCGGAGAGGCTGGCGGCTTTAGAGCAAGCGTTACCGTTGGCTGAGCACTTCGCTGATACACATCATGGGTAAGTCTTGTTATTGTATTGTATTGTATTGTATTGTATTGTATTGTATTGTATTGTATTGTATTGTATTGTATTGTATTGTATTGTATTGTATTGTATTGTATTGTATTGTATTGTATTGTATTTTATTGTATTTTATTGTAATGTCTTTCTATGTGCCTGGGTAAGTCTTCTTCTTATTGTGTCACCATTTCGTTCGAACCAGTGTGGTGAAAGGATTTTAAGTGCGCCTCAAAGAGGCTCCTTTTATGTACTTGACACATGTTTTCTTAAGAGAAACAAGGTTCCCCCCAGCTGCTTCCAATTTTTTTATGGTGAATGGATTCCGGTTTATTTTTACAAATGTTTTAATTTTAGCTTGTCATCGTGGCTTGACGACATGGAGAAGCAAATCCAGATGCTGGCGATGCCGGCGCTTCGCCCCGAGCAGATTGTCCAGCAGCAAGACAAAAACGAGGTCAGTACCTCTTCATCATCCACAGCTCGATTTAGCCCACTGCTGGGCATGGCTATACTATGTGTAAAAAGACTGCTACCGAAAACTGAGGGGTTGCAATCAGACCATGATTCTAACTCATTTAGCGAAAAAATTATGCAAAAAATTTTTTGACTTAGCTGTTATTTTCAGTTATTGACTATTAGTATAACATAATAAGACCATACCTACATAATTATTTAATTTTTCAAAGAAATAAACAATTTAAACTCAAAATCCAATCTACGTATAAAAACGTGCCCAGTACATACGCAAACAGTAATCTTCAAACGCTGTTTTCTCCGGATATAATGATTTTTAAGGAAAATCCTTTTGGATTTGGTTGTGTCTTGGGATGCTGTACCTACCCCTTTCGGCTTCGGTAGACGTCTTTTTACACCCTGTATAAATGTGAAAGTAACTCTGTCTATCTGTTTGTTACCTTTTCACGCCCAAACCACTGAACAGATAAGGCTGAAAATTGGCATGGATAAAGGTTGTTTCCTAGGGAAGGACATAGGCTACTTTTATCCCGAAAAAATGAAGCAAAAAAACATGTTTTCGTTGATAACTTCGAAAATTTTGCAAATTGGTACGCATAGTAGTGCGCACAAAAACGATGCGCAGAGTGCGAAAAGTGGTGCAAGAGTTGCGCAAAATGTCAAATGTACAAACGTTCCAACCGAGTGTTCCACGACACTCACGTACATTTTTTTAAATGTTTTAATCTCCAACCGATTTAGACAGATGTTATACAGATGTTTTATTTATGCGGTGTTTTTTTATTAATTGGTGTACAATAAAGTGTTCATTCATTCATTCATTCATTCATTCAGATGCTGCAACAATCTATCTCCGGGCACAAGCCTCTAGTAGACAAGTTGATGAAGACAGGCGAAGCTCTCTGCCAACTGGTCGGACCGGACGACGCGGCAAGGGTACAGGACACGGTCTACACTGACTGTGAACGATACGCCGCGCTTAAAGCCGAGCTTAGAGCGAGACAACAACATTTAGAGCAGGTTAGTTGTACTGTTGTAGGGACAAGACACAAGGGTAGAGACTGCCGACTGATAGACTTGTCCCTACAAGACGTAAGTGTAGAGCGAGACAGCAACATTTAGAGCAGGTTAGTTGTACTGCCGACTGATAGGGACAAGACGTAAGCGTAGAGCGAGACAGCAATATTTAGAGCAGGTTGGTTTATAAATAAAGTTGTTTATGATGAAGTATAAAGTTGTTTGCCCTAGACGATCAATGATATTGCGCAATTTAGCGATTGGTGCAATATTATTGACCGTTTACGGTTAATATTGAAGATTGCGCAATGATTGAACGATAGTTTTTTATTGCCTTGTACGAGCAAGTCTCCATCTCAAACAATGTCCCAGGCACTACAGCGTCCCGTTAAGTGTAGGCATGGATTGCCTCCTGACGCTGTATGAATCATCTAATATAGATGTAAAGGTCTAAGTTTATAGGGCCAGTATTGCGCAATATATTTCAGTTTTTATATGAACGACTGAACTAGGAAACATTGGGTAGTGCGTATTATTGTGCAATACAATTGATCGTTTGGATTCAAAGTGCCATTCAAACTTATTGTACAATAAAATGTATTGTACAATTTTATTTGCCCTCCTTAGACGTCTTCTTCTTCTTCTTAGTCGTTATCTTCATTGCTGAAGGTCGTGTCTAGTCTGGACTGGTTGATCTCAAGAGAGATCTCATGCCTTTCCATTTCTCCCTGTCTTCGGCAGCCTTTAGAGCTTTAGGTATTGGTAGGCCAGTGAGTTTCTTGACTGTGTCTGTCCAACGGGTAGGTGAGCGACTGCGGGTTTTTTTACCTTAGACTGAAATAAAATGTAATTTATTGTAAAAACATACGTAAAATATAAGATGAAAAGTATGTTTACAAGCGTACCACTAAGTCACCGATTAGTATCGGTATACAATAATAATAATTATTAAATTAGGATGATTCACCATTTTATATGTTGACGACCTCTGTGGCGCAGTAGGCGAAGGTCTGCCTGCGACACAGAAGGTTGCGGGTTCGATCCCCGCCACGGGACAAATGTTTGTATGACCTACAGATATTTGGCTCGGGTCTGGGTGTTTCTATATAATATGTATGTATTTACAAACAAATAGTATATATCGAAAAATGTCAGAGACCTAGGCTTTTTAAAAATAAAAGAGGCAGAAACGTTGACCTCGTTTCTGTATTTAAACATTACTCTTAACTATTCTCCTTATTTAAAGCTTTTAAGCAACAAACTACTTAACGAATTATTCATGCTAATTTTATTCTAAAATCACAAAGTAGTTTTAAAGAAAGTTCAAACAACAAACTCAACAAAACTCAAATTACTTTATTAAAGTTTTCACTCACATGTTAACAGTTTTACCGCTCAATCAAAAGTGTTCATATTTTTCATTTCATTTCATTGCAAATGGACGCCATCTTCCCCACCTACCAAGCTTCCGCTTGATACTTTTAAAGATGGCGTCATAAAATTAAAACATTATGAAAACATAGAAAAATCTAAACCTTGTTAAATTAATTATTCATGAATTTTAAGAATGATAAAAACCTTAAATTAATTTATTTGTCAAAGGAAGTTATTCACATTTATTGCAAATGGACGCCATCTTCCTATAATTTAAAGATGGCGTCAGAAAATTTAAACATTAAGAAAACTTGCATAGAAAAATCTAAACCTACTTTCAAAAATCCAAAATTAATTATTCATGAATTTTAAGAATGATAGAAATCTTAAATTAATTAATTTTTCAAAGGAAGTTCATGAATTCGATAATAATCAAAACATTACTCAAATAAATTCTAAAAATCATTATAAAATTATGAAGGAATTTTGGAAGTACCTACTTGTAATTTTTACTAGAAATTAATTAAATACAAAAGACATTGTCACAATAATTTGGTCATGAAATTAATTATTGTTGAAGTTAATAATAATAAATCCTAAAAATATTTTCTGATTTACTTATGAATTATAAAAGCATTTAAGCGTATTTACAAAATCAAATGGACAAATTACTTACTTTAGATAACATCCTTTTGTTGATAGTCAAATCAGTGAACAATTTTACGAAACGAATTGAAAAATCACTTGTGATGAATTAACTTTACATCTAAATAACCATAAACGATTTATGGGTCTATAAATAATCATCTTAACTAATTTTTAACAAGCCAAATAATTGGCGCGGCGACACGGCCAGTCTGATATGCAGTGCGTGCTCTGCAATGCTCCTGGGTTTTTCTGTAAATAAAAATTGTCTTTGAAGCTAGGTACTTCCACAGTACAACCTAGTCAGTATTTTAAAATTTTCAATTACATAGCGATATATGCGCTGTTAAAATAAATGCTCTGGTCACTCAACGTAACTACAGATTGAAAATGCAAACAAAAATAAACTATGAACTGCTCAATCCACATGACAACAGATTCTCTTAATATACTCCTCACTGCTCAACTTTGCAGTCACTGGGGGGGTCCCAGTATGCTTATTTGCAAATTTAGCTTTAGTTTTAGTTGTAGCCTAGTTTAAAAGGTTGTCTGGAAGATATCGCTATCCAGCGATAAGACCGCCAATTACAAACAATGGTATCTATGTAATAATAAGTATTTAGGTATCTACATTGTGTTAGGATTAAGGAGTAGGCAGGGGGTCTGATGTCAGGGCTCTAAAGGAAATGGGAAAGGGCGATGCTGTGCTCTGGGCGGTCTTGAACGCCGTGGTACACAGGGGACCATTTTTCTTTCAGGATATGGTTAAGTTTGGTTATAACGCTCCACGCATTAGTAACATCTTTTAGTTCATAGCTCAACAGTTTCTCTTAATATAGGATTAAGGAGTAGGTAGGGGGTCTGAAGTCAGGGCTCTAAAGGAAATGGGAAAGGCCGATGCTGTGCTCTGGGCGGTCTTGAACGCCGTGGTACACAGGGGACTATTTTTCTTTTAGGATATGGTTTCATTTGGCTATAACGCTCCACGCGTTAGTCGCATCTTTTAGTTGATGTTAGGTTAGGCTATAACGCTCCACACATTAGTCGCATCTTTTAGTTGATGTTAGGTGAGGCTATAACGCTCCACGCACTAGTAGCATCTTTTAGTTGATGTTAGGTGAGGCTATAACGCTCCACGCACTAGTAGCATCTTTTAGTTGATGTTAGGTTAGGCTATAACGCTCCACACATTAGTCGCATCTTTTAGTTGATGTTAGGTGAGGCTATAACGCTCCACGCACTAGTAGCATCTTTTAGTTGATGTTACGTTAGGCTATAAGACTCCGCGCCTTAATGGCGTCTTTTGACGTTATAATTTTCAGATTAGGTATTGATCTATTATGAAAGGTTCTCACCGGGTATGACATAGCTGCATCACTCTGTAGCCTGCGTTGTGGTTTGCAACACAGCCGGCGCCGATGCCGGCACGGTGCCAGAGGGTCTAGGTTGTTGTCATCAGGGGCGACCCGGCCGCCTGGACGCCTGACGCTCCACTGTAAAGCTTTTACAACTATTAGCTTTTATTCACCTATGGTGGGATCAATTATTTTGTGTTTGAGCAAGTTTCCTTCAAGGCAATAATTCGGAACATAGTCTCCGTTATGTAGGGCATCAATTTAAAGATTTTTTTTTTAAAGAATTTTATTTTTTCTACGTACTTATAATCAATGATTGGTTGCAGCTAGGCATCACGTCGCTGCTCTATGTTAAGCCAGTCCAGGTTGTTGGTGCGTGCTGCATCCGCTCGCCCTTCCTGTACTTTATCTCAAACTCGAAAGTTTTGAAGATACCTACGACCACCACCTGTAGTGCTTGATGGCTGGCATTGCCACCTAGTGTATTGTTGAGTGAAGTTGTACAGGGGCGCCATAGTGCGTGCAAAGGCAAAGATAAAAAGACTGAAATATGCCGCCAAGCCACTAAATTGGCGGATTTGTTTGACAGGTGGTTGGCACAGGGGCCTTAACCAAGGCGTTAATCTTGCCAGGACTGGGAAGAACTTGAACACCCTCAATTACATTCCTAGGAGCTGAGGAGCGCTTGAAGAATAAGACATTTATCAATATTTATTGAGAATCCTGATTCGCGCAATGTAATTAAAATCCTCTCTTTATACGCCCATCCGGCAGAGAAATCACGACATTTGATTATGACTTTCATACTAATATTATAAATGTAAATGGTTGCCTGGAAGAGATCGTTATCAGCGATAAGGCCGCCAGTTGTCTACCTATAAGTTAAGTATTTTCGTTATGTGGTTTGCAATAAAGAATGATCTCATCTAAATGTAACCGTCTGTCTGTTACCTTTAATGCTCAAACCTCTGACTGAACAGATTAAGCTGACATTAGGCATGGTTAAAGGTTATATCCCAGAGAAGAACATAGGTTTCTTTTTATCCCAAAAGAATAAAAAAAATAAAATAAAAAAAATAATATGAAAAGACCCAGAGGGAGTCACATCGCAGGAGCTCGATAGAGGATAATGGTCGCGAATAGTGTTAGGATGCTCAACGAGATGACTGGGAATGTCTCTATGCCCCGTAAGTAACTGAATGTCTGACATCTACTCCCTGGTAATTCGTTTGTAACAGACTCACGCATAAGAGAACATTCAGCTCTACTATCAAAAACAGCATGTAGTACTTAATCACTTTTTTTTATTTTATTTTGTTCTATTATGTTCGGAAAATGTACAGCTTATACCTACAAAGAAATTAAGTAGTTAAGTAGTGTAACAGTGTAAGAGTTTTGAAACCAGATTTACATTACATTAGAGATTATCTGTCTCTCCCGGCGATAACATGTTTCAAACGTGTGACCATTCCTTTTACAAAATGAACAGACATTGTCAATTGGCATGGAAGGTAGAGTTGAGGTAGGCTGTTTCTCTACTGATTGCTCGTTAGTAAGACTATTTTTGTTACGACAGTTGATTAGGGAGTGACCAGATCTTTTACAATAATTGCAAAACGGAACATTAGCTTCATTGTTATTGGCTCTATTGTCTAAGAAAAACCGCGAGCGTTTCGATGGTGGCTGGTTAGAAGTATGTTGATTGGGACGTTTGACACGAATAGATGAGGCAACAGATATCAATTCGGGCACTGAGGTAGCTCGGGCATTCATTAACTCGATTCTAAGGCGTTCGTCATTTATTGTTCCAATTACTGCTTCTACAGCGTCGCTATCAAGTTTATCCCTAGTCAAGCGTCTCCACAGAATCCATGATTGAGTAAGGAATTCCGATATGTCCTTAGATGGGTCATAAATGTGTTCTCGAAACTTAAATACGTCACGGGAGTAGCGATTTTCTGGTTCGAACGTGGTGATAATAATTTGCTTTAGCTCATCCCATGTTGTTGTAGTCACAAGCCAATTATCAGCCCAAATTTTAGCACGACCTTTTAATAAGTTAGTCACCTTCATGCGAATGTCATAGTCACTGAGTTGATAAGTGCTTTTAGCCGTAGATATGTGATTGCACCACTCACGAACTCCTACGTTACCGTCCGGGTCGTAAGACGGTAGGAAAATATCTGTTATCTTGACTTTATTGCAAGGCTGCTGCTGGGTCAGTAATCGTTCACTCATATTCTGCATCATGCTCATCATGTTTAGGAAAAACTCAGGTGGTACATTACCAAATTGATGTGGTGCCAGAACCTGATTAGTGCTTGGCTTCGTTCCACCTGGTCCATGCGAGCTCGTAGGTGGTAGGCTGTCGGCGATCACCGGTGTGGTAGCTCCAGACGTGCAGGCTCTCGGCATGCTTGGATCACGTGCATTCGGCTCAGGCTCGCTCATGATTAGACGTTGTCAGGCACTGAAAAATAATAATGACCGGGACAGAAGAGGGTAACTTGAGCAATAATCCACGCTTCTGATATCGAAAAATGTCAGAGACCTAGGCTTTTTAAAAATAAAAGAGGCAGAAACGTTGACCTCGTTTCTGTATTTAAACATTACTCTTAACTATTCTCCTTATTTAAAGCTTTTAAGCAACAAACTACTTAACGAATTATTCATGCTAATTTTATTCTAAAATCACAAAGTAGTTTTAAAGAAAGTTCAAACAACAAACTCAACAAAACTCAAATTACTTTATTAAAGTTTTCACTCACATGTTAACAGTTTTACCGCTCAATCAAAAGTGTTCATATTTTTCATTTCATTTCATTGCAAATGGACGCCATCTTCCCCACCTACCAAGCTTCCGCTTGATACTTTTAAAGATGGCGTCATAAAATTAAAACATTATGAAAACATAGAAAAATCTAAACCTTGTTAAATTAATTATTCATGAATTTTAAGAATGATAAAAACCTTAAATTAATTTATTTGTCAAAGGAAGTTATTCACATTTATTGCAAATGGACGCCATCTTCCTATAATTTAAAGATGGCGTCAGAAAATTTAAACATTAAGAAAACTTGCATAGAAAAATCTAAACCTACTTTCAAAAATCCAAAATTAATTATTCATGAATTTTAAGAATGATAGAAATCTTAAATTAATTAATTTTTCAAAGGAAGTTCATGAATTCGATAATAATCAAAACATTACTCAAATAAATTCTAAAAATCATTATAAAATTATGAAGGAATTTTGGAAGTACCTACTTGTAATTTTTACTAGAAATTAATTAAATACAAAAGACATTGTCACAATAATTTGGTCATGAAATTAATTATTGTTGAAGTTAATAATAATAAATCCTAAAAATATTTTCTGATTTACTTATGAATTATAAAAGCATTTAAGCGTATTTACAAAATCAAATGGACAAATTACTTACTTTAGATAACATCCTTTTGTTGATAGTCAAATCAGTGAACAATTTTACGAAACGAATTGAAAAATCACTTGTGATGAATTAACTTTACATCTAAATAACCATAAACGATTTATGGGTCTATAAATAATCATCTTAACTAATTTTTAACAAGCCAAATAATTGGCGCGGCGACATATATAAGTAGTATATCAGTTATCTGGTTCCCATAGTACAAGCTTTGCTTAGTTTGGGATTCCTCCCAAATGTTTGGGAGAGGCCCTTGCCCAGCAGTGGGATCCCTACGGGCTTCTAAAAAAAAAAATACTATGACTATGACTATAAACTGGTTTTATTCGCAGGCACTACAAGAGTCCTCCCAATTCTCGGACAAGTTGGAAGGCATGCTGCGGGCGCTGTCCGGCACCGCGGACCAGCTGCAGCACGCGGAGCCCGTGTCTGCACACCCGCCTAAGATAAAGTAAGTACCTGTGGCGACCTCTATTTACCATCGCCTGAACTACAAGAGATGAATGAATGAATGAATGAATGAATGAAAAACGCTTTATTGTACACAATAATTACAATAACTTATGTATGAACTAGTATAACCTAACGAGATAATGTACAATGGGCGGTCTTATCGCTTAGAAGCGATTTCTTCCAGACAACCTTGGGATGGAAAGAAACGAACATATTGAAGGTATGGCAGGGGGTGTACAAATATTTATAGAAATACAAAATATTACTAATTTTTAATACGGCAACATTCTAAAAATAAATATACTTACATAAAATTTCCCTGATTTAAATTTTAATTTAAATGTTAACAGAAACTAAGCTACTACATATTTACATATATTTACAAAATACAACAGGATTAGTCAAGCTATCTAAGGATCGTTAGAAACGATCTATAGATAGCTCAACTGATCCAGGTCACTGTCAGTCGGAAGCGTGCCCAAAACACTGGCGGCATTACCACGCTGGATGGCAATGCTGATCCTTTGAGCCAAAAATGTGCCAGCCCTCGGATCACGCGTCGCTTCGACCAGACGCCCTGAAAAAAATAAAATAAATAATAACGATGAAAGAGATGTCAATTACAGCGACGTAGCTACTTCGGAGCTGTACCACTAGATGGCGCTGGAATCATAGATAAACGGATTCCCATACAAATGATGCAAATAGTATTGAATCCTGAATCGCGCAAACGATGTTTCTAAGCGCATATCCATACTAATATTATAAATGTTAAAGTAACTCTGTCTGTCTGTCTGTCTGTTTGTTACGCTTTCACGCCCAAATCGCTGAACAGATTAAGCTGGCATAGTTGAAGGTTGTATCCAAGGGAAGGACATAGGCTACTTTTTATCCCGAAAAAATGAAAAAATCCCGAGGGAACATGGGTCACACCGCGGGAGCGCAGCTAGTTACCTATATAATAATAATAATAATGCTGGACTTTTCACACAGCATCATCAAAGTAAGCAGAGCTTGTGTTATGGGTACTAGAATGACTGATAAACTACTTATATACTTTTTGTTTGTAAATACATACATATTATACATAGAAACACCCAGACCCGAGACAAATTTCTGTCTGATCGAACCCGCAACCTTCTGCGTCGCAGGCGGACCTCGCCCACTGCGCCACAGAGGTCGTCTGTGTATATAGAACTATCCGACTACAACTGTCGAACGTTAGGTCGTGCACCAATAACTTTTTCTATACCAAAATGTATATACACTATGTACTACTCTCAAACGCTGCAGGAAAATATCTTAAAGTTCTATGATACCGAAAAAGTTTAAACATTATGTGCTATGTGCTCGAAAGGAGCCCTTAAAATCCTTTCACCAGTCTGGTTCGAAAGAACTAGTAACCGGACAAGAAGAGAAGACTCACTTTAGTCACTCCACAGGGACCAAATTGATGAGAACGATGCGTTGGTAGAAGACCTGGAGAAGCGTCAAGAAGCATACAACACGGTGCAACGCGCCGCTTCTGAAGTTATCAGCAAGGCTAACAAGAGTGATCCCGCTGTCAGAGATATTAAGAACAAACTGGACAAACTTAACAAGTACGTATCTTATTGTAGAGTAAAGCTGTAGTGTTACTGTAGCTATTGGATCTCAAATCACTCCAGTTTACGTTATCCCGCCTCTGATTTAATACTAAACTGACGTAAATTCTTACTTCCAGGCCCTTGATTCATAATACAGCGGAATGCATTCGGTTCGGAATCGACCGACTGCAACCAATCACAGTGCAGGAATTGATCCGAATTTGACGTTCTTGCACTGTGATTGGTTGCTGTCGGTCGATTCCGAACGGAATGCATTACGCTGTATTATGAATCAAAGACCTGGTTAGTTTTTTTACTGCATTGTAATTTCGTATACCTAACCCCGTTTTTATTAAACAAATGAATTATGTTCTTTAACATGATAAGCGTCGCTATTTCGCTATGCCTACACTCAACGGGACGCTGTAGTGCCTGGGACATTGTTTGAGGTGGAATATGCTTGCCCAGCACCTAAACCATCCTTTCGGTATAATCGGCCTTGTCCACAGGAAAGCCAACGTCAATATGTGTGGAGCTGACTAAGCTGCGGGTTTGTCACGATGTTTTCTTTCACCTAAGAGCTTGTGTTAATGCGCATACATTTTAACACAAATTCCATTTAACCCATACAGGCACAAACATAAGCGGTTAGCGCGACCGTTCTTTAGAAAGTCTTACTACATTGAGAAATGAAGAGTCTTATCAAAATTTTCGATTCCGACGGGATTCGAACCCGCAACGATCTTACCATTCGGCCACAGAATCCGTGTCGTCACAATCGAAATTTTTGATAAGCTCATATTTTATCGGCTATAGCACAAGTGTGGTTTAACACTATAAAAAAATATAAATTACTAGCTGACCCGCGCGACAGTCGTTCACGCGTGATGGCGTGACCAAGGGATATAGGGATTCCTTTTTTCCGCGCATTTTTTTTTTTTTCTGTCATAAGAACCTTCTCCTGACAACAACAAACACAACTAAATAAAAAATAGTGAATCGGTCCAGCCGTTCACGCGTGATGGCATGACCAAGGGATATAGGGATTAATTTTTATATGTATATAGAGAGAGATAGTCTTACTACATGTCTCCCCTACAGGCTATGGGACGAAGTGCAGAACCTATCGGGCGAGCGCGGCCGTTCTTTAGAAAGCGCGCTCGAAGCGGCCGCCCGCTTCTGGCAGCAGCTAGCGACAGTGATGGGCGTGCTGTCGGAGCTGGCGGACACGCTGCACGCGCAGCCGCCGCCCGCCGCGCAGCCGCGCGACATACAGCAGCAGCAGCTGCAGCTGCAGGAGATCCGGCACGAGATCGATCATACTAAACCAGAGGTTAGTTTACTACATGGTCAGTCCCTTTACAGCTGGCTTGTTTTTGTCAGGACAAAGGACATGCAGAAGTAGCTGCAGCTGCAGGAGATCCGGCACGAGACCAGAGGTTAGTGAACTTGCAGCGACTTCCTTTCCTAGATTATTCTATACAGGAAATCAGGCAGAAAATCATACTAGGCCAGAGGTTAGTTTACCATATCGTCAGTCCCTAAATAGCTGGCGTTTGCGCTAGAAAGAACTAATTTTTAGGACATGCAGCAGAAGTAGCTGCAGCTGCAGGAGATTAGGTAGTAGACCCAACCCTATGCAGGTTTATAGCTTGGTTCTTAGACGAGCTTACACAGCGAAGTCGCTACAGGTGCATGAAGGAGATTGATCATACTAAGCCAGTGATTAGTGCCCTTCTTGACTATCTTTCCCTATAATGACAGCAGGTGGTGCTACAGGAGCTGAAGATCGATCATACTAAACCAGAGATTTTCGGATGTTCATTTGTTTTGTCTACCTTTTGCTATGACAGCAGCGGCAGCCATTGTTGGCACTACAGGAGATCAGGAACAGTTCTTTCTTAGGACATACAGAACAGAAGCTTTTTAGGAGATGAGGCAGGAGATCGATCATACTAAGCCAGAGGTTTGTCAGTTTATTATTCCAGGAAAATAACTCTTAGTCGTTTACATAAAGGTAGCTTAGTGCTCTACAGCCATCTTCCTTTCTCTAGCCATCTTCTCTGACTCCCTATTTTCATACTCCCCAATGCATCTTCATCTCAAAGAAAAAAAGATTGCACTTCAACGCGTATATTTCCAGGTGGAGAAAGTCCGTAAAACTGGCTCAACCCTCATGTCCCTCTGCGGGGAGCCGGACAAGCCAGAAGTTAAGAAGCACATGGAAGACCTGGATACAGCGTGGGACAATGTCACCGCGTTGTATGCTCGACGTGAGGAGAATCTGATCGATGCCATGGAGAAGGCGATGGAGTTCCATGACACGCTTCAGGTATTCATTCACTCATTCATTCATTGACTCAGTCATTCACTCATACAAAATGAAATTTGAATGCCGTTATGAATGGGGTAAAACTAAAGTTTATAATAATGATAATTTTGAAAATAGTTACTTTTATATTGGTTTTGAAACAACATATTTTAAAATGATGCAATAGAGCTATATGAATCTATGTAGCATTCTAGTTTTAATGATTATTATCTAATATATTTTTCACGTAGGAACGTATCCCTGGCACATAGAACTTTTACGTTTTACGCTGTACAACAATGTCAATTTTTGAAATAAATGAAATCTAGGGATAGTACTAAAAGATACAACTTCAAAAAAATGGATTTTGTCTATTTCCTTTTTTAATAATTCAGAAATTAACATAAAAGAGCCGTATCATGGAACTGTTCCTATGTGAAAAGAACTATAATGAAGGCATATAGACTTACCTTCATTCCAACACATAATTTGTCAATTTACCATTTTTCTTGACTCTGCTTTTAAACCTAATACTTCACAGAACCTACAAGAGTTCTTGGACACGGCAGAAGAGAAGTTCTGCCGTATGGGAGCTCTCGGCTCCGACATCGACGCCGTCAAACGGCAGATCGCACAACTAGCCTCTTTCAAACAGGAAGTTGACCCGCATATGGTCAAAGTTGAGGCTTTGAACAGGTATGTACATACATAAAATCACGCCTCTTGCCCGAAGGGGTAGGCAGTATGTAGTACACTTAATTTTTTTTTACATTAAACCTTTAATAACTAACGCGCCATAGTGACGTCACAAAGTGACGCATCAGTGATACATTCTGAGATTTAAAAAAAAAAACAATTTGACTTGAAACCTTTGACCACTGACGAGCTGTTTTGTGACGTCACAAAATGGCTACAGTGGTTTAAATACTTCTGAATGAAGTAGTAAGAAGGGATTTATTTAATGTAATCAAATTAATTTATTAAAACAAACATTGTTAGCTCATGTATACTTAGTATTAGTAGGTGTAGTTTAGTATGGATTTTTTACGGGAAGCATGAGGTTCTAAACACTGTCAAAATTACTTACTACTTAACTACTGTCAAAATTAGTTTCGGTGATGGTTGCTTATAACATAAAAAAATTCAGTCGTTTTATTTTCTGATTTCTTTTTTAGTGTACCCCTTTTTAGTATAATGCCCCCTTTTTATTACCATGTGATATTGCAAACCTTTTTGATTACACTTATTTTGTGAACTCTATAACATCGTATTACAATAAACATGTTTGTGTTGTCCAATAAAACCACATAAATGTTTAAACAATACCCTAAAAAGGGTCATGTAATGGTCTGACCAATGTTATGAAACAAGTGTCCATAGAATTGACACATAGCGAAAGGATTTTAAAAGCTTTTTGTTTCTAATTTGGATATTGCCCTTTGATACCCCCTTTTCCTGTATTAACTAATGTGATATTTTTCTATGCGCCCCTTTCCGTGGAATCTACCGAAGGAGTCTGATGAGGCAAGATTATGATAACATATTTTCTGCGTGTGCTTTGAAACTATTTAGATACAAACCCCTTTATTCATAAACAATTATATATTTCTATTAGAACAGAGTGGAAGAGTAAAAATGTGCCTAGCATTAGGTACTCATGAAAGTTGGATTAAATAGCAGGAGGATGATTATGAATCGTAAAATCGTGGATCGTTAATAGGTAGAACTGCTATGGGGGCAGCTAAAACTCTGCCCCACTCTATCGCAAATAATTATTGAATGAATAGAATAAAGTTTTATTTTCTCCACATCATATACAACAGTTACAATAGGTACTTAAATCTACACAATTTTATGTGGGTGAAAATACGGCTACCCCTCAGCATTTGCTCCAACAGCTCGAGTGTTGGAGCGCTGGTCTTCAGTGGCGCCAATGAGTGTGAACACTAAGGCATGTTCTAAATTTTGCACACCATCTGGATGGTAGAATATAAGGCACAACAAAATGTATCAATTAAGAACCGAACTTGTATAGGTACCTATATTCTGGCAAATAAATTCTGATTCTGATTCTGATTCGCTAATATTTATCAGATACGTTTATGAATAAAGGGATTTTAATAATCTGCATTTACGTAGTTGGCGTGTTTTGTAGTTTTGTCCTGGTGTTTGATAACTCGTTGTTTTGTGAATGTCTGCTATTTTTTGTCTTGGTGTGTGTACCTACTACCTACCTAGTTTGATGTGTATGTGGTGATTCATTATTTGAATTATGCTATTCATAGATTTGATTATTATAAGAATCTACCATTTTGATTTTGCTAAATAACAACTATGATAATTCGATTCAGTTCATTCATCATGTAACCATATTTTGCGTACCTAATAATAATTACGATATATAACCACACACGTATGTCTTATGTAGTTTTCTTGTTTGCCTATGTAATCTTTTCGCAATATCTGTTTGGTTACTCAAAAACCAACCTAAAAACCGTGTAGCTAAACTTCAAAGTCCAACAGGCAAGCGCAAGAGCTGACTGAGCGTACGTCATCTGAGCAAGCGTCAGCAATCAAACAACCGCTGACAGAGGTCAACACCCGCTGGTCAGCGCTACTTAAAGGCATGGTCGAGCGTCAGCAACAGCTGGAGCGTGCTTTATTGAGGCTGGGGCAGCTGCAGCATGCTTTGGAAGATACTTTGACCTGGATTAAGAATACAAGTGAAACTTTGGATACTCTGAAGCCGGTAAGTTTAAAAAAAAGTATACCTCATCTGTATTAGTAAACTCTCTCTGAGAGGAAAATCTAAACGGATATTGTTATAGAAAAATGTTGTTAGGAGTCACGGGCTCGATTTTGATAAAGTTAAGAAATGCATTTAAAAAAAAATTAAAAGTTTTATATGAGTAATATGTATTGCGAGAAAAAAAAAATTATTGTATTTTTTTTTGAATTTTTGAATGCTCTATTTTTAACAATTTTAACAATTTATTTATTCAGGTGTAACAATGTTGAGTGCTTAACTATAGCTACAAATCATACCTTACAGAAGTTTTAACTTACTAACTAATATTATTATTGTTTATATAATCAAAATAAGTAGTAACAAAAGACTTAGTTTAGTAATATAAAGAAATAAAATAAACTGGTTATTGCGGGTAGAAATTTGCGAGTGCGCTAGCTCCCACCCTAGGAGAACCTGATGAACCTGATGAACCTGAAATCTGATAAACAAATACTCCAAAATAACTATGGGTCTAATGTTGCTTGTAAATTCAAAAATCCTACATTTTAGTTTTCGCTCGATTTTAAATTCCTATCTGCCCCAGGTGGCCGGAGACCCTCAGATCCTGGAAGTAGAACTAGCCAAGTTGAAGGTCCTCGTGAACGACATCGCGGCCCACCAAGCCAGCGTGGACACCCTGAACGACGCCGGGGCTCAGATCGTCACCCAGGGTACGGGTATGTGCTCGCTGCTTTTGCTTTACGTACACATTCGACTACCATTCACTTATTTTTAGATTTTGAAGTCTGTATTGGTTTTCATATCTGTGTGTGGTCAAGATCGGACCAACGGAATCGATTTAGTCCGAGAGCATGTTGAGTCGACATAGAGTTCTAGAGATTAAAGATCTCTGTGGCGCAGTGGGTGAAAACCCTTTTGGGACGCGGAAGGTTGCGGGTTCGATCCCCGCCGCGGGATAAATATTTGTATGATCTGCAAATATTTATCTCGGGTCTGGGTGTTTCTATGTATAGTATGTATGTATTTACGAACAAAAAAGTATATAACTGTCAATTACTAGTTCCCATAGTACAAGCATTGCTTAGTTTGGGGCTAGTGATGCTGTGTGCAAAATTCAAAAAATTCAAAAGTATTTATTCAGAACAATGTACACAGAAAAACTGATTACAAAAGAACGATGAGAGCTGCAAAAGTTTAATAAACTGTGTAGCAGTCTCAACGCCACCTCCTTGACAACATACAACATAGGCATTCATTATTTAATTGTAAGTTCATAGGCCTTTGCCCAGCAGTGGGACAGTATAAGCTAACAAAAAAAAAAGTTCATAGCACAAGTTTCGTATTCCATTTAATAGATTGCACATTTCTGAAACTATTCAGCGATAAAACAGCTATTCTGTCAAACGTTCGTGCGAGCTAATGCTTGTCGCTTTGTGTTTGTCATGTGTTTAAATAATGCATCTTCTTTCATGCTATCTTCCTTAATAATATTGATAATATGTAGATATGCAATATTTTTATGAAATCAGTGGGTTTCCTGAAACTGTTTCTAATAAGTATCGGCTACATAGAATTTGAATTGGTAAAATATCAACCAATTCACTATAGGTATTTTTTTTTAGGTATTTTATAGGTATTTTTTTATTTCCCAACTAACAACGCTAAACCCTACTAACCTCCCCATCAGTGAGGACTGAGTGGGGTCGTTGGGAATGTAAAATCGATTTTTTATTAAAGTTCGGATACACTTTGAACCCTTACCAACGTCCTTCGAACCAGTCTATAATAGCTCACAACACAGGGGGGTTATTCGCGTTCGTTGTTCGTTTTTTCATTCGTTCGATGAATATTCGGATGCTTCTTACTACGAGCTACATTGTATTCAGTCGATAAGATCAACGTTAAAACACGGTCCTAACCTAGGACCACCAAACCGAAAAATTGTCCCTTGAAGTCGGAAATCGTAGCAAGAAACATCCGAATATTCATCAAACGAACGAAAATAAGAACGGGAATACGGCCCCAGGTACGGACGAGGCAGGCGAGACAGCGGAGAAACTTGCCACATTGAATAGAAGATGGAGGGAACTTCAACAGCAGGCCCGGGATAAACAGTCTGAGCTGGAGCAAGCTCTTAGAGAAGCACAAAGGTATGTGAACAAAATATTTGCACCCATGTTTATATTGTGATAGGACAAGACACGTTATGAAGAGGGATGAAAACCATGTTACCCAGAGAGTGATGAATATGAGTGTGGCTCGAGATTATGCAAGTAGAGGAAGGCCGAAAAAGAAGTGGTTGGATTGTGTGAGAGATGATATGAATGCGAAAGGAGTGGATACAGATTTGACGAGTGAATGGAAGGAAAATACATGTTGTGCCGACCCCACTTAGCGTGGGATAAGGGCAAGGGAATGATGATGTTTATATTATGATAAAGCACTGGTGGTCTAGTGGTAGTGGCCCCGCTTTCCGATCGTAAGGTCGTGCACCAATGAGTTTTTCTGCCGATAAAATTATGTGCACAATGCCAGTACAGTCAGGCTGCTCAACAGAACTCCTCAGATAGGCCGATTGTATAATCTCAGTAGGTACAATACGCACAACCAATCTTTAGCTCTCTGAAGTAGCTGCGCAGAAGCCATTTTTGATGACGCCTAAAACGAAGACAGCGTTGTATAGCTGCCTCGCTCACTCCTTTAGTTTGTTGCATCGTGCTATCTCGCCTACTCGCGCAAACTTGCGGAATCGTTTAGCGTACATAACTTCAGTCAGACAAAGATCGGTTGTGCGTACTGTACTAACCAAATTATTGTTATAGCTTCAACGCAGAGATCGGCGACCTACTCTCATGGCTGTCTGAAGTGGACGGAGTCATCGCCGCGTCTAAACCCGTCGGCGGCCTGCCCGAGACTGCTACGGAACAACTTGAACGATTTATGGTGAGTCTTAGTTGCATAACTAAGTCAAATAATGGTATTTGTTTGTGAATTTTCAGCTGGGAACGTGTTAAAGACAAATAAACGTAAACAGGTTAACTACTGTATCCCCAAGGTGCGGTAGAAATTCTCTCAGATCTTACTTATTCCAGATCCTTTGAATATGTCTAAGGGGGGTAGTCAGAGGCATGTCCAAACACATGTTTGATACATGCCCACATCTTGCAGAAGTTAGTATTCCATACGTGACAGGTTGCAAGCCCATCGCCGCCTATAAGAACACTTACTGGTTTCCTCACGATGTTTTCCAAATATGTAGTCATATTTGTAGTTGATCTCTGTAGCGCAGTGGGCGAAGGCTCGTCTGCGACGCAAAAGGTTGCTGGTTCGATCCCCGCGGCGCCGGCGGGACCAATGTTTGTATGATCTACAAATATTTGTCTCGGGTCTGGGTGTTTCTATCTATAATATGTATGTATTTATAACAAAAAGTATATAAGTAGTATATCAGTCATGTATTACCCATACCACAAGCTCTGCTTGCTTTGGGGCTAGATGATGCTGTGTGAAAAGTCAAGCATTATTTATTTATTTATTTGTTTTAACGCGACCTGCCTACTCTGCCCTTAGAAGAGGTAGCCGAGCACTGGAAAAAGCGACACGTAAACTAAAGTTTTCTGGATTCTAATTTATTTATTTATTTATTCATAAAAAGGTACAAATATGGCATACGTTATGTCTGTAGCGTTTAAAAACTTAGAATAAGTTTGCCTAAACACTAGGTTCTCAAAGTTATTGTAAGTATAATTGAAAAACTATAAAGTAAACACATTTTTGTAAATAATAATCCAGCGATAAGCGCACGCACACATAGAAGCAGTCATATAAATGAAGCCCTACGCTTCATATTTACTACCTGTCACGCTAATTCCTTAAGTGAAACATTCTGAACTCTTATTGACAGGCTTTTACTGGTTAGGTCAAGGCGGGTTGGTCTTAATTGTGTGTGTAGATGCACATGCACGTCTGTGTGCGTTAACTCGGGAACGCTCCATGGACGAATGATCGCTCAGCATCGCTTACGCACACATAACATCTACAAAATAAGTGTTTCTTCAGGATGTGTACCACGAGATCGAAGCGAACCGGCCGAAGGTGGAAGCAGTGCTGCAGCAGGGCCAGGAGTACCTGAAGAGGCAGGAGAAACCCAACCCCACGTCGCAGCTCCATCATAACCTGAAGAACTTGAAGAGCAGATGGGACAACGTTACCTCCAGGTAAAGATGGTGATAAGAATATGGAGATATGGAGAAAATTACATTTGAGTTCCGTCAGACAATTTTGAGTTTTATCTCGGTTGTAAAAAGGGTGATTTTGCCTCAATTAGAAATAGCATTTAGGTTGAATAACTGTCTGATTTGGTCATATTAAAAAAGGTAAATAAAAGGAGGATCCGTTTAGATACTATGAGGCACAAAAAACACGTCATAACCACGAAATGATCTTAGGACCTATATGTAAAGTCAGTTCTAAATTAAATAAATGTTAGTTATGAAATAACTGTCTCCTCATTAAACTCCTTCCTGCTTAAACTTAGTTGAAAACGAATTCTTTGACTACAAAATCTAGTACCTAGTTTTGACATTTTTATTTTATTTATATGGAGAAGAGTAATTGTATGTGTTTGTTTTTATTTTATTTGAATTAATAATATTAGTAAATGTCCTATTCATACGCTTGTAAGGGCAGGTTCCGGTTAGGAAAATAGATTTAAGATCTTTTGTATGTACCTAGAATTAAGAATAAATGATTATGATTATGATTAAAAGTCTCACAAATGTTATCTTCCAGGGCATCAGACAAAAAGATTAAACTAGAAATAGCTCTGAAAGAAGCCACCGAGTTCCACGACGCCCTCCAAGCCTTCGTCGACTGGCTCACCAGCGCTGAGAAGACCCTCACTTCAGCCAAACCTGTCTCCAGGGTCATGGAGACATTACTCAGTAAGTCATCATATCCTTGAAGCACTGGTTGTGCTACTTAGTCGATATTTTTTTTTTGTTGTGCGATTATCTGCGATCAGTCCCAGGACTATAATGCTGTTCCTCTTTTGTTTTACATGTCATGACTAATGCAAGTCCATGATGTGTTGTCTTTTCAGCTTTCTAGGGTAGCATATTGAAGTCAGCTGTGAAGCCAGGTGATTTGGGTGGTTGCTTAGACGCTTCTTCTCTCTGTATTTCCGTTTTGACAGTGCTTTTTTTTACTTGGTCGTTATTGATGAGAAGAAAATTAAGAGGGCGCTTTTGCGCGTAAGAACAGTGAGCAAAACACTACTTTGCTCACACTGTCTGGAAAAGTGAAGTTAGAATGCTGCAAGCAATGAGAATCGAATAGCATTAGTAGGCCAAGGTCTGGTGGCAGGACTTTAGCCTGCCAAGTGCCACTTGCGGAGAAAAAAAATAGCGGGAATTGGTTTTCCTTTCATCTTGTATCTTTTCGCTAGTAAGGTGAAAAGTTGTATGTATCACACGAGAGCAAAAAATTTGTTGCTTGTGCTTTTGAATCCCTCGCTACAATCAGGATTCTAACTTAGAATCACTCGCTACGCTGTTGGGGATTCAAACTCGGCACTCTCAACAAAAGCGAAAACAAACGAAGCGCTCGTGGTCGTGCTTGCTTAGTCGTTCTTGATAGATAGTCGAAGTTAAGCAACGTTTGAAACGGTCTGTAAGTGGATGGGTGACCGCCAGTGACATTTTCATCTGAGCGCTTCCGTGCTTTGGAGGGCACGTTAAATTGTCGGTCCCGGCTATTTAAGTCGTTAAGCCATGACGGAGGCCTTAAGGCGGCCTAAAAACTCCGTCACCAGAGTTGGACACTGACTCATACGAACTTACACAAAAACGTATTTTCCTCTCTTGTGGTACAATGTACTATTGTTCATTCATCGTCAAACCATACAATATTGCTCTCATTTACAGCCCAAATTGAAGAGCACAAGTCATTCCAAAAGGAGATCTCGACGCACCGCGAAACAATGCTCCACCTCGACAAGAAGGGAACTCATCTTAAGTACTTCAGTCAGAAGCAAGATGTTATCCTCATTAAGAACCTACTGGTGTCGGTACAGCATCGTTGGGAGAGGGTGGTCTCTAAGGCTGCTGAGAGGACGAGGGCCTTGGACCACGGGTTCAAGGAAGCCAAGGAATTCGGGGATATGTGGTGAGTGGGAATAAAAAATGGAGGTAAAACGTAAACGTTAACAGGTTCACGACTGTATCCCCAAGGTGCGGTAGACATTCCCTCAGATCTTTTTATGTTATTCCAGATCCTTTGAAGATGTCTAAGGGGGGTAGTCAGAGGCATGTCCAAACACATAATATTTGATACATGCCCACATCTTGCAGAAGTTAGTAACAGGTTGCAAGCCCATCGCTGCCTAAAATAAAAAAGAAAAATAAAATAAAAATGGAGGTCAAAATCAAAAATCATTTATTCAGTAGGACCGCTGGGATCTGGGTCTTAAAACTAGATGATTCTACTCCTGTTTCTTTGTGACCGATATGACACGGTCATCTTCACCGATTCGTAGTGAAGAATGTGTCCTATGTTTTTGACTGTATTTTTGAATGATGATTCCGATGTGTAAATGAAATATATCTATGACACAACATTATCTAGCTCCAAACGCAGCATAGCTTTTACTATGTGAACCAGATAAGATAACTGATAGAAAAATTAAAAGTTTTTATTATATTGTATTAGGTACCTTGCATAATAACGATTTATGCATGCTAATAATTTGAATTGTAGGTAATTTCTATGTATGACGACATCTGTGGCGCAGTGGGCGAAGGTCCGCCTGCGATGCAGAAGGTTGCGGGTTCGATCCCCGCCGCGGGACAAATGTTTGTATGACCTACAGATATTTGTCTCGGGTCTGGGTGTTTCTATGTATAATATGTATGTATTTACAAACAAAAAGTATATAAGTAGTTTATCAGTCATGTAGTACCCATAACACAAGCTCAAGCTTACTTTGGGGCTAGATGATGCTGTGTGAAAAGTCCAGCATTATTTATTTATTTATTTATTTATTTATGTAAAAATAAGTTTTGTTTATTGGGTATAAATGGCTATAATAAAATAATTATAATATGCATAATAATCATCATCACATTAAATATGCAATCTTCCATAGGAACAACTTGATGAACTGGCTCAACGACACGGAGAAGCAATTGGACGAGCTTAACTCTGAAAACACGGTCAACGACCCCGAGAAGATCAAACAAAGGTATATTATTAACACAACGAATATAAAACGTACTCTAAACATCTAGGAACACAAGGTGATAAGATAGGTCTTATCATTCATAAGTAATATTTTTGTGAGTCACAGAAATCTTTGAGAGTTAAATACATTTTGAACGCATCTTAATTATTGCTACAAGAGACAATAAGGAAAAGGATGTTCTTATCAAAATAATTAAAAATAGGCTCTTACATACATCAAAAATCATTTTCGAAAAATTTGAACCAAATTTTTATCCTCAGTTGTATAAAAAAAAACCTTTTTATGTACTCGTTTTTTTATACATTAAATGGATAGGTATTTGAAAATGTATAAAAGAAGTAAGTACGTAGTTAATGAATGTTGGGCCGACCTCGGAGATCGGTCAAGATATTTGACGACCTCTGTGGCGCAGTGGGCGAAGGTCCGCCTGCGACGCAGAAGGTTGCGGGTTCGATCCCCGCCGCGGGACAAATTTTTGTATGACCTACAGATATTTGTCTCGGGTCTGGGTGTTTCTATGTATAATATGTATGTATTTACAAACAAAAAGTATATAAGTAGTTTATCAGTCATTCTAGTACCCATTACACATGCTCTGCTTACTTTGGAGCTAGATGATGCTGTGTGAAAAGTCCAGCGTCCAGCGTTATATTGAAATGTCTTATCAAATTCTCTAGGTTGACAAAACACCGTGAATTCCAAAAAGCTCTCGCATCGAAACAGCCAGCCTACGACCTTACCATGAAGACAGGCAAGCAGCTGAAGGACAAAGCACCTAAGACGGACGAGCAGCCATTGAAGACTATGTTGACTGATATGAAGACTAAGTGGACTACAGTCTGCTCTAAGGCTGTAGACAGGTAAATATCAGTGGTTTTTGGGGAAGCAATGTTTAGTCCAAAAGTCAATCTATGTATTCGTACAATCCGAATTAAGACACAAAAGTTGTTTTGTTGGAGCTAGGTTTAGTCCAAATGGCATGCTTAGAAATTAATATTGACCTAATTGTAGCTCAAAATTAGTTCTAAATTATTTTGTATGAAGCAGTCTCCTTATGAATACCGATTAAATATCTACTTAAGCTTCCACTTAAAGATATTTTTATTCACCTCTTCATCTAGAAAGGTTTTGAACATCGTAATTAACAGGAAAATTTAAATGGTATTTTAAACTTAAAAGACCGTGGCCTCGCTCTACCTATTGTAATACCCTCTTATACTAACTACCTGACCAATATTTCGATGTACAGGCAACGTCGTCTTGAAGAAGCACTCCTGTACTCAGGACAGTTCAAAGACGCCATGTCAGCGTTGTTGGATTGGCTGAAGAAGCAGCAGAAGAGATTGGACACTGACTCACCGGTACATGGTGATTTGGATACAGTGATGGCGCTTATTGAACAACACAAGGTAATTTAAAGCTGAATTGTATGATGCTAATGCTTATTATTTTATGACAATGTAAATAAATAATTAATGTTGGAATATGATCAAAACATTTTTAAACCTCATCAGACATTTTGTAAGGATCAAAGATAAATAACTATGAACATTCTAAACAAAACAACCGCCCCTTTTGCCTTAAATTTGGTAAAGATTCATAATCATCTAGATTATAATACACATTGCTACTAGATAAATTACTAGATAGTTTTATATTACTATGAATCATATTGAATAATTTATGTTGAACGGATTCGTATGAAATTTGAGAAGTTAGATTTGTAAGTGTGGTGTAGACCGGAAAATTTGTACTATGTTTAATACCTCAATTATTTACTCCAGCAATTCGAGGAAGACCTAAACTCACGCGAACAGCAAATGGCCTCCGTGATGAAGACAGGCCGCGACCTCGAGGCGACAGTGCCTCGAGAAGACGCGGCCAGTATCAGGCAACAATGTACCGAACTCAAGCAGGCTTGGGAGAGTGTTATATCGCTGACTGAGAAGAAGGCTACACGGCTTGAAGGGGCTTTGAAGGAGGTAAGGTTTTTTCATAGCTCATGTATTTTAACCTGACCTAAACAGATTCATAGGTTTATTTGGGCAAAGGTCTTAATATAAAAAATAAGCGCCGCTGTATCACATTCGTTTCTATAACTACGTCAAAATTGACATGCAGTTCAAATCTGCCAGGAAATAAGAGTTCATGCTACACTCCCACCGTCCACCGTCATGGTAAAGAAAATTACAAGCGCAGATGAGGAATTATGATTCCTAAGGCTTGTTATATACTATCATCAAAAAATGTGCTTAACCACCTTAAGGGTGAATTTTCTGTGAAGCGACTAGCAGTTACTTCCGCCTTGCTAGCTTTGAACACCAATATCAGAGAAGTACTGCGGGGCTGTTTCAAAACGTTTTTTTGACCACAGACGGCGACAATAGGGCCCAACCATAAAAGGGCTTTTACAAAACAAAACAGATTATGTCTCTATTTGTCAAATAACAGGACAAATATAAGGCGGGATCAGCTAGCTAACTGCTTGCAAGCGAAACAGTTTCAAAATTGATGAAGCGAGAAATTTGTCGAGAGTACTCTTCATTTACATCGTCGCTTTACCTACATTTGCTTTTGTTATAGGCGGAGAAGCTCCATCGTTCAGTGAACATGCTGCTGGAGTGGCTGTCGGACGCGGAGACCAAGCTGCGGTTCTCGGGGCAGCTGCCCGAGGGCGCGCCCGACACACAACAACAGATACAACAGCATCAGCGGTTCCTGAACGAGCTCAATGAGAAGCTGATTGATAAGGTTAGTCTGAGCCAAAACTGAGCTCCTGAGCTCTCTAGCTCAATGAGGAAGTCTGGTCTATGCGAAGCCAAAAAAAATGCGGCACTCCGGGAGTGCCAACAGAAGTGAAAACTTGAACAAGATTTCTGTAAAGGTTCCAAAATAAAAAGTAGAAAATAAATAAAGTGCATAAAGTTACTATCCCACTGGGATTCGAACTCGGGGCGGTCTCATCCGAGACGGCCACTCCTCACAAAAAGACCATTGTGAAGATACAATTCAAGACCTTCGGATTTAAAGTCGAGGCACAACCCCATTCGACCAACACGGCTCTTTCTAGCATTACGTAAAGTTTATTTTAATATCGTAAACAGGAGGAGACGGTGGCACTGGCGCAAGCCATCCTGGGCAAGGCGCACCCCGACGCCATATCCGTCATCAAACACTGGATCACTATCATCCAGAGCAGATGGGATGAGGTCAGTACATCAACACAATCTTCTATTTCTATAACTATAAGTCCAAGAAGAGAGAGTTCTGGAGTTATTTTATTATGCGCACTGCAAACATTTGGAATCAGCTTCCAGCGTCTGTATTTCCGCTGATCTACGACCCTGTTGTTTTTAAGAAGAGAGTTAATGGCACCTTCTGGTTAAGCTCGCTCCATCGTACACCTCACTCTTGCCTAAGTAAGTGTCGAGGTCAAGAGCCGACCCATTCATCATTAAAAAAAAAATAGAAACATGAAAGAATCATGGCAAGATCGGACCTCAAATTTTCCACTAATAAAAAATATACCAAATTCAGTCAATTTTAGGGGTAAATAAATACAATGATTATTATTTTCAACCGACTTCAAAAAAGGAGGAGGTTCTCAAGTCGTTTTTTTTTGTATCTTGTTACGCGGTTGTTCCGCCATTTGTTGACCGCTTTGCAAAATTCTTTTTATGTTTGAAAGGGTATACTCCAGAGGTGGTCCCATATAAATTTTATTCCTGAAGGATTGATAGTTTCCCCGTAAAACTCTAAACACCTTCCCTCCATGTCACAAATAGAAATCGAATCGACAGCTTGACGCCCAGAGTCACACCGCGTTTCGAGTCAAACATTGAAGTCGGTTTTCTTTTTAAAACGTAATTATTCGGTTTGATATAAAGAAATTACGAATTACAGCCTGATTTATTGCTTACTAGCTGACCCGCGCAACTTCGTCTGCGCATTATTAGGATTCAAGTGCAGGAGTGTTACCTAAAGTTTATTTACACTGTGTTTGAAGTGAATAAAAAGGAATCAAATTTTCCATACTAACTTTAACACCCTGTAAAACATCCATATGGGTTGATTTTTTTTAATTAGATAAGCATATATTCAAGTAAAAAAGCTAAAGCATCTACGTTCCAAATTTCATTACAATCGGTTAAGTCACGTCTATGAAACTGCCTATTTTAATTTCCAAAACGCTAAATGATCTGTATTCTTGATCTCGCAACGCTACCTAGTTGTGAAAATGAAAAATATAGATGGCGTTGCTAGCGTTGCTAATCAACGCCAAGGAAAAATATTTTATTTTCTAGCTGGTACAGCGATTTCGTCAGTAAAATAACATAAGTTGAAAACCTATAAAAATTATCGAAAAGTCTAAGCAAAAATCTCCAATAGCTTTCAAAACTCAAAATGATCGTATCTCGACCTCCGCTATAGTAGAAACGCCACCTAGGAGAAAAAAAGTAAAAAGCAGTTTTGACCTCGGTGATATAGATGGCGTTCGAACCAAAGCCTAAGAAAAAGTATTTTAATATACCAAAAAAAATCTTAATTTCGTATGTATTGATGAGTGGAAATATACATGTTACATGTTTTTAATTAATTTAAAAATCATTTATCATGCAAAATGAGAAAAAAAAACAAAAAAATCTGCAATGCAAAAACAGAGCAAAAAGTGGCGGTCACCCATCATCTTTATGACCTCGCCCATCGTCGCTCAACTTTTTTCCCCATACAAACTTGCAACCCTTATTTTCACGCCCCCTTATAAATATTTAAAGAAAAAAGTAGCCTATGTCCGTCCCTGGGGTATAATCTTTATCCATGCCAAATTTCAGCTTAATCTGTTTAGCGGTTTGGGCGTGAAAGCGTAACAAACAGACAGACAGACAGACAGACAGAGTTACTTTCAGATTTATAATATTAGTATGGAAGTATGGATTTAACAAATATTTAATAATAACATGGCGGTCCCGGAGCGGGATGTATGATCCTTTAAAGTTTAGAGGTTAATATGTAGGTAAGGTCTAAGGGAGGTAGGGGAGTATTGGGCAGTAAGGCAGGTTTGGACACCACCGGCAAACTCCCGTGTTATGCCGGCCATACACCATCATGTCAATCCACCCCCAAAAATGGTCAATTCTAACTGATCAAATTCCGATTTGACGATAGGCATGATGGTTTCTGGCCGACATGACACGGGGGTGTCCAAACCTCTCTACTGCCCAATGCTCCCCTACCTCCCATATATATTTAATTGATATATTACCACTCCCTTCCATTCGTTCCATAGTTCCCAGACACTTTTTAAACTATCATGGTTTTCAACATTTTTAACACAGTTAACGGGATATTTACCATTATTTAATGTTTTTTGAGTTTCCCGATATTTCGGCGCAGTTGCATACGCCATGATCAATAGTATCTATGGTATTAATCATGGTTAATATCCCGTTACCTGTGTTAAAAATCCCAGACACTTGTCCTACCGTACTAACTGATATTTATTCTGTGGTCGCGATGTATCTTACATTTTTAAACTCATGATAACTTTTGAATAAAACGTCCGATTTCAATCATTCAAAAAGTAATCGACGGGTACTGAAACAGCCTTTACTACGAAGGAATTTATTTGGATAAGAATAAATACCAAAATAAGAATAACGTGGTCTGCTTTTGGTCGGCATTTTTATTCTCTTTTTAAATTATAAATGTTGTTATTCTGACACAACCACAATAGTTGGACATATGCTATCGCTGACTTTTTTGTAGATATTGATACGTTCTTTAATATTGTAGAACATTTTTTTGTTCTATCATCAATAGTTTTCGCAGCGCACGCGATATGAAGAATTTTATGTTCAAAATGTTTACACCTTTGGTTACATTATTGCAATTTTCATAAGGATCTCTAATTTTTTTGAAAATAATTTATAGCCTATGTTCATCACAGATAATGTAGGATTCTAATGGTGAAAGAATTTTTCAAATCGGTCCAGTAGTTTCGGAGCCTATTCAATTCAAACAAACAAACAAACAAACAAACAAACAAATGTTTCCTCTTTATAATATTAGTGTAGACAAAGCCACTTACCGTATGCTTTGTAAGCAATAAATCAGGCTGTAGATCAATTCTGGAAACGGATTTATTGTTAGCCATGTCACAGCGTGTATGGAGATCGACGTTCTTTATGGGTACACTTCTTTCAACGGATCTAGGCATTCGTCAAAATAGCCGTTTGTCTACGCAGTAACTGCTTTTTCATACAAAGTTGTGTTCTGTGCAGACAAACGGCCTTTTATGGTGTAGGGGAGCACTAAGAAAATAATTTAGGCAATCCTGCCCCTAAGGGGTGAAAGGGGGTAAAAACTTTGGTACCCCGTGAGCCAAGCGGTGAGCGCTCTATTATACAAATATTATATGTTCAAAAAAAAATTCTATGTATAATTAATATATAATAAAAAATGGGTGTTTCTATGTATAATATGTATGTATTTACAAACAAAAAGTATATAAGTAGTTTATCAGTCATCTAGTACCCATAACACAAGCTCTGCTTACTTTGGGGCTAGATGATGCTGTGTCCAGCGTTATTATTATTATTATAATTGACATTAACAACAAAAGTAGAGAGAGTTCACAAGTAGGATCAATTATTTGCAGCTGTTTAATTCCCAAAAAACATTGTTAATAGCAAGTAATGAAAATGAATAAAATTATCATTTTATGTATATAAATTACTAAGCAAATGAATTAAAATATCTTTATCTTTAGTGTGCTATAAGCACAGACAACGCTATAAGTCATAAGCAAATTAATTATAATATCTTTCCATTCTCTAGGTGTGGCAATGGGCGATGCAGCGCGGCACCAAGTTGGAGAACCACATGCAGAGTCTGAAGGACCTGGACCTGGTGCTCGAAGAACTGCTGCAATGGCTCACTGGCTTGGAGAACACCCTCATTTGTATGTATCTTACGTTTTTAAGCCATAACCATAATTTTCCAAGCCATGGCTATAATTGTCCAAGCCATTACCATAATTTTCCAAGCCATAACCAGTAGCCAGTGAAATAAATTGATGTTTTTAGGCCTTGATACGGCTTGAAAACGTCACATTTAGAAATGCATTGAAGAATATTTAACAGGGTTAAGAAAGTGTCAACAAGACACGGCCATCCAATCCTAAGGTGTCGTGGGTTTGAATTCAGTCGTGCACCAATGAGTTATTCTGTCCATCTTTCACTTAGCCAGTACTCACAAAAAGAAAACGTGAGGAATTCAGTATGTCGTTACTTAAAACGTTCGAAAACTTGTGCACGAAATGAACCTTAGGGTGTCATCATCATCATCCACAGCCCGACTTCACCCACTGCTGGGCTCTGGGCATAGGCCTCCCTAAGCTTGTGCCATTCACCACGATCCTGCGCTAATCTGACCCATTGTACGCCCCCAGGTACACCTGCTTAAAAATAATTTCACCACACTGGTTAGGAAGAAGAAAAAAACGAGAAGAAGTAGATTTTCAAAAGCCTTTTCCTTTTTAGCTTTGGAAGCAGAACCTCTGCCGGAGTCCATTGACCTGCTTCAAGGTCTGATCGAGGACCACAACGAGCTGATGGAACACACGCAGAAGCGGCAGACTGAAGTCGACCGAGTCTGCAAGGCTTACCAGGTACTATAGCTATTGGGATAAGGTCCAAAATTTATTGGATCTTGTACGAACCTAATACCTATTGAACTATTCGAAGATTGAAGATACTATTCTCAGAATCCTTTACTTTATTACAATACGCACAATCGTTCTTTAGCTCTCTGAAGTAGCTGCGCAGAACCCATTTTTGATGACGCCTAAAATCGTGCTATCTCGCTTACTCTAAACCTGCGCAATCGTCTATTGCACCTAACTTCAGAGAGATAAAGATCCGTTGTGCTTAGTATACTTAGGTTATTGGCTAGATGTGAATCAAAAGGGAAAATCCACAAAAAAGGAGCTACATGTAAAATACATGTTTATGTAGTTAATGAACTACGAATGAACTTACAATACGCACAACCAATCTTTAGCTATCTGAAGTAGCTGCGTAGAACCTAAAAGACGAAGACAGCGTTGTATAGCTGCCTCGCTCACTCCTTTAGTTTGTTGCATCGTGCTATCTCGCCTATTCGCGCAAACCTGCGCAATCGTTTGCACCTAACTTCAGACAGACAAAGATCGGTTGTGTTTATTGTACTTCTTCTTCTTTTTATTAATGGCAACTAACTGTATTAACAGTATAATTCTGCCAATGTCAAGTTTTAAATATGTATTCATGTCATGTCAAGTGAAGTCAAGTCATGTCAATTTGGTTTTAAAAAAAACATGGCGGCTTGTCATTTCAAAACTCCAACGGAAATCTTACGTAAAATGAGAAATCTGGTCTGTAGAATGGACGATTGACACCAGGTTTTTTTTTTTAATTCATTTAGGTTAAGAGCCAGAGTCAAACCAGAGAAAATACACCGCGGAAGATCTCAGCAAAGTCTACCACTAAAGGAACAACTGGGTATGTAGCTAACTAACACAAAACTGGACACCAAAAATACGAGTTTAAATGAATAAACGACTTAGAAATAATCACATTACACAATATTGTTAGGAAAATGAATGAATGAATGAATCAATTAATTTAAAGTAATTTCATTCATTCATTTTATTCAGATTTTTTGATTATTTGAAGTACATTACGTTTTTTTATTTTGCGAAGTAATTTTGAGTGTCCAGTTGTTTCATAGTTTTTTGTGTGTAAAAGTAATTTGTTAATACTTTTTGAAGTTTTTTTATTAATTCAACTTTACTGCTCTATAAAAATGTTTAGATAATTGTTTGCACAATTAGTTTTTTGCAGTTGCAACATTATTCTATCGTGTTTCTTGATGTTCATTTGAAAAAAAAATAATATAACTCAAAAAAGACTTAATTTTGATATCGTTCACGATATTTTGCTTTTATTTTCAAATGTTTTGCATATTTTCCTTGCGATTTTATCAAATTCTCAAGTACTTTTGTACAAAAACCGTTTTTTTTTCTAATCCTACATTCAAAAAAAAAAAAAATTTGAGTTATGACAGTTTTTGTCAAATGAGCGATATGTTCACTCTTTGTATTTGTCATTCATTGTTTGTCCGTTCGTTCATGTGACGTCATGCATGGTGCTTGGGAATGAAGTCGAGGCTCGCAACTTGATCTGCATAGAGAGAGATCGGTGTCGCCCGATTATTATGGAACTAGGCGATACAGGTGGGTTTATATTTTTAATTAATGTTGTTTTTTTATCGGTAGTATGTGCGTCCACTCTAAAAAATATTTTTATTGGTAAAAAAAGTGTAAATTTTGTACTGAACTGCCAAAAAATACAAAGTTAAAAGTCAACAATTAAAAAAAACTTTTTTTTGGAGTTGACTGCACACTGATTGGCTTAAATTTGTTGGGTAGATTTTCAATAATTTAAGGTTGTTTTTCTACATGGTTTAATTAAATAACTGATGGGAAACTAAGGGGTATTTTTAAAATTTAAAACTTAATAAAATTTTTAACTTATTTTTAAGATAAGATTGCTTTATGTGGGTTCATTTCTAAAACTCATTTAGCTTTAAATGTTAATTTTGGTTTAACAGTCGGACCATAAACTATTCCACCTTACCACAGACAAAATAATTAGATAAGATCTGTATATATTATATATAAATATTATATATTTTGTTTGATCGTTAAAAATAAATGAAAGCTAGGATCAGTTTACTCTCCGACTTGTTCACATACATCCATCTTGCCCTAACACGTGTAAATGTAGCTTCATGTCTCGCTCACGCTTCACCAGGTCGAGGATACACAATCGGAGTAGGAGAGGAAGGTTTGACGCCATTTGTTTAATTTTTGTTGTTTTTATAGTGTTGCTTCAAGCTTCGTAGATTAGATTTAGTTCAGTTTTGCTTGGTAGAAAATTAATATAGAATTCAACATGGCAATATTGATCTTGCCACTGTAAAATAAAAATAAAATAAAAATCTTTAATCGCTTTAATTTTGTCAAAAGTGAAAGAATTAAAACAACAACAACATTAGTACTACCTTGTTTTTTGTTTATAGCAATATATCAAAATTATAAGAATAGTGAAATATTTTATCTAAATTAACTTCTAGTAGAGTCTGGCAAATGAAAGTAGACCCTGAAAAATCGCGGCAAATTAAAAAAATATAAGCGTGGCAACATTAATTATAAGGACATTTGGAAGAACACAACTTGTTATTGGTTATTATCTAATATATAAAATTCTCGTGTCACAGTTTTCTTAGCCATACTCCTCCGAAACGGCTTGACCGATTTTGATGAAATTTTTTGTGCTTATCCGGTATCTATGAGAATCGGCCAACATCTATTTTTCATCCCCCTAAATGCTAGGGGTAGTCCACCCCTCAATTTTTATTTTTATTTTTTACAAACTACATACAATCAACAAACTAAATACAAAAATACATACAATCCTCAATTTTCACCCTTATTTTTTAATAGCGATATAATGGAAAAACAACGTTTGCCGCGGGTCAGCTAGTTTTTAATAACAATTTATTTGCCAGACTCTAAGGCCTTCCGATTAGCTGATACCTGTACAAATAGCATGTTTGCACGAAAACGTAGTAATATGCATGTTTTATGAACTAGTTCATATTAAATTAAACTATAATAAAATTCACAAAATATTTACTACTAATCTATCACAAAAAATAACCAATTCACCTTATTCACAGTATTGCCAACCTAACAAGCAAACTATAGTCTATAAACAAGCAGGGTTGCCATTATGGTACCATTGTGCAACCCTTGAGGTACTAGTACCAACTTAGTAGGTACCTAACCAATAAGAAAAAAAATACTAAAATTCCCAAAAGTACCTACACAAAACAATCATAAACTTACCTATACAATCACGGTAAGCACTAACTAATCACAACTGGTGTTACCAGCAAACCGCTCATCTACTAACCCGCAAAAATCACGTCAGATCTAACACCAATGATATAAAAAAAATATACTTAGATATTTTTCTAGCGTGCGCAAAGTGAAGACTCAAACGTCAAATGGGACATTTTGTCCCCACGTCAAACAGGTCGACATTTTTGACACATGTTTTACGACATTTTAAATGTCGATTTCTATGAACATATCTATTATATAAAATATCATTGACTAACACGGTCATGGTGATAACAGCACAAATTTGTTACTAATGACAGTAATAGCACATTTTTGGTACTAACGGCACAATTTCGGTACTAATGGCTATGTGTTGCCACCGCTCGGTTTTGTGATTACCTTGTTGTGCTCTAGTCGAGTGAGTCCCGGCCGTGAGACGCCAGATCGCAACCTTCCGCAGTACGGACCCCGATTCCTGCCTAAAGGAAGGTAAGGACTAAGCCATAGATAATTCAGTAAAAGTTGCCTGTGTAAGTTTCGAGGTGAGCCGTCCCATTCATCATAAACAAAAACCGTGGCACTCCCGGGAGTGCCGAGAAAAGTGAAAACTTGAACAAAAAAAAATTATGAATTTTATTCACCCGTTAAGATATACAATTAACTTGTAGAAATGTAAAGACAGAGAAATGTACAGAACTAGATGGCGCTACTGGTAGGTGTCGGTGAGCAATCAAATGACTCGCACGTGACCTTTTCGAGGCGAATCCAAGAATTTATTGTCATCTCATCAAAAATGCCCAACGCGCTTAAATAAGTTTTCACTTTAAAATCTGCTGGGATCGTCTTGAGCTAGGATTCTACTCTGTACATCCTCACTCTTAAATCTTTATTGTACAAATAAAACACAGAAAAAAAGCATAAAGTCAGAACATGTACCAAGACTTAACTCTACAAAGCTTCTTACACGACCAACGCTGTTAAAATCATTGGGATCAATTTTTGTGATCTTAATAGCTAAATGATTCTTGAGAGCTATGTAGGTCTAGAGAGTACTTATGTAATTTCGCGACCGCGAAAAAACTATGGTGACCAAACAAAAAATATCAATGTCTTTTTCATTATTTTTTTTTAAATTGGTGGCATTCGCAGTGTGGACCGCTTATAAACCTTGTGTGAGATTGAGTGGTAACCTTAATTAACAAATCCTTTGTTTTTTATGTGAGGTTATTATTATTAGTATTATAACATAAGTCAAATTAAAATATGACATAAAATTTTGTAGATTTCAAAAAAATTAAAATAGTGAAGTAGTAGAAGCAACCACTTGCATGCTACATGCTAAATGTAAAAATAAGTACTTATTTAGGTTACCCAAGTAGGTACAGTTCGCCCAACGGATCTAGGCATTCGTGAAGTTAGCCGTTTTTCATAAAAAATTGTGTTCTGCGCAGACAGACGGCTAAAATCACGCATGCCTAGATCCGTTGGGCGAACTGTACCCAAGCATATTTCAAGCCCTAAAAACCATTTGTCAAAAATATAAATCTCCGCAAAGCCATATTCAAACCAACGAATCAATCTAAAACCAACCTTATTCCGATACAGCAAAGGGTCAGAGCCGGAGTTCAGATCACCTCGTGTCAAGACCCTATGGGACAAGTGGCGTAACGTGTGGCTGCTCGCGTGGGAGCGACAAAGACACCTGCAAGCCCGTCTCGCTCACTTGCAAGAGATCCAGCGCGTGTCTAACTTCAGCTGGGATGACTGGAGAAAGAGGGTAGGTTATAAATAAAACTCTTATTACAAGGTCGTAAAAGATATATTATTATTTATTACTAGCTGGTACCCGCGACTTCGTCAGCGAAATAACATACTTATTAGCAACGCCATCTATTGCATTTAACTGGAACTACCAACTCCCCATACAAACTTTCAACACTTATTTCACGCCCTCCATGATTAATATATAGATTTTTTCTGTCATAAGAACCTTCTCATATTCATAAGAAAAAAAAAATTGTGAAATCGGTCCAGCCGTTCACGCGTGATGCCGTGACCAAGGGAAATAGGGGTTCATCCATACTTCCATACTAATATTATAAACGTGAAAGTAACTCTGTCTGTCTGTCTGTTTGTTACGCTTTCACGCCCAAACCGCTGAACAGATTAAGCTGAAATTTGGCATAGTTAAAGGTTATAGCCCAGGGAAGGACATAGGCTACTTTTTATCCCGAAAAAATGAAAAAATCCTGAGGGACCGCGGGTCACACCGCGGGAGCGCAGCTAGTTTTTATATATAGAGATAACAGCACAATATAGACTTCTTATTACCTATCCCGAAAAGTAAGTAGGTAGGTAAGTAAGTACTACCTATTCAGAATCGTGGGGCACATCTAGTGTTAGAATAAGAATCGTTGCTGGAAGCTTGTATGAAGAATGAGAAATGAATGAATGAGAAGAAATATATGTGTCAGGATCGCAGCAAGCTTACACTCAGAACATCCTTTAGAAAAGGGAGTTTTTATGTAGGTCCAGTCAGGGTCATAAGTAAATTGGTTGGTAGGATAAGTAAATTGGCTGTAACTCCCCTCTTCACCCGCAGTTCCTGAAGTTCATGAACCACAAGAAGTCGCGCCTGACGGATCTGTTCCGTAAGATGGATAAGGACAACAACGGCTTCATCCCTCGACACGAGTTCATGGACGGAATTATCAACACCAGTGAGTATAACTTGACTTGGCCTACAGATAATGACAGCTCAGGGTTGGCTCAGCCCCCTTAGCATGGCGATTGTAGGTACCGGAGAATAGATAAAAATGACAGTAATGACATTAAGTGTAGAGATAAAAGTAGCTTTTATCCACATTCTACCCATTCAGTTAGATAGATAGATAGAAGATAGAAAATACTTTATTGTACACCACATGGACATTACAAAAAAAAACAAACAAAGATAAGTACAAGAAAATGTTTAAAGCGAAGTACAATGGGCGGTCTATCGCTGTGAGCGATTTCTTCCAGACAACCTTAGGGCAGCTTTGCCTTCTTTTACCTAGTTCTTTCCTACCCAACCTAGGCTAGACTGAAAAAAAAAAAAGCCTGGTGCCGTATTGAGCTACAATTCAGTTTGGGTGCTATCCAGTTTATGTTCCTAATCTGAATCGCAAAGTTTTCGAACCGTGATAACATGACGTTTTAAGCAGATTTTTTTTTACTGTTCAATGGAATTCCTCAGTAAAAACAAAAGTAGGTATTTGTCTATTGGTACTTACTTAAGCTAAACTGTAACCTATTAAAAACTTTCAAGTACATATTGGATAAAAAAAAATCCAGAAATGCTTTTTTTCTTGAATAAATGCATTGGTTCTGACGGAAGATCAGCGTTGTGTCTTGCAAACACAACATAGTGCTGAGTCAGACTCCATTGTAACATAAACTTTGTTTTTACTTGTGTACTTTTAACCCTGTACTGTATATTTGTCTATGTTGCAAATAAATCATTTCATTTCATTTCATTTCATTTGTTCTATCTATCAGTAGGTACTATAAAATAAACATAGTACGAGTATATCAGTTATCTGGTTCCCATAGTACAAGCTTTGCTTAGTTTGGGGCTAGATGATGCTGTGTGAAAAAGTCCAACATTATTTATTTATTTATATTATTTAACATACCTACTTGTTTGTGTGTAGAATTCGACACGTCCCGCCTGGAGATGGGCGCGGTGGCGGATCTGTTCGACCGGAATGGCGGCGGACTCATCGACTGGGAAGAGTTTATCGCCGCACTTCGCCCCGACTGGGTACGTCCTACTAATATTATAAATGCGAAAATCTGTGTGCGAATGTTTGTCCTCGCGTATCTCCGTGACGACTTAACCGATTGTGATGAAATTTGGAATGTAGATAGTTTAAGTTCTGGAATAACATATATGCGTATAAAAATTTCGAAAATCAACCCCTAAGGGTGTTTACAGGGTGTTAAAGATTATATGAAAAAAATATATTCCTTGCTTTGATCCACTCCAAACTAGGTATAAATATACTTTAAAGTAAATAATGAAACCCGTATTTTTTATTTTTTCAAAACAACCCCTAGGGGTGGTGCAAGGTAGTTTCAAAGTCGAAAGTAAAGATTCGAAAGTATGTGTGTGCGAATGTTTGTCCTCGCGTAAGGTAGTTCTATCTCTGAAGTTTGTATGACGAAACAATGCGTAGACGAAGTCGCGCCAATACAACAGTGTACAATAAAGTCGAAAAGTTATCTTCTTATTCTTCTTCCTGCCATTATCCCACTTAAGTGGGGTCGGCACAACATGTGTCTCTTTTCCATTTCCCTCTATCACCCGTCATATAAGAACTCACTCCTTTCACAAACATATCCGCATTCACACAGTCCATCCATTTTTATATGTATAAAAATTTGGATTGTGACGAGGAGGGTTCCGTGGCCGAATGGTAAGGCACTCCGGCTTTTTGAGGGTCGTCTGACCGTTGCGGGATCGAAATTTTGATAAGACTTCATTTCTCAATGTCAACCTAAGTGTGGTAACACTATAAAAATTAAAAAATTATAAAGATTTCGTTTGGTATATTTTATCTGGGTTAGAACCTAGAGGTAAAATAATAAAGTTGACTCTACATTTCTACCTATGGTAGTTCTCATCTCACTAAAGTTTAGCCCTTAAGCTATTGCTCCACCTGCGTCATAACGCATTAAAAAGTGACATATTTGACAGAAAATGTATGGATCTAATGTCAAATCAAATATGACACTTTTTAACACGTTAAGACGCAAGTGGAACAGTAGCATTACTTAAATACTGGAGTATATTCTAACAATTAATCTTACAGGTGGAAAGACGCGGGCCGCCGACCGACGCGGATAAGATCCACGATGAGGTGAAGCGTCTGGTCATGTTGTGCACCTGTCGCCAGAAGTTCAGGGTCATGCAGGTCGGAGAAGGGAAATACAGGGTGAGTGGCCTTTTGTAAGGTACCTTTACGTTATGGTCATGTTTTTTAGGTAGGTGAGTATCTATTGTATAAATCCTTTAAATGAACTGTGATATCAGTCAGCAAAACCTTACTACAGTTCGCCAAACGGATCAAGGCATTCGAGAAGTTAGCCGTTTGTCTGCGCAGTGTACGCATTTTCATACTAAATTGTGTTAGTTATCCATATCCCAAAGCAATTGTTTCTAGTTTTGACATTTTTAAGTAGGTACCTTTCCTATGTTACAATTTATAAAGTAGGTACCTACATTTCTTAAGAGTTAGAAGTTAGCCGTTTATCTGCGCAGTGAACACTTTTTTGAAGAACTGTACCTGTATTTCATGTTTATCATGATATTTGCATCCCACACAGTTCGGAGACTCGCAAAAGTTGCGTCTGGTTCGAATCCTGCGCTCGACCGTCATGGTGCGCGTGGGAGGCGGCTGGGTCGCGTTGGACGAGTTCCTGGTGAAGAACGATCCTTGCAGAGGTATGTACAACTATAGGGTATTGAGCTGGGGCCATTTTGCGTGAGAAGTTGACCATTCTCCTTTATTTCATCTTCAAAGTTTGGAGTGCCTAGATAATCAAAGGGGAATTACTTACCAGTTCGTTCAATATCTCTAATTAATTTTCATCTGGGTATAGAGACTCTCCGGTAGGTACCTATCACATAATTATTTTTCAATTGAAAGTTGATATTATGTTAATCCACGCCACGACATATTAGTACCTAGATAAAGTAAAATGGCGGGCATTTTTTTTTTCAACCCAACAAAAAATTGACAAATTCAGAACTTTAATAATGGGAATGGTCAGCTACATAGTTTCTACTAAAACAATGTTCTTCCCTGAATGTAGGTAAAAAATTATGTTCCCCCGTTAGCAGATATCAAAATTGGGAACTACCTATCTGAATTTTTCATAGATTGCAAAACTTAATTTCTAGTCTTCAAATAGATGAAAGAAGCTTCTTTCACCTAGTGAATTGAGAAACTATACTTAAATATATTTTTGGATAGAAAATAAGTTTTGCAAACTGGGTACTTAATTGACCCCTAAATAATTTTAATACCTTTTCGAATATTGTAATGCTCATAAATACTAAATATGACAGTCAAATTAATTTAGGTTTTATAGTTCCTTTGACCTAGTGTCTCTGAGTCACCTTTGAAACTAATATGAATTGAGCAATACAATGTTTTTTTATGACGCCAAGTCGATTTTCCAAGTACCTTTAAAAACCTACATAAAGTCTTAACATTTGTTTAAGATTATCGTAATCTTTATGATTATTATATCGGTATTGTTTTAACAATTTATAAATAATACTAACTTGGCTTCATAACATCTATTTTGGATTTATGCTCTAGCTTTTCCCAAAAGCATTGCATAAGTCTAGCTGTCCTATCTACAACTGGTTTTTAGGCATTTACACTATGTTTTAATCAAATGCCTGAATACCAGTTAATATATTATATAAACTTTTTAGGTATTATATATTATGGTATTCAAAGTGTCAATCCAACGTTTCGGGAATAATGATTTTTGTAACTGTGTTTAACAAAATAACCCTAATTGGGAAACTAATGAAGCATAACATAGCCGAAATGTGTGTTAAATAACAAAATAACATTACTTTAATACTTTATTACGGTACAAATCACTACACAAAACTTACAATTAATTAAGTAACGCTGGCAATACATAAATCTAGCAATACTGTTAAAAAATGCAAACCTTAAACTATCACAGAAAAATAATATCGACTCGATCAAACAATATCATGATTTTATTTTTGGAAGCACATTGAAGGTCAGAACCGGTTCTATGACTCAGAAAACTTACAGATTAGGAGATAATGGCTTCAAGTCTCTACAAGTTACGAAATCCTACGCTACAGATAACATTACCATACATGGAATAAGTACACAAGTCCAAGCTAGAGTTTCGTTATATAAATTAAATAGCTAAATCCTACATTAGGCAGTCTACATTTTAGGTGATAATAGAGATCATGATTAATCAATAGTCGTCTTACGAATGAAGGAAGTGAGAGATGAAATCTCACTGGTAGAATGTTCCGGTAGCGGACTGAACTCAATCTCTTCGCTCAAGTTCTGCATGTCGGAAGTATTCTCGGCAACTGGCCAGCGTTTGTGGCTGGGAGCATACAAGACCAGCAGAGCAAAGATGTATATATTCCACATTCCGTAGACTCCAGTAAAGAATGCCGAAGTATATTCTAACTCGATATCCTCATCCCACTTCCACTGTCCTTCAGCGACTTGTCCCAAGATAAATCCGATGACAGTTAAAGCAGCACACAGAAGAGTAGCCAACATTAAGAATTGGAAACGGTAGATGATCCCCTCATAGCGCAAACGACGGACCGAGCACATCGTCGGTAAAGATTGGCGTTTGTGAGATATGTTAGTGAAAACTTGGTACACCATGTAGCATAGAAAGAGGAAGTAGATGCAGGTTGATATTCCAGCCAGGATTATGAATGTCAGCGCCAAGTTAGTACCAATATCTGTGACCCAGATGGAGTAGAAAGGATTACGAAGTTGCACACCCCTCTCACACATGTCAAAGATGAAAAGCGAGATGCAGCCGATAGCTACAGCACTCAAATGACGCCAGTATTGCTTTAGGGAGCTCTGTGTCGTTGTGTTCTGAATTAACATGTGCTCTCCAGCAAAAACAAGCCAAAACGAGAAGAGTGTAGCATAGAATACTCCTTGACGAATATCACCCAACAGCAACATGAATGGTAGGTCAAAATGCAGTGTCAGGTATTCGATTGGCATGTTTAGAAGACATAATGATATTCCCAAGCCGAGCAGCATCTTCTCCAGAAGAACCGGTTTCCGTTGAAGCATGTGTATACGCCTCCAAAACCAAACTATTATTGCTATGATGCATGGGAAAAAAACAGTCTTCAAAGACAGCCAAACTTTAGTGAACCCTCCGTTCTGGTTGATGACAGTCAACCACATATCCTGTACATGGCCTATGTTGATGTTCATATCGGGGGTGTCGACTGGCAGTCTGACATTGAGCAAGTAATAGTCGTGGAACAAAGAGCCCAATTCAAACAGAGGTATTGCTGAGCAGTTGTATAAGTATTCCTCGGCTTTAATATCGATTTCGCAGTCCAATTGGCGCTTCTCCACCGACTGTGTGTACAGTTTCCAATGTTCGTCCGCATCGCCTTTGTTTCGGTAAGCTAACCGCGCGTCGATTGTAATAGTACTACGAGGCATCACCTCCATCTGAGAGTGATAGCTCACCTCCACTTGAAGCACTCCGATGAGGTTCTGCTGCCACCGCGAATAGTCCAAAACCCGGCTATCCCGTGGAATCGGCATTTGAAACGCGAAAACGATATCCGACTCGGATAGATCATGAAAACTGCCGCCGAGGTGGACCGTATCGCAAGATCCCTTTCCGCGGTTGTAGAACCATTTCGTCGTGTCATTTTTCACAGTCAAAGTATCCTTGCACACAGTTCCGAGGATGTTTTGTGCGTTTGCAGGCATGGGCGCGACCAAACCACCGATCAGAAAACATGTTAGCTGACACAACAATAGAAACGTGACTAATACGCCCAGCTTCCGGCCGCTCAAATTCTCAATTATTGTACCAGTCATTGTTGAGGCGTAAAACTCGCGAAAAACATCAAAAAACTGAGTCGATGCAAAATTAAAATCGACCCGCGGTGAATTCCATTGTTCTTGTTTTCCTTTCCTTTTCGACTTTCGTTCGACGCGATGTTTCTGACATGCGCGCGCAGTGACGGTGACCGCGGTAGGTAGTGTTGCCAGCGAGTATAAATCTATTTTCTACCAAATCACCGGTTTCGTTATTTTCGTTAACAATAACGTTAAATAGGTACTATCAACGGTTGTATTTTTTCTTAAATAAACTAAAATAATAAAACTACACACAAAACAGCACTTTCATTAGCGTATCGTGTTTTTTGTGATGTTTTCATACTCACTTCACTCATTGTGAAGCTACCAATTTATTACGCTAGTATCAACAACCAGGCTAAAGTAAGCATCGTAAAATGTCCACAATATTTTTGATGTTGCTACTAATTTTACTAATTCGTATTCGCTTTGCCCATTCCAAATCCCGTGGTCCCTATAAATTATTTTAATTATTTTTGTTTTATTATTATCCTCGTATATCCCATTACATTAAAGTAGTATCATTAGTGCTACCGCTGCCTGATCCGTACAAACCGGAGCAGCATGAGGCTTGTTGCCCGCTCGGTAAGCGACACGACTTGCTTTGGAACTTTTCGATATCCATTTAAACTATGCACCGAACTCGCCTTTTATCAACATTTCTGATTGGTTCCATCGCAATGCGTTTGTAGTTGGTGTGGCTTAGATTATTACGTTTGCTATAATTATATGGTTTATATCGTAGTTTTATTTGCTATTTGATGGGTGCTTTTACACATTTGATGCTTTTGGTGTAGTGTGCTTCTATCATACCTGTTTAATAAAACTTATCAAATGTGTAGAATAACCTTTATTACTTTTTACCATTTTATTAGAAGTACTTATTTAACATTTTACTGTATAAAGGTGATGCGTTTAAACTATAAACTATTTTGAGCTTCTTATTCGTGGCATGAAACTGGTTTATTTGGCATTTAAACTACTTAGATATTTTTGTAATTTTATTTTATTTAGTAGAAACTAACGTGTGTAAAACAGGTGCAAGATTGCTGTACATAATTGAATCATAATGTTCATTACAAAGTTAATCATCACACTATAAATAATTTGGTCGTATTGTTTTAAAACTTAAATAAAAATGATGTTTTTTTTATACCTACCTACTTAGAATAATTTATTGGTGCCAAATCGTGAAATCATCAAATCTTGCTCTTGATTTATACCGATTGCGTAACAATGTATGGTGAGGAATTAACTAATTGTATTTTATTATTCCCGTTCCTAACTGCACACATATAAATCCTCGTTTTTTTACTGTTATGTTTGTTTTGTTTGATATTGTTCTGATTTGTTTGTTGTTTTTTTTTTCTTTCCCTCACTTCCACTGCACGCTGTCCCAATTTTCTTTTAACACTTTGGTGTTATTTTTATGCCTGTCCTGTTACCATATGGTTTTCTTTACCCTTCCTTTCCTGTCCTTCCGTTTGCAATACGCACTGGACGCCGCCCGCATGCAGCCAAGGGACGCACCAACATCGAACTGCGAGAACAATTCATATTGGCGGATGGAGTGTCACAGAGCATGGCAGCGTTCCGACCGCGTACGCCCCGCTCTAACACCAACACACCACCGTCCACCGGACCCATCACAAAGGTAAGTTATACAGCTTAAATTTATTTTAAGTTAAGTCTTCTCAACAGGACAGACTTTAGTTTAATTTCGCACACGTATCATAAATCGCACCGTAGTTGTTGGGTGAGCAAATCGGTTTGGGACTCAAATTTCGCTTGTTTTATTTTCTTGTAATGCAAATTGCACATGGATCTCGGCATCCGTTTGCAAGGTGCATTATTGTGAGTGCAGCATGTGTTGAGCTCGTAGCGTTTGGTCGTATTGCATTAGTGTGTTCAAGCTAAGCATTGAAGCACAGGCTCGTTGTAGTGTTGGTGTTGTTTGTTATTGTATCATTGGATTCACTGCATTGGAGAGGTGGCACGTCAGCGCCTTGGATGTTTATGGTAAAGTATTTCGTTCACCCTTCCCGCTAGATCCCACTCTACCCGCATTTCGCAAAAACAAATCCGCGTTCGTCAACTAAACGTGTGGACTAATTGTAACATCGATACGTCATCGTCGCGATAATCGTTTTTAAATATACGCGTTTCGGCAAAACGATTGGCACTATGAAGGCAAAATGTTTTTTGTAACGGATATTTTTCCTTCTATCCTTAATGAGCTTCCCGGTTTTGTATTGGTACGTTTAGCTGAGGAGGTTATGGAGGCGCTGAGGCCCATATTTGAGGCTCTCAGGCAGCGAGAAGAGCTTCCCTGTTCGTATCCGCTACACGTGGGATCTACGCACGGCACAAAGCAGGCGTTCATATACGGACACTCAAGATCTCAAGGTTCTACCACTCCTGGCGAACACCACTATTCCCACCACCATGGATACCAGCCCTCTCCAGGATACCATTGGGTAATGCTAATAGGCTATATCAATGTGTGGCGTTTGGTGCACTTCTTTCGCTCATATTTGTATCGCAGGTTTATTTGTCCATTGTACGACCATTGTGTATTTGTTCTCGTAGAATATGATTGTGATTGTTGTCAAGTCCATTAGTTAAGCATGCACATAGTACCATTCAATACGAGTTTGCAAAGTCTCAAAACAAGCTGCTCACAATATTAATTTTACAGTGTGATTTTGAAGCTAATAAAATATCAAATCATCTTAGCGATGTAGTCTACTGCGTTGTTACATAAATAATGTTGATATAGGTGAGGGAACGTACGACTCGGTCGGTACCGATGTCGGGCGGAGGGGTGGCTGGACGCGCGTCAAGGTCTTCCCTCAGCGCGGGCACTCCGGACTCCCTCAGCGACAACGAAGCAGCCAGTGGACTCGGATCCAGATACAGGAAACCAAGCGTCCCCAAGTAAGTGAACTGCTACTGTTTCCTTTCTAAATCGAATCTATTTACGACACTAAAAATCGTTATACTTTAACTTTGACGACTGTCATTTTTGTAATTTTCGACATTTCGTCCTTTCGACCTTTCATCGCAAGCTGAACATCTGCGCATGGACAAATTGCATAGCATGTAGGTAGGTAGGCTCGTAAACCAAAGTTTCAGCAATTATTTGTAAATGTTAATTGATTTTCGCCTCTTTCGTTTTAAGAACCTAGCTTTTTGTATTCCTATTCTTTCGATAAACTCGATTGTTTTCAGGTCAACATTGACTCCCGGTGGCTCTAGACCAGGATCGAGAGCAGGATCGAGAGCTGGTTCGAAGCCTCCATCGCGTCACGGATCCAACCTCTCTTTAGATAGCACTGGTATGGTATAAAATTCATTTTTGTGACTTTCTTTTTTTCTAAATCTTTCTTTTAAAAAATCTTTCTTTGATCCGATGCAATAGGTTTATCAACATTTAGGAAAGGTATTTATTTGCTATTTGATGACAGACGATGCAGGAACACCATCACGCATCCCGATGCGTAAAGTGACGAACACAAAGGCGTCGGTAGCGCGTGCCGCTGCTACGGCCACCAAGCTAGGCCTTAGCACTCCCAACGGCAGCTCTAGACCTCGCACCCCCACCGGCTTGATGACCCCTAGCGGAAGGTATGCTACTTCAACATTCCTTTGATGTATCTCTTGAATGCAGATAGAAATCTTCAAGTTCCTTTGTTGTTGACTATGAAAATATTCTTGAAATACTCTTAGTTGTATTTAGACCCCAAATTAAAAGGAAGTTTCTCTATCTGCACTCTTATATAACGAGAATATGAGAGTTTGATTTAATAATCTATAAAAACTGTTGGATTCTTCTAATCTTTGAATCATTCAAACTCACATTTTTATCGCCCTATAAAATTGGCATTAAAGACAACGGTTGAACTGATGTGCGCCTAAACAGGTATCCAGGCGCGATGTACCGAACTTCAAGTATACCCACACTGTCACCTGTACCGGCGCTAGTGAGGTATAATTCAGTTTGTGGGTTTGAACGGATTGTGTATCTTTGCGGTCGGAATTTCGTATGTCGCATTGAAACTAGTATTTAGTCAAACCTACTTCAAAAGTTTTTTTGGTTACGTAAAATTTTAAACTTTGGAGAAATTTAACTATTTAACAAATTGTTTTCTACTTATTTCAATGCGTGTTAAAAGGAACAATGTTTTTGTACGAAATGATGACCGTTTGTTTGTCTTGAGATACAAGTATTGAAGCACGTCACATTGCTTGTGAGGGTTTACAGGGATCGTATTGTAGTGACGTCGAGTAGTTTTGGGTGCACATGCACACGTTTTTCGACAACACAATGGAAGCCTGTTTTCAAAATTACTTTTGTCTGATGTTTATAGAGGTGATGGATTTCACTGTCTTTTGGTAAAGGGAAGCTTAACGAATTCTGGATATTACTGTTTAGCATGTAGGAGAACGAGTAGTCCCAGATTTCAACACAGCTTTTCACTGTTTGGAGATACTAACAATTATTTTAAAATGGGAATTTATGGTGCTGATTATAACTTTATTTTTCTCCCTCCCGCATGCATCTATTACCAAAATGGAATAAAACAGCTCAACACATTCCCAGCCATCGTCAATGGCGTCCGAACACCCTAAATCCATATCCCATACTCATCCTGCATTCCAAACTCAGGGAGCCACAAAGATTCCAGTTTACGTGGGCTCTCGTTCCCAGAGAACACCTTCTGTCGAAAGACGCTTGAAAATATCCCGAGCGTCGCACTCTAGAGAGGTTTCCCAAGAACCCAGTCCCACTTCCCAAGATCCCTCCAGGAAGTCTGAACAAAGGAGTCCCGAAGACGATTCCTCCCTCTTCAGCATTTCGGGAATGACGAGCGACAATGAATATGAGAGTAACATAAGCGAGTCGAGCGGCGAAGCGTCTAAGCCGACGCAGCGAGACATCAAAGGGTACAAGCCTGTAGAATGCTAGCTTCGTTTTTGCCCGATTATTTTGATTGATGCTCATTGAACATTTGGTTTTTGATGTTATCTCTTCCTTCAACACATTTCAAGGCATTTTATTGTTAGGGCTTACATTATCACACCACAACCATATCGTCTCATCTGCTTGCGAACACGTCGTCATTGGTTCGTCATCGATCCTCCTTTGTCACTTGTCCTACCATAAATCTTATCATTTTAACTAACATCGCCTATCGCACAAATAAACCTAATTAAAATTACGAAAGTAATTAGCTTTGCATCTTGTAATAAATAAGAAAAAATATTTCACCATCGAAACCGAGCTTAAGTGTTCAAAGCACATGCACACCATCCACAGCTTCTGAAATGTTTCCTTGTACTCTATCTACACTATCAGCCTACGTGTATGTGTAAGCAAGTTTAAAATTGAACTACGGAAAAATGCAATCTTTTTTTGAAAACCTACTAAAAATTATAGTTTTATCGATGCATCTTTTCGTAGTTTGTTAAAAAATTAAAAAAAAAAACATCGTTCTTGCACGTGCATCACTTCGTTTCTATATATTTTATAATACAAGTATATATAGAATTATTCTATCTGGACAATGGTTTCCCCTTAGTTTGTAAGTACGTACATAAAGATTTTGACAATCTTGTGCCTTTTAATTTATTTACTAATGAAATCAAACACTATAATGTACTTGCAAGAACTACGTCTAACGTTTCTTCTATTGTCTTAATACTAATTTTCTATGTCTGTACTCGCTAACACCACCATAGGAGTGGTTCGTTCGCCTCCACCGACGGACAAACCCCTAGAAGGAGCGGCATCCCCGTACTTAAGGATCATCATACTAACTGTAATCTCAATAGGTAATAATCAATAACTCAAGAGTTTGCTTTATACTGTTGTGATTTTTAGTTTCTCTTATTCTTTTCTAGGCTATTTTAGATAAAAAATCGTTTGGCGGTGTGGTCAAAATTTTTGGGTGTTTTTTGTAGCTTTGCATGGACTCAATTCGATAGGCAACGAAGAACTAATTTATGTTTACGTAACAGGCAAAGGACGCCGTCTGGTAGCACTACCCCAGTGCGCTCTGGACAGCAGACGGCTGTATCTAGGCTATTGAGAAAACCTTCGGACGCATCGGAGAACGGTGCGCCAACTACACCAGCGACACGACGAGGGACTCCGGCTTCACGAACTACGGAGAAACGCGAACCATTCCGATTGTAGACGAATAAATTATAATAATCAGCCCGAAATAAAAACGATCGGGCTAAAACGATTAAACATTAATCCAAGCTATGTAAATCGCTCTGACAGAATAAAGGACTTTGATTTGTTTTGCCAAATTTAGGTACCATTGATTAACGATAAAACTCTCGTGAGAGCGGCTTGCATAGTCGTTGGAAATGCCGATAATAATTAAAATTGTACTAAAAAAATTAACCAATTCGCGAATGAAGCCAAGCTTATTATTACGAATTTGCGAATGTGGCTTTTAAAACAATAGATGGTAGTAGTATAACTTAAAGTCTGCACACGATGCCTTGTATACTTATTTTTTGTACTATCCGTGCATATAAGCACTTTGGACTTTTTTTATTTATTTTGTGCTGTCAATGTTATAATCACGTTCAGTGTTATGCGACTTTCTCGATGTGAATATTCCCCCTTCCTCTTATTTATTGTCAACGTTGCCATAATTGTTAGTGTATGTTTTGTATGTTATACGTATTAGTCTCTGTGCGGAGACCGAAATGAAAGTGTGATTTCGATCTTATGTTTAATTTTTCTTTAGGGACCATTTTGTTGAACGAATTGAAGATAGGAAATAACTGGTCGTGGTTTTGAGCGGTTACATTCGCATCTGTAGTTACGCCAGATTACTTGTGTCGATAGACAGTTTGAAAATTGCGATCCGTCATTTATTAGTAAGGTGATAATAGATTATTTATTAGTATTTTTCTTTGTAATGCACAATCATGTTTCGTTTCTTGTTTTAGATCCTTTTTGTGTTCAATTTAATGTTGGTTAAAATGATTGGTTCATTTTGTACATTTATGTATATGGTTTATTTATACTTACGTTGATATTTGCACAACTTTGTGATGGGAATTATTAAAGTATTCTTTTTGCTTGATATTTACAAATAATACTCCTGGATTTCGCCAGATCCATGAAGTATTATTTTGTATTTACTCGATAAGAATAGCTCACCATTAAAATTCCATAACTGACATTTATCTATAAGTGAAATAACTGAAGTACACTTTGTCGTAAAAGACATTACTTAATAATTCTAAGGATACTTTTGATATTTAAATAAATAAACGCTTTAAAATGTAACCTTCCTTCGTTTAAAAATGTTAACCAAGACTCACATTATTTGTTAATATTATTATAAATCTGACTCTGTAATTAAGTCTTTATTATTAGAGTAAAACTATTAATCTGGTCATTTTTATTTAAAACATTGTTGTATTTGTTGAATGTACCTAAAATCGTAAAATCAAAGCAAATATACCTACCTACTAAAAGCTTAATTTTTTTTTGTATAAAATCTTAATGGATCCTGGAGAGCTACACTCAGCTACAGTTATAAAATCTCATTATTGATTTCAAAGTATAAATAAAGAATAACAATAATTTGCTGTGTTTACTTTCTGCCCCCAGTCGGTAGTTTAACTATTTATTTGTTTTAACTATTAGGTGCCCTATGAATAAACCCTGACTGAAACCTAGGACAAAACTAGTAAAAAAATCTACATAATGACTACCATCGCAGTGATTTAAGATACTGATGTAATAATAATTATCTTAAACGAATAATGATTATTTCCTGGCGTTATAACGTGGAGGTCCGTACCAGGGGGGTTCTTCGTGTTAGTTTTTCGTTCGTTTGATGAATATTCGGATGCTTCTTACTACGAGCTACATTGTAAGTCGATAAGATCAACTTTAAAACACGGTCCTAACTTTGGACCAAATATTCCAAACCAAAAAATTGGCCCTTGATGTCAGAAATTGTAGTAAGAAACATCCGAATATTCAAACGAACGAAAATAGGAACGGGAATACGGAATATTACTTAGGTAGTTTTTGAATAACTTTTATAGACGTTTTTCATGCGAGCTGGCAACACTGTTCTGTCAACTGTGACACTTAATTTGTTTGGTTGACTTTTGACACTGTTGACTTTAATTAACTAATAATGTAAACTTTATGTTAGGACAAAAGATTTTGTGCGAATTCATCGCCGATCGCCGATCTCGTCTTTTCAAAATAAACAAAATTTATATATTTCCAGAAACGTAGTTTGATTAAAACAAAATTGAGAATGCTAACAATAAACGGTATGGATGATCAGAAAAGGGACCAAGTGTTGAAACTGATAGAAGAAAAGATCAAACTGGAAAATGAGTTGCGGGACCAGCACGAGATTTTGAAAACGAATAATGTTGGTATGTCCGAGCCGTTGGTGGATAATGAAGGGTTCCCACGGAACGATATCGACGTGTACCAAGTGCGGCATGCCAGGCATAAGATATGTTGTAAGTACCTAAGTACAGTTCGCCCAACGAATCTAGGCATTCGTGAAGTTAGCCGTTTGTCTGCGCAGAACACAATTTTGTATGAAAAAACGTTCACTGCGCAGACAAACGGCTAACTTCACGAATGCCTAGATGCGTTGGGCAAACTGTACAGGATTTTGCCTATTCACTTACCGTAAATCAGTGCTTTGTTCTCTGTATTTGGCAAATGTAATAGATAGTCAAGTCCTACATATATCTATGAAAGTAAGTCAAATATATAATAAGATTAGGACAACTAGGTTCGAATTTCATCCTAATTCTTGTGGCTGAGCCGTGTTGGTCGAATGGGGTTGTGCCACGAAGGTCGTGGAACGTGGAAGAAGTTTCAATCCGAAGGTCGTGGGTTCAAATCCCGGCCGTGCATCAATGGATTTTTCGTTTCGTAAAATTTATATGCGCTTTAACACTCTTAACGATGAAGGAAAAAATCGTGAGGAAACCCGCAGCTTAGTCAGCTCCACACGTATCGACGTTGTCTTTCCTGTGGACCAGGCTGATTAAGCTGAGAGGTTTAGGTGCTGGGCAAGCCTATTCCATCTCAAACAATGTCCCAGGCACTACAGCGTCCCGTTAAGTGTAGGCATGGATTGCCTCCTGACGCTGTATAAATCATCTAATATAGATGTAAAGGCCTAAGTTTTTGTTGTGGCTAGGTTTATCATACTTACCAGTCGTTATTTCAACACATTACACTTCACTGCCTTTATTACGATTTAATTACCAACTTCCAGGTCTTCAAAATGACCTCCGTAAACTATTCAAGCAGATTGAGAATGGCTTAGCAGATGTTCACGCACAGCAAGCCAGCAACCCTGCGCCTCAAAGAGCTGCCATCATCAGCTCGAGTGGTCATGCTGATAATGTTCCCCCGACACCCTTTGCTACCATCACTCTTGTTGATAACGGATCACCTGCTGATATTGCTGTAAGTATCTTTGGGTTAACTTTTGTGAGCGTCTGTTTACACAATTACTATCAGAGTGCACTGAATGGATCGCTATGCACCCAAGATCGTGATCCATTCAGTGGAACACTTCTGTGACAAAACCGTTCCTTTTCAACCGACTGCAAGCAGTGCCAATGTTTTAGACATAGACATTGAGTTCCAACACATATAATGAAATCAGTTTCTGTCTTGTTCTTTATATATGTGCAGCCCTCTTAGAATGGCGATTGTCTAAAATCCTTTCACCACACTGGTTCGAAATAACTGGTGATGACACGATAAGAAGAAGTCTAATAATGACAGTAATGACATTAGAGTGTGGATAAAACATATATATATATAAAGGATAAAAAGGTACCATGCTAAATCTATGGGATAAAAGTATCTTTTATCCACATTCTATCCGTTCTATCCACACTAATGTCATTACTGTAATTTTTATCTATTCTCCGGTACCTAGACAATCACCATGGTCAGGGGGCAGATTGCAGTACATGGATTTGTTTAAAGAAATACCTTTGTTTATAATGATTACATTTTTACAATTTAAGTGTCATATCTGATACTTAGAAGGTCTTCAAATGTTTTATTGCTATTACCAGATTCGTAAGAACTTTCCGCATATTAAGAAGAAGAAGAAGTGTTGCTTACTATAGGTAGTACCTATAGCTCAGATTTCTTAAATTTTTTCGAGTGAGTACCGTGTCTGGTCTATGTCTGCCTACCCAGTGCGTAAATAACAAATTCAAAAATAGTTTTTGGAAAATTGATATCACGTAACATTGTTTATAAAAAATTTAAATTATCTTGACTCATTAATTCCTATTTTTTCAGGGTCTTTGCAAAAATGACAACATCATCCAATTCGGCTCAGTCACCAGTAAAAACTTCACAGCGATGGAACAGGTCTATAATATTGTATCACACTCGGTCGGTCAAGCGCTTCATGTCCAAGTAATGAGGGGATCTCTCATTGTCGGAGTCACCCTGGTTCCCAAACCCTGGTTGAATAGAGGCCTCCTCGGCTGCCATATACAAAAGATTGATATTGAATAAGAATGATTTGATGTTCTTGTGTTGGTAAAAAAATCCAAGTTTGTGAATTAATATCTGGCTTGTGAATGGAGTTAAAGTGCCTAATTTTAATTTTGTTGTAAATAATTTAATTTGTACTTATTAATTAAGATTTCAAATTCTGTATTTTTCTCTATTTCCTATTTTTTTTTACTACGAGTAGACCTACTCATAGTAAAATTAGTCACACCTAAGTAACTATAGTGTGACCTCGAGTTTGTTGTTAAAAAAAAACTTTTGTGAATTCAAAGCCCATAGAAATTGTATTGATTCTGAGTGAAAAAAATGTTTAAGATCCTTGTTTGCCATTCCAATTTTTTTTTTTTCAAATTGCGTAAATTAAAAAGCTATTTTTATGAAATAAAAAGTGTATGCTCAAAGCAATTTGAATTTTATGTCCTTTAAAAATAGGTATGTTATCAATCAACCATCATATTCAAATTCACAATACCACTCAAAAACCACATTACACAACATTATAGTACCTACTTAAGTTTATTCAAATAAACTAACAAACCATTCCCATTAGACAAGTTTTTGACGTGACTACGTCTTATAATTCGATAGAGCCGGCTGCACGCACGAAAAAACATGACGTCATGCGGCGTTACCTCGCTCTGAGGCGTTCCATGTAAGGCTTGAAGTGCAAGCGAGAGCGCGGAACGAGCGACAAAGAAGCACAATCGGCCTTTGCGTTCGGCAGCGTTCGACATCCGTCTCTCTCCTACTTGAGTAAGCGATGCGTAGACGTTGTCACGTTCAACTATCGTCAGTAAACCGACTTTACAGACAACCAATTTTTTTTATGAAAACCGTAGGTTAAAAAACTCATACTGGGCAGTTAAAGGTTGCCAAAGTTCAAACTGAAGATCACGCGTTTAAAAATATATTTTATGATTGATCACCATAGCATTAGTTTTTATCTTTCGCCGTTTCTTCTTTTCCTCTGTAGATTTATCTTTTGGTTTAACCTCCTTACTGCCTACCTCTTCGGCAGCGTCGTCATCCGTGCTCTCTTGCTCGCCGTAGGTATACTTCATAGACATGTCGAAGTAGGTTTTGTCTTCTAGTAGACGGTAGTCGGGCTTGGGTATAGTCCCGCGTACGCAGTCGTGGTAATGGCAGACTATTTTCTCTTGTTCATACGTCTCGCACGAACCTGAAATTAATAGGGTACAGTGGCAATTGTTGGTAACCGGCGATACAAAGTATCATAAATAGATAGATAGATAATTCTTTATTGCATACCACACGTAAAAGACATACAAGAAAAAGATACTTAACTTATAGGTAACTTATAAATCACGATCAAATGGATAAAGTACCTACCTACCTACATAAGCAAGTTCGTTCGTATGAAGCGACGAAGTTTGTAGGCCGCCCTACAGCCTTCGTCATGGCTTAGCAACCCGACAAATGAACGTGCCCTCCGAAGCACGGAAACGCTCAGTTGAGTTGATCGATGCTTATTGTGGACTCGTCAAAAGAACTTGTCGAGTGTTTTTTTAAGTTACAATAAAATTAACCTGGTCTCTGCACGCGCACGGTAAGCACGGCTCTCTCAGGCGCCATCCCACGGAAGTGCACGAGGTAGCACGCCAGCATTGTGCCCGTCCGCCCGCGGCCGTGGTGACAGTGTACGCCTATCGTCTGTAAGCACGTAATAAATGGTTATAACCTACAATACGCACAATCGTTCTTTAGCTCTCTGAAGTAGCTGCGCAGAACCCATTTTTGATGACGCCTAAAATCGTGCTATCTCGCTTACTCTACCAAACCTGCGCAATCGTCTATTGCACCTAACTTCAGAGAGCTAAAGATCCGTTGTGCTTATTAGATCCTGGCTGTATTCTTTGCCTTATGAGCCAGCGCACAATGGTGAAGCGCAGTGCATTTTTTTTATATGATCGATCCGGTACATCATTGGCGGGTGTGCGTTACCCTAGCTGGAAAGTGTCTCCTAGAGAGATTTTAGAATGAGGAAAAATTAGTGCCTAGTGAGCTACAAATGTGCGCGAAATTAAAAATTTGTGCATATTGTAGTTTTTGAAATAAAGGGAAAAAACGTTTCCAGCTAGGGTAACGTTGCTCCAGCTGGAAAATTCTAAACCAATGGTCGGAGAGAGATGAATTGTATATCGGCAGATAGCTTATATTTGTGCAAATTTGTGCGCCAAAAAAAAAATTTGTGCGACTTGAGGTTTTCGAGATATTGCGTTTTCTAGATTTTCCAGTTAGACTAACGTTTTGAAAAATCGTGTTTCTCAAAAACTACTGTATGTACGCCTGTAGAAAATATATACACGAGTAGCTCTTAATTTGTGCTAATTTGTGACGGAATCAGATTTAAGAAAATATTTATAGTTTTTGAGTTATCGCGTTTTTTTTAAAAACCTTAAAATGATCCTAGCATCTAAATTTGACCATGCACAAGGTCGCTGAAAACTGTATTCGGTCCGTCTCGACGTCTATAATAACCACACAAAATTTCAAAAGTGTACATACTTGCATTATTGAATAATTTAACTAAAAGTAAAAAAAATGGTGTCATAACTTTGAAGTCAACCTACAAGAAAACGGCGCAACCCACAATTTGTGCGCTTGACCAAAAATTAGTGCTTCTTATCAAAAAGCATTGTGTAAAGTTTCAGCTTCCTATGTTTCGTATTTATCTAGTTATTAAGCTAAAACCAAAATAGTAAACCCATGTTGGTTAACCAAACAATTTCGAAAGGCTATTAAAAAGCGACGGTTTCATACATAGCGATGACCTTCTTAAATTTGCACACCAACCGGTTGAGACTTGTTGTTCCAGAGTACACTGATGTAGAAAACAATGTAAAAATACAATCTAAATATTGATTTAAATGATCTTGTAACTAACATGAAGCAATAAACGTTTTGAATAAAATTGAATTTTATTCTAATAGCTGTTTTCATGTTATTTACATATTTATTAAAGTAAGTACCTATTCTACATAATTTTATTAGGTAGGTACCTACAGTTCTTCCAACGGATCTAGGCATTCGTTAAGTTAGTTGTTTGTCTGCGCAGAACACAATTTTGTATGAAAAAGCGTTCACTGCCCAGACAAACGGCTAACTTCACGAATGCCTAGATTCGTTGGGCGAAGTGTACTTATGCTATCTTCATTCAATTCTAATATTATAGGTTACTACAGATGCACCTACCTACATACATTTAGTATTTTGTGTGAGAACGGAAGGACTTAAACGTAGTATCCAGATAGTACTTAGTAGGTACCTAAATAATAGGTAGATAACTCTTCTTCTTCTTCTTCTTGCGTAATTGGTTCTACGTTATGCCGTTTTAATTATTATTAATAAATACTTGCCCTTGTCCCACTAAGTAGGGTCGGCCGGCACATGTTTCTCTCTTTCATTTTCTTCTATCACTCTTATTAAGTAGATAACTATTACGATACTAAGACAAAAAAGGTGATTTGTGGTTTTTATGTAGGTACCTAAGGACATATGTATGTTACCCTACCTACCTACGTTGGGTGTACGGTAGGTACCCAAAGATTAAATCTTTGTAGGTACAGTTCGCCCAACGGATCTAGGCATTCGTGAAGTTAGCCGATTGTCTGCGCAGAACACAATTTGGTATGAAAAAATCGATCACTGCGCAGACAAACGGCTAACTTCACGAATGCCTAGATCCGTTGGGCGAACTGTACCTAGGTACCTACCTACCGTACACCCAACGTAGGTAGGTAGTTAGTTAAAGTCCATTCAAATAGAATTAAATTTTATTTTCTTCACCATACAACGAATACACAAATGAGCGCTATTTAAGTGGTTTTAGGTACCTATCGTATATATAAAATGCATGACAAAACAGAAAACAGTAATTTTGAAACAACAGACAGCCTAACATAGGTCAATTTTACTGACTAAAAACGCTTGAACGCGTCTGTACGGACACCAGCATGGTGGTAATACGTCCAATAAAAAAGGTCATCGCTATGTATGAAACCGTCGCTTTTTAGTAGCCTTTCGAATTTGTTCGGTTAACCAACATCGGTTTACTATTTTGGTTTTTCTTATGTAACTAGATAAATACGAAACATAGGAAGCTGAAACTTTACACAATGCTTTTTGATAAGAGGCACTAATTTTTAGTTTAACGCACAAATTGTGGGTCGCGCCATTTTCTTGTAGGTGGACTTCAAAGTAATGACACCAATTTTTTTACTTTTAGTTATATTATTCAATAATGCAGGTATGTACACTTTTGAAATTTTGTGTGGTTATTATAGGCGTCGAGACGGACCGAATACAGTTTTCAGCGACCTTGTGCATGGTCAAATTTAGACGCTAGGATCATTTTAAGGTTTTTAAAAAAAAACGCGATAACTCAAAAACTATAAATATTTTCTTAAATCTGATTCCGTCACAAATTAGCACAAATTAAGAGCTACTCGTGTATATATTTTCTACAGGCGTACATACAGTAGTTTTTGAGAAACACGATTTTTCAAAACGTTAGTCTAACTGGAAAATCTAGAAAACGCAATATCTCGAAAACCTCAAGTCGCACAAATTTTTTTTTTGGCGCACAAATTTGCACAAATATAAGCTATCTGCCGATATACAATTCATCTCTCTCCGACCATTGGTTTAGAATTTTCCAGCTGGAGCAACGTTACCCTAGCTGGAAACGTTTTTTCCCTTTATTTCAAAAACTACAATATGCACAAATTTTTAATTTCGCGCACATTTGTAGCTCACTAGGCACTAATTTTTCCTCATTCTAAAATCTCTGTAGGAGACACTTTCCAGCTAGGGTAACGCACACCATTGGCGGGGTCAATTCTCGACTAGGCTGGGTCTTGGTAGTAGGTACAGGTACCTAGTACCTATTCGTAGCTTTTGTCTCCCACGATACAGAGAATCCTAGTGTGGGCTCAGGATTAAGTAGGTATCTACTACCTACCTACGTACTATACTATACTTTGGCCTTTACATCTATATTAGATGATTTATACAGCGTCAGGAGGCAATCCATGCCTACACTTTAACGAGACCCTGTAGTGCCTGGGACATTGTTTGAGATGGAATAGGCTTGCCCAGCACCTAAACCATCCTCTCAGCTTAATCAGCCTGGTCCACAGAAAAGACAACGTCAATACGTGTGGAGCTGACTAAGCTGCGGGTTTCCTCACGATGTTTTCCTTCACCGTTACGAGCTCGTGTTATAGCGCATATAAATTTTACGAAACGAAAAATCCATTGATGCACGGCCGGGATTCGAACCCACGACCTTCAGATTGAAAGTCGAGGCACAACCCCATTCGACCAACACAGCTTGACCTACCTACGTATGTGGCTATTTATTGATTAGGTGAGATAATTATAAACTTGGGTAGGTACCTACTTTGTCAATGAATCAGCAAACATCGCCTAATTAGAACCAGACTCACCTCTCCCCTAATTTCAGCTCGCTCGCATATCTCAATAAACTTCAGTATCTGCTTCAGAGTAGGCGCGCCAAATTCCTTAATTCTGATCTCAGTCCATTTCAAATTCCTCCCAAACTCAACGATCGGAGGCTGCCTCTCTGGTGACAACGTGATTAGATGATCTACACCAGCATCTACTAGATAGTTTAAGTTGGACTCGTTTCTTGGGTAGCCCATAGCTGCGATTTTACCATCAATGAACCAGGAGAAGTTATATGGCGCGTACGCTTCATAGTCATCTGGTTTTACAAACGGTTCCTCTTTCTTCAGCTCCAATTTTTCTCTGGGTTCGTCGTACTTGTAGAACAGTCGTGCAAGCTTCACGTTCAAACGATTCGGTACTAAACTCATTTTCACAACACTACACACATCACTCGAAAAATTATTGCTGAAACTGTATTTACAATAATAAATAATTTTTTGATGTTTTATAACTTCCGTGGGTTGAGATTTGAGACAAGTGAAATGAAAATGCACTTATTTCTGTACATCGGCATATCAGTATCGAGGTTGGGCGGCTGCCAAGTGGGATGTACCTGCGTGTACCACTGTGTGCTATTGGCATCGTAGTTGGCACATCCATTGACATTTGGGGATCTAATGTGTGCCAGTTTTCAAATAATTAGGCCTACTTTGAGTGTAAAATTAGTATTTGATCGTTTTGTAAACAGATTGAGAAAACCTTGGCTTTGATAGATTGTTCCATTTTAAACCAAGGTTGTAGGTATTTACTGGATTTGCTGGATAGCTTGTGAGTTGAATAGAGCATTCTGTCATCGCTTTATGACTCATCGCCAGGTGTGACGGCTTTATGTCCTATAACACCTCCATAGAGCGGTCAAATATCCAGGCATTCATTGTTGTTAGCGTTCCTAGGTGTTATTATGTGGTTGTTAGGTTCCTAAGTAAGTTACCTACCTACTGAAAGTTAGTCATGACTAATCTAAACATTTTAGTATCGTTTTTAGGCCTATCTTGTGGTTTTACGACAGCCTTTCGAAGCACAAAAGTTCTCAAGTTCTCATATGCCATTATTGTTATGACTGATTATTTATACCTATTGTCACATTTCTCAGCCTTGTCTGTACTCTGCTTCAAATGTCTCTCAACGTCTTCAAACTGTTCGATAACCACAGTTAATCTTTTTCTATTTGTATTTTATTACTTACGTACGTATTCAACTTACAATATTTTCTCAAAGTCAAAAAATATCGTTAGTTGAAAGAGCAGGTGTCCGTACCTATATCTGCTCCTACCTCTAAGCTTATTATAGAATGGATAAACTCGTGTTTAAGGGAAATTAGTTCATGGTTAAAGCGCCCACGCCGAAACGTTTGATACGTTTTCTTGTGATACGATTTTTTAAATATAGCTTTAATAACTAGTTTCCTTTATTACTGTCTTTATCATCCATAGTACATTTTATCCTTCTGCTGGGCATTCTCCTCCCTTTGTTTATGCCATCCAACACGACCCTGTGCTGGTCCTATCCATCCACGACTGGCGTAAAACAAAACTTATCCATGATCAAATATACAGAAATGTAAGTAGGTACCTTCCTTGTAAATGCATTTTATTTTAAATCCATAACGCGAGTTCAACCTTACAGTCGTAGCATAACAAGCCTGTTATTTTGTAACCATTCATTAGTTAAGACCTTTCTGAATAAACATTCATTTCATTTCATTCTCAAACCATATTTCACCTCTATCTATACATTATGGTCGCACTATAGCATGTCGTATATTTTATGATGATTGACAAGTTGAGCTCGTGCCCATAAAAGGTTCATAGACTGTTTGGCGACAGCGTTGATTGGTATTTCAACATGATCGGTGCCTTTGCCTTTTGAAGTTCGTTTTAAAGGTAACCTGCTTGACCTTCATTCATCGTTCCTAAACCCTAGTCACCTCATCTTCGAGCTTTTACAATATCTATTTGACTCCCATCTATTCGAAAACATTATAATAGTTATAGGTAAGCTAAGCTATCATAATTTAAAACACCATTCTCAACACCTTATGGTCATTGTAAGTTCCAGCGGATGACCTTTGGACTAAAGAACGCACTTCGTAAAGTCTATTATGAGTTTCTAACACATGGCGTAGCATAAACACTATTAAAGTGCATTGCCAAGGTTCCTGCGCAGTTCCAAAACAATCTTCCAACAAACGAAATTAGGTAGTTTACTACAGAATAGACCGTCCTTCCGTATTTACGAATGCGTCAGGGATACAATCGTAAATTCAATTGCGTCACCAACAAAATCAAGATTTCCTTTCATTAATTTTATAAGTTTTTTCACCGCACTCTGACAACGTGGGCACTGAAGATTATTTACCAACAAATTCAATAGCCGTTAAAAAGTATTTTGTTTATTTTTATAGCACTAAAGTTCATATTCCAGTGATTTTTTTCTAATCTACTTTAGCATTGGCAATGTGGCGCTGGTTTGGAGTTTGGGCCTCCAGAAATAAATGTTACATACATCTCCAGACTGTATGCTTTTGCCAATATTTCCCTGCCGGTCAGTCAACGCGAGAAACTCCGGTCGAGAACTAGTGTCACCTGTTATTTTAATAATAATTTCAACCTTCTGTGATAGTGAACAAAGATGGAAGAAGAATACCATCCAGTTTATACAAGGACTGAAGCAATAACCGAGGCAGACGACAAAAATCTGGCAGGAGCGACAAAAGAATTCAGAAATGATTTACAAATTATCATACCTGAAAACCCTTTCCCTGAAATAGAAGTTGATGCTTATCCACCATTGAAGTTCTCCTGGGTCATCCCAAAGAAGCTGGCAGCCATGGCGTTACCGAGAAATAAGGAAAACGTGCAGTTTATTGTGAATCAGGGTATTACGCATCTGGTAACACTGACGGCGGGGAAAAAGCCTCCAGTGGACGATATTGCCAGGTTAAATTGGACAGAAATACCGATTGAAGAGTTCGGTGTGCCAGATTTGGACCAAATTAAAAAGTTTATTGATGTTTGTAAGAGAGCAGATAAAAGTGGAGAGGTGAGTAATATGCCTTCTAATAATAAACACGTTAATGACTATAGAGATGAACAAAGCTTTCAAAGTTTAATGAACGCAATGTGTCTTTCAAATCTTTTTATAAACTTAAGTAAAAGTAGGCAGGTAGGTACAAGTCATATTATCATTAAGCTGTTCAAAGAATGATTACCTTTTTCCTAAGATGATGCTAAACCATCAAAAATCGCAAAAGTACCTAATCTCTTCACACTAGTAGCTAGGAAGGTAGGTAGGTAGCTAGGAAGGTAGCACATGTATCAATTTCTGGATGGCTGATCCATACCCTATAATTTTGAACCTCAATACAAGCACATTCACCCTTGTGCTGGATAGGAACCAAATACGCGACCTTTGAGTGCTGGCTCGTAACTAAACAACTGTGGAAGTGACAGATTGGTAAATTTCAAACTAGCTTCCGTTCGCGACTTCGCTATTGGCATATTTGAATAGCCTACTATGCTTTTCCAAAACTTCCAAGCTGAAATTTTAAATACCCATATCTAATTAAGACTAACAAAATTCCAAAACTGGCTGTTAAAACGTGGTTAATCACAAACGAACCTACAGGGGCTTATTACAAGAAAATGAGCCGAGTTTACCAAGTCTAACTAAAAAACTGTCCCTAGAAAAACGATCTTTAAATACTCGTCCATAGAACGCTTTTTTGTGGTAACAGTTTTGTTTTGACATGTGTCAACATGGGGTTCAACCAAGGTTTTACTTTTTTATAATAAGCAGCACAGACTTTCTTCGTAAGTACTAAGTGTAGAAAGCTAAAGCCCGCGAAAATGTGTTTTGAATTTTCAGAAAGATTTGCCGCCTTATGAATTAAAAGTTAATAAACATCAAACGATGTGCAGGCGCACTTTAAATGATCATAAATGTTTGCGACTGACTGTATAAACCTACCTATCAAAGTAGGTAGCCACCACCTCATAAGATCACAAAATAGTTTGAATTGTGACGCTAATTCAAGAGTGATGTTAAACCGTAGGTATATTAATTGATTGAGGGAACGTCTTATGAGTTTTCTACGTCTTAGGCGTAAGATAAATCTGATAAGGATTTTGTATACAAACACATTGTTTATAAACAAGCCTAGCTGCTGCCCGCTCTCGTAATGTAGGTTTCTTGTTTGAAAGCATTTGAGGTGAAACATTAACATCTGCCCCCTAAAATGGGACGTGCTTAATAGTCTTGAAGTGAGGAAGGTAAAGCCTTTGTCCAGCAGTGGGACAGTTTAGTACCTACTATTGCATAACGGTTGTAAAAGCGACCTTATCTCTCAGGTATTAGGTGTGCACTGCCGGCAAGGTCGCACGCGCTGCGGCGTGATGCTGGCCTGCTACCTGGTCCACTTCCACCGCTTCGAGCCCGACCAAGCCATGAACGTCATCCGGACTATGCGGCCAGGTGAGCATCTCCTGTCCTTATCCCAAAACTGTTCGCACACGTTTCTTCACGTCCTTTTTTGAGTGAGATGCATTACATTAGTAATCCATGTAAATTACCTACCTCGATGATTTATTAGCAATATACTTACTTACTCATAATTATGGTTTTGGCCGTTATTAATAAACGTGGACTAAAGTTACGCCGGGTTTAACTTAGGAGTAACCATACCATTTTTGGAGTTTAGACCTCGCGTAACTTTACTCCACCCTTATTTATAACAGCCATAGATTTTTACGAATATTGACCTCATCACTCTTCCAGGTTCATGTGACTGCGACGAGGCCCACGAAGCCGTGGACAAATACTTCGCGTACCTGACAGAAGACAATCCTCTTCGCTTCGGAGTCAGTGGCGAGCTGATGGAGGAATGGGTGGAAACTGCGCGAACCTACACCAAGAAGGTTCTAGGCGAACTGTGATATTCTTAAGCTATGGTTGTTAATAAATGGTTGTTTAAGTTCTTGTTTATTCTTCAGTAAGATATCTTCCTTTATTTGAACAGTAGGCTCTTTATATCGCGTAGTCTTTCCTGTGGGCGGCTGATTAAGCTGAGAGGATGGTTTAGGTGCTGGGCAAGCCTATTCCATCTCAAACAATGTCCCAGGCACTACAGCGTCCCGTTAAGTGTAGGCATGGATTGCCTCCAGACGCTGTATAAATCATCTAATATAGATAGATAGATAGATAAAATATTTATTTGGCACACATAACATTTCAACACAGACACAAAAACAAAGACAAGTAACAAGTATGTAGGCGCACAGGTAAAAACAAACTAGAAAAAAAAAAAAAGAAATACACACCTAAAACTAGTAGTCTGGCACCTACATAGGTGGGTGCAACAGTGGTCTGTGTGCTGTAGTGAGCCAAAAAGGTCCAGTCTCAGCTTATTGTTACTCCATGCCCGAAGGTACACAGTAACGCTGATTTTCAGACTGGACCTGATAAAAAGAGATGTAAAGGCCTAAGTTTTTTGTAGGCTCTTTCCAAATCTAGGCAGTGAAATAAAAGAATTATATAAATTAAATAGGGATATATTTTAAATAAGTACAACACATGTAATACTAGCATTCAACTGCTTACAAGTGTAAATATAAAATTATATTAAAAACTAATTCATTTAACGTAGTGAACAGAATTGGACCGTTTTGAGCCAATTATTAAATGCTATATAAAATTTGCTTATCTAATGGCTATACTGAACTTCATTGATTTGTTGCGTCTCTGTCTGTCATATGTTAAATCATATTGTTGTCCTTGTCACACAATTCGATGAATCTCGGTAATGTAGCCAGCTTATAAGATTAGACAAATATTTTGATGGAATGATGTAAAAAATTATAAGTACACTTCGCCCAACGGATCTAGGCATTCGTGAAGTTAGCCGTTTGTCTGCGCAGACCACAATTTTGTATGAAAAAGCGTTCACTGCGCAGACAAACGGCTAACTTCACGAATGCCTAGATCCGTTAGGCGCACTGTACTTACCTACATTGTTTTTCTGGTTAACATTAGTGACAAAATGAAATGATAGATAATTTTGATTACAATATGGATATTTTATGAACGAAATATGTTTTTTTAAACCATTTTCAATGGTTTCGAAAGAAGTATTTAATCACTTTTAACACGATTAAAGTGACTATCCTAGTGGTTTTACAAATACAAATTATAATAAAGATTTTGACCAAAATACTGATATAAAATACAAGAAATAAAAGTCATAGACAGTAAAAAAATCGAATAATTCATAAAAATAATACAGGGAAAAATACTGTAAAAATATAGACGAGATATAACTGAGTCCATACAAAAGCTGTTAAGGCGTGAAAAGCTAAGTTACAGACAGACTTTCACGTTTAATTAAGTTTAATTTTTTTTTTAATTGTGAAAATATTGTCTTCTGTCGGTTAATTTTTTCTTTCAAAGTAGTCAAAGTTGAAAATAGTTGAAAACCTGTATTTAAATATTTTTTAAACAATTTTGATACTACCTATATAAAAGGAAGTTACTTTTGATAATCGAAAATTGATAACTTTAAGCAATTTTTAATTTTTAAAACATTTATAATTTCCTAATGTGTCATCTGATTAGTCAACACTCTTAACAAAAGTAAAAACTATATTTCTAAAAGAAATTATAAAATATTCAAATACATTTAAAAACAATTACATGATTTGGCTTATTGAACTTAACTAAAGCCTTCGACTGTATCAATTCATATTTTTTAAAAGAAAACAATATTATATCATACATGTAGAAGTTAAGATTGAAAACACCGCCTAATCATTAACGGCCTTACTAATGAACGTGGTATAAAGTTATTCCTGAGTGTAAACTGTCAAAATGTATGGTTATTCCTATTTTATTCCTAGGAATAACTTTACACCACGTTTAATAGTAAGGTCATAAGAGTATAATTTCTATAAAACATACAAAAATTAGAGCGATTACTTTAAGTATTAGCATAAGGGTCCTTCAAGGCACTTTTTTAGGCCCTTTACTTTACATTCTCTACGAATGCAGTAACTATAAGCAAAGTTTTAGTTAATACTAATGGAATATAATTGATTTTGATATGTTCAATCCAAATTCGTATTGCTAATTCATTTAAGTACAATTTTTAAGAGATTCTAGACACATTTGAATACATAGCAAATTGTATAATAATACGTATATTTTAATGAAAACTGCATCTGTAATGGATACAAACCATCAGATGACTCAATCTGTACAATAACCTAAGGAAACGTATTTTTTGCCAACCATCGGTGTCTGTACAGACTAGATGTTCTTATTTTCCGATACGATCATTTTTAAAGAGCATGATGTAAATATAACCTAATCTGTACAGGGTTGTAGGTAGGCTACCTGTAGACCAAAGCGTAGTGGAACAAATGAGATTGATTCTCAAAATAATAAGGAGGTAATTCATTTTGGGCCCAAAAATCAAAAGTATCGGCCAACGAAAAAAAAAGAGTCTCCACTAATTTGGGAAGTCAATCGGAGTATTTTTCAATATGGCATTAAGTCTCCAAGTCAACAATTTCAAATGATTTTTTGTAAGGCAAAAAATTGAATTGTATCAAGATCTTTCAACTTAAGAAATCTTTTGAAGTAGTGAGACAGTGCCATACTGAAAAATACTCGGATTGATATTCCCAATAGTGGTGAGACTTTTATTTTCACAGGCCGGCACTTTTGACATTTGGGCCCAATCATGTAAGGAGCCTGAATGGCCTCCTTTCAGTGCCAATATCCTGCGTTGCCTATTTAACCACATTTTTTTCAGATTTCGATTTTAGTTAATCTAAATCTCCGTTTCCACTGAGGATTAAGATTGTATGATTGAGAGAATTATATTTTGAGAGACAATCTATCCACCTCTCCGCTTTGATAGAAACAGACCTTAACTATTAATAAGCTTTGTTCAACACAATAACATAATAGATTTCTTAATTACATTTAAAATGTGTCAACTTTTTGAAACATCCTTGTGGTAAAAAAACCACTAGGCAAAACATGGGCCTTAATGTCCAAAATTAAATATAGCTTAACGATTTCAATGCCATCGAGTTTAATTCGTCACTGAACGTGTTAAGTTAGTCGCGTTTTTTATTTACTAAACAGTCCTTAGCTACTTTAAATGTTGGTATTCAAAATAGTCAGTTAAAAAGTTAATCAATATTTAATTTGGTTAAGGTCTTACTAAAAAAATGGATGGAGTTTTTCTTATTAAAATTAATCTAAAACTAATTTTATTGTCCATGATTAAAAAACAAATATAAATTCTAAAATGGAATGGGAGGTTATATTATAGCACTTAATCCCCTGCCTTCATCCCACACCAATGATATTTTATACTAAGGCTCAATGCACATTGAGAGTTTTAATAACAAGACATTATAAACCTTAATCAAATTAATTAACTAAGTTAGTTAAGAAATTAGGCTAAGTTTAGATCTAAGATGGATCACCTAAAAAAAGCTAGGCCCCAAACCGTGTTTGTTGCCCTGGTTCTTCATGGTTTTGGTCGCGAAGGAACAGGAGTAGAATCACCTAGTTTTAAGACGTTTCAAAGTGATCCCAGCGGTCCTACTGAATAAATGCTTTTTGACTTTGAATCACAATGTTATAAGATACTAGCTGACCCGCGCGACTTCGTCTGCGCATTATTCGGTCCAGCCGTTAACGCGTGATGGCGTGACCAAAAGACATAGGGATTCATTTTTGTATATAGAGATAATGTCGAGCAGTCTTAAACGTATATCTTACGTTACGTCCTCGTACTTAGTTACGAGTATTATTATTATTGGTATTGTTCTTAAGGTTTATAATGTCTTGTAATTCAAAATGATGGTCGCGTCGCTGCTAATTCAATGTGGATTGCGCCTAATAGATATGTTACGTTCATAGTTTAAAATCCCACTGACTAAAAGCGTCGCCTTTTGACGTGGACTGAAGAAAATATATCCCAATTAGGACGTTTATAAGTCTTCAATTTCCGTGCGCTAGTAACATATCTACATATATTTTTAAGTGAAAACTTCTTTAGTCGCGTTGGGCATTTTTGAGATGGGTAAAACGTAACCGTTACCATTCGGCAAAGATCGACAAACTTCGGGGTCTGTCGGTGTTTACCACGGCGCGTTTGACACTTCGTTCAAGTTTTCACTTCGGTCGGCACTCCCGGAGTGCAACTTTTATTTATATCATTGGGCACAACTTAATTTCTTACACACCTATCATGGAATAAAGTTTTATTCTGATTGCAAAACTTGTTTTTGATAAGGGGGTAGTCAGAGGCATGAATATTACATGAATAAAGGAATGTGATGGAATTTGAATACTGTAAAATTGAGCTTATACTAAACCCTAAAAAAATTACAACTTACATGACTTTTCTTTAGAGATATATTTTATTACAGGATTTTATCGCGTATTACCTTTACCTGACCTACCTCCAGTTCGCCCGCGACCACGGTTGTTACAATACAGCCGAAACGTCGGGAAATAATAAAGGTAATACGCGATAAAATCCAGTAATAAAATATATCTCTAAAGATGAATTGTGATCGCGAAAGTTTAAGAAAGACTATTAAATGATTTTTATAGAATTTCTTGATTTTAGAGATTTGGTACAATCACTAACAAAAGTATTTATTTTAAGTCGAATATAATAAGTATAAGCTTATAATAAGTCAAATAAACTGCATAATTTAATGAACATTTTAGTTTTTAAGACCATATGAAACAAGGCACTTCTCCGAAATTATAAGCAAAAGGTAATTTGTTTTAAATACTTAAAACGTCCAAAACTTTTTGCAGCGATTGTACAGTCAGCGCGAAAAAATTTACAAAAAAAAAAAAAACTTTTGTAAACAGTAAAGTAAAATTTAACTGTTTGTTTGAATGACTTCCAAACTTGAAGTTATTTTTGGCATTACATACCAATTCTTTTGTAGCTAACTTTAAAACAGTGTGGTTAATTCAAAGACGGAGTTTTTAGGCCGCCTTAAGGCCTCCGTCTTAACAATATACTACTTTCGCAGCAAGTATGTAAGCCGGCCTTTACTGCCACTAGCGGTCACCCACCGCTGTTTAAGCAACGTCAAGACTTAGCTAATATTGTGACTTAACTATTTTGACACTTCTTATAATGAAAATAAGGCAAACATTGGAATGTTCTATACTAAAAGCTTATAATATAATGGACAAAATAAATTAACTATTTTCAACCGTAGAAATAAAAAAATATCTTGATTAAAATGGATATTGTATCAGTTTGCACTACCTATTTAGGCGTTCGTGAAAGTACTTAGTGTGTGTGCACTGTTGGTCTAGTGGTAGAGGCCTTCCGATCGGTCATGGGTTCAATCCCGGTCGTGCACCAATGAGTTTTTCTGTCGAAATGTATGTGCACTATGCCAGTACTCTCAAACGGTGAAGGAAAACCTCGTGAGGAAACCGGCATGTCGTAGAACCTAAAAAACTTCGAAAACATGTGTCAAGTGCACGAAAGGAGCCTCTTTGAGGCGCACTTAAAATAATTTCACCACACTGGTTCGAAAGAACTGGTGACGATAAGAAGAAGCGATATGAGCGCACATTACAAACGACTTCTTTGTGTCACAACATGTTATGATTTTTTTTCTAAATTATATTTAAATATGATTTTAATCAATTTATTTTATCCATTAGAAAATCTACGCCTAATTATATTGTCTTTGCATTATAATATCTTATTGAAATATCACTTAATAATTTTGCACCATAACTAAACAATGGAATGTCCGTCATTCGATTCTGACACTTATTGCTGTTGTGTTAGGGTAGAATTCACGTCTGTATAAACCTTTCAATAGTCTTGTGCAACATAAAAAAAAAAAATTAAAGACCGCGTGAGAATGTCATCTTAAATCACACATTAGAAAAATAATGTTTTTTAACTGAAACCATACTTCATTTGCATCACTATTGCAAATGAAGTATCTAGATATACACAAGGTTTATATTCTAATGTACACAAGACTAAAATCCAAATGTACAAAAGATATTGGTTGCGAAGGAACAGGAGTAGAATTGTCTACTTTAAAACTATTCTAAGTGATCCGCTGGTCCTACTGAATATAATGATTCTAAAATTTGATTATCCAGATGTACACAAGACTTATCCAGGTGTACACAAGACTTATCCAGGTGTACACAAGGCTTATATTTAGGTGTACACAAGACTTATCCAGGTTTACACAGAACACCCTAAACCAGTACATCATCATGTCCTTTCCACCTTCTCAGTATGTACTAGAGATGCAGAACTTGTCCGTCATCTTTCGCGTGGTAGGCCTCCGGAGTCTCCTCTAGGGTCACCGCTGTTAGGTCCACTATCTCGTCGTGGTCGTCTTGGTCAAATCTGAGGGTAGATATTCATTTATATTATTTTAGAAAAATCAAAAGTTCACAAAACTGTAAACAACTGTAAACTTAGGCCTTTACATCTATATTAGATGATTTATACAGCGTCAGGAGACAATCCATGCCTACACTTAACGGGACGCTGTAGTGCCTGGGGCATGCCATTTTATCCACATTTTACCCTTTATGTATGTGAGTGAGCGAGCGGGCGTGTGTGTGAATGTTTGTGTGTGTATAACCTGTCTTCATCGGGTTCGCTGGATCGCTGTGTCGGTATATAATTTCGGGAGCGGGCGTGTGTGTGAATGTTTTTGTATGTATGTTAGTGTATGGATGTGCATGTATGTATTACCTGTCTTCATCGGGTTCGCTGGAACACTGCGAGTGTCGGGATATAGTTTCAGGAGCGGGCGCGTGCGTGAATGTTTGTGTATATTTGTGTGTGTATGTGAGTGTATTTATGTATTACCTGTCTTCATCGGGTTTGCTGGAACACTGCGAGTGTCGGGATATAGTTTCAGGAGCGGGCGCGTGTGTGAATGTTTGTGTATGTTTGTGTGTGTATGTGAGTGTATTTATGTATTACCTGTCTTCATCGGGTTTGCTGGAACACTGCGAGTGTCGGGATATAGTTTCAGGAGCGGGCGCGTGTGTGAATGTTTGTGTATGTTTGTGTGTGTATGTGAGTGTATTTATGTATTACCTGTCTTCATCGGGTTTGCTGGAACACTGCGAGTGTCGGGATATAGTTTCAGGAGCGGGCGCGTGTGTGAATGTTTGTGTATGTTTGTGTGTGTATGTGAGTGTATTTATGTATTACCTGTCCTCATCGGGTTCGCTGGATCGCTGCGAGTGTCGGGATATAGTTTCAGGAGCGGGCGCGTGTGTGAATGTTTGTGTATGTTTGTGTGTGTATGTGAGTGTATTTATGTATTACCTGTCTTCATCGGGTTTGCTGGAACACTGCGAGTGTCGGGATATAGTTTCAGGAGCGGGCGCGTGTGTGAATGTTTGTGTATGTTTGTGTGTGTATGTGAGTGTATTTATGTATTACCTGTCCTCATCGGGTTCGCTGGATCGCTGCGAGTGTCGGGATATAGTTTCTGGAGCGGGCGGCGCACGCTGATTGGCTGGACGGACTGTTATTATAAGATTGGAGGAGTTGGCTACCATCATGTCTGTCACCTGGAATTGAACAAATCAATTTCAATCATAAATAAATAAGAACTGAACTGATAATTATTTGAATGAAATAATCTCTATATATGAAAATGAATGCCTATATCCCTTGGTCACACCATCACGAGTGAACGGCTGGACCGATTTCACTTTTTTTTTGTTGTTTGTTATTGTCAGGAGGTTCTTATGACAGAAAAAATCTCTATATTAATCATGGAGGGCGTGAAATAAGGGTTGAAAGTTTGTATGGGAAGTTGGAAGTTCCAGTTCAAGGCAACTAGATGGCGTTGCTAACCTATGGCTGAGGTCGAGATGGCGCTATTATTGCATTTTTAAAAGTTTCAGATGATTCTTGCAGATTTCAGTTCTATTCAGATGTTTTCAAGTATGTTATTTTGTTGACGAAGTTGCGGGTACCAGCTAGTCATAAATAAATAAAATACCTAGGAGGTCAAAAGTACACTAAATTGTTCATAAATTAATATGAAGAATATAATAGAAGTAAGTTTGTATGGTAGTGATGGAGGTAGGCCCACCTTGGTCAAGGTTTAACTTAACACCCGGGACCGTTAATTTAACTTGCCATCCCAAGCACCGAAGTGCTCTATTAATAATGCCACTAGCGGTCACCCATCCACTTACGTCCTGATCAGAACGCTACTGCTTAACTTCAAAGATCTATCAAGAACGACTAAGCAAGCTACACCACGAATGGTTCCATTTTAGGGTTCCTAAAGGGTAAAACGGAACCCTATTACTAAAACTGTCTGTCTGTCTGTCACAAGGCTGTATCTCATGAACCGTGATAGATAGACAGTTGAAATTTTCACAGATGATGTATTTCTGTTGCCGCTTAAAAAAAACTTAGGCCTTTACATCTATACTAGATGATTTATACAGCGTCAAGAGGCAACCTATGCCTACACTTAACGGGACGCTGTAGTGCCTGGGACATTGTTTGAGATGGAATAGGCTTGCCCAGCACCTAAACCATCCTCTCAGCTTAATCAGCCGTCCACAGGAAAGACGACGTCAATACGTGTGGAGCTGACTAAGCTGCGGGTTTCCTCACGATGTTTTCCTTCACCGTTATGAGCTCGTGTTAAAGCGCATATAAATTTTTCGAAACGAAAAATCCAGTGATGCAAATCGAACCCACGACCTTCGGATTGAAAGTCGAGGCACAACCCCATTTGACCAACACGGCTCTATATATGTTGCCGCTATAACAGCAAATACTAAAAACAAAAAAAAATTACGGGGTCTCCCTTACAACAAGCGTGATTTTTTTGCCGTTTTCATAGATAATTGTACGGAATCCTTCGTACGCGAGTCCGACTCGCACTTCGCCAGTTTTTTTATTTGACCCGCACTTAAAATCAGCAAGTAAATTTCGATGTTCGTTGAAGAGTCGAATAAATAAATAAATAATGCTAAACTTTTCACACAGCATCATCTAGCCCCAAAGTAATCAGAGCTTGTGTTATGGGTACTAGATAACTGATATACTACTTATACAGGGTGTAAAAAGACAACTACCGAAAACTGAGGGGTTGCAATCAGACCATGATTCTAAACTCATTTAGCGAAAAAATTATGCAAAAAAATTTTTTGACTTAGCTTAGTCATTTTATGTTATTTTCAGTTATTGACTACTAGTATAACATAATAAGATCATACCTACCTAATTATTTCATTTTTAAAAGAAATAAACAATTTAAACTCAAAATCCAGCAATCTACGTATAAAAACGTGCCCAGTACATACGCAAACAGTAATCTTCAAACGCTGTTTTCTCCGGATATAATGATTTTTAAGGAAAATCCTTTTGGATTTGGTTGTGTCTTGGGATGCTGTACCTACCCCTTTCGGCTTTGGTAGACGTCTTTTTACACCCTGTATACTTTTTATTTGGAAATACATACATATTAGTATTAGTATACTAACCTGATCTAAAGTCTTATTATTGACATCGATCCCGTTGACCTCTAAGACCTCGTCGTTGACGCCGAGAAGTCCCGTGGACTCCGCGAGTCCGCCGGGCACAAGGCGCGATATGAAGATACCGGGCGAACGTTCCACGCCGTTGGGCGTCACACGGACTGATGTGCCGTCTCTGGAAATTATATTCAAGTTAGCATAATTACATCAAAAATAGCTTAAACCTTTATTACTCAAAATGTAAAATAAATTGACGATTTTAAAATGTAACCCATAGGATGGAGTGAATAAATAGTGTCCCGGTTGAGGGATTGCTCGCTATAGTCCCTATGTACCTACCTACTTACCTACTAGTAGGAGGACATAAAAGAAACGAAAACAATCAAGTGACAACTTTATTCCAAATAAAACTAGCTCGGCCGTATGGGCTAATAGTGGGTTACGCAGGCTGATTCTATTACGTCGTTAAATTAACGAAATGTGTCTTCCTTTCGTCCCGTTCAAGTACTCTCCTGGAGTGTGCCGTAGGAGTGGCAACCGGAGATCCGTCTGCTTGGCAAATCCAGTCGGAAACGAGACAGCTCGCTTTAGAGTCCGGCCGGAAGCGAAGACAGTCTATTCTAGACTTTGGACCCCAAATCAGGGGTTTTATAACACACTGAATCTACTTATTTGAGGACGCAAATGATTATTTTTATTTTTTCTAATAAATTATTCCGCGGTTACGAAATATAGTCGTAATTAAATTGCCGCGGCGGCGCAAACAGACGTGCGCTCGCTTCCAAAGCAGTCAGAGTGTGTGTCGGTCGCCGGCGAGCGAGTGCCCAGCGCCGACGCAGCGTTCTTTTGTCCCGAGAACAAAAGAAAGGGGCGCGGAGCGCGCGGGACGAAGCCGTTTTTGTTAAAGTGCTGCGAGTTAAGCATTTATTAGAGGCTCGAGATATTTCTACTTAAAAATTATGTTAAAATCCTATTAAATTAATAAATATGTACGTACAACGTTACAATAGTGAAGCACAATGTTTCTTTGTATAAAACTACTTAAGAATTTAAAAGATCGCGACACGTTACCAAGTTTTGAGACAACCTTTTTAAGAACAACTATGTCGTTCCTCAATTAATTTTTCTATAAAGTAACAAATACAAAAATGATCGCGACTCTATTGTCAAACGCGGTAGACATTTTATTCAAGGCCGGTTTTAGACCGCAATTTTCTTGCGAAGCGAGCATCTCTATGAGCGAGCGAAGTGAGCAGATTTTTTTTTAGTTTTGTTTACCAATTAAATAATTTGCTCAAGGGGCGCCTGAGGCCGCCGGATGTAAAGGCGTGCCTGGCTTACTACCATTTCCTTTGCCTGCTCAAGGGGTGCCTGAGGCCGCCCGATGTAAAAGGGCGCCCAGCTTACCACCGTTGCCTGTGCCTGACTAAGGAGCACCTGAGGCCACCAGATGTGAAGGGGCTCCTGCGGTGCTCCTTCACATCTGGCGTCCTAGGCCGTCGCCCAAGCGCGCCCTACCCTAACGCCGCTACTGATTCTATTGTATCTTTGAATACTTCAGGGAGAGTCTGAGGGATGTCCAAATATGCGCATATTATGCTGAAATCAGCATTCTAAAACTCTTCAAACTTTATAAATTAGCGACACTTACCCACAAGACCTAATACAAGTGAATTTATGGTCTCCCAGACTCCATTCACCGCAATTATTTTTATAATCGTCCCACAGACTCCTATGATTATAAAAACGAGTATTATTTACCTTATAAAGAATCCTAGAGGCCGGTCTGAGCCGTGCTTCAGTAGTTTTACTCTTCGACACGTCTCTGGGACTATATCCACGTCTATGATTGCTGATACCTGAAATTAATAGAAAACTTAAAAAATTGTGGCACTCCGGGAGTGCCAACAGAAGTGAAAACTTGAACGAGGTTTTGGAACGGTTCTAAATTAAAAAAAAAAAGTTCAAAAAGTTACTACTACTGCGATTCGAACTCGGGGCATTCTCACCCGAGGCGGCCACTCTCACAAATAGACCATAGTGAAGATACAATATGTAACGTAATTAAGGTACGTATTAGTAAGAGGATGGTGTCGTAACACGATAACTGTCATGTGACTGAGTTTAAAAGCCTAACGCGTCTAAAGAAGTTTTCACATCGAAAATTTAATAAGGATCAAGATTCTGAGGCGCGGTAGACTTCTCTTAGATACTTTATGTATTCCAGGTCTCTTGAAGATGAAGATAGTAAGAGGCATGTCCAAATATAGTCGATACATGCCCACATTTTGCTGAAGTTAGCATTCCATACGATTTTTAGACCGCCTTAAGGCCTCCGTCATGGCTTACTGACTTAATAGCCGAGAGCGGCAATATAACGTGCCCTCCGAAGAACGGAAGCGCTCACTTGAGTAATGCCACTGGCCGGTTTAAGAACTAAATCAGATGTGAGAACTTTACAATACTCATAGAGAAGTTACTAACTCATATTAACTTAAATAATAAATAAATAAAATAAATAATGCTGCTTTCCACACAGCATCATCTAGCCCCAAAGTAAGCAGAGCTTGTGTTATGGGTATGACTGATATACTACTTATATACTTTTTTGTTTATAAATACATACATATTATACATAGAAACACCCAGACCCGAGACAAATATTTTTAGATCATACAAACATTGGTCCCGCCGCGGGGATCGAACCCGCTACCTTTTGCATCGCAGGCGGGCCCTCGCCCACTGCGCTACAGAGGTCGTCAATTAACTTAAAAGTTACAATACTCACCATCCTAAAATCATGGGGGTTCGAGATCGCAAGACCTTTGTTCTTCGCAGGCGTCCCGCTTAATATGGAAGATATGATATTTCTCGGCCTCATGGTGCCATAGCCGTTGAGCTCCTCCAAACTGTCCCCTGGAATTGAGAAAAAAAAATACATCTCTATATATAAAAATGAATCCCTATATCCCTTGGTCACGGCATCACGCGTGAAGGCTGGACCGATTTCGCAATTTTTTTTTGTTGTGTTTGTTATTGTCAGGAGAAGGTTCTTATGACAGAAAAATTTAAAAAAATTGCGCGGAAAAAATTAATCCCTATGCGCAGACGAAGTCGCGCGGGGCAGCTAGTATATTATAATATTACAATGCTGGACATTTTCACACAGCATCATCTAGCCCCAAACTAAGCAAAGCTTGTACTATGGGAACCAGATAACTGATATACTACTTATATACTTTTTGTTTGTAAATACATACATATTATACATAGAAACACCCAACTTGGCCAACTTGGCAACTGACTCATACGAAGTTCGTATGAGTCAGTTGCCAACTCTAGGCAAGGCTAGGAATCTTGAAGTTCGTATTACGAACTTCAAGATTCCTAGCCTTATAGATACTGATCAATCAACTGAATGAAAGGTTGCCAACAATTTAATCTTGTTTCCAGCCTTATCACTGTATAAGGTATAATGATTCATTGACCAATTAAATACAATAGAATTTACTATTTTCTCACGGTTTGCTAAGAAATAGAATTATTGTTTCCGAATTAGGTAGGAATCTGATTCAAGACCAGCCTAATAGTGATTCAGACTTCAGCGGAACGCATTCCGGTCGGAATCGGTCAGCTGTTCAACCGGCAGCAACCAATCACAGTGATCCAAAACTGACGTTTCTTGCACTGTGATTGGTTGCGGTCGGTTGAACAGCTGACCTATTCCGACCCGAATGCATTCCGCTGAAGTCTGAATCAAGGGCCAGGTGCGTGTTTCATGCTTAGACAAAGGTAGTCTATAGTTTAAAGCAAGTCTACAATAAAGGTTATATTTTTAGTGTTAACTTCACACTTAGGATCATCAAAAATTGCCACCACACCACGCATTGGTAAAGGTCTCAGGTTCAAATTTAAACGGGTGCAACTGTTTATTAGAACCAAGTTTGCCGATGCGCACAATATTTGTCGTAAACGAAATACTACTGAATAAGGTTTTTTAAGTTTCTGTAAAAAATTAAAACATAAAGTTGTCTTAAAATTGTGTCGTGTAAAGTTGTGTTCCACCTGATGCGTAAGAAATCTAAAAAAAGCTATAGTCTAAGTATTTTTTTTCTTTTCTACTTTATTTTCCCCGTGTTTTTAATTCGATACTTCACAACAGACGAGCTTATTGTAGCCGATAGGAAATGCATGCGGCAGTATAATCAAATCAATGTTGTGTGTCTGTTCGCGCGTGACGACTTTATGTGCAGACACGAGCGGAGCGACAAGCAGAGCGCATAATCTGAATATGAACGTAAATTTTTAAGACTTGTTGTAACAAAGGTACTTAGCTCTTACTTATTCATAACAATACAATACAAATAAAACAGTAAACAGGTTCACGACAGTATCCCCAAGGCGCGGTAGACATTCTCTCAGATATTTTTATGTTACTTATTCCAGATCCATTGAAGATGTCTAAGAGGGGTAGTCAGAGGCATGTCCAAACACATAATATTTGATACGTGCCCACATTTTGCAGAAGTTAGTATTCCATACGTGACAGGTTGCAAGCCCATCGCCGTTTATAAGAACACTAACTGGTTTATATAATAATAATACAAATACATTTATTGCCAAAAAGAGAGTTACAAAATTAACAAAAACAGAGATAAAAATAGGTAGTCGGCAATTGGACTGGACTCCGCTTTCATAAAAATGTATTCAGCCGTTATAACGTGAAGGAGCGACGTACACACATACAGACAAACTTTCGCATCTATAATATTAGTGTGATGCCTATTCTAAATGCTAGGAAACGGTGAAGGCGACCGAAGCCAGATCGAACACAAATAGCGTTCTACTGTGTTCAAGGCCAGTCGATTCACTACTCGATACTTCATCCGTTGTATCCCAGGGTAGGATATAGGTTACTTTTTATCCAGAAAATATGAAGAAATCCCGAGAGACCGTGGGACACACCGCAGGTGCGCAGCTAGTTCATTCCTTAATACTAATAATGTAAAATCGCTATGGTTCTCTCTCCGCTCATCACTACGCCCACGACCTTAGCTCGTGTTCTATTTGCACTAGTCCCGAGTCACGGCCATAGAATACAGTAACCTGCTTCTATTGTAGCGGAAGTACTGTTTTTTTTTTATTTTGAACTAAACCTTAGATGGTATAAAGACTTCTAGAGATTAAAGATAAAGAGTATAAACGAAGGAGTATTGACGACCTCTGTGGCACACACAGGTTGCGGGTTCGATCCCCACCGCGGGATAAATGTTTGTATGATCTGCAAATATTTTATCTCGGGTCTGGGTGTTTCTATGTATAATAGTATGTATTTACAAAAAAAAAGTATAAAAGTAGTATATCAGTCATCTAGTACCCATAACACAAGCTCTGCTTACTTTGGGGCTAGATGATGCTGTGTCAAAAAGTCCAGTTTTATTTATTTTGCAGAAGAAACAGCAACAAACGTAAAATCGATTGACGCATCGAACCTTCAACCTTCGAATTCTAAGACCGTAAGCCCCACTAAGCCAACATAGGCATGACCTTCTATAGCACAATGATACTCCCATTGTGTAGTACTTAGCATGGAAAATCTTTATCACTCTTAACACAATGGGGTAAGGTTCATATTGGTGTTTAGTATGATAATTGTGTTGAATTATGGTGATGTTTGTCATAATGCAAACAATGAATATTTTAACAGATTTAAATGGGAAAGTTTGGGTGTTATAATGTAAGCAGGCTACGCTATATGAACCAAATAGTTTGATGAATATGCCAAACTTGATATAAAATAAATAATAAATAATAATGCTGGACATTTCACACAGCATCATCTAGCCTTAAACTAAGCAAAGCTATGGGAACCAGATAATATACACTTTTTGTTTGTTAATAAATACATACATATTTTACATAGAACCCAGAGCCCGAGATAAATATTTGCAGATCATACAAACATTTATCCCGCGGCGGGGATCGAACCCGCAACCTTCTGAGTCCCAAACGGGCTTTTACCCACTGCGCCACAGAGGTTGTCAATTGATATATCTACTGAATTTAAGAAATACTATCATGATTTTCTTTGTAGGATAATTTTCTGATGAACTAACCTTTTCTCTGTATGATTACCCTGAGGAGTGGTCGTGCTGTGAGCAGCGCCCTCGCCAAGTTATCATCATTATTGATCGGCAGAAGGTCTCCATCACTGGGATCCGTGTAGGATATAAGGAATGTCACATCGTGCAGTCTGTGCAGCTTCTCAATCAGACCCTTGAAGTCTTCATATTTAAGCTTCTCCGATCGGTTGAGGGAGAACCGTCGAAATTCTGCATCGAACTGGAAAATTTTATATTCTAGTAAATCTTTCAAAGTTGTAAAGTATTATTAGGACGCTGGGATTACATTGAATAGTTTTAAAACTAGGTGATTTCAATTTCATATTTATATCCTAAACTTACAGTACAGTAATTCCCTACAGTGGATGTAGTATTCGTGAAGTCATTTCAATTGCCAATTGACATATTAGTATGAAAAAGCAATAGAATCTACTGCAAATAGAAACAGCTAACTTCACAAATGCCTAGATCCATTGACCATACTGTATGTAATCAGGTAATACCCCTACAGAATGGAACTTACAGTTTTTTCAGCAAAGTGGTAAAAGACCTCTTTTCCAGATCCGCTTATGAAAGAAACAGCTCAAATATTTTTTTTAATATCACTAAGAGCTTAGTGTCTTCAATGATAAGCATTTATAAAGATAAGCAATTGATGCACAAATTGCAGCAAAAATGTAATGATTTTACTGAAGTCTTACACTTTCATGTAAGTTCAGAGATGTAAGTTGTATTGTTTGATAAAAACTTCAAAAACTTCGTCAAAACATGCGGACAAGTGTCGAAATTCAATAAGCTTCGAGAAATGCTGCTATTGCTGCATTTAAAGTTGAAATTCGTATAACAACTCTGGTCCTTACCCAACATGGCAAAGAATGCATGCAATCTACGGAAATACCAATGGTACTTCCGAATGAATTCAAGGGACGGTTCTTTGGTGACTCTCCTACCAATATTTCATAGAAAAATGCTATTCCAACAGCAAAAACAAGGCAAAAACAGAAACAAATACCTTCGTTTTTACTTCCACATTTAGGCTGTCAATACGTGCAGCGATTTTGTTCTTAGACATCTCGAAAACATTTATTCAAAAGCACTAACAATAAATAAACTAGTTCTCAAAAATGTAGGCACTTTATTTCAAACACAACATTGTAAATTAGCAAATTGCTGTAAAGCTAAAATGACGGTGACCATTTGACTCGCGTCGTACGAACGTAATTATTAATGAGTTTGTTATCATTTACGACATTTTTGTTACATTAGTAATGTATGAACCTTTCAACAAACTAGCACTAATGTGATTGGTGTAAAAATTGGTAATAGAGAATTAAACTTAAACCACCTGTAGAGCTGACGTTTCATTACAAGCATAATTTTATATATTGTTCAAACTAAAAGAGATGATGATCATCGATTTGGTTTGAAAATGAATCCACACTAAGCCTTTGTAGATGCACTACCAAATTAAATAACGGGTTATTGAGAAAATCTATTAAAACCATTAATATATATTAGTGCGTAATGCGTATAAGCGAACGTTAACTAGACGTTAAGTGTAAATCTTGTCAAAGTAAAACGTCAATGCCAATGTCAGGGTCAGTCTGTCAAACAAAATTCTAACCTGAAAATTGGTGGTAGAAAGTCCAAAATAAATAAAATAAATACGAATTCACATCATAACATAACAAGACAGGAAAGAAATCAAGCAGTATGACAAAATTAGTAAATAAGGATGCAGAAAGATTAAACCCTTGTTTAAAGGTAAAATAAATAACAACAATTAGTCCTACATTTACTGTGGATTTACTAAAAACTGTATTTTATTATGTAACAAAATTTCCTTTTTAGGAGCAAGAATTGTCCTATGCATGCCTAAATAAAAATGGATACGACCAATCAAAATGCGAAGCTTATTTCGATAACTACAATACCTGCAAAAAGTTTTGGGTAAGATAATATTCAAATGTAGGTACCTATGTATGTTTCCATAATACCTACTTTAATATAGGTACCTATTGTTTTTTGTGCATATTTTTTTATTTTTTTATTTACTTGAATAAAAGAAAAGGGCTGTGTCGCTGAGCGACTATATCGCCCAATCAGTAACATCTTAGCTTAGACCATAGATTTAGCATGGTACCTTTTTGGTACATCCTATATATATGAGACCATCCAGTCTTATGAAGTCTGTCAAGCTGTCAAAAACAACAGAAACTGCAGCTTTATTGTCTTTGAAATCCATTCCCAGTTGTCATCCCAATAGAGCTCAACCAATCACATAATAGGAAAACGACAATTGAAGTCCAGAATGGGTTTCAAATGTCAAAATGAAGGCCATATCCATCACCAGTTGAATTACACAATAAGGCCCCAGGTTCATAATTAGGATCCTTACACAAGGCACAGACACTCAGATCGACTTGTATGTTTAGGGAGTTACCACAAAGTTGGTGTATGTATAGTAGTGTAAGTAAATGACTTGCTGTAAGTCATAGCTTCTGTAAGATTAACTGGCTAGATGTGGGTCTGTGGCAGAGCATGCTAGCCACTCAGATATCTGATGCGGCCATCATGCTTTACCGACAGACCCTCAGGCTATTGGAGGAATAGTTTTGTAAATGAGAGACCTATGGGACCGGCATGTTCGATAATTGATCAAGATCCCTAAATTGTAAGGTTTTTTTTTTAATTAACCTATTTCGTCCCACTGTTGGGCAAAAGTCTCCCCCAAATCCCTCCATTCATCTCTCTCCTTCGAGATCCCCACCATTCTCCTCCGAAGGCGTCGAGATCGTCCCTCCAACGCTTCTTAAAATGGATAAAAAAAAAAGCATAGATATTGTTCTATGTAAATGACTTGGTATAAGTCATAGCTTCTTAGCACAATTTTTTGTCTTTGCACCCTTATATGGAGCTCTGCCTTTTTGGTAGGCTCACTCATTGTTATAGGGTGTAGGGTGTTATTTTTTCAAACCAATGTAGTAAAATTTAGAAGCGCTCATGGTCGTGCTCGTCGTCTTCGTTCTTGATAGATCATCGAAGTTAAAAGTTTAAAGTTCTAAGGAATATAGATATAGTTTAAAAATTTTAGAAATTAAGTTTGTTTAATTATTATATTGCTGGTCTTCAACCAGTACAATTCTGTACTAGCATAAGTTAAAATTAAGTTTCTCTTTAAGTGAACCATGTTCTTTGAGAAATAAACATCTTTAACCACAAGTTAACCAGTTGCTTGACCGCCAGTGGCATTTTCATCTGAGCTCCATTAAAAACTCTGTCATCAGAGTGTGCCACTGATTCATACGAAATTACTAGTGAAAGGGTACTTAAAGTCAAAGGAGGCTTGTAGGTCTTTTTCAAAAAGATCATTAGACTTCCAGTTTTGGGTAATCTCAAAATTGCAATCTCAGTTCCCTATCTTGATTGAGATTGCAATTTAGAATGATTGCAAAAGATCATTATTATGATATTCCCTTATATTGTTGATATAAAGATATTGATATCAGTAACGATATTATCCTTGGATAATAACATATCGCTATATGTAGGTACCTACTTGTACTGTGATATTTATTATCATGAGATAGGTATACCTAATATTTAATGCAATCTTGGGATGAGATCTCAAATGCATAGGTTACCTACTCGCAATATTTATGATCATATTCTATGCATCATTAGTTAATCATAATGATATGCATACTTACTTTTTGCATTTATCTAATGGTAATTAATAATTATCATGAATAAATGATTAAATGCAATCACTAGGAGACTTTGATTTCCCTGATTACTATTATCATACTGACCTCTGATCTCTGAAATTACTAAAAGCTTAGTTTTTTCAAAAATAACCCGAAATTTCTAGCTTTAAGATCAATATGTCATGATATTTCTTAATCATGATGCATTGATATCATGATATAAATCATAGATCGATGTCTAAGAAAGGTGGGTAGGTACTATTACTTATATTATTATATCAAGATTAGGGGACATATTAAATGCAATCTAGGGGCGAGATCTATAATTCGATCATTCTCGAGATTGCGTACCGTTATCATGATAGTTATAATGTTTGCAATCCCTAATTAACGAATTATGATAAATCATAATTAATTGGCAATCCAATCTGTCGCCGACTTTGATCTCAATCATGATAATGTTGATATCATGCAATCTTGAGGCGTGATCGCACTAACTAAAGGTACTCGATGTCATTCACAAACACGATTTTAAGATATTTATGAATTACATTACTTTGATAGGTACTTATACCAACATACCTACTTTTTTTTTATTATATACTGTTAGCAATTAATAATAATTGCTGAAATAAACTCATACAATAGAAGCTGTCCTTTTCATCTTTTATAGAGGCAGCAAACCCTTTTTACTATCGTTTGCTTTCTAATCAAATCAAAATCGTTTGTTGTTTCATGTTGTTATTTAAAGATTGCTTTGTTTAGGCTTACAATAACCACCATATCTCTAAGGTAGAATACAGTATAATAACGTTTGAGTTAAGGCAAAAGCATCTTTTCTGCGACGCAATAAAACTCGAAATCGTCTAAAGTCAAATAACAATATTTCGTACAATATTTATGGCTGCACTAAATTGTACCAATAAAGAATAAAAACCTTGTACTTATTTGATATTTTTGTCTATTTTACAAGATTTTTTTAACAACGTTTGTATGTTTGTTTGTCAAATCTTGCAAGCTGAATTTGACCCAGCTCAATCAGACACCCAGGGAGGGGTGTCTGATTGAGCTGTATTTTGGTTAGCCTTTTTTTGGTGACACTGCAATAATGCTGACAATGAGATGATCTGAATGGAGTCAGGAGTAGAGGTGTGCGCCGATCGGCGTGGCGCACGCCGCCGACGTTTTTGATCACGCCGCCGCCGCCGACTGATTTTAAGCCGGCGTCCGCCGCCGGTCAAGAAGGAATCGGCGCACACCTCTAGTCAGGAGCTGTTCAACGGAATTCTTCATTGAATGACAGTCAAAGACAGATAGTGATCAGCTTACATTAAAAGCCTGTACCTATTGAAAAATAGAAAAAAACTTTCGGTTGTAATCCTATTTTTTTTTCCAGGGATCAGTATTCAGAGACCGACGAGCTAAAGGAATTCATCCGTTCATGCCTGATGTTGAGGACAGGCCAGCGATCAAGGCACAATTCGCTAAGTATGCCAAAGGACAGTGATTTGTTAAGTTGGTAAAAGTCAATATTAGTGATAGCAGAGTACCGTTCTTACTTATACGGATGTTAACGTAAACTAGGTACGATTTGTATGGTAAATTAACGTGTTTTTAAAATACCTACAGTCAGCAACAAAGGTTGATTAACATTTTGATATTCCACTAATCGAATATTTACCGCAATCATTTAGTCTCATCTCAGTCTATAGTTAGACTTATTATTGAGCATGGAAATCCATCGCATTGTATAATAAGTACTTAAAAGACATCTAATATTTATGGTGTAAATTCGATTATTTTAATACAAAATGCATTTAAATGTAATTTTAGTTAATATTTATCAACGTATGTTAGTTTAATTGTTACAAAAATACCAGAATAAAAATAGCAAATGATAAATGCATATTTTGTTTTAATTCGCATTACAAAAATATCAATTAAGCTAGGTCACAGAATACGGAAAGGCTAGGTACTTAATTACTTGACTTAATAATGAACTATCTATCATAATGCCACACGCTTCTTACGCTATAGGCATCTGTTCGGGCTTTTAAACCAAAGCAAATCTCTTAAAAAAAATCGTTTGAACTTAATTCAATATTATAAATAAAAGATACCAAACATCAACAACAGGTATTATCTAAACCTTATCGTATCGATGCAGTGTAATAATTCGATAAGATAGTGATGAGCAAGTTCTTGTTATAAATTGTGGAACTGATGAATCGTAAACACGAATACTATTCTGCCAGTAAATCAATTACATACTTTAAAACAACGGTGCTTATGGAAATCTATCGATACTCAGTTGAAACCCCTTATTTTTCAAGTGTTTCATAATGGATAGTGGTAGTGCATTCGGAAACTATTCCGATTTTCAGTATGTTGTACGGAAGGGTAAAGGGAAGAAGAAACGAAGATCCAAAGCGAATATAAAAGATGGCGATCAAACAGACGATGTTGAGGCTATCGAAAATGGTGAAAATGTGAATGAAAATGATCGAAACTCTAATGACAGTGATGAGGAATTGAGCAAAGCTGAGGATAGGATGAAACTTATGCGAAGGATAACTGTTGATGCACAGTTGAAAACGAAGCCTCAAATTATTGAGCCAGAAGTAAGTGATTCAATCAATAACTTACCTAAGTAGGTGGTAATGCTGGACATTTCACACAGCATCATCTAGCGCCAAAGTAAGCAGAGCTTGTGTTATTATGGTAACCACATGAATGAGTTACCTACTTATGTGTATACTTAACTACTTTTTTAAATACATACATAGAGTATTAGACATAGAAAACATCAAGATGCAAGACAAATACTTGCATAACAAACATTTTGTACCGCGGTGGGAATCGAACCCGCAACCTGCATTACCGTCGAAATTATTGCATCTGTCTGCTTACCATGACTACCTCAATCTCTACGGTAGAATAGAGTAGAAAATTACATTTAAGTTTAAAGGATTTTGAGTTTTAACGTGGTCGTAGAAGAGATGATGCCCTAACTCAAATGGCAGTTTACGCTATTCTATCGTAAAGATAGAAAGAATATAAGAGTGGTCATGATAGCATGCTCCAATGCAAGTTTACATAGTTTGGGAGCTAGATGGCGTTGATTTAAGTTCTCCAATTTTTGTTACTCTTATCAGCCAGAAGAAGTAATTGAATCAAAAGAAGTAATTGAATCAAAATCCAGTGAATATCCAGTGTGGGTACATCAGCCAAACGAAGAAACAGAAGTCAAGGAATTTTACAACACTCGTGCGTTATCAAAATTCGCAGAAACGTATGAATTGGAAAAGTTTGAGAAGAAAATACTTATTATTTTCAATCAAGTGCACGTTGAGGGGTATATTCCTAGACATGGTACTGATAAAGATGTGGATTCTCTTAGGAATACGTTCAATAGATTCGGCTTCGATGTTACCGAGCACAAGGATTTGACGAAAAAGGAAATTTTTGATGAGCTGGATACATGTAAGTGCAAACATGCACTTAAAATCTGTCGAATCCCTTGTAGGTACAGTCAGCAACGAAAGTAGATTAACATTTTATGTTTCACAAATCTGAATATTTCCGAAATTCGTAACATCATGACATTTTTACTAATATTTGAAAAGTCTTGATTCATAATACAGTTCCTATGAAGATGTCTAGATAAAGGTCGGATCTCAAGTCAGTTGAAAGTCATGTTTAAATGTAGGTACATATTTTGCAGAAGGTAGCACTCCATACCTACGTCAAGTTTAAATTATAAATAATAAAAAAATATATATTATGTTACTTATTCAAGATCCTTTGAAGATGTCTAAGGGGGGTAGTCAGAGGCTTGTCCAAACACATATTTGATACATGCCCACATCTTGCAGAAGTTAGTATTCCATACGTGACAGGTTGCAAGCCCATCGCCGCCTATAAGAACACTAACTGGTTTCCTCACGATGTTTTCCTTCACTTCAGGTTTTTTATTAATATTTAATTGCAGTCTTCAAACAAAACTTCACGGACTACGGCTGCGTTGGCATAGCGGTGCTCACCCATGGCTCGAACTCAGGACTTCTCCGGGCAAAGGACCACCAGTACAGCGAGATTGAGATCATCAACTACTTCAAAGTTCATGATAAGCCGTCTCTGGTCACAAAACCCAAGTTTCTTCTTATACAAGTAAGTTTACAATCCAATAGGTCAAAAATAATTTATTCAGTAGGACCCCTGATCACTTAGAATCACAGACATTCTCATTTCTCACTCATTTCTTTAAATCCGTGCTTAGAATAGCCTTAAAATTAGATAGATAGGACATTTATTTGGCAACACACAGTTACACACAGACATAAATTTAACAGAAAACAAAGGAGAGAAAAAAAGTACAAGGTATTCCAAAAACATACGAAAAGAACGAAAAACAGGTAGGTACAGTCAGCAACGAAAGTCATTTGATGCTAAAATAAAACCAACTAAGAGCTCACACACACGAGCGGCACGATGTCAACGGCCGACGCAACTGCAGCCGTCGACACGTCGACTGCAGTCGACTGCTGCCAACTGCAGTCCGTCCGTCAACTGCAGTCGACGTGTCGATGGCAGCCGTCAACAGGTGGCGATGGAAGCCGTGGACAGGTGATGACGGCTGCAGTTGTGCTAGTGCCGTTCGTTTGTAAGAGATCTAACAGTTGGCAACACAAAAGGAGGAAGTCTGTGCTGGTGAAGCCATAAAGGAAGTCCCAGCTCTATGTTGCTGAACTAAGTGATTCTACTCCTGTTCCTTCCCTTCGTGTGTGGAAGTGTCCCTTCGTTCGTTTCGTGCGTGGAAATCAAAAAGCTGTTGCAGGTTAACTTTACACCCACTAGGTTGGTGGTCAGGTGGTGGTAGGTTAGGTACAGTCAGCAACGAAAGTCGATTAACAGTTGGACTTTTAAAATGGCTTTCGTTTTCGATAACCAACAAATAATAAACTTTTCTTGGGAAATTATTATGAACCAAGACTTATTAGTAAAAATGTTAGTCATGCTCATGATGTTACGTATTTCGGAAATATTCAGATTTGTGAAACATAAAATGTTAATTGACTTTCGTTGCTGACTGTACATAAAAGTACGCTGAAAGGGCTTTAGTAGTGGCGACTCTTATGAAAAAATCTGACATTCACAGGCTCCTGTACCATCGTCTGACGAAGAGATTGGCTACTGATTTTCAGCTCAAGATTTTTGTACTAAATAATTTTCCCATAGTTGGCTTGCTTACTTACTTAAGATTTATTAATTTTGCTATGACAACCTCTGTGGCGCAGTGGGTGAAGGTCCGCCTGAGACGCAGAAGGTTGCGGGTTCGATCCCCGCCGCGGGACAAATGTTTGTATGACCTACAGATATTTGTCTCGGGTCTGGGTGTTTCTATGTATAATAATATGTATGTATTTACAAACAAAAAGTATATAAGTAAAAACTGATAAACATCAGTCATCTTACCCATAACACAGGCTCTGCTTACTTTGGGGCTAGATGATGCTGTGTGAAAAGTCCAGCGTTATTTAATATAAATTTAAATTCAAAAATTTTTAATTTATTTACTTAAATCTATTTAATTTTATCCTCACTTTTTGTTTACCTCACTTTTGAAAGTAGATGTAATTTAAAATTGAATGCTATATACCTAAATTTAAATGTACAATACGCACAATCGTTCTTTAGCTCTCTGAAGTAGCTGCACAGAACCCATTTTTGATGACGCCTGAAATCGCGCTATCTCGCTTACTCTACCAAACCTGCGCAATCGTCTATTGCACCTAACTTAAGAGAGCTAAAGATCCGTTGTGCTTAGTATACCTATGTATGTCAATAATAAAAAAAACTAACTGACGTTTTATACCCGTCTTTGATTAAACAACATTTTTTTTTAATTAAAATAGGTCGGCATTTGACCTCACTCTGCCCTAAGATGGAGCATGCTTAGGAAAGCAAGACAAACTGGCACCGATCGTTGGGAAATAGATTCCTTCTACCTAGAAGGAACCTATTTCCTATTATAGAACGGTCTTCTAGGAAGAAGGAACCTATTTCCCAACGATCGGTGCCAGTTTGTCTTGCACCTTCTTCTTCTTCCTGCCCTTATCCCACTTAAGTGGGGTCGGCACAACATGTTTCTCTCTTCCATTTCCCTCTATCACCCGTCATATCAGAACTCACTCCTTCCACATTCATATCCGCATTCACACAGTCCATCCATCTTTTCTTAGGCCTACCCCTACCGGTATATCCATCCACATTCATACTCAATACTCGTCGTGTTATATGACTCTCATCCCTCCTCATGACATGCCCATACCACGCCAACCTCTTGCACCTAATTGAATGAATCATTGCATACCCAATTTATCAATGAATGATAGGTAGGTTTAACTTGCGTAGGTGCTTTCCGATTTTCTAAATCCATTTTACTTATTATATGAGTCAGAAGATGTAATCAGCTGTCACTGTTATTAGATAAGATAAGATTACCTACCTGTAAATCCTGTTAAAAGTAGGTACCTAGGTAAAGTACCTAAACGGAGGTTTTTGTTGTGAAAGAACAAAGATATTTTATTGTCAAATAAGTTTACTTAGGTACTTAAAAAAATTGAGTTATGATTTTTAGGTAACATAACAATGATAAAAAAATCAAAGAATTTTTAGTTGCAAAATTTACACGAAGCAATAATCATAAAAATACATAAGTACGTACATAATTTAATAAACTAAAGAAACAGTGTTCAAATCACCGACCGCAGGTAATGTGCCCAAAAGGCTGGCGGCATTACCTCGTTGGATGGCTATACTTATCCCCTGTAATGATAAAATAAATAATACGTAGGTAATGGACATTTCACACAACATCATTTGGTTCCAAAGCAGAGCTTGCGTTATGGCAACCACAAGACTGATACGCTACGCTAGGCACTTATAAACTTTTGGAACGAAGTTCCTTTTTCGGACGGTATCGGGAGCTAGACGATAAAAAGTGTTCGATTTAGCGTCACGACACATACATAGGTCCAAACGTCACAGTGCGAAGAGCGCAGTCGCAAAACAGTCCATATATTACATTGTTAGTACGTAAGAGCGTTGCTAGGATTTTATGTATATTTTATTATTTGAAAAATGCCAAATGTCAAAGTTGAAACTTCGTTCCAACCGAGTGTTCCACGACACTCACGTACTTTATTTTTTTATACATAGGTAGGCCTTTTTTTTAGTTGGTTAAAAATGATGTTTTCCTCTGAGAATCCCAACGTAGATGTAAAGCTAGAAAATAAAGCTTCACTATCAATTCTATACTCTACTATCAATACAATCAGTCTTTTCTACACTATCAATATCATCTATAGATAGTATCTATTTTATACTTAACTATTTAAATGCATAAAGAGAGCTTATTTGTTGTATCTTTGTTCAAATGGCGGTTGATCTTCGGAACCACAGCACTTATTTGTATGTATTACCATATTATTACGGTCTGCGGCAAAAGCTCATGAATTTTTGAATCTATTATCATAGCTCGTAGGATTAGGTAAATAGAATTAAATAGGACTTAAATAAATATAATTAAATCGTATTGTGGGAAAATCGATTTAAAAATAAAATTTAAATAAATTATGATATTTTTTTTGAAAATTACCAATTACCGGCCTTACCATAAACACCCTATCTTTAGATATACATCTCCTGTAAAGTAGAACAACTTAAAATTAATCTAGACGATAAAGAGTTTTATGGTTCTTGTAGAAAATAAATTTTATTTTACTCTATTCTACGTTAAAAAAAATACGGTGGTTATGGTAAGCAGGCTGATTTCAAGTGAATAATGTAAATAAATAAAATAATTTGCTTACATTATTCTGAGTTGGGAAAATGTCACGCAAGTAGTGCTAAAGACCTCAAATTAAGTAGGTACTTGAACTAAAATATGTATTTTAATATGCTTTTTCAATACACTTGCTCATAAAGTGGCTTTATGGTCACCGCAATTAGGCACATAATGACACCCATAATCAAACTGTGACTTTTTCATTACTATAACTCACTAGTGAGTAATAGATTTTTTTTTTAATTTTATTGATTGAGTTGCTTTGTTCTTAAAAAAGTTTTTATTCAGAAAAAAGATCGTGTTCAACAGAACAAATAAATTAATGTTCCTATTGCTTGCTCATTCTATGCAACTTCTTATTTAAATAGATAATTTTAAGTCGTACGTGTTTAATAAATAAAACTTTCACTCAAATATAACTTTTGTTTTCTCTGTAATAAAAGAAAACTTTAAATTCCCCATTTTGTACGTGGCAGAATAGGCGCAAACCCTGTGCGCGGCGCGGAAATATAGTCTGTAGCCGATCGCAATGCGCGCGCATAGGAAAACTGATTCATTTTTCCCGCAATAGCGAAACTTTTTTCACAACTCGTTTTTACTGTTTGAAATTTTTATTGTTATTTTATTCACAAGTGTGTTGAAAAACGTCGTATGATACACGTGTGTATTGATGATTACCTTCCTCGGCTATATTAAGACCCTCGCCGATGGCTCGGGTCTCAATTATTTGCCTCGGCGGTAATCACCAATATTACACACTAGTACCATAATGTACTATTATCTACCTAAAGCTCTCCATTCTGACCGAAACACAAAGAAGTCAATACTGATATTATTATCTCCCGTAAGGTGGTCGCACGATCCATCCGCGCCGAACGCGCTGAACTGTCAATTCAATAGCGGCCTTCACACGCACAATCTTTCGCGAGTGATTGAGCGTACAGGATTGCGCGCGGGAAAGCCTGTACACGCAATCGCGAGTGTCAATTTTGATGCTACGTGTTCTTTCGCGCGCGATTACTCGTAAGTTCTTGTCAAAACGCTATCGTGCGGGAAAGCCTGTAAGCGCAATCGCGAGAGATACTTTTTTTGAAACTTGCAGCTACGCGTTTTACCACGCGCGATTTGCTGTATCCCTTGCGATAGATTGTGCGTATAAAGGCTGCTAATAGAGGAAATGCTGAGACGTCAGAAGCTAGCCGCATTTTCTGACGTCATCAGTATTTTTTGTAACGGAAAATGACTGGCGAGTACACCGCGGAGATAAGTGCGACCAGCAGTAACTGTATTGTCATCATCATCAAATTTAAGAGCTCAGCTCTTGTCGGTGCAATGATGCAACTTCCTCCACCTCTCCCTTTCCAAAGCGGTCTCCTTTACTTCTTTATACGACATGACAGCGATCTTCTCCTTTATCTGACTCATGAAATTTATTCTAGGCCTTCCTCTTCCTCGTCTTCCTTCGACTTTTCCTTCTATGATGTTCTTGATAAAGCTGTCATGTCGTATAAGATGTCCAATAATTTTTCCTCTTCTATTTTGAATGGTGTATTGTATTGTATTGTAGTCTGAGAAGAACTGTATTGTAGTCTAATTAACTAGACGACCTCTGTGGCGCAGCGGGCCAAGGTCCGCCTGCGACGCAGAAGGTTGCGGGTTCGATCCCCGCCACGGGACAAATGTTTGTATGACCTACAGATATTTGTGTTGGGTCTGGGTGTTTCTATGTATAATATGTATATCAGTTATCTGGCTCCCATAGTAGGGGAGAGCGGGGTTGGAAGTGCCGGGGGTAAGTAGTGCCGGCGAACATAACTCGAAGACGAAAAGAGATAGCTCCATTTCTATTTTGCATCTCAGAATGTCTAAGGCGCGTGCATCGCCGGCAGCCACTTTAGTAGCGGGTGCGACGCGTATCGAGTGGTGGCATGCAGTGTGATGCTCTGACTACACGTTAGTAAATATTTTGTGTTTTAAACTTTTTGGTCAATCGCCTTGCTTTTTAAAGCTACTTTTGCCAGTGTTTCACTAGGTCAGTGGTTATTTATTCATACATCGCTTTTCGGTTTGTTTTGTAGGTTCTGATAAGCAAAACATTTTAAATTTGACAGAAAGTGCGTGTACTAGTAACGGGGCTGAAAGTGCCTCTCATTGGGGGCTAGTTGTGCCGCGGCACAACCGACCCCAAGCGATCCATTGTTATAGTCTACGTTTTTGTCTTATAGTATTCTATGTATAATATGTAAGTATTTACAAACAAAAAGTATATAATTAGTTTATCAGTCATTCTAGTACACATAACACAAGTTCTGCTTGCTTTGGGGCTAGATGATCCTGTGTGAAAAGTCCACCATTATTTTTTATTATTATTATTATTATTATTATAGGATGAGGACAGACAAACGAAAGACCAAGAGAGGGATTACTTCGAAGGAGCTTCTACAAAGAGCTGCTGATGCCGTAAATTGAAAACTGTAGCTGGGAAGGAAAAAAAGACATGCAGCGCATTAAGAAAATCAACAAATGTATAATGTATAATACAATAAATATACATAATAAAAAAATGTATAATTATTATAACACTTAAAAATGAAAATTGATCTCTCTGATAGTGCAAATTATAAGTTATGTTGAGTTTTTTAGTTAAGAAAGAAGAAAAATGTTGATTGTTTTTGTTGTTATCTATGTCAGTTAGTTTAGTAAGAGTTTAATTAGAAAAAACATTGTGAATGTAAGAAGTATTTTTTTTTATATAAAGAAATAGCTTAAATATAACAATTTTTGTCTTATTTTTTATTTAAACACCATTATTTTTTATATAAAATATCCACTTTTAGAACGGCACAACCAACCTCAGCGTTGGCACAACCCGCCCCACGACGGGGTCAATTGTGCCTCAAGGTCTCGTTGCACTAATTTCAATGTCACAAAAAAACTATTGCAAAATAGCCAATTATTAATTAAAATTCAAAAACTACAATAAATTTAACATAAGTGTTAAAGAAATTGAGAATGCACGATTTCATTTCAATAGTTTTTTTAAGTGATTTATCAAAATTGGCACTTTCAGCCCCGCTCTCCCCTACAAGCTTTGCTTAGTTTGGGGCTAGATGATGCTGTGTGAAAAATGTCCAGCATTATTTATTATTTATTTATTAATTAAAATATTGTTTTTTTTGTAGGCCTGCAGAGGCGAACAGGTTATACCTGGCGCTGCGGTGATGTTTGCTGGTAAGATACGCACGGATATGGACTCGTCAAAAGAGCCGTACATACTCCCAGTTGAAGCTGACTTGCTTATCCTACATAGCTCTTATATCGGGAGTCCAAGTCACAGGTACTATAACTTTTTTAAATATAATTTCAATGGGTCTGGGTGTTTCTATGTATACTTAGTATGTATGTATTTACAAAAAAAAAGTATATAAGGAGTATATCAGTTATCTGGTTTCCATAGTACAAGCTTTGCTTAGTTTTGGGCTAGATGATGCTGTGTGAAAAATGATCAGCATTATTTATTTTATTTATTACTAGCTGGGCTCCCGCGGTGTACCCGCGGTCCCTCGGGATTTTTTAATTTTTTTCGGGATAAAAAGTAGCCTATGTCCTTCCCTGGGATATAACCTTTAACTATGCCAAATTTCAGCTTAATCTGTTCAGCGGTTTGGGCGTGAAAGCGTAACAAACAGACAGACAGAGTTACTTTCACATTTATAATATTAGTATGGATTTTCAGGGATGAAATCTACGGATCTTGGTTTATACAATCTCTTTGCAAAAAGATCAACCAATTGGCAGCCACACATGACCTGGAGTCCATCATCACAGAAATAAAAAGAGAAGTTGCCATCGACAAAGAACACGAAGTCTACAACAAGAGAACCTTAGAAATGCAAGTTAATAAACAAATGCCGGTTTTAACGACCACATTGATCCGCAAACTGTTTCTAAGGAAGTTTGGGGAAGCTCCGATAAGTCCTTTAATAGTGACAGAAAGTTCTCCTAGTAATAATGTTTCGAATGAAGTGTTGGACTCAGCTCCACCTAGTACGCCGATGTTGGTGCAATTTGGGCCTTGCTCGTGCTTTCTTGAACATTTTGAATATATGAAGGCATGTCTTAGGTAAGTCTATTCGAAGCTTATGATAACACTAGCTGCGCTCCCGCGGTGTGACCCGCGGTCCCTCGGGATTTTTTCATTTTTTCGGGAGAAAAAGTAGCCTATGTCCTTCCCTGGGATACAATCTTTAACTATGCCAAATTTCAGCTTAATCTGTTCAGTGGTTTGGGCGTGAAAGCGTAACAAACAGACAGATAGACAGACAGACAGATAGACAGACAGAGTTACTTTCACATTTATAATATTAGTATGGAAGTATGGATCATCAGCTTTTTTCTTCGTCTCCTTGCCTAGTTATGTACAGTACACATAACCGATCTTTGTCTGTCTGAAGTTAGGTGCACTAAACGATTGCGCAGGTTTGCGCGAGTATGTAGTACATTGCGTGTGAACGAAGTGTACCTACCACTTCGTTCAACGGATCTAGGCATTCGTGAAGTTAGCCGTTTGTCTGCGCAGAACACAATTTGTATGAAAAAGCGGTCACTGCGCAACTTCACGAATATCTAGTCTGAATATCTATCCGTTGAACGAAGTTTACCTACTTACCTACTTACTTTCTTTACATACCTACTCCTATTTTTTTTTCAGATATTTCGTTGAAGAGTTCCCCGATGATGAAACTGCAGAATCGTACCTCGAGGTAGCTGAAACGTTAGAGGATGGAGACAAATTCAACGCGGCCAAAGAAAAACTAGCCAAAGCTATGTGCAAGCATCTGACTACGAACGCGAAACACTGCCATTACTATAAGTATTTGTATTTTTATAAGCATTACTAAAGATTCGAATAAAAATATATTTTCTGTGATGTAGATTAGTCAAATTTATTTTTCCGCGTACTACCTTCCTATCCTTTACCTTCTATCTTTTTTACCTTCCTATCCGATGCGGCGAACTCGTGGAAGGCCCAAGCGACGATGGCGGGATGAGCTGATTGGACTGGACAAAAAATATTGGCATGTTATGGCCCAGGATCGGAAGACGTGGAGGGAGGGAAGGGAGGCCTTTTGCCCTGCAGTGGGAAACATCGGGCTTATAATAATAATAAACTACTTTACTAACATGTTCTTCTTATTCTTCCTGCCCTTCAACATGTTTCTCTATTCCATTTCCCTCTATCACCTTCCTAACATGTTAGTAAATACGCACAACCCATCTTTCGATAGCGTTGTATAGCTGCCTCGCTCACTCGCTTAGTTTGTTGCATCGTGCTATCTCGCCTACCCGCGCAATCCTGCGCAATCGCTTAGTGCACCTAACTTCAGACAGACAAAGATCGGTTGTGCGTACTGTACTAGGTAGGTATATGTAATTGTAGGTGGGTCATGTAGGTTTTGCAAAAAAAAGTTAATTCATTACAATTGGGTACGCAGAGACAGGTAGTCTCTTACTTGCTATGATTCGCTACGAGCTTGAATACAAAGACCATTATTAAATTCCATCTCATTGCCTTCAAGCTCACCGTCCTGGTTATTTTCCAAAGTGTCATCAATTTGGGTCAGTACCTACAGTTCGCCCAACGGATCTAGGCATTCGTGAAGTTAGCCATTTGTCTGCGCACACAATTTTGTATGAAAAAGCGGTCACTGCGTCACACATCCATAACTAAACCATCCATCAGCCTGGCCCACAGGAAAGACAACGTCAATACGTGTGGTGGCAACATAGTCATGTTGCGGGTTTCCTCACGATGTTTTCCTTCACCGTTAGAGCTCGTGATAAAGCGCAAATTATATTGTAGCCAAAGAGAATAATAATCACAACGATTGTAGTAAGTATATAGGTACTATGATATTCGTATTGTAAATTTTTTTTACGGTATCCGAACATTTTCTGTTTTGGTAAAGAATTTTGAATTTTGAACTAGTTAGAAAATGTCAAACGTCAAAATTGCCAATATAGTGCTGCCAGCTAAAAGCAAAACTCCTTGCTAGCAGGAAGTTTAATATAACGTTAATGGGGTTAAACACGGAACGCTCGTAACAGGTGGCGCCACTGTTGAGTGTTCCTTTTCATCTTCAGTTTGTAATGATTGTGGAGAAGCTAATAATTAGCTTCTCCACAATCATTACAAACTACTATAAGCTGAATTAGGCAAATTATTTTCCTAATTCAGCTACAAATGAAAAAAAGGAAAGCATCTTCCACTAGTAAAAAAGCTGTTTTAACAGAAAGGTAATTCATTAAACAGGGATTTAATTATTTGGAGGTTACGTTCCATCACAAATTATTTTACCCATTTTTTTATGTTACAGACTTGAAGCGACAGGAATAACATCATAGGGGTAGAAGATGAGCTGGACGATGAGATTCCTGAATTTCCTGCCCTGGATAGTTTCAGGGACGTCAATGCCAGCAGGACTCTTCTAGCACTGACTAAGCATTTAAATAATTTATATTTATAATTAGTAAAATTATTTAAATTTTTTACATCTTTTACGAAGAACACTTTGCTACCGACAATATTCAATAAGTCCATACTTATGTTATGATTCTGTAATAAACTTTATTTTTTTCATAAAGCTAAGCTAATATGAGAACAATGGATTTTGTTTTTGAAATTCACAGCTTCACAAAGTACTTTATTACTGAATTAATCTCTTCTTAGTTTATTTGTTAACGTAAATAGTAGGGAAAATGACAAAAACTAAATAGCACTCAACAGTGCTGCCACCTGAAGTGAGCAAAAGGCAGATTTTAACCCCATTATTGGCTTGGCGTACGTAGCGCATAGCGCAATCGTGGATTGTGGAGCCTACGTCATCGTTATCCGCATTTTTGAGTTGGCAAGAGTTGGCAGCACTGCTTGCTTGCTTTGCTTCCGAGTTCCGCCTACGAGCGGCTGCGGCTGGTATTAGTGAATACCTACTGAAAGAGAACGATGTTTTGAAAATTATCTTCATTTTATTTTATTTACAAATAACAATGTTTCTGGAATTGTTTTCAAATCTTAGAAGAACTGTTTCGATATCGTGAATTGGTGTTTTTATTTTATTCGTTTGTAAGTGAAATCAGTGAAAATGTTCAATTACAAGTACCTAACCCGGGAACACCTCGAAGGTTTCGACAATTACAAGGTATATACAGATATACAGTAATGGAATTTGCTATTTTTAGAACACTATGTGAAGATACTGAACAAATGCGTACTTAGATGTTTGTGGAAGCACAAATAGTTCTGTTTCTATGTCATGTTTTTAACCTAAAATTATTGATTTTTTATACGCAGTAATCGCGTAATTCGCATATTGCTTTGCTTACCTATATAATATAATTGTTGTATCCTCATTGCCACCGATAATCATATACATTCTTCTTGTTACGATGATGTAAGACTAATTTAATAAGGACTAACAATTTGTAAACACGTAAAAATTCATTCAGTTTTGTCTTCTTCTTATCGTGTCACCAGTTCTTTCGAACCAGAGTGGTGAAAGGATTTTAATTGCGCCTCAAAAGAGGCTTTTTTCGTGCACTTGACAATGTTTTCGAACTTTGTAGGTTCTACGACGTGCCGATTTCCTCACGATGTTTTCCTTCACCGTTTTACTCATTGGTGCACGACCGGGATTGAACCCACGATCTTACGATCGGAAGGCGGGGCCACTAGTAGTGGCCCACTACCACTAGACCACCAGTGCTCTAAGTTTTGTAAAACATAGGTATTATTTCCTACTCAAGCATACCAGCAGGAAAAAATTTACTTACCAGCTAATTATAGGAAACATGCTTCATTATTTATTACCTACAACATACCTAATTGTAAATTTTCCTTCTAAATTGCAAAATATAAAGTCCCGATTCAGTTATTTTTTTGTAATTTGTTCCAGTATCAATCTATAGACACTAGTCCGTTGAGTGTGTATGTTATGCACCCATTTTGGAACAAAGTAGTCGAGGTAAGTTAATGCAGAACACATTACTATACTAAGCACAACGGATCTTTAGCTTTCTGAAGTTAGGTGCAATAGACAATTGCGCAGGTTTGGTAGAGTAAGCGAGATAACACGACTTTAGGCGACATAAAAATGGGTTCTGGGCTGCCCAGAACCCAACGAAGTAGCTACTTCAGAGAGCTAAAGAACGATTGTGCGTATTATACTTCTAAATCTATGATAAAAGGTTTTAGATTTCCAATCTTGACCTTTCATCAATTCATTTTTCCGAAATTCGCTTATTAAAGACTATAAACAAATCAATACAATTACTTAGATCTGTAAACTTAAGGTTAGGCTTATTAGTAGTGTTAGGTGAGTCACATGCATTAAACTTTGCATAATAACACATGATTTGCAATCTAGGCCATAATAGCATCATACGATGTCTTATCAAGACATTGTATGAATTGTTATTTACCTACAATGATAACAAAGTTAAGGTAAACTTTAAACCTTGCTAATGCTCGCAGTTTTATATTTAAATCATGTTTAATTTATCCTTAGAATTTTTCAACACTTCCCAGTATTATAAATACGAAACCTACGAGGATGTATGGATATTTGTTACTTTTTACACAAAAACTGAATGGATTTGGATGAAATTCAGCACAGAGATAGATTATAGTCAGGAATAGCAAATAGGATATGGACTGGATTGTTATCCTGGAAAAAGAAGCATTACCTGGGGACCTAACATGGCCGAGCGGAGCTAGTAAATTATAATCATCATAATCATATATTCAAAAAGTTTTAGGTTACATACATTGGTCCTATTAAGATAATATGACTTATACAAAACCTACCTTTACAGGTGTATAAATAATATTGTAAATTTTATTTATTAGGTAGGTTTAGTTCGCGTCATGTAAATAGAACTCTGGCTGTCAAGCTGCGCCATGGGCAATATATGGGTCCATTTTTTTTTAAATTTTTTTTTACGCTGGACTTTTCACACAGCATCATCTAGCCCCAAAGTAAGCAGAGCTTGTGTTATGGGTACTAGATGACTGATAAACTACTAATATACTTTTTTTCTATATTGTAAATACATACATATTATACATATATTTGACGGTACGAGGTGCGGCGCGGGTCGGGAGGATCGCGCGCCTCAAGCTTGTCAACGCGCTATTGGTTCGTCAGTTGGCCTTTGCTTTTCGCGCTGTGTCCTCGTTTCGTTTGTTCTCAAAATACCATCGCGCACAAATGTTTTTAATTACGTAATGGTTTTACATAGAAAATTGAAAAAAATATTTATAACGTATATTGCTCTATGAAAAGAGAGACTGTGATAATATAGAACAATGTATGAAACGGACCGCAAAGGCAACAAAACGTTCCGAGTCAACAATGAGTAATTGTATAAGGCTCAAAAGGTACATGAAAGCTGAAGATGATGAGTAGGTATTTCTTTTTCAGTTTGTACCAAAATGGGTGGCACCGAACGTGCTAACCTTCGGCGGGTTCCTACTAATAGTCTTAGACTTCCTCCTACTATCTTACTACGACTATTCATACTACGCGTCGAGTACTCCCGCGTATAACGAAACATCGGGAGAACTGCTAACTCATAGCTCTATGGTACCACAGTGTCTGTGGTATGTAATTGGGATATTGCTATTCGTCGCTTATACCTTGGGTAAGGAATATTCCGAATGAATGTCTTTTACCGCGCTTAGACGCAGTACAAGGACAAGAGACGAACTATTTAAGTTCTGATGTGAGCGACAAGGATAGGCACTGTTTGGCAAGCGTTTTAACGCGTTTTAAGGTCACAAAGTGGATGCAAGTGGCATGGCATTATCAACGCTTCCGTGCTTCGAAGGGCACTGAAATTTAATTTAATTGTCGGCCCTGTCTTTAAGCTCGATGGAGGCCATAGGCGGCCCTATTAACTTCGTCACCAGAGTTGGCAACCTCATACGAACATGAGCTCTAAACGGCGAAAGAAGACATCGTGAGGAAACCCGCAGCTTAGTCAGCTCCACACGTATTGACGTTGTCTTTGCTGTGGAGGATGGTTTAAGTGCTGGGAAAGTCTATTCTTAACATGTCCCAGGCACTACAGGTTGAGTGTTGGCATAGGTTGCTTCCTGACGCTGTATAAATCATCTAATTTAGATGTAAAGGCCAAAGTTTTTTTATGTATGTTCCCAGACGGTATCGACGGTAAACAGGCGCGTCGTACGGGCGCCTCGGGCCCTCTCGGCGAGCTGTTCGACCACGGTTTAGACTCGTACACCGTGTTCTTTATCCCAGCCTGTCTATACTCCGTATTCGGTCGGCTGGACTTCTCCGTATCTCCTATAAGGTGAGGCTAAATGTCAAACACACACACACTCACTCACTCACTCACTGACTCACTCATATGTACACACTGTCACGCATACACACATTACACACATACTCGCACACACACGCACTCTCTCTCTCACACACGCACACGCACACACACATACACACACACACACACACACACACATACATACTCACAAAAATTGTAAGTTTGTTAAACCTACGGGTTAAACCCGTGGGAAAGAGGGGCGTAAGATTTTAATGTTTAAATTGTTTTCAGAATGTACTATGTGATGTGGAATCTCCTTCTCAACTTCTACCTTAGTCATTGGGAGAAGTATAATACTGGGGTGCTGTTCCTACCCTGGGGATATGACTTTGGAATGTGGGTAAGTCCTCCAAATATGGGTGCTATAGGTTGGGCGGTACTTATGAGTTTCTTAGTTTTCCCAGCGTAAATCCCGATCCCGGGAGGATTCCAGGATAATAAGTTGCCCTACAACTTCGATCAAGAAAACTAGACTAGCTGTCCGTAGCGGTATTACCCGCGGTCCCTCGGGAAAACATCACTTTCCCGGGATAAAATATAGCCTATGTTCATCAGGGATAATGTAGAATTCTAATGTTGAAAGAATTTTTCAAATCGGTCCCGTTGTTTCGGAGCCTATTCAATACAAACAAACAAACCTTTCCTCTTTATAATATTAGTGTAGATTTAGGGTCAGCGCAGCAAAACCGTCTCGGTAAATAAGAGCTCGCGCCGTTATTTTACTACTCACTACGTAAATACATACATTATACATAGAAACACCCAGACCCGAGACAAATATCTGTAGATCATGCATTTGTCTCGTGGTGGGAATTGAACCCGCAATATTTTGCGTCGAAGGCGGCCCTTTGCCCACTGCGTTACGGAGGTCAACAAATTAATATGTTGATGATTGTATTCCAGTCTTCTACAATGCTATTCCTATGGACCGGCGCCCACGGCACGGGGGTATACAAACGTTATGTATTCGGCAGCTACACTGTAGCAAATGTGTTCGAATGGGCCATATATGGTACTGGAGTGGTCACTAACTTGCCTGTCGCACTTTATAATGTACACAAGTAAGTCAAAGTCAAAGTCAAAAAGCATTTATTAAGTTAACCGCTGAGATCACTTTGAAGCGTCTTAAAACTAGGTGATTCTACTCCTGTTCCTTCGCGACCAATACTGTGAAGAACCAGCAACAAACACGGTTTGGGGCCTAGCTTTTTTTAGGTAGTAAGTACTAATCTATCCATCCAAAGGCTGCCTGGATGAAATCGCTTTAAGCGAAAGTCTCTTCCAGACAATCGTGATGTCTGACATGTATTGACTCCTTTTTAAGTTATAATATTTTTGAAGTGAAAGAAAACTTCTTTAGGCGCGTTGGGCATTTTTTTTGAGATGAGAATAAATTCTTGGATTCGCCTCGAAAAGGTCTGTTATTGTATCAAAATATATATATAATTTTATCCACTGACTTCAGTTATGGTTTGGCATAGAAGATTAGGCCATATAAATAGCCGAGATTTAGATGTAATGAAAAATGGCGCTGTAGAAGGGCTTGAGTACAAAGAAAGAGCAGATATTAGTAAACTCAATTGTACAGTATGCTGTGAAGGCAAACAGTCAAGGTTACCCTTTTCATGTAGCGGAAATAGAAGTGAAAATGTTTTGGACATAGTGCATGCAGATGTCTGCGGGCCAATGGAAACTAAATCAATTGGCATGTCCAGGTACTTCTTGCTATTGGTGGATGATTACAGCAGAATGTCATTCGTATACTTTTTAAAAACAAAAGATGAGGTATTCAAGTGTTTTAAAGAGTTCAGAATAATGGTGGAGAAACAGAAAAATACCAGTATCAAAATAATAAGGTCAGATAACGGAACGGAATTTTGTTCAAATGAGATGACAAATTATTTGAAGCAAACGGGTATTGTTCACCAACGCACAAACCCATATACACCACAACAAAATGGGCTTTGCGAGCGGCTAAATCGAACGGTTGTGGAAAGAGCTAGGTGTCTGCTCTTTGATGCAAATTTGGACAAGAAATTTTGGGCAGAAGCAGTTCACACGGCTGTATACTTGAGAAACAGGTCAGTAGCTTCTGGATTGAACCAAAAAAGTCCATATGAGGTCTGGACAGGAAGCAAGCCAGATGTGAGCCATATACGTATATTTGGCAGTATTGTAATGGCTCATGTTCCAAAAACAAAACGATTGAAATGGGATAAAAAATCTGTAAAACATTATTTGGTTGGATATGCTGATAATGTCAAGGGATACAGGTTATATAATCCTGTGAAGAATGAAATTATTACAAGCAGAGATGTAACAATTATTGAACCAAATAATGAGTCTGATATGTCGCAGATTATTATAGAAGAGACACCAAAGTCATCATCAGACACAACAGACAATAATGACAGTCTGGAAAATAAAACTACAGATTCAACTCAATCTCCAGTGTGCCATGAAGATAGCACTTATATTATTGAAGAAGATATAAACTCAAGTTCTTCAGATGAATTTTATGATTCAATTCCCAGAAGTGAACTGAAGAATGTAACACAAAATGATATGCCGATAAGTTCTAAGAGAGAAAGGCGAAAGCCTGATAGATACGGTATCAGCAATTTATGTATGCAGCAGACGGACATAAACCTGCATGGAGATCAGTTATCACTCGAAGAAGCTATGAATGGGTCAGAATCTGAGGAATGGTCTTCAGCTATAGCGGAAGAACTTAAATCATTTGAAGAGAATGAGGCTTGGGAAGTGGTAGATAGACCAGAACAAGGTACAATTGTGCAGTGTAAGTGGGTGTTTCGTAAGAAAATTGAAAGTGACAACAAAGTGCGGTATCGGGCCAGATTGGTGGCAAAAGGCTTTACGCAAAAAGCCGGCATTGACTATAATGAAACTTTTTCCCCAGTGCTTCGATATTCAACTCTGCGACTTTTGTTCGCTTTAAGTGTGAAATATGATCTAGAAATAACCCATCTTGATATAACGACTGCTTTCCTTAATGGATTTTTAGATGAAACTGTGTATATGCAATTGCCAGCTAATTTTGTATGTAAAGATAAGCAAAACAAAGTCTTAAAATTAAAAAGGGCAATCTATGGCCTCAAACAATCAGCAAGGGCATGGTATAGAAGAGTTGATGATTGTTTATTGAAATTAGGTTATAAAAATTCTGTGTATGAACCCTGCTTGTATATAAAACAAAATGGAAATGTAAAAACCTATATTGGATTATTTGTAGATGATTTCTTTGTGTTTTCAAATTGTTCAAAGGAGACAGAGAATTTAAAAAATGTATTAAGTACAAACTTTAAATTAAAAGACTTAGGTTCTCTTAAACAATGTTTAGGTATGAGAATAAAGAAAGAGAATGATGCTCTTACTGTTGATCAGGCAAAATTTGTAGATCATTTGTTAAAGAAATTTAATATGGAAAATTGTAAATCAATGAGTACTCCGATGGAAGTTAACTTGAGACTTGAAAAGGATAATAATTGTTGTACAAAATATCCATATCAACAACTAATTGGTAGTTTATTATATTTGTCAATATTAACCCGTCCAGATATATCATATGCAGTTTGCTATTTGTCTCAGTTTAATAACAGTTTTAATGAGTCTCATTGGGTACATGCAAAACGCATTTTAAAATATTTGCAAAGTACAAAAAACTTTGGTTTAAGATATGTAAAAGATGATTTAGATTTAATTGGCTATGTAGATGCTGATTGGGCATCAGATTCCATTGATAGAAAATCTTATACTGGTTATGTTTTTAAAATGTCAGGTAGTGTAGTATCGCATGAATGTAAAAAGCAACAAACCATTGCCTTATCTAGTACTGAAGCTGAGTACATAGCTATATGTGAATCAAGCAAAGAGGCTATATATTTAAGAAATCTTTTATGTGAATTACAGTGTAGGAATGATTCTCCTGTATTATTATATAATGATAACCAAAGCGCTAAAAAGTTAAGTGAAAATGCTTTATTTCATAAAAGAACGAAGCACATAGATGTGAAATATCATTTTGTAAGATCTGCAGGCTTAGCATGAGGTCCTAAGGAAATTGTCAGGTTCCAGGCAGTTGATTGGCAATTGTTATGCTGGCCAACTCAATTTTGGTAGCATGACGTGCCAACAGTTGAATTGTATTGCGCTGGATATTTGTCTATGCCCGGCTTTTGCCCAATTTTCGCCAAATGCATAGGTCCGTTCCTTTTTCGTTCAAAAACGCCAATAATATTTTCCGTTATTGTACCGGTTATGATACCGGTTTTTTTTCATGGAGTGATTTGAGAAATAAAAAAATAAATCTACTTTAGAAAGGTTCTAAATGTTTGATTATAAGTTAAAAAATAAAACAAATGATTTTCTGTACATAATTAATTACCACACGGCATTTTTTTTACGGGATCGGTGTCTACCCACTGCGTAAGGCTCGAGTGATTTCTGAACGATACAATTTTCCGCGGTTTGAAAAATTGAAAAGTGATCAAAACAAACAAAACAAACAGCGCCGTTTACAATAAAAATAAAACTTGTATTTTGTTTTACAAACAATACTGTGATGTGATAATTTTGGTACATAGGTACCTACCGTTGCGCTGAAATTGCGATTAGTCTCTAGCATGTGAAAAATTCGCAACTACAACGTAAGAAATAAACTTGGATGGAGCACAAACTCTTCTGTACGTTACGTTTACTCCATGAAGATGGGCAATGTAGCAAAATGCAAGTGAACCTAAAACTGCTGCGCATGAATATGGAGGGAGCATGATTCAGAATAACTGAAATGTTGTCTTCACAAACCTAATGTACTACTAGGGGAAGCATTGGAGATGCTAGCCATTATGGAATGCAAGTTGAACAATGTTGATAGGAAGTGATGTGTAAACTTTCCCTCAAATCATAGTGTACCTATAATTTTAACCTAATAAATACTTAGAAATTCGTGTGAATGTTTACTTAGCCTACTTACCATCACATTTTTATCAAATGTGTTACTAGGGGGTAAGTAGGTATTTTATATTTTTACCTATACCCAGTAGGTAGTGGGTAATGATGATGTTACTAAGGGGTAAGGGCTCAAGACATGCAATAGCAGTAAGAACCACTATAATCTTACTTGAAGCGCTTGAGGTCATGCTTGCTTAATGTATCTTGATAGATCATCAAACAATACAAAACATAATAATTAGCAAATTCAATAGAATTATCATTCAGTTATTGTATTTTTTGTGTTTAGTGTGATATTACCTATTAAGTAAAATTAATTGTAAGGTGTTTACTTACATCTCATTGCATGCGACTGTACCTCACATCACAGGTACTGCTATTACAGTAACTGTTCTTGTACTAAGAGTACTAAAATATTACAGCTAAATAAATAAATACAATGTCCAAATCACTACAGTATCCCTTTGAATTTAGGCATAAGTTGCCATCTTACATAAATGGATGTAAATAATGTAATTAATAATTAAATAAAGTTTTATTGTTGAACAACAAGTTCAATTTTTATTAAGTACTTATGCATTTTAGATTTCATTCATCTCAAGAGTAAGTAGGTAGACTACCTAAATGTTCTCCTGTGTTTACTTGCATTGCACCTCAGTAAATAGATTACATTTATCAAAAAATAAGTCACTGTTAGCCGTCGGTACAACAGACATACTTAGCCATTTTCTTTTGCTCAATTTTTTTGTGAAGGTTTTGTGTAGTTTGCTCAATAAAAGGTACATTCAATGATCTTTTATATAAAGATCATTGGGTAGTACATTAGACCAGAGTTGTCTGTTATTTACAAAGGTTCTTACCAAATAGTGTACAATGATTTGGGATTGTTTGAATGTACTTTATCTAAGTACTTTCTAATAAATCTATGGAAGAATCCAGTAGGTAGGTAGGTCAAGCATGAAATTGTAGGTAGGTACATGCTTATATCAAATACCTAATAGGTAGGCATTTGATTTAAGTACATGTTTTCATAGATGTAGGTATGTATTGATTGGAGTGTTGGTTATGAGATGGATGTGTCGGGTAAAACCAGGGCTATTAATGTAGAGGAAGGCAGAAGTACCTACCTAGAAGTGGTTGTACCTATTGTGTGAGAGATGATAAAATTATGCATGTGAAAGGTGTTGAGTTCACAGTTATTTTATGATAGAAGTGGTAACTAAGTAGGTAGAGGAAAAAGAGCATGTTGCTGCGGAACTTCATTATTTTAGTGCTGGATATTAGGGGAATGATGAGGGATATTTGCCCTCATTGAAACTTGTACCGATTTATAGTGTTGTTATCGCATGAGATTCTGATAGCAATAAGTAGGAAAAATAAAAAACTCCGTCACCAGAGTGGGCCACTAGCATACGAACTTACTTTTACCTTCATATTTAGTAGTAAAAAGATGCCTACCACAACATTGTATGGAAAGCTTTAGCTTTTATCATCATCATGGGCAAACGGATCGAATACCGTACGTAAGGCTTGATGTTTTACTGAAAGAAATACACTATACATAAACTCGAACGATCCGAAATCATCACACATCGTTATTTAGTGTAAATCACAGACACTGACATTATTAAATTCCTATAAAATTTCAATTATAAACACAAAATCTCCCAAAACCATTCAATAAAAGTTACTATCGGCGCGCCATTAGTTGCATGGCCTATTCTGACAGCTAGGGCGTGTTAATGAATTGCAAAATAAAGTTCATGCTACGAAAAAGATAGCCTCAAGTCATTCAAAAATCAGGCAAGTTCACACAGGTGTCACGTGACCTCTGACTGGCTGGATGGATTAGAGCGTTCATGCTACGAAATTGCAATGCAGTTCAATTACTGCCTGGAAATAAGAGCTCATGCTAAGCCTGCAGTTGTAAATAAGGGTCTGATTGAAATAAAGTATTTGAAAACTACAGATATGCCTGCTGATATTCTAACAAAAAGTTTAAACTCGTGTAAACATTACAGATTTGTGGAACAGCTAGGTATTACTAAAGTCTAGGCTATTAGGTTTAGATTTTAGAATTAAAACATTATTTTGATAAGGGAATGTGTTATTGTATCAAAATATATCAAGTGTCTCCATCTAGTGGTAATCTTATTTGAATGTAAAATTGTCTATTGCCACTCTAATAAACGTTAGTCTATTTCAACCTCACACCGGTGTTTTATTAAGGTCACGTGCGAGTCACGTGACTGCTAACCGATACCTACCAGTAGCGCCATCTAGTTCTGTGCTCGGTAAACATTTACGGCAATATTTTTACATTTCTCAAAGCTCATTTTATAATTAAACGGGTGAATAAAAATGCATATTTTTTTTTGTTCAAGTTTTCACTTCTCTCGGCACTCCCGGGAGTGACACGGTTTTTTTTTCAATTATTTTCGAACAAAGGTCTCCCTTTCCCCATCTTTTAGGGCCATTTCGAACTTCTTCCAACGGAAGACCAGCGTTGTACGAGTAGTAGTCAATGGCTATTAAGAGTAGAACAATTATGCTGAGTTTGACGCCATTTCGTAGTTCTAAGATAGATAGATAAAATCTTTACAACACACACAGACATACATTTAGCAAACAAACAAGAAAAAAGAACAAACAAAAGTAGGTAAAATATAAGTGACACAAAACCTGAGTAGGTACACAAAGTAAAATCAAATTAAAAAAAGGAAATACAAAAATAAGGGGGGATGTCTGTGTAGGTGTAAGCCAAAAAGGAGCAATCTCAGCCTTATGCTGCTCTGCACCCAGGGTACAGAGCAACGTGCTCCTGATTGGGTGACATCACGACCCAAGAAACCGTAACACAGAAGGAAGTAGGTACAACAATACAAACTTACATAAAAACAAAGCACTTAGGTAAATACATAAAGGAAATAATAATAAATCTAAGGTATCGTATATTTATACGCCCAGTGGGGGGCTATGATGAGCAACATGAAATTGTCACGGCGTGAGATAAGAACATCGTCATAAATAAATAAATAATGCTGGATTTTTTCACACAGCATCATCTAGCCCCAAACTAAGCAAAGCTTGTACTATGGAAACCAGATAACTGATATACTACTTATATACTTTTTGTTTGTAAATACATACATTATACATAGAAACACCCAGACCCGAGACAAATATCTGTAGGTCATACAAACATTTGTCCCGCGGCGGGGATCGAACCCGCAACCTTCTGCGTCGCAGGCGGACCTTCGCCCACTGCGCCACAGAGGCTGTCGAAATTATTCTTATTCTTCTTTTTTTCAGATCATACAAGCTCGGTTCAGGCAAGATGCGCACTACCGCAGAAGCGTTACGTCCACTGTGGGCGCTACTGCACATGTTTGTGATACTGTCTGTATGGGCACACTACTCGGACACATTGCCGGAGTATGACCTGAGGATACTGTTTCTGATGATGGGCACACTGTTTAGTAATGTTGCTGTTAGTGTTTTTCATCACTAGTTTGTTTGAATTTTTTACCCCCTTAAACGGATTTTTTTACCCCCTTAAACAAAACGTTAACAGGTTCACGACTGTATCCCCACTGTATTCGAAAACATGTGTCAAGTGCACGAAAGGAGCCTCTTTGAGGCGCACTTAAAATCCTATCACCACACTAGTTCGAAGGAACTGGTGACACGATAGGAAGAAGGTAGACATTCTCTCAGATCTTTTTTTATGTTACTTGTTCCAGGTCCTTTGAATGTCTAAGGGGGTAGTCAGAGGCATGTCCAAACACATATTTGATACATGCCCACATCTTGCAGAAGTTAGTATTCTATACGTGACAGGTTGCAAGCCCATCGCCGCCTTTAGAACAACTGGTTTCCTCACGATGTTTTCCTTCACCGTTAAGAGTTAAAGCGCATAATAAATTTTACGAAAAATCATTGATGCGCGGCCGGGATTCGAACCCACAACCTTCGGATTGAAAGTCGAGGTACAACCCCATACGGCCAACACGGCTTTACCCCCTTAGACTACTTAAAAGAAGTTTTTGTGTGGTGCAAGAGTCACTTTAAAGTGTCCCACTGCTGGGCAAAGGTCTCCCCCAATTCTTTCCAACCATCTCTCTCCCTTGATAGGTTCCACCATATTTACAAAATACAACGAGGCTTATTACAAGAAAATGATCCGAGTTTAGACCAAGTCTAGCTAAAAAACTGTCCCTAGAAAAACGATCTTTAAATACTCGTACATAGAACGCTTTTTTATGGTAACAGTTTTGTTTTGACATGTGTCAACATGGGGTTCAACCAGGGTTTTACGTTTTTATAATAAGCAGCAACAGGATTAGTCAAGCTATCTAAGGATCGTTAGAAAATAATAATATTTAAGATATCATGTTTATGTGTATTTCTTTCACAGTGTCGACTGATAGTAAGTCAAATGAGCGGTCAGCGCTGCGATGCGCTGAACCCGCTAAGCGGTGTATTACTACTGGCAGCGCTTGCAGCGCTTCGTTGGCCGGGCCTCGAGCCTGCAGCGCTTTATATTCTTACTGCGGTTAGTGTTGCTGCGCACGCGCATTACGGCTGCTGTGTTGTGAGTATTTGTTTTAACTAATGGAATTCAGTTTTATTTTATTTTAAAATGTATCACAAAAATTGCACCATTACGGGACTTGAACCCGCGACCTTTAAGTTGTAACGTTCTTTTCAACTGAGCGGTCGGTTCTATTTTGCGTTACTAAGAGCAAAACGCTGTATAGTTTCTCAATTTCAGTTTAACAGCCGGTTTCTCGAACGCTTTTCAAATTGACAAGCCGATTTAACTCGGATTCCTTGGTCCTCATTGGTCGAATGACAGATTTGACCAAAGATTAGTTAATTTTAAAGATGATTTACGTTCGAGAAACCGGCCGTTAGTATGAGGATGATACATAAAAAGTTTTTTAAATGTATATTCTAGAGTTTCAACTCAATCGGCTTATTTTCTGTGGAGTTACGTCAAACAGCTCCATATAATTATACGAGCTCGTAACGGTGAAGGAAAACATCGTGAGGAAACCCGCAGCTTAGTCAGCTCCACACGTATTGACGTCGTCTCTCCTGTGGGCGGCTGATTAAGCTGAGAGGATGGTTTAGGTGCTGGGTAAGCCTGTTCCATCTCAAACAATGTCCCAGGCACTACAGCGTCCCGTTAAGTGTAGGCATGGATTGCCTCCTGACGCTGTATAAATCGTCTAATATAGATGTAAAAGGCCTAAGTTTATAATTATACAAACATGTTTATTTATGACAAAAATTATAATATTTACGATATTTATATTTTATTGACGATTGTTATTTATTTTATCGCTTGGGACGCAGAAGGTTGCGGGTTCGATCCCCGCTCCGGGATAAATGTTTGTATGATCTGCAAATATTTATCTCGGGTCTGGGTGTTTCTATGTATTTACAAACAAAAGAGTATATAAGTAGTTATTTCCCATAGTACAAGCTTTGCTTAGTTTGGGGCTAGATGATGCTGGTTGAAATGTCCAGCATTATTTATTTTTATTTATATATATTTTTCTCAGGTACGTCAAATGTGTGAACACTTCAGAATAAGCTGTTTCCATATAAAGCAGAGAACAGATTGACTCTTAGAAGACAATGCGTGCTAACCAGTGATATTTTATATGGGAGTTACTATGAGCTCTTAATTCCAGGCAGTTTTTGAACTGCCTGGCAATTTTGTCATAAAGAAACGAATCTAAAATGGCGGCGCTTATCATGTCTCGAATGACTGCACTAGATGATAGGTTGTGACGTTTCTATAATGAACTGGGTTATTTGAAATTGACATGAAGTTCGAAAACTGCCTGGAAATAAGAGTTCATGCTTAGCATAGTTCATAGTAACCATAGTTCATAGTAGACGTATTAAAATCTGCTCATGAAACATGTGTCATAAGCGACGTTGGCCTATCGGTTCATAACTCGGCTTTCGATGCGGCATGCAGCTGGATCGTATCCCACAGAGGCAATATACTGTATTTTTTTTTATCAACACAAGTTTTCACTTCTGTCGGCACTCCCGGTGTGCCACTGTTTTTTAAAATATCATTGGTGCTAATACAATGACCAGTGACAGTTCTTTATATTGAATTTCACATGAACTTGTGAAGTACAATACGATAAACGGATCAAGTCAAGGCATAATGTTGTTAAAATAAAAAGTACACTTAAATGAAACTAAAATCAAAATCACATCATATAATTCACTAAATATGCCTTCAATAAAAAAAATACTTATTAAAAAAATGCTGTGTTGTTTTTAAGAAGAGAGTTAATGGGCACCTTCTGGGTAAGCTCTCTCCATCGTAGACCTCACTCTTGCCTGTGTAAGTTTGAGGTCAAGAGCCGACCCATTCATCATTAAAAAAAAATGCTCGTTCCACAAAAAAATAACGAAATGATCAAATTATGTCTTTTTATATTATATTTTTGTAACGTATAATCGTAAAACATATTGTCGTATATTTGTTGTTTTAATCCAGTCATTGTGTATATTTTCGAAAGCATTTTAGCTCGTGTTGTCTTTTTTTTTAATAATTATGTTTATCATAAGTTAGGACATTATTGATACCTTCAATACAATACACATGTGCTTAGACATCTTTGAAGATTTTTTTTACTTTTGCCAGTTTTTGCTGCAAAAACAACACTTCAAATTCAAATTATGTGTCTGTATGTAACATATTACAGCGACAGAGTTTTGTTTGTCTGTGTCGGTTAATCTGCGAATCGGGTAGATCGATTTTGATTATACTTTCGCTCGTCAATAGCTGATGTTAACAGTAACTACTAAGAAAAATAATTAGGATACGCCGTACTCAGAATAAATCTGTTGGTACTTCACGAGCCGAGTTAAACAGTTAGTTAAGTGAAGATGTCTACCGCACTAAGCATACATTTTTTGTTGTTTTGAAGGTAACTAAATATTAACTTTTAAGTGTTAACTACCAAAAGGGGTTTGGGCTTATATCCCAGTTTAACTTAATTTTGACTCCAGTATTATATAACAAAAGTATTTCATTAAATTTAAGTTATTTACTTAGGATTAAAAATCGTTATACAGGGTGTTCGATGTCTATCAAAATAAGGGAACAAAAGAACAAAGATTTTTAGAATTAAAACATCCTGTATCTTATAAAGATGTTATATTACAAATGGTATTCTTTATTTCTTGTAACGGTTATCAAGTGATAGGTTTGTTATCTGTCAAGAAGCATTTAAAAGGATCGATGTGATAGCTTAAAAAAAATAAGCTTATGTTAAAAAAAACTATAACTTAAGCCATCAAATAAGCCATGACGGCGATTGGTGGCTAAATGTTTTCCCTGTCAAAATTGAAGTAAACCTGGCCAATCACAATGCAGGAAACGTCAAATTCGGATCATTTCCTGCACTGTGATTGGTTACTGTCAGTCGATTCCGAGCCGAATGCATTCCGCTGTATTATGAATCAAGGCCCTTATTAGGGACGCCCAAAAAGTTTATTGAGTATTCGTGAACATTAACTTTTTAAGTTATCATCAGTTTATTCTTTCTCTGACGACCTCTGTGGCGCAGTGGGCAAAGGTCCGCCTGCGATGCAGAAGGTTGCGGGTTCGATCCCCGCCGCGGGACAAATGTTTGTATGATCTACAGATATTTGTCTCGGGTCTGGGTGTTTCTATGTATAATATGTATGTATTTACAAACAAAAAGTATATAAGTAGTATATCAGTTATCTGGTACCCATAACACAAGCTCAAGCTTACTTTGGGGCTAGATGATGCTGTGTGAAAAGTCCAGCATTATTTATTTATTTATTTATTTATTTATTCTTGATTCGATTATATGATTGTTTGATGACCACAGTTCTCCACTTGCTACGATCCTGACACACAGCTTTTGCCTCATTCACTCTCATTACATTCTGGTCTCTGCCTACCCCTTCGGGAAAGAGGCGTGAGTTTATGTATGTATGATTGTTTGATAGTTTATTACTGAGAATATTAAAGTACTATTTTTTTTATATATTTACTTAAATAAGTAATTATTTAGCATAATATTGTACCTGGAAACCATAATAGGTTTGAGTAGGCTAACTATTACTTATACTTACTTACTTTTTGACGACCTCTGTAGCGCGGTGGGCGAAGGCCCGCCTGCGACGCAAAAGGTTGCGGGTTCGATCCCCGCGGCGGGACCAATGTTTGTATGATCTACAAATATTTGTCTCGGGTCTGGGTGTTTCTATGTATAATATGTATGTATTTACAAACAAAAAGTATATAAGTAGTATATCAGTCATCTAGTACCCATAACACAAGCTCTGCTTACTTTGGGGCTAGATGATGCTGTGTGGAAAGTCCAGCATTATTTATTTATTTATTTATTTATATGTATGAGTAGTATATCAGTTATCTGGTTCCCATAGTACAAGCTTTGCTTAGTTTGGGGCTAGATGATGTGTGAAATGTCAATTTTTTTAATGTCCTTGAGTGATTTGATCTGAGCATGTCTACTGTGCCTCGAGAACAGTCGTGATGATTTTTTTAGTCCTAAAAGAATTGAAGCCCATTCCCCTATTATTTTTTTAAAATCAAAAACCTTTATGTAGATCAGATTATGAAGATTATTTTAAGTGAAAAAAAAAAATGCAGTAAAACAAGTTATAAAGGTACCTAGTAGTAAAGAAGTACATACTTATTTATAAGTTTATTATGTAATATAAACCTTAATTCGATAATTATGTGTACAAGAGGCTCCAAAAATATCGATATATCTCCTAAAGATAACTGAAAACGCGATGTCTAAAAAAAAAATCGTTTTAAAATCTAAAAAGAAAACTGCCTTCAATGTTGGACTCAGGTCGAAAATTAATTGAGGTTTTTTTTTACTTTTACGGGACCACCTCGAGAGTATACCCTTTTAAACAAAAAACAAAAGAATTTTGAAAAGCGGTCTACAATTGGCGGAATTGTCGCGTAACAAGATAAAAAAACATTCAGTCGAATTGAGAACCTCCTTTTGAAGTCTGATAATGAGAAGGTATGTTTTTACTAGAAAATACGTGCGAAGAGCTCGTGGTCGTGCTTGCTTCTTGATAGATCGTCGAAGTTAAGCAACGTTCGAAACGGTCTGTAAGTAGATGGGTGACCGCCAGTGGGGTTTTCATCTGAGAGCTTCCGTGCTTCGGAGGGTACGTTAAATTGTCGGTCCCGGCTTAAGCCATGACGGAGGCCTTAAAGCGGCCTAAAAACTCCGACACCAGAGTTGTCCGACCACTGACTCGTACGAACTTACTTACTAGAAAATACAATCTTTTCAAGATATTTTTGGAGTCAACTGAATCCAAAATAAAAGTATCAAAACTTGAGATTATGTAAAATATATTATCTAGTATTAAGTTGGATTTGTTTTTTTTTCTGACCTTTTAAGAGTATGAATTTACGCAGTGGCTTAAGTTAAGTGTTTATATATTTATGTACACCATATTCTTAATCCACTCTTACACGACCTCTGTAGCGCAGTGGGTGAAGGTCCGCCTGCGACGCAGAAGGTTGCTGGTTCGATCCCTGCCGCGGGACATATATAAATGATCTACAGATATTCGTCTCGGGTCTGGGTGTTTTCTATGCATAGTATGTATGTATTTACAAACAAAAAGTATATAAGTAGTATATCAGTCATCTAGATAACACAAGCTCTGCTTACTTTGGGGCTAGATGATGCTGTGTGAAAAGTCCAGCATTATTTATTATTTATTTAAAGTTTCAAAAAAATTCGTTAACATATTGGTACATATTGGTGGTTTAAGAATATGGTATTAAATTGCATGATAATAGTTGTATTTCTAATTTAAATAACTATTTAAGTATACTCGAATGCAAATTGATCACTACGAAATTAAGTGCCTCACATGTGAAATTGATTTATCTAAAATAAGCAATGTCTGTTCACATATGAGCGATATTTGCTGCGAAATTGAGAGCGACTGGGGCCGTATTCCCGTTCTTATTTTCGTTCGTTAGTATTCGGATGCTTCTTGCTACGAGCTGCATTGTATTCAGTCGATAAGATCAACTTTAAAACACGGTCCTAACCTAGGCCGAAATATTCCAAACCGAAAAATTTTGCTCTTGAAGTCAGAAATCGTAGTAAGAAACATCCGAATATTCATCAAACGAACGAAAATAAGAACGGGAATACGGCCCCAGTGGGCCTATGATGAGCACCGTGACTTAACACGTTGACTGTCCCGCTTATTTTAAGAAATTTTCTGGTACGTCCATTTGTTTTTTTTTTATAAACTACTTTATTTTATGATCAAAAGAAGGCCTGATACGTTGATCACTGCGTAATTATACAGCAGGCCTGAATTTCAGCGTGAATTACATGTAATGCATGGACGTCTCAAGTAAATTTTTGTGAATTATATATAATGCATGGGCATCTGAACTAGATTATTGTGAATTACATATAATGCATGGACATTTGAAATAAAATTTAAAAGATTGAATCGTTTTTTTGCTTTGGTAACCGTGTGTAAAGTTTCATTCTTTCAATCAGCTGATTTTGCGGTCATAAAGTTTATCTGTCAAAAAGTTTCACAAAGTCTGTAGGTTCCTGTGTTGTGTTTTGACTACTTTTGTTGGATAGTGTGAATAAAAATGGCACGACCTTTATCGGATGAACAAATGCGGCGCATTTTAGAAGATAGTGATGGTGAGGATGATTTCATAGATCAAATGGATGACCAGGCCATTCAGGACTCCATGGTTGAAGAATTTTTAGAATCAGATACTTACGATGCAAATGACGATTTTCTAACAATGGAGGAGGACGTGATTACCATACAACAATTCATCGATGACACTAATCCAGGTGATGTAAATGCACATGCTTTCGATCCTGGCACTAACCCTGTTTCGCCTGATACTACCCCTTTTGTGCCTGATGACAATTCCACTGTGTCAGCTTCTAACCTCGTTGCGCTTGCTGATAATCCGATTGCCCCTGCTGTTCCGCCTCTTGCGCGTCTTGCTCCGCCCGTCCAGCTTCCTACCACTTGGCAAAATACTATAAGGGAATTGCCACGAGAAGTTTTTACAGGTTATGATGAAGGTAAACGCCAAGATCGTGTGTTTACAGAAAACTGTGACCTATGGACGATTTTCTGCGAGATTATCGATAACGAAGTTATTCAATTGATGGTAACTGAAACGAACCGGTATGCTTTACAAATAAGTGATAACCTTTTAAGTCCTAACAGCCGTTTGAAGAGGTGGAAGCCTGTCACAGCTGAAGAAATACAAAAGTTTTTGGGTGTGTATTTACTGACGGGAATTCTCAATTTTCCAACAATAGAAACCTATTGGAAGAAGGACAAACTGTACTATCATCCACTTCTCCATGAGATCAAAATGTCTTACAACAGATTCGCGTTAATCTTGAAATGTTGGCACTTCACAAATAACGCTGAAGAACGTGAATCACAGGATCGGTTGTACAAAATTCAACCATTAGTTGACAAAATAATACATAACTGCCGAAAAGTATATACTCCCGGCGAGCTCATTGTCGTCGATGAGTCAATGGTTGGCTTCAGAGGAAGACTTGGATTTCGCCAGTATAATCCACAAAAAAGCAACAAGTACGGCATAAAAATTTATAAGTTGTGTACTGATAGTGGTTACACTTGGAGCTACCGCATTTATTCTGGCCAGGATCATCAAATACAGGGATTAGATAAGCCAGGATCGGTTGTTATCACTTTAAGTGATGGATTGCTGAATGAGGGAAGGCTTATGATTACTGACAACTGGTACACGAGCATTCCTTTGGCAAAGTACCTAAAACAACATAAAACTGATTTATGTGGAACACTTCGCAAAAACCGCCGAGAACTGCCGCAACAAGTCATTCAACAACGGCTGATCAGAGGCCAAATCGCTGTACAACAGAACGACTGTATAACAGTGCTGAAATGGCTTGATAAACGTGATGTCTATATGTTGTCTACTTGCCATGACAACGAGATGCGGATGTCAGGAGGATATCGTAGTGTTTTAAAGCCAAAGATGGTTTTGACCTACAACGAAGGCAAGAAAGGGATAGACTTGGCAGACCAGCTAGCAAGTTACAACTCGCCTGTAAGGAAAACCTTAGTTTGGTATAAAAAGATCGCCGCGGACCTGCTAGCCATAAGTGTAGTCAATGCTATTTTGATATATAATGAGCTACATCCAGAAGCAAAAATGAAGATGCTAGAGGGGCATCAACATGTCATAAAGAAGTTACTTAGACTGGAAACTAGTGAAAACATCTTGTTGTCAAACCCTAGTTCAACTAGTTCTCTGAGTCAAGTCAGCCACAAAATGACGCGCATAGCCAGAAAACCCAATGGTAAGATTTGCCAGAAACGGTGCGCAAGTTGTTACAAAAAACTTAAAGAAACTGGCTCCACAACTAGTGATGCAAGAAAAAAGGCCACACAAGTAATTACGGAGTGTCTTCCTTGCAAAAAAGCATTTTGCCTAAACTGTTTCAATGAAGCTCATTAAAGACTTTTTTTTGATTTCAGACGTCCATAAAAAATAAAATAATAAAAAAATTCGATGGGACATTTTAGTTTTATTTTCACCAATTCATTGTTCATACGTCCCTAGAAAATCAAAGCTCTAACTCACACGTCCAGCCCAGGAAACGCGATTCAGTTGTCTTTGGCAAATGCATTACATGTAATGCACGAACGTCACAGCCAGACCAAAAATGCATTACATGTAATGCACGGACAGTCAACGTGTTAAGTCTCTCGTCTCGGATACTCGTTAAAAATCGTCATAACTGTGTCTGTAGTCATCGCAGCGTTATTTCATATTGTTATGTCAAATTGTGAGATAGTGTGACATAGTCTCTGTCATGGCGCTCATATTAGCGCAAAATGATAAAAATGCCGGCATGACAAATGTTCTTATCTCACGCCGTGACAATTTCACGTTGCTCATCATAGCCCCACTGGTCTAATTAAAGCAAACGCAATTATTTAGATTAGCAGCGATTGCTATTGTACAGAAAAGTAGCGAATATCGCTTATATTTGAACAGTCTCATATAAGACCATGTCACACTATATTTTGATTATTCATATCTTTCAATATTCCTATGATGCTGAAAAGCTTACTTAGTATACAGGGTGTAAAAAGACTGCTACCGAAAACTGAGGGATTGCAATCAGACCATGATTCTGAACATATTTATCGAAAAAAAAAACTCAAAAAAATGTTTGACTTAGCTACGTCAATTTATTTTATTTTCTAGTTTTTTGCTACTAGTACAACATAATCAGACCATACCTACCTAATCATTTCATTTATAAAAGAAAGAAACAATTAAAACTCAAAATCCAGCGATCTACGTATAAAAACGCGTCCAGTAAATACGCAAACAGTGATCTTCAAACTCTGTTTTCTCCGGATATAATGATTTTGTCGGAAAATCCTTTTGGATTTGGTTGTGTTTTGGGATGCTGTACCTACCCCTTTCGGCTTCGGTAGACGTCTTTTTACACCCTGTATAAAAGCGTTCTATAAATCGTTATTTTCTATCACTACTGTCTTGTAGTAACTTCGTGAAGTTAGCTGTTAATGCGCAGTAGACGCTTTTACATCGACTTAAAAAAAAGGAGGAGGTTATGTTCGGCTGTATGTAATTTTTTTTTTTTTTTTTTCTACTTACTATTGTGGACATGGTCTAAAAAGCTAGTCTTATCGCTTTAAAATTCAATTGTTCGTAGGTAATGATGTACTACAGGGTGTCTTAGGAAACCAAATTACGAGTACTTACCTTTTGACCATTGACCTTTTACCTTACAGAATTAAGATCAAATAAAATAAATAAAAATAAAAATAAAAAAGCCTTTTTTTCCTGTTAGTTTAGTTTACAAAAATAATTATATTCTAAAGATATGAAAGTAACTTATTTTAATTTAGTACCTATTAATTGATTTATGTTTGTGTAGTTTTTTTATTTTTTTTTAAAAGATCTTTTTAAGATCAATTAAGCCGTTTTAATTTTTAGAAAACACACTGTTTAATTATAAAAAATATTGAAATTTATGATTATTTGAGTGTTTCGTGTATTATAAAATAAAATGCATTATCATATTGAATGGTTATTTGCCTGAGACACCCTGTACATCAAGTAGGAAGTTACAACAATAGCTGAAGTACTTTTTGAGCTTGAAATAATGTACTAACGTAGTAAATAGATTTAAGTAATGTTCCTAAACGGAAAATATATGTAAATGACGTCATTCCTACGATTCTAAGAGCGTTTTCACATTATCCGATACGATATCGGAGGCAAGTAAAATGTATCAAATATGTACCTGTCTTACACATTAGCCGATCGGATATAGGAGCTATCAATTTTATACATTTTATACTTGCCCCGCCATCGTATCGGATAATGTGAAACCGCTCTAACACTCATATCGAAGTCGTTTTCTAGATCTCGACTCATCCTCCACTCAACTGTACAGATATATCCACATCTCAAGGTACAGTTCTTCCAACGGATCTAGGCATTCGTGAAGTTAGCCGTTTGTCTGCACGGAACACAATTTTGTATGAAGAAGCGGTCACTGCGCAGAAAAATGGCTAATTTCACGAATGCCTAGATCCGATCCGTCTTCGTCGCGACCTACAGTGCCACAAACTTATCTGAACCGGCAAGAGAGGCGCTGTTAACGCATTTGTTGTTGGCAGAAAATTATAGTTTACACTGTAAACTTTACAGTAAAATTCGTTCCTTTTTTGGCCACCGGTCCAGATAAGTTTGTGGAAGTACCTTGAGATGACAGTTCATTTCTCCACATGTCTGAGAAAATGTCTTAAGACAAGCACGAGTGCTGGATTCTTTGCGACCAAGCATACCGAAATGCATTTGGAGGTAAAGTAAAAAGTAAAAAAATATTTATTTCAAGCAAAACATAGACATTGAGGATAACAAATTGATAGACGTTAGGAAAGATATACCTACATAATGCTGACAACAAAATTCTTATGTGTTAACGACGGACCTCACACTAGGCTGAGCCTTTATCGTGAGGGCCAAGCTGACGCTTTACAGAGTAAGAATTACGTCTCGGTGAAGGTAAGAATTACATTTAGCTTCAAAAAAGGTAGTGACTTAACTAAAAATAAATTCTTAAATAAAAAAAGTACTTAAGGTTGAGTGGAGGTTGAGATTACGACTAAAGATATAAGTGTAAGTATCTCTATCTACAAGCTTTAGGGTGCGTGATAATTTGGCCGTGAGGAATCGGTTGCCTAGAATGATATGCCAAGATACCTCCCTATAAGTTGTTCAAGTGAAATAAGAAATCTTTAGTGCAAAAGGAAGCGGTCACCAATTCTAATTAATGACCGCGCCTAGCGTTGTTTCATATCTCCATCATCATCATCATCATGTCGGCCATCTAGTGTCCACTGCTGAACATAGGCCTCCCCCATCGATTTCCACAGCGATCGATCTTGTGCAGCCTGCACCCAACGGCTCCCAGCAACCTTTACCAGATCGTCTTTCCATCTAGTGCGGGGCCGTCCTCTTGCGGTTTCCGGTGCGTGGCCTCCACTCGAGAACTTTTCTGCCCAACGGCCGTCAGTTCTACGAGTTATGTGCTCCGCCCACTGCCACTTCAACTTGCTAATCTATATCTCCATTCAAACTTTCACTTTACCCCATCCAAAAAAGTTGCTTATTACCTTCCCCCGGAATGCCATCTATACTACCGTGTTTTCATCGAAATCTGTTCAGTGGCGTGAAAAGGTAAAACCATAGCGAAATTTGTTTTAGACATTTCACTAAACGGCGTCGTTCAACTAACTGCCTGATTTGAAATACTAATAAAACATTTTTGAAAAAAAAAAATTGAACCGACTTCACAGAACACAAACAGAAGAACCTTCTACACACTAAAAAGAGAAAAATAAGAATATAATTTGAAGTCGGTGCCAACTATTCATTTACATCTAAGAAATTCAAAAGAACTTGGGTGCAAAATTGTATCCTGGTACGCTATCGCTCGATTTCTTTTTTTGATAGGTACTTAATCGTATTCACTTGGCACCGACTTCAAATTATATTCTTATTTTTCTCTTTTTAGTGTGTAGAAGGTTCTTCTGTTTGTGTTCTGTGAAGTCGGTTCAATTTTTTTTTTTCAAAAATGTTTTATTTTTCACTTTTTAGTGTAAGTAAATAAATACTGTGTAAATAAAAGTGTATGTGTAAATAATATAGTAAGCTACGAGTACATTAAGACTTTGCTTATCGTAGCTTAAGTAGGAAAGGATAAGAGAAGTCATGGGCAGACCTACTAAAGGACACACCGGAGTTCAGCAAGGGGGAAAACTATCAATCCATAAGGAAAAGAAAATATTTTGGACTACCTCGGGTGTAATACCCTTTCAAACTATTTAATGTTTGACTCAGATTGTGAGTCAGGGTGTGTTGTGTAGTGAGAATGAGGTTTTTTGAATGTTACGGGAAAACTGTCAATCCCTCAGGAAAAAAAATATATGGCGCCACCTTGAGAGTGTGTCCTTTACACTTTCTAACAAAAAATATTTTGGAAATCGGTCCACAATTTTCTTAAAGTTCAGTGATTGTTTTAGTTTTACGGGAAAACTATTAATCCCTCAGGAAAAAAAAATATATGGCGCCACCTTGAGAGTATACCTCTTTCTAACAAAAAAAAAATTTTGGAAATCGGGCCACAATTTTCTTAAAGTTCAGTGATTGTTTTAGTTTTACGGGAAAACTATTAATCCCTCAGGAATAAAATGTATATGGGACCACTATAAGAGTATACCCTTTCAAACAAAAAAAAAATTTTGGAAATCGGTCCACAACTGACGGAAATATCGGTGAACATACATAAAAAAAAAAAAAAAAAAAAAAAAAAAAAAAAAAAAAACATACATACAGCCGAACATATAACCTCCTCCTTTTTTTGAAGTCGGTTAAAAATAAAACCGACTTCAATGTTTGACTCGAAACGCGGTGTCACTCAGGGCGTCAAGCTGTCGATTCGATTTCTATTTGTGACATGGCTAGGAGGGAAGGTGTTTAGAGTTTTACGGGGAAACTATCAATCCCTCAGGAATAAAATTTATATGGGACCACCTCTGGAGTATACCCTTTCAAACACGAAAAGAATTTTGCAAATCGGTCAACAAATGGCGGAACAATCGCGTAACAAGATAAAAAAAAAAAAAAAACATACAGACGAATTGAGAACCTCCTCCTTTTTTGAAGTCGGTTGATTAAAGCAAGGACTCTTACGGGACCAAGTTTCTTTCTGAATTCTGTGATATTACTACCCACGCGTTATAGTAAAGTTCATTAATGCCAAAGGTTGATCACACCTGCGTGCTAGCCATAATAACCCTATATCTACGGCAGAATTACTCTATTCTGTTTTTATTCAGTTTTTAATTACATTTTACTCTTCAAAAATATACTTTTTGCATTTTTTATTGTGCCTTTACCGACACTTCGTTCAAGTTTTCACTTCTGTCGGCACTCCCGGAGTGCCACTGTTTTTTACAAATTAGCATCTATTTTGGCTCTAGGAATCCATTCTTCGTGGCCAATACTCGCAAGTGAACCAGTTCTTCCTGTATTGCCTTTGTGATTTATAGTAAAGTAGCTAGCTATATCGCTTACCATCTCACTTACCACGGTACCGTGGCTTGGTTCCGCTACGCAGAGGCAGTCTCCGATATTTAAAGTTTTTAAATAAAAATAAAATGAGGATGCGGTTTCTAGAGTTTGCGGGAAAAGTATTTTCAGTCGGTAAAAATTATTAAATTACTTGCACTAGAATTGGCCAATCACAGAGCTTGAGCGGAGAAATCAAAATGTCGGAATTATGTTGAGCGTTGTGATTGGTCAGTTAGTGCACGTAATTTAATACTTGGGACTGTCTCTGTGAAGCAAAAGTAACACCTTATTTATTCATAAATATTTTAATACGGGCGTAACACTGACACGTAACGATTCTCGATGTTACAAAAATAAAAAAAATATAAGTTATTTGTTGTTTTATTTCCAAAACTGCTGAGGCCTTTCCGCCTTGAAGAAGAATAACTATTTATAAAAAATAGGTATCTAAATAACAGAATATGTAATAAGTGTGACTACCAAGGAAAATTATAATTTTGTCTATTTCCCTCGCAAATTACAATACATTATAAAATCTCCGGTGTCAATTTATTCTATCTACTGTAAGTCAAAGTCAAAAAGCATTTATTCAGTTGGACCACTGGGATCACTTTGAAACGTCTTAAAACTAGGTGATTCTACTCCTGTTCCTGTAGCAAAATGTTGCTCATACCTACATATTAAGTGGAGTGCTCATAATCTTGATTACATCAGCTTATGCTAGACTAGACGATTGAGAATGTTTCTAATTGCTATCAAATATGACTAGGTGTTTAGTGAATTAGCACATAACGTAAGCAATAATCCGCTTCATCCTTGAAATCAAAACAAAGACAGCGACATGCAGTCTTTCTTTATTAGTATAGCGACCGACAATAAAAAATAAAGACATTATTTAAAGCCTATCTTTTTTATAAATGCAAATTTAGAAGTTTTAATGGTAGAAATTTTGGCAACATTACGGTGCCATACGCCACACGCAAAAGACTACTAAGTGATTAAAGTACAAAATATAAAAGGTTCACAACCCCTGAAGTTTTTGAATTCATGCCGGTCCAAATAAGTTTGTGGCACTGTACCTCCAGATGATTGTCCTCACTCAAGTAAAAAAAAACACTTGTGTCCTACCTATTTAATTTATTCTAACTAGAATTTGTACCTACCTAATTTTCAATGTAAGTAACCTACCTACAGTACGCACAACCAATCTTTAGCTCTCTGAAGTAGCTGCGCAGAACCCATTTTTGATGACTCGTATAGCTGCCTCACTCGTTTAGTTTGTTGCACCGCGCTATCTCGCTTACTCTACCAAACCTGCGCAATCGTTTAGTGCACCTAACTTCAGAGAGCTAAAGATCGATTGTGCGTACTGTACATGCGTGGGATAAAACTAGATAGCCTTAAAGTGTTACAAAACGCTACCGGGTTTAATAAGACCACATTCCAAAAATGAGATCATGTTATGTTGTGCAACTTATTTTATATTTAGACATGCCTACTAACTAAACTACCCCTGAACCTGTGGTTATTTTTAAAATCTCCTGTAGGGCTAGCGTGCGCACCGTGACAAAGTCTCGTAGTGTGCGTTACCCTAGCTGGAAAGTGTCTCCTAGAGAGATTTTAGAATGAGGAAAAATTAGTGCCTAGTGAGCTATAAATGTGCGCGAAATTAAAAATTTGTGCATATTGTAGTTTTTGAAATAAAGGGAAAAAACGTTTCCAGCTAGGGTAACGTTGCTCCAGCTGGAAAATTCTAAACCAATGGTCGGAGAGAGATGAATTGTATATCGGCAGATAGCTTATATTTGTGCATATTTGTGCGCCAAAAAAAAAAATTTGTGCGACTTGAGGTTTTCGAGATATTGCGTTTTCTAGATTTTCCAGCTAGGGTAACGTTTTGAAAAATCGTGTTTCTCAAAAACTACTGTATGTACGCCTGTAGAAAATATATACACGAGTAGCTCTTAATTTGTGCTAATTTGTGACGGAATCAGATTTGAGAAAATATTTATAGTTTTTGAGTTATCGCGTTTTTTTTAAAAACCTTAAAATGATCCTAGCATCTAAATTTGACCATGCACAAGGTCGCTGAAAACTGTATTCGGTCCGTCTCGACGCCTATAATAACCATATAAAATTTCAAAAGTGTACATACTTGCATTATTGAATAATTTAACTAAAAGTAAAAAAAATGGTGTCATAACTTTGAAGTCAACCTACAAGAAAACGGCGCAACCCACAATTTGTGCGCTAGACCAAAAATTAGTGCTTCTTATCAAAAAGCATTGTGTAAAGTTTCAGCTTCCTATGTTTCGTATTTATCTAGTTATTAAGCTAAAACCAAAATAGTAAACCCATGTTGGTTAACCGAACAATTTCGAAAGGCTATTAAAAAGCGACGGTTTCATACATAGCGATGACCTTCTTAAATTTGCACACCAACCGGTTGAGACTTGTTGTGCCAGAGTACACTGATGTAGAAAACAATGTAAAAATACAATCTAAATATAGCTTGACTAATCCTGTTGTATTTTGTAAATATGTAGTAGCTTAGTTTCTGTAAATAAGTATATGTCTAATAAAATAACTTTATTATATGTATGTCAATGTAAAAAAAAAAAAAATCTAAATATTGATTTAAATGATAACATGAAGCAATAAACGTTTTGAATAAAATTGAATTTTATTCTAATAGCTGTTTTCATGTTATTTTATTTTACATCTACAGGTAACAGTTTCAAAATTGGTAAAGCGAGAAATTTGTCGATAGTACCTACCTACCTACCTACATAAGTAAAAATGTAGGTACCAACCATCCAACAAAAATTGGAGCCACCATTTATAGGAACTCTAATTTAGATTGTGAGTAATTTTATATTGTACCTAGACTTCAAAGGCCGAAAATACAGTTGAGTTGCAGTGAGCTTTTATCTGATTCATTCTGACCTGATTTAAATGAATTTTATTGATAAGTAGGTACTACCTATCTATATTTTTAATCTACCTACCTGCTCACTATAAAATTTTTGATTGTTTTTGCTTTATGTATTAAATTCAAATATCTCTAAACTAATAGTCTACCTAGGATCTAAGTGTTTTCTGTTTTACATGAGAGAGTCATTAGACAAAATACGTACCCTAGCTATTACCTAGTCATAGAGTTCAATAGCGATAAATCTCAATCTACTGGTAGAGATAGTGTCACCGTCACCGTAAGAAAATTTAATATTTTGCATTGCAGTGCAACCGGAAAGGATACAAAAGCACGTAAGTGTCGGAGAACACTCGTTGGAAGTTGGAACGAAGTTTCAACTTTGACTTTTTTGAAACTTTTGAATTTTTTTAAACTTTTGGTAAAAAAAAAGTATGAAGTCATCAACGAAAAAATGTTTTTTTTGCTTCTCCTGTAAAGTTGTTATTTTTGCAGTTATCCTTTTATTCCCCGGAAACAGCGATATATCGTGACGGTAAATATAAAAAAAAAACGTGTGAAGGTAGGTATCAACGAAAAAATGTTTTTTGCTTCTCCTGTAAAGTTGTGTTTTTGCAGTTAACGTTTTATTCCCCGATAACGATATGCCGTGACGGTACAATTTTTCTTCTAGCCCTCATCCTCGATACCGTCCGAAAAGGAACTTCGTTCCAATAATTGCTGTGCAATAATCTTACTGAGTTACGTGCATGTTTATACATTTTCGACAGGACTCTGCATACGTTATTTATGTTTGTTCAGCTGGAAGATGTTGTGAATAACTTAACTTTGAGACTTGTAATTATCCACATCGTATCGTAAGGTACCGTTTAGGTAGGCGTCATTGGGGAAATTCCATGTGTGTCTAGCCCTAGGTATAGGTAGGTTATATACCTACTATACCCCAGTAGGTACCTACTTATACTTACTTAAGCGATTTCATGAATAGGCATTTTATCATTCGTTGTCAACGATTGAGTTTTATCACGGTTGTATGTAGGTAAATAAAACCGGCCAAGTCCGACTAGCAGGACTCGCACACGAGGGGTTCCGTACATCTACATCACGTTTGTTGTTTTTTTTTTTTTTTTTTTTTATGGAAGAGGGGGCAAACGAGCCAGTGGCACACCTGATGGTAAGTGATTACCACCGCCCACAGACAACTGCAGCATCAAGAAGCACTGCAGATGCGTTGCCGGCCTTTGAGGTAGGAAAACTTTATTATGTTGTATGGGAAAATTAAAATGTAGGATTTTTTTAGCAACATTAGACCCATAGTTATTTTGGAGCATATTTTGTTTGTTAACAGATAGAGCATCCTAGCGAAAAAAGTAAAAAATCTTAAAAATAAACAACTTTTTTTGATTTATTAAATGCAGTTCTTCATTTTATCAAAATCGAGCCCGTGCTTAACAAAATTTATCCCTACCAAATACGATATTTTCCCAACGACCCCACTAATTCCCCCACTAGTGTAGTTGGGAATAAAAAGCTCCAACGACCCCACTGCTCACAGCAACTTTCTGGTTCACGTGTCTGTGTGGCTAGTAGGTACCTAATGTTTGTAGGTAGGTAATTCTTATTTATTTCTTCTACTTATTCTATGATTAAAACCAATGAATCTGAAATAAGTGTATACCTATGTTTATAAAGCTGGCGCCGCGGTGCGAAATGAGAGAATTAGCACTTATCTTTGTTTAATAAACAATCAAAGTGGGCGAGTGGGATGGTAGCTAAACAGGAAAACTTCGGCTTACCCCAGTTAGCTGTCAAACTTATGTATGTAGAGACGAGTCGTAGCTCTTACCCTTTAATGTCCGTTGATTATAGAAACCGGGGGTTACTCAGCTCCACGTCCAGTGGCGTAGCTACCGAAGGGCTTGGGCCTCCAAGCTCAAGGGGCCCCGGACTCTGAGTCCCGAGAGTCTTGAAGGTTTTGTTCTTAGGAAACTATAGGTATGATTATTTTGAAAATAAAAACAACTGCATTTCAGATTTTTGAAATAGTTACCCAGAAAATGACGAATCAAATCGTAAGTTTTTACAAAAAATCTAATACGTTTACATTTTGCCACACCCTGCATAATATTTTGACTTCATAAAACCTAAACCGTTCAGTTAGGGCCCCGGTTTATTTTGCACCAGGGCCCTTGGCCACCTAGCTATGCCACTGTCCATCCACGTCTTTGCTGTGACTATAAGACCTAGGTAGGTATTTCATTGAGAAATGAAAAGTTTAGTTAACTTTAGCTAAAGCGACATCTCTTCGTCATTTGATTCTGAATGTAACTTCGGACAATGAGCATGAGTTCACCAAGTGAAACATGTAGATGGCGTTACCGGTGCTATAACCGATAAAATATGATCCTGTCGAGAAAGAAGAAAAATTATGTTAGAGTGGATTTAGACAAAGACAATATAATACTAGATAGAAGTTATAACCACAATCTAATATGTCATTACTGTCATTTTTATCTACATCTTCTTCTTCTTCTTTTTATTAATGGCAACTAACTGTATTAACATTATAAATCTGCCAATGTCAAGTTTTAAATAAGTATTCATGTCATGTCAAGTCAAGTCATGTCAATTTGGTTTTGAAAAAAACATGGTGGCTTGTCATTTCAAAACGCCAACGGAAATCTTTCGTCAAATGTGAAATCTTCTTGAATACTCTACTATTCCATTTGCCAAATCTCCTGTTACGTATCCAAGGCTTCATTAGTAAAATGCCACCGAAATTACATAATAAAACCTAGTGTAACACGGAAAACGAAATATATTTTATTTAGTTTTCTCGTGAGCCTCTAGCTCCTTCAAAAATGGCGAAAGAAGTCATTCCATTTTTATCTATTCTCCGGTACCTAGACAAACGCCATGATAAGGGGGCTGTAGGTACTTACTAGGTGGGCAGTAGATTATTTTTGTGATGTACTAGAGTAGAGAAGTACCTACTTGCTGTGTAATTACCTATTGAAATAGGTACCGAACTACCTAGCTAATTCAATTAATTTTAAAGTTGATACAGCTGCTGAGATGGGGGACAAGGGTTAGATGAGCTCAAGTTGAGTCAATATCAATTTTAATAGCTGTTCATCATTTTCGATGATGGCAATTGTCGTTTATTTCTGTCTCGCATTCCAACGAACACAATACGGTCCATTTGAATTTAAAATTCGAAGAATTGATGTTCAAGTGTTCGTTTTTAGGGTTCTGTACCCAAAGGGTGACAACGGAACCCCGCCCGTCCGTCCGTCTGCCAGAAGGCTCTATCTAATGAACCGTAAAAGGTAGACAGTTGAAACTTTCACAGAATGTGCATTTCTATTGCCGCTATTAGATATCAACAAAATATAAAGAATTAAATAAATATTAAAATTAAAGGAGGCACCCAAAAACTTCATTGGGATATTTTTGCTCAGAGTTTGACAAGGATATCTGGAACCAGAAGAAACTTACCTTAATAGGTAGAAACATGAAAGTTTCTTGAAATAATAAACAGTTCAACTTTAATAAGAACAAATAGGTAGGTACTAAAAATATATGATACTCGTAGTTTCGTACCTACTTTTTTTTCTATTGTTAATTTTTCGTCATAGTTTATATTTTCTTTTTTGTAGTGCTTTCCTGAGTGTGTTTGTGCCAAATAAATGTTTATTCTATTCTATTCTAAAAATATAGTAAAGTGGAAAAGAGGGGGTCTCCAAACATGCGAAAAAAATATGTTTTAACAAAAACCACACTCACGGTACGAAACTCTTCGTGTGCCAGTAGTCTCGCACTTGTCAGTTTTGTTTGAATTCGAAAATGGAATACTTTTATTTGGCAAGCTGTTCGAGTTAATATTTCAGCTGTTTTCATAACCACATGCACCTGTAGGTAGGTACCTAGGTATTCCATTGCGCACGATGCTAGGCACCAAAATAGCTATTCCCTCATCCATTCATTCCAATACAATGGCCAGGGGATTGTAGACTGGCGACTTGTAAACGATTTTTTATGAAACAAATGAATGCCCGGTTCCTTTAAAAACGAAACGGTTTTTCCAACGGACAGTAAAAATATGATACCAGGCGTAAGTGTTAACTGTTGGATTGGAGGGTTACCTTCAACGCTCCGTAACTTTTTATATGGAAATGACACTCTGTGGTGTTTCTATATCCATTTTTCAAACGTCGCGTAAATATTTTATAATTTATTTGTTGAACCCAATTCCTGAATTAAGTTAGTTTTAAATGAAAGACACTACAGAAACCGAGCATTAATATAAATCCGCACTTACCTCTAGGTATAGGATAGGATAGGGACCTACCTAGGTACAACAGTGAAAACTGCAAATTAGGGTACTTACCTAATTTTCCATTTAACTTGCAAAAACGCACAAATAGATAAAAATTATCTGGGTAGTAGTGGTAGTAGGCTAGGCACCTACTTAATGTACCTACCTAATAGCTTCCTATAATAGTGTTTCGCCAAATGTATTTAGACTCTGACTACCCCCCTAGAAATCTTCAGATCTAAACTAAAAAAAATCTCTGGCCCTTACTATTAAACGTGGTGTAAAGTTACGCTGGGTGTAACTTAGGAGTGACCATACAATTTTTGGAGTTTAAACCTGGCGTAACTTTACACCTCGTTTATTAATAAGGGCCTCTAGGTAGGTAGGTAGATAGATACTTATGTAGATCCGAGAGGTCGGTGAAGGAAAACATCGTGAGGAAACCCGCAACTTCGTCAGCTCCACACGTATGGACTATGGACGTCGTCTTTCCTGTGGGCGGCTGATTAAGCTGAGAGGATGGTTTAGGTGCTGGGCAAGCCTATTACATCTCAAAAAATGTCCCAGGCACTAAAGCGTCCCGTTAAGTGTAGGCATGGATTGCCTCCTGACGCTATATACCTACGTACCTAGATCATGTAAGTATAATATAGATGTAAAGGCCTAAGTAGATCCGAGAGTGTGCTTCGGAGTTACAGTCGTGATTTTGTGATCCTGTTGTTAAAATATCTCATCTGTATCCGATCTATTTCGATTGCTCGACCATACCTGAATGAATTCGCGTGGGCGCCACCTGCTATTCATCATAACATACAATTCGATCGATTCGATTTAGTAGTAACTATCATAGCTTGGTATCTTTGGCCCTTATTAAAAAACGTGGTGTAAAATAACGCCAGGCTTAAACTCCAAAAATTGTATGGTTACTCCTAAGTAACACCCGGCGTAACTTTACACCACGTTTATAAAGGCTTTTGAGTATTTACTTGATAAATACTCAAAGCTGGTATTCTTAGTTAAAATAGCTATACGATCAATCATATTTATCCTTTGCGAAGTTCATAGGGATGTCATTTTTGACATTGACATAAAACAATTGTAATTAGGTAAGTAATCTGTGGCCAGTTGCAACTAGAGATGAAATAAAAACCGGCTAAGTGCGAGTCTGCCGCGTGCACCAAGGTTTCCGTACCATCCCATTCATATAATAAAGCTGAAAGTTTGTGAGTTGGTTTAGATGTTTGGATGTTTTGGCATTCGCGCGCGCAATCCTGTACACTCGCGAAAGATGTGCGTGTGAAGGCCGCTAATGGTACGGAACCCTACGTGCGCAAGGCAGACTCGCACTTGGCCGGTTTTTATTTCATCTCTAGTTGCATGCAACTGGCCAAAGATTACTTACCTAATTACAATTGTTTTATGTCAATGTCAAAAATGACATCCCTATGAACTTCGCAAGGAATAAATCTGATTGATCGTTTAGCTATTTTAAAGAGTAGGTACTTGGCCGGTTTTTTTTTCAAGTCAAATAATTTATTATTTATTTAAAAAGAAAAGGGCTTTGTCGCTGAGCGACTATATCGCCCAATCAGTAACATCTTAGCTTAGTCTTCATCATATAGGTCTTCATATTCTTTAACTTCTTGGTTTCTTCTTCTTCTTCTTCTTTTTATTCCTTCTTCTTCTTTTCACTTCAAATCTTTCTTCAAATATGTCACGTCAATTTGAGTCAATTGAAAAAACATGGTGGCTTGTAATTTCAAAACTCCAACGGAAATCTCGTCAAATGAATACTCCCTTCTTGAATACTCCCCCATTCCATTTGCCAAATCTCCTGTTACGTATCCAAAGCTTCATTAGTAAAATGCCACCGAAATTACATAATAAAACCTAGTAAAACACGAGTAAACTAAATAAAATAGCAGAGCCACTATAGCTCCTTCAAAAATGGCGAAAGAAGTCCCAAGTCAAATAATGAAACATCTAAGTAAATAAATACTGCAGTCTGATATTTTCAGTTCAACATAATGCCGTCTTTTTAGGTCATCCTAATAAATCTTCGGTATTCTGGTTTATTTTTGAAGGACCTCGTTTCTGGGTTTTTGGGACAGGACTGTGTAAATAAATAAATCCTTGAGATTTAAATACCTGTGGAATTTTTTGATGGTTTATTTACGCAATAAAATATTTTATGGAAAACACAGGCTTGCCATCTGTCATAGGACAATTTTAAAATTAGGTTAGTATGAATAAATCCTATAAAGGTTTGCTGTAAGAGAACTCTTTTTAGGGTTAAGCTCGCCTCTGCCATTACTTCTCTTTAAGTTTATATGTATGTAATTTCTTTGAGGCAATAAAGAATAAATAAATAAATAAAATGAAGGGGTTGGCAGAGACCACAGTTCTCCACTTGCTACGATCCTGACACACAACTTTTGCCTCATTCTCTCATTACATTCTTCATACATGCTCGCTGGTTTAGGGTACTTTTGACCTGACCCTTCTCCTGGAGAACTGTGGTCTCTGCCTACCCCTTCGGGAAAGAGGCGTGATTTTATGTATGTATGTATGTATGAATGAATGAACACTTATTAATAACAAAACACAACATAAATAAACTACGTTCGAAATTAGTACAATGGGCGGCCTTATCGCTGAAAGTGATTTCTTCCATGCAACCTTTAGTTTGGGGTTAGTATTTATATTGGTGAGTTCATTTACTTAACTCCAGAAAATTAATAGGTTTGTTATAATTTATCCATATGGAAACTAGGACACCTAGGTACTGTAAAAAAACCAAAGTTTTTTTCCTGATTTGAATTACAATCGTAGCAAGTGGAGAACTGTGGTCTCTGCCTACCCCTTCGGGAAAGAGGCGTGATTTTATGTATGTATGTATGAATGAAAAATTCGGACTAAAATTTAAGAATAAGAATAAGAATAAATTTATTTGACACACACAACACAATACAATGAAATTAAGAACAATAAACATTTAGACGAGTAGGTACAAAGAAACATAATAAAAAAATAAACAAAAATAAGAAACAAACTATCCATTGTGTGGTGCCAAAAAGGTCCAGTCTCAGCTTTAGTGCTGCTCCCAGGAGAGGGAGACAGCGCTGATTTACAGACTGGGCCTTACAGGGTGACATCACGCGCGGTTAACATAAACATATATAGAGAATAACAAGAAATAGATACTTAAATAAAATAAAACAATTGAACAGAGTTAGCACTTTGTGGCATCAGCCCTTCCTTTGACTTGACTAAGTCAGTGCCACTTTTTTTATTACTTGACGGTAATAATAAAAGCGACATTTTGAAAAACCACTTTAATTTTGAAATAAGTATCTATAACTCATAGGTAGGTAAAAAAAGTAAAATATATCTGAAAAGACTCTCAAATTAGATATATGTATAGGTACTCGTAATATTTTTTTTTCTCTTCTGTCAAAATGTCGCATTCTTTGGGTCCATTGATCATAAATGGACCCAAAGAATGCGACATTTTGCTGTAAAAAATACCCTTATCTTCTTAGTACCTACCCACTACCTACATACGTAGGTAACTCATAGGTAGGTACCTACTTAGATATGGTATTCCCATTCATGTAGGTATCCAATATTCAAGCAAGAAGGTCCATCATTGTTTAGCGCAATTTAATGTTTTACGATATGGGTCCGTATTCGCGTTCTTTTTTTCGTTCGTTTGATGAATATTCGGATGCTTCTTGCTACGATTCTTGACTTCAAGGGCTAATTCGTTGGTTTAGATAGTTGCATGAGTATTTCAAAGTGGCTCGGTTTTTGAACAGATTGATCATTGTCCACAAATAGTGGCGGTTTGGCAACATGGCGGTCGTAAAGCAATCCTCAGGTGTTGCTAGAGTTGGGACCTAACGGCTTTTTAGACGGATACTGCACAAGATTTTTTAGTATAGAATACCGTTTATTTGACAACACGAATAAAGCTAGAATAAGATGCAAATACTTAGTTGTTTTCAAAAGGCTGCCAGACAGCCACGCTGAGTCAATCAGAGTACCTACTAAGGTAGGTAAGTATAAGGAAAGAAATTGAAACAACAAAATCCAACAAATTATGTACCTCAATTACTTAGGTATTTAAGTATTTATATCATAAAAAAAAACAAACAAACACAAAATACCTATTTGATTATATTTTTATGGCGAACTTCGGAAAAATGTAATATCTCTTTGGACGTGCTTCTGAATACCCTCTTGCTTGAAAATCTTCAAAAAATGCTTTTTGACTTTGACATTATCCGGCTTTTTTCATTTTATTTGGCGGATTATTCCATGTTTTTCCGGCTTTCCTCACCTGCCAGTCTGCGGCAAAATGCACTAAATCATTTTTAGCTCGCGACGTGTCGCCTAGGAATTTGCAGCATTTAGCTACCTAAAAACATTTAGCTAGGTAATGTAGGTATGCTACGTTACCTACGTAGCAGTCGCCTGAATCCTAATATCATATACTACTAGGTAATATTATTAATGCGTATTATACTTAGATAGATGTATGACGCAACGATTGTCTGAAAGAAATCGCCTCGAGCGATAAGACCGCCGATTGTAGGACATTACTCTATCGAAACCTAGCATAATTAATTATTTATGTAAAATTGTTTATTATTATTAAAGAAAAAAAAAATTACAAGTCATTAGTCTTAACACATTAGTCTTTTTTATTTAATAATTTTTTTTTATAATAAAAAAAAGAAAAAAAATCAGACCATTGATCCATGTAAGTAGGTAACTCATAAAAACTAGATAAGTAGGTACCTAGTACCTACCTACAAAACCTAAAAGTAACAATGCCTAAATTTTATGGTTGCCATAAAATGTAACGGGGGTACACCGTAGAGATTTAATAATAAATATACTTAGGTACATTTTTTTTATTTCTAACAAAAAAAGTTTGTTGTTTTACTCTAACAAGTATTAAAAAAACTATTTATCATTTATTTCTTTATTTTCTCTTTATTATTATTACTATATATTATTTTTTGTTTTAATTTCTCATTTGTAGCTATTGTGCATCAAATTAGTTTTGTATGTAATTCTGTAGACAGTAGCATTTTTCACGTCCGCTAATCAGAATCGGTCCTAACTCCTAGCGGAATATCAGCGCGGTTTGTTTTGTTGTTTAGTAGAAGAATATAAATATAAGTTTTTAATAATAAGTAGCTATAGGATCTCACCTAGATTATCGCTTTAGATTTAAAAATATCTGTAATAATAATTTATAGTGAATAAATAACTGAATAACTGAATAACTTAGTTTATTCAACAATCCGCTTATTGCTGAGTTAGGCCCCATTTTGCAGCAACCTTTATATTCTTGTCTGTTGTGTTTTGTACCTACTTATTGTTGCAAATAAAACATTTTCTATTCTATTTCTATTCTATTTATAAATAAGTAAAATAAAATTTAAAACTTTTGCGGATATTTACCTACGGTCACGATTGGATCGATGTATAAAAATTTTTGAAAAAAAAAAAAATTGAACCGACTTCACAGAACACAAACAGAAGAACCTTCTTCACACTAAAAAGAGAAAAATAAGAATATAATTTGAAGTCGGTGCCAACTATTCATTTACATCTAAGAAATTCAAAAGAACTTTTGCAGCAAAATTGTATCCTGGTACGCTATCGCTCGATTTCTTTTTTTTATAGGTACCTAATCGTATTCACTTGGCACCGATATTTGAAGTCGGTTAAAAATATGAGCCAATCTATCTGTCTTTTTAACGACAAACAAAATAAACCAGGCCATCATCAGTTTGTCGGGGAACTTTTTATAAGCTAAATGCTATTGATCCACTTTCTGAGCTTATGTCACGGGATAAAGAAAGATTCTGGTGAATCAGATCAGAAATTAAGACATTACGAATTCAATGTATGAACGCCATTTTTTCTGCCGTATTAAATTCAGGTGTGCTTTGGCGCCCATCGCAGTATATTCGCGACTCGCGCGCTAGCCTGACGTTCGATCGTTCCAAATTCGAAATAAGCGCGCGACGAAATTCAAATTTCGAGTGGCAATTTTAAAATTCGTGTTTATTTTTCTCGATCTGCTAGTGTTGTAGCGATGGGGAGAAGACTTTTTTAATATTTTCAAACTTGATTTTTTCGGTTTTTTAAGACTGATTTTTTTTATTATTGATTTGACTGTGTTTAGTGTTAGAAGCCGTCATGGCGAACAAGTAAGTAAATTATAATTATTAAAATTAAAATATTAATTATCAAATATGATTATTTCAATGATGTAGAGAATTTCGGTTTTCACGTTTTGTAACAAGTGTTGGCACCTGAAATTTTAATAATTTAGGCTTAGCTATTTTAAACGTGTAATTTGTAAATTCTGCTAAGTGCATAAATGTGGATGATTTTATTGAAAGGATTTTTTCAGAACTTGTAGGTTAGGTATTTATTTTTTATCTATCTTTAACCCTTTTTGAGGCAAAGGGAACATATTTCCCACCATGTTCTCGATACTAGAACTGCCAAATTATTTCCTACTTTTTATTTTTTTTTGTGCTGGCAACTTCCTTATTTATCATTCATTCTCTTGACATAAAAAAAGTTGTCAGCTGTCATAATTTTTTTTTTATCTGTAGTTGGTTGAATTTGAAAAAAGTGATAATTTTCGTACTGTTTTTACGATCAGTGTAAATCTTTTTCATCTCCAAGGTTTTTGAGGTAAGTTTTGATTTTTCGGTATTGAATGGGTTTCTACTAATGTGTTTTACGCATATTGGCGTTATTGCACGGCTTGGTTTTTCCTAAAGTTGATTTGTTGTGGTGGGAAGAATATTCCCTTTGCCTGTATGTGCCTTTGCGTTGATGGGGACTTTTTTGTTTGCTTATGCAGATGAGTCGTAAAGCTTTGACGGATTTAGAAGTGGAGCATGCGCTTGAAGATCTCTTTGGCTTGCCTGATGATCCAGAAAAATCTGACGATGATCAGGAACCTGATGAAGAACAAGGTCTGTTTAGCACAGCTAGGCTACAGAAAATATTGGAAGATGTCGATAGTTCTGACCATATATCGACGGTGCTCTTAGATGGTAACCAGCCCAGCCCACAATCTTCAGAAATGTTCATGGATGATCATCAATCTGGTTCAGTTTCTCAGCTATCTGATGAACATCTCGGCTCTGTGTGTCAACGATCTGCCAATAGCCCAGTTCTTGTTAGATCGCAAAGACAACGGATATCACGACCTCGCCATCATGCTGCACCTTCACCTAGTAGCTCAGACACAAGGATATCGCGTCCACCTGTTCCGCAGTCTGTTACCAACGACTCTTTGAGTTCAGATGATACCGACGATTCTGACGCCGACGAAGAGACCTGGAAAAAAATAGCTTGGACTACTGATCGGCCCAATCCTGAAGTTTTTGATGAAGTCCTTATGACTTTTGAAGCTTTTGAGCTCATGTCTTTACAAACAAAGAGACCACCTACCTTCTCCATTGCTAGCCTATAAACGTTGCCGCCTCTGCAGCACGAAGGTGGTGGACAAGAGGACCAAAATAATGTGCGAGAAATGTGCCATACCTCTGTGCATAGTTCCATGCTTCACTGCCTTCCATAGGCAGTAAGTGCATTGCCGTAATTTTTATACCTAATGTATGTAATAGTATGTGACTAAAAGGGAATATACCTAACATAATTGATTTACCAAACGTAGTTTTGTTATTTACTTCGACAAAACCTTACTCTCAGGGACGGCAAAGGGAACATATTTCCCACCATAGAAGGAGTGCAAAAAAAAAAAAAAAAATATCAATTTTCGTTTCTACCCTCATACAAAAGCTAAAACTACGAATAGATTTATATTCCCACCGCCAGTTCGTTATGCCTTATAAAGGGTTAACACAAATAAAAACAAAACATTTTGATTTGTGAACTCTTAATTTTAAATTTAGATTGCTCATTTATATTTTACAATAAACAGAAACTAAGCTACAACATATTTACATTATAATATATTTTATTTGACATAATATACACTCGTAAATAAACATATAATTTAAAATGGAAAATATTTATATAACCTTACTTATTAACTAAAAGTAGAGTAAGTTGATAGTAGGTTCACGTTTGTTTTCCTAGACACTTTTGTTTCATTGTGTGTTCAGATGTATGTATATAAGACAAGGTGTTACCTACAGTGAAAATAAAAAATAAAAGACCATCTACTAAAACCATAAAGCGTAGGTACCTAAACCATAAATCTATCAAGCGTGTAAATCACCGAAATCGGTCAAGCCGTTTTATAGGAAAAAAATTAGGTACGAACACACGCACTCCGGAATCGTCACACTTGGGTGTTGTTATGTGATTTGTGGGTAGCATCTTGCGGCGTAGCTTTTTTAAAAACACACTTGGGAAAGTTTCGTTGTTATGTGATTTGTGGGTAACATCTTTTTTTAAAAATGTATTATTGCCCAAGTAGTGTAGAATTCGGATGTTCTACTTTATATTAATAAAGTAGAATTCACATAACATCGTTACCTAGAAAAGATACCCTATCAAAGATAGTCCAACTATGCAAACTCGTAGATAAACGAAATAGGGCTTACTGTGACGGATACTGAGCAAATAGTAGATAAGGGATGATAACAGTGATTTTTGATGCTATCATAGAAAAAATAAGAGAAATGAATCCGTATTCACATTCCTTTTTTCGTTCATTCGACGAATATTCGGATGCTTTCCACCACTATTTCTGACTTGAAGGATCGTGACTTTTATTATGAAAATTCTCAGATGTTTTAGCCATTCTAGATCCTTTGAATAGATTCAAGGGGTAGTCAGAAGATTTAAGGGGTAGAATAGATTTAAGGTGTTGTTTCGGAAGAACCTATGAGTTCTTGAATGATGTAGCAAAAAATCTTTAGGAAACGGAGAAAAGTATACATACATACATACATAAAATCACGCCTCTTTCCCGAAGGGGGAGGAAGAGACCACGGACCTCCACTTGCTACGATCCTGACATACAACTTTTGCCTCATTCACTCTCAGTTTAGGGTACTTTTGACCTGGCCCTTCTCCAAAACGTCGCCAATTTGATCCAAAAAGAGTCGTTCTTGATAGATCGTCGAAGTTAAGCAACGTTCTAAACGGTTAGTGAGTGGATGGGTGACCGCCAGTCAAATGCTTCGGAAGCCTAGAATTTAATAATTACAAACTACCGGTGCTATAACCGATAAAATATGAGTATATCAAAAATTTCGATTGCGACGACAAGGGTTCCGCGACTGAATGGTAAGGCACTCCGGCTTTAGGAGGGTCGTCGGTTCGTCTGATCATTGCGGGTTCTAATACCCTCATCTACAGGAAAGACATGGTCAATACGTGTGGAGCTAATTTAGCTGGCTTAACTAAAAGTAAGCGCTCGTGATCGTGCTTGCTTACGGCTCGTCTTACGTGGGCAGTTAGACGCGAACGCTAAGCGGCGCGGAAATAATTAAACAGTCCATTTACTATTGAAGTGTCCTACGTCACCGGTGCGCAGCGGCGCGGTGCGGTTTGAAGCGAACGCGATCAGTTTGTTTGACATTTACGCGCAAACTAGTATACTCAATCTGATATAAGAATAAGAATAAGAATAAATTTATTTGACACACACAACACAATACAATGAAATTAAGAACAAATCTGTAGGACGATTCGCGCGCACGTAGGACAGCCGCGCCGCGCCGCATCGAATCGCGTCGCTTCGCGTCGCAAACGCGATCGCGTCAAAACGCCCACGTAAGACGGGGGGTTAGTCGTTCTTGATCGGCGAAGTTCAGCAACGTTCGAAACGGTCCTTGAGATGGGTGACCGCTAGTGACATTTCATCTGAGCGTTTCCGTGCTTCAGAAGGCACGTTAAATTGTCGGTCCCGCCGTCCCGGCTATTAAGTCGTTAAGCCATGATGGAGGCCTTAAGGCGGCCTAAAAACTCCGTCACCAGTGTTGGCCACTGACTCATACGAACTACTTTTAGCTGGCTTTTCTCATGTTTCGGAAGTCGGTGCGATGTTTAGACGAAGCATAAAGAACCGTTCCGTTATTCAGCTTAATCACCCTTATCACATGAAATACGTCATAGTTACGTGAAAAATTGGATAAGCCTCATGTTTTCTCACGATATTTTTTTGCTAAAAATCGAGTTACCTATCACGATATTTTTTATATTTACCTACATTTATTTTATATTATACTTATAAGTATGTTTGTAAGTAAATAATAATTTATTTTTCAACACACTTGCTCATAAAGTGGTCTATGGTCACCGCAATTAATTCCCCATTTTGTCCGTGGCAGAATAGGCCGCAAACCCTATGCGCGGCGCGGAAATATAGTCTGTGGCCGATCGCAATGCGCGCGCATAGGAAAACTATTTAATTTTTCCCGCAATAGCGAAACATTTTTCACAACTCGTTTTCACTGTTGAAAATGAGTTTTTATTTTATTGTTATTTTATTCACAAGTGTGTTGAAAAACGTCGTATGATACACGTGTGTATTGATGATTACCGTCCTCGGTTCTGTTAAGAGCCTCAAAACACCTCGGCGGTAATCACCAATGTTACACACTAGTACCATAATGTACTATAACTCGTAGGTATAATAGGTATATCCCAAAAAAAAATTTGCACATTACCTTGCGGTCGGTGATATGAACACTGTTTTTTATCTTTAGTTTAGTTAAATTATGTACCTACTTATGTATTATTATGATTATTAGTTTCATTTAAATAAAATTTTGTTCTAAAATTTATTATTAAAGGACATCTGCTACAGCTTTGGTGACAAATTACAAATGCTAAGGCCGACTTGTTCTATCAGAATCCATCACTTTGTGTTAGGCCGGCACTTTTGGATTTTGGACCAAAAATGTATGAAACCTGGATGATATCCTTTCAGGATCTAAAAACACACTGATCGTACAATTCTATTAGAATCATCATAAACGATTAAGTATTCTAGAGAACAAAGTTGTGACTATAAATTAACGAAATATAAAAGCAGATTATAAAATAATGGCGCTGATTGAGGCTAATTCACCCAACAGACAGTTTGATTAGCATGAAGCACATCATCTAATTCATAGAGCACATTTAAAATGGTCATTAAGAGTGCTAAATAAAGTCAAAGTCAAAGTCTAAAAGCATTTATTCAGTAGGACCGCTGGGATCACTTTGAAACGTCTTAAAACTAGGTGATTCTACTCCTGTAAAAAACACGGTTTGGGGCATAGCTTTTTATTATTGTGCTCATTACAGATGGCCAAAAAGTTTTGAGAGAAAATCTGCCTAATCACTTTTGTTTTACCAATAATCCACTTTTTTCAAAGTGATCCCAGCGGTCCTACTAAATAAATGCTTTTTGACTTTTCACTTTGATTTTTTGACTTTCCGTAAATTTGTGACTTGTTTTTTTAGTAAAAAAAAGTCACAAATACTTGTTTTTTTTTATTGAAGATATAGAGATTAAAAAATTACTAAGCCCAAAAAAATAGGTACCTACTTACTTTTAACAAAATATCTAATCTTAAATTATTTAAAAATAATTGGTATTTTTTAATAATTTATTTGTAGAGGTCAAGCTCTACTTTACAAAACTATCCTATTTATCTTCATTTCATTATCTTTAATTTGGCAATTCGCAATTTGCGTCAAATAAATTTGAAAATTTAATTTTCGGACGCTCTTAAATTTCTTTTTAATCGGTCAAGTGGCTTCTCGCGTATTCGGCCAACCTTGGCTCAATTTACATTTTAAAATCAATAAAAGATTTATTATTTTGTTTTGTTCATGATCTGTTTTGATACATCATAATTTTGTATAGTTATTGTCTCGCTCGTAAATATTGGTATATTTATCTATCAAAAAAATAAAAAAACATCAGCCTTTGCCAAAACAAAAACGCAAACGAAGCAAAAATAACTATCTTCATATTATCTTCTTTTTGTCACTGGGGCCATATTCGGGTTCCTTTTTTCGTTGCTTTGATAAATAAATTAAATAAATAAATAATGTTGGACATTTTCACACAGCATTATCTAGCCCCAAACTAAGCAAAGCTTGTATTATGGGAACCAGATAACTGATATACTACTTACATACTTTTTGTTTGTAAATACATACATATTATACATAGAAACACCCAGACCAGAGACAAATATCTGTAGGTCATACAAACATTTGTCCCGCGGCGAGGATCGAACTCGCAACCTTCTGCGTCGCAGGCGGACCTTCGCCCACTGCGCCACAGAGGTCGTCCGAGGATGAATATTCGGATGTTGGTGTTTTAACGTTTGAAACATTGGCCCTTGAAGTCAGAAATCGTAGTAAACTACATCAGAATATTCATCAAAAGAACGAAAAAAGGAACGCGAATACGACCCCTGTTCTTTTGACCGTAGGTGAAAGGATTTTGATCTTCAAGTATATGCACTTAGCACTTAAAGTTACAGTAATTGCAAGTCTTTATAAAAAGCGTCGCCAGGTCATTAGCCTGCTTTTGTCTGTTTAAAAAAGTAATGACATCGGATCCGGCGCCAGCGCAGATTAACGGGTTAACAGCGCGCGATTGTTTTTGTTTCGAATTTCGAATGTCTGTTTGTATATTGATCGTCGAATGTTTTTTATTTTGAATTTCGAATATCAAAGTTTGAGTTCGATCTCTCTTTAAGAATATATTAGTTACGGTTCAAAGTTTGACCAATTCACTGGCAAGGGTTCAATTTTAGTTTTTAACTACATAGGTATAATACGTACAATCGTTCTTTAGCTCTCTGAAGTAGCTGCGCAGAACCCATTTTCGATGACGCCTAAAATCGTGCTATCTCGCTTACTCTACCAAACCTGCGCAATCGTCTATTGCACCTAACTTCAGAGAGCTAAAGATCCGTTGTGCTTACTTAACGTGAGACGTCGTGGGCTTGTTTCTTAATGAAAAAAACAAGGACATCAAAATAGTGCTTACTAAACCTAACATGAGACGTCGTGGGCTTGTTTCTTAATGAAAAAAACTGCTACAAGGACATTCATCAAAATAGGTCAACGTAATGTTTATCAAATAAAAACCCCACATGTTTTTGACTGTTGATAAGGCATAGAAATTCCACTTCCTTATCTTATTGGTTAAAGTCAAGCCTTGAATATTCATTAGGCAGGGTGAGATCATTCAGAATAAGATATTTTTAATGAAACCTAAAATAAAGGATCACAACCTATTGACATTGACAGTCCGTGGCAAACGGCAATGTACCTATCAATTGAGCTGAAGCAGTCATAAGTTTGATTCGCAACTTGGACAAAAAAGTACGTGAGTGTCGTGGAACACTCGGTTGGAACGAAGTTTGTACATTTGTCATTTTTGGCATTTTTGACATTTTGCGCACCACTGTGCTCACTTTGCGCATCTTTTTTTGCGCACAGCTATGCGCACCATTTTGAACAATTTGTGAAGAACAAGAACATGTTTTTTGCTTCTCCTGTAAAAGTTGACAAAAACACTAAGAAGTGTTTTTGCAGTTATTCTTTATTCCCCGGAGACAGCGATATGTCGTGACTGTAAATCAAACGCTTATTTTCTTCTAGCCCCCATCCTCGATATCGTCCGAAAAGGAACTTCGTTCCAAAACTGTAATACTTTTTATTTTTAAACAAAACTCCAATGCATTCATTATTACCGGTCACCCAATTCACCCATCTCGTAGCATCCGTGCTGAACGACGCGACGCTATCAGGCACAAGTTCATAGACATGATTGTGTTAAGTAAGCATGGTGTTTGAAGGTCGGTTAATTAACACATCTCATGCGTTTACATTGTAGCCAAGATATAAATAGATGTGACTCTACCAAAAAATCTTATTCTTAATAGGCAGAATGTTTCGGATCATCAGCCTAAGATACCTACTAAATTTATTTAAATTAGGGTTAGTAGGGGAGATGGTGATAGGATTTTATCTTGCAAATGATGCGGATGACACATTTTAGAAAAATGCGCTCTTTTTGACATTGAATTTTTTACAGCGATAAAATTGTTTACTTTAAGTCATGATAAAAATTTGATAGAGATAGCATGATGCATTTGAAACGATTAAAATATTTCAGGTATTTTTTTATTTAAATACTTTTTAAGGCTCTTATCGCGTTAAATACATCTATAAATTGTATAATAATAAGTTTAATCTTATTTACCCACGCGACGCGACGCGACGTTTCGGTTATAGATATTGCAACAAACAACAGACACCTAAGATGTTTTCGTGTTTTTTTTATTTATTTATTTATTTAAAAAAAGGGCTTTGTTGCTGAGCGACTATATCGCCCAATCAGTAACATCCGTAACATCTTTGCTTAGTAAAGGGATCTTATTCTTGGTTTCACTTCACTTCCTGGTTTCTTCTTCTTCTTCTTCTTTTTAATAACGGCAACTAACTGTATTAACAGTATAATCTTGCCAATGTCAAATTTTAAATATGTATTCATGTCACGTCAATTTGACTTTGAAAAAACATGGCGGCTTGTCATTTCAAAACTCCAACGGAAATCTTTATTATGCTATGCCAAATCTCCTGTTACGTATCCAAGACGTCATTAGTAAAACACGAGAAAACTAAATAAAATAGCAGAGCCACTACCTCCTTCAAAAATAGCGAAAGAAGTCCCTTTTCGTGATATGAAACATCTAACGTCACGAAGAAATACAGCGAATTATTCAAAAGAACGATGTTCGAAATTAAAATTAAGTATTCGAAATACGAACGTCAAGAAGAAGAAGACTGTTCCAAATTTAAATTAAGCAATGAAACGAATCTGAGTAACGATAATATAATTCCGAGTATTATAATAAGTAAGTAGGTACCTACCATATCGCATTCCATTCATTCATAATTCATTAGTTTGTTTAGTCTGAACTCTTGTTACCTAGGCACTTAAAATTGTTTATCTGCCATTATAAATTCATTGAAGAATTCACGGAAGTCTGTTAAAAATAAAATTGGAGAAAGAATATCAGGGTATCTTTGTTAGGATATCAACAGCACTGCCTACTTAATTGATATTCGTATTCCTTTATTTTTTGGGTCCCGTTGTTTAAACAAAACAAGGAAGCCTTGTAGTTTCACGTCCACCAGACAATCTGTCTCTTTGTTATTTTTTTTACGCTAAAAAACTATATTATTTTTACGCAAAAAAAACTATATTTTTTTCGGATCTTGCCAACGGACTACAGAATTAGGCACATAAAGAAATTAATACCAATATTATTTTTCTGAACAGCAGAGCCCTTCCCTAGTGCGTTTCAATTCAAATACTTACATCTTCGAAATTACAACTTAATCTTTTTACTCAATATCTGAAACCCATCAATTACTCTAACACAATTTATCATTTAAGACCTGGTAATCTGCGTATAATTTTTCACTCTTATCTCTTTGGAGTAAGGTTCATAATACCTTTATATTTCTGAAGGGTCTTGATACATCCAGCTTTTTAACTCTTATAGCGTGGGAATAAGGTTCAATTTCTTCTGTTTGGATCCAAGGTGTACAGATTTCGTAAACCATCACATCGCTAAAAGACTTATATCCATGACCATTCTTTTGAATAGACGCGGGCCACACGATCGTAACCACCAATCACAGCGGCGCATTCAAAAATGCTCCTAATGGGACACTGAAAGATGCGTACCGCAGCGCCACCGTACTTTTTTTCACTGGTACTAACGCATGCGTGTGATTCGCCGGGAACGATTCCTTTTCGATACTAAAATATTGTATTTTATGGTGATTTTCTGTGTGAAATCTATCTCCAAGTTCAGTGGTGGACACTTAGCCGGCCGGCAGAAGATTCGCAGCGAGAGAAGGCGCTCAAATCAAGTAAGTGACCCATTTATACTGTGTTTGAGAACTTGCGATTCGTGTGCGTCCGTCTTTTCCCGTAATCTGTAGAAGTGTTTCAAATAGCGTATTTCTCATATTGCCTCACACTTCACCCAAATGGGCGAAGCCTTATTGGTTTTCGTACATTTTTATGGTGCCGAAACCAGGGAACAAGTTCCTAACAAAAGTATTTCATCTGAAAATCTTCTCCCGTCCGGGCTGTACCACCGCCATTAGCTTTTTCTCGCAACAAAATCTTTCATGAAATAAAAGTTTTTTCCTACAAATACCACTACCGGCTTATCACATAGCTAATAATTCGCAAAGTTCAGTCATATCTATCTCGGGTATTGGAGTTTCGTTATACTTTCCTTCCATCCAATACCTACTAAGCGTAAAACGTTATTCCTTGCATACTTTTTTCAATCACAGGTACCTGTTTGGGTAACCTTTTATCGTAACATTCGTAAACGAATACTAGAGCTAACGCAGAATTTAATTTATCGTAAAACGCATACGCATCACGGTACAACGAGCCAGTCCACTGGGTTATAGTGTGTATACAGTGCAAATATTCTTACAATGTAGGTACTTTGCCTCCCATCGTTGAAATTATAACCTAGCGAACATTATCCGTATTACCTACCTACTTACCCACTCGTGGTTCATGCTAGCAATATCGATGCATATTTTCTGATTAGGAAAATTATTACTAAACACTAAACAGTCATACTCTGAATAAGACAGGAGTATTCTGATCCAGAAGTTACAACTACCTATCTTATGTACATTGTACTAATTATTCAAGTCTTTTGTAGCTGATCTTATTACCCAACTAAAAGAAACCTACGTTGACTTTGTTTATTACTTATACTATTACCTAGATTTGGGTCTGAAACTTTCATCGGGAAAAAGGTATTATTCTGTGCAGAGTTGTAATTTTATCTTGTGTGAATATTTGTCTTTTAGAATCTTGTGTGAAGATTTATTTATTTTCAAATATAAAATCTGAATAGTTTTAGGCCTGCATAAATATGTCATACACACCTAGGCGAAGAATAAGACAAAAAATTAAATCTATAGATATGAGTCAATCTAAAACAATTCATGATTTGCCAGCATTACAACGGAAGCGAACTTTAGCATTGAACCGACTTACCAAAACTCTAGAAATTGCAAAATTAGCCCAAGCCGATGAAAGTCAGGTTGATAAATTCATGGCATATTTTACTGATGCTGCTCAACATGCTGCAAGATTTGAAGAAGCACATGAATCAATACTGAGTGTAAGCGATCCAATAACTGAAGAGTCAGAAGATAAAATAAGATGTGACTGCGATGAGATATATTTTGAAATTCTCACTATACACCGACGCCTCACCACCGCAGCTGCTGAAGTTAATAATTCTGAAAACTCTTTCAGGAAATCTGAAGTTGGAGTAAAGGTTAAGCTCCCTAAAATAAATCTACCCATATTTTCTGGAAACATTAAGACGTGGCCTGAATATTATGACATATTTCAAACGTTGATTCATGAAAATGCTTCCCTTTCCGATACGGAACGGATGCACTATCTCGCATCAAGTCTAGCAGGGGACGCAGCCGCCGTTATTCGAGTGTTTCCAGCTACTGGTAAATATTACCGTGAAGCCTATAATGCTCTTGTGGCTAGATATAAAGACAAACGTGAGTTGGCCTTTACCTGCTGGAAAGAAATGCAAGGTCTGTCACTGCAATCGAATAGTGCATATGAATTCCGGCGCGCATTGGATCTATTCAACGAAAATCTGGCAATTCTGAAAAGACTTCAATTGCCAATAGAACATTGGGATTTCATACTTTGCTACTTAGTCTTATCTAAGCTCGATTCAAAAATTCGTTGTGAGTTCGAACAGGAGTACCCTGACAATGAATTGCCAAATTATGCGGCACTAAAAACCTTCCTATATGCAAGGTGTGAAGCTTTGGTCCGTGACACACATTTCAGTAGTACCGATAAGGGTCCCCTTGAACGTATGCGACCTCATCCAAGCTCTAAACCGATCACAAGCAGAAAACCGATCACTTCAGCGTTCTTGTCGAATACCGAAACAATAGCGGCCATGTCGTCGAATGCTAACCCGACCATGTCAAAATGCACTTTCTGCGGAGAAAGTCATTCCATTGCCAACTGCTCAGCCTTTTCTAAAAAATCGATTGAAGATCGAGTGGACCACGCAAAAACGAATCGCTGGTGTTTTAACTGCCTTAAATCATCTCACGGATTGCGCGATTGTAAGTCAATTTTCAAATGTCAAAAATGCCGCCAACGCCATCATACTCTCCTCCATCCCGATGACGCACTGAGTTCATCCGGTGTAGATGAAGTGACACCTCAAGAAAATCCAAACAAACAGCAAAATGAATCGGGAAACGTTGATAACACTCACCACGTCGTGTTGACTAATTTGGGCGATCGATCATTGGTCCTGTTATCTACAGCGATCATCGAAGTCAAAGACTACAATGGACAATTAAAAAAAATGCGCGCGTTGATTGATTCAGGTAGCCAGGCACATTTCATTACTGAACGCGCGGCTGCGGCATTAGGCCTCCAACGCACAGTGACATCTCGGAAAATAAGTGGTTTAGGCCAAGCATCAGCATCCGTCTCCGGGAATGTAACTTTAAACATTGGAATCGATGGAATGACATTATTCAATATAGAAGCGTTGACATTGCCTAACATCTGTGGGAGCGTACCCGCTATGAAGCTCAACACAACAACGTGGAATCATGTTAAACATCTTCCATTAGCTGATCCGGAATGTTATTTGCCTAACGCGGTGGACATCCTACTGGGAGCTGAAATATTCGCATCATTGTTGCTTAGCGGAGTTGTGGAGGGAGGACCTAACTCACCGTCGGCAATCAACACTGTGTTCGGTTGGTTGTTAACAGGAAACGTGGAAAGCGCGCAAGCTTATGACAATGACATTGAAACCAGATCCTTTCTAATCAGCGATGGGTTCCGTGAAAGTCGATTGGATGAGGAATTGAAGCGTTTTTGGGAACTTGAAAATATACCGACGTCCACGAAAATGACCCCAGATGAAGAGCTTTGCGAAATGAAATATGCAACGGAACATTCGAGGGATGACTCCGGAAGGTACATAATCACCTTACCTTTCAAATCGGAACGCAATGACTTTCCGGGTTCCCGTGATGTGGCACTCAGACGATTTCACTCACTAGAACGACGTTTAACAAAAGACCGTGGTCTGAGACAACAGTATAATGATTTCATGCGAGATTATCTCGACAGTGGACATATGAGCAAAGTACCGATTGAGCAGTTAAGTAAGGGTAAATACTACATCCCACACCATTGCATCATTCGTCCGGATAGCGCAACAACAAAGTTGCGGGTAGTATTTGATGCCTCTGCTAAAGATGTTACAGGAGTATCACTGAATGAGACTCTGCTCATCGGGGCAAAACTGCAAGCTAACATTGCAGAACTTCTACTCAGATTTCGTCTTCATGCCGTCGTGTTTACGTCAGATGTTCGACAAATGTATAGACAGATCCTCTGTAATGAACTTCATCGCGACTATCAACGAATCTTTTGGAGATTTGACGAATCCCAACCAATTATCGAGTACCGTCTTAACACCGTAACCTACGGGACGTCGTCAGCTCCACACTCTGCCCTGCGAACAATAAAGCAATTAATTCAGGATCATGGCGAAAACTATCCAAAGGCAGCTGCTGTTTTGGAGAAAGATGTATACGTTGACGATATTGTCAGCGGAAGCTCTACGTTAGAATTAGCGCAAAAAACAAAACAAGAACTGATAGGAATTATGGCAAAAGGATGTTTCCAGTTACGTAAGTGGGCAAGCAATGTCCCTGATCTGCTCAACGATTTGCCACCAGAAGAACGACTTATAAGTCCCGAAAGCGTGCTCTTAGACGTAGAAACTGATACTATTAAAATCTTAGGTCTAAAATGGAATCCAATCACAGATAAATTCATGTTTGATGTCAAACCAATCATCCGTAAATGCACAAAACGAACCATACTCAGTGAACTTGCTCGCATATTTGATCCTTTAGGATTTCTCACCCCGTTAACTTTTCTCGCAAAATGCTACGTACAAAAATTATGGATCCTCAAAGTTGACTGGGATGAATCGCCTCCTCACGACATAGTGAAGCAATGGGATGACTACTGTGACCAATTGGATCTAGTAAAAACTTTGAAAATTCCCCGACACCTGGAAACGGAATTAAAATCGTGTCAATTTCACGGATTTGCTGACAGTTCTGAGGCTGGATACGGAGCAGTAGTATATCTACGAACAGAAGATTTGAATAATATAGTTCAAGTATCGTTTATATGTGCCAAATCGCGTGTAGCTCCTGTTAAAAAAATATCCTTACCGCGTCTTGAGTTGTGTGCAGTAGTTCTTCTATCGGATCTCTTAAAACTGGTTCAAGACACGTACTCATCGTCCTTTCAAGAGACGACCACATTTGCTTGGTCTGACTCTATGGTGGTTCTGTCGTGGCTTGATTCTCCATCTTGTCGTTGGAAAACGTTCGTTGCAAATCGCGTTAGCCACATCGAGGATACGATACCCACAGCTCAATGGAAGCATGTACCAACTGAAGACAATCCCGCCGATATAGCATCACGTGGTATGCTTCCAGCTGACTTAGTCCAAAGCCACTTATGGTGGGCGGGACCGGCTTGGCTGACCCAATCGGAAGAATATTGGCCTAAAAAATTATGCAAACGTGACAACACTATTGCAAAAACTGAAGAACGAGTAACCGTAACGACATTAACCACGTTTGAGACAACACATATTTTGGATGAACTTCTCGATCGATTCTCCTCAATTCGAAAATCACAACGCATTCTCGCGTATTGCCTTCGATTCATTAATAACATACGAACCAACTCTCTCGCAGACAAGCATAGTTCGTTGACATTAAACACTAGAGAAGTTCATGTAGCTCTCCTAGTTTTAGTAAAGCGTGTTCAAGAAGAGAATTTTAGTGATACGATAACTCAACTCACGGAAGGTAAAATGTTATCTAAACAAATGCGTAAATTAAATCCCTTCCTAGATAAAGGCGGCATTCTAAGAGTAGGTGGGAGACTGTCACACTCAGGTCTTGAATTCGAACACAAGCACCCAGCGCTACTTCCCCGAGATTCCCGGCTTACATACCTTATCATCGAAGCAATTCATCGTGAAAATTGTCACCCTGGAATCAACACTGTGCAATACTTGATCACCCAACAATTTTGGATATTGTCTCCAAAGCGAGCTATTAGGCGTTGTCTCTCAAAATGCATCAAATGTTTCCGCGTGCGCCCTATTCCTCTAGAGCCTTTCATGGGAGACTTACCATCTGCAAGGGTAAATCAAGTTAAACCGTTTTCTGTAGTCGGCGTAGATTATGCTGGACCTTTTCGAATCAAGCTAGGCAGTCATCGCGGGGCAAAGGTAGGGAAATCATATCTCTGTCTTTTTGTATGCTTCACAACAAAAGCAGTTCACCTTGAAGTAGCTTCTGACATGTCGACTGAGGCTTATTTAGCCGCGCTTCGACGATTCGTAGGAAGAAGAGGTAGAGTTAGTATAATACATTCAGACAATGGAACGAATTTCGTTGGAGCATGCAATAAACTTAATGCACTTATGCAGCAAGCATGTGACAGAGATCAGATAACGTTTCGATTCAATCCCCCCTCATCTCCTCATTTTGGAGGAGTGTGGGAAATTCAAGTCAAGGCTGTAAAAACACACCTCTATCGGGTCATTGGTGATCAAACGCTGACTTTTGAAGAATTAACGACTGTATTTATCCAAATCGAAGCAATGCTAAATTCACGCCCACTATGCCCGCTCAGTTCAGATCCAAACGATCTTAATGTACTAACACCAGGACATTTCTTAACGTTAGAACCATTAACCGCCATTCCTGATAAAGACTTAACTGCTCTTCAACTGAACCGTATTGGTCGTTGGCAACTTCTCCAACGATTTCAGCAAGATTTTTGGAAGCGATGGAAGGTTGAGTATTTACAATCGTTAACTCTGCGAGAAAAATGGAACAAGCATAGTCAACCTTTAACCATTGGGGCAGTAGTTTTAATCAAAGATGAAAACACTATTCCTCTACATTGGCCTCTCGCGCGGATCTTGGACTTGCATCATGGTTCAGATGGAGTGGCTCGTGTAGCAACGGTGCGTACGGCGAACGGATCTATTTTTAAACGAGCATTAACAAAGCTTTGTTTACTACCGGCTGATTCTGATGGCAATTAGAATTAGCAACGTTGATTCCTGTATTATTATTATTATCTAGGTGATAAGCATGTAAATATCCTTGATCTTCTTTATTCAATCTTTTATTAATAACATTAACGTTTGATTTTTTTTTAAATGAAAATACCATTGTGTATTTTGGTGGGCGGTATGTACAGATTTCGTAAACCATCACATCGCTAAAAGACTTATATCCATGACCATTCTTTTGAATAGACGCGGGCCACACGATCGTAACCACCAATCACAGCGGCGCATTCAAAAATGCTCCTAATGGGACACTGAAAGATGCGTACCGCAGCGCCACCGTACTTTTTTTCACTGGTACTAACGCATGCGTGTGATTCGCCGGGAACGATTCCTTTTCGATACTAAAATATTGTATTTTATGGTGATTTTCTGTGTGAAATCTATCTCCAAGTTCAGTGGTGGACACTTAGCCGGCCGGCAGAAGATTCGCAGCGAGAGAAGGCGCTCAAATCAAGTAAGTGACCCATTTATACTGTGTTTGAGAACTTGCGATTCGTGTGCGTCCGTCTTTTCCCGTAATCTGTAGAAGTGTTTCAAATAGCGTATTTCTCATATTGCCTCACACTTCACCCAAATGGGCGAAGCCTTATTGGTTTTCGTACACAAGGGTTATGATTAATTCAAGTGCCCTGCAGTCAAAGAATACATTCATGTTTAATATAGATTTATCGTGCTACTGGTTAGCAACAAATGTTATATCTTTTTAATTGATTTAATGGGGCGATGGCGTAGTGGTAAATATTTTGTCCACATTATCAATTTATTGTAAATACTCGTAGGAACTATTTTCCCAAGTAAAAGGATGAGGCATCGGATCAAAGTAATAAAATTTAATCACTTTTATTTACAGACTAGCTGGTACCCGCGACTTCGTCAGCAAAATAACATACCTACTTGAAAACCTCTAAATAGAACTGAAAACTTCAAGAATCTTCTGAAACTTTAAAAAATGCAATAATAGCGCCATCTCGACCTTAGCCGTAGGTTAGCAACGCCATCTAGTTGCCTTTAACTGGAACTTCACTTCAAGTCCCCATACAAAATTTCAACCCCTATTTCACGCCCTCCATGATTATTTTTCACAAAAATAAGTAGCCTATGTCCGTCCCTGGGACATAATCTTTATCCATGTCATATTTCAGCATAATCTGTTCAGTGGTTTAGGCGTGAAAAGGTAACAAACAGACAGACAGAGACATTTTACTACATAAATAGATGGCGCCACAGAAAAAATTAGATCGCGCTATCGTTGCGTTTTGGGCATCGTAACATACATATACACTCGCTAATCTTCTAATTTTCAGTTTTATAATATTAGTATGGATTTTTAATAATTTGTTCTTAAAAATATCTCTAGTTTGCTAACCCTTGCATCTTGTGATGCCTTCAATAAGGTAACAGGTACTTAATTATTAATGTTAAATTGAAATGTGTTGGTATAATTTATTTAAACTTTAATGCGCTCCTGTAAAAAGGTTAAAAGTGAGTTATTATTTTATTCTTCAGGGGTTTCGATATAACAAAGTTCCGTGGGGCTATTTTATTTTTTTAGCAATATCAAAGCGATAGCAAAATTTTTCATTATTCTGAAAATTCTGATTTTATTTGAAGCATAATTAATTATCTTAGTTCGAGTGTGAAATGCCTCAACATAAGCACGACTTCCGCTCCTTTTAATTTGAATTTGGCGGCGTTTTGCGAGACAGAGACAGAAGACTAAGAATCTGACAAATGAAAGTAGACCCTGAAAAGTCGCGGCAAATTCAAAAAATGTAAGCGTGGCAACATTAATTATAAGGACATTTGGAAGAACACAACTTGATACTTTGTTGTTATTTTAAATAACCAAGTATTTTTTGAATTTGTCGCGATTTTTCAGGGTCTACCTTCATTTGCCAGACTCTAGCTATTTGACCTCAAGCCTTGGCCTAGACTCAACTTCAATGGCTGACTTGAAAAATCACGGTTTTTTGACGTGACTACGTCTTATAATTCGATAGAGCCGGCTGCACGCACGAAAAAACATGACGTCGTGAGGCGTTACCTCGCTCTGGGGCGTTCCATGTAAGGCTTGCACAAGTGCAAGCGAGAGCGCGGAACGAGCGACAAAGAAGCACAATCGGCCTTTGCGTTGTCACGTTCAACTATTGTCAGTAAACCGACGTTACAGACAACTATTTTTTTTGACGTGACCGTTTTTGATTCATATTTTTAGGGGCGCTAACTTTAGGTTCCCTCATAAATTCCCTGTTCTCGCGAACAACCTTGCAAACACTTTGAACAGTAATTTAGACTCTTAGAATCAATTTGTGATCTAGGTCGTATTGTTTTACGCTAAACTGCATTTAACATGGAAAGGGATCATTAGTCACTGTCTTGTATTAGAATTGATAGATTCACTTTAAATGGATCAGATGAATCATCTCGGGGTTGAATCTTGACTCTGACGAATGTAGCTCTTATTTGATGACCTAAGCCTTTCTGTTGACTAAACCTTGATTTAAATAGCCGGATTCCGTTCTGCCATTTTGCTCTGAATCAAAAAATGCGTTATTGCAGTAGCTTTGCCTCTAATGGTCCCATTGGGTTCTTATCCACGGTCCACCTCCTGAGACCACCTGGATGAACTAGCGGAAAGTTCGTACTTATATAAAAAAAAAGTACTATGTACAAAGGCTCACCTCTCAAATAAAATGTAAACGCCCCTGCTGCTTATTAAAAAACCTAAAACCTTGGTTGAACCCCATGTTGACACATGTCAAAACAAAACTGTTACCACAAAAAAGCGGGTTACTGTCGTTTGGGACACAAACGTTTGGGACACTTTGTCCCTATTGACACTTTTGATTTTAAATGTTTTTTTCACTGTCATTTGGGACACTATCAAAATATTGAAGCTGTTTTGTACAGTCAGATCAAAAAGTTTTAAAATAATTATAATACGATTATTTTAAAGTAGCTTAAAGGGACTAGACATGGTGGCGACGTGTAGGTATAGGTATCAGATCATTGTAATTAAATAATTTGTAAGTCTTTTTCGACTTAAAAAAAACTACAAAAATTCATTTAAAATGTATATTTATTTACTACGTTGTAAAGTCCACATCTTCAAAATATCGGTTTATATTAATTAACAATAATAATGTCATAACATTACCTAATTATTGTTAAAATCTTTTGTGTATACATAAAAATCTTAAAAAAAAATTACCTACAAAAATCACAGCATATTCACAGCATTTGGCACAATACTCTACTAAAGCTAAAATATCAAACAAATCAAAAGATAACCTTAAGAGAAAAAATAACCTAAAAAATCACAGTATTTTTACAATATTTGGCACATTATTCTTAGAATTCTTATCTTTTATGGTATCTATAGCCAGCACGTAGAAGTATCGGTTTTCCGCGCTTCGACGTTACTATTTCGATTCCATTTTGATTTTGACTTGACGATGCTGGTGGATCTCCTGAAAAAACAAATATGCTACTTTATGAACATTTCACAATAATATCTGTACCTAACAGTGTATCTAACAAAACCATAAATTGATGCATCGAATATAATGACTACGATTATGAATGAAATTAAATATCTCTTACAATACACACAATTTTTTATCAGTTTAGATCTAAATTTAAAGTTATTAAGTACCTAAAAGCGTATAATACCAATAAAAAAATGCTACGTAAATGATAGTTAACTTACCTCCAAAAAACATGAACAACAACACAAACCGCCACATGACTATTTTTTTACTTAACCACTGACCATAACTCAGGTAGACTAATTAATGGCCGTGCGTCCGAGCAAAAAGAACAAGTGAACCCTTTAGGAACAAAAGAGAAAGAAATAGAAACATTTCTATGCCCTCTAGAATTAGTTTTGCATTAGCGCTTGCTCGCTCGTTGCTGCACCTGAGCGAATACTTTACCTTTTTAAAAATGCAAATTTGGTATTAAGATTTCTACTGTTGAGGTATCGTTAGAGGTTTAACTCAAAAATCATGATAATTATCTAGATAACATTAATTATGTTCCTAACCACGATAGTTTCAAAAACTATAACGTTAGAGGTTTTTTGCCTGACTGTACAAAACAGCTTTTTCTATTGGTGTCCCAAATGACAGTGAAAAAAATATTTAAAATCGAAAGTGTCAATAGGGACAAAGTGTCCTAAACTTTTGTGTCCCAAACGACAGTAACCCAAAAAAGCGTTCTATGTACGAGTATTTAAAGATCGTTTTTCTAGGGACAGTTTTTTAGTTAGACTTGGTCTAAACTCGGCTCATTTTCTTGTTAACGCCCCTAGGTTTATGTTGGTGACGGTACACCTCAGTTTGAGTTGGGCTAGGTTGTTTTATAAGCCTGCTATTTTAGGCCACACATAATCCAAGTTTCATTCAAATCGGTCTATTGGTTTAAGCATGACTGGAACACAAACTTCCTAATAAACCTATTTTAAACTTTTGTATGTTAGGTCAAATTCATATGACATGAGTACCTGTGGGGCTATGATGAGCAACGTGAAATTGTCACGGCGTGAGATAAGAAAATTTGTCATGCCGGCATTTTTATCATTTTGCGCTAATTATGAGCGCTATGACAGAGACTATGTCACACTATCTCACAATTGCAAAGCACCATCTAAAGGCATTAGAGTCGATTGAGAGACGAGCCAAGAGTCTAATAGGTGATGACACCCTGGTCCAGTCTCGGCTTCAAAGCCTTGAGCATCGCCGTAGAGTTGCGTGTCTATCGGTCTTTTATCGACTGCATTTCGAAGAGTGTGCACAAGAGCTCCATAATTTAGTTCCGCCATCCCCATTCTTTTATCGGACAACAGGTTCCCCGAAAGACGCCACTTGTACATGGTTGATATTCCCAGAGTTCGTACAATGCGTTTTGAGTCCACTTTTTTCATACGCACTGCCAAACTGTTGAACTCATTGCCAGGTAGGTACCGTATTTCCCGAAAAGTACAATATAGGGGTCTTTAAATCAAGAGTAAATAGGTTCCTTCTAGGAAAGCATGATCCATCTTAGACCTCACTACTGCTTAACATCAGGCAGAGGGAGGTCAAATGCTGACCTATTTAATAAAAAAATAAAAAAAATAATTTACATACGATATGAAATAACGGGCTGCGCATGACGACAGACACAGTTATGACGATTTTTAACGAGAAAACGAGACGAGAGACATCAGTCACGGTGCTCATCATAGGCCCACTGGATTATTTCTTATCACCTTCGAATTATGCAAAATAACGAACTCGCCTTTTTCACACAAGTCGCAGAAAATCTTCGAAAATACTTATTTATTCATACAAATACACGAGTGAAGGTCATCATTTATTATTATTTAGGTAGGTACTTTGCTTTTGAATTTAGAATACAGACATTTTTTTTTCAACAGAGACAAATCGTGTTCAGTTTTACAGAAATGTTAAATGCGACCTCATTTCTTTAACTACGGTGAGTATTTTTGCTAAAAAGACTTGAACATTTTTAAAATTCAAAAACAGTTCTATTTTATCGTTGGCCAAAGATTTATGTTCTGAAGAAACAAAAGACGAATTTGAAATTCGAATAACTATAAAACTTTTTTAGGTGCCCGTGGTTTTATGGCAAATGATTGGAAGACGATAGATAGGTATACCTATACTAAGCACAACGGATCTTGAGCTCTCTGAAGTTAGGTGCAATAGACGATTGCGCAGGTTTGTAGAGTAAGCGAGATAGCACGATTTTAGGCGTCATCAAAAATGGGTTCTGCGCAGCTACTTCAAAGAGCTAAAGAACGATTGTGCGTTAACTTACTTACATGATACCTACCTACAAGAAGGTTAGGTAGGTAGGTATGTAGGTACTTATTTTCTCTTGGGGATCATACCAAACTAGACGACCTCTGTGGCGCAGTGGGCGAAGGTCCGCCTGCGACGCAAAAGGTTGCGGGTTCGATCCCCGCCGCGGGACAAATGTTTGTATGACCTACAGATATTTGTCTCGGGTCTGGGTGTTTCTATGTATAATATGTATATATTTACAAACAAAAAGTATATATGTGGTATATCAGTTATCTGGTTCCCATAGTACAAGCTTTGCTTAGTTTGGGGCTAGATGATGCTGTGTGAAAATATCCAGCATTATTATTATTATTATTCTATAATAATCTTCTAAATATTTTTTAGAAAGAGCATCTGTGATAGGTACCTACTAGATAGGGAAGGTAATATTCGGGATCTCATATCCCATATTCCATAAATTGTTCGTTTTCATAAAAAAAAATTTGAAACAAAATTCATCCCAAGATTCGTGCAACCTTCAAATTATCACAATAATATTATCACAGTCAGTTTTTCAATGTTACTCGTATGTAAAGTGACTAAAAAGAACCAACGATAAACCGTAGAAAACCGGGCTTGAGATTACAAGTGTGTCAATGAACTCTAGATTGTGATTTGCAAATCTAGATAAGACGATCTATAAAAATTAATACCTAGTTTAAGTAAGTATTTAAAAAATTACCTACTGTTTTATGCCGGTTGTAATTTTTTTTATCGGCGCCGCGGCTTCTCTTATGACCAGACTTGATTCAAATGTTTGAACAAATATTTAAACAAATGTTTTAACAAATATTTAAACAAATGTTTGAACACATAGTGTGGCATGAGAGTTTGTAGTCAGTGTCGTGCCACACAAAATATTTGTTCAAACATTTGAAGCTAGGTCTGGCGCCCGGGTTATGCCGGCGCCAGACTTGGTTCAAATATTTGCACACATGTGTGGCACGATACTTTGACTATGTGTGCAAAGTTTGAACAAACATTTGCACTTTTCTATGCGGTGTCGGTTTTTTAGCGCACATCAAAGGTTTCAAACATTTGTTCAAATGTTTGCGTAGCCGTAACGTAGAGCGGAACGGGTGTACGTGCTTGTTTGTGTTATTTTGTTGCAATTGTAAAAAACAATGCATAAATATTAAAGGCATATTGCGTCCACGAAATCTTCGTCCATTTTATTTGTTGTCTACTAGCGTATTGTGCGGAAAAGTGTTTGCGACACATGTCTGGCAGGTGCGCAAATATGTGTGCAAATGTTTGCGCACATATTTAGCGCGGGGTTACGTAGTAGTAGTTTTTCCATATCACGACGGCGGGTTGGTCTATTGTGTGTGTAGATGCACATGCGCCATTGTTTCTGTGTGCGTAAAGTGTTGAAACAGGTTCATATGGCTCCATGGACGAATGAGCGCTCAGTATTTACGCACACAGAAACAAATCTACACACAACGAAACTAACCCGCCTTCGTGACATCTTTATCTAAGCCTTCATGGATAAAGTTAGGTATCTATTTAATCTTATAAACAAACAAAGTACCTAACTTATTATATTTTAGGTTCTATAAACCTTCTGCAAGATGTGGGCATGTATCAAATATGTGTTTGGACATGCCTCTGACTACCCTTAGACATCTTCAAAGGACCTGGAATAAGTAACATAAAAAGATCTGAGAGAATGTCTACCGCACCTTGGGGATACAGTCGTGAATCTGTTTACTATAAATAAATTGGTAATGTGTAATGGATAAATCATACCTGGTAGGTTATTATAATGACTAATTAGTAATTATTAATAATTGTATTACTAGGCACCTACTTCTAATTAATATAAATGAAAGATGAATTCTAGAATAGAATTCCGCTGAAAAATAGTAGGTAGTCAATTATGATGACACGCCTGTTAGTAAGCCTATTTATCATCTTAGTAGGAATAATTAATGAATTCTAGTTACATTATTAATTTGAGTCATTCATAAAGTCACCATTAGAATTCCGATTTATAAACGCAATATAGCGGTGTCCCAAAGCGCGGTATACATTATTTATATCTACAGGGTGTCTGAAACTGTGGCATGGCACCCATCGAAAAGTTTAGGAGTTACAAGTTATAGGTACCACTAATTTCTAATTACCAGGTTCTATCAGGTTAAAAAACTCTTAAGAAGTCCTGAAAAAAAAAGTACGTGAGTGTCGTGGAACACTCGGTTGGAACGAAACAAAGAGTACTTTTCTATATTGGGAATATAATAAATTAATTGTCAATTAAGTATCCTAGAAACGCTCTTCCGTACAAACAATGTAACAATCCAAGGACTGTGTCCCGGCTGCGCATTTCGCACTGTGACGATTTGACATATACATGTGTCGTGACGGTAAAATTGAACAATTTTTTTTCCAACCTTAGTCTTTTTTTTCGATACCGTCCGAAAAGGAACTTCGTTCCAAAAACTCTGTTTAGCAAGATCTTATTAGATCCAGCTATACCTAAGTACAAGTTGAGAGTTTAGTTTACTCAAATCAAATCAATTTGTTTATTGTTACTTTTAAATTACATAATTTATTTTTTTCATCATTAATATAATTAAAATAATTTTAACATAGGTTAAAATCTAAAGATATTATGATAGGTCGATGTAGAGTATCTCTATGTTACCAATTGTTGGTGTACAATAATTTATCTATAGCCCTATAGTTACAATCATAATTATACTGTCATGCAATAACAATTTCAGCAATTAACATTTTAAAATAGTGTGTGTGTACTCATAAAAGTTGTTTCTGGGCAGGCACTTTTTCTCTTTCTGTATCATCTACCGTTTTAAATCTATGAAACTATTAACAACTCCAAATTGCTTCCATTGTATCGAGTAATAAAACGCGATAAATACCAGTATTTTGTGATAATACCTAGGCTCTATTTCAATTTAGAGATTGCCATATAAAATGTTTGCGAACACTTTTTTTGGCTTAGTGTCAGTAGTAAAAACTTAGGCCTTTACATCTATATTAGATGATTTATGCAGCTTCAGGAGACAACCTATGCCTACACTTAACGGGACGCTGTAGTGCCTGGGACATTGTTTGAGATGGAATAGGCTTGCCTAGCACCTAAACCATTCTATCAGCTTAATCAGCCCGCAGGAAAGAGGACGTCAATACGTAGACGTTCTATTGACGTCCTCTTCTAAGCTGCGTCTCGTTTAAGCTGCGGGTTTTCTCACGATGTTTTCCTTCACCGTTATGAGCTTGTGTTAAAGCGCATATTCGAACCCACGATCTTCGGTTTGAATGTTGAGGTACAACCCCTTTCAGCTAACACGGCCAGTTTATCTTGTAGCATGTAGATAATTTAATCTGGTTAAGTTACCACGCCAAAAAGTAGCGCTGACAAGTCAAAAATAATTTATTCAGTAGGTAGTTTTAAAAATAGATGATTCTACTTCTGTTCCTTCGCAACCAATAGCTTCAACAAAATATATAATCTTGTAACTCCTTTTTCAGACAGCTGGTGATCCTGGCCGTGGGTCTTTGTGCCGTGGCTGCGTATTGGGGTCCAGACCTGCCTCCTGGTCCGTACTGCGGAAAGGAATCCGTCAACCAATGCTGTGATAACCGACAAGATGGATGCTCTCATCCTATTTTAGGTAAACGCACATTGTTTATGGTCGAAGCGTGATTCATAGCTCTGCTGGCCGAGTGGACTAGTCCCTCAACGTTTAGTTTCGTTTCGTCAAATTATATACGCATCAACTTGTTCAAATGGTGGTTTAAATGGTGAAAGAAAATATCCAGTTTGTAATAAAAAGGTAAACTTTGATTGCAGTCAATTACAGGTTCAAATTAGGAGAAGTCATGACGGTGACTTTGATCCTAATTATTCTTCTAAGATTTTCTTCCATTGCTGGAATACACAAAAGATCTAAGGGAAGTCTACCGACTCTTGCAATATTCCCAAGATTAACTTTTTATCGTGTCACTAGTTCTTTCGAGCTAGTGTGGCGAAAGGGTTTTAAGTGCGCCTCAAAGAGGCTCTTCACGTGACACATGTTTTCGAACTATGTTGGTTCTACGATATGCCGGTTTCCTCACGATGTTTTCCTTCCACGTTTGAGAGTACTGGCATAGTGCACATGTTTATTTCGGCAGAAAAACTCATTGGTGCATGACCGGATTGAACCCACGACCTTACGATTGAAAGGCGGAGCCTCTACTACTACCAGTGCCAAGATAACAAGATAACTGCATCATGATTTAGGTACCTATATGTTAAATAATCTTCTTCCAGACACGCTATGCTACTGCGATCAGTTCTGCAATCGGTCTGCAACACATGACGACTGCTGCCCGGATTACAATGCCGTGTGCCTCGGGGAACCGCAGAATATCACTATGCCCAGTTGTATGCTGCACGGGAAGGAGTATTTCAAGGGACAAACAGCTAATAAAGACTGCAATAAGTGGTATGTGACTGTTGCGCTTTTACGATCACAACACGACCCTAAATAGGTAAAATGCAACGCAAGACGACTGTCTTGCGTTCTAGAAGAATATCAATGAATCAAGGAATAAGTATTTCTTGATGCATTCTTGCTAGAGTAACGATGTTTCGTAGGTATATTTGAGAATCGATCGATAAACTCCCTCAATACAATTTATATCGAAATATTTTTTGAATTGTTGGTTAGGTTTAGCCAAGGCTTAGCAATTGGTTCTATTCTATGTTAAATTAAAAAAAATATCATATTGCAACTATGCAAGAATAAAAACCGCTTTAAAAATAAGAGCACGTAGTATTGCGAAGTACTTACTTCAGTGTTCGCTAATGCAAAACAGCTTTCGTGACCATCTTAGGTCTGTACAAGTTCTTCCATTGTCATTTGGGTTACGAAATGCACCATTTGTTTAGTCATTTTGGAAGAGAACTTGTCGAATATTTTTAGCATTGAACTTACCTACATTACATACAAAAATGAAATAAGGTCTGTTAATTTATGCTCCTTTTTTTTACACTTCTTCATTTTTTTTTTGAAGAGTGTGGTGAAAAACATTTTAAGTGCGTTTAAAGGTACTCTATTAGTAATTGCGCGTAATTGACCCTGTTTTCAAACTAACAGGTTCCGTACGATGTTTTCCCTCACTGTTTGTGGGTATATTTCACACAGTATTCGACGAAGAAGCTGAAAGGAGTAGGTACAGCTTCCCAACACACAAAAAAATGAAATCTTTTTGGATTTGGCCAAAAAGATTTTCCGAAATAATCATTATATCCGGAGAAAACAGCGTTTGAAGATTTGCGTATTGTACTGGGGCGCGTTGTTTTACGTAGATTGCCGGATTTTGAGTTTTAATTGTTTTTTTTTTCTTTTATAAATGAAATGATTAGGTAGGTATGGTCTTATTATGTTGTACTAGTAGCAAAAACTAGAAAATAAAATAAAATGACGTAGCTAAGTCAAAATTTTTGTTGCGTTTTTTTTTTCGATAAATATGTTCAGAATGCAATCCCTCAGTTTTCGGTAGCAGTCTTTTTACACCCTGTATTTTAATAGCTCTAGTTTAGAAATGTGTGTCCTGTAAATCTTTTCTGTATTTCGAAAGAATATTTTCAGCATGATACAATGTAATTCGCACGTAATCCCGCCGTATGTAAATTAACAGATGTCTCTGAATTTGTGTTACAAGATAATGAGGTTAATGACTTGACACTCGCGAAAATTTTCACGATGCTAGCCGCCATTTTACTTACCTACATTTGGACTATTTCAAATGATAAGCCGCCATGTTTTAAATCAAATGGACATGACTTGACTTGACATGACATGAATACATATTTAAAACTTGACATTGGCAGAATTATACTGTTAATACAGTTAGTTGCCATTAATAAAATAAAGAAAGAAGTAAGTAGGTACTTACCAACCCCTTAGATGGGTTCTTATTTATATTTATCAAAGACAGCAAATCCAAAAATGATTTCAGTGTTTTCATGGGTTGGATTGGAACAATCTCGATCTATCTCTAAAGTTTGTACGACGAAACAATGTGCAGACGAAGTCGCGCTCGGGTCCACTAGTATAAAATATTCTATTTTTATGTACAGGGTGTAAAAAGACTGCTACCGAAAACTGAGGGATTGCAATCAGACCATGATTCTGAACATATTTATCGAAAAAAAAAACTCAATTTTTTTTTGACTTAGCTACGTCATTTTATTTTATTTTCTAGTTTTTTGCTACTAGTACAACATAATAAGACCATACCTACCTAATCATATCATTTATAAAAGAAAAAAACAATTAAAACTCAAAATCCAGTAATCTACGTACCTATAAAAACGCGCCCAGTACATACGCAAACAGTGATCTTCAAACGCTGTTTTCTCCGGATATAATGATTTTTTCGGAAAATCCTTTTGGATTTGGTTATGTTTTGGGATGCTGTACATACCCCTTTCGGCTTCGGTAGACGTCTTTTTACACCCTGTATATTATATTATTATATCTCCCGAGATAAAGTACTTAGGTAAATGGATCTACACTATACCCAACTAGCAACTACAATCTGATATTATCAAAATTTATTGATCACTGTAGGTACCAAGTTGTTTTGAATAAAAACATCGAGAATGAAATCATCTATGTAAACATTATCAATAACCCACTGTTCTTTGCCATATATTTTTATGTGAAGGTTAATGTCATAATTTTAGGATCACCTCTGTAGCATCAAAACGCATAAACATCTGAGATCTTGAGACATACCTACAAATAATTTGAAGATCTCTAGCCGCGTCTTTTTCTTGGTAGGTAAACCATTTTTATATCACCAGGTACTTTGAAGCATTGAATCCGAAACTTCGATGAATATTCGGATGCTTCCTACTACGAGCTACATTGTGTTTGGTCGATAAACTCTGTCTTAACTTAGGACCAAATATTCCGAACCGAAAAATTGGTCCTTGAAGTCAGAAAACGTAGTAGGAAACATCCGAATATTCATCGAAACTTCGGATTCAACGCTTCAAAATGGAGGCTCCAGTTCTTTCACATTTTCACATAAATTGTATTTCATGTGTAACTTAGGTACCTACATAGTTTAGTAACATTAATTTTTATGCTAAAATATTTATAACACGTAGAAACTACAAAAATTTTGCGTGCCATAAATAAATTCACAATAAAAATTCGTGTCACTTCGAAATGTAAACACGGTCTATTTCCGCCCACTGTTAGACGAAATATTTACATTTTGTATTCAGGTACAAAATATTCGCAGCAGTCATCGACCTACGCCGATCTAAATTAATCAAATGTCATCAAAGTAGGTAGGTACACAGGTAATAGTAGAAGAAAATATTTTTTTATTAAGAGCCTAATGAATGTGTTTGGGAAAAAAATACTTTTTTTATCTTTTTAATGTGAACAAGCAAAGTGGAGTGCATTATCTGTGGTTGATAGACATCCCTAGGCGCATCCGGCGACGCCATTACATATTTTTCAACACACTTGCTCATAAAGTGGCTCTATGGTCACCGCAATTAGGCACATAATGACACCCATAATCAAACTGTGACTTTTTCATTACTATAACTCACTAGTGAGTAATAGATTTTTTTTTTAATTTTATTGGTTGAGTTACTTGTTCTTAAAAAAGTTTTTATTCAAAAAAAAGATCGTGTTCAATAGAACAAATAAATTAATGTTCCTATTGCTTGCTCATTTCATGCAACTTCTTATTTAGATAATTTTAACTCGTACGTGTTTAATAAATAAAACTTTCACTCAAATATAACTTTTGTTTTCTCTGTAATAAAAGAAAACTTTAAATTCCCCATTTTGTACGTGGCAGAATAGGCGCAAACCTGTGCGCGGCGAGGAAATATAGTCTGTGGCCGATCGCAATGCGCGTGTTAGAAGGGACCTGGTTACTTACTGGACTAGGACTGCTAATTTGCAAAATATAGCCAGAAGCAAAGCAATAATCTACCTAAATGAAATTTAAAATACCAACTACTAAATAGCAAGGTAGTTTTATATTTTCCTATTTGAGAATGCAAACTAAATATTTATATTATATTATGCAAGAAAAACACAGTAGATTATTTCAAATAGTGGGTATATTTCATTTTTATGTATAATGTCAAAATCAGAGTCAAAAAGCATTTATTCAGTAGGATCACATAGAATCGTCTAAAACTAAGTTTACTTCTGTTCTTTCGCGACCAATACCGTGAAGAATCAGGGCAACAAACGCGGATTGGGGCCTCGCATTATTTTAGGTTATCCATTTTAAAACTAAATATCAAGCTTTAGTGCGAAGCCAGAAAAGCTATAATTGAGGCTCGTTGAAGTAAATTTAGATGCTTCTTATGTACAAGGAATAAACGCCTCAACATAGACATAAGTAATTATTAATCATGAAGATTAACAACATTTACCACAATACTACTAAAGAATACACATAATACACATCATGAATAAAATACAGAACACAGAAATTATATAAGTACCTAAATGAAACATAATTTCATATTTCACATATTATATAAGCACAGTCACAATTGAATAGAAGCATTTTATAAGTAAAGTTACAAAGTGGGTACTTAGCTTTGGTATCGATCTGCTGCTACACACTGATCCACATAATCACAATCGTATTCCTTTTATACTCACAAGATTTCAAAATGTCTGCCAGGTTTCTGACCAATCCGAAACCACCAAACATTGAGATTGAACATCTTTGATTATCAGTTAAATTAACAATACATTATATAGTTATATTGTTTTGAATATCTAAACAATGATTATTACAACATTTATGATTAGTAGATTGTGTTCCTTTTACCGATATTTACATAAATTCAAACGACCAATCAGAAAGACTTTGGAATTATCTTACTACTCAGGACATTATAATGTTGGCGGTAGTTTTAAATAATACGACGTTACGTTTTTAGAAATCACTTCGTTATAATTCAGTCTCTCTCTCATAACACGTTTTCACTTCAAAAGACCAGCATCGACTGTCCTGCGTTCCCAAGTCAACAGGCTTTTATACACAGAGAATGAAGGTAGGTACAATTACTTTGTAATGAATACAGATGTTTACTTGGGAACGCTATTACTTACAATTAAATTACAATAACAATAATTCAAATTAATAATTTATAAAAATAAGAGTGATTTTACAATAATAATTAAGTACGCTAACAGTCGGCCTTTCCTGATACTTTCACGTCTCGTGAATGAAACACAAATTTTACAAAAAGGACAAAAGAAATTATTGTAGGCACATTTAGATATTTACACTAGTATTCTAGACAAGATTCGTGTACTGAAGCCCCTTCATGTTTTCAGTACCCATTTATTAGTAAATTAAGTCCTACCCACTGAAACCCCTTCACGTTTTCAGTAGACAACCCAATTGATTTACATTGAAGCCCCTTCATGTCTTCAATATTAGTTTCGTTTGTGATTCATACTATATCTATTCTTATTGAAACCCCTACACGTTTTCAATAAATACCTATATTTTAAAATTACACACTTACTACTCTCTATTTATAACCAATTTGTATTACATTCCAATTATCCACAATTAGCTATCTTATTCATAAACAATAATCACTATCAACTAAACGTCATCATAACGGTCATCATTATTTACATCATTACTTTCATCATTATTATCAACGTTATTAACTTCATCTCTTACTTTTTCACAATCAAAAGATTCAGTATCAACAATATTATTAACATCATTTCTAACATCATTGCTTACGCCGTTGTTACCTTCATTAGGAGCATCACTCATTTCATTATCTGATTCATTTTCTTCGGAGGTTCGATTAAAAACTAGCCATTTATGTATTTTGTCTACAGAAAATACGCCTTTAAAGGGTCTATTTCCTTTTCGAGATAAAGGTGTGTCCTCAACCATATACCTATCATTATCTAAGATCTTAATAATACGATAAGGACCGCGAATTTTGGGAACCAGTTTTCTGCTTTGACCACAAGAAGGAACTTCTCTTTCCACTCTGACAAGATCACCTATGCAATATCTAACTATTTTTCTGTGTTTATCAAAGGATTGTTTTTGTTTTATTTGGTTTTTAGCAATATGGTCACTCACTTCATTTCGAATAGTTTCCAGAGCATTTTCATCATGTATTTCATCGCTAATAGTATTAAGGGTTAGTACAGAATCATTAGTTCCAACTAAATTAATCCCAAATAATGCCTGTGCAGGACTTTTACCTGTTCCTTTGTTCACTGTATTGTTAAGACCCCATTGTACTTCCGAAACAGATTCATCCCAAAGTTTCTCTGACTTATTAATGTTTTTAGCAGTGAGGGCAGCTAAAACCGTTCTGTTATAGCGTTCTATTTGTCCATTTGCCCTTGGCGTAGCCACGGCATTTAAAATGTGCTTAACCCCTAATGACTCTATATATTGTTGGAATCTTTTCGAAGTGAAGGAGGTCCCACGATCTGATATTAATCGTTTTGCTACACCAAAAGTGTGGAAGTAATTTCTTAAAGCTTTAATAGAATGAGTACTTTTGGTACTTTTTACCGGTATCAACATTATGTATTTGGTGAATGAATCAATGATAAGAAGGAGGTACGAGTTTTTCTTTTTACTGCGTACAAATGGGCCCAAATGATCAATATGAATCGTATGGAAGGGTTGGTCAATTTTTTGAATAGGATGTAGTTCCCCGGCTTTTCTACCAGCAGGAATTTTGGAACATGCGCATTCAAAACATGAATCTACATATTTTTTTATAAACCGTCTCATTTTTGCAAACCAATATTGGCTTTTGATTTTGTCGTAGGTCTTTTCAAAACTAAAATGCCCTAACGAGTCGTGATTTGCCTTGAGTAGATGCCATCGGACACCTTTGGGTACTACCCATTTATCTCCCTCAGTTGTTTTCCTATACAACAGTCCGCGTTTTACTACATAATTATTTTTGATTTCAATGATATTATCGGTTTCTTTATCCTGAAGTATTGTTACTATCCTTTGTAGTTCGGAATCATCTTGTTGTGCAGTAGCTACCCAAGTTGAGTCAATAAACCTAACTTGAACATAGTTATCATCGTGCGGTATTGGATTACGACTTAGGGCGTCGACATGACACATGTTGGTTCCGGGTTTATACACGATATCAAAGTCATATTCCTGAATTATGTTCCACCACCTCGACACGCGTGGTAACATATCTTTTTTTTCGAATGTAGCCCGGACCGAATTGCAATCGGTGACAATGGTAAATTTAAGACCTAAAAGGTAAACCCTGAATTGTTGTAACGAAGTAACCACGGCTAATGTTTCTAAATCGTACGAAGTGAACCGGGATTCTTCAGGAGATGTCTGTCGGCTATAATAAGCTACTGCACTGAATGGAGTTTCTTTGTTTGGTCTTTGCATGAGAATACCAGCGATGCCTAATTTAGAAGCATCTGTGTGAACTTGTGTTTCATAATCTTGATTATAAAAAGCTAAAACAGGACGAATTACCAGTTCTCTTTTTAAATGTTGAAACGCTTCTTCTTCTATCTTTCCCCAAAGCCATTTTGAATCTTTCTTTAGAAGTTGTGTTAGGGGCCTAGCAATTGTGGAAAATCCTTTTATAAATCGCCTAAAGAAGCTAGCCAGGCCAATAAATTGGCGAACTTTGTGTTGGTCGGTAGGACGGGGGAAATTTTCAACTGCTTTTATTTTATTTTTACCAGGCCTCACTCCATTTTCACTGACTTCAAACCCTAAGTAATTTATCGACCGCATAAAGAAATTACACTTGGATAATTTAAGAGTTATGCCAGATGCACGAAATAAATCTAAAGTTTTCCGCAATTTTTCAAAGCCCTCTTCAATTGATTTAGATGGTATTATTACGTCATCCATATATGCAAACGCGTCTTTAAAGCGAGCATTGCCAAGGATATTATTAATCGCTCTCTGGAAGTTTGATGGAGCATTAGCAAGCCCAAATGGCATCCTGTTAAATTCGAAATGCCCATCTGGAGTTACGAAGGCAGTTAGATGTTTAGATGCATCAGACATGGGTATCTGGTAATACCCAGAAGCAAGATCGAGGGTGGTATAAAATTTAAAGCCAGATAAATTGTCTAATTGATCATCGATCCTAGGTAATGGGTAGTGTTCTTTAATTGTTTTCTTGTTAAGAGCTCTAAAGTCTACGCAAAGCCTGTAATCGCCTGTCTTTTTTTTAACCAGTAAAATCGGAGACGCGTAATTTGAAGTTGAGGGTCTAACTATTCCAGAATCGTCTAGTTCCTGTACCATATCTCTAACGATCTCGCGTTCAGAGTGTGATAACCTATACGGTCTATAAACTACGGGAGTCTTGTCATTTAATTGAATGTCCATTTCAGTATTTTTAATACACCCCAACTCTTTGGTGCAGAATGCAAAGCAATCCCTATATTCCGTCAATAAATTTGACAAAAGCTCACGATCACTATTGGGCAAATTGTCCTCCACATTGATCATAGATTTCTCCAATTGCGTGTCTAGAAGATCATCTTTAGTATTCATAATCCTATTAACATTACACGTTTGCATCTCCTTAAGAGGTAGTGCGCGCACTATTAGGGTTTCCTTTTTCAAGACAAACCCTGAAGGATTCAACCCTTTCAACACAATCTGTCCAAGACCATCAATTACCTTTACCAAACTTTGGACTAACTCGTATTCTTTGTGGAACTCCTGACAAATACTAGGTTCAATAAGTAAATCACCGCTAAAATTTGGAAGAGAATATACATCGACTACAGTATACCCGTTGACATTTGTATCATCAGAGACTCTCAATGAAACCCGCTCAAACGTATCTCCTGGTTTTGTTACAATTGTGAGACAGTCATTGGTTTTGTATACGACAACATGTTCTTGTTCAGTAAAAGTTTGTCCCAAAAGTAATGGAACTTGTAACAAATGATCAGGAACGATCAAAGCTGGTAGGGTGGCTTTAACAGAGTCAACTTCTACTTGAATTTCACATTTACCTAAGCAAGTAACTGCAGAGTTACCAAAACCTCTCAAAATGGGCAAATCATTTACGGACCACGTATTGGTAAGAGATCGTGCTGTAGTTTCTCTTAGCATTGAACACTGACTCCCAAAATCAATAAAGCAATCCATCGATTGACCATTTACAACGGCTGGTTTAAAATATTTTATATCGTTATCTTGTTCTTGAGATATACGCAAAACAGTTTTTGGGATGCTATCCTTTTTCAATGTACAATCAGTTTTGATATGGCCTACTTTATTACAAGTGTCACATCTTTTAATTGGTAATTTACATCTATAAAAAGGGTGGCCCTCTTCACCACAATTGTAGCATTTAGTTTTACTTATTCCATTATTAGCAGTAAATTTCGAATTTTTTGTGTTGTGTTTGTTGTCAGATATGCTTTGTTGATGAGTGCTCGCTCGGTCAGTTTTCTTAAACACCTTAACGCTTTTCAAATACACGAGTAATTTATCAGGCTCCGAATATTGTGCTGCTTCTGCACTAGTTCTTATAGAACGATCTTCGATTCCAAACAAGATACAGTCTATAGCATCTTTACCAGTTAACTTACATCGGTTAATCAAAACCATCTTTTCATAGAAATACTCCTCTAAGGAATCACCAAAGCGAGCCTTGCAAGAAAGCATCTCTGTCAACAATTGCGCATAGTTCTCATCACTAGGAAAGGCTGAACGTAATTTTGTTTGCCATTCAGACCAGGAAAATTTAAGACTAGGAAGCCCTTGATACCATTTTTGCGCTAAACCCACTAATTTGGGTAAGGAATAGTGAATAGTTTGACGTTCTGACCAATTGTAAATTTCCGCACATTCATTTATTTTTGAAATCCACATTTCAATATTTTGATTTCGTTTGGACGGGTCGAATTCAGGAACAACATTCATGACAGGAAAACGGTCATTACTTCCCGGTCTATCAGTTTTCATGGTCTGAATAAGATCTTTAAACATTTGTGCAATTAAATTATTGGTGTCTGGCACACCAGTGGTTAGTATAGTTGGTAATTCAGGATTAGTACCTGCATTAGTTGAAGTCTGGGGTCCACTGAAGTCCTGTGGTGTGTTTTGGCCGCAATCCCGGCTGACGTCATGGCTCCGGCGACGGCTGCGCCTGATGTCGTGGCCACGGCTCCGGCGACGACTACGCCTACTACTGTGGTCACGGCTCCGGCGATGGCTGCGTCTGATGCTGTGGCCACGACTCCTGCGACGACTGCGCCTACTACTGTGGCCACGACTCCGGCGACGACTGCGCCTACTGCTGTGGTCACGGCTCCGGCTGCTATCACGGCTCCGGCTACTGTCACGGCTCCGGCTACTGCCACGGCTCCGGCGACTACCACTGCCACGGCTCCTGCGTCGGCTCCGTCTGTCGCTATGGCCACGACTACGGCGACGGCTGCGTCGCCCACTGATGTTGAATTCACGTGACTGCAGTAATAGCCTCCGTTTGTGCGGTGGCGACCCCATCTCCGGAGTGCCTGCATGCCTCTTTTTTGGGTGTTTGTCCATAATTCTAAAAAAAAAAAAACAAAACACGTACTTGTTCCAACGAAAATATAAAGCACACCTATGCCGTAATTAATCAATTTAACAAAACCTAGACACATTAATAAGACCAATGTTGTAGGTAGGTACATAAAACAACTAGACGTGAATGCTATCAGAGAGTAGCCCTGATCTAGCACTAACACGACCAACGTCCACATACATCACATTATCAGAGAGTAGCCCTGACTTAATATAATGTATGCAATTCGATTTTGTTTTACGTACCCTATTCGTCTATCCAGGTTATTGATAAGTAAAGGAAAAACAAGTTACAGTTATAAAGCATCACACAGAAAATACCGCGGTCCAAAACGTATCAATAGCTATCAGAGAGTAGCCCTGATCTAGCCCAGATACGCTAAACCCCTAAAATGATTTCAAACGTGCGATAGCGTACTGCCAGAGAGTTGCCCTGACCAAGTACCCGCACAATGAACATACATTTAGCTAACGCATCACATCGTCAGAGAGTCGCCCTGACCTGACATAATGCGCAGCTTCTACGGTAGTCGTGCATGATGCCTGACAACTAAATTGTCTGTTTATGACGAAAGTAAGGGAAAAAAAAACTTGTGAACAAACTTCAAAAATAGATTTTAAAATAAATTATTATGCATTACATGTACATACCTTTGATATTTTGAGATGATTTTTGGGCGTGTGGATACACCAAGTATGCTGTCCGTCAAAACTTACATTCCTCGGTGTTTATCCCGCCTTCTGAGCTGTTGGCGGTAGTTTTAAATAATACGACGTTACGTTTTTAGAAATCACTTCGTTATAATTCAGTCTCTCTCTCATAACACGTTTTCACTTCAAAAGACCAGCATCGACTGTCCTGCGTTCCCAAGTCAACAGGCTTTTATACACAGAGAATGAAGGTAGGTACAATTACTTTGTAATGAATACAGATGTTTACTTGGGAACGCTATTACTTACAATTAAATTACAATAACAATAATTCAAATTAATAATTTATAAAAATAAGAGTGATTTTACAATAATAATTAAGTACGCTAACAATAACGATACGTAGATTAGCGAGAGTATTTTAAAAGGTGATAGAGGATTTATACAATTTTTGTTATTATCTAATCGTATCCTTAATTACTGATATCCTTAATTAATTCGTTAACAAAACAACAGTTCATTCAATTGTCTACCTCTTATAGCAAAACTATAAGGTAACTATGATTTAAAGCTTAATGACTACAGTAACAAATCATGTTCTCATTAATATACTACTATAATAACTTAATATAGGTACTATTTAACCTATATCGATAAACTATATCACAATAACAAACATTTTATTGAAGTTTCGTTCAGAAACTGATTCGACTTCACTTTACTTCTTGGCTTATGGCTTCTGTGACTTGTTTAACTGATTGACAAGATTTCGTTCACTTCGTATTATTGTTTGACTTTGACATCTTCAATCAACGTGTCGTTTCGAAATTAATATCTGTCACGGCCATACTGACATGTACTTCGTCCTCGAAGTACCTACAAATTTAGGTTATTTTACACACGTAGGTATACTTTTTTTTTTATCGGCCACAGCCCTATTCTCGTCCCTATCCACAGCCCTATCCACATCCCTATCCATAGCCCTATCCACATCCCTATCCACAGCCCTATCCACAGGCCTATTCACAGCCTTATCCATAGAGTCAAAGTCAAAATTCAAGTCACAGTCACATCTATATCCACATCTCTATCCAAGCCATTTGTCTTTTAGATTCGCAGTTCATTTGAGCAAATACATCACACAAGCAATTTTAACCTCTGGCTCAATACCGCCTTTGGTCCTAATAATTTATATACACAGCATTATAGTTTTCAAATCTTTAGTGTTACGTTTTGATTAGTATAAACGACTTTCAAATTCATTTGCCCGTACACGTAAACGATGTTTACTTATTTTACCATCAGACTCATCTATGTATTATATTGTGTTTTGAAATATCTACCTCTTAGATACGTGATTGTTTGTGTTTATTTAAACCGCTCGGCCAGTCTGACGTATATTATAAGTTGAAACTGTAGTAACTTAACGTTCTACTCGTACTAGCCCTTTAGCACAAAACTTGATCTGAACTTACCTAATATTTATTTATCAGGAGTACGAAATACGTAATAGTATTAGGGATTGCAAGTACAAGTTTTTTTTTAACGCAATAACAAACAGCTACATTATAAAGCTTAACTAAAGAACTTATGGAGGTAAGTCCTTAAATTACAAATATAAATAATAAAATAATAATATATATATTATTAATATAAATATATATGAATGTATTTAAATTACATTTATAACCATGTGAAATAATTTAGAAGTCTAGCTATTGGATGTACTTTATCATCATGAAATATTGCTTTTTAATAATTTTTGCTGTAAAACAAAGTGTTGTGCTGAAGAAAGAATTAGCTGGATGTAAAAGGTTACTAAAGAGGAAGTTCCGAGAAGAGTTAACGAGAAAATAATTCTGATGACCACAATTCAAAACAGAAGAGGAAGACACACGATTGCTGTTCTACCTTTTATGGAAGTTAAAAAAAATCCATACTTTTAAATAAATAAATGGAAGTCCTCATTTAAAAAAGTTCACCAGAAAATTACAACTATCTGGATCATTATAGCCCCATTAGCCCAATGAACTAAAAATGAAGTGCGTAGGTTGGGTGATCACTTGATCAGTAAGGTAGTTGGGACAATGATTCTTATCGAGGTCTGATAAAAATATAATGGTTACTTGCAGACATTAAAATTTATCACCTTGTGTTTTCGTCAGTGCGATCTAGAAAGTGTCAGTTTTAGTCGCACCATCTAGTTATGAATTTAAGTACTAAATACTACACAACCGTTCATCTTAGAATCATTTAAAGTTTGCCTCTCAAACGGTTTGTAGGTAAGGTACGATTTCACCAAATTTATTTAAAAGTAAAACCAACCAACAATCTACAAGAAGGAAAAGGGTCTTACAACAATTCTACAGGCGTCATTATTCAATAATGTGGTGTTATTATTATTATTATAATTTTTCATTTTTTTATATCAAATCCAGCAACGGTCAACGCTAAGATGTTTCTCTTGTGAAATAAACTTTGTTTTGTTTTATATAAAACTAAAGGACCCAGGCGCGACGACGCGTCGTCTGCGCATTGTTTCGTCATATAAACTTTAGAGATGGAACAAAATCCAACCCATTAAAAAAACTGAATCCATTTTGGATTTGCCGTCTTTGATAATTATAAATAAGTATTGTTTGTAATCTAATAATTTGTGTTGTTTGTAATTTATGTTGTTTGTAATTCCATTGTCGCTTTGGTGTCCTTACTGTTAAGACAATGTACTCTTAGCAGTCGTAGAAACTAATCTTGGATTAAAAACCATTACATGTTGTAAACGACTTCACACTACTAAAACAGTAACTGTCCTACTCATATAAATTATACTGTGACGCACCGAGCGAACCTGCACCGTTCACTCTCTAGAATTGTGTACGGTTTTGAGGGTACTTTTGTTTGAATATTTCTGTTTAAAATAACTATCTACCTACATTAACTACTAATATTGCTATTTCTATTTTTAGATTGTTCGAAGCATAATTAGCATATTAGAATAAGTTTCTCTGTAAGTGAAATGTAAATTTCTTTGAGAAATAAATATCTCCAACCTTAATTATTATAAATAAATAAAATAAAAGTACCCATGTAAGGGGTTCAGTAGTTTGAAAACATAAATACGCGTTTCGCTATTAAAAAAATATTTAGGCTTCACAAATAGTCTTATAATTTAAGTAATAAAAATTGTTCAAAGCATAGTAGAACGAAGTGACATCGCCAAATTAAAAAGTCAAAAGTTATTGGTTGTCATGGCAACCTTAGAGCTGTGCTCAAACAGAGTACTGCCAAAGTTCCTATGCAATATTCCCGTTGTACCTTTACATATATTTTTTTTTTGGAACGTGTTTCGGGATAAAAGTAGCCTATATGCTATTCTGGAGTTATACCATTCACCTTACCAAATGTCATTGTAAACTGTTTCGTCGTTTGGGCCTGACACAAACTCAAACTTTCAGCTTTATCAAATGCGATTGTGAAGAGATCTTTAGAATAACTGCTCAAGTCTAAAGCTGATTTTCGAAGTATTAAAACTGCATCAAATCATTTGATTTTCCAAATATTCATATCGACATAATAATTTAATAATGCCAGACTGTTCACACAGCATCATCCAGCCCCAAAATAACAAAGTAAGCAAGTGTGTTAAGGGTACTACAGATACACTACTTGTATACTTTTTGCTAGTTTATATAATAAATACATAAATATTATACACATATTATATTTTATCTAATATATAAAATTCTCGTGTCACAGTTTTCGTTGCCATACTCCTCCGAAACGGCTTGAACGATTTTGATGAAATTTTTTTTGCTTATCCGGTATCTATGAGAATCGGCCAACATCTATTTTTCATCCCCCTAAATGTTAGGGGTCCACCCCTAAATTTTTTTTTTATTTTTTTAGACAAAATTTTTAATTTCTATTTTTTTATGATACAACATACAAAAATACATACAATCCTCAATTTTCACCCTTCTACGATCAACCCTTATTTTTTAATAGCGATATAATGGAAAAACAACGTTTGCCGCGGGTCAGCTAGTATTTTATAAATATTAATAACTGGATCGAATTATTCAGAGTTTCAAAATATTATTATCTTTGATTATTATTTTGTTCGTTAATAATAAATAGCATTTTCGAAATATTATTTTCTGCATCGACTTTTGTACTTCTTTCGAAATATTTTCTGAATAGACTTATTGTACTACTTTTCGAAATATAAATAACTATGTTTCGAAATATTAATAACTGCATCTACAAACACTTATTTACAATTTGGCTTAAAAACTACTTACATATAGTATTTTCGGGGGTTTCTAGTAGTCGCTTCCTTTGTTGGCTTTAGCTGCTGTTATGATGCAGCTCCATTTTAATTCTAGAGCAAGCGCCTCGGTGATGTTACACAAACTTATTGCGTTACAGCCATTCTTGTCAGGATTGAAGAAGCAAAGCAGCACGGAATCATCCTTCAAATGAACAGATGACATCATTCTGAAATTTGAAAAGGAATTTAATTGATTTTTCTTAATCGTATCCCACTTCTGATGTTAGAAGGGACCTGGTTATCTACTGCTAATTTGCAAAATATAGCCAGAAGCAAAGCAATAATCTACCTAAATGAAATTTAAAATACCAACTACTAAATAGCAAGGTAGTTTTATATTTTCCTATTTGAGAATGCAAACTAAATATTTATATTATATTATGCAAGAAAAACACAGTAGATTATTTCAAATAGTGGGTATATTTCATTTTTATGTATAATGTCAAAATCAGAGTCAAAAAGCATTTATTCAGTAGGATCACATAGAATCGTCTAAAACTAAGTTTACTTCTGTTCTTTCGCGACCAATACCGTGAAGAATCAGGGCAACAAACGCGGATTGGGGCCTCGCATTATTTTAGGTTATCCATTTTAAAACTAAATATCAAGCTTTAGTGCGAAGCCAGAAAAGCTATAATTGAGGCTCGTTGAAGTAAATTTAGATGCTTCTTATGTACAAGGAATAAACGCCTCAACATAGACATAAGTAATTATTAATCATGAAGATTAACAACATTTACCACAATACTACTAAAGAATACACATAATACACATCATGAATAAAATACAGAACACAGAAATTATATAAGTACCTAAATGAAACATAATTTCATATTTCACATATTATATAAGCACAGTCACAATTGAATAGAAGCATTTTATAAGTAAAGTTACAAAGTGGGTACTTAGCTTTGGTATCGATCTGCTGCTACACACTGATCCACATAATCACAATCGTATTCCTTTTATACTCACAAGATTTCAAAATGTCTGCCAGGTTTCTGACCAATCCGAAACCACCAAACATTGAGATTGAACATCTTTGATTATCAGTTAAATTAACAATACATGATATAGTTATATTGTTTTGAATATCTAAACAATGATTATTACAACATTTATGATTAGTAGATTGTGTTCCTTTTACCGATATTTACATAAATTCAAACGACCAATCAGAAAGACTTTGGAATTATCTTACTACTCAGGACATTATAACGATACGTAGATTAGCGAGAGTATTTTAAAAGGTGATAGAGGATTTATACAATTTTTGTTATTATCTAATCGTATCCTTAATTACTGATATCCTTAATTAATTCGTTAACAAAACAACAGTTCATTCAATTGTCTACCTCTTATAGCAAAACTATAAGGTAACTATGATTTAAAGCTTAATGACTACAGTAACAAATCATGTTCTCATTAATATACTACTATAATAACTTAATATAGGTACTATTTAACCTATATCGATAAACTATATCACAATAACAAACATTTTATTGAAGTTTCGTTCAGAAACTGATTCGACTTCACTTTACTTCTTGGCTTATGGCTTCTGTGACTTGTTTAACTGATTGACAAGATTTCGTTCACTTCGTATTATTGTTTGACTTTGACATCTTCAATCAACGTGTCGTTTCGAAATTAATATCTGTCACGCGCGCATAGGAAAACTGATTAATTTTTCCCGCAATAGCGAAACATTTTTCACAACTCGTTTTCACTGTTGAAAATGAGTTTTTATTGTTATTTTATTCACAAGTGTGTTGAAAAACGTCGTATGATACACGTGTGTATTGATGATTACCTGCCTCGGGTATATTAAGACCCTCGCCGATGGCTCGGGTCTTAAATTTGCCTCGGCGGTAATCACCAATATTACACACTCCATAATGTACTATTACACCTTTTCTGGACGGAAGCCGTGAACACGTCACGCCAGTCTATTAATTCGTACAACCCATAGAGATATACCTTTATTCTTCTGTACCTTTATTCATTAGTCATTTTGGCTTAAGTACAGTTTAAACCTGAGTCAAAACCAAAACGTTATTACAGAACGAGTTTTATCTCCAAAGTGGGGTTCCTGAAGAACCAGGGTTAAGCAGGGTCTAACTTCGTTTCTTGTAGGTAATAACAGAGATTGTTAGTAAGTTGGAGTTCCGTATCATTTGAAGATGTTGAAGGAAGAATCCCAAACACTACCAACTGTCTGATTTACTAGAGTCTGGCAAATGAAAGTAGACCCTGAAAAATCGCGGCAAATTCAAAAAATATAAGCGTGGCAACCCATTAATTATGAGAAAGTATTAATAAAATCTTAGTCAAAATCAAGTTTAAAATGAAAGACCTATATACCTACTATTCGTCTAACAAATCAATTTAGGAGACACTCAAATTGTGTCATCACCTCAATTGAGACAATTGAAAGGAGACGAAACTGTAAACAAAGTTCAGGGGCAACGATACTTTGTAATGGCCAAAATTGGATGCCCGTACATAAAATACATACTTACATGTTAGCGTTTTTGTACCTATATATAATAGAGAAACAAGTTTAATCACATTAGAATGGTTTTATTTTCCATTTTCCAATTTACAATGATCTTTGCTTGACAATATTTTTAAAACAATTGCATAACTCGCCACACTCGTTCTTCACGATTCTGCACTCTTACCTATCGGAAAGAATATTTCAGGTAAAGGATGGTGAATATACCTCCGCATTCCATGACCTGCTAGCGGGAGTACCCCAGGGTTCGGTTCTGGGCCCCGTGCTGTACAACATATTTACATCGGACCTTCCTGAAACACCAGGTGTAATAACTGCTACATTTGCGGACGACACTGCCATTCTTGCTAGAAATAAGGATCCAAATGAAGCATCAAGATCTCTCCAAACTGGACTGGACAAAATTGAGCAGTGGCTTACGAAATGGAGGATCAAAGCCAGCGCCTCCAAGTCGGCCCACGCCACATTCGCACTCCGCAGGGGTGACTGCCCGCCTGTCAGCCTGGGTGTACACACACTACCACACAATGGGTCTGTCAAATACCTCGGGATGCACCTGGACCGCAGATTGACCTGGCGGGCTCATCTACAGAAAAAGAGAGACGAAATAAACTTCCGATACCGAAACCTACAATGGCTACTAGGCAGAAACTCAGTCCTGAGCTTAGACAACAAGCTCCTGGTGTACCAGGTGGTGCTGAAGCCTGTATGGACCTACGGCATACAGCTTTGGGGATCAGCATGCAAGTCAAATGTGGCTATAATACAAAGAGCACAAAATGGCATCCTAAGAAACCTATCGAACGCTCCATGGTTCCTAAAGGTCGACGAGCTGCACAATGAACTGGATATCAGCACTGTCAAAGAGGAAATACAACTGTATGCAACAAAATATAAGAAGCGTCTAAGCAATCACCCAAATCACCTGGCTTCACAGCTGACTTCAATATGCTACCCTAGAAGGCTGAAAAGACAACACATCATCGACTTGAATTTGTCATGACATGTAAAACAAAAGAGGAACAGCTCACTGGAGCTATTTCTCAAAAAGACCACCGCCCACACCACACCTGCTTATAGTCCTGGGACTGATCGCAGATAATCGCACAAAAAAAAAAAAAAATTGCATAACTCATTATATATACAGGGTGCAAAAAGACGTCTACCGAAGCCGAAATATTAGGTACAGCATCCCAACACACAACTAAATCCAAAAGGATTTTCCGAAAAAATCATTATATCCGGAGAAAACAGCGTTTGAAGATCGCTGTTTGCGTATGTACTGGGCGCGTTTTTATACGTAGATTGCTGGATTTTGAGTTTTAATTGTTTTTTTCTTTTATAAATGAAATGATTAGGTAGGTATGGTCTTATTATGTTGTACTAGTAGCAAAAAACTAGAAAATAAAATAAAATGACGTAGCTAAGTCAAAATTTTTTTGCTCTTTTTTTCGATAAATATGTTCAGAATCATGGTCTGATTGCAATCCCTCAGTTTTCGGTAGTAGTCTTTTTACACCCTGTATATACCTACACATTATTATTCACAATTTCACGACATTTTAAACGTCGGTACAGTATAAAATATCATTGTATATAATGCAATGTTTATATTTAGTCGTGACCCAGGTGTGCTAGTAGCTACGCCATCAATCTGACCCTTGGCGTGTAGCCATTGTAATGCTTTCGGGACACTGTCTGCTAAAGCGTCTAGTTGGGGTGGGGTGTACCTATTTGCTATAGAAGTTTCTTACTAGAGTCTGGCAAATGAAAGTAGACCCTGAAAAATCGCGGCAAATTAAAAAAAAACCATTAATTATAAGGATATTTGGAAGAACAACTTGATACCTACTTGATTATTATTATAAACATAGTTCTAGAAAATGTACGAGATTTTGAATATTCTTACATATTTTAGAAAATTAATGGGTTGCCACGCTTATATTTTTTGAATTTGCCGCGATTTTCAGGGTCTACTTTCATTTGCCAGACTTTAGGTAGAAACTTTTACTTTAAACTGATTTAAGTTCGACCCACTGGTGGGCCCAACTCCATTTAAATAAGTATTATTAGTGGCGCATTTCAGCGGATGTAACAAAAGAACGATGTTTTTTTATTAGGTAAACTAATTGGGTATTACCTACCATTTTCTACAAAATGGTAGATTCGTAGATTCTTCTACGTAGTCGCTCAGCGACAAAGCCCTTTTTTTTGTAAATAAAAAAAAAAAAAAGAATCTACGGGCATTGACAGCTGTGGTTGACACCAGCCCGCGGCCGTAGAGCTGCAAATATATCGATGAAATATTATATCGATGCGTGACCTAAAACCTGGTGTGAAACGTTAGAAATGTTTCGTATTGAGGTAATTCTTCGGCTTAATGGTTGATATTAAATGTAGGTACAAAAGATAGATCTTCCACATTTTAAATGATGCTTTATTATTAGATATTTTTATGTATGTTAGTCTGTAAGGTACGTATCTATAAATATGGGCCAATGGCATTTTATCACTATAATTTGTTCTGTGTTGCCTGAAATAAAAGGTTATTTATTGACGTGACAACGTCTTATAATTCGATAGAGCCGGCTGCACGCACGAAAAAACATGACGTCATGCGGCGTTACCTTCATGCGGCTTGAAGTGCAAGCGAGAGCGCGGAACGAGCGACAAAGAAGCACAATCGGCCTTTGCGTTCGGCAGAGTTCGACATCAGTCTCTCTCCTACTTGAGTGAGCGATGCGTAGACGTTGTCACGTTCAACTATCGTCAGTAAACCGACTTTACAGACAATAATTATTTTTTTTTAATTTATAAGTACCTATGTGCGATTTAATTAATTGCGCGATGGGTAGAACACATCAAGAAACACCATAGATTTTGGATGCGTGAGGCAAAGGATCGGATTGAATGGCGTAAACAGAGGGAGGCCTATACCCAGCAGTGGGATATTTTTGACTGCAGATAATGATGATGAAGTACCTGTGTTGAAAGTTATATCTAATGATTTATTTTCGATTTTTCGTACATTTTGTTTTAGCGAAATTAAGAGGAAATGAGTTAGTAGCCAACTCTGTTTCTAAGGATCTTGAGGAATGTGATCTGGGAGAATGTCCGCACCTTGGGGATACACGTGATCCTGGTTAATTTCTACCAAAAATATTGCTGGACATTTTCACACAGCATCATCTAGCCCCAAACTAAGCAAAGCTTGTGTTATGGGAACCAGATAACTGATATACTACTTTTATACTTTTTGTTTGTAAATACATACATATTATACATAGAAACACCCAGACCTGAGACAGATATCTGTGGTCATACAAACATTTGTCCCGCGGCGGGGATCGAACCCGCAACCATCTGCGTCGCAGGCGGACCTTCGCCCACTGCGCCACGGAGGTCGAAAAAGAAGGTGCAAAGCTCTCATAAAAGCTTTTTAATGAAAAACATTAGGTACTATTTATTGTCTCTACACAAATGTTTCACAAATGCTATTTTTCTAAAGCCCTATTTATTGACACAGAAAAATAACAAGTAAAAGCGATTAATCACGCCAAAACGCAACTGCTACGCAATTTTACAGCGCGACAGCTTCGGAATAGCTCATAAAACAAAAGAATTAGTAAACAAATAGCTCTAGCGCACGGTTTTTCCACCGTTAAATGATAGTACTGATAAAATTTAAGTGCCTGTAATGTCAATATGAATGATAACAAATAATAAACAAACGTAAACAGGTTCACAACCTGTATCCCCAAGGTGCGGTAGACATTCTCTCAGATCTTTTTATGTTACTTATTCCAGATCCTTGGAAGATGTCTAAGGGGGGTAGTCAGAGGCATGTCCAAACACATAATATTTGATACATGCCCACATTTTGCAGAAGCTAGTATTCCATTCGTGATCGCCGCCTATAAGAATACTAACTCACGATGTTTTCCTTCACCGCTTAGAGAGCAAATAAATTTTACGTAACGCAAAATCCATTGATGCACGGCCGGGATTCGAAGCCACAACCTTCGGATTGAAAATCGAGGTACAACCCCATTCGGCCAACACAGCTAAAAAATAGAATAAATAATAATTATAATTAAGTAGATACACCTATAAGTTTAGTAAGTAGTAGGTATAGCTAAAGACTCGTGCGTTCTAATTTCGTCAACCATGCAAACCAGTCATAAAACATCAATGAAGCACAATAGCACAGTAATTCATATCGATAAAAGCGATTGTAAATCACTGACAAATATTATTGTCAATCGATTATGATTGTTTCGAAACAAAAGTAGCCACACCGTGAAAAATAAAATCGGTGCCTACATAAACCTAGTACTTACCCTATTACCTACAATAATATTATTTTATAGATACCTTACGTGTTCCTAACTACTGACAGAGAACATAGAAATGGAAAATACCTTAGTGTTGCACAAAGCTAGCTATCGATAATATAAACGTCGATATATATTCCAACTTCGTATTGTTTTTGTTCCAAGTATTTTGTCACCATTATTGGGAAAATTTTCACGCGTGCGCTGTTTTTTAAGCTGTTTTTTCCACTGATATTAGTTATGATAAGATAAACAATAAACATGCGTGATTTGTACCCACATAATAATAAAAAAGCGACGAAATAATATAAGTAAAAATAAAACATATTATGCGCGTTGCCACAAAACACATTTAAGTACCTAGTAGGTAGGTACTACCTACCTAATATTTTCAACTGGCAGAGGTTACCTACCTTTTCGGAATTATACAGTCAATTATCATGACATGATGAGTACATCAACTGACGTGAACTGCGTGACATTGATTATCACGTACACATTTTATTTTACATTCAAACGTTTTCGAAGTCATCACTACATTATGATGGAAAAGTCAATGATCCTTGAGAAATCCTCTTGATGACGTCACTCTATGACAGATCAGTATGACGCAATTGATTTGGATGCTAACAATATTGTTGATTTAAATAGAGTCTGATTCATCGACCGTAATATTCAAATCATTTCAATATTAATGTCAAAATAATAGGCTGTGACCTTACATACCAATTTAATTTTACTTTATAAGTATTTTATAAAATGAAAATGCATTTTATCAATTTATTAATTTGATTACGTAGGTATTGTATTTAAATAAATAATGTAGGTACATATCTAAACCCTCCTTAGATTATCTTAAATCGGCAGTAAAATATACCTACGTTATAATTTTAAATTAATGGAGAAGTCGGTACAATATTCGTCTTCTTGGAAGTTTCTAATTAATCATAATCATCGATAAGCGTGACCTTCACACGTACATCACTAATCTGAAAGTGACAGTGACATTTCAGTGTTCCAATTTTAAAAGAACGTAACTTTCTTTATACGATTTTACATTGATCAGTTTGTAAGCAGGGCCGTAATCAGATTCAGAAGATAATTATTAAAAGATTAAAATTGAAATTGTGTTAAAGGATAAAAAAAAAGAAAAGTACGAATAAAGTATGTAGGTCATTATTATGACATTGTACCTAATATAAGACATTAATTTTTTTAGATTCGGTAACAAAGATCAACTATTTATTTTTCGACTTAAGAATAATTTTATTTTGATTCATTTAATATGGTTTACGTTTGCACCATATGTGTCCTTGTTTTATAACAAACTGCCGAAAACGGTGAAATAACATTTGTTCAAATAATTTGTTTTCGTATGATGTCATTCTGAAGTGACATGAACAATACATTTTCGTTTGACTATTTAGGTAAATAGTTACCTACATACTTGAACAAAAAACTTGAAAGACTAAGACGTAGTCTATATTATTAAGCTAGGCACCTAACTAAATATTAGAAATTGAATTTGAACTAGATAAATAAAATAAATCTCATCATCATAATCGGTGTCTCGCGAACAAAATTCCTTATGACCACTTCTTCTACTTCGAAAACGCTAGGTAGGTATAGGTACCAGTTAAGTTTATTTACCTAGTTTAGTTCTAGTTTATTTACATCAAATCATTTTGAAACAATAAAAATAGGACCACGTCTGCTTCCTCGAGACGCGGTAAACATTCTCCCAGATATTTTATGTAGGTAATCCGGATTCTTTAACGATGTATAGGACATGTCCGAATACATAGGTATTTGATACATACCCACATTTTTTCCACCTATGAAAAAATAATCACAATGACGTCAATGTCAAATAGTATCAATGAACGATGATCAACTCATTGACGGTCTGACCTTGCACCGCTTAAACTGTTGCAGATGGCACATAGGTAGGAGCATAGATTTAGCATGGTACCTTTTGCTATATATATGAGAAAAACATATCTGCCATCTCTTTTTATCGACATGGAAATGACAAGAAAAATATATATGTCGAAAAGAAACTTCATAAGGGTATGAAGGAAAGTCTTGGAATTGATATCATCGCGTTTCATGAGGGAGAGTCATCAAACGATATTAAAAAATGGTAAAAACTGAAGATAAGTGAAATCAAATTTATTAGTTTGTTGTTTTAGCAGCCAATATTAAGTAGGTAATAAGTAATAAAAAATGAAACTAAAGAGTTTGTATATTACCTACTACCTTAGGTATATTATCTGGGCTACTACTAAGTTCAATTTTCGGTTATGTACCTTAGACTGACGGACGGACTGATAGACGAGGCTTAGTTACTAGGTATTAGGGTTGCGTCGGCACCATTTGCTTACAAAAAACCTCTACTAGTTTTGTCGCTTATGAAGTACGGAACCCACAAGTCTCTAATATCAGAACAAGCCATAAACTTTTACGTCTCATTTATATTTACCGCCAAAAACTCATATCCGACAGAAATATGAATTATTTGAATAATTAGCAAGGATTAGATCATCTGAGTAATTAATTTCTAAATTTGGATTTTGGTCGTAAATTATACATAATTTACAACCTTTTTAAATGCCTAGACGATGTATGTCGCGGAAGTTCACATCTTGATGACTTTTGACTCTTAAAACATCTTAGTTCAATGACTTTGATTTAATATTTATGTAAATACAATGTAAGTATTGTATTAAAAAAATATCTCTTCATATTCTAGTAAAAAAAATCAAAAGTAGGTAAGACCTACCTACCTACCTAAATTATGTTATTTGTAAACTATTTTTTTTTTCATACAATAACGCTGATCTCATAGGTACCTACTTACTTATTTGAAACCTAAATAACAAGGTAGGTAATCTAGATTGAAATGCATTAAGTCTAGCTCAACAATGTATTGTAAATGTCTGTTAGTTGACCTTCTTGTAAATAGAATTCACTCAAAGCTATTCAAATACATTAAATATCTAGATATTCTAATGACCTAGGAACATTCTGTATTTTGCATTAGTTGAAGCATATCTATGACGTAACCCGTTGGGACTTGAACTCACGACATCGCCACGGATCAGCGACATTAAAATTAATACCGTTTGGGTGAAATTTTTAGGATGCATTAAAAAATTAGAATCTAAAATACTTACGCTTAGTCGCATTCTTTTTATTCTGTCTCGTATCAGTCAGTAAATTCAAATAGTAGATTATTATGGCGGGGTAGTAGCCTAGTAGCAGTAGTAGTAATGTTTTATGTCATTCTAGGATTGACTTCCGAGCGTAACGAGGGATGTGCTGTAGAATATGTAACGTAACGCAGCCGTTATCCGTGTGACTGTCTCAACATACATGACGATAAACACCGTAAAATTATGGGCATTTATTCTACCATCGTGCATGACTAATCCAACGGCCATCTGATTGTCATAAATAACAAACTCAATAGGCGCCTCTGTAAGGTCTTATGACAGCATTGATTGTTGATATCGATAAATTATGGCGGTATTCTATGAGCATCTCTATAGGTACAACACTTTTGGCCACTGCTGACAGTATCTTCTTTAGATTATGTCATTCGGTTATGATGGCCCGAATTATATCGGGAACGTATTAAGGATCAATGAAGATTGGGCGAACAATAATTTACCTTATTTAGCTACAGTCCCTGACACTTTCCCGTTTTTTCCAAAATTGTCCAGTGGGTAGGTACCTACCTACTTTTCCCTTTGAGAAATATAACCTATAGGTATACTTTACAAGTTTGTTTAGGACTTATAATTTAGGCTGTGTAACGTCAAAAAACTATGAAGTTTAAGAATAAAATCCTTTCTTGCAGCACATGCGTCTTAGACAGAGACCTGCAAACCACTGACTGGAGATGCGAACAGGACCCGTGCATCAACAGCCAGGAGGTCCTGGATGGCGTCAGACGTGGAGCCACCTGGCGGGCAGAGAACTACACTCAGTTCGCTGGCAAGAAACTCAAGGATGGACTTATTTATAAGCTTGGTAAGTCGAAGTCTACACAAAGGCTGGGCACAGGTCTCCCCAAAAAGACCACCTTTCGACATTTTATGGCGGACAGACTTTTTTATTTAGCTAGGCCCCAAAATGTTGCCTTGGTTCACGGCATCGATCGATCGTAAAGGAACAGGCATGAGTAGAATTACCTATAGCTTGTAAGATTTCCCATTGTGATCTCAATATCTTAAATGGGAATGTTTGTGATGATGTATGGATGTTAGGTACCTGCGCTCGTGGTCGTGCTTGCTTACTCGTCCTTGATAGATCGTCGAAGTTAAGCAACGTTCGAAACGGTCTGTTAGTGGATGGGAAACCGCCAGTGGCATTTTCATTTGAGCACTTCCGTGCTTCGGAGTGCACGATAAATTGTCGGTCCCGGCTATTTAAGTCGTTTAGCCATGACGGAGGCCTTCAGGCGGCCTAAAAACTCCCTCACCAGAGATGGCCACTGACTCGTACGAACTTACCTACTGAATTAATTAAGATGAAATTTAGCATAGAGATAGATTATAGTCTGGAATAGCACATAGTAATATAGTAGGCGTTTTATGATGGTAGTAAAGTGAGTAAGTTGGTGTATCAAGGAACGCAGCTGGTGGGTAGGTACCCAAAAATTTTCAAGGCTCACATTTTATTGCCCCAATTCTTAATCCATCCCTGTCACTCAAAAAGGTCAAAACAGTCCTACGAAACATTTCAATTATACATACAAACAAACTATAAATCAAGTGAGTCGCGGTGTGTCGAATCGAAGCCTTAGAAGGTAGTCATAAAGATTAGTACCAATTTTTGAGTGCCATTTCAATTTTAAGCTATTCTATGGGGTTATTCCCGCTCGTCCCCACGCTTCGTCCCCATCGGGGACGAGCGGGAAGTTTTTTTCCCGCTCGTCCCCAAAGGGACGAGAGGGAATTATTTAGTAGCGTTCGTCCCCACTATTTTATTTAGTTAGAGGATTATTTTAAATAAAATCACAAGCTTTTGTAATCAACTTTATATATTTTTTTTAAATAAAATTATGTAGGTATCTACTAAATATTCAACATTATTAAGAGTGATTATTATTATGTTTGACATTTATTTACAGAAACTAAGCTACTACATATTTACAAAATAAATAACAGTGATTATATAAAATAAATATTCAACATTATTGTACGGGGTGTACATTCGTTGCGCTGGGATTAGAGAGCTTGAAACCACTTGCTATTTTTCTTCTTACTATTATTCTTCCTTGTTCTTACTGCTAGGTTACTTGCGGACTGAATGCCAGTCAATACAATTTGTACTGTATTTATACTATTATTGAGTCTTTCTATCTCTATCTAACATGCACAATGCATCTCTATCTATCCCTTTCTGGAACTATCCATATCTTTCTAGAACTATAGCTATCTCTGTCTAAAAACTATTCTCTCTGTCTAAAACTATTCACTATCTCTTTCTATTTAACTATCTATCTCTTTCTAAAGCTATTTTCTAGAGGAATGTTCTAGTTATTTCTATTACCTACCTATTCTATGAAATAATATCTATGTAAACTATAAGTATGTAGAAACTTAAAGTACGAAAACGTAAAACAATCAATACAAAAACTTACAAAAACATAAACATGACTATAAACTATGTTACAAGTATACTATTCTATGTGTCGTCCTGCACAATTATAAACAGTGATATAATATTATATAATATTTTATATAATATTATATCACTGTTTTTTTTTTATGATGAATGGGTCGGCTATATAGCCGACCCATTCATCATAAAAAAAAAAAAAAAAAAATAGAACATAAGAAAAAAATACAAATAAAAAATGACTAAAAATAAAATCTCTGCATTTTTGGACCGCTATCTCCAAATCATTTCTAATTGAGTCCGGTGCACACCTGTGACTTTTGTCGTGAATTATGTAGTTGTCCTAAAAAAATAAGATATTTAACCAAGAATTTATTGTCTTTATTTATTTAACCCATAATTAATATGAGTACCTATGTATATAAATGAGTTACCTATCTGTAAATATAGTTAAAAGTAAACTAAAACGATCAAGCCATTTTGTTTAACTAAGCCTTTTTATGTTTAACTAACTAAAATATAAATAATGATCGCGAAAGTTTAAGAAATTCTAAAGAATAATAAATATTCAACTTAAGTAAAATATAGCCTAGTTTATAGATAGTGAGTTTTACTTACGTGTATTTTTAAAAGTCCTGAGCACTTTAGTTGCATCAACAGTTTTTAGTTTTCTTTTTTTGCAATATTGGTAGCCCGCGTAATAACAACACCTTTTTTTGCTAATAATATCAAAGTCAGCTACCGCAACCCCACTTGAAACGTTTGCCGCCATGGCGGGTGGTGTACTACTGATAAGACTTAGCTTAGGGTATATTCCTTAGTCTTTATGTCATAGGAAGGGGTTAGCGGCTGGTAGCAGGTAGAAATTAATCCTATTCGTTCGTGTAATAAAGAATGTTTGGACAGATTCAATATTAAATAGAATGAGGTATGCTAGAAGAAATCTTGTTAAGAAAACAATTTTACCCATGTGAGTACCTGCTTATAATATTAGTAAATTATGTAAGTTTTAATATTACCCATATGTAAGTATTAATATTACCTATATGTAAGTATTAATATTGCAGTGGGGACGAGCGGGAAAAAAAACTTCCCGTTCACCCCCATCGTAAGAGCAGTGGGGACGAGCGGGAAAAAAACTTCCCGCTCGTCCCCGATGGGGACGAAGCGTGGGGACGAGCGGGAATAACCCATTCTATGTCGTGATTCGAATGTTACTCTGCCATTTACTTAAGTAGGTATTAGGTACAAGTGGTAGGTTGCTGTTTTGAAATGTAGATTTCTGTTACCTACAGTCAAGGGGGTTATTCGCGTTAATTTTTTCGTTCGTTCGATGAATATTCGGATGCTTCTTACTACGAGCTGCATTGTATTCAGTCGATAAGATCAGCGATAAAACACGGTCCTAACCTAGGACCAAATATTCCAAACCGAAAAATTGGCACTGGAAGTCGGAAATCGTAGTAAGAAACATCCGAATATTCATCAAACGAACGAAAATAAGAACGCGAATACGGACCCGTAACGTCTCGTCGAGATCGGCCTGACAACTATTAAAAACGATAAAAATAGGTACCTACCTAATATTTAATTTGCATCGAATTAAATCTAAGTATACACTTCGCCCAACGGATCTAGGCATTCGTGAAGTTAGCCGTTTGTCTGCGCAGTGACCGCTTTTTTATACCTAATTGTGTTCTGCGCAGACAAACGGCTAACTTCACAAATGCCTAGATCCGTTGGAAGAACTGTAGTTATATTCAGACCGCGATTTAATTTTAATAATTTTAGAATAATTTATTGCAAGAAATTCGCAGCTGCTCATTTTTATATTTAATTGAAGTTATATAATTAATAATTTTGGAATGACCACCTGCTCGTTTGATAAAGTGTGATGACGATGTAGATATTTCCTACAAATGCACATTTCGGACTTGACCTCTGACTACCTCTCAATCAGACCGCAAATCTTTACGCATAAAATAGCTTAACCTGACTGATTGACTGACTCATCATCCGCCGAGCCGAAACCGCTGAAGCTAAAGTACCTCTAAGTAAGTTCGTATGAGTCAGTGGCCATCTGGTGACGGAGTTTTTAGGCCGCCTTAAGGCCTCCGTCATGGCTTAACGACTTAAATAGCCGGGACCGACAATTTTACGTGCCCTCAGAGCGGAAGCGCTCAGATGAAAATTCCACTGGCGGTCACTCTTCCACTTACAGACCGTTTTGAACGTCAAGAACGACTAAGCAAGCACGACCACGAGCGCTTCACCTCACCGCTACTGCTGAAGCTAGAAAGCTGAAAGGAGGGTAGCATTCGTCCTTTTATACTTAACATATTCACCTACTAAGGCGGGATTTTCCAAAATGTGACTCCGAAAGGGTTAAATAAATTATAACCAACTAATTATGCTATAGGTCACATTAAGCTTAATCTATATGGCTGAACTCCCTCAGACAATGGTGAAAGTCGAAGATGCCTAGCTAATTCTAGTTCTGTGAAGGATAATTTTACTTTCTAAGCGCTATTAGTAAGTGTTGGCAGAGTTGGCCATTGACTCATACATACAGTACGCACAACCAATCTTTAGCTATCTGAAGTAGCTGCGCAGAACCCATTTTTGATGACGCCTAAAAGACGAAAACAGCGTTGTATAGCTGCCTCGCTCACTCGCTTAGTTTGTTGCATCGTGCTATCTCACCTAACGCGCAAACCTGCGCAATCGTTTAGTGCACCTAACTTCAGAGAGCTAAAGATTGGTTGTGCGTACTGTACTTATTTTTATTTTATTTATTGATTCAATCATAATCTTCCAGGAACACTCCCCCTTAGCCCGGCTACGCGTCGCATGGGTCCTATCCGTTACGACAAAGACATTGAATACCCCACCGACTTCGACGCCAGGAAACGTTGGCCTGGATACATCTCACCTGTGAAGGACCAGGGCTGGTGTGGTTCTGATTGGGCTATCACGCTGACAGGCGTCGCTTCTGACAGGTAAGACCAAAGACAGCTTCCTAATCAACTACCCCACCGACTTCGACGCCAGGAAACGTTGGCCTGGATACATCTCACCTGTGAAGGACCAGGGCTGGTGTGGTTCTGATTAAGCTATCAAGCTGACAGGCGTCGCTTCTGACAGGTAAGACCAAAGACAGCTTCCTAATCAACTACCCCACCGACTTCGACGCCAGGAAACATTGGCCCGGATACATCTCTTCTGTGAAGGACCAGGGGCCGTATTCCCGTTCTTATTTTCGTTCGTTTGATGAATATTCGGATGTTTCTTAACACGATTTCTGACTTCAAGGGACAATTTTTCGGTTTGGAATATTTGGTCCTTGGTTAGACTGAGTTTTAACGTTGATCTTAGGTATCAACTGAATACAATGTAGCTCGTAGTAAGAAGCATCCGAATATTCATCAAACGAACGAAGAAACGAACGGGAATAACCCCGTGATCGGTAAGACCAAATGCACCAACATCGACGCTCGGAAGCGCTTGCTCGACTAGGTAATAAATAAATAAATAAATAATGCTGGACTTTTCACACAGCATCATCTAGCCCCAAAGTAAGCAGAGCTTGTGTTATGGGTACTAGAATGACTGATAAACTACTTATATACTTTTTATTTGTAAATACATACATATTATACATAGAAACACCCAGACCCGGGACAAATATCTGTAGGTCATACAAACATTTGGCCCGCGGCGGGGATCGAACCCGCAACCTTCTGCGTCGCAGGCGGACCTTCGCCCACTGCGCCACAGAGGTCGTCGTAGGTAGGTCCATAAACTTAAAAAAAAAAAAAACTTCATTCTATGATCTCCCACAAGGGCTGATGTGGGTCCAATATGGGTCCAACTGGGCTAAATCGTTGACAGATGAATTTATTAAAAAAACAAGTTGGTCTCAAGATAATTTTTCCAAAATTTTTAACATTTCACAAAACTTTTTTATGCGATTTGAATCTTTGTCCCTGGATAGATTTTAAAGCTTTACGCTTATAGAAATAGGTACCTCATCATCATCATCATCCGCAGCCTTTTTCATCCCACTGCTGGGCATAGGCCTCTCTTCGCTTGTGCCAACCTTCCCTATCCTGCGCCAGTCTGACCCATGTACGACCTGCTGTTTTTATAATGTCGTCGACCCATATGAAATAGGTACCTAACCCATATGATGATAGGTAATAAGGTTGATATTCGCACACATAGCCAAGTTATTTTTTAAATTCATTTTAGCGTAGCGAGCTCTCTTGTTACCTGAGTCTGAGTCTAAAAATAGCTAAGAGGGCCCTACAGAAACTTGAGAGGGCCTTGATTATTTTCTCGGCTACCTGCACAAGCCTGGATGGGGGAAGAGGGGGAAAGGGGGGGGGGGATTATGAAACCTCTACCTTTTTTCAGAAATTTTAATATGAACTTTGGGTTCATGAGCTTTAGGTTTTTATTTGTACGTCTGTGGTTACTTATCATAAGTCACATACCCAATGACTATCAGGACTGGGATCTCCTACGATTCTCTGTGGGTATTAGAAATTAAAAAAAAAACACCTGAGCAGATCGTGCAAAGTTTAACGATGACATAATGATGGATCATCTCAACCTTGACCGTGAAAATTGCAAGTTGATGCAACCTACGCTCTACATAATGACCTAGGCAAGATTTAGGTCAAGATTAGTCAACTTTAAACCTACTTAAAAATGTCTTGCTGAACGACGTTGACACTATCAGTTGTTAAGTAAGTTCGTATGAAGTGAGTTTAGACTTTTTCGCGTTTGTAGTAGGTAAATAGGTACTAAAAAATGCGTTTGCCTGCTCAAAAATATGTTATTTTACTCTGTTCTACCGCAGAGAAGAGTGGTCTTATGAGGCTGGTGCTGGGAGAATGTCGAGTCCACGTACTCTTTGAGCACTTTAAAACCACACTACACATCACACCGCGAGGGTCCAAAGGTGTCAGATATTCAGATATTCATTTATTTAACCATTATGTTACATTTCATAACTTTGGCAAGTCAATAATACAGAGGTGTCCCAAATAAGGCTACTCTATAATTTAAAGAAAACCGTAGTAGAGGACGGCCCCCCACTAGATGGAAAGACGATCTGGTAAAGGCTGCTAGGAGCCGTTGGGTGCAGGCTGCACAAGATCGATCGCTGTGGAAATCGATGGGGGAGGCCTATGTTCAGCAGTGGACACTAGATGGCTGACATGATGATGATGATGATAATTTAAAGGGGATTGTAATTGTAACCTGTTTGTTTGTCCAGGTTTGCGATCCAGTCGAACGGCGCAGAGAGTATGCTGCTGAGTCCACAAACCCTACTGTCATGCAACGTGAAGCAGCAGCGCGGGTGTGATGGAGGGCATATTGATGTAGCATGGAACTTCGCCAAGAACTTTGGGTAAGTAATTCTAATTCGTATGAGGTAGTGGCCAACTCTGGTGACGGAGTTATTAGGCCCCGTAGCCAGTACCATCAATTTAACGTGCCCTCCATTTCTGACCGCTTAGAACTTTGCATAACTTTGACGATTTATCAAGAACGACAGAGTTCAATTTTAAAATGATGTCATATTGGGATGAACTACAGATAAGTTTCAGCCAACTAGCGAAGCTTTGCTCAGTGGGATAACTGACTGATTAGATGAAAGTTTGAGCAAGAAAATGGAGGCTGGCATAAAATAAGGCCTATACTATACGCATTACCCAGCCGATAGCGGCCTGAAATGATGATGATGAACCACAAAACCAGAAGCCTTATTGTGTAATTCAACTGGCAATATACATGGACTTCATTTTGACATTTGAAACCAACTCTGCACTTCAATTGTCATTTTCGTATTGTGATTGGTTGAGCTCTATTGGGGTGACAACTGGGAATGGATTTCAAGTTGGACAATATGCTGCATGTTGAAACCATTTCAATGGTTGATGAACCATTTCAATATCAAGTACGAGTTAATTATAATTTCAAAACAGAGAAATAATTTCTATAAATACATACCAACTTGTTTCCAGATGAGCAGTTTGTATCGAGTTTCTGACGAGATCAAGTTGTCATTTGATACAAGTTAGTTGCATAGAAATCCAGACTTCACTTTGTAGGTACTATGATGATAAAATAAACTGGCCAAGTGTGTGTACGCGGGTTGATAGATAGACAATAACTTTTGAAAAAATTGGATAGGTTATGTACCCACAGGTCAGCGACAGAAGTTCATGAACATTTTTGAATGTAATGAATCTTTATCTTCGAAGTTCGTAGGGTTGTATTGTATTGTAGGTAGCTTAAACTTAAGCATATTGATGGTACTAAGGTTACAAAGTTGTGTCACTTGTACCATCAATGGTACTAGGTACTGGCACTAAGGCAATTGGATGCCTTCACCATTACTATTTGTGAAAAAAATACACAATTTTCCTACAATTCATGATGAAAATGCTGTAAAATCTCCAATGTGTACCTCCACCTATCTTCGTCCAAGCAGCTGCTATAAGATAACTTCCTTCCAGGCTGGTAGACGAGCTCTGCTTCCCGTACCGCGCGGCCCACACCAGCTGTCCATTCAAACCTCACAGTACGCTGAAGCAGGACGGCTGCCAACCCTCCGTTGAACAGAGGAAAACCAGATATAGGGTGAGTTGCCTATGCTATGAACTATAGAGATTAAGGCAATAAATAAATAATGCTGGACTTTTCACACAGCATCATCTAGCCCCAAAGTAAGCAGAGCTTGTTATGGGTTCTAGATGACTGATAAACTACTTATAGGTATACTTTTTGTTTGTAAATACATACATATTATATAGAAACACTCAGACCCGAGACAAATATCATGTAGATCATACAAATATTTGTCCAGCGGCGGGGATCGAACCCGCAACCTCCTGCGTCACAAGCGGACCTTCGCCCACTGCGCCACGGCTGTCGTCGTTAGTTAGTTAGGTAAGGTGCTTTCTGGTAAGACCGGACAAGTAGTAAGTCCGGATGAGTCATGTAACTACTAAATTCAGCAATATTTTTAAATGATGGCAACATCACCGTACGCGCCATTTTGTTGTGCCCCTCCCTACAGTCTGCTTTTTACGCTATGTCCAGCAGAACGTGTGCTATTGTCGTTCAAAAAAAGGATGAACCAAAAGTGGAAAAAGACATCATCCGATCTTCCACCTGAAACGTTCTGTGAGCAATTTGGTAGGTAATTTTTGTTTATTTTTGAAGTTTTGCTGTTTTATTACCATTTGCGATGTAAGACTAATTGATTAGTACTATACAATCATGTCTACGACGTTTGTAGACAAAGATCCGATCTTTAACCTCGTAGGTTAAGATCGGACATAATCCGCCGGTCTTTCACTTTAAAGTGTTTCTCAAACTTTTTACTTTACATGCTTTTTATTTTACTTTCAATATTCGATTTGTCTGTATCAAACGTCTCACTTTCGCAAGCTTTTGTACGGATGTCTTGGCTGTTTTCGCCTACAAGTAAGTAAGTTATCAAAGTTACCTACATTTATGATGTTTAAAATGTAACTTGTTTTACTAATAATGTCGTAAAAGTACTTACTTTTTTGTTTTTACTTAAAGAAGTATTTGTTATGTTTAGTTGTTGATTGTTATTGATTTCTTGTTTGTTCTGGATTGTATAAAATACGTAAGTATTAAGATTTGTTGACAGAACGTGCTATAATACATGCATAACGTGCATATTTATATTACTTAATAATAATTTTAGTGGATTGACCGAGTTTGGAATACCACGCTGCGTTCAACAACTGGTATTGTCGACGTAGGGCGCAAAACAGTCAAGTTGAAGTGGGACTGGGCAGGGCACGTGAGCCGGATGCACAGCGAAAAATGGGCAAACATCTTAACACCCTGGAGACAACGCCGCGGACGGCCAAGGAAACGCTGGAGAGACGACCCCGACTCCTACGAACCTATCAAAGGAGAGAGATGGTTGGAAATAATTGGGGGAGACCTTTGCCCAGCAGTGGGACAGTATAGGTTAAATAAAAAAAAAAATTTAAGAGTAAAGTGCCCACCTACAGACTAAAATGTTCGTCCTATTAAACAGTAGGTATTTAGTTATGTTCAACTTTACATAAAGTTTTTTGATTTTTTGCTTATTTGTTTGTAGTTTAAAATTTAAGCTTATAATGAATAAAGTTGATTGATAATAATTTTTTTTTATTATTAGAGCTTGAAAATGCAAGTTTCAACTCAGAAAACTGACTTCTATTTTGTTAAGTCTGCCTGCTGTAACTATGAGTCTAATGAGCCTTTAGATGGTAAAAGTTTGAGATACACAAAAATCTATGTTTGAAGCATGCGGGGTAAGATCGGACATTTGGAGTAAAAAAATGTATTAAATCTTCGCTAAAACTTAAATTTGAAAACCAATTCAATAACAATTTGTACTATGTTTTTTATTAGGTAAGTCCGAATATTTTCCTGTGATAGAGCTTATTCTAGCTGTTACAGAGGTGATTTTATAAGGTAGTCCGGTCTTACCATAACACGGTCCGATCTTTTACTTGCCATTCTGAAAAATTTTGCTCTGTTTGATCATTCATAAAACATCAACCGTTGTGTTTATCTAAACATTACAAATTAGAAATGAAACCTCTGTATTTTTGCAACAGTTTGGTTGCTATGGCGTTGTAAAAGAGTCACTAGAGGCGATACAATAAAATATTTTCTAAGACTCTTTAGGTTTTCTCAAAAATAGTCCGATCTTACCAGAAAGCACCTTATAGTTCAATGAATTATTACCATCTGCCCCAACGCGGTGGCAGACGGTAACACTTAAGATTAGCCCATAATAATTCACCGTGGCTCTAGGGACAGACGGTAACCATTATTACTTTGGGGCTAGATGATGCTGTGTAAATTGTCCAGCATTATTTAAATCTCTTTTTGTTACACGGCGTTTCACCAGGGACGAATAATCAACCGAATTCTGACTGAATGAAGCATGTAGGTATACGTGCTAACAAAAACGGTTATTTTTAACTATCTTTCAGGTGGGACCTGTCGGTCGTCTGTTGTACGAGAGGGACATCATGTACGATATCATGGAGACTGGGCCTGTGTTTGGTGAGTGAAAACCTTGTCTGTTTTTAGTGAGCGAAGCGAGCCATGTTAATAGATAGAAAAAACCTGTGCACAATACGCACAACCAATCTTTAGCTATCTCAAGTAGCTGCGCAGAACCCATTTTTGATGACACCTAAAAGACGAAATCAGCGTTGTATAGCTGCCTCGCTCACTCGCTTAGTTTGCTGCATCGTGCTATCTAGCCTACTCGCGCAAAACTGCGCAATCGTTTAGTGCACCTAACTTCAGACAGACAGATATTGGTTGTGCGTACTGTACTTATTGTATTATTTTTATTTTATGCGAAACAATATTGTAATTACAAAAACCTTTTTCACGAATTTAAAGTGAGGTATACTTATACTTAGTGGGGCTTATTACAAGAGAATGAGCCGAGTTTAGACCAAGTCTAACAAAAAAATTGTCCCTAGAAAAACAACCTTTAAATACTCGTACATAGAACGCTTTTTTGTGGTAACAGTTTTGTTTTGACATGTGTCAACATGGGGTTCAACTAAGGTTTAATGTTTATGTAATAAGCAGCAGTACCTATGTCCTTTAGCTATGTTTCTATGGTGCATTTTTTGTTGATGATTTTATCGAACGAACTTCTTATCGTCTTATCTCGTCCTTGCCAGAGCAAATAGTTTACGAAGAAATCGGGACAATTTGCTTTGATTTAAGCCTACTTGAGGTACCTACTTACCTATCTATTGGGGACAGGATTAAAGTGTTTGATAGGGATTATGCACTTAGTTCTTCAAATACCTAGAATCTCTAGATTAATACAATGTTATGATTTGTTGTCAAGCAATGAAAATAAACAACTTGATTTATAGTGCCGTTTGTCCTTAGAGTGTTATAATAATTATGTCACAGGGGACATGACCCCAAAATCGAAAAATCTTCTAAATATTTACAAAATAAGAAAATCGTTTTAATAAAACAAAGAAGATAGATTAATGACCCCCCAAAATTTCCCTACTTACCTACTCTCGATTTTCAATCTTAAGGACCCTGGAGCAGCTTTTGAGTTTCTGTACCTAAAACACTAATGTTCATCCATTAGACACACACATGACGCGACCACTGAAGCGCTCGTGGTCGTGCTTTGTCGTTCTTGATAGATCGTCGAAGTTAGCAACGTTCTGAGCGGTCGGTAAGTGGTAGGGTGACCGCTAAGAGTGCACGTTAAATTGTCGGTACCGATAAACTTTATCAGAGCTGGCCACTAATTTATACGATCTTTTAACTTAATTATACTTAAACTTTTTGTGCATATTCTATCTATCTATCCAGCCGGTAGCACCCACTGTTGGGTATAGGCCTCTTTTCTTTCACGCCAGGCGGTCTTGTGCCAGCCGGATCCACTGTTCTCCCACCGCCCCCACAATGTCGTCTGACCATCGGGCAGGTGGTCTGCCCCGAGGCCGCCGCATATCTCTTGGCCACCACTCGGTAACCGCCTTGGTCCATCGGTTGTCGTCCCGTCTGGCCAATTATTATTTGAAATTATTTCTTTCCAGCTGTAATGACGGTATACCAAGACTTCTTCCACTACCGCGACGGCATCTACCGCCGCAGCCACTATGGGGACAACAGGATGCAGGGTCTGCACAGCGTCAGGATCATTGGATGGGGAGAGGAGCGTGGGGACAAGTATTGGGTAAGTTACCCTGACATCTCAAGCTCTGCTTACTTTGGGGCTAGATGATGCTGTGTCAAAAGTCCAGCATTATTTATTTTATCTGTGTCACAGATCATACGGATGTAAAAAGATTACTTTTTAGATAACTACCAAATTAAGACGAGTCATTGGATAGACCTGAAGGGGTGAAAACTTATTGCATGCTTTAACTTTGAACTCTTCCTTCCAGCTGGTAGCAAACAGTTGGGGTCCCGAATGGGGTGACAACGGTTTCTTCCGCATCGCCCGCGGTACTAACGAGGCCGGAATCGAATCCTTCGTGGTCTCCGCCACCAGCGAAGTGGAAGCCTACCAGAGGAAATAGCCCAGGGAGTACCTGGTGAAGCCCCTCTGTACAGTCACTAAAGTTATCAAGACTAGCAGAGGTTTGGTTTTTATTAATAGTACCAGGGATTTCGGCTAATGTTTACAACATTATTCTTTATAATTAATCATGGTAAAGTAAAAAATACTTACTTTTTAATTGGTAAATATCCCGTTAGTAGGTACTTATCTAAAAGTATAGCTTATTCTTCTTTCAAAATGTAAGGAAATTAAAAAGTTTCAACTAGATGGCGACACTAGCAAATTCGATCGCGCTATCGTTGCGCTGTCATCTTTCACAAAGAAAAAAACACAATGTTTTAGGTTAATCTAAAAATTCAAAAAAATATAAGTACATTGAGTAGATAGATCTGATTGCAGTAGCAATTATTGCAATATCCAAGACTAGTGATTGATTGAGTAGAACTTGTGTAGCCTAAGTACCTATAGACTTTGGATCCATATTTAAGAATATGTATACAATTACAGTACGCACAACCAATCTTTAGCCCTCTGAAGTAGCTGCACAGAACCCATTTTTGATGACGCCTACAAGACGAAGACAGCATTGTATAGCTGCCTCGCTCCCTCGCTTAGTTTGTTGCATCGTGCTATTTCGCCTACTAACCTTAGATCTAACTTCAGAGAGCTAAAGATTGGTTGTGCGTACTGTACTTTTCGTTGGTAGATTACATTAGTCAAATCCCTGGTTATATTAGATATGATACGATCTCTTGAACGATTGTATAGAAGTAAACTGACATCACGTTTAAATATCAATGTAAAAATCCCAGTTGAAAATACTAATATAGTATTAAGTGGTAAATAATACAATTATTAAGTAACAAGTATTATTTATTGTAGATACAGTATTTAACAAAACTGCCATATTAAAGCTTTGATGTAGACACATCTGCCCCTTAGCACAGTAGACCATTTCTGTGTTGTTACACATAGTAACAGCCGGTTACTCGAACGTTTTTCAAATTGACAAATCGATTATGCTTGGATTACTTGGTCCTCATTGGTCGAAATCGATTTCAATGATTAGTTAATTTTGAAGATGATTTCGTTCGAGCAACCGGCCGTAAGCCGGTTCTATCATGCTAGATCGTTGAGTCATGCTATAGGGACCGTTGTATCGACTTAGAAATAAATACTAGTCTTTAAAATCATTTAAATAAGTAACATCTTATAAAATTTATAGAATATGAACTTAGAAATAGATGTCTTAGCTTAAAGCATTTGGAACAAGTAACATTATTACAACAAAATTAAACATATTATGGAATGCACAAATTTTATTGCTATTTTATTATAGAAATTGGAACTGTTTATTTTGCAACGTTTCAAAGTCAAAACACTATGTTTTTTTTTTTATTTTATCTCAGTGACAAACTTTATGAACTTTAAATAGCTATTTTATCTAAGTAATTAGAGTTTTTAGACCCCATATGCAACATTCTGGCGGTTATATATTGATGGATTACATTTTATGAGTGTTAACCTTTTTGGGTCTTTCTTTACCCATATTAGCTCAGTTGCTTAGAGCGTTGCTATCGGAAGGGTCGTGGGTTCAAAATCATGCTGGTTATACATTTTAAACAGGAAATTTTAAGCGTAGAAGAAAGCTATTATGAGTTGACTAGCAGAATTATGTATAAGGGATAAATCAATGCATTAACATTACTATGTTATAAATACTTTTATATTATAGAACTTACAATATATGTACTTATTAAGTGAATAAAGTTTTAAATAAATTCAGCTTTTTATTAAGTATTTATTTTATGAGCCTGTTGTCCCACTGATGGGCTTATGCTTCCCTTCTTTCTCTTTAGTGACTATTCAATTGTAGACTGATATAAACTTCAGTCAGATTTAATTTTGTGGTGTATTGCATACAGGCCTTTGCCCAGCAGTGGGACATTGAGGGCTAATAATAATTGCATACCATGTCATGTCATAGTGATAGTACAGTCGCGGAATCCAAAGGTTGATCAGGCCCTTGATTCATAATACAGCGGAATCCATTCGGTTTGGAATCGACCGACAGCAACCAATCACAGTGCAGGAATTGATCCGAATTTGACGTTCTTGCACTGTGATTGGTTGCTGTCGGTCGATCCCGAGCCGAATGCATTCCGGTGTATTATGAATCAAGGCCCAGTTTACGCGTTGCAAGCACATGTTACCTTTTAAGCTATTGCATAGCTTCTATCGCGGGCCTTGAGAGTGAAGACCGAATCCAGAAATTCCGTAATGAAAATAACCTAACACCCCCCACTCCGACCGGCACAGCGGTGATACTTTTTAATTATAATTGCATAAGCTGATAAATGCTATGCAATAGCTTTACCGCGGCACTCCGAGTGCCACACGTCTTTTTTTTTAAACTGCGTACTAGACGAGTGTTGTACTGAAAATTATGTTTAACTGTTGCGACAACAAAGTTTACATTCACTTAGACATTCATTATGGCAGAATGTGTTATACTCAGTCGATAAAAGCAGATAGTTATCAAATGGTTATCAAACTAATACCTACTGGGCTGGGCATGCAATAACAGATCTTAAGGTGGTCAACCTTTTCATTCCGCGACTATACATTCACATTTATAAATAAGCAAACATAAACCTGCAAATGTATAAATAAGAAAACACGTTGTGCCGACCCCACATAATGTGGGAAAAGGGCAGGAAGATGATGATGATGATACCTGCAAATGATGCTTTCAAGTGTCACAACTACCTTCAAAAGCCAGTCTTGAGTTACGTATAAAACAGTGGAGACGAGGATGGGCCATCATTTTAAGTACTATCCAAGGCCATGGATTGAAGTAAATTGTTCTTAACTTAAAGGCAGTTAAAGAGAATAACAAAAGTACCTTTAACTAACTATTCGGAGACTTGCTATGCGCAGCTCTGTTTTTGGCAGCTTTCTCAACGTTTGCTGCTCTGGCCTGTAAGAAAAAAAACTTAAAGAAGGATGGAGATTACCAGTTTGTAAAAAAAATTGGTTGTCTGTAAAGTCGGTTTACTGACGATAGTTGAACGTGACAACGTCTACGCATCGCTCACTCAAGTAGGAGAGAGACGGATGTCGAACGCTGCCGAACGCAAAGGCCGATTGTGCTTCTTTGTCGCTCGTTCCGCGCTCTCGCTTGCACTTCAAGCCTTACATGGAACGCCTCAGAGCGAGGTGACGCATGACGTCATGTTTTTTCGTGCGTGCAGCCGGCTCTATATCTTATAGCAAAAAAAGTTTTTTTTTGCTATAAGTACTACAAGTCGTCCCGCGGCGGGAATCGAACCCGCAACCTACTGTGCTCCATCGCCTACTGGTCTAAGAGAATCTTTGAGTCATGATTCAGAGGTTTTCTAAGTAAGATTATCACACTAATATAATAAACCTGAAAGTTTGTGAGTATGTTTAGATGTTTGGATGTTTGTGTTTCAATCACGCCTAAACTAGACCGATTTGGATGAAACTTAGAATAGGCGTAGATAGTGACTTGGAATAGCATATAGGCTATTCAAAATGTTGGTACCACGCGGGCGAAGCCGCGCACAGTAGCTAGTTATGTAATAAAATTATGACATACAGATAGCGACTGGACTCTTTTATGTAGATTCATCATATATGTAGACATGTTCGCCAATCTCTCCCTGTTCGTAGCTATGTCAGCCATCTGGGGAAATAATACTTGTATAATTAAATAAATAATAAATAATGCTGGGCTTTTTCACACAGCATCATCTAGCCCCAAAGTAAGCAGAGCTTGTGTTATGGGTACTTGATGACTGATATACTACTTATATACTTTTTGTTTGTAAAATACATACATATTATAGGTAGAAACACCCAGACCTGAGACAAATATCTGTAGGTCATACAAACATTTGTCCTGCGGCGGGGATCGAACCCGCATTATAGAGGATCTTACCAGTGCATCAAGATCAGCATCATTCTGTAGATCTTCTATCTTTCTTCTCTCGGATGTTATCATACACTGAACTGCTTCTTGTTTCTCACTGCAAAATGGAAACAATTAATAAATAAATAAATAATACTGGACATTTTCACACAGCATCAATTATACAATATATTATTGTTGTTATACATATTCTATATATCTTCGGAAGAAATCGCCTTGAGCGATAAGACCGCCGATTGTAGGACAATACTATCGAAACTTATCATATAATTATTTCATGTAACACTGTGTCCTCAATAAAGTTCTTATTTATTTATTTATTTTTTTAATCAACCTATGTCGTCCCACTGCTGGGCAAAGGTCTCCCCCAAACTCTTGCAACAGTCTCTATCCAATTATATTATGTTATTAAAATAACATAGGCTGTAAAATTTACAAACAGACTTTCATTCAGATACGATGAATTTTCTAGGTCAACTACTAGCGAAAAATCACATCGCATGAAATGTTACCTTACTGACTTACGTTAGTTCCTTCAAATGCGTGTTGATGGTTGTAAGTGGAGGTTCATACAGTTCCAGTATACCCTTAGCTAGCAGCTGCACGGTCTTCACATCCTCAGAAGCTGGTAAACTTGGACTGAACAAAATTGCACATTGAATACTGGGTCAACTACTTTACGATCAATTTCCATGGAAAAAATTATACTGACCTTTCCATGGTAGTTATTTAAACTTGTGCTTAAAGTTAGGAGATACCTATAGATATTTTATTGTGATTTTCATGAGAAAAATCCTAGTTGAAGCTGAAGTGGTGATGAAGGAAACTGCAATGTAAACAACATGACGTCACGTCTGATTAAAATTTGACACTTGACAGTGACAAGACAAATAAATACATTTTGACATTGACGGTACTATCCACTACACCACTCCAATTAACGCAGCAAATTTGTGATGCAGAATCAACTGATCTACATGAAAATCTATAAAAACAATATTTTGAAGAAGAACAAACATGAACTACACTTTTTTAGTGTTCAAGGTAATAGCATAATCAATTTTCCACAAATGATGATGGTTGGCTAGCAGTTTAATTAAAACAACGATTTATAATACGTAAGTTGAAACGGTCAATATTTTTTTTATATGGCCGCTGCTACCCTTGCGTACTCGCTTGTTTTGACGTTCTTTCTTTCAATTCATTTTCTGTGAATCGAGAGGGGATTTTCATAATAATCATTGTAAACTGGGTGTGCGATAACGCCACCAATTCTTTACCAGTCGTGCTTTAAAACCGCCACCCTGGGATTTTTACAAAGACTCGGTCAGGACCGCAAAATGACATCCGTAGCTAGAAGAACTGACGACTCCGGCGAATTTTCTGAGGGATCACAAGAAATCGACCATAGCAACTCGGGGAACGTGAGTACTGTGCATCAAGTCACCGTTTAATAAACTTTCGTTTTGGCGCTCAAAGTATTACGGCTCACTTTCTCCGGCGCCACTGCGTGTCGGAATGTCCATTTCTTTTCGATAAATTGAGGTCACGACGGCGACCACTCACTGAAACGCCGCCGTTGTGTTTGGACAGTAATTTTGCATAATTTGGAGCCGCCACGTAGATCAAAATAAAAACAAACAAATAGCATCCAAGTGCCCTAGGATGCAGTTACTCAAAGTGGAGGGATGTGTTCCTTTGCAGGAAGGTGACCCGGTGGACTCGGACTATGACACACCCGGAGAGATATCCGACGGTGAGAATCCCGAGAACCAGGTAAGCATATTTTTACAATAATCTAATGCTTGCTCTTCAATAAGCAGTATGTTTATGCTTTTGTATGAATGATTAATTGAGTGATTTTATTTTTATTGCTGACCTATATTTATAAATATATTTTTGACTTATAGTCTGAAGAACCGCATTTAGAATGATCATGTCATGTCACGTCTTCCACACATGTGAAATTTTCAGTCAGTATCATTCACAAGTGTGGAAATGTGTGTGAAAATGAACTTTAAAAAAAAACATATTTTTCAAAACGGCGATGATCTGATCAAATAGATAAAATTATTACTTATTGTTCTCTGAAAATCCTAAAATCATGAGATTCAATAAGATTCTTATTGAAAAAGTTTTAAACCTGCCTAAATCGATTATCGATTTATCTGACATCTTCAAAATATCTGGAATAAGTAACATAAAATCCCGAACACAAGGACTAACCTCCTCAGCAAAGCACCATTCACGCGAGCCCTAAGTGCTATCAATAGCTTATGCACTTCGGAGGATATAGATGTTTTTAAAATTCACAGTCGCTGCTACTAAGTATTTGTGTTGTTTGTAATTTATGTTGTTTGTAATTCCATTGTCGCTTTGGTGTCCCTACTGTTAAGACAATGTAATTGTTATAAATCAATAAATAAAAAATAAAAAAAAAGATCTGAAAGAATGTATACCGCGCCTTGGGGATACAGTCGTGAACTTGTGTTTTTTTTTCTAAATCGATTAGACCTTCTTCAAAAATCCAAGACATCTGGCCACGGCAGCCTCCTTACCATAGCGATTGTCTAGGTACCGGAGAATAAATAAAAATTACAGTAATCACATAAGTGTGGATAAAACTTGGGTATAAAAACTTTTATCCACATTCTACCCGTATTATCCACACTCTAATTAATTTTTATCTATTCTCCGGTAACTAAGTAAAACAGAGAGGTCCCTCTATGCCATGGGATCATCTGTATACAACAGATTACCAAGCATTATATGTGATGCATCTACCACCGGTGCGTTCAAATCGCGTTTAAAAAAGTGGTTGCTCAATAATGTTTTTTATAAAATAGATGAATTCTATAATTTACTATGTACCTAACAATCAGGTGTTGACCTATAACTAGGGAGTTACCAATAAATTATTTGTATTTGTAACTAGAGAATCGCCATGCTAAAGGGGCAGAACTAGATCACAAAGACTTCATTCATAAGAAAAACAGTTTACCTACAACATTATTCTATAAAATACCACCCTAAGTTTTTAACTAACTTATCAGAGCTATTTTAAACTTTATCACTTGGTCATAAGATTTATAATAAAAAATATTATAGCTCTTACATTGGCGTAGTATTCTCAACCTTATATCCTTGTAATAGTCGCCAAACATTTGAATTATTACATCAAAGGAAAAGAGAAACCAGTTTTTTGTTTATGTTCGTTCTGGCCACAGAGCTTGGAAGAAAATTTGCTACATTTCATGGAGATACTTTGCAAATGCAACTTGTTAGCTTGTGATTTTTGTTAGAATATAGCATTTGCCTTTTAACTTACTATATATAAGATTTAGTAACAAAATTAATTAGTTTTTCATTTTTGAGAAGGGCCAGGTCAGGAGTACCCTAAGCCGGCGAGCGTGTATGAAGAATGTAATGAGAGTGAATGAAGCAAAAGTTGTGTGTCAGGATAGTAGCAAGTGGAGATCCGTGGTCTCTGCCTACCCCTTCGTGAAAGAGGCGTGATTTTATGTATGTATTAATTAGATGTATTAATACATAGTGGATTCAGGGATGTTTAGTTTCAAAATTATCTTAAAATCGAATGTCATATATCTGCATGTGTTTGTTGTGAAATTGTAAGAATATTAAAAACAAATATTTATTATTTCTTGTGCACATCCTATCTATTATCTATAGATTCTGCTACTTACTTATATTTATTTTTTACAAAAATTCTGACCACTGACCACCGCACACACCACATCTGCTTATAGTCCTGGGACTGATCACAGATAATCGCACAACAAAAAAAACAAAATTCTGAAGTAGTTGGTTGTTTAAAATACCATACAGGTTCATTTTGAAGTGTGAAGCTTTTAGTAGCATACTTGTATATAAACAAATAAATACATGGTCTATTGTTTACTTGAGCCTGTATTTCTGTACAGTTTTGGCCTAAAATGAGCGAAACTTTCGCCTCTATCAGCTCACAAATCTTTTATCTCTATGGTCCGAATTGTAAAAAGTAAGGTCAGAAATTGTGAGATAACTGGTTCAAGGATAGAGAAAACAGTTACATGTCACGCTATATGCTAAACTAGTGAAACTCCGAAGGGTTCCATACCATCCATACTATCCATACTATCCATACTAATATTATAAATGTGAAAGTAACTCTGTCTGTCTGTCTATCTGTCTGTCTGTCTGTCTGTTTGTTACGCTTTCATGCCCAAACCGCTGAACAGATTAAGCTGAAATTTGGCATAGTTAAAGGTTGTATCCCAGGGAAGGACATAGGCTTACTTTTTATCCCGAAAAACTGAAAAAAATCCCGAGGGACCGCGGGTAACATCGCGGGAGCGCAGCTAGTTATCTATAAAAACGGCAAAAAAAAAACACGTTTGTTGTATGGGAGCCCCCTTTAATATTTATTTTATTGTTTTTTAGTATTTGTTGTCATAGCGGCAACAGAAATACATCATTTGTGAAAATTTCAACTAACTATCACGGTTCATGAGATACACCTGCCTGGTGACAGACGGACAGACAGACAGCAGTCTTAGTAATAGGGTTCCCTGTTTTAGGAATTCTAAAAAGGTTACATTTTAGAAATTTACCTACTAGGAGAATAAAAGACCCTTTTTGAGACACTTATTGTCAACACTGGTTCGAAAAAACTGAGTGACACGATAGTCGCACACTCTCACTCACTAAGTAGACACACTAGAAGAAAATCAACGAACGCAATGGATTTTGGATGAATGAATGTATCGAAGATGGGGGCTAGAAAATTTTTTTATCGTCATGACACATACCTACATAGGTCAAAACGTCACATTGCGAAGAGCGCAGTCGCAAAACAGCCCATAGATTGTTACATTGTTAGTACGGAAGAGCGTTTCTAGGATTTTAAATAATTTATTTGACAAATGCCAAATGTCAAAATTGAAACTTCGTTCCAACCGAGTGTTCCACGTCACTCACGTACTGTTTTTATTCAAGATTAGTATGAATTGAATCAAAGACATTTTTTCTAAGACATATTTATTCAATAGTTCTAACGTTTTTGACCTTGATTTTAGCATCTGTTGCGAAGGGATCTATTTAAATTGTAATCCTTTGAACTTCATGAATAAAACCCTCAATTTGACTTCCGCCTCTTAATTTGCATAATTTTAGGAATCTTATTTGTGTTAATCATTTTTAATCATTCATCAAATATATTTATTTATGCCGGCGACTTTGTTCGAGTGGGCTGTACTTAACAAAAAGTGGGCTTACTTACTCTTTACTCATCTAGTACCCATAACACAAGCTTTACTTACTTTGGGGCTAGATGATGCTGTGTGAAAGACCAGCTAGCTACAGCGCGCGGTTTGGCCCGCGTGGTACCTGCATTTTGAATAGCCTATATGCTATTCCAGGTCACTATCTACGCCTATTCCAAGTTTCATCCAAATCGGTTTACTGGTTTAGGCGTGATTGAAACACAAACATACAAACATCTAAACAAACTCTTTGTGAGTTTCAGCTTTCAGCTTTATTATATTAGTGGGATTATTTGTTTCTGATGATAAGGCTCCGCGCAGACAGAGAGCGTTCTGCGTTCCGCGTTCTGCGTTCTGTGTCCGCCGCGGTCTGACTGTGTTCTGTGTGCGCGGGCGCTATAGATCCTTCGCATTACAAAGAACGCGGAACGCAGAACGCTCTCTGTCTGCGCGGAGCCTAAAAAGGTACAGGACTTAATTGCGACTTGACCAGCCTTATTGTATAGCTTGCATATTGTCAAGCAATGCATTTCCAGTTATCATCCCTTATAGCTCAACCAATCACACAATACAAAAATGACAATTGAAGTCCAGGCTAGCTTTCAAATGTCAAAATGAAGCCGATGTCCATTGCCATTTGAGTTACACTAAGCCCCCTGTTAAGACCAATAAGTTTTAAGTCTATTACATGTCTTTCATGGTGACCTCTGCAATTATTTATGATAATTACAGGAGGCTGGGACGGAACGACGTGTGGATGATGACGAAGACCGAAGCAACCCGCAGTACATCCCGAAGCGTGGCACCTTCTACGAGCACGACGATCGTACCGCTGACAAGTAAGAAACTAAACTTTTTTATTAACCTATACTATCCCACTCCTGGGTAGGTCTCCCCCAATTGCTTCCATCTATCACGGTCTTCTGCCACGTCATCATTAAATAATAAAAAAATATATAATATAAAATAGTAATACATAAAAAATCCAAAAAGGTTTTTTTTTATAGCTACAACCTTTTTGGATTTTTTTTAGTGTATTTATTTGTTAGCTTCTTTATTGTATATTTATTTTAATGTAAATTTTGTTCCAAAACAAATATGATTATTATTTATTATTATCATTATAATAATATTTAGTAAAACCCTCTGCCTTTATTCTACGATAAGTGGGGTCGTCACAACATGTATTCTTCCTCCACTCGCTCCTATCACTTGTCAACTGCGCATCCACTACTTCCAAATTCATATATTCTTTTTGAGGCCTATGCGGCCTAAAAACTCCGTCACCAGAGTTTCCACTAAAAACTTACTTTTAATTATGTGACAAATCGAATTCCAATATGAGTTTTTGATTCAATAGTTTTTTTGAGAAAATCGATATTTAAGTAAGACTTCCCATTCCCAATCATTATTCAATCATTGCATACCAAATCCCATTTACATCATACACAATCATGCGTTACGCATCACACGAAACCAATCCTTATTACGTATTAATAAGATTCAGAATGCTAATTTCATTCCTCATCATTCCATGCAATTATAGCACTTCGTATTAAAGATATAAGGTTTATGTTAGTGAGGTATTTTCATTAAATTGATGAGCGATTGTATGCCTTTCTGGGATGGTATTAGGTGCATATTTATGTGTACGGGCGTGGTAATGACCGAACTGATCGTTGGTGCGTTGTAGAAAGCTGAAAACTGAATTTGATGCGTTTGTATTTGACTAACTGATTCAACGTACGTGTAATTGTGCAATTAGCTGCGCCCCGCGGTGTTGCCTGGTGGTAATAAGGCTTTAAATAACCTAATTATCATTTTTGTTTGAGACTTTTTATTGGTTCGATAAAAAAGATGATTTTAGCGCTCGCAAAGTGACTTTATAATTTTTTTTCAGTCATTGACACCATGTTTTCACAATTTTAAAGTTCTATGACATGCTGTCAAAGACAAATGAAAAAAAAAAACATTTATTCAGTAGGACCGCTGGGATCATTTTGAATCACTTTTCAGTTTCCTCACGATGTTTTCCTTCACTGTTTGAGGCTACTGGCATAATGCACATTATGTTTTGGACAGACAACTCATTGCTGCACGATTAGATTCGAACCTCGGACCTTTAGAATCGACTTTAGCTATCTCATGTCCACTCGCCTCACTCACCTGTTTAGTTAAAGGTATTTTTCTTTTTTAATATTTCTTCAATCAACATTATAAAGTCTAAAGGCCAATGATATTTTAAATTAACTATAGATACGTTTATGTTTATAGTTATCGAAGCTTAAAATCCGGGCTTGAAACTGAAGTAAAAATTGTGCTAATAAGACAAATTCGAGTCTTCAATTTCCACGCGCTGGTATCTATATTTTTAAAGGCTATTTTTCAGTAGGACCGCTGGGATCTTTTGTCTTAAAACTAGGTGATTCTACTCCTGTTCCTACGCTACCAATACCGTGAAGAACCAAGGCATATTTTCTACTGCTATGAAGACATAGAACTCGTTTATTTCTAGTGGCGAAGAGACTACCAATACGACGTCGGAGCTCTTAACGGAGAAGGAAGGAAGCGAGACCGGGACGGAGCGACGTCGGCCGCCCCGCAAGAGTGACGTCATCAATAAGTGGTCACACGACAAGTTTAATGAGAACGAACAGGTTAGTAGATACCGCTCGTTATGTCAGATACCAATGTGACGTCGGATATCTTTACGGAATTTCTTCATGGTATCATAATGTATCCCAGCCAAATACCAACCTAATATCTTAGGCGATATCAAATGAAACGAGACGTCATCAACAATTGGTACCACCATAAGTTCAATGTGGTACAGTGCCACAAACTTATCTGACAGTGGCCATAAGAGGAACTAACGAATTTTGCTGTAAAATGTATTTTTCTGTCTACACCAAATGCGATAGCAGCGCCTCTCTCACCGGTTCAGATAAGTTTGTGGCACTATACGCAATATTAAGTCCCACTAGAACAAACTTTTTGCACTTTTTTTTGTTTCTTTTTCGTACCTACTTTTTTTTAAGTTTAGAACCGTTACACCTCGTTCAAGTTTTCAGTTCTGTCGGCACTCCCGGAGTGCCACTGTTTTTTTTATTTAGTTCTTTTTTTAAGCTTTGAATAATATTTCTTGTCGTAGATGCCGAAATCTCGCGACGAATTGGTGTCTATCTACGGATATGACATCAGGAACGAAGATGCACCTCCCCACGCCAGGCGCAACAGGAGATATGGGTTAGTATAGGTATATTACAGTAAGCAAAAATCTCACAATTATTGCGCAATAATCGCACAAAATACTTCGACGAACAGAGTTGGTATAATCATAGTTAGATACTTACTCGACTATACAGGGTGTGACAAAATTTGACATTGAGGGCATTTCATAGAAATTAAGTGGAAAACGTTTTTTGATTTTTTTGCAAAAACTTACGATTTGATGTGGCAAAGTGTTCCTGATGGGAAATAGCGTCGATTGAGACTAACTTGTTTTTTTTTTGACAAATGTCATTTTCTGTCTGTAATTTTTTCAAAAATCAAGAAATGTAGTTGTTTTGACGTGACAACGTCTTATAATTCGATAGAGCCGGCTGCACGCACGAAAAAACATGACGTCATGCGGCGTTACCTCGCTCTGAGGCGTTCCATGTAAGGCTTGAAGTGCAAGCGAGAGCGCGGAACGAGCGACAAAGAAGCACAATCGGCCTTTGCGTTCGGCAGCGTTCGACATCCGTCTCTCTCCTACTTGAGTGAGCGATGCGTAGACGTTGTCACGTTCAACTATCGTCAGTAAACCGACTTTACAGACAACCAATTTTTTATTTTCAAAATAACCCTATAGTTTCCTAAGAACAAAACCTTCTAACTACAAAAGAAAAGTTAGCTGCCCTCAATGTTGTAAACTTTTGTCACAACCTGTAGATAGATACTCGAAAATCTTGGCATCTATGAATCTTTGGTGACAAAGCAAATGGCAGTGAGCTGATCTGATGATAGAGTCAGGAGCTGTTCAACAGAACTAGGTGCTTACGATCGTTTGAATGAATAACTCCCTCTGTGGCGCAGTGGGCGAAGGTCCGCCTGCGATGCAGAAGGTTGCGGGTTCGATCCCCGCTGCGGGACAAATGTTTGTATAACCAAATTATTTGTCTCGGGTCTGGGTGTTTCTATGTATAATATGTATGTATTTACAAACAAAAAGTATTATAAGCAGTTTATCAGTCGTGTAGTACTCATAACACAAGCTCTGCTTACTTTGGGGCTAGATGATGCTGTGTGAAAAGTCCAGCATTATTTATTTATTTTAAAGTTTGTTTTGAAAAACCCTTTATCAACAAAAACTTAATAGTAACACAACTTTTATAATATTTATAAGGTTACTAGCTGACCCGCGCGCGCCTTCGTCTGCGCATTGTTTCGTCAACGATCTTTGGAACTGCCTTGCACAACCCCTAAGAGGAGTTTTTCAATTTATACCGAGTTTACGAGTGAATCGGATCAAGGAATAAAATTTTCCATATAAACTGTATCATCCTGTATACCATTTTTCTGTCATAAGAAGCTTCTCCTGACAATAGCAAACACAACAAAAAAATTTTTGTGAAATCGGCCCAGCCGTTCACGCGTGATGGCGTGACCAAGGGATATAGGGATTCATTTTTTTATATAAGGTTATGTAAATATTAATGTTTTCCTGCTAACAAATGAGGTGGTACCGAAGCAGCCGGTCAGTCAAATTTTATTCACTGCATGAGCATGGTAGAACAGAAAACGTAGTAAAATATACAGTTATATTTTTAGCCCTAAAAACGTATTATTTGACGACCTCTGTGGCGCAGTGGGCGAAGGTCCGCCTGCGACGCAGAAGGTTGCGGGTTCGATCCCCGCCGCGGGACAAATGTTTGTATGCTACAGATATTTGTCCCGCGTCTGGGTGTTTCTATGTATAATATGTATGTATTAACAAACAAAAAGTATATAAGTAGTATATCAGTCATCTAGTACCCATAACACAAGCTCTGCTTACTTTGGGGCTAGATAATGCTGTGTGAAGAAAAAGTCCAGCGTTATTTATTTTATTTATTTAATCGTAGTAGAATAGGAATGCTTTTCAGCCGACTGTCAAAGGAAGGGTTATGTTTTTTAACTTACATTTTTTTTTTTTTTAAGTGAAAAGTCAGCGCTCGTGGCTTGCTTAGTCGTTCTTGATAGATTGATAGAAGCAATTTTTTGAGTGGTCATTAAGTGATTGAGTTGCTTTAACTGAGCGCTTTCGTGCTTCGGCTACTTTAAGATTTTACATGTAAAACTTCGGAGGACGGACTTATAAACAAATTAAATTCATTTAACACAGACGCGGGCCCAACAAATACACTCGTACATGGGAAGACGAGGAGGCGTATAAACGTCAAACGGCTGCGCAGGCGCAACCGCGTAAACCTCCCAATCCTGAGGACTTCCCCGAATTGGAAGCTGGAAGAAGACATGTGTAAGTATAACCTCTTTTGTCAGTGTGAGAAGACTTTCTATAAAACTTATTTACAGTACGCACAAGCAATCTTTAGCTCTCTGAAGTAGCTGCGCAGAACCCATTTTTGATGACGCCTGAAAGACGAAGGCGTTGTATATGCTGCCTCGCTCACTCGCTTAGTTTGTTGCATCGTGCTATTTTGCCTACTCTTCACACATGCGCAAACTGCGCAATTGTTTAGTGCATCTAACTTCAGAGAGCTAAAGATCGGTTGTGCGTACTGTATTTACTATCTATTTACTACTAATTTAAACCCCTTGGGTATTCTGGGCTAACTTACTTGTTGCCTTTTAATCTCAATATTACAGTGAAATTTCCATTTAAATCGGTTCAGCCGTACCAGAGATTAACATGTTGAAATAGAGAGAGGACAATAATAAAAAAAAAAATTGATCGTGTTTTATTTTGTTACTATCGTGTAACTCAGAACTTAAGAAAACTGTCTGCAATTTTAAAAGTAATTTTGTAATCACAGATAGACGCTTCAACTTAATTTATGTACACAAATGTTTAGATATATATTTTTGCATCATAAATTAAAAAAAAAAATTCTCTTCCAGCCGCAAACCCCGCACCCCGCGCCCCCGTTCCCAATCCCAACCAGAATCAAACGATTCTACCCCCACCCCTTCTACCCCAATCCGTAGAAACGCTTCCCAACGAAGCCCCAAACATCGACCTACCCCTGCTATCAAAACTGGGGTCAGAGCTACTGTACGAACCATTAACAGACCTTCCCGAATCGATAAGAGTGATAGACATTACGAGGGAAGAAATAATGAGGGAAGAAGAGATAATAATGAAGGAAGAAAAGATAATAATGAAGGAAGAAATAATGAGGCAAGAAATAATGAAGGAAGAAATGATACCCGTAGTGACAGAAATGATAGAAGGGAAGAGAAACAGGAGAGAAGAGATAATGAGAGGAGAGAGGTGAGAGAGAGTGGCGATGTGAGGAATAGTGGAGATGTGAGGAGAGACCAGAGAGAAGCGAGGGAGCTGAAGATGCCGCAGATTGAGAATTTGACTATTGCTGTTAATAACAGGTAAGTCAAAGTCAAAGTCAAAAAGCATTTATTCAGTAGGACCGCTGGGATCACTTTGAAACGTCTTAAAACTAGGTGATTCTACTCCTGTTCCTTCCTTGTGAGTTTACTTACCTAATATTTTTTTTTGTTACATTGCTATTACGGAAGAGCGTTTCTAGGATTTTAATAAATAATTTATTTGACAAATGCCAAATGTTGAAACTTCGTTCCAACCGAGTGTTCCACGACACTCACGTACTTTTTTTCTTCAGTGACAACGGGCCGGCACGTAAAGTGTTAACTCCGGTGGCTCAACAACGCCCCGTGCCAACGGAACACGCTAAGAAAAAACCTGCAACACAGGTCAGTATCATAATAGTAAAACTATGAGGAGCCTTACTGTGTTTCACTATACAGGGTGGTATTTGACTATACAGGGTGGAGCCATACTTTGTTTGAATTATACAGGTGAAGCCTCACTATGTTTGATTGGTTATACAGGTATACAGGGTGAAAGCCTCACTATGTTTGATTAGTTATACAGGATGTGGCAAAAGTTTACCGCATTTTCTTTTGTAGTTATTTTTGTTCTCAGAAAAGAAAAACACAAATGTATTTTTGAAAAAATTACCGTATCCCAAAAAAAAGAAGTTGATCTCAATCGCTATTCCTAAAGTCACTTAGTTTTTTTTTATTGTTATTATTTTGTTGTAGGGTCCCCCACCAACGCCTGCGCCGAACAAGCCATCCCAACCGACCACTCAGCCTCAGCCGAAGCAACCATCGCAGACTCAAGCAGCAGGTGAGCTTGTTTTTTTATAGATAGCTGGTACCCGCGACTTTGTCAGCAAAATAACATGCTAGAAAATATCTAAATAGAACTGAAAATCTGCAAGAATCTTCTGAAACTTTTAAAAATGCAATAATAGCCCCATCTGTTGCCTTTAACTGGAACTTTCAACTCCTCAAACAAACTTTCAACCCTTATTTCACGCCCTCCATGATTAATATATAGATTGTTTCTGTCATAAGAACCTTCTCCTGACAATAACAAACAACAAAAATTTTTTTTAATGAAATTGTTCCAGCCGTACACGCGTGATGGCGTGACCAAGGGATATAGGGATTCATTTTTATACATGGAGATTCATATTCATATTTTTGGCAAAACACAATATTTTTTAGAATAATTCTAACCCCCTTTTTTAACAAGAGTCAGCGAATATTACAGACATATAATTCTTCTCAACCATATTCTTATACTCATCATAGCTGCTTATTACAAAAACGTTAAACCTTAGTTGAACCCCATGTTGACACATGTCAAAACAAAACTGCTACCACAAAAAGCGTTCTATGTACGAGTATTTAAAGATCGTTTTTCTAGGGACAGTTTTTTAGTTGGTCTTGGTCTAAACTCGGTTAATTTTCTTGTAATAAGACGGATAAGGTTCAAAGTTAAGTGGCCACAATAGTCCACATCTATAAAATTAGTTCCAAAGAAATATCTCTGACTTTAAATCAACCTTATTCCAATTATTTCATAAGGTTCAGAATATTGCGGCGGCACGTTCTATGTCGGATTCCGAGTTTCACTTTAATAAGAATAAAAATGTATTTAGTGTCCACTATTAAATTAGTTCAAGTAATATCATCATCAGCCCATCATCCCAGCAGTGGGTATTGATAATGATTTCAATCACCTATTAATACCCACTGCTGGGCGTAGGCCTTCTCTCTAACCCGTATCTATCTCTCTATCAAGTAATAGATAGATAGATAGATAGATAGATAGATAAAATATTTATTTGGCACACATAACATTTCAACACAGACACAAAAACAAAGACAAGTAACAAGTAGGTAGGCGCACAGGTAAAAACAAACTAGAAAAAAAAAAAGAAATACACCTAATACTAGTAGTCTGGCACCCACATAGGTACCCACCTATGTGGGTAACTAACCTAACCTAACAGTGGTCTGTGTGCTGTAGTGAGCCAAAAAGGTCCAGTCTCAGCTTATTGTTACTCCATGCCCGAAGGTACACAGTAACGCTGATTTTAATATGTAATATATAAAATTCTAGTGTCATAGTGTTTGTAACCAAACTCCTCCGATGCGGCTCGACCGATTCTTATGAAATTTTGTTTATTCGGGTCTGAGAATCGTGGTAAACTATTTTTCACCCCCCTAATTGATAAAATTGGCCCAATTTTTTTTGTCAATTTTAAAAGATTCTGTATTAAAAATACATCCAAGCCTACATTTTCACCCGTCTACCACCAACCCCTATTTTTAATAGCGATATTAGTACTTACATACATACATAAAATCACGCCTCTTTCCCGAAGGGGGAGGAAGAGACCACGGATCTCCACTTGCTACGATCCTGACACACAACTTTTGCCTCATACACTCTCATTACATTCTTCATACATGCTCGCCGGCTTAGGGTACTTTTGACCTGGCCCTTCTCCATAATGTCGCCAATTTGAAGAAGGTTCGCCTAGGCCTTCCCCTTCCAGCTGTCCCATACACACTTGCCTACACTTACTGCTACTACTTACTTACTTACTTATTAGTAATTATAATGGCAAATCAAAGTTTGCGGGTCAGCTAGTATCTGATGTATGTTCTCAACCTTATTCCCAGCCACTTAACGGGTTTAGATATCTAATGAAGAAGGTGGACAGCCCTAACTGTGAAATATGTCGGGTTAGAGAGGACGTATACCACTTTCTTATGGAATGTGTTCGGAACATTTCTATGAGAAATAATTTATCAAACTTATGTAAGACTAGCTGCGCTCCCGCGGTGTTACCCGCGGTCCCTCGGGATTTTTTCAATTTTTCGGGATAAAAAGTAGCCTATGTCCTTCCCTGGGATACAACCTTTATCCATGCCAAATTTCAGCTTAATCTGTTCAGCGGTTTGGGCGTGAAAGCGTAACAAACAGACACAGACAGACAGACAGACAGACAGACAGAGTTACTTTCACATTTATAATATTAGTATGGATTAGTATGGATTAACTGGCTAGATGTGGATCTGTGGCATGTGTAGCCGCTCAGACATCTGATGCGGCCATCATGCTCTACCGACAGACCCTCAGGATATTGGAGGAATAGTTTTGTAAATGTGAGACCTATGGGACCGGCATGTTCGATAATCGATCAAGGTCCCTAAATTAAAATAGATTAAAAAAAAAACCTTATCCCATCTTCCTAAGGTTCAGAATCGCGTGGAGGCAGCAAACGTTACAGCAGCCTTCGACAGCGCCCCCTGGCGGAAACATACACGCCATCGCCACAGCAACAATTGCAACAATTGCCGCAACAATTGCCGCAGCAGTTGCCGCAACAATCGCACAGATATACTGGACCCGCTGGTATGTATAACACATTCTGGGTTGCTAACCAATATTATAGTATTTTTCACGTAGGAACGTATCCCTGACACATAGAACTTTTACGTATCACGCTGTACAACAATGAACATCCCACTCATATAATAAAGCTGAAAGTTTGTGAGTTTGTTTAGATGTTTGGATATTTGGATGACTTCGTCTGCGCATTGTTTCGTCATACAAACTTTTTTTTTTTTTATGATGAATGGGTCGGCTCTTGACCTCAAACTTACACAGGTAAGAGTGAGGTCTACGATGGAGCGAGCTTACCCAGAAGACTTTAGAGATAGAACTACCTTGTTCCAATCTAACCCATGAAAACACTAAATTCTTTTTTGGATTTGCTGTCTTTAAAATAGTTCAAAGCATAGTAGAACGAAATTAAATCGCCATTTTGAAAAGTCTAAAGTTATTGGTTGTCATGGCAACCTTGCTCTTTGTGTCAAACAGAGTACTGCTAGTCTTTATGCAATATTCCCGTTGTCCTTTTACATATTTTTTGGTTTTTGGGAACGTTTTTCGGGATAAAAAGTAGCCTATATGCTATTCAGGAGTTATACCTTTCACCTTACTAAATCTGAGCCTGATCCTTACACAAACATATAAACATCCAAACATCTAAACAAACTCACAAACTTTCAGCTTTATTATATGAGTAAATAATATACTGAACTGTCGCACGGTGGTTTTGCACAGGTGGCGGTGGTGAGTTCCCGGCACAGGGCAGCAATCAGCACCCGACGCAGCATATCATACATCAAGTAAGTCAAAGTCAAAAAGTACGTGAGTGTCGTGGAACACTCGGTTTGAACGACATGTGACAATCATGACGTGTAACAATCCATGGACTGCTTCGCGACTGCGCACTTCGCACTGCGACGTTTTGACACACACATGAGTCGTGACGCTAAAATCGAACACTTTTCAACCGACTTCAAAAAAGGAGGAGGTTCTCAAGTCGTCTGTATCTGTGTCGATTTGCAAAATTATTTTTATGTTTGAAAGGGTATACTCCAGAGGTGGTCCCATATAAATTTTATTCCTGAGGGATTGATAGTTTCCCCGTAAAACTCTAAACATCTTCCCTCCATGTCACAAATAGAAATCGAATCGACAGCTTGACGCCCTGAGTTACACCGCGTTACGAGTCAAACATTGAAGTCGGTTTTCTTTTTAGTATTAAAACGTAATTATTTTCGTCTAGCCCCATCCGATACCGTCCGAAAAGGAACCTCGTTCCAATAACTGTATGTAATAATTATCTCCCAGCAGGTCCGTAACTCGGCGGCGCCCCCGCACGCTCCCTCGCCCCCGCACCAGCTGCCCCCCGCACAGCCCCCACACACACAACAGGTATGTACATAAACAGCTCGCTTTTTTTCTGAGGGCCTAATACTAATGGTCTATGAGGCCGTTTTAGTGTTACCGGACTATGGCGGGCACTGAAGGTGCCGAGACGCCTAGAGAGAAGTTACGACAACATGCGCAAGAGCACCTCTAATAGGTACGAACCTCGGCTTGGGCTGTTGCCCGAGAGAATTTACCTACCTATCTATCATCACTAGATGACGGTATCACTTCACCATTGACGAGAGTGATAGCGTCATCTGGATCGTCAAGAAGGTTTCTTGGCCGTCTGGGGGTGGACACGACATCGGGTGGCCAATAAGCGTGGTGTAACTACGTTAGAGGGGTACCAGACCAATCGATCGATGGTAGAATCGAATAGTCGACGTCAATCGATAGTTTCTACCAGACCAATCAATCGATCAGTAAAATATTTTGGCGATTCTTGACTACTGTGTTCATGCCTATTGGCTTTGACGGAAGCTGGGACGGCTCCCCATACAAAAATGGGCATTGTCTTCAGGGTCTTTCATTTTAAACTACACAAACTGACAGGACCTCATTTTTGGGTTGTAAATAGACGTTTGACCAATTTAATTCCTAAGCCCATTTAAGTTTTCACTTCAAAATTTATCATTTATTGATTTTTTGAATTGTTGCATAATGACTTTCAAGGAGAACAGACGTTCCACCATTCGCAGCGCAGCTACATCACGAATGGGCTAAGTTATACAAGAAGCAACTATCAATTGAAACGATAGTCTTTATCGATTTTCTCGGGATTTTCATAACAAAACAAAACAATCATGACATAATTTTTTTTTAATTTTTTTTTTGAAGTCAATTCCTGAATTAAGTTAGTATAAAATGAAAGACCCTATATTTATAGAATGAAATATGAAACACAACAAAGTACTCCATAATGTTAACTTCATTTCAGACTGCTAAATACGAGGACGCGAAGTATGAGGTTCGTGTAAACAATAACAGAGTTTATTCATCTTGTAATACGGTTCAAATTCATTCGCTTTTTTTGTGTGTATTCGTTTTGTTTTGTTGGCAATTTAACTCATTTTTATCTAACGTATGACAGAACGCTACTTCAGTTTTTTTTATTTACAAAAAAAAAATGGCTTTGTCGCTGAGCGACTATACCTCCCAATCAGTAACATCTCAGCTTAGTCTTCTTCTTGGTTTCACTTCACTTCTTGATTTCTTCTTCTTCTTCTTTTTATTCCTTCTTCTTTTTAATAACGGCAACTGTTTCACTTCACTTCAAATATGTATTATGTCACGTCAATTTGATTTTGAAAAAACATGGCGGCTTATGATTTCAAAACTCCAACGGAAATCTTTCGTCAAATGAGAAATCTTCTTTAATACTCCTCTATTCCATTTGCCAAATCTCCTGTTACGTATCCAAGGCTTCATTAGTTAAATGCCACCGAAATTACATAATGGTTGATGATGATGATGAAGATGAGGATACTAATGTCTCAGCAGAATTGGCATCGCTGATTTCTCTCCGCGCTGCTGTACAAACAGTATCCTTACTACATTGTAATAAAGATCACTCTCATCAGCGCTGAGGGTCAGCATGACTAAAACCAGCCTAAAATGCCTAATCTTACAATATTAGGTGCGGCTAGGTCTGCTTGAACAGCAGCAACTGGTACAGCAACAATTGCAGCAAGTTCAACAAGTCCAACAAGTTCAACAAGTCCAACAAGTTCAACATTCTGGAAACCAGCCGCCTCATCTACACAATTTGCCTCAACCGCACGCTATAGGTAAGTAATATAATGTTCTTTTATACAGGGTGTAAAAAGACTGCTACCGAAAACTGAGGGATTGCAATCAGACCATGATTCTGAACATATTTATCGGAAAAAAAACGCAATTTTTTTTTTACTTAGCTACGTAATTTTATTTTATTTTCTAGTTTTTTGCTACTAGTACAACATAATAAGACCATACCTACCTAATAATTTCATTTATAAAAGAGAAAAACAATTAAAACTCAAAATCCAGCAATCTACGTATAAAAACGCGCCCAGTACATACGCTCGACCAGCTGTGCGAGGTCGGTTATCTCCGGATATAATGACTTTTTCTGAAAATCCTTTTGGATTTGGTTGTGTATTGGGATGCTGTACCTACCCCCTTCGGCTTCGGTAGACGTCTTTTTACACCCTGTATACACCTTCCTAAAGTGCTCGTGGTTTATGCCCGGTTTCTATATTGAATTAGTTAGAAATTCATAATAGTGGATGGGTGACCGCCAGTGGCATTATCAACTGCTTCGGAGGGCACGTTAAATTGACGGTCACAGTTAAGGTGTAGCGCCCTAAGTCATGACGGAGGCCTTAAGGCGGCCTAAAAAATCCGTCACCGTAGTAAACCTTGGAATTTAAATATTATACTTATTTGTAACTAGGGATTATTTGAAACCTATATTATAGACAAACCTAGACGAACCTTCTTGGATCAAATTGGCGATATTTTGGAGAAGGGTCAGGTCAAAAGTACCCTAAACCGGCGAGCATGTATGAAGAATGTAATGAGAGTGAATGAGGCAAAAGTTGTGTGTCAGGATCGTAGCAAGTGGATATCCGTGGTCTCTGCCTACCCCATAGGGAAAGAGGCGTGTTTTTATGTATGTATGTATACATATTTTCAACCGACTTCAAAAAAGGAGGAGGTTCTCAAGTCGTCTGTATCTGTGTCGATTTGCAAAATTCTTTTTATGTTTGAAAAGGTATACTCCAGAGGTGGTCCCATATAAATTTTATTCCTGAGGGTTTGATAGTTTCCCCGTAAAACTCTAAACACCTTCCCTCCATGTCACAAATAGAAATCGAATCGACAGCTTGACGCCCTGAGTCACACCGCGTTTCGAGTCAAACATTGAAGTCGGTTTTCTTTTTAGTATTAAAACGTAATAGACATTACTATTTTGTTATTTCAGGACAAATGCAACCGCCATTGCAGCCCACACAAGGCTACGCCCCGCCCGCTATGATGCCCGCTCAATATATGCAGGTAAACAAGATCACAACTGTATTCCAAGGCACGGTAGACATTTTGTTGGAACTATTTAAAATGCGGGCTAAACAGAAAGATAATCTGAAGTTAAACGATTGCGTAGGTTTGGTAGAGTAAGCGAGAAAGCACGATACAAAAAACTAAGCGAGTGAGTGAGGCAGCTATACAACGCTGACTTCGTCTTTTAGGCGTCATCAAAAATGGGTTCGGCGCAACCTTCAGAGAGCTAAAGATTGGTTGTGCGTGCTGTACTTCATTGTACGTTGCAAAGCTCAATTTAAAATGAAATGATTTATTTGCAACATTAACAAACACATAGTACAAGATTTAAAGTACATAAGTACACACAAGTATGAGTACATAAGTTTTATTTACAAGACATGACATTAGACCATAGATAGGGCTTTCACCCACTGCGCTATAGAGGTCTATACAGGGTGTAAAAAGACTTCTACCGAAAATTAAGGAGTTGCAATCAGACTATTCTAAACATATTTAGAGAAAAAGAACGCAAAAAAAATTATGGCTTAGCTACGTCATTTTATGTTATTTCCAGTTATTTACTACTAGTACAACATAATAAGACCATACCTACCTGATAATTTCATTTATAAAAGAAAAAAACAGTTAAAACTCAAAATCCAGCAATCTACGTAAACCAACGCGCCCAGTACATACATACGCAAACAGTAATCTTCAAACGCTGTTTTCTCCGGATAGATGATTTTTTCGAAAAATCCTTTTGGATTTGCTTGTGTGTTGGGATGCTGTACCTACTACCCCTTTCGGCTTCGGTAGACTTCTTTTTAAACCTGTCCGTCTTATTACAAGAAAATGAACCGAGTTTAAACTAAGTCTAACTAAAAAAGTGTCCCTAGAAAAACTATCTTTAAATACTCGTATATAGAACGCGGTTTTGTGGTAATAGTTTTGTTTTGACATGTGGTTCAACTAAGGTTTAACGTTTTTGTAATAAGCAGCTGTATGAGTAAAGTTCTTACTGTATTGTTGTTTGTTTGTCAGAGCGGATCTCAAGCGGTATACGGAGCCGCCCCCATGTTCGCATCACCGCCCGCACCTTATACACACCCACAGATCTACCCACACCATAACTATGTAAGTATTGATGGTTTAGGTGCTTGGCAAGCCTATGCCATCTTAAACAATGTCCCAGGCACTACAGCGTCCCGTTGAGTGTAGGCATGGATTGCCTCCTGACTGTATAAATCATCTAATATAGATGTAAAAGGCCTAAGAGAATTGATGATGTCAAAACCTACCCAACGAAACTACCTTTTGCAAAACTTAACTGTGATCAAAATACTGCTATAACCGATAAAATATGAGCTTATCAATCGAGTCTGGCGACACGGGTTCCGTGGCCGAATGGTAAGGCACTCCGGCTTTAGGAGGATCGTCTGACCGTTGCGGGTTCGAATTTCGTCGGTAGCAAAAATTGTGATAAGACTTTTCATTTCTCAATGGGATCAAAATGTTTGTCAAGAGAGTTTGTAATTCGAAAAAAAAAACGTAAACAGGTTCACGACCGTATCTTCAAGGTGCGGTAGACATTCTCTCAGATCTTTTTATGTTACTTATTCCAGATCCTTTGAATATGTCTATGGGGTGGTCAGAGGCTGGTCCAATATATTTGATTATTATTGTATTCGAAGTTCTTAAACAATAAAATGTATTGAACAATGTTATTGTATGTCGTAAACTTGGGGTCCTAGCCAACAATAAAATGTATTGAACAATGTTATTGTATGTCGTAAACTTAAGCGGGTCCTAGCCGCCCAAGTTTACAACCGAACCGGTGTTCTTAGACTAACTTTCTTTTTAATAATATGCCTAGGAGTATTCCCAGGCGACGCAAGCCGGCGGCGTGACGTACTTCAACTGCACGGAGCAGGAGCTGCCGCCGCCGCCGCGAGCCACGCGCCGCCCCACCGCCGCCATACCCATCGTCAAGCCTAACCAGCCCGAACGGTAAGCGAACCTGCGACTTTTAAAGGATAATTTACATCATCCCTATGGCAGTCCACTGCTGGATATAGGCCTCCCCTAGTGCGCGCCATTGCGCCCTGTCCTCAGCTCGACGCATCCAGCTTCTGCCGGCAGCCTTTCGCAGATCGTCACTCCACCTGGCGGAGGGCGTCCTACACTACGTTTGCCGAGTCGCGGTCTCCGCTCAAGAACTCGTTTACCCCAACGGTTATCGATTCTTCGGCAGTTATGGCCAGCCCACTGCCACTTTAGCTTGCTGATTCTCTGAGCTATGTCGACAACTTTGGTTCTATGTCGGATAGTCTCGTTGCGGATTAAATCCTTCAGAGAAACTCCGAGCATAGCTCGTTCCATAGCTCGCTAATATTTTTACTATTGACACTGCCCAACTAGACAGGTAGAACGGTAAGTGAATCTGTGACTATCGTACAGGCTTCGACAAAAAAAATATCCTACAGGCTGCGCCATAAAAATTTAGTAGGTGGCGCAAGTAAAATGCACTATGCGACTATTGAAAGATATCCTCAAGGCTGCGCCAGTGAAAAGATTCAGTAGGTACCGGCTGCGCCAATATAAATGCTTTACCAGCTGCGCAAACTTTTTTTAGTAGGTACCGGCTGCGCTAAAAAGTGTACTAGCGGGTGCGCCAACTCTTTTTAGTAGGTAGGTATTGGCTGCACTAAGAAATAATGTACTACCGGCTGCGCCAATTTATGTTTAGTATCGACTGCGCCAACTTTTTTAGTACTTGGCTGCGGCAAATTATGATTAAAAAAAAAATTGGTTGTCTGTAAAGTCGGTTTACTGACGATAGTTGAACGTGACAACGTCTACGCATCGCTCACTCAAGTAGGAGAGAGACGGATGTCGAACGCAAAGGCCGATTGTGCTTCTTCGTCGCTCGTTCCGCGCTCTCGCTTGCACTTCAAGCCTTACATGGAACGCCCCAGAGCGAGGTAACGCCGCATGACGTCATGTTTTTTCGTGCGTGCAGCCGGCTCTATCGAATTATAAGACGTAGTCACGTCCAAAAACGGGCATTGAAATATCGGGAAACTCAGAAATAAATTGAATCATGGTAAATATCCCGTTAATAGTGTTGATAACCAAGTAAAAGTTAAATTATGTTTAGTACATCCTACTATCCGCTGCGCTAGTAATTTTTGTTACCGGCCGCTCAGCTTTTTGTCTTTCTGTATAGATTAAATACATTTTCAACAAAACTACAGTTATTACGGACGATTTTACTAAACTAACAAGTAATTATTTTTCCGTTACAGACCAGCGAATTCGATAGAAAAGGACAACATTGACAGGATTGTAGAAAACATGTTCGTTAGAAAACCTTGGCCCGCGTCACACGGCGCTGGTAAGTAAAAAAACTTTAACTATATTCAAATATTATTTCTTTTTTCTTGTAGTGCCTCTCCGACGAGTAAAGGTTAAAATAAATAAAAAAAAATGCTGGACTTTTCACACAGCATCATCTAGCCCCAAAGTAAGCAAAGCTTGTGTTATGGGTACTACATGACTGATATACATAATACTTTTTGTTTGTAAATACATACATATTATACACCAAGACCCGAGACAAATATTTGCAGATCATACAAATATTTATGTTTGTATTAAGGTCATGATTGATACTGATGCTCAAAACCAGACCATGGGGGGTTATTCGCGTTTGTTTTTTCGTTCGTTTGATGAATATTCGGATGCTTCTTACGAGTTATTCAGTCGATAAGATTAACGTTAAAACACGGTCCTAACCTAGGACCAAATATTCTATTATCTATGTATAATTTGTATGTATTTAATAATAATGCTGCTGGACATTTTCACACAGCATCATCTAGCCCCAAACTAAGCAAAGCTGTAAACTGTAAATACATACATATTATACATAGAAACACCCAGACCCGAGACAAATATCTGTAGGTCATACAAACATTTGTCCCGCGGCGGGGATCGAACCCGCAACCTTCTGCGTCGCAGGCGGACCTTCGCCTACTGCGCCACAGAGGTCGTATTTATAAACAAAAAGTATATAAGTAGTATATCAGTTATCTGGTTCCCATAGTACAAGCTTTGCTTAGTTTGGGGCTAGATGACGCTGTGTGAAAAGTCCAGCGTTATTTAATTAATTTCGCATTTATTATTAAGTAGGATTATAATCGTTATAATGGTATTATGGTATTAATGGTTATTAATGGTATTGGCTATAACACGAGTATCGTAACGGTGAAGGAAAACATCGTGAGGAAACCCGCAGCTTAGTCAGCTCCACACGTATTGACGTCGTCTTTCCTGTGGACCAGGCTGATTAAGCTGAGAGGATGGTTTAGGTGCTGGGCAAGCCTATTCCATCTCAAACAATGTCCCAGGCACTACAGCGTCCCGTTAAGTGTAGGCATGGATTGCCTCCTGACGCTGTATAAATCATCTAATATAGATGTAAAGGCCAAAGTATTAATGGTATTATTTTCCCTGCCAAAGATATACGTTTGATGTGGATGAAGCTACTAGCTAGGATTCGCGCGAATAATTTACTAAATTAATTGGAAAATGGATTCGGAGTACATAAGGAAGATTTGCGAACCGACCCAGAAGGGGTTTTGAGTTAAGATTTTTAATTTTACATGTTAGTATTCTACTTATAAATTAATATTGTAAATTTATACAGGGTGTAAAAAGACTGCTACCGAAAACTGAGGGGTTGCAGTCAGACCATGATTCTGAACATATTTCTCGAAAAAAAAACTCAAAATTTTTTTTGACTTAGCAACGTCATTTTATTTTATTTTCTAGTTTTTTGCTACTAGTACAACATAATAAGACCATACCTACCTAATCATTTCATTTATAAAAGAAAAAAACAATTAAAACTCAAAATAATAAAACTTTTTTTTATTATTATTATTTATTATTATTATAATGATTTTTTCGGATAACCCTTTTGGATTTGGTTGTGTTTTGGGATGCTGTACCTACCCCTTTCGGCTTCGATGGACGTCTTTTTACACCCTGTATATATTTTATAGTGTTAAATCACACTAGGTATTTCATTGAGAAATGAAAAGTCTTATCAAAATTTTCGATTCCGACGGGATTCGAACCCGCAACGATCAGACGATCCTCCTAAAGCCGATAAAATATGAGCTTATTAAAAAATTCGATTGTGATGACATGGATTCTTTGGCCGAATGGTAAGTCACTCCGGCTTTAGGAGGATCGTCTGATCGTTGCGGGTTCGAATCGCGTCGGAATCGAAAATTTTAATAAGACTTTTCATTTCTCTATGAAATACTATTGTAAATATTATTTGCAGATAGATATTTAGATTACATTTAGGAGTATTTTAGTAAAGTCAGGTTACGCTACAGTTGAAATTTAAAGATTTTAGTTAGTGGCTCAAAAGGCCTACGCCACCTAAATCATCTTTAATAGTTAGAAAAGGCCATAGATAGATTAGTAAAGTATAATAGTATGTAGTCACTAAGTTAGTATACTTTGAAATTCGTAAGTAAATCAGTATGGTATAGTATACATTTGAGTAGCTTAAAATTTGCGTATGAAACTACTGTATTGAGAAATGAATGTATGAAGTAAATTAGTAATGAAACTGTGTAGCTTGTTCAGTTGTTCTTGATAGATTGTTCTGTTACCGTAAAAGTGTGACGACACCAACCTCTTACTATACCTTGTATCGTCACACTGGTCGGCGTGTTAGAGTGACCGCCTCTGTTGAGAAAGCCCCGAGTTCAAATCCCAGTAGGACAGTAACTTTTTGCAAAAATATTTTTTTGGAATTTTTTAAACTTTAAAACCGAAACCACGTTCAAGTTTTCACTTCTGTCGTCCCTCTTGTTATACCACTGTTTTTTTTTCTTATGCGGCTTGTACACGAGGGCAGCACCAATAAGTACCCTCACTGTCCTGCCCTCGTGTACAAGCCGCATTAGTCTTCAATCATTAATACTATGTTATATTAAACACGTGAGGAAACCAGTTAGTGTTCTTATAGGCGGCGATGAGTTTGCAACCTGTCACGTATGGAATACTAACTTCTGCAAGATGTGGGCATGTATCAAATATGTTATTGGACATGCCTGTGACTATCCCCCTAAGACTTTCAAAGGATCTGGAATAAGTACCATAAAAAAAGATCTGAGAGAATGTCTACCGCGCCTTGGGGATACAGTCGTGAACCTGCTGTTGTGTATTAAACACAAAAATACCCGCAGATTGTGGTTTAACTTACTGGCAAATACTTTGTTCCCGGTCTACCCGTCCCATTAGTAATTGTCTGATGTAATAATATTTCTCATCGTCACCAAATTTAAGAGCTCAGCTCTTGTCGGTGCAATGATGCAACTTCCTCCACCTCTCCCTTTCCAAAGCGGTCTCCTTTACTTCTTTATACGACATGACAGCGATCTTCTCCTTTATCTGACTCATGAAATTTATTCTAGGCCTTCCTCTTCCTCGTCTTCCTTCCACTTTTCCTTCTATGGTGTTCTTGATAAAGCTGTCATGTCGTATAAGATGTCCAATCATTTTTCCTCTTTTATTTTGAATGTTGTTCATCAAAACCCTTTTCTCCTCAACTCTTCTCAGCACTTCCTCGTCGGTAACCTTCTCCGTCCAGCTAATCCTCTCCATCCTTCTCCAGCACCACATTTCAAAAGCCTCCAACTTCTCTCTATCCCGCTGCGTCAGAGTCAGTAATAATATTTCTAAATGTTGTAATTTTCTTATGGTAAATAAAATATTTTGTATTTAGATTCAAAAGAGAAGTGTCAATCTGAGCGCAGTTCCCAAGAGCCAGCTAAAGATGTATCGCAACCGAACAGCCTCACCTCCAGCTACATCTCAACCGACTCCAAACCCTCGGAGAGCATAGACATGGAGGAAACCAAGGATATCATTGAGGTAACTGACATTGCAATCATCGCGAAATTATTGCTCCTATATTGCCAATTTAACAGTATAAAAAGTTTATGTTATGTTTTTCTTTGTTATTTTTTATGTTTTTTTTTTTACTGATTCTTCACGCTAACGTGCGAAGGAACAGGAGTAGTATCACCTAGTTTTAAGAAGTTTCAAACTGATCCCAGCGGTCCTACTGAATAAATGCTTTTTGACTTTGACTTTGACTTACATATAACGCTGTATTATGTGAATTTCACAAGTAATTTAATATCATTTGTTTATTTTCAGAAAAAGGATACAGAGAAAGTCATAGAGCATCCAGAGGCAGAAAAAACAGAGGAGATCACTGAATCGACCCCAGAAAGTATACCTACAGAGGCCTGACCTAAACTAATCTACATTAGTACATATTGGACTCTACGCTATCCGGTCATGCCTAGCTAGTCCTAATAAATATCAATAGTAGATCATAAAATTATAATTACACCTTGAGAGTCTAAAATTTAGACAATATTTTGAATTAACTACAGATAAATAGTTATCAAAGAATGCTGAACTTTTCACACAGCATCATCTAGCCCCAAAGTAAGCTTGAGCTTGTGTTATGGGTACTACATGACTGATATACTACTTATATACTTATATAAACTGTGTTTGAATCATTGATACTGACTACGTCGCCCTGTTTGACGCAAAGAAGAAGAATATGTCCTAATAAGACACTTTAGAGCCTTCAAATTCCACGCGCTAGTGACCTATCTATATATTTGAACATCAATGGCCTATATCATGGTGTCATGTTCAAGTATATATTATATAGTATTTTTCACGTAGGAACGTAGAGATAAATCAGTTTAAAAATGCACGCCCCTCCAATGTATTTACCTCTACATGCACAATCGGTGTACATACGCAATACACGCAACCTCGTCAATATCATTGGTTCTTTAGTTTTTTTCACGCACACAAGTCAACCTTTGCAATAAATATTTCTTTTCACACATTTAAATAATCTCGTTCAGTGGAGGGGCGTGCGTTTTTAGACTGAATCATCTCTACAATTCTCCCAACGGATCTAGGCATTCGTGAAGTTAGCTGTTTGTCTGCGCAGTGAACGCGTTTTCATACAAAATTGTGTTCTGCGCAGACAAACGGCTAACTTCACGAATGCCTTGATCCGTTGGGCGAAGTGTATCCCTGACACAGAACTTTTACGTTTCGCGGTGTACAACTATGAACATTTTTGAAATGAATCAAATCTAGTGATAATACTAAAAGATATAACTTAAAAAAATTATTTTGTCTATTTCCTTTTTAATAGTTTCAGAAATTATCTTAGAAGAGCAATGTTACGAAACCGTTTCTATGTGAAAATGTATCTTTCATAGTAATAAAAACAGAATGAGTCTTCGGATCATAAAATTATTAAACCTCATAACAAATAATGTACATTATAGTTTATTTCACAAAAAAATCTAGTTAGTTTCATAAAAAGTTTAATCTTGATTACAGGGGGGTTACTATGAACTCCTATTGCCTGGCAGTTTTCGAACTAAATGTCAATTTCGAATAACCCGGTTCACTAAAGAAACTTCGCAACTTATCATGTTCTCTCGCTTGCACACTAGTAAAGTCACAATGTGTAAGCGAGAGAGCATGATAAACGCCGCAATTTCAGATTTGTTTCTTTATGTCAGAATTGACAAGCAGTTCAAAAACTGCCTGGCAATAAGAGTTCATGCTAAGCCACCAGTACTTATAATCCTTTCACCACACTGGTTCTAAGAACTAGTGACTCGACAAGAGGAAGAAGAGTACCATAACATGCAAACACACTTTAAATGCGTAAACGAAACAAACCGTCTTACTACAAAAATATACCGGGTCTAGCGAAGCACTGACTAAAGAACTATCTATAGAAAAACGATCTTTAAATACTCGTACATAGAACGCGTTTTTGTGGTAACCCTGCGTCTTACGTGGGCGATCTGGGCCTTGATTCATAATACAGCGGAATGCATCCGGTTCGGAATCGACCGACAGCAACCAATCACAGTGCAAGAAACGTCAAATTCGGATCAATTCCTGCACTGTCGGTCGATCAAGGGCCTGGAAAATCATCACTACATAGTATAAAACAAAGTCGCCTTTTCTGTCCCTATATCCCTATGTGCGCTTAAATCTTTAAAACTACGCAACGGATTTTGATGCGGTTTTTTCCAATAGATAGAGTGATTCAAGAGGAAGGTTTATATGTATAATACATGCATCATATACGAAGGCAACATTGCTAATTTTAGAGGTTTCTAACGTGATGTCGTAAATTAACCTATTTTTTTGGGCTTATTTATGCCCGTGCAAAGTCGGAGCGGGCCGCTATGTTTTTATATACAACGTTCATAGTTTTTCTGTAGTGTATTTAATTTAGTATCAGCATTGCACCCGTGCGAAGCCGGGGCGGGTCGCTAGTGGTAAATATAATAATATATCTGTTGTAATACTCATGATAGCGTTAAATAGAATGTTATCTGAATGTATCTTTCAAAAAATTTTGCAGATGTGTTCTGGGCTCAACATAAAGGTGTTTTTTAACCCGGCCTTAGGATTAATAGATCAAGCTTAAGTTAAATTGGACGTACCTAAGAACTATTATATTATTAAGCATTTATAATTACAATAGGAAATATTAATGTATTGCTCGGCTAACATAGTTAGCCATTGAAGGTAGAACTGTGAAACTAACTGCGCTATCCATACTAATATTAAAAATGTGAAAGTAACTCTGGACAGACGGCTGTATGTCGATATTGAGATGAGTCTCAAGTTTGTTGGTGTTAAGCATGTTGCTCAGGTATTTTTGGTCTGTCTGTCTGTCTCTCTGTTTGTTACGTTTTCACGCCCAAACCGCTGAACAGATTAAGCTGAAATTTGGCATAGTTAAAGGTTGTATCCCAGGGAAGGACATAGGGTAGTTTTTATCCCGAAAAAAATTAAAAAATCCCGAGTTACCGCGGGTCACACCACGGGAGCACGGCTAGTTTTATATAAATCTAAGTCAAAGTCAAATTCAGTAGAACCGCTGGGATCACTTTGAAACGTCTTAAATCGTGTGAGTGAATAAATAAAATACTCTTAAGTGACTATGTATAAACAAAAAACATACACAATTTAATCCTGAATTTTATATAAATCGTGTGAGTGAATAAATAAAATACTCTCGTTTGAGTTTAAAGTGATTATGTGTAATCAGCAGGCATGACCGTCTCGAAATCATAGTTTTTCTTAACGTCTTTGGCTGTGTTAGGTCCTGGGTAAAACCATAGCTAAACTTAGACTTAATTTCATCGTCTATTAGATTTATTGAAATCAGACTAAATTTTTGTATTTAGTACTTTTGGGGTCAATATAATGAGTGGTATTAAAAATTTGAATCTAATGTCTTACGTAAATAGTTAAACCTATTGTAGGTATACCTTATTTATAATTAGTTATTTTGGTATAAAAAATATGAAAAAAAAAAACCTCTTGAATTATGATACTTTGACTACTTTAAAAAAAAAAACTAAATAAATACAGTTAAATCAGTAGAAAATATACGAATTATTACATTTTATGTTTGTAGAAGATAGCAATACTTAATCTTTATTATAGCTATATTTTAGTGCAGCCAAATTTCCGTTGCATCAGCTCATGATATATTTTTTGTTTACATTAACAAAATACCAAAGCTTTTTTTTTTTTCATTTTTACACAATAAGTCTAGTATATACTTATAGATTTTTTCCATCTGTCCCTAATCTGGTATGGTTTTATACAATTTTAGATCTCATCGCTTATCGTAATTGTATAATTACGATTATTATCATATTAATTTAGCTCCATTTCGTTAAGTAAACCATGTTTTTTGCTGTTAAATAATAAATAATGCTGGACTTTTCACACAGCATCATCTAGCCCCAAAGTAAGCAGAGCTTGTGTTATGGGTACTAGATGACTGATATACTACTTAGATACTTTTTCTTTGTACATACATATGATACATACATACATAGAAACACCCAGACCCGAGCCAAATATTTGTAGATCATACAAATATTGGTCCCGCCGCGGAATCGAACCAGCAACCTTTTGCATCGCAGGCGGGCTTTCGCCCACTACGCCACAGAGGTCGTTAAATGTAATAAGAATGGGTGTTTCGCGTACTCATAAACTATAACTTATATTTTTTTAATTTGATCAGTTGAAATAACTTGAATGTCTTAAAAAATAACGAAGCTATATAGGTTTCATTCAATATTGTCTGATAGAGATAGCACAATGTGTGACGTCATAGTTCATTGACGTCATAGAATCTTTTTATCCGATTTTTCTTCAATGATCATTTAAAACTAAAGAAATATGAAAATGTATTTAATTTTCAACCGTATTCGACTAACGAAAAGAAATCACTGCACAATCATTTAATTTAACTTCAAATCAGAAATTAAAACCTAAATATTTTTGTTATTTTAGGCCAGTTTTTTTTTTTATAAAATGTCATTAATTATGATAATATGTGCTAAAAATCAAGCTGTTCGGTAGAATCAGTTTAATGAAGCCCGATACTATCACTAATAATGTATAACGATATGAGAGAATATCTTTAACCCAACTTAATTTCTTCCACAATAATTTGTCTAAGATGTTTTGAAAAAGTGATTATAATTGCTTTTTACTTCTTTCTTTTGTCATCGAAAGCGTAACGGTAGCATCACAGCAGTCTTTAAAAAAAATATCTGATAAAAGTTATTCCATCCCGCGGCTGGTTGGTTTTAATTGTGTGTGTAATTGAACATACACTTTGTATCTGTGTGCGTAAGCTTAGGAACGCTCCATGGACGAATGAGCGCTCATATCTCTTACGCACACAGAAACAAACCTGCACACAAAATTATGACCAACCTGCCTTCGTTAGATAGTACCTATACACATTTGCGATAATTATACTAAAAAAATATAATCTAGTAAGTTTGTTTACAGTTTAAAAAAACTTTTTTAATCGATCAGCTATTCAAATTTATAATCAATACAAGTGTTATGAATAATGCTGTTTGTACGTTATGTTTGACCTAGTCCTTTACCCGACCGCGCTAGCGAAGGGTTATGTCGATAAGTTGATTTGTAATGGATATTTTCTAATAAAACACGAACAAAAATGTAAAAAAATATGCTTTTTGTATTATGGTTATTTATTGTGTTAAGTAAATCTTCCTAAACTGTAATATTTGTTTTATTGATTACAAACTAGCCTACAAGTAATTGTAAATTATAAATAAATAATGCTGGACTTTTCACACAGCATCATCTAGCCCCAAAGTAAGCTTGACCTTGTGGTATGGGTACTAGATGACTGATAAACTACTTATAATACTTTTTGTTTGTAAATACATACATATTATCGCCCAGACCCGAGACAAATATCTGTAAGTTATACAAACATTTGTCCCGCGGCGGGGATCGAACCCGCAACCTTCTGCATCGCAGGCGGACCTTCGCCCACTGCGCCACAGAGGTCGTCAGTGTTGTGTCAAGTAGATTATTACTATTCAATGTAGATAAGTAGTTAATTATTAAGCAAATTTAGAAAATATCTAAAGCTACAGTGCGTTCAACGGATCTAGGCATTTGTGAAGTTAGCCGTGTCGATGCGCAGTACACAATTGTGTAAGAAAAAGCGCCACTGCGCAGCAACGGCTAACTTCGCGAATGCATTTATCCGTTGAACGTAGTAGGTAGGTAAAATGAGAGAAATTGTCTTTTCAATTTATTTATTAAATCTTTGTTACATCATAAATTATTCAAACCCAATATTTATACAAACAACCTTCACTTTGCCTAATAGTGTTAATTTATTAGCTTTCTATATATTATCTATTTCGCTATCACAACTAAATTAAGGTATTTAATACTGTACCTATGAATTAATATGAAATGACGTCCTTTAAGGTTAGTTTATTTATTTTAAAACAATGATTTGATTGATCACAGATGGTAATTAGACTATTATTAAACAAAATAAAACTTAAGCACGTTTTGCACGAAGCTAGTCCGCTAGCGCCAGTCCACTACTACTAAGGCAAGCAAGTGATGGTCCAGCTCGTGTTGCTTAGGCCAGTAATTTCTAGATCTTATTGTGTTAAAGCTGGGCTTAAACGAAGCTAGCGCTAGCGGCTAGCTTTCGCGTTAAATGCTATGATTGAAAAATCATGTATAATAGGTACTATAATAGACAAATCATTTAATTGTTACTTAGTAAATCTTTAGGAGCTATGTTAGTAGGCATAGAGGTAATATACAAGTCAGGTGGTAGCGATGCACTGAGTAGATTTAGTGGCAAATGCCTTACCGTGTGCCTAACTTGGTCCTTTGTTATCAAGATGATATTGTGATCCTTCTGACGTTATCGCTGCTAGTTACGACTGAACACTGACTTTACATAAAAGTTATGTGCTTTCAGTCTTAAGCAAGCTCGATTTAAAACTTCAAGCCACTGATATGTTTTTATGAAACATGCTATTAGAATATACATAATATATTTGCATTGTTTTAGGTTGACCAAGCGAGTGCTGGCTGCCAGTTTAACTGAGAGTCAGCACTGGCTTCGTGTATTGATGGGTAGAGATTGCTATCGACTCCCAATGGACAAGCAATCTTACTAAATTGTACGATAGAAAATGACCTCGCTGATTGGTGAATTGGATCATTTATTCATCGGCTTCCACTTAGCAAGGTGTATAAATCGAACGGTCACGAACCTCACGATGACTTTAGCAATCTATCAATTTGGAATGTTTCGCGTCTTCCCCATGTTGATGTAGTAAAGAGATGGTAACTATTAGCTGTTTAAGGCTTTATTACACGTACCGAGTAGACGCGCGAGGCAGTGCTATCGGCCGAGTACTACCGAGAGAGCAGAGGTCGAGAGGACTGTCTCGTCCATTTACTCGGTGCGTGTGAACAAGCCTAAAGCTAAAGCCTACTCTATTGAGACAGAGCGTTTTGAGATCACGTCTTTAGTCTATTTATTTATCAATCAACAGGCAATACTAAAACTGAATTTAGGAACCATATCAAGTAAAATCTTGAATCACATTTAAATGTCAAACATGGTTTGTTTCTGATACTAGGTCACCTTTGTTCGTTCTCTTCTTTCCTTCTAGTTCTGCGTAGATGTCTTCTAGACTTCGCATCTTGGTTTCTGGTACGCAGAATGTAACGTATAGCACGTTTCCAAGGCCGATAAAGCCGAAGATGAAGAAGGTGTAGTGGTAACCAATGAGAATTGTGAGTGGTGAGAAGACTTTGAGTAGACCGAAGTCTGTGGCTAAAGATATTGCGTTGATGAGCGCAGCAACTGTCCCTCGTAGCTGGAACAAAATATTAAATAAGTATTATTTACTCTCTGACTACCCCCTAGGATCTGGAAAAGGTACAATATCTGATCAAAATGTCTACCACACCTCGGGATACAGTTGTGATACTGTTTTTTTGAAGTGAAAACTTCTTTAGGTGTTGGGCATTTTTGATGAGATGAGAATAAATTCTTGGAATCGCCTCGAAAAGGTTACGTGCGAGTCACGTGACGGCTCACAGACACCTACCAGTAGCGCCATCTAGTTCTGTACTCCGTAAACTTTTACGGGAATATTCTTACACGTCATGTCCCCTGTGATCCCCCCCGGAGGTCTTAGGCGCGGTCGCCTGCTTAGGTGCCTAAGAGCTAAAGCTAAAAACACACCTGGAAGCTGAACATTTCAGTCATGATCACGAACGGCAGCGGCTGCAGACCTGCAGCATCAGAGAAGATGGAGAAGCAGAGCGCTACGATGGGAATCCAGCTAGGCAAACTGACATCAGCAGTTTGCAGGTAGAACCACACGGCTAGCAGACACATGGAGCAACCCATGACTGCACTTGTTACTGCTAGAAGTGGCTAAAAAGATTAAAAAGGAATCAATATTTATTTGCAGATATCTACCTACCAAATTAATGCTGGAAATGTGGTGTATCAAATATGCATTTGGACATGGCTCTAACTATCCCCTTAGATATCTTTAAAGGATATGGAATACATAAAAAGGATCTGATGGAATGTCTACCGTGCCTTGGGGATACAGTCGTGATACAGTTTAGGTACGGTCAGCGACAGAAGTTCATGAACATTTGAATATAGATACTATCTTCAATATCTTCGAAGTTCGTAGGGTTTTAGATAAAACTTCAGCTTATATTGGATGTTTTGTCTTGCACCATTACTATTTATGAAAAAAATAGGCAATTTTTACATAAATAATGATAATATTTCCGTTTTTATACTAAAAAGAAAACCGACTTCAATGTTTGACTCGAAACGCGGTGTGACTCAGGGCGACAAGCTGTCGATTCGATTTCTATTTGTGACATGGCTAGGAGGGCAGGTGTTTAGAGTTTTACGGGGAAACTATCAATCCCTCAGGAATAAAATTTATATGGGACCACCTCTGGAGTATACCCTTTCAAACATTAAAAGAATTTTGCAAATCGGTCAACAAATGGCGGAACAATCGCGTAACAAGATACAAAAAAAAAAAAAATACAAAACATACAGACGAATTGAGAACCTCCTCCTTTTTTGAAGTCGGTTGAAAATGAAGCTTTAAAATCTCCAATTGTTCATGAACTTCTGTCGCTGACTGTACAATTCACATAGCATCATCTGGCCGCCTTGCCCCAAAACAAGCGGAGCTAACAAAGCTTGAGTTATGGTTATGAAAACCACATAAATTAAGATGTTTATGAAAAACCGAGGGTTATTTTGTTAGTCAAAAACACAGTGCACGAAACGGTTTGAGCCTAAATGCCTTTCAACTGAAGTGTTCTAACAAGAAGATTGACATTTTGGAGAAGCCCGGTCAAAAACGGCAAGCGTGAATGAGGCGAACGATGTGTCAAGATCGTAGCATGTGGACATCTGATAGTGGTTTGCCTACCCCTATGGGAATAGGGCGTAATATTATGGTAGAAAGTTACGTCTTCAGAGTAGAAAATCACACAGTCGTATCACCATACGAGTATTTTCGCAACTCATGCTTTAAAAATAGATGTAGGTAAGTAACAACAGTTACAGAATGGAAAAAAAAAACTTATGGTAAGTATCTCTTTAGCAGCAATATTTTCCAAAACACTAGCTACAAAAATAATTCTTAGGTATTTGGCCTGAGCTAGTATTTATCACAAAATTGCTATACTAAGTCTGTATTTAGTCATAATATGACTAAAATGAAACAAGTAGGAAGGGCTTGAAGCTTGTAATGAATGGTTGTCTCTCAGTTTCTATGGTGTGATGTAGCGATGCATGACTTTGTTTTCAGAATATTGTATTGTCATGGAGAATAGGTGTATCCATTGGTACTTACTATGCTTTTCAAGTCGATTGGTCTCTGAGAATCAGACCTATAATCTTAATTATACCTACTTAATTTTTCCCAATCAATTTTCAAAGGGCAGCCTTGTTGTCTCGGATAGATGATAAGTCGCATTAAAAAACTAAGAGGCATGAGTAGGAGTCATGAGGTACCTATTATAGGTAAAACCCGAGTTAAGCATAGCACACACCAAGGACAAGTTCGGACAACTTACGGGTTACCGGTTGGTGAAGACCGTACCTTTATTCCATAGACCAGACTATGTAGTAGGTACCTTACCTACTTAGTTAAGTAATTACCTTTCTCCCAGTCCGATCAACCAGTTGGCACGCGACAAAAGACCCTGCGATCTGCACAGTAGCGAGCAATATGGACTGCTTGTTCGGCGTCAATGATAAACTGGAGTCGGGATCCTTGCTCGCTTCTGCGAAGATATGGCTGGCGTATATTAGAACAGCAATGCAGCCGCAGAACTCTCTGGTCAGGTTCACTGTGAGGGCTACCCAGAAAGCCTTGAGAGCTGTTTTGTCAGCGACTGTAAAAAAAAAAAAAAGGCTATGACCATAATTTCATTATCCTGAAAATCATTGTCATTCCTGTACCTCTAACACTACGCAGCAAGAGCGTGTTGGTACCGATAAAACACTGTGTTTTAAGATTATTATTTACCTACTTAGTATAGTATCCGGGATAAAAAGTACCAAGCATGTGTGTTTTAAGGGTAAACCCCATAACGAGTCCGTAAAGTTCGGACGTTCCATATCCATTCAAACATCCAAACGTGGCTATAGTTAGAAGTAAGATCATGGTTGGTAGGTATTTGTTTAATCAAAGTGTGATGATGGAAAACCCACTTCCCGAATGTTCGATGTCGCCTTAACTAGCTACCCAGTCTGTTGTTGTTGTGGGATAACGCTAGGCCTTATTAAAGTTAATTGATCTTTTGAACCGCGCCAGAGACAATGTTTACCAAATGTCTTAATTTTTTGCGTCTAAAACATCACTTGACTTCTGAACTGCTGGCATTATTTGCATCGCCAAATGAATTATCAACGGGAACAATTGTTATTTATTGCTGAGCTCAAGAATCAAGGACGCAGAGTTAGGGTGAGATCACATTGAGACGTCACGATAAACGCCCTCGGCATCGCTCGGGAGTTAACTCAAGAATCCTTCGATGCGCTTAGGAATTAATATGGTGCCCGTGATATAATAAGTACACTGCTTTATCCCGTTTGTATGAGTCAGTGGCCAACTTTAATGACGGAATTTTTAAGCCGCCCTATGGCCTCGTCATGGCTTAATGACTTAAAAGGTCGGGACCGACAATTTAACGTGCCTTCCGAAGCACGGAAGCGTTCTACTATTAGTGTCTTCTTACTATCGTGTCACTAGTCGTTCTTTCAAACTGATGTGGTGAAAGGATTATAAGTGCGCTTACAAGAGGCTTCTTTCATGCACTTGACACAATGTTTCAGACTTTTCAGGTTCTATGACATGCCGGTTTCCTCACGATGTTTTCCTTCACCGTTTGAGTACTAAGGTACCGAAAATGTGCACTACAGCATAATACACATTTTTGGTAAAACTAAACTCATTGATGCACGACCGGTTTCGAACCACGACCAAAGGATCGGAAGGCGCTACCACTAGACAACCACTATTCAGTGTGATTGCTAAATATTAAAAAGCGTCGCGTCGCGTCACATTGTAGGCTGACCCTAACAGGGTATCGAAAGGTGACATGAGGCCGATTGATCAATTGCTACAATATATCTGTTTGTTCTTGATCACGTGTCTTAGTTTTAGCTTCCGTGTGACTCACTGTTTAAAGAAAATTCTAAGTTCCGGCTTCTAGGCTTCTAGTAAGTTTGAGTTGGTGGCCAAGTCTGGTGACGGGTTTTTAGGCTTCCGCCGGGACCGACAATTAACGTGCTTTGAAGCGGAAGCGCTCCGCTCCGTTGATAATGCCACTAGCGGTCACCTACCTATCCACTTTTGTGACCGCACAGAACGTTTTATTTTATTAGCAACGACGATCTTTTAAGAACGACTTGCAATTGCAAGCAACGCCCTGAGCGCTTTTAGATTTATTATCTTGTTACTTACACAGGAGTTTTGGAGAGAACTTAGGGTCGTATGTGGCCTGTTCGATGATGAGGGCGTCGATCTCTCCACTGATGGACTTTTCATCCTCCGGCAGCGACCGCAGCCAGCCCAGGACCCTGGCAGCTTCCTAGTGTTCAATTATTTTAATATTATTTTAGAAACAGAATAACTTTCTTAGACTCTATAAAAATGTAAGAAATATTTTTGGAACGAAGTTCTTTTCGGACGGTACTATCGAGGATGAGAGCTAGAAAATTTTTACCGTCACGACATATCGCTGTCTCCGGGGAATAAAATGATAACTGCAAAAACACACCTTTACAGGAGTAAGTTTTCGTTAATAATTTCACAAATGGTGCGCATAGTTGTGCGCAAAAAAGATGCGCAGAGTGCGAAAAGTTTGTTGAAACTTCGTTCCAACCGAGTGTTCCACGACTTTCACGGTTTTTTTTTGTTTTTTATATCGAAAATTAGGCACCTAGCCATCACCTAGTACGTGAGCGAAGCGGCGTGCGGGTTTTATAGAAAGAGGCTGTCTTAACGTTCAGGTAGGTACATGTCTGACCGTAGGTACTTTGACCGTGAACAGAGCAGACCAATTACCTAATACAAGACGCTTTAAGAGTAGATACCTAAATTGATTAGAATTGTATTGCAATTACCTCAAGTGGAAAATGTATTGATGAAATGGATGACGTTTTTCTTTGAAGGCATATAGGTACCTATTAACTGTTGTTTATGATGTGAAGAAAATAAAACTTTATTCTATTCTATTCTATTATAATACTACCTGACCCGCGCGACTAAGTCTGCGCATGATTCATTTTTTCCGCGCATTTAAAAAAAAAAATTCTGTCATAAGAATCTTGTGCTGACAATAACAAACACAACAAAAAAAATTAATGAAATCGGTCCAGCCGTTCACGCGTGATGCCGTGACCAAGGGATATGGGGATTCATTTTTATATACCTACTTATAAGAAGATTAACTTCAAGCAATCTATTATCGATTTAGGGTACCCTAGGCTGTATTCTATATATTCTATCCCCTATCAAACAAAGTCTTTACATCTTTACTGGATGGATTTTTACAGGGTCAGGAGTCAGGAGGCAATCTACATAAAATGTTTACCTACACTCAACGGAAAACTGTACCTAGGTACAGTCAGCAAAGTCGATTATCATTTTGATGTTTCACAAATCTGTATATTTCCGAAATCCGTAACATCATGACCAAAATTTTTACTATTATTTGAAGATAAAGTCTTGGTTCATAATAATTTCCCAAGAAAAGTTTAAGTATTTTTTCTTGGCTTTCGAAAACAAAAGCCATTTTAAAACAGTCCAATTGTTAATCGACTTTCATTTTCCATGCTACTACTTTAGACATTTCTTGAGATGAAATACGCTTGCCCGGCACCTAGGTACCTATACCTACCTAAGAAAAAAAAAATCTATAACAGCATAAGTACCTACCTTATTCTTTCCTTGCTTGATGAGGTACGACGGCGTCTCTGGCAGCCGCAGAAATAAGAAGATGTGGACCAGAGGAATGGCCAGTAATATCCACAGCACTGTGTAGAATGGCAGGAAATCTCCCAAGATGAAGACGACGAGGTTTCCCACCGTCTGCCAAGGAAAAATTATCAAAAATTAAGGCGCCGATCAACTAGCGGCCTGAATTATATTCAGCCATCTATGGGGTCTTTCATTTTATACTAACTTAATTCAGGAATTGGGTTAAAAAAAATATTTAAAAAATATTAATTTAATGTTTTGTTTTTGTTTTGTTATGAAAATCCCGAGAAAATCGATAAATCGATAAAGACTATCCTTTCGATTGATTGTTGCTTCTTGTATAACTTAGCCCATTCGTGATGTAGCTGCGCTGCGATTGGTGGAACGTCTGTTCTCCTTGAAAATCATTATGCAACAATTCTAAAAAATCAATAAATGATACATTTTTCAGTGAATACTTAAATGGGCTTAGGAATTAAATTGATACGGTCAAACGTCTATTTACAACTCAAAAATGAGGCCCTGTCAGTTTGTGTAGTTCAAAATGTAAGACCCTATATACAAACATTTAATGAACTTGCTGGCTGGATGCTTAGGCTATGTTAGTAGGTCTAGGTAGGTTTACACACTCATGCGTGGTAGGTAGCTAGGTAACTACCTACCTATTTATCTACTTATTTTGTTGCTCTGTAACTAAGAGAAAAATAGATAGGCATGAAACAATAATTAAAAGAATTAATGACATACCTACCTACCTATACAATTCGTATTTAAATCAATAGTTTTTTCAATAAGATTATCAACCGTTACAGATGTCAAAATTAGATTTCACGCGTATCGCTTCGCCATAGATTTGAGCTTTGTGTGGCTTTTTGACCATGAAAATATTAACCGTCTCTAATAAAAAATAATGTTAAATTTTTCAAACTAATTTTGTACCTAATAGGTAGTACCTACAAAGAACTTGTCCGAGCTTCGTTTGAAGCGCGAGTTTAGAAAATGGAAATTTGATACTTTTTAGTAGGTACCTAGGTACTAGAGGTGTAAGAATGTGTAATATAGAAAATTGTAAATACAGGGTGTAAAAGATGTTTACCGAAGCCAAAAGGGGTAGATACAGCATCCCAACACACAACCAAATCCAAAAGGATTTTCCGAAAAAATCATTATATCTGGAGAAAACAGCGTTTGAAGATTACTGTTTGCGTATGTACTGGGCGCGTTGTTTTACGCAGATTGCTGCTATACATAGGTATACAGGGTGTAAAAAGACATAGAAAAGTGATGGTGTAGTACCTGAGAGAATATAACGAAAGTCCCAGTCATTCCTCTGATGCTGTCCTCACTGATCTCCTTAACATAGAGAGGGCAGACCACGTAGCCGCCGCCAGCACCAAACCCGATGAATGCGCGTGCGACGATCAGAGCTAGAGGCTGCGCGCAGACCAGCTTCATAGCCCAACCGATCTGGTGAAGAAGACAATTTTAATCAAATATTAGGATCCTATTTTATGGTAGACTAGCTGCGCACCGTACCACGGTGTGGTACACGGTCTCTTGTTGTTCTTAGCCCCCATTATCCCACTGCTGGGCAAAGGCCTCCCTTCGAGTTTTCCAAGCATTCCAGTCTAACGCCATTGCCTGTTTCTAATAGTCGCTGAAGGTCCTGCTCGTCGCGCCATCGCTTGCGTGGTCTGCCGCGCCGTCTTACTGTCTCTGGGTGGTCTCTTAGAGGTATTTATTTTTTTCGGGATAAAAAGATCTAAGAGAAAGAGGCATGTTATGATTGGATCTGGTGATTTTTTTTAGAATTTCGTGGAAATTTTAAATTTCTTTGGACATTATTAACAGTAAAAACATTGCCCGCTAAATGTAGGTAAGTAGGTACCTACTTACTTATTTTAAACCTTTTGTTTGGTGTACCTAGAACAGATTCGCTTTTCGACAAATTCGTTAGATTGTGAGAACTTCTAAGTGGATTTTCTTTTTCATAAGATCTAGTAGATTCTTTTAAATGATGGTGAATGATCTTTGAAACAATAGGTACCTACCTACCACATCTCAATTGCATACTAAGTGCTGTAGGTACTAGTACCTACTTAATCATCTCTGTAAAGTGTACCTAATGATATTTTGATTTGTGTGGTGACGTAATGCTATTAAAAAAATCATAGAAGCTATTCAAATTTTTCGGTTTCCTAATTTTCTAGGTAATTTTCCAAATTCAAGAAACAGTAGGTAAGTAGGTAGGTACCTGTGTTAGTATTCTATCCAGTAGAATACCATACATTGTCTCACACACATAAGCAGTATGCCATAGTGACATGAGTAATGTCAGTGTCAGATGGTTGTCACGGCTGAAAAGGCGGGAAAGAATCTATCTTTTACGAACAAGCTTGGTGTGATGGTGAGCCTAAGCCTATGTTAGCGATCTTTTTAATATTATCTAAACAGTATAAGTAAGTATATTACAGTAGGTACCTACCTAACTAATTTCTCAATTCTAAGAACAGTTTTTTACTGTTTATCGACTGTTTCACGAGTTCTAAAACGTGAAGGTATACCTACCTAAGCATCGCGAGGAAACTTTTTTGACATAAGACTTTGTGCAGATCATAAAAACTGGTCCTATTATCCCTTGGAATAGAACCCGCAACCTGCATCACAGGTACCTTCGCCCACTGCGCTCCAGAGGTTGTAATTTGCAGAACATACAAAATATGTCCCGTGGGAAATCACACCCACGAACTGCGTCTTATGACGTTCCTTTGCGCTACAGAGGTCGTCATAACATACTTAAAGGTACGGTCAGCATCACTGTTATTGTATCAAAATATATCATGTGTCTCCATCTAGTGGTAATATTATGTGAATGTAAATTGTCTATTTCCACTCTAATGTCAGTCTATTGCAACCACACACCGGTGTTTTTTTTTATTAACTCAAAACCTCCCCGCTGATGCCGTTCCGCCTTATTAGGCGGGTTACCAATTAGTGACGCTGACTGTACCTACCTAGGTACACTACGGCTAATTGTATCTAGGTATTCATGAAGCTTAGCTTTTTAGATACGCAATAGACGCTTTTTCGTACAAAAATGTCTTCGAAACGGACTCACAAACGTCTCTAGATCCCTTCATCATCGTGCTCAAAACTGCGATTAGGAGGTTACAGTTTGCCCAATGGATCTAGGCTCTAGGCATTCGTGAAGTTGGGTGTGTTTTGACGAGCGAGAGAAGTGACGTTTGTCTGCGCAGAACACAATTTTGTATGAAAAAGCGTTCATTGCGTAGACAAACGGCTAACTTCACGAATGCCTAGAACCGTTGGACGAAGTGTACCTGTGACGCTGCGCTGACCGTACCTACCTACCAATGCAATAGTGGTTTATTCCCTGTAGTTTGATTAGTTCGATCGTCAAACCAGTGAGATTTTTTTCCTTCGTAGTCCGACCTTTATTTTAAAACACGTTGCGGGCCGTCAATGGGTCAGATTAGCGCAAGATCGTGGTGGATGGCACAAGCTTAGGGAGGCCTATACCCAGCAGTGGGTGAGGTCGGGCTGTGGATGATGATGATAGCACTTTAATTTGGTACTTACTACTATGGGCACAGAACAGCCAATCAGCGCCATCTTCCTCCCATACTTATCAGCAGCAGCTCCATAAACGAACACTGCGATAGGAGCTGATACAAACATGATGGAAGAGATCCAGGACACGGCTCCCTCGGTTAACGGCTTGCCAGCTGGACTGGAGTCACCCATGAGCAGGTCTCTATGTGGCGATATCCAGCCCATGGACGTACCGTAAGCCAGAACTGGGAGACATACTGAAAAAAAAGGTTGAGTTAAAATGCATCCTAAAATGCACCAAGGTATATAAAGGTAGCCTGGAAGAAATCGCTTTCAGCGATAAGGCCGCCTTTGTACAAATTTTGAACGTGTTTTGTTATTAATTGGTGTAAGTACAATAAAGTGTTCATTCATTCATTAATTCACTCAAAGATGTCTAGGAGGCTGCCCTGTTGGCATGTGCAACAGAGATAAGATTAATTTAGTTGATGACGGCAAATATCTCGTTATAGGATAGAGAAGTTTGTCTGGCATGTTGTAGAACCTAAAATGCTTTGTTATGTTGGTTATGTCAAGCGCACGAAAGGAGCCTCTTTAGATTAGGTAGGTACCCATTTCTTTCTAGGCATTCGTTTTAGTTTTTACAACGTAGGTACCTACTTATACTTGCCGACATAATATTATACTTCTCTCTCTCTGAATGCTCAGTTAAGTTATACGATAGTAGGTATTACTATAACTTAACTGAGCCATCAGAGACTAGTGCCCAGAAACAGCACGTGATAGACAGTGATTATTTATTTATGGCGATTTCGTCAGCAACATTTTTTCGTCAGCATGAGAAATATTTTGGCAAGTGCTAGTAATGCAAGAGTGCATTGAATGCTACAAGGTAATCCAATAAAAAACTTGTAGATGCAAAATTATAGGTGACAAGAACAAAAGATTCAGTGCAATGCAATAACTTCCAATTTTGAAACTCTAAATCAACTTTGATTAATAAAATTGGGTCGCGAAATTGGGAAAATTCTTTTTTTTACCAAGATTTTATTAAATCTAGAGTCCATTTTAATTGCTTTAGTAAAACGCCTTTTACAAAAGGTATCTAATTATTAATTTTCATATTTTTTGGCCGTTGGGGCAGAAAAGTTCTCGAGTGGAGGCCACGCACCGGAAACCGCAGGTAGAGGACGGCCCCCCACTAAATGGAAAGACGATCTGGTAAAAGTTGCTGGGAGCCGTTGGGTGCAGGCTGCACAAGATCGATCCCTGTGGAAATCGATGGAGGCCTATGTTCAGCACTAGATGGCTGAAATGATGATGATGATATTTTTTGTAACGCGTTAGGAAAATAAGGTTGACGTACCTAGGTACACATAAATCGTGTTTTGGGACATAGATAAGTAGTTTCCCTGTTCTTTACGGTATTGGCCGCGCGCGAAGGCACAGTAGAATCAGTAGGTATTTAAGACGACTATCTATCTATCTATCTATCTAATCAGCCCACATCCACCCATGGAGGATGTCGGTCAGAAAAGATTTTACACCTATCTAATAATTTTTGGACGAAGACAATTCTATTCTAATCTGGTCAGTCTTTATATTAATAACTTATATAAGTACTTTGTCGCCAACAGGTTTAAAAAAAAAAATATCTGTGGTAGTAGGTACCTATTCGAAATTTTACGCGGCGTCTGTTACATACTTTTCGGAAAATATAGTTATGAAAGAGTTCAAGAATTTTATTCCATAATCAAGCCTACCTACCCAAGACTATCCACGACATAATTAATATTAGGTACTTAATATTTTGGATTAAGTGACTTTATTTTCGGTCGGCCGGGGAAACCGTTGGCAGACAGAACGATCTGGACGTCTGTCTTCGAGAGAGAGATGGTTGGAGAGATATGAGGAGATCTTTACCCAGCAGTGGGACGAAATAAGTTACCGAAAAAAACTTTTTTACTCACCAACGATAGACATTAACACTTGATTGTGTTTACTTCCCGACTTCTTCTCCTTCGAGACAATATTAAACACTTTGGTCACCATTTTGAATACAAGTTTTAACAACACTATGTTTTTTTTACTTGAAAACTTTCAAAAAGTAATAAAATATCACAATTTACTTTGTATTTTATTCAATCACTTTTTATACCTAATACTTTTTTGAAAATTATGTCCGTTTTATAGAAGTTTTTTTAATTTATTTTGATGAATTGTATGTATATGGTCTCTCCGTGCTGGCGCGCTAGTTTTTCAGCGTATACCGGCCGGGATCCTAAGTGCGTGTGGCACAGATCGTCTGAATCAAGTTTTATATAGGTACTAGAGAGAGACTATCTTAGATGTAGGTACGTTTTTGTTCATTCATATTTTGGCTAAGTGGCAAGTGATAAGAAATTATTAGGTTCTGAAATTATCTATTTTCAGTTTACTGTAGCTATTTGTTTTGGTTCCATTTCCCTAAATAAGTTCCGTTCTGTGCTGATTGTGCGTGTCAAATAAAAAACATTCTATTCTATTCTATTCTATGTTGATAATAATTTTTTTATTTACAGAAACTAAGCTACTACATATTTACATATATTTACAAAATACAACAGGATTAGTCAGGCTATCTATTCTATATTTTTCTATATTTCTTTCTATTCTATTGTATTCTATTCTAAATATTAAGGTTGTGTAGCTTTCACAGATTCTGAGATAAATAACTAAAAAATGGCACACTCATAAGGGGCCCTCGGACTCTGAGTCAGAGTGCGAGGGCCCGAGATGGTGTTCTTGTGAGCAAAGCCGTGGGCGGGCGCCAACACTTTCTATCTTAACTTTAGAGTAGATATTATTAGTGTTCATTACTAGCAGGGATGTTATGTTACGGATGTGTAATTTCGGTTACGGTTATGGATACGGGTATTGGTTACCTTTTCCTTTGTAGTTAGAAGGTTTTGTTCTTAGGAATAGGTTTATTTAGAAAATAAAAACAATTCCATTTTTGAGTTATGAAAAAATTTACAGACAGCATTAGAAAATGTCAAAAAACACAAGTTTCTCAATCGACGCTGGTTCCGATCAGGAATACCTACTTTCACAAAGTAACATGTCAAGCTAAGTTCTTGCAAAAAATTCAAACCGTATTTTACCATTATCAAATAAATCTATATATATATTCTTATTCTACATACATACATACATACATACATAAAATCACGCCTCTTTCCCTATGAGGTAGGCAGAGACCACGGATCTCCACATGCTACGATCCTAACACACAAGTTTTGCCTCATACACTCTAATTACTTACATTCTTCATACATGCTCGCCGGTTTAGGGTACTTTTGACCTGACCCTTCTCCAAAATGTCGCCAATTTAATCCAGATGTTTCGCCTAGGCCTTCCCCTTCCAGCTGTCCCATACACACTTGCCTCATACACTTGCTTTGTCAAACGACTATGTACTTACATATTCTTATTCTTATTATGATTGCTCTTCGAAAAACAGACGGCGCAAACTAAAAGGTTTAAATTTTAAGGTTTACGGGAATTAATTCTCAGAAAACCTAGGTAGGTACAGATGAATTATTTAGGAAGCAACATATAATATTATTATGCCTATATATACCTACTCAACGGGACGCTGTAGTGCCTGGATGGAACATAATCCGTCTTATTACAAGAAAATAAACCGAGTTTAGACTAAGACTAACTAAAAAACTGTCCCTAGAAAAACGATCTCTTAAGTACAGTGAAGAAGAAACGTTTTCAAATTGATTCATTTAACGTTTCGCGATCACATATTACCTTTTCAATTCAAATTGAAACACAGCAGACAGAACAGAATGTTCCACAGAAAATGTGTTCGACAATAAAGTTTAAAATGGGTATCATTTAAGCTATCACCAATTTAATTAGTTTTGTGTTTCTTAATAAAAATTTTTGAAAAAAAAAATTGAACCGACTTCACAGAACACAAACAGAAGAACCTTCTACACACTAAAAAGAGAAAAATAAGAATATAATTTGAAGTCGGTAAATTTTGGAAATCGGTCCACAATTTTCTTAAAGTTCAGTGATTGTTTTAGTTTTACGGGAAAACTATTAATCCCTCAGGAAAAAAAAATATGTGGCGCCACCTTGAGAGTATACCTCTTTCTAACAAAAAAAAATTTTGGAAATCGGGCCACAATTTTCTTAAAGTTCATTGATTGTTTTAGTTTTACGGGAAAACTATTAATCCCTCAGGAATAAAATTTATATGGGACCACTATAAGAGTATACCCTTTCAAACAAAAAAAAATTTTGGAGATCGGTCCACAACTGACGGAAATATCGTTTTCTTAAAGTTCAGTGATTGTTTTAGTTTTACGGGAAAACTATTAATCCCTCAGGAAAAAAAAATATGTGGCGCCACGTTGAGAGTATACCTCTTTCTAACAAAAAAAAAATTTTGGAAATCGGGCCACAATTTTCTTAAAGTTCAGTGATTGTTTTAGTTTTACGGGAAAACTATTAATCCCTCAGGAATAAAATTTATATGGGACCACTATAAGAGTATACCCTTTCAAACAAAAAAAAAATTTTTGAAATCGGTCCACAACTGACGGAAATATCGGTGAACATACATTAAAAAAAAAAAAAAAAAAAAAACATACATACAGCCGAACATATAACCTCCTCCTTTTTTTGAAGTCGGTTAATAATAGGGTTTGTCCTCAAAATAGTAGATCTGTCACCAAAATGTAGTCACCAAACAATGCAAAATCAGTTCCACAATAAATCACCTAAAATCCTGAGATATAAGGTCTAGTACCAAATAAATGTTTTTGTATGTATTATAATAGGTGTGTCCTAATAAGTATTTAAGCAAACTAACAGGACAGTACAACAGGAGCAAGTCGGTTCTAGCACTCGCCGGCCGCTACCGCTCGTCGCTTCGCTCCTCGCAACCTATGCTATAGGTCTGTTAGCCTACTAGTAGGTAATACAAGAAGCACATTCGCATATACATACCTGGGAACAATTTTTGTTTATCTGAGAACGAAAATATTTCGTGGCGATAGATCTATTTATTAGGTGATACAACTTGATGACAAATATAAATTTTGGTGATAGAAAATATAGTTCCCGTTTAAAATTACTTCAAAGTCAAAGTCAAAGTCTAAAAGCATTTATTCAGTAGGACCGCTGGGATCACTTTGAAACGTCTTAAAACTAGGTGATTCTACTCCTGTTCCTTCGCGACCAATACCGTGAAGAACCAGGGCAACAAACACGGTTTGGGGCCTAGCTTTTTTTAGGTTCGATCAAAGTTGTTTGATTTTCTATCTTGTCCAAGAAGATTATTTAATTTAAAATTGGTTTTAACATTTTTATTAATAGGCGTAGTGATTGTACAGGGTGTAAAAAGACTACTACCGAAAACTGAGGGGCTGCAATCAGACCATGATTCTAAACATTCAAAAAACGCAAAAAAAATTGACTTAGCTACGTCATTTTGTTATTTCCCGCTATTTACTACTAGGACAACACAATAAGACCATACCTACCTGATAATTTCATTAATAAAAGAAAAAAAACAATAAAAACTCAAAATCCAGCATTATAATGTAAAACAACGCGCCCAGTACATACGCAAACAGTAATGTTCAAACGCTGTTTTCTCTGTATATAATATTTTTTTCGGAAAATCCTTTTGGATTTAGTTGTGTGTTGGGATGCTGTATGTAGGTACCTACCCCTTTCGGCTTCGGTAGATATCTTTTTACACAAGAGGGACGGACCTATGCTCTCACCTTGTGGGTTCCATGAAAAACAGGTTACAATGTGTGATTAATGCTAATGGTGGTTATATTCATTATTAAATAAAATAATGTCATTATATTACATATTCGTACTATTCTTTCATTTTCAGTCCTATCAACAAAGCGGTTTACCCCGACAGTAATATCTCTGTCAATAAATCTTTGCAGTCCGGGAAAATAGAGTACTTATAATTTAAAATTTGCTTAGTTTGGGGCTAGATGATGATGTGTGAAAATGTCCAGCATTATTTATTTGAATGTTGGCAGTACCTACTGTGTCTTGCACTCGTGCAAGCAAAATTCAACTCTAAGATGACGAACTTTTTCATACCGCGACTGTACATAGAATGCTTTTTTGTGGTAAGTTTTGTTTTGACATGTGTCAACATGGGGTTCAACTAAGGTTTAACGTTTTTGTAGCAGCACATAGTTTGAGATGGACTATGCAACCTTAACCGCCTAAAACATCTTCACAGTAGTTAGAATAGAATAGAATAGAATGGAATAAAGTTTTATTTTCTCCACATATACACAGTTACAAAATAGGTACTTAAATCTACACAATTTTATATGGGTGAAAATACGGCTACCCCTCAGCATTTGCTCGAACAGCTCGAGAGTGTTGGAGCGCTGGTTTTCAGTGGCGCCATACCCGTTGTGGCGCAGCACTTGCTGCGTCACGCGTTTTATTGCATAATTATCTTATTAGTTAGCTAGTAGGAAAATTCAAGCTCAGCGACCCTTGACTTTCACAGGCTCTAGCGGAAAAAAACGATAACAATTGATAACTTTTATTAATAGACAATAGATAGATCAGCAATCACACTTATGATTGGCTGATCTCATGTCAAAATTACCCACTTGAAATCTGAGTGACACAATCAAATAACCAGTTTTCTAGATGTTAAACGATAGTCTTTGGTAATTTCTTTTAGTCATTGATAGCTCAAACCGTTCAATTTTGATTTTAAAAAGATAAATCTTATCTGATCTCGGGACAGGAACATGACTGGATAAATCAGTTTGACAGTTGATTAGTAATTTTCTTCGGCGGCTTTTCCTAAATTTCCTTCTGTTGTATTTGATTGATGCGAAATTGTATTTCGTTTGATAATAATCAGCTCCTCTAAGAATATCCTAAATGAGAATTTTGTGTTTGTATGTGGATTGTCTCCCGATATAACTTTTTATTTTTCTCGAAAAATGTGTGAAATGGAGTCTTGGGGGACAAAACTGTCCCAAGTTACTCTCAGTAATCAAAATTACGTCTAAGTAAAGCACCTTAGCTTAGTTACACATTTTTTTTTAAATTAACCTATTTCTTAGTCTCGTGCTCCTTCGGGTGTACCTACTTAACAAAGTCATGTTTTTAATATAAGGAACGCCAACAGCTTAATTTATTAACCGACTTCAAAAAAGGAGGAAGTTCCCAAATCGATGTTTATAATGTTCCTTATCATCAGAATGTTGCCCAGATCATTGAGATTTGAGACAGAGCGTGATTTGCTATCGTAAGTTCGAATCCGTGATTCCTATCGTGGAGGAAGTGAGATAGCGGGTTGAAGACGGAATTTCAGAGGACCAAACGAGTCACTTGAGAGACCATTCTTGACGTGATCCTTCTCACTAACCAGTGTGGTATTTTAGGTGCACTTCAGAAATGTTTCCAAAACAACTGAAACCTGACGGATTATCTTGGATAAAACCGGCCAAGTGCGAGTTGGACTCGCGCACGCAAGTTCCGTACCATTATCTATAAAAAACACGTTTGTTGTAGGTATAGGAGCCCCGTAAATATTTATTTTATGCCGTTTTTTTGTTATAGCGGCAACAGAAATACACCAAAAATCCAAATATATCTGTGAAAATTTTAACTGTCTAACTATCACGCGTTCTTATTTTTTTTGAAAATAACATAAAATGACGTAGCTAAGTCAATTTTTTTGCGTTTTTTTTTTTTTCGCTAAATTTGTTTAGATAGTAGTCTTTTTACACCCTGTACATAACTCTCGCCTCTACTTGAAAGCATTATGTTGAGATTCGGCAACAAGCTGTGACCTGTTAAAAAAAAAATTTCGTTTCGAGAATGATTATTGATCTAAGTACAGCCTTATTTCTTTCTTACAAAGCCTTATGCAATTCATAGTTTCTATTTAACAAGCCGAAAAATACTAATAAGTAACTACTATTTATTTACCCCTATAATGTACTGAATTTGGTATATTTTTTATCTGTGGAAAATTTAAGGTCCGATCTTGCCATGATTCTTTATGTGGATTTTTCTGTAGGATTTTGCGTGATACCTACCTATGAGGTAGGTGTCTACTATGAGTTTTCATTATTTCAGAATCTTATGCAATAAGTTTGAAATCTTGTGCAATTTATTGCAGATATTATCTGGAAGATCTTGATATAAGTGATATAAGTAATAACGCTTTATTGTACACAAGAACCTTATAGGTAGGCACAGAGAATATATAAAAATAAATTAATTGTACACTGGGCAAATGTAAATATCCCATATCCCACATATAATAAAGCTAAAAGTTTGTGAGCTTGTTTAGATGATTGGATGTTTGTATGTTTGTTTAGGATCAGGCTCAAACGACGAAACAGTTTACAATGAAATTTGGTAAGGTGGACTCCAGAATAGCATATAAGTAGGGTACTTTTTACCCCGAAAAACGTTCCTGAAAACCAAAAAATATGTAAAAGGACAACAGGAATTACATAAAAGCTTTAGCAGTACTCTCTTTGACACAAAGAGCACTGCTCTAAGGTTGCCATGACAACCAATAACTTTTGACTTTTGAATACATACCTATTTGAAGTGAAGTGAAACAGTTGCCATTATTAAAAAGAAGAAGGAATAAAAAGATGAAGAAGAAGAAACCAAGAAGTGAAGTGAAACCAGTTAAGATGTTACTGATTGGGCGGTATTTTTTTTTTTTTATGGAAGAGGGGGCAAACGAGCCAGTGGCACACCTGATGGTAAGTGATTACCACCGCCCACAGACAACTGCAGCATCAAGAAGCACTGCAGATGCGTTGCCGGCCTTTGAGGTAGCAATAGGCTCTTTTCTTGAAGGTGCCTAAGTCGTATCGGTCTGGAAATACCGCTGGCGACAGCTGATTCCATAAGTCTGTTGTGCGAAGCAGGAATTGGCGTGAAAACCGCACAGTTGTGGACTGCCAACCATGGTATTACTCATACCATTGCTGTCGTTGCATACGATGGCGGAATTCAGCGGCTGGTATCAGTCCAAACAATTCTTCTGAGCACTCCCCATTGTATATGCGGTACATGATGCATAGAGATGCAACATCTCTACGTAAAGCCAATGGATCAAGCCTATCGGAAAGGACTTGGTCGTTGACAACACGAGCGGCTCTTCGTTGTATACGATCAAAAGGAAGAAGCTGGTACTGGGGTGCCCCAGCCCAAAGATGAGAACAGTATTCCATGTGCGGCCGTACTTGCGCCTTATATAGTTGCAATCGCTCAGCGACAAAGCCCTTTACTTTTTTGTACATGTAAATAAAAAAAAGGTAGGTTATTATGCACTTATTATACCACCAAGGAGTAGGTAGTATAGTACCTATCTAAGTATGAATAGGTATCACCAAAAAGTTATACGTTATATAAGAAAACGCTAACTATTGAAGCAAGTGTACCTATATTTTCCTTCACTGAAAATATAGATAAGTAGGTAAGTAAGTACCTACTTTCGGAGGAAAATTTCTGATATATATTATTCTGCTAACAAAATTTCTAGAACAACCTTCGACTTTAATTTAACCTATGTAAATTAATGTTAACCTATCTAAATAAGTACTGTAAGGGAATGCAGTTCTCCTCAAGGTTTTGGGTGTAGGTAGGTAGTTAGTAGGAGTTAGATTGATTCAGGTTTAACCTGATCGCACATTTGGCCGCGCCGTACGCGCCGCAGTAATTTTTCCATACAAAAAATGCTGATGTCGACAGAAAATGCAGCTGGCTTCTGACGTCTCAGCATTTCTTCTATTGAATTGACAGTTCGGCGCGGATAGGTCTACGACCACCCTTAACGTCAGTCCTAAAAGAACACAGGTAACAATTAAAGTTTTTTTTTATTTACATGAACAAAAAATTAGAAAAGGAGAAGAACGACTATACCGCCCAATCAATAACAATCTTAGCTTAGTCTTCTTCTTCTTCTTGGTTTCACTTCACTTCTTGGTTTCTTCTTCTTCTTCTTTTTATTCCTTCTTCTTCTTTTTAATAATGGCAACTGTTTCACTTTACTTCAAATTATGTATTACTAGCAGTGCTCCCGCGGTGTGACCGGGACTCGGTCCCTCGGGATTTTTTATTTTTTTCGGGATGTCACGTCAATTTGATTTTGAAAAAACATGGCGGCTTGTCATTTCAAAACTCCAACGAAAATCTTTTGTCAAATGAGAAATCTTCTTGAATACTCCCCCATTCCATTTGCCAAATCTCCTGTTACGTATCCAAGGCTTCATTAGTAAAATGCCACCGAAATTACATAGTAAAACCTAGTAAAACACGAGAAATCTAAATAAAATAACAGAGCCATTAGCTCCTTTAAAAATGGCGAAAGAAGTCCAATCAAAGTTAAAACAATTTAGAATCATGCCAGCGCGTCTTCGCGACCGGTGGCGGGATTCGGAAAGTCAAAAAACTGACGGCGTTCGAATATTTGGCAGAGGGAACGTTCAGCGCAAATCACAAGGGACGCGTTCGAGCACACAATTTAGGCTCCCGTTAGTGATCGTTCGTCCTACAGACAGACTGCTAAAAAAGCGCTCGTGGCCGTGCTTGCTTAGTAGTTCTTGATAGATCGTCGAAGTGGATGGGTGACCGCCAGTGGCATTTTCTTCTGAGCGCTTCAGTGCTTCGGAGGGCACGTTAAATTGTCGGTCCCGTCTATTTAAGTCGTTAAACCATGACGGAGGCCTTAAGGCGGCCTAAAAACTCCGTCACCAGAGTTGGCCACTGACTCATACGAACTTACTTACTGCTAAATCAAAAGTTTTTATGTGAATCATCTCCCTTTTACCTATCAGTATACAGGGTGTAAAAAGACGTCTACCGAAGCCGAAAGGGGTAGGTACCTACAGCATCCCAACACACAAATCCAAAAGTATTTTCAAAAAAAAACATTAAGTATATCCGGAGAAAACAGCGTTTGAAGATTACTGTTTGCGTATGTAGGTAGGTACTGGGTGCGTTGTTTTACGCAGATTGCTGGATTTTGAGTTTTAACTGGTTTTTTTTACAAATGAAATGATTAGGTAGGTATGGTTTTATTATGTTGTACTAGTAGTAGATAACCGGAAAAAACATAAAATGACGTAGCTAAGTAAAAAAAAAAAAAAACGTTTTTTTCGCTAGATATGTTTAGAATCATGGTCTGATGGCAACCCCTCAGTTTTCGGTAGTAGTATTTTTACCTGTATATTAAAAGCCAAAGCAGAGACCCTTGTATCTAATTAAGTACAAGTTTTGAACTTAGTTAGAGCCCAAACCATACCATGTTAGAGCAAGGTTCAACGTTTTGAATTGTATAATACGAGTACCTACAGACTCAGGTTAGCTAATAATAAAGGAATAGGTATAAATATATTATAAATTATAGGTCTTTCATTTTAAACTAACTTAATTCAGTAATTGAGTTCAACAAATAAATTAAAAAATATATATGTAACGATTTTTTTTGTTTTTTATGAAAATCCTGAGAAAATTGATAAAGACTATCCTTTCAATTGATTGTTGCTTCTTGTATAACTTAGTCCATTTGTGATGTAGCTGCGCTGCGATTGGTGGAACGTCTGTTCTCCTTGAAAATCATTATGCAACAAATCTAAAAAATCAATAAAAATAAGTAGGTATTTTATAATAAAACTGGTAGGTAGGTACCTACATTTCCAGTGTGAATTTTATCTTAGAATGTTCCTACGGCTATGTAGCTGCTAGGGTAGCAGGGTGTATCAGATTTTTTACTCCTATTATTTATATTATAATCATTAAATATTTATATTACTTATAATCAGTAATAATCAGAAATCACAATCAATATAAATCATACAGATTCAATCAAAATGCCTAAGTTTATTTAGATTTTAAATTCAAGTTGTCCAAAAGTCAATGGGTAAAAAAGCACTATGTACCTACGTACAATGATATTATCCCACTTCCCACTCATATATCCAGAATCCTAAAAAAGCTAAAAGTTTGTGAGTTTGTTTAGATGTTTGTATGTATGTGTAAGGATCAGGCTCAAAGGACGAAACAGTTTTCAGTGAAATTTGGTAAGGTGAAAGGTGGGGTGAAATAACTCCAGACTAGCATATAGGCTACTTTTTATCCCGAAAAACGTTCCTGAAAACCAAAAAAATATGTAAAAGGACAACGGGAATATTGCATAAAAACTTTAGCAGTACCCTGTTTCACACAAAGAGCTGCTCTTAGGTTGCCATGACAACCAATAACTTTTGACTTTTCAAAATGGCGATTTCATTTCGTTCTACTATGCTTTGAGCAATTTTAAAGATTGCTGTTTTGCCAAAAATGAATTCAGTGTATTCATGGGTTGGATTGGAACAAGGTACCTAGTTCTATCTCTAAAGTTTTTCAATGCGCAGACGAAGTCGCGGCCGGTTACCACTGTATACCTAAACTATAGATACTACGATATGTTCATAGTATCGAAGTTTAAAATTTGAGCTTGGAACACGTGACTGACAAATACGTCGCTTTGTTTGACTCAAACTGAATTAAAAACTGTGATAATAAGAATGTTTCGATTCTTCAATTTCCACGCGCTTATAACGTATCTATATTTTTTACATAATTAACTATCTATGTACCAACTTTATTTGCCATAATAACATAATTTTATGCGGATTTGAATTAAATTGTTTATGGGCTTTTCGCGCTTAGTGTGTACCTTATAATTAATTCGACTAGCCATCACATCAGCTTCGATGAAAGCTCAGTGCGTGATTAGACACTGAACGAAACACAGCGTCTCTGGAAAAAGGGAAAGCGCGGGAAACATTTTAGCTGAGCAAAGCTAAACCAAACTATTCGAAATTCAAAATAGGAAGTGAAAAGTTTTAAGATTTTTGAAAATAGAAAAACGTGAGTGAGTTCTATTAGAGTCTGACAGAGAAAGAAGGTTTTAGTGGTGAGTAGCTGGTTTAAATTTATTGAAGTGGAGTCGATTCGGACCGGAAATTATTATTTCGTCATCTGTTCAGGTTTTATTATTTGCTAGAGGTTCCTTATGTATGGATGTAATTAGATAATTTTTCTTACATTTTATGTTTTTCTGTCTTTTAGTACAACTGTTGACGAAGCCCTGTTTCTTTTATAAAATATTAAAATGCACCCTAAAATTACACCCCTGCGAGACTTGATCCCGCGACTTTATCGGTTCGTGGTCTTTTATTTAGCACTTGGGTACTTAATAATCTATGTTTCTCTTATTGTAAAGTAATGTTTATTTCGAACGAGTATTTCAGTGGCAACCAACGGCGGGCTGAATCAGACAATCGCTATGCTAAGAGTGTTTTAAAAAGATGTTACTAGGGATAGATATCAACAGTTTGCCCATCTAGGTAGCGTACCTACCTACCGGAGAATAGATAAAAATGACAGTAATGTCATTACCCGTTTTATTTATCCACACTCATATCATTATAAATAATTTATTATCCGGTACCTAAACAATTATCGCTATGCTAAGGGAGCTGGGGTCGTATTCGCGTTCATTTTTTCGTTCGTTTGATGAATATTCTGATGTTTCTTACTATTTGACTGGGTTAATTTTACGGTTTGTTATATTTGGTCCTAAGTTAGGACCGTGTTCTTATCGACCGAATACAATGTAGCTCGAAGTAAGATTCATCCGAATATTCATCAAACGAAGAATAACCAGTTGGTAGGTACAGTCAGCAACGAAAGTCGATTAAAATTTTATGTTTCACAAATCGGAATATTTCCGAAATCCGTAACATCATGACCAACATTTTTACTAATATTTGAAGATAATGGTCTTGCTTCATAACAATTTCTCAAGAAAAGTAAATTTTTTCTTTGTTATAACAAAAGCCATATTAAAAAGATCAACTGTTAAAAGACTTTCGTTTGATAAACATTAAACATACAATTGTTGAAATGAGAGCGTTGCGTAGTATGTGTGGGGTAACGTTGAATGATAGAGTGAGAAATAGTGTGATAAGGGAACAGTGTGGAGTGAAAGAAGATGTAGTGTTGAGGATCGAGAAAGGTATGTTAAGATGGTTTGGGCATGTAGAGAGGATGGATGACAGTCGTTTGACAAAGCAAGTGTATGAGGCAAGTGTGTATGGGACAGCTGGAAGGGGAAGGCCTAGGCGAAACTTCTTGGATCAAATTGGCGACATTTTGGAGAAGGGCCAGGTCAAAAGTACCCTAAACCGGCGAGCATGTATGAAGAAAGAATGTAATGAGAGTGAATGAGTCAAAAGTCAGGATCGTAGCAAGTGGAGATCCGTGATCTCTGCCTACCCCTTCGGGAAAGAGGCGTGATTTTAGGTATGTATGTATGTATGTAAACATACAAAACAACCTACTTAGGTACAGTCAGCAACGAAGGTTGATTAACATTGATGTTTAACAAATCTGAATATTTCCATGGCATGTGCAAATACGAGTACATTTTGAAGCATGCCCACATTTTGCAGAAGTAGGTATTTAAAACGTACGTGGCACTTGAAAAATCGGAAAAAAAAGTACGTGAGTGTTGTGGAACACTCTGTTGGGACGAAGCAATGAGTACTTTTCTATACTGGGAAATTCAAATTCAAATCAAACGCTCTTCCGTACCAAAAATGTAACAATCTATGGATTGTTTTGCGACTGCGCTCTTTTAGTAAGTAGGTACCTACTTATACTTGCAATTTTAATTCCAATTTCCCAATTTCATGAACATTTGTCGCTGACTGTACAATACAGACGTAGGTACACTCCCTCAGAAAATATGAAATGTCTATTTTTACAATGATTTAGTGAGTCATCCACAAGGACTGTTTACGGACATTGTTTGGCGATATTAATGATTGTTTGTTAAACTGATTTTGAGAGATTAATGTATTTTTGATTGTTTGAATGTGGGTCAGTTGAAGAGCTCGTGGTCGTGCTTGCTTAGTCGTCCTTAAGGTTTGTAAGTGGATGGGTGACCGCCAGTGGCATTTTCTGTATCTGGACTAACCGTAGTAGGTATTCTAAGACCATAATGTTACTTATGTTCCGATATAAAAACAAATTTTATCTTCATCACCAGAATCGGCCACAACTTTTTAGACTAAAAGTTTCGTCACCAGACTTGGCTACTAACTTTTTTGACTAAAAAACTTAGGCCTTTACATCTATATTAGATGATTTATACAGCGTCAGGAGGCAACCTATGCCTACACTTAACGGGACGCTGTAGTGCCTGGGACATAGTTTTGAGATGGAATAGGCTTGCCCAGCACCTAAACCATCCTCTCAGCTTAATCACCAGGAAAGACAACGTCAATACGTGTGGAGCTGACTAAGCTGCGGGTTTCCTCACGATGTTTTCCTTCACCGTTAAGAGCACGTGTTAAAGTGTTATTGACTAAGTACTTACTTAAAAACTTCATCACTTTTTAAACTAAAAGAGTTGGCTACTAACTTTTTAAAAAACTTCGTTACCAGAGCCGTCTTAATAAGACCTCTGTGAGTACCTATGTTTGGGATCCAAACTTTGGGTGTTTGTACAGTCAGCGAGCGAAGTTCATGAATATTTTTGATGTTTTTGAATCCATACATTATTTATAAATGTGAAAGTAACTCGGTATGTTAATTATCTCGCTGATAACAATAATTACCCATGATAGTTTCAAAAACAATATCTGTCTGTCTGTTTGTTACCTTTTCACGCCCAAACCACTGAACAGATAAAGGTTGTACTTATCCCAGGGAAGGATATAGGCTACTTTTTATCCCGAAAAAATAATTATCTGCGAAACTTGTAACTAAAACTCTAGCTTAAATATATTATTTATATACGCTAACGTTTATTTATATTTGTGAAAGTACCTAGTACACAATCTTCCTACACATGATTAAAATTAATCTTTTAAATCTCCAAACGTTCATGAACTTATGTCACTGACTGTACCTAACTGTGTCTTAATCGCGCTTGAATCAAGGATAGATTTGGTTGAAACTTGAAACCCTTATTAATTAAACGTGGTGTAAAATTACGCCAGGTTTAAACTCCAAAAATATGGTTACTCCTAAGGTACACCCGGCGTAACTTTACACCTAACTCTAAAAAAAGTTCTATCAATACTTGAAGTTGGTTCCTATTATTATTATTATTATTATTATTATAGCCATTTATTCCCAATTAACAAAACTTATTTTTACATATACATTAAAGTTCACATTATATTAGCATGCATAAGTATTAGATATGATTATAATTTTATTCGATTAATTAGTATGTTCAATTGTTCACTCTATATTATTATTGGTCTGAATTGGGCACCCATTTTTGGGTGAAGGCGTCCTCCATCCATTGCCACAAAAGTCTGTCCGCGGCATGTCGTGTCCAAGTGACGCCTGCCACGTCCTCGATGTCGTCCCGCCAGCGCCGGCTTGGTTCCTATACTGTTTATTAATTGTTGTAAGTGTATGTTGCAAGCAATGACGTTAAATGGAAATAACTGTACGTAATCGTTAGATAAGTTATACTTAAGCAGTAGGTAGTTTTGACGACCTCTGTGGCGCAGTGGGCGAAGGTCCGCCTGCGACGCAGAAGGTTGCGGGTTCGATCCCCGCCGCGGGACAAATGTTTGTATGACCTACAGATATTTGTCTTGGGTCTGCTGGGTGTTTCTATGTATAATATGTATGTATTTACAAACAAAAAGTATATAAGTAGTATATCAGTTATCTGGTTCCCATAGTACAAGCTGTGTGAATATGTCCAGCATTATTATTATTATTATTATTATTTTGGCCATGTAGGCAGATACATTCACACGAAACATTATTGTGTTTGTTTTCTTCGGGGTTTTAACTGTTTCGGGAAACAGAAAATCTTGTCCGAAACACAGGGCACCAAGTCCCATCTGTGTGTCATCATAACCATATTATAACATAATTTTCTTTTTTTCTATCATAATTTACTCTAGGTTACACTGAAACTATTTGTAAACAAAACTTTACACAATTTCAGAAATTAACGTATAAGAGCCTTGTTGTCACGGAACCATTCCTATGTGTACAGGTTAGCATGAACTCTTATTGCCAGGCAGTTTGTGAACTGCTTGTCAATTCTGACATAAAGAAACAAATCTGAAATTGCGGCGTTTATCATGCTCTTACACATTGTGACTGTACTAGTGTGCAAGCGAGAGAACATGATAAGTTGCGAAGTTTCTTTAGTGAACCGGGTTATTCGAAATTGACATTTAATTCGAAAACTGCCAGGCAATAGGAGTTCATAGTAACCCTGCAGGACTATTAAATGTAGATCGTAGCGGATAGCATAGGTAGGTATAAAGCTTTTTAAAAAGTGATTTTAGTAATAGACTTCCTCGATTTGGCATCCAAACAATTCGAAATTGAATTTCAACCGTAAATCAATGTGTTCAGGATAATTTATATGCGCATTAACAAGCTCCTAACGTTGAAGGGAAACATAATGTTTATATAGGCGGCGATTTGCTTGCCATCTGTCATGAATGCTTTTATTTGTGCGAGTAAAAAGATTTGTGTGCTTACGCAGGGTCTCTTGTTGATAATTTTGTAAGTAGGTACTTATCCTATTTTAGAAGCGTGATATTTAAGCGTGGATATGAAACTCCTTTAAGAAATAAGAAATAAGAAATAAGAAATAAGAAATAAGAAATAAGAAATAAGAAATAAGAAATAAGAAATAAGAAATAAGAAATAAGAAATAAGAAATAAGAAATAAGAAATAAGAAATAGGAAATAGGAAATAGGAAATAGGAAATAGGAAATAGGAAATAGGAAATAGGAAATAGGAAATAGGAAATAGGAAATAGGAAATAGGAAATAGGAAATAGGAAATAGGAAATAGGAAATAGGAAATAGGAAATAGGAAATAGGAAATAGGAAATAGGAAATAGGAAATAGGAAATAGGAAATAGGAAATAGGAAATAGGAAATAGGAAATAGGAAATAGGAAATAGGAAATAGGAAATAGGAAATAGGAAATAGGAAATAGGAAATAGGAAATAGGAAATAAGAAATAGGAAATAAGAAATAAGAAATAAGAAATAAGAAATAAGAAATAGGAAATAGGAAATAGGAAATAGGAAATAGGAAATAGGAAATAGGAAATAAGAAATAAGAAATAAGAAATAAGAAATAAGAAATAAGAAATAAGAAATAAGAAATAAGAAATAAGAAATAAGAAATAAGAAATAAGAAATAAGAAATAAGAAATAAGAAATAAGAAATAAGAAATAAGAAATAAGAAATAAGAAATAAGAAATAAGAAATAAGAAATAAGAAATAAGAAATAAGAAATAAGAAATAAGAAATAAGAAATAAGAAATAAGAAATAAGAAATAAGAAATAAGAAATAAGAAATAAGAAATAAGAAATAAGAAATAAGAAATAAGAAATAAGAAATAAGAAATAAGAAATAAGAAATAAGAAATAAGAAATAAGAAATAAGAAATAAGAAATAAGAAATAAGAAATAAGAAATAAGAAATAAGAAATAAGAAATAAGAAATAAGAAATAAGAAATAAGAAATAAGAAATAAGAAATAAGAAATAAGAAATAAGAAATAAGAAATAAGAAATAAGAAATAAGAAATAAGAAATAAGAAATAAGAAATAAGAAATAAGAAATAAGAAATAAGAAATAAGAAATAAGAAATAAGAAATAAGAAATAAGAAATAAGAAATAAGAAATAAGAAATAAGAAATAAGAAATAAGAAATAAGAAATAAGAAATAAGAAATAAGAAATAAGAAATAAGAAATAAGAAATAAGAAATAAGAAATAAGAAATAAGAAATAAGAAATAAGAAATAAGAAATAAGAAATAAGAAATAAGAAATAAGAAATAAGAAATAAGAAATAAGAAATAAGAAATAAGAAATAAGAAATAAGAAATAAGAAATAAGAAATAAGAAATAAGAAATAAGAAATAAGAAATAAGAAATAAGAAATAAGAAATAAGAAATAAGAAATAAGAAATAAGAAATAAGAAATAAGAAATAAGAAATAAGAAATAAGAAATAAGAAATAAGAAATAAGAAATAAGAAATAAGAAATAAGAAATAAGAAATAAGAAATAAGAAATAAGAAATAAGAAATAAGAAATAAGAAATAAGAAATAAGAAATAAGAAATAAGAAATAAGAAATAAGAAATAAGAAATAAGAAATAAGAAATAAGAAATAAGAAATAAGAAATAAGAAATAAGAAATAAGAAATAAGAAATAAGAAATAAGAAATAAGAAATAAGAAATAAGAAATAAGAAATAAGAAATAAGAAATAAGAAATAAGAAATAAGAAATAAGAAATAAGAAATAAGAAATAAGAAATAAGAAATAAGAAATAAGAAATAAGAAATAAGAAATAAGAAATAAGAAATAAGAAATAAGAAATAAGAAATAAGAAATAAGAAATAAGAAATAAGAAATAAGAAATAAGAAATAAGAAATAAGAAATAAGAAATAAGAAATAAGAAATAAGAAATAAGAAATAAGAAATAAGAAATAAGAAATAAGAAATAAGAAATAAGAAATAAGAAATAAGAAATAAGAAATAAGAAATAAGAAATAAGAAATAAGAAATAAGAAATAAGAAATAAGAAATAAGAAATAAGAAATAAGAAATAAGAAATAAGAAATAAGAAATAAGAAATAAGAAATAAGAAATAAGAAATAAGAAATAAGAAATAAGAAATAAGAAATAAGAAATAAGAAATAAGAAATAAGAAATAAGAAATAAGAAATAAGAAATAAGAAATAAGAAATAAGAAATAAGAAATAAGAAATAAGAAATAAGAAATAAGAAATAAGAAATAAGAAATAAGAAATAAGAAATAAGAAATCTGTCTATCTGTCTATTATTATAAGAATCTTTGTCCTGACTGACTGATTGACTGACTGATAGACAACGTACAGCCTAAACCGCTGGTCGTAGAAACTTGAAATTTTGAGGGTATGTCCGTCTTGGTGCGTAGGGGTGTACTAAGAAGGGATTTTTTGAAATTCAACCCCTAAAGGGGTGAAAAGGGGTAAAAACGATTGTATGAAAAATCGTATTCCTGGCACTTGTAGACATGAAATTTAGAATTATGATAGTTCAACGCTTTTAATGAAAGTCTTCATTCAAAAAAATTCAAAACTACCCCTAGAAGGGGATGTAGGGGGTGTTAATGTTTGTATGGGGTTTTTTGAATGCGTGGTCCGATTTGCTTGAAACTCGGTATGATTATTTAAAAATGTAAATAAAAAATGTCCGCACTCCAATAATTTAATAACTACCCCTAAACCGGGGTGAAAGGGGTGTTAAAGTTTGCGTGGGATTTTTTAATACATGGTTCAATTTGGTCAAAACTCGGTATGAGTATTTAGTAGTAGTGTAATAAATAATATCTGCATGTTTTTTTTCAAAATCTTCCCTTCAATGGGGGTGAAAAAGGGGAAGTACAGTACAGATTCTATGGGAGCCATAAGTCCATTGGGAGTGGAAGTGGGGTATTTGGGGAAGGGATAACGTATAAGGGATAAGCGGGAAAAAGTGGAATGAAGCGGGATAAACCGGGAAAATGCGGAATAATGCGGAGGAAAAGCGGGAAAAAGCGGAATAATGCGGGAAAAAAGGAATAAACAGGGAAAAAGCTGGATAAATCGGGATAAACCGGGAAAAACGGGGGAAAAGCGGGATAAACTGGGAAAAAGCAGGATAATGCGGGATAAAGCGGGAGGAAAGCAGGTTAAACTAGGAAAAGGCAGGATAATGCGGGATAAAGCTGGGGAAAAGCGGGATAAACTGGGGAAAAGCAGGATAATGCGGGATTAAGTGGGGATAAACTGGGATAAAGCAGGATAAAGTGGGGAAAAGGTGGGATAAACCGGGATAAAGCGGGATAAAGTGGGGACAAAGTGGGATAAACTGGGATACAGCAGGATAAAGTGGGGAAAAGGTGGGGTAAACCGGGATAAAGCGAGAAAAAACGAGATAATGTGGGATAAAGCGGGATAATTCGGGATAAAGCGGAGAAAAAGCAGGAAAAAACGGGATCAAGCGAGAAAAATGGAATGATGCGGGATAAAGTTTGGGGAAATGGGATAATGTGGGATAAGTGGGAAAAAGCGGGGAAATAACGGGAAAAAATCATAAAATCATATTCCTGGCACTTAAGAGACATGAAATTTAGAATTATGATAGTTTTAATGAAAGTCTGCATTCAAAAAGCTACCCCTAGAAGGGGGTATTGATGTTTGTATGGGGTTTATTGAATGCGTTGTCCGATTCGCTTGAAACTCGGTATGAGTATTAATTAGTGTAATTACAAAATGTATGCATTCAAAAAAAATTCAAAACTACCCCTAGAAGGGGGTGTTAATGTTTGTATGGAGTTTTTTGAATGCGTGGTCCGATTCGCTTGAAACTTGCTATTGAGTGAGTACTGAGTAACATTTTATATATTTTTTTATAAACTCCACTATAAAGGGGGTGAAAGAGGCAGTAACAGTTGCTATGAGAACCATAAGTCCTAAAAACTTGAAACTTGGAGGGTACATTCTTCTTCTGCTGCATTTTAGGATTTCGTAGGGGTGGGGTGAACTTTTGTATTTAGGGGGTGGATTGAAAGGGAGGGCTGTAAATAATTCCTGAAACAGGGTGTTGGCGGTGATCAATTATGTGTGGAATTTCTTAAGTGGGAGTGAGATTGGAAGTGGGGTTAATTCATTTATGGATTTGTGGATGGAGTGAGAATGGTAGTGGGATTGATGGATTTGTGGATTTACGGATTTGTGAGTTTATGGGGGCGTCAGATTAAAATGTGAGAGTGAGATTGTGAGTCACATTAAGAGTGAGAGCGAGATAAGGGTTAGATTGAGGGTCAGATTTAGAGTGAGACTCGGACTCTAACTCAGTCATCAAAGTTGAACTTGCTGTCACAGTCACTCAGTTTAGTCAATGTGATGAAAAGCTTAAGCTTACCTACTCAAGTGATAAGGGCTATGTTGATACGTACCACGTGAACGAAGTCGCGGGCGTTCCGCTAGTAACGGTATACGAAAGTATGGAAAACAGGGTCCTCATAATAAAAAAAAGTTTGGATGGTTGTAGGTTTATGTTTGTTACTCAAGCTGAACGGATTTGAATGAAATTTAACATAATGATAGATTATAGTCTGGAATAACATAAAGGCTTTTTATCCTATAAACCGCGGGTAGCACCGCGAAGCGCAGCTAGTGAGAAATATGAGTAATGGCTAACCCCCGGTCTTACGTGGGCGTTTTGACGCGACCGCGTTTGCGACGCGAAGCGACGCGATTCGATGCGGCGCGGCGCGGCGCGGCAGGTCTGTCCTACGTGCGCGCGAATCTTTCTACAGACTTCAGATTGAGTATACCGGTCCGAGCGTAAATGTCAAACAAACTGATCGCGTTCGCTTCAAATCGCACCGCGCCGCTGCGCACCGGTGACATAGGACACTTCAATAGTAAATCGACTGTTTATTTTTTTCCGCGCCGCTTCGCGTTCGCGTCAAACTGCCCACGTAAGACGAGCCGTAACTCTTGTGACTGTGTTTTTAGGCCTTTGCTAGACCTTAACTATGCTAACTATGCTAACTTAACTATGGTTTGGTTTTCACTTTTTTAGAGTTTCGTACCCGAAGGAAAACGGTAACCCTATTTCAGACTTCGCTGTCTGTCTGTCCGTCCGTCTGTCACCAGGCTGTATCTCATGAACCGTGAGAGTTAGGTAAACAGTTGAAATTTTACGACGACCTCTGTGGCGTAGTGGGCGAAGGTCCACCTGCGATGCAGAATGTTGCGGGTTCGATCCCCGCCGCGGGACAAATGTTTGTATGACCTACAGATATTTGTCTCGGGTCTGGGTGTTTCTATGTATAATATGTATGTATTTATAAAGAAAAAGTATATAAGTAGTTTATCAGTCATGTAGTACCCATAACACAAGCTCTGCTTACTTTGGGGCTAGATGATGCTGTGTGGAAAGTCCAGCATTATTTATTTAACAGATGATGTAGGTATTTCTGTTGACACTATAACGACAAATAAGTACCTTAGTAAAAAACAGAATAAAAATGTGTGACCCGCGGTCCCTCGGGATTTTTTCATTTTTTCGGGATAAAAAGTAGCCTATGTCCTTCCCTGGGATACAACCTTTAACTATGCCAAATTTCAGCTTAATCTGTTCAGCGGTTTGGGCGTGAAAGCGTAACAAACAGACAGACAGAGTTACTTTCACATTTATAATATTAGTTATAATATTAGTATGGAAGCATGGAAGTATGGATATTAGTATGGATATTGTATAGTATGGAAGTATGGATATGGATGGTACGGAACCCTTCGTGTGCGAGTCCGACTCGCACTTGGCCGGTTTTTTCTACTAACTGCGAGCATCTCTCCCGTGCAATGGAACCGAGTAATGACACTGTTTTGTTATCTGAAAATAGATAGAACCAGACATTCAGACAGAACCAATAAAGCAACAGTTTAATTATCTTCCGTGCAATTAATTGCATTTGAATAAAAGAAAGGGTTAAAAGGTTAATGCCCTTGTATGACCTTTTCGGTCACTGAAAGCACTGGTAGTTTAGTGGTAGCCTTCTGATCCTAAGGTCGTGGGTTCGAATCCCCTAGCTGATAGAAAATTTTAGACAGTAAGGATCTCTGTACATAATAAATTTAAAAAGTAAAAAACAGTACAATTATTCCAGAAATGGAATAAAAATGGTAAAATATATATAAGTAAAACATGAAAAGCATGAGACTAAAATTCATTAAATAATAATAAACAAGAGTAAAATAACAATAATAAGAAAATAAAGACTGACGAAAGTCAGAGGAAAATGAACAAACTAATAAAAAAAAACCCCAAGCTGTATTGAGCTCCTCTTTTGGTCTAAAAAAAATATTTGCACTATGCCAGTAGGTACTCAAACGGTGAACGAACATATCGTGAGAAAACCGGCATAAAGAAATTAAAGTTAGAAAATGTGTCAAGTGCACAGGTGCTTTTTTGAGGCGCACCTAAATCCTTTCACCACAGTTTGAAAGAACTGGTGACACGACAAAAATACTATTAGGTACCTATATGTCAATGAGAATACCCTTCATTATCTTTATTTGACAACCTTTATTAACGCAGTGGGTGAGTCCACCTGTGACGCAGAAGGTGAGTTCAGTCAGACGGTTCAATTCCCACCGGTACAAATGCTGGGATGTTCTTCATCATATTTAGAATAGAATAGAATAAAGTTATATTTTCTCCACACCATATACAGAAAACAGGTTCACGACTGTATCCCCAAGGTGCGGTAGACATTCTCTCAGATCTTTTTTTTTTATGTTACTTATTCCAGATCCTATATTATAATACCATATAGGTACAACAGTTACAATAGGTACCTACTTAGGCTAGGTATTTGTCTACGGTCTGGTGTTTTTATTATGTGTAGATAATTGTGTGTATGTAGGTATTTACAAAATAAGGAATAGGTAGGTACACAAGCATTGCTTACTTTGTGGCCACAATATCAATGATTAGTTTTCAAGAAACAACAAAAACAAATACTTTCCTACCAGTTTTTAGCCACCGTTGTAAGGTCAATTCTTTATTAGAAACTAGCTGACCCGCGCGTCTTCGTCTGCGCATTATTCGGTCCAGCCCGTGGTCCAGCCGTTCACGCGTGATGGCGTGACCAAGGGATATAGGGATTCATTTTTTCCGCGCAATTTTTCAATTTTTTTCTGTCATGAGAACCTTCTCCTGACAATAACAAACAACAAAAAAAAAATTAATGAAATCGGACCAGCCGTTCACGCGTGATGCCGTGACCAAGGGAAATAGGGATTCATTTTGATATAAGAGATGGAAAACAATATGGCGTTCTATGAATTCAAATTGTTGCTGACTCTACCTACATCTGTAACTATTCTGTGATACTACGAAATAATATTTACACAACTCTGTTTAAAATATCTCGAGAAAAGATTTGTGGTAACGAATGGCCGTACAATTTGTTTACTCGTGTCAGTGCTAATGGATGGGTGACTTGTTTGCGCTGAACGTATGCAGTCAACATCAAAGATTGGTTTCTACGTGTGAATGGATAAAAACTGGCCAGACACTATCATGACTCATTCATTATTTATTTATTTATTTATTTATTTATTCATCATAAATATTCCAGCATTATTTATTTATTTATTTATTTATTTATTTATTCATCATAAATAAGAAACCCAAGGAGGATCATGCATACCTACCTAAGAAATAAAGGTACCCAAGGTACGGACTCTCTCTCAGATCTTTTATTTCTGGATCTGAAAATGTCCATTGGGGTCAATTCTTTGTTGGTAGGTAGGTACTTCTTCTTTTTCTTCTTTTTAATCTGGCGTTTGTGACGATGTGTGTCACAATTTTGCCAATGTCAGCACTAGAGCCTCATCTAAGACTGAGCCAAGATGTTACTGATTGGGCGGTATAGTCGCTCAGCAACAAAGCCCTTTTCTTTTTTGTTCATATAAATAAATAAATAAATAATACTTTGACAAGCCTCACTTTTGTTTGACTGGCTTCCAACTTTGACTATTAGCTGTCAAACTTTTGTATGTGGAAACAAGTCGCAGCTCTTACCTGAATGTCCGTTGAATATAGAAACCGGGGATAAGTATTTCGTTTTATTTAGTATGATGGATCACCTGAGAGATAAAGATAAAGATTATTTATTTGCATAAACATGTGTAGGTAAAAAAAGATGATTACATAAGGAAGGTCTTGGAAGCAACATGTTTTACCGATTTCGGTGTGCAAACCTTCAAATTTGAGAGAGTGGCATGAATCAAAGTTAAGTTAAAATATTAGGAATAATGTCAATTAATCATGTTCGTCAAAGTAAGTACATAATTCATTTAACAATATAATTTAAGAGTGCGCATTCTATTTGTTGCCGGTTCACGGTTCATCGATCGAGCATCGCACTACCATGACCACCTATGAATTTTAGCATCCAATGATAGATAGATAATTTTATTTGGAAAAACACACACAGACGAACCTTCATTATTACAACGGAAGAAAAAACACACTTAATATAGGTGAGTATTACCACAGACAATATAAACTAGGTATTACATAATTATATTATCTTTGGTATTACCTACGGCTAATACAAACAGAAAAAGAGAAGGATGACAGAAAAAAAGGTAGAGCAATATGGTAGCCCTAGGCAGGCACTTGGGTAACAAGCACCTATCCTAGGCACCTAACAGTAGCAAAGTAGATACATCCTACTTGTTGGAAACATTAAGTTGAATGATGTAATCATTCTTTTCTATCTGTGGCTTTTGTTCATTCATTATTGTCGTTCATTCATTCTCTCGAAAAATATAACTTCCACCTGTGCACACGCCAATTTTTATTTTATTTATAAAAAAATAGTTTATTTAGCTCTCAATCATTAGAAGTAGCCAGAAACTTCTTCACTACTTACCTACCTACACACAAGCATATTCAAAGAGACAGGGGTAGGACGTCCGCGTTGGCGCAGTCCAAAAAGGAACAGTCTCAACTTTGTGTTGCTCTGCACTGGAGGAGGACGCTGGTTTTCAGACTGCTCCTAGTTGGGTGACGTGACGTCACATTGCGTAGGAAGACTTTAAACAAATAAAAAGAGCTTTTTTAGTTCATAAACATCTACTTAAGTACCTACCTACTTAGATAATTACAAAATAATTGGTTGTTTGTTACCCTGCGTCTTACGTGGGCGATCGACGCGAACGCGAAGCGGCCGGCGCGGTGCGGCGCGTAAAAAACGAACAGTCGATTTACTATGGAAGTGTCCTACGAGAGCGGTGCGCTGCGACGGGCGCGGTGTGATTTGAAGCGAACGCAATCAGTTGGTTTGACAAATGTCAATGTCAATGAACTGAAGTCTGAAGACGATTCGCGCGCACGTAGGACAGACGTGCCGCGCCGCGCCGCATCGAATCGCATCGCTTCGCAAAGCTGCCCACGCCCACGCCCCGCAGGGTTTATGGTCGATGAGCGTTTGAACGAAAAAAATTCAGTGCGATACTAAATCGTATCCTTTGAAATTCTTCCAATAATGCTTTAGGCTAACACGGCTATTTAAAATAATACCTACAGTTCTCAGGTAAGTATACAGGGTGTAAAAAGACGTCTACCGAAGCCGAAAGGGGTAGGTACAGCATCCCAACACACAACTAAATCCAAAAGAATTTTCCGAAAAAATCATTACATCCGGAGAAAACAACGTTTGAAGATTACTGTTTGCGTATGAACTGGGCGCGTTTTTATCCGTAGATTGCTGGATTTTGAGTTTTAATTGTTTTTTTCTTTTATAAATTAAATTATTAGGTAGGTATAGTCTTATTATGGTGTACTAGTAGTAAATAACTAGAAAATAAAATAAAATGACCTAGCTAAGTGAAAAAAAAAAAAATTGCGTTTTTTTCGCTAAATATGTTCAGAATCATGGTCTGATTGCAACTCCCCAGTTTTCGGTAGTAGTCTTTTTACACCCTGTATAATAATATTTGTCTGAGAACCGCAAAATAATACCAACAAAGTAGGTAAGTTACTCAGAAATTATATAATGACTACACAGACCCAATTTGTGTTAATAATGGTTTTAAGATATAGATAAGTACCTAGTAAAGGTGTAGCTTGCTCAGTCGTTCTTAGCAGCGTTCTAACTGGTCAGTAAAGTGGATGGGAATGTCCCGTTCAGTGTAGGCATATGTTTTCTCCTGACGCTGTATATCATTTACACATATTTTTCTGTGTGATTTTCGGATGTTTTTATTATGTGTACATGTATTTATTAACTGTGATGGTCTGGAATGTCTGAAATGTCATAGTTAAGTTTCTAATAATAATAAATAAATAAATAAATCATCTAGGTACTTAGTATACCTAGGCCTAAGTTTATGGGGACATTTAATCAAACTTTCAGCTTTTATAAAATAACTAATGTCTGTCGCAGGTTCTTGCCCAATTCATCTTTATTTATGGTAGACAATAACGATATATCAAATCATCGGTATTCCGTTATCTGTGGGTAATTGAGTTTCTTATCAAACCATGAGCCATGGGGGGTGATTAATTTAAGGAGCTCAACAACCATAACTGTCTCGGTCGTTTATTGATAGGTACTGTTAATACCTACTCTAGATTATCTATATTAAATTATTAAAAGTCAATGACTGTTGTGTTTGAAGTAGACCGACTCTACGCAAAAGCGCAAACGCAAGATTATACAGACTTGTTCTAATCTAACTCACGTGCACGTTGTTTCTGCGTGCTCGGAACGCTCAATGGGCGAATGAGAGCTCAGTATCGCATAGGCATAGAAACAAGTCTAAGTAGGTCTAAGTTCGTAGGGTTTTAGATAAAACTACACCTAACATTGGATGTTTTGCCTTGCGCCATTACTATTATGAAAAAAAAAAAAAATAAGCAATTTTCCCACAAAAAATTATGAAAATTAAGCTAAGCCCTACGAACTTCGAAGATATTGAAGATTCAAATACATCAAATATTCATGAACTTCTGTCGCTGACTGTACATACGTACACACACACAATAATTTTATTATGACCTACCCGCATTCGTGAAATAGAACAACGAAATCTAGTAAGTAGTAGAAGAGCTCGATGGTGTAGCCTTTTTCTTTCTTGATAGATCGTCGAAGTAAAGCACTGAGCGGTCAGCAGTAGGTAAGTGGGGGCATGTAGCATTATCAAGTGAGCTTCCGTGCTTCGGAGAGCACGTTTAATAGTCATTATTCGTGAATCAAAACTTGTCGGAATTGAAATTGCCGATATTTTACGAGGTTTTGTTAATACTTACATTAATTACTATTTAGTAACAAAATCTCTTAAAATAACGGTAGGTAGGTACCTAGTCCTCTGGGGTTTCCTTTATCTAGGCATCCGCCACAGTGCTCGATTTGTTTGGATAACAAAAAAATCAGCTTAATCAATAACATGTTGTTTTGCGCTTAGCAATAAATACTTTATCACTCCTTTTCCTCTTCTGTTTCTTTACTTTTTTCTCATTAATTTCTATATTTTATTGTTTCAGATAAACATGGAATAAGATTGAAATCAAAATGTCTAACTTTGTCAAAGTTATAGTCATTAACTTTATACTACTTTCTCACAATGCTTTCACCATAGACAATAGAGATATTATCAAAATTAAGATAGCTAATGAAAGCGAAAATGGAAACAACACTCTTGATGACACAAACTACAAAAAACTTGCAGTTGACGTTCAAAAAGACAACAAAAGCATAAAAGCATTAGCAAAAGAATGTATCGGAGCAGAAGAATACTGCAACATGACGAAAGAGGATTACGAACAGATGTTGTACAACTACATCTACCCTCAAACCTATGAATGGGTGCTCATAGCTACACACACAGTAGTATTCGTGATGGGATTGGTGGGAAATGCGTTGGTGTGTGTAGCTGTGTACAGGAATCATTCAATGAGGAATGTTACGAATTATTTGTTAGCAAACTTGGCTGTGGCGGATTTTATGGTGATATTGATGTGTCTTCCGCCGACGGTGCTGTGGGATGTCACCGAGACCTGGTTCTTTGGGAACGCGATGTGCAAAATTGTGCTGTATTTACAGGTAGGTAGGTACTATTGTATTTAGCACTAGTGGCATGCTCGCTTCGCTCACGTAGTGTGCCACGCATGAGTAAGTTATTAAACGCACGCGTGGAAATTAGGTACTGTAGATTTCACTCGAGTAGAGGTACAACTCGTAAAAATCTATTGAAACAAAATGTCGCCTTTCGTTGCTGACTGTACACTCGTGAGCCATCAAAGGTCTGCTTTAGTTTTTGTGGTTTTGCTCGCATTTGGCATGTTTACGTTCAAATCTTTGGATTTAGACTTGTTGTGTAGACGAATGGCGCATTGTGTTGATAGCAAACGAATCGTGTGCTTGTTTTTGCAATTAATGCAATCAACCGTCGAATCAACATCCGATTTGTTTATTCGTTGAATGTTGGATTTTGGTTCTTATGCCAACAAACAAGCGACTTGGGACTTCTAAACACCTGGGGCCCTTCTTTCGCATTTTGACTTTTTGAAGCTGTCTCAGTCATTTTAGCTTTCTTAGGGTGACCGTTAGGTATCCAAGTAGGTAAGTACGCATGAGCGCTTTCGTGCTTCCTGGCGTCCCGGCTATTAAGTCGTTAAGCCATGACGAGAGCTCTAAAGAGCATTAAATTTTAGATTTAAAGAAATTAGGGTATCTGTGGGTGTGCCCACGAGTCCGTCGCCTCCAGAGTTACAAAACTTAGGTACAAAACTTTTGTCTGTCACAGTCCGTGTCGGTGACGGTGTCTGTGCTGACGCTGACCTTCATCTCCGTGGACCGCTGCTACGCCATCTGCTTCCCACTCAAGTTCAAGTCCACGAAGGGCAGCGCTAAGACTGCCATCTTCATCATTTGGGCCGCTTCACTCACCTTCAGTATGTACATTTAGGCCTTTGCATTTTATACTAACCTAATTCAAAAATAAATTAATAAATATTTATGTAGGTAATGTTTTTTTTTTGTTTTGTTATAAAAATCCCGAGAAAATCCTTTCAATTGATTGTTGCTTCTTGTATAACTTAGCCCATTCGTGATGTAGCTGCGCTGCGATTGGTGGATCGTCTGTTCTCCTTGAAAATCATTATGCAACAATTCTAAAAAATCAATAAATTATAAATTGTGAAGTAAAAACTTAAATGGACTTAGGAATCAAATTGATACGGTCAAACGTCTATTTACATCCCAAAAATGAGGCCCTGTCAGTTTGTGTAGTTTAAAATGAAAGACCCTGTATACTAGATGATTCATTAGAAATACTTGGAACTTGTAAACCTTCTTATTCAGCTCTGTTACCCGCGGTCCTTCGGGAATACTTCACTTTGTTGGAATAAAAAGAGCAGATGCAGGAAAACATCCTTGTTCCAGATGCTCCTGAGCTGGTGGTCCTCAAAACGGAAGTCACCATCCCACTCCGCTTCGATCTTCAGTACCTGGTCCAGTGCATCGCCACCTGGTCTCCTCAGAGCGACCTTCTGTGGCATATCATCAAATTGGTGTTTATCTACACGTATGTTCTGATTCTTATTTGATATGTGGATTGCGTGTTTGGTTCCAGCCTCGGGACAAGTTTGTATGTTTGGCAAATACTTTATCCATCCGCGCCGAACGCGCCGAACTGTTAATTTAATGCTGCTGACGTCAGAAGCGAACCGAATTTTCTGACGTCATTCATCAGTATTTTTTCTTTAGAAAAATGATTGCGGCGTGGAAATTATGTGCGGCTTTGGGCATAAAAGTGTGGACGGGAAAACGAGATAGCAACAATCAATACGGACGAAGTAGCGAGAAACAAATAGCAGGGAACAAAAAACATAAGTTTTTCCGCAAGGCACAAGCTTAGAGAGGCCTATGCCCAGCAGTGGGATGAGAAAGGCTGATGATGATGATGATTTTCCGCAAGATTCTGATAAGTCTGATGTCATAGGCATAAAGAAGGTGATGTAAGTAATACTTATAAAAAACCCCTAAAGTTTGTGAGTAGGTTTGTGGTAGACCGATTGGACTGAATGGATGAAACTTGAAAACCCCAGTCATGTCCAAAAACACCTTGTTTTCATAATTACCCTATAATGGGCTATCCACCCCTCGCGGGGTTGGTTAGCCTCTAATAATTCCTGTATGCCACCGTGGCACTGGACGCAGTGGCAGACGGTAATATACTATTACTGTGTTTCCCTATTTTTCATTAATGGGAGAGTGAATAGACATAAGTGTTACCGTCTGCAACTACGTGGGGGCTGTTTGTGGGGGCAGACGATAATTATTAGTTTTCTTTATTAGCATCTAGCAGAGTAAAAACACACGAGTTTGTTCACAGGATTCCTCTAATTCTGATGTCCGTGGCCTACTATCAGATAGTGAAGGTGTTGTGGCGATCAGACAAGATACCTGGACAAGCAGAGACGGCCAAATTGGCATCGGCTGAACGAAGTGAGTTCCCTACCTTTTATAGTTTAAACGCATTCACTCAGTAGAACCGCTGCATCACTTAGAATAGTCTTAAACTAGATGATTCTACTCCTGTTCCTTCGCAACCATTACGGTAAACCGTGTATACATAATTTTTTTATTAACCAGCACGAAAACAACACTACGCGACGAAGTTTACTGTAGGTAATCAGTTTATATACCTACCTACTATCTGACGACCTCTGTGGCGCAGTGGGCGAAGGTCCGCCTGCGACGCAGAAGGTTGCGGGTTCGATCCCCGCTGCGGGACAATTAATGTTTGTATGACCTACAGATATATGTCTCAGGTCTGGGTGTTTCTATGTATAATATGTATGTATTTACAAACAAAAAGTATATAAGTAGTATATCAGTTATTAGGTTCCCATAGTACAAGCTTTGCTTAGTTTGGGGCTAGATGATGCTGTGTGAAAAATGTCCAGCATTATTTATTTGTTATTATTTATTTATCTCCTTTTCTATTATTTTCATGTACCAACAAGTTATTGACTAAAAATTTGCTGCGCATAGGTACTAATAAGCTACTATCGGTGCACTTAAAATCCCTGGTTCGAAAAACTAGTGGCACGATAAGAAGAAGGTGCATAAAGCACAAAAAGTAGGGAAGGTCTCCTTAGAAAGTTTTCCTGTTGCAACAACCTACCTGTAATGTCCCGTCTGAAAAATCCACCTGTATAAATATTATTTTTTTTTAAATTGCCGTTCAGAAAATGCTTGCTTTTATCAGTAAATTATACAAAAAATACTATTGGTTTACTATATAATAGGTAGTACCTCTGACGCAATGTGGTAAGGGGTATGGCCAATGGGCATTGTTTTTTGGCTTATAAAATCTTATAATGCTCCTAAATGTTAGCCATTGATACACGGATTCGAACCCACAAGAATTTTCTAGTTGAAAGCAACTCTGCTTTCAACTAGAAAATTCTGGTAAGGTAGGTTGGGTGTGACTCCACACCCAACCTACTTTACACGCTCTATTAGTCAGAAAAGTTACATAAACCAAAAATATTTACAAAAACTCTGTAACATGTTACTCAACAGACAAGAATGTGAAAACACTATTATTTTCAACAAAACGTAAAAAATAATTTGCATAAACATCGGAGATCTTGTTTAACGTAAAATGCAATAAACATTCTTATTTGGTTTTTTTTTTTTTTTTTTTTTTATGTTGAATGGGTCGGCTCTTGACCTCAGACTTACACAGGCAAGAGTGAGGTCTACGATGGAGCGAGCCTACCCAGAAGGTGCCTATTAACTCTCTTCTTAAAAACAATAGGGTCGTAGGTTTAAGCTAAAGACGAAATCGCTTTTACCATGGCCATGAAGCGCTCGTGGTCGTGCTTGCGTCTTTCAGGATAGATAGTCGAAGTTAAGCAACGCTCTAAACGGTCTGTACGTGGATGGGTGACCGCCAGTCGCATTATCATCTGAGCGCTTCCGTGTTTTGGAGTGCACATTAACTTCTCAGTCCCGGCTATGTCAGTGGCCATAAGGTGACCTAAAAACTCCGTCCCCAGAGTTGGCCACTGACGGCTGCCAGATGTTTGGATGTTTGGATGTTTGTACGTTTGTGTTTCAATCACGCCTAAACCAGTGAATCCATTTTGATGAAACTTGGAATAGGCATAGATAGTGACCTGGAATAGCATATAGGCTAATCAAAATGTTGGTACCACGCGGGCGAAGCCGTGCGCAGTAGCTAGTGTTCAACTAATGCTTTTTTCTATATTATCAGTCCAGCTTCGCTCAAGACGGAAGGCAGCTAAGATGCTTGCGGCTGTGGTCGTCATGTTTGCTGTCTGCTACTTCCCCGTCCATCTGCTGTGCATGATCAGGTTCGTAAAATAGGTACTTAGGTACAGTCAGCAACGAAAGTTGATTAACAGTTTAAGTTTTTACTTACTCTTTTGGCACATCGACCCAAAGTGAGTCTTGGCCTCTGATACGAGAACTCGCCACCTTTTCCTGTCCAATGCAGTTTCTTGCCAATTGTCGGTTTGTAAAAGCGAAGAGAGGACTATACCCAGCAGTGAGATGAGAAAGGTTGATGATGCTAATGATTGAATCAAACCTTAGGAAAACCCCTTTTTTCGTGTACCACGCGATATATATAATACTTTCAAGTTAGGTGGGCCTTGTTCACCTCGGCTACCTTCTGAAAAAGAGGTCACTGCGTAGACCAACGGCTAACTTCACGAATGCCTATCAAGGCACGGATCTCCGTTGGGCGACTGTACCTACTTCCTATTTCGAATCGTTTTCTTTAAGCTAAAAATATCCTTGAAGAAATGAGTCAAATGATTATTTTGCACATAACCTACCTAGTTCTGGTTTAACAGTTTGTCGCGAATCTATACGGTGGTTACCTAAATACACAATAGGTATAGAGCGTCTTGGATGACAAACAAAATGGTTAGGTAATCTCTATATATAAAAAAAAAAAAAAAAAAAAAAAAAAAAAAAAAAAAATATATACAGGGTGTAAAAAGACTACTACCGAAAACTGAGGGGTTGCAATCAGACCATGATTCTAAACATATTTAGCGAAAAAAAAACGCAAAAAAAAAAATGAATTTGCTGCTTCATTTTACGTTATTTTCCGATTATTTACTACTAGTACAACATAGTAAGACCATACCTACCTAATAATTTCATTTATAAAAGAAAAAAACAATTAAAAATCAAAATCTTGCAATCTACGTAAAAGAACGCGACTAGTACGAGCGCGCGAGCAGCTGAGCGAGGTCAGCGCACGCGCGCGCGGCCGACGACCGCCGCGGCCGGCCGGGCATCGCACCCGCCCCGCTCTCGCGTCGCCTGTCTACTGCACCTATGCAGTTCCACCAGTGCTATAAACAAAATCTTAGTTACGTAAACTAGAAAAATTAAACATAAGTACCTAACTTGGCATTATTTTAGCTATTATTAGTTACATAAATAAAATGTTTCACTATTGAGTTCATAAAATCGTAAGTAAAGAAAACTTGAACGAAGTTTCAGTAACGGTTATAAACAAAAAATAATAGTACAAAAAAATTTAATTTTAAAAAAGTTATTCTCCGACTCTAGGATTTGAACACTGGGCTCATGCACTCAAATCCTAGACTGTTCTAGCTCGGCTATCATGAGTTTACTGTGTGCAGCGAAATTAAGCTTCATTTCAACAAAAAAATTACTGAAATTCAAAACTCAACCGTATTTCAATGGTATTAGAAAACTATTAAGATTGAACGCTGCACGTGTCGACGGCATAGTCAAAGGGTTCTATCAAAATCTTCTAACTTGATTGAAATAAGGTTCAGATTTCTATTTCGCTGAATCCTTTGTAAAAGCCGGTCGGTATAAAGCTGCGTCTACAGTGTTTGCGAATTTTATGCTTGACGAAGAATTCGTCTAAGACAGAGTTCTGAAGTGTTTGACTAGTTATCGCTGGTGTTCTTAACACCAGCACTTTATCTTTAACCTCGATTGGGATACACATTAATTATGTCAAAGTTTATACTAACAGCAGCACTAGATCAACTGTTCACTACATAAACAAATAATAAGTAAGTAAGTACCTGCCTGGAAGAAAGAGAGGAGTGGAAGAAACGAAGGGAGGCCTTTGCCCTGCAGTGGGACATCACGGGTTATTATTAATAATAATAATAAAGTACCTGCCTAAGTTAACAAATAATAAGATTAATGGTTGATAAGATTATCAGTTTATTCTATCAAATATCACTAGGTACAACAATGTAGTGAATGATCAGTGAATAAATCACCAGTTTTCAACTCTTGAGTAGTGTGAAACATGCCTTGCTAGGCATTTTTCAGTTGACTCTTTGGCGGCTTTTGTCAAAGATATTAAGAAATTGTCTTCTAAGACTATTGAAATAAGGTTCAAATTTCTATTTCGCTACATTTTCTTTCTAATTTCTCGATTCGTTTTGTTTGATTTTATTAATTATTAATTAGTTGAAGTTCAATATTCGTACGTATTGGACGCTCGCGCAGCGCATACAAATTGCATTACCGGTACTACTGTCGCGAATGAGTTTTATGGTTTTATTAGAGGATAATTTAGTACCTACTTAGGTAGTTAATTATGGTATCTACCTACCTAGTAGGTACCTGCCTACATTTGTTAAGAAGAGAACAGTGAGTGTCTGTTTAGTGCGAGGCGAGTGTGTTCGGTCAAAAGTGCTTGTTGTGATCGTGTGTGAAAACGCGTTGTGTTATGGGCCTAGCGCGTAATGCGATAGCCCCCCCAAAATAGGTAGGGTTGATCGATAGTTAAGTTACCCGAACCAACAGTGATCTGGAGGCTCTGATCTGCAAGTAGAAGAGCAGGTCTTGATTCTTTTTGGGAGAAACGCTTGGGTACCTACAGCCAGGCAGGCTCAGCTGTGCTTGTTGAGCAGATGCTCAGTTTGAGGTTACAGTGGAATTAGGTAAGTCTAAGTACCTACCTACCTCTCAATAATCAAATTTCTACGCTACGCACATAGTAGGTAGGCACTGCCGAAGTTATCGCGTGGGGTTCGGAATGCGTAGCGTACATTGCTGGCTGACGAAATAAATGAAAATCTTCAAACGCTGTTTTCTCGGAAAATAATTATTTTTTCGGAAAATCCTTTTGGATTTAGTTGTGTGTTGGGATGCTGTACCTACCCCTTTCGGCTTCGGTAGACGTCTTTTTACACCCTGTATATATATATATATAAAAATGAATCCCTATATCCCTTGGTTTGGCTTGCTAACGGCTGGATCGATTTCACTATATTTTTTTGTTGTGTTTGTTATTGTCAGAAGGTTCTTAAGAAAATCAGAAAATGGTCATAAAAATGGTATGCAGAGTGGTCCAGTTTATATGGAAAAATTTATTTATGGAAATTAATGGAAAATTTTATTGACGACCTCTGTGGCGCAGTTGGCGAAGGCCCGCCTACGACGCAAAAGGTTGTGGGTTCGATCCCCGCGGCGGGACCAATGTTTGTATGATCTACAAATATTTGTCTCGGGTCTGGGTGTTTCTATGTATAATATGTATGTATTTACAAACAAAAAAGTATATAAGTAGTATATCAGTCATGTAGTAACCATAACACAAAGCTCTGCTTACTTTGGGGCTAGATGATGCTGTGTGGAAAGTCCAGCATTATTTATAAATTAATTAATTTATTCCTTGATCCGATTCCCTCTAAACTCGGTATAAATTGAAAAACTCCCCTTAGGGGTTGTGCAAGGTAGTTCCAAAGATCGTTGACGAAACAATGCGCAGACGAAGGCGCGCTCGGGTCAGCTAGTTAGAAATAATATCCGTGTCTATTTTATTCGAGCACACATTTTTGACAACCTTTTACCCGACACAGTTAGGTATGTGTTTTTGACTCGTACGGTATACGCTCGCAGCAATCATTTCGGCCTCAAGACATGATTAGGTCTCCAAGTTCAGGTCTGCCTGCTTAGGAATCATCTTTTTACATACAGGGTGTTAAAAGACGTCTACCGAAGCCGAAAGGGGTAGGTACAGCATCCCAAAACAGAACCAAATCCAAAAGGATTTTCCGAAAAAATCATTAGGTAGGAATATCCGGAGTAAACAGGGTTTGAAGATTACTTTTTGCGTATGTGATGGGCGCGTTGTTTTATGTAGATTGCTGGATTTTGAGTTTTAACTGTTTTTTTTTCTTTTATAAATGAAATTATTAGGTAGGTATGGTCTTATTATGTTGTACTAGTAGTAAATAACCGGAAATAACATAAAATGACGTAGCAAGTCAAAAAATCTCTTGGGTTTTTTTTACGCTAAATAAGTTAAGAATCATGGTCTGATTGCAACCCCTCAGTTTTCGGTAGTAGTCTACTCAGCTTAATCAGCCTTGTCCACAGGAAAGACGTGGTCAATTCGATACGTGTGGAGCTGACTAAGCTGCGGGTTTTCTTACGATGTTTTCCTTCACCGTTAAAAGCTCGTGTGTTATATTTTATGAAACGGAAAATTAATTGATGATCGGCCGGAATTCGAACCCAAGAATAAACATTTTCTATTCTCTATTCTGCCGAAGTTCAGTCGCATCTTCGGCAAAATGTCAAAAATCCTTTTCAAAAAATCCTTTTATTTAGCTACATTGCAATAGATTGTTGGGTTGGGATTCTTCTTTTAAGTTATAGATCCAGTGTGCCTACTTACGCCTGTTATTGATATTTCTTGTTCAATTAAGGAAATGTTAGTTACCTCGTTATTTTGTTAGACATCTGTCTGTATTGTTTATTTACGATGATTCACTACATCGTGTATGACGTCACGGCGTACCAACACGGCGGTTCCCCTAAAGACTAGGCCGGTGGTGGGGGCAAGTTCGTCACGTCTATACACGAAGTAGTTTGGGACATTAAAGACAATAGAGGGGGAGAGTTTGGTTTCACCTAGAAGGACGATGTGTATGTCCTGGGTTTGAACAAGTAGCCGGAGGGACTGGGAGTGATCCCTAATCCCTCCGGAGTTTCAATAGACAATGCGCAACACACTAACCATGCTGCTGCCTACGCAGCACGGCTAACGCACGTCTCGCGGCATCGGGCATACTCCATCCGTTGGCGATCTTAACTAGGAACTCTTGGAGTACCTCGAGGAGCATGCCTACCATGCTCCCGTCGGATTCTGCTGTCGCGCGTAGGATGCCTGGTAAGCCGGTTGGGCCTGCGTTGTCGTGGGAGTCCTGGGGTGCCGGGCGTGGTTGAGGGCCAGCTCTTACCTTGATCGCGGCGTCCGGCGGCGATGGTGAGGCAGGGTAGTCTGGGATGCAGATGGGTGCCCGTGTCGCCTGGCGCGAGGACGCCGGCGTATGGGCCAGCGGGGGCGAGGGCAGGATTTTCGGCCTCTTCTCATCGCCTTGAGTCTCCTCGTTTGAGGAGTCCAGGCGGCGGCGGGGTCGGGTGACCCGAGTTGCCACCTCGAGGCCTCGTTCGGTTTCGGGGCGGTGCGGAAACTCAGTTCCGCCAGCGCCCAAACCAGGGCTCTCGAGGCGGCGGGGAGCAGCTTCGATAGCTACGGGTTGCGGCGGGGGGGGTAGCCTGAGCTGCTCTGGTGGAATAACCACGAATTCTGGTTTTAGCAGGCTTCGTTGGGCTATTCCCAGGTCAAGTACCGAGGTACGCTTCGGCCGATCCGGCGGCTTGTCCGGCGGGTCAGACATAGCGGCAGGAGGTGCTGCGGGTGTAGGTGCGGGGGTGGGGGGAGGATTGAATGGAAGGAGCTAAGGGGTGGGGTACGTGGGAAGGGCTAGGAACTGGTTGCCAATAACGTGGATGTTTTATTATAAAACACCAGTTATTGACAAGGCGTGGACGGGACGGGTTAGGTTGGGGCAGGAATGCAGCCGGTCCCGAAACACACCCTTCGCTCTGCGGCTGCTCGAACGCCTGCGGGGGGCGGGGCGACACTACCACTCGAGAGTGGGGTCACTCCTGTCTCCACAGGGTGAGCAGGGGCAAGGCGATGGGAACTATTCAGTTTCGATCGACTCGAGCTACGAGCGCGCGCGCGGGTACTCAGTAGCGAGGATCGAAACGGAATGAGGGTGTGAGTTGAGTGTCTCGTTTCAGGTACACCAGCAGCGATATGGAGCAGAACGATATGGTGACGTTCCTCGCGCTGATCTCCCACGTGCTATGCTATGCCAATTCTGCCATCAACCCGGTTATCTACAACTTCATGAACGGTGAGGAAACTTATATTTCGATTGTTTTTTACCAATGATCTCAACTTACTCTTTCTACTAACTGCTAAAGGTTGCCTGGAAGAAATCGCTTTCAGCGATATGGCCTCCCATTGTACTGATTTTGAACGTGTTTTATTTATGTGTTGTTTTGTTATTAATTGGTGTACAATAAAGTGTTCATTCATTCATTTTTTCATACGGAGAAGGAAAACATTGTGAGGAAACCCGCAGCTTTTCAGCTCCACACACACAGTCTTTTTTTGATGATACGCAATGAACGCGGCGCATTTTATGACGCAAGCGTTTATCTACATAGTGAATTCATTTAAATGGGTACCTACCTACCTACTTACCTACCTAATTGTCCTAAGCCTAGTTCGGACTAAGCTAGTATTTTAGACGAGTAGCGAAGCGAGTAATTTGGTTCCTAAACGTAACGAACACCAAACGAATTTAGTCGAGTAGGTTATTAAGTATTTTTTTACTACTAAACTACTCGCTACTCGACTAAAATACTAGCCTAGTCCGAACTAGGCTTTACACATCATAATGAAATTCGGCACAGGTGCGAGCTTTGTGCTAGGAATGCGTTTACAGGATTGCGTGCGGGAAAGCCTGTAGGTACACGCAATCGCGCGCGATTATTTTTTGAAGCTAGAAGCTACGCGTTCTTTCGCGCGCGATTACTCGCTAGTTTTTGTCATTTCATATTTTAATTAGAGAGCCCTTGATCGAGTACCTACACTTAACTTTAATGCTTTTTGAATTCGACTTAGAGTATGGTGCGAGCACCAAAACTTATGACATGAATTTGTTTTCAGGTAAATTCCGCCACGAGTTTCGTCGCGCGTTCTGCCTGGTGGTACGACCGAGACACGATCAGTCCACGACCCTCACTCCGCTAGCGACCTCGTGCCGGAAGCGTGACGTTATGTGCGAGACAAGACGGCACGGCAGCGGATACGCGTACAATACTGCTTTCTTTTAGAGCAAATAGTTACTGTTATACAGCTTAAAGCTGTACAGTGGCTGTTTAAAGCGGATGTTACACAAGGAGAGTTTCTCGCACGCGAGCGGCGATATCTTCTAGGCAATAATATGGTTGCCTAGAAGAAATCGCCACTCGCGTGCGAGCAACTCTCCTTGTGTAACATCCGCTTTAATTATATAGGTAGGTACATTAGTCAACTTCCCAATGGCTCTGTTGGGAAAGAGCCACCACGGGTGATGATGGTCGCGGGTTTAAGTCCCGGAAGGGTGCAAAATTAAAATATGTTATGATTATTTAGTAGGTAAGATGAAAAGGCCCATTTTGCCAGCATCGTACGCGCCGCATAACAAAAAAAAGGTGTAGATACCTATACTTAGTACCTACAAGTAAAATACATGTTTTGTAGCCTGGCTGCGAACGAAGGAAGAGTTGCTATGAAGCGAAGTCACTAAACTTCTTACAAACTGCTGTCCGACATCTCACGTAGTCACAAAGTTTAATTGAATCTGGAAACGCGATCTAAAATCTAGTCTTGAAAATCTTGTTGTAAATATTTGCAAAATCGATGTATAATATATTTTTTAATAAATGTTTCAATTTTATTCCATAAGTTTGTTTTATTTATTTCACTATGGCCAGTTTCAATACTTAAATAGGTAATAAATCAATAAGTACCTACAGGGTGTAAAAGACTACTACCGAAAACTGAAGGGTTGCAATCAGACTATGATTAAATATAACATAACATGACATACCTATTTAGCGAAAAAAAAAAACACGCAAATTTTTTTTTTTGCTTAGCTACGTCATTTTCAGTTATTTACTACTATGACAACATAATAAGACCATACCTACCTGATAATTTCATTAATAACAGAAAAAAAACAATTAAAACTCAAAATCCAGCAATCTACGTAAAACAACGCGCCCAGTACATACGCAAACAGTAATCTTCAAACGCTGTTTTCTCCGGATATAATGATTTTTTCGAAAAATCCTTTTAGATTTAGTTAGTGTTGGGATGCTGTACCTACCCCTTTCGGTTTGGTAGACGTCTTTTTACACCCTGTATACTTAGGTACTTAATCGCATTCGTTTTGTAAGTTCAAAACGAATGCGTTAACGTTTAATTATTTACAAAATATTACTTAGATCTTATTTTCAGTTTCTAAAACTACAGTTTCAAAAATCGATATTGAAACCCACACGACCAGCGTTTCCCTTCGAAAAAGAAAAACACCTGAAAATGACTTCGCGTATCAATTTGGCGAATTTAAGAAAGAAATACTGGGAATCCTTACTGAATCTAGCAGATATCAAGCAGAAAACATAAATAATATAAGCGAAAACATATCATTAATCAGGGAGCAGTTACATGACATCAAAGCTACAACGGAGAACCTTCTGGAAGAAAACCATAACATAAAAACACAACTATCGGCCCTAACAAACACAGTAAAAGAAAATGAGGATCAAATCGCGTCCCTGAAAAGCGAAGTACAACAAATTAAAACTGATCAAACAAAAACACTTACACAGTCAGTACTGCCAGCTTCCTACGACGACCTACTTGTCGAGCTACAGGAGCGAACAGAAAGAAGTAAAAATGTTGTGATTATTGGAATACCTGAGAAACAAACAAACAATATAGAAGAGCAAAGAGATAGCGATAGAGACGAAGCAGAAAGGATTCTAAAGCAAATCGACCCAGGTTGTCCAAAAACAAAAAAAGTTTTAAGACTTGGCAAGTATGACGACAAGAAAACTCGTCCCCTGAAAGTCTGTTTTGACTCCCAAGACACAGCAAAATCTATACTACGTAACAGAACAAACCTAGAATTGGACACAATACGAGTATTTGCGGATCAAACTCCACAGCAACAGAAAACAATGGCAAACCTAAGAAATAAACTACAACAACGTAAAGAAACTGGAGAAACAGATCTTACAATAAAGTTCATCAGGGGGGCTCCAAAAATAATCAAACAGCAGCCAAAAAACTAGAAAATGAAAATGCTGCGGAGAAAGTACATACTATTACATACGAAACCTCTACTAACTATACTGATATTAAGACTTCTTCTAAAGCGCTAAATTTTTTGTATGCTAATGTCCGCAGCATTCTCAAACCTGGCAAACTAGACGAATTAAAATGTGTTATTGAGACCTTCAAAACGATTATTCACGTTATTGTGCTCACTGAGACATGGCTAAAAGACGAAAGAAATGCCCTTACACTGAAACTACCCAACTACACACATTACTACAATTTCAGAACTTTAAAAAGAGGCGGAGGTGTGTCGATATATGTACACCAAAACCTAAAACATGAATTCCTAGAAGAACAATGTGAAGAAAATAACCATTTTCTATGGATACATCTTGAAAAACTTTCCCTGACCATTGGAGCAGTATATAAACAACCAGATGCAAATGACTACAGTTTCCTCGAGACATATTCGAGCCACCTGGCCAAAAGAAAAAGAGCTATCGTGTTTGGGGATATAAATCTAGACCTATTAAAGAAGAAGAAATCTATAGAAGAATATAAGATTATGTTAAAAAGTAATGGATACAAACTACTGAATAAAGTAACCAAGAAATATTGCACACGTGAAACGGCTAAAACAAAGACAGTTATAGACCATGTCTGTACAAATGTTTCAGAAAACACCTTTCACATGGCCATTATAGAAAGTGCCATGTCTGACCATAAACAGATTTACCTCGATATAAAACATATCAAAACTGAACGACCTAAACGAGTACAGTACGAGACTGTAAACTATAACAACCTCTACAAAACAATAAAGGAGAACATCGAAGCAACAAACATTCATAATCAATATATGAGACTAGAAACACTACTACTCGACACAATTGCTAAAAATAAACAGATGAAGAAGAAAACACTATACGCACCGAAAGCTGATTGGATAACTAAAGATTTAATAGAATCAATAAACAAAAGAAACTTATATTGGCATAAACTTAAACAAAACCCTACCGACGAGACGACAAAAAATGATTTTTTAGAGCTAAGAAGTCAGGCACACAGTGCCATTCAGAAAGCTAAAAATGTATACTATTGCAATTCCTTTAAAAAATGTGAGAAAAATCCTCGGAAGATGTGGCAACTAATAAACAGTTTGTACAGTAATAAAACTAAAAATTGCTATAATCCGTCAAAATTAACCACTCCTTCTGGTGTAATTTCAGATACTAAAGAAATATCAGAATATTTTAACACTTTCTTCTCCACCATTGGCTCACAACTGGCTAATAAAATACCTATAGCATATCAGAATAAAGACTACACACTATCTAAAACAGAACAATCAAAAGATAAACTCGTAAAATTCAAACCGGCAACCATTAAAGAAGTAAAAAAAATTATATCACTCTTAGATACAAATACAAGCTGTGGCATAGATGGAATTAGTACCAAAATCATAAAATGCGTTAAGAGTTTAATTGCAAATAGTTTAACACACTGCATCAACAAAAGTTTCTGCGAAGGCCTATTCCCAGATTCCTTAAAGTTAGCCAAGGTCATTCCTATATATAAATCGGGAAACAAAATGGACCCAGGAAACTATCGTCCTATATCTGTACTGCCTGTTTTATCAAAAGTCTATGAAAAGATACTACATAGCCAACTTAGTGAATTTCTAACAAAAAATAATCTTCTTTTCCAAAAACAATACGGCTTCCGACCAAAAGCAAATACACTTGCGGCAACTATTGACCTGGTTACACAGATTAAAGTTAATATTGATCAAAAAAAAATAACACTTGGCATTTTCATAGACCTTAAAAAGGCGTTTGACACGGTCAGTCACACTATACTATTACGAAAACTTAAAAGTCTGGGTATTGAAGGGGACGCTCTAAAAATATTACAATCTTACCTAACAAACAGATACCAAGTTGTCAAAATTAATGGCCACCAGAGCAAACCTCAGCAAATAACTTATGGAGTCCCACAAGGCTCCATTATTGGACCCTTATTGTTCTTAATATACATAAATGATATCCACGAGATTGGCCTACAGGGAGACATAACTTTATATGCTGACGACACCAGTCTGTTCTACACTGGATCTTCAATTGTTTCTATTGTAGATCAAGCCCAAGCAGATCTGAATCTCTTGCAAAATTGGTTAAAATCCAACCTTCTCACTATTAATATTTCGAAGACAAATTATATTATTTTTGCTGCGAAAAATAAGAAAATAGAAAATCATACTCCCCTAACTATTGACGGAAAAATTATAAATAAGGTGAACAAAGAAAAATACTTGGGTCTTATCTTGGACAGTCAATTAACATGGAAACCACACTTAGAAACCCTGCGAAATAAACTAGTTTCTCTAATAGGTGCAATACGCGGCATAGCAAAATGCCTGCCTATGAAAGTTAAATACACGATTTATAATTCATTAGTTAAATCCCATCTGGATTACTTGATTGAGATCTGGGGCTCGGCCGCAAAGACGAATTTACACCGTTTGCAAATAATTCAAAATAAAATAATCAAAGCCTTATTCGGATACGACCACCTAGAGCCCACCCTTAATATTTACAAACAAACAAAACTTATGAACCTTACACAAATTTATAAATATAACACGTGTCTATTAATAAGAAAAATTTTGACTAGAGACATAAAATCACAGATTACATTCACAAAAAACATAAATGTCCGAAAACGTATAACTAGGCAAGCTAACAATATTATCCTTAGAGCTCCCCGGACAAACTATGGAAAAAAGAACATTCTATACGAAGGTGCAAAACTGTACAACAAACTACCCAAAAATATTAAAGAAATTAATTCGAAATCCTGTTTTAAACGTTTGCTAAAATGCCACTTTTCAAAGGATTTTTCATTGATTGACAATGATTGAATAAGAGTCACCTCACTATGGCATAGGCCTTAGTAAACATTATGCAGTGACAAAACGCGGAATGTAGGTACCCGCTGCTCTGGTGTTCACTATGACCGCCTCCTAGTGATTAACCAAAACTACCCACTATGAGTGCAACCTTTTTCTCTTTTTTCGTTTCTGTTTTTATTTTTTATTTTTAATTCTTGGCTAATAGGTACCGATCTATGTTTGGCAGTTGCCAAACATAGATCGATACCTATTACTTACCCACTGTTCTTGAAAATGTTATTAAGTTAAATACTCTATTACCTACTATTTAAGCTACGCTAAACAGCATAAAAATTATACTATATTTAAGTATTTCTCTGTAAGCGAATTGTAAATTCTTTTGAGAAATAAACATCTTAACCGTAATATCTGTAGTTTTGCTTGTGATTGGAAAAAGTTTTAAGTCAACGAAAGACAAGAATGAATCAACGACTGGCTGTGACCAGGCAGGGGCAATGATCAGTTGAACTAGTAGATAGGTATCTATTAGTTTTCATCTGTTTGCCAAAAAAAATAGTTTACTAATGGTTTCCATATGGTGCAAGATTCGATCCATATGGTGGCTTTTCAACACCTATCAATGAGGAAGAGCTAATTCCGCCGCGTCCACACACTGGCGACTATGAAGGTCAAAGAGGCCCCATTTCAAATCCAACAAACCAATCTCTCTATACATATATAAAAATGAATCCCTATATCCCTTGGTCATGCCATCACGCGTGAACGGCTGTCGCGCGGGTCAGCTAGTAATTAAAAAATACAGGGTGTAAAAGACTACTACCTAAAACTGAGGGGTTTCAATCAGACCATAATTCTAAACATATTTAGCGAAAAAAAAATCACAAAAAAAAAATGTTGATAAAAATAGCTACGTCATTTTATGTTATTTCCGGTTATTTACTACTACAACATAATAAGACCATACCTACCAAATAATTTCATTTATTAAAGAAAAAAACAGTTAAAACTCAAAATCCAGCAATCTACGTATAAAAACGCGCCCAGTACATACGCTCGACCAGCTGTGCGAGGTAAATTTTCTCCGGATATAATGTTTTTTTCGGAAAATCCTTTTGGATTTGGTTGTGTTTTGGGATGCTGTACCTACCCCTTTCGGCTTCGGTAGACGTCTTTTAACACCCCGTATACTAGTTCGGGGTTACAAAGTTTGTTACAACACCATCTAAGTATTAAAACTCTCATTTGCTCCTTGACAAACTGTGGAAACTCACTGAAGGTTTTCGTTACATTTTCCGTGAGTCACTTTTCTAGTTTGGGAAAATGCTGATAGATGTCGCTAGTCGGCATCTACCGGTGCAATTATCTGAGATGTAGGTAAGTACCTAGAGTAATTATATCACACCTTTTCCTTTATCTCGTTAAAGTTCAATAATAAGTATAAACTTTAAAAAATAAGTGATGATTTAGGTGTTAAGGTATTTTGACGACCTCCGTGGCGCAGTGGGTGAAAGCCCGCTTGGGACGCAGAAGGTTGCGGGTTCGATCCCCGCCGCGGGATAAATGTTTGTATGATCTGCAAATATTTATCTCGGATCTGGGTGTTTCTATTTAGGTATAATATGTATGTATTTACAAACAAAAGTATATAAAGTAGTATATTAGTTACCAGGGGCCGTATTCGCGTTCCTTTTTTCGTTCGTTTATTTTATATAAAATATAAGTAAGTATTTAATATAGGTACCAAACCCAAACCGCAGCAGTTGATCGAAGATGACACCACAATGACATTGATTGTCATTTTACCTGTGTGGATTTTTGTTATATCTACTTTCAACCCATTTTCAACCCAAAGGTTTGGTTTGGCTGAGTGTAGGCTTTCTGTATTCTGTGGTGTAGGTATCTTACGGTTTACCAGACTAGAAAACTTAAACTTACATGAAGCGAAGTTCAAAGACTTTGAAATAAATAATGTCGTTGCTATATTTTAGTGTCTGGAGCAAGGTCTGAGCAATAAAATAGCCGAGGAAAAGTTGCAGGTTCTTTAAATAAATATTTTCAAATGCATCCCAAACAAATTGCTGCCATGCTAGACTTGAACTACCGGACATACAATTTTCAGCAGAAAAACTCATTGTTGCACGACCGGGTTCGAACCCACGACCTTAGGCTTTTACCACTACACCACCAGCCAAATATATTTTTTATTGATTTCTCCTTATTTTCCCACCGCAAAGAATGACAGATGAAACTTTTATTAATTATCTATCCCTATTCTATGTAAGTATAAAGGGTCTTTCATTTTAAACTAACTTAATTCAGTTCAACAAACAAATTAAAAAATATTTATGTAATTTTTTTTGTTTGGTTATGAAAATCCCGAGAAAATCGATGAAGACTATTCTTTCAATTGATTGTTTCTTCTTGTATAACTTAGTCCATTCGTGATGTAGCTGCGCTGCGATTGGTGGAATGTCTGTACTCCTTGAAAATCATTATGCAACATTTCTAAAAAATCAATAAATGATACATTTTTAAGTGAAAACTTAAATCGACTCCTTAAAAATCATTATGCAATATTAAAAAAAAAAACAATAAGAGATAAATATTTAAGTGAAAACTTAAATCGGCTTAGGAATTAAATTGATACGCACAAACGTCTACTTACAACCCAAAAATGAGGCCTTGTAAGTTTGTGTAGTTTAAAATGAAATACTCTATATAGGTATATAGAGGCACTAGGTAGTGGTATTAGCTATCCCCCGTTGCAAAGGACAGACAGGAATGCACTATTTTATTCCTATCTTCCCGAGGACTACACTATTTTATTCCTACCTGTCTTCCCGATTGCGGCCATCTTAACTGAGCAATAAATAGAGGTGCCCCTAGTGATATTTTATTAGCACAACGCGACGAAGGGAATTGCTAGATAACTCTACTCCACAAAGTCTTATTGTGCGGCTCTTGATGCCTTTGTCCAGCCGTTATACAGCTTTATAGCCAGATCTTATCGTGCGAGGAAATAAAATAAATATCAAAGGTCATTTGATACAGTTTCATCTAGCCTCTAATTATTCAAAGCTTTTATTATAGAAACCAATCATAAATGCATAGCACACACTGGTATTCTGTTATCTACAGAAAAAATACATGATAGTAAAGAGAGAGATCTAGAGGTTTAGTTTTCAATCAAATTTACATTTGAACCCTCGAGTTCTCTTGCAAAAGTCATCTGTCAATCATTCATTCATTCTTCCAAGTCCAACCGTCTCTAATCTCTGCCACGACTCTTTCTTTCGTTTGGTGGAGACCTATGCCCAGCAGTGGGACGAGAGAGGTTGAATAAAAAAATGTACTTAATAATAATAATTTATTCTGGATGCCACCTATGTCCATGTATAGTCGCATGTAGCCAGGTGCTGACGTTGCTGCCAGAGACGAGAGTCGCGAAAGTGGAGGCATCATCACACACCTGGGGCTTCCAGGAGGATATGACGGCCCAAAGCACGCCGTTGATCACAACTGGCGCGCCTGTATCTCTCTGGAAATTTAAGTTTGTTGGCTACCTCTGGTGACGGAGTTTTTAGACCGCATACCTATAAGCCACCGTCATGGTAAAGACTTAATAGCCGGGACTGACGTTTTAAGGTGCCCTTTGAAGCACAGATTCAATTAAACTTATACCATCTCAACAATGACCCAAGCTCTACAAGAAAGAACGCCCCACTGAATAGAACCTTTATATAGTCGTAGCGCCAGGAGCAACCTATGCCTATGCTCAACGGGACTTTGTTGTGCCTGGGACACTGCTGGAGAAGGAATAGGCTTGTTGATGGAAAAGACGTGATCGTGTGGAACTGACTAAGCTGCGAGTTCCTTCACGATGTTTTGCTTCACCGTTAACAGCTCGTACTGATGGGAATATTTTTACAAAAAGCAAATTCCATGACGCACAAAGCAGAAAAGGTTGTAATGGCCTGCCTCTATCACAAACGATCGGTATACTCACCACACAAGTATTTTCCGATCCACCCTCCAAGCACATGACCCCATCATGGCTCCCAAGCTCTTGCAACTCCTCTAAGCAGTCCTCAGGGTCTGATGGATGAATGTGCGCTACTGACAGTATGCGACGATGTTTGATGACTTCCGCTGAAGACTTGTTCAAGCCTGGTCTCTGAAAGATAGATTGAACAAAACTGACGGACTAAGATGCGTGTTTTCGTTATTTCGTTTTCCGACAGTATCCCTGATGTGGTTGTAGACATTTGCAGCCTTTAGACGCAAAATCTTTTGCGGAGTGATTGAGCGTACAGGATTGCGCGCGGGAAAGCCTGCACGCAATCGCGATTGATAATTTTGATACTACGCGTTTTTTCACGCGCGATAACTAGTTAGTTCTTGTCAAAACGCTATCGTGCGGGAAAGCCTGTACGTAAGTTATTAGGTTAGTTAATTATCATAGATAATTTTTTTGAAGCTTCAAGCTACGCGTTCTATCACGCGCGAAAGAATGTGCTTCTAAAGGCTGCTATTCGCTCAGATTTTTTTTGGGTATCTCAGATCTTTTTAAGATGTCCAAGTTTTTTTTCCAGATAAAATATTTGGCACAATGCTTATACGTTACAGGAGTTATTACTTCACACGTAGAGGTTCTCCACAGGCTGTAAGCCCATACTAGAATACTAATTTGTTTCCTCATTTCATTGACGATTTTGAAAACAACTATCATCATCATCATCATCAGTCTTTGTCATCCCACTGCTGGGTATAGGCCTCTCTTCGCTTTTGCCATTCGCCTCTATCCTGAGCCAGTCTTGCCCATGGACGTCCTGCGGATTTAACGATGTCGTCGACCCATATTGTTGGTGGAAAACAACTATACAGAGTGTAAAAAGACTACTACCGAAAACTGAGGGGTTGCAATCAGACCATGATTCTTAACATATTTAGCAAAAAAAAAAAACGCAAAAAAAGACTTAGCTACGTCATTTTATGTTATTTTCGATTATTTACTACTAGGACAATATAATAATACCTACCTGATAATTTCATTAATAAAAGAAAAAAACAATTAAAACTCAAAATCCAGCAATCTACGTAAAACAACGCGCCCAGTACATACGCAAACAGTAATCTTCAAACGCTGTTTTCTCCGGATATAATGATTTTTTTCCTATATAAAATCCTTTGAATTTAGTTGTGTGTTGGGATGCTGTACCTACCCCTTTCGGCTTCGGTAGACGTCTTTTTACACCCTGTATGTGTATATCACGATTGTACTCACTGTATCTCAAGGACAGCTTAGTAGACTTTCAGGTCATAGTTTTTTAAGTGTTCAAAAAACTATTCTCTTTAAACTCACCGCTATTGAATGCCATGAAGTAGTTATAAAATGCGTTGCTGTAACATCTTTCGGTGATAGCTGAAGTCTTATGGGCCTCACGTTCACTGTATACCTTACTGGCTTGGACAGCATGAGGAGTGCCAAGTCATAATCAGGCTTACTGCTATTGAAATAAGGGTGGATTTCGAAGTACTTTATTGGTAAGAGTATTCCTCCCTTTTTATAGTAGATGCTGCCAAGCCTGATACGGAGAAATCTTATTGTTTCTTGCATTCTGTAAAATAGGGCCTGTATTAGGAGTTGCTAGTTACTAGATTCCAGGTATGTCACCAACATTTATTAAGACAATTCATATTCCAGGCTTATTTTATTCAACCTCGTAAGTCCCATTGCTAGGCAAGGGTATCTCGCAAACTCTTCCAACGGTTTCTATCTACTACGTTCTACAAATCTCTTTCAAAGGCATCGATGACGTCCATCTTCGGAAACGTTGGCGAGATATCATCGATACGCAGCTATCCTTTACCTACACCTAGTTTTCTAATAGAAGCATGACTGACACAAACAAATATCTAAACAATCGGAATAAATCCAGTAGGATTGGAGAACTTACAAATGAATTCCATTGGCTGCAGTGAGTATCCAGCTCTCATCGATCAGTGCGCCGGCGCTTACGAACTTGCTACCTTTCATAACAGCAGCCATGTATGCAAAATCATGGTTGGATACCATTGTATGATATAAATGAACTCTGTCTTGTCTTACGTTTGTTAGTTCAGTTTTTTTATGTTTAATTTTAGAAGCAGTATCTTTTATTTTGTTTTCTTTGGTTTCGTGTTTATCTACACTCTCATTATCATTACTTTTGTGCTGTATTTTATCTTCGTCTAAACTCGGTCTAGAATCAATGATGACAGTGTCAGTTTTCTTTTGATCCTGGACTGGTCTGGTATCAATAAGATCTGCATTAGTTTCAGCGACTGTTTCAGTGACTTGTGTTACACCATTTTTATTAAAATCAGATGTTTTTTCATCTAGACTTGGTCTATCGTCAATGAGGTCTGTATCTTGAGCAGAATGATCATTACTTGATTGTTCATCTTGATCTGAGTCACAGTTTTCATTCTGGCTTTTGTTTTGAGATTCTGTTATCTTCAACTTGATTTCACTCGATGTTGTGGTAGACACTCTGCCGTTTTTCTCTTTAATATTATTTTCTATTGGATCTTTATGGTTTTTGGCAAGTTTATGACTTATTTCATTTTTATTTTTCTCCATTTCACTTGATCTTGAATCATCATCAATGAGATTTTCATCATCTTGTCCTGACTGTTCATGTTTCTGTCTCGACTCATCACTATGATCCAGTTCTTTGGTTAAAGTTTTATCCTGGATTTTATGAGTCTTTATGGATTTTATTAAAGAAATTAGTAGGATCATTTTGATTATTGGTTTTATCATTGTTTACTTATTTATTTAAATTTAATGTTTTTGAAATGTTATCGTTCAGAGATTTAAGACAACCTCATTTTCATGTGATTGTTTTTTTTAGACTGTTTCTTATTTATTGCTAAAAACACGAAAGGCACTTTATTAACTTTGCTTATTATAATTCTTTTAACATTACTAGCCGCTCTTTAATTATTACAACATGCTCAAACATTAAGAATACCTACTTAAAAAATATTTTAAAGAAAAAAAAAATGGCTTTTTAATAAACGCTATAAAAATATAAAGAAAGTCTCCAAATCTCGAGGAAATAATAAATATGTTGGCTTCCTATTACAAGATTTCTGTAATTATTGAGGAAATTATGCGGATATTAACGTATTTTAGAAAAGCGTTTTCACCCAAACTCCGTTCCAATTATACTGAATCGACTTAGACGTGGCAACATTGAGAGGAAATACGAGTAATTTCTTAAAATATTAGAATTTTTCGTAAAAAAAATTGTAAAAACAACATAGGTAGGTTTGTAACTGCAAACTGTTTCAAAATGATCCCAAACGAAATATGGATTATTTTAATGTCATTCACTGAGAAGTTTATTAATTTTAAAGCTCTCTCTTTATAAGTAGGTACTACTAAATAATGATAATGATAGCCTTTATTATTACATTTCATCATTACCATGAGCCGTGTTGGTCGAATGGGGTTGTGCCTCGACTTTCAATCCGTAGGTCGTGGGTTCGAATTCCGGCCGTGCATCAATGGCTTTTTCGTTTCGTAAAATTTATATGCGCTATAACACGAGCTCTTAACGGTGAAGGAAAAACATCGTGAGGAAACCCGCAACTTAGTCAGCTCCACACGTATTGACGTCGTCTTTCCTGTGGGAGGCTGATTAAGCTGAGAGGATGGTTTAGGTGCTGGGCAAGCCTATTCCATCTCAAACAGCACTACAGCGTCCCGTTAAGTGTAGGCATGGATTGCCTCCTGACGCTGTATAAATCATCAAATAAAAGATGTAAAGGCCTATGTTTTTTTTCATCATTACATTTACCGTATCAGATTTTTATTTTTCACGATAGTGTTATAAAAACGGCCGCTCGTCTCCCCTCTTAAATGTTTTCAGGTTAATTACAAACATCTTGATAAAGAAATTGTTTCTTAATTGAAACGAAAACATTTAACTTGGGAACATTGATCGTTGATTTACCACTTACACTAAATTATACAGGGTACTGTCAACGACAGACGTTCATGAACATTTGATAAATTTGAATCTTCAATATCTTCGAAGTTCTTAGGGTTTTAGATAAAACTTCAGCTCACCTTGGATGTTTTGCCTTTCACCATTACTATTTTATGAAAAAAATAGGCAATTTTCCCACAAATAATGATGAAAATGAAGCTTTAAAATCTCTAATTGTCCATGAACTTCTGTCGCTGACTGTACAAAATTACACTCAAAACTGTAAAAGGATGGAAAGCTAGGCCCCAAACCGTGTTTGTTACCTTGGGTCTTAACGGTAGGTATACCTACTGGCTGGTCGCGAAGGAACAGGAGTAGAATCACCTAGTGGTCTCCCTACCCGTAAGCTTAGTACCTTCGTCCCAGTAATCGAAAAAATCTAAGTACCTACCTACCTATACCGTAGTTAAATAAATAATTCTGGACCTTTTCACACACACTAAGCAAAGCTTGTATGGGAACCAGATAACTGATATACTACTTATATAATTTTTGTTTGTAAATACATACATATTATACATAGAAACCAGACCCGAGACAAATATCTGTAAGTCATACAAACATTTGTCCCGCGGCGGGGATCGAACCCGCAACCTTCTGCGTCGCAGGCGGACCTTCGCCCACTGCGCCACAGAGGTTGTCAAAGTTTCCTATAGTTTTTCAAAGCAATAAGTATACCTAGTGAAAACTATGAAAGTGTGCCTCAAAAAAACGAATGTCTCATATTTTTTTTAATTAGGGAGGTAGCCTACTTACTACTTTTCAATTTGGTCTAGGGACAATTTTTTCCTAGGAAACTCCACGTAGGCTTTGTCATTTAAATCTTCTTTGGGTAATTTGAACAGGAAGATCTGTTGATTCAAGATGTCTCCCGGGAAATAAAAGGAAGAATGACTACCAATTCTTATAAGGCAATGAGGGTTGGTAAACGTAGACTTATTGCGTCAGGGGCATTTGGGAATTTCGTTTGTTTTCTGCCATTAGTCAGCGTCGGACATCCCCAGTCATTACACTAGTAAGTACTAGGTACCTACTTAAAATACCTAATATAAAAAAATAAATAATAATGCTGGACTTTTTCACACAGCATCATCTAGCCCCAAAGTAAGCAGAGCTTGTGGTATGGGTACTAGATGACTGATAAACTACTTATATACTTTTTGTTTGTAAATACATACATATTATACATAGAAACACCCAGACCCGAGACAAATATCTGTAGGTCATACAAACATTTGTCCCGCGGCGGGGATCGAACCCGCAACCTTCTGCATCGCAGGCGGACTTTCGCCCACTGCGCCACAGAGGTCGTCAAATATATATAAGGTATATTTTTATGAGAATGTAATTAATAACGTTTAAAAATAAACGAATAAACGAATGAATGATGCTTGCAATTTTTGGAACGAAGTTCCTTTCCAGACGGTATCGCATGGGGGCTAGACGAAATAAAGTGTTAGATTTTTGCGTCACGACACATACATAGATCAAAATGTCACAGTGCGAAGAGCGCAGTTGCAACTGCGTACTGCGTACAGCAGCGTACGATGCGGCTAAATGTGTGAGCAGGTTAATGAGCAATATGGTGTTGATATTGAGTCTCTTTTTCCAAAAATAAAACAGAAATAATTTTGCACGAAGTAACTCGAGGATAACAAATATAGTTACCTACCTACTTACTAGGCAACATTCACAGAGGCATAAAATATGGAATGTAGTAAAATTAGTAGTATCAAGTAGTATGAACTTACTTTTACAGCGACAGCTACAAGCAACTTATGCCTACACTCGGACGCTGTAGTGCCTGGAACATTGGTTGAGATGGAATAGGCTTGCCCAGCACCATAACTATCCTCTTAGCTTAATGGGCTTTATCCACAGGATCCTTGTTGTACCTAGGTCTGTATAATGCTTATCGCCCGATCCATCGCCGAACTGTCAATGCTGAGACGTCAGAAGCGAGACGCATTTTCTGACGTCATTAGTATTTATTGTATAGAAAAATGACTGCGGCCAGTAATCATCAAAAATGTATAGATGTGAAGGCCTTAGTTTTTTTGTAGGTAGGTAGTCATAGTCTACTAACACTGCTCTTACTTGTCCCACCTCCGTTCTCTTATCGAGAGGTATATTGGATATTTCAACTAGTATTGGTTTTCATTGGGAAGACAGCTTGAAATACCTCTTCAGATTTTATTCAGGTTGAAAAATAGGTAAAGAAAAATACAGGGTGTCCCGTAATGAGTGGATAATTCTTTAGGGTAGGGGCATCATAAGAAACCAGAAAAGCAAAACTTGTGCCCAGTAAAAGTCTCACGGTTTTCGAGTTATGGGACACTAGTGGACCCGGGCGCGACTTTGTCTGCGCATTGTTTCGTCATAAAAACTAAGCATAGTAGAACGAAATGACATCGTCATTTTGAAAAGTTAAAAGTTATTGGTTGTCATGGTAACCTTAGAGCAGTGCTCTTTGTGTCAAACAGAGTACTGCTAAAGTTTTTATGCAATATTCTCGTTATCCTTTTACATATTTTTTGGTTTTCAGGAACGTTTTTCGGGATAAAAAGTAGCCTATATACTATTCTGGAGTTATACCTTTCACCTTAACATTCATTGTAAACTGTTTCGTCGTTTAAGCCTGATCCTTACACAAACATACAAACATCCAAACATCGAAACAAACTCACAAACTTTCAGCTTTATTATACGAGTGGGATTTAAGAAATTTTAATTTTTTTTCTAACCTTGTTCATTTTTATCGATGCTAAGATCACAAATGAAGGAATTTCCTCAATCTATTTTCTTTATAGCAAACATATCAGATAACATACTGCCTACCATGACCACCTTATCTCTACCCTAGAATAGAGTATTTTCAAATCAAATCAAATCGAATCATTTACTGCGAAATATGGTAAAAGATCTTAGATAGAAATATAGGTATCACATTATTTCACCAAATAACATTGGCATGCAAAATTTTAAATCATGAATTACAAAAAAAAATATAAATTACACAAAATAATGAATCTCAACAAAAAATACTTAATATAACTATAAAAGAATGTCATACCTAATAATATAAATGTTGATTAATATATCCTTAGTACCTACTTAATGTCCAAGAGCTCATTCACATTAAGTATAAAAAGCCTTTTCAATAAGCCATAATTTTAACTTTTTTTATATTCTTACTTCATTTTCATCAGGAACCATTCATCAGAAACTTAACATCAAACACCTAGTTAAAATGTCTTAAATAGGTTAACAGGGTTACGGGTAACCAGCGCGGTGAAATTCGTTTCAGAGAAAGATGCCATATATACCTAGATTCATAGGTAAGGAAAAATGGCTGGTACATTTTATCGTTAGGTCCCACTGGAGCTTGTCAAAGTACCTACCTACGATAGATATGTGGCGAGACTTACTTGCGCCACAACTCGCTATCCGCTCCGCTTATGGAAAATGTTAACTTGGGCCAGCCCCTTACAATACCAGTTTTTGGACCTCACTCCGCGCGCCCCGCACCGGCCGGAGCTCGCACCGCCGGCGCAGCGACGAGTCTACCTACCTACGACACTACGCTTGGCTTCTCGTAGCTACCGCACGCGCGCGCTTAATATTATATTCTTTCGCAAGCTTTCTCAATATCTGTACTTACCTATTCTTATTTCTATCTGATTATAATATTTTCTTCTCATCTAAATAAGTATTCTTCATTTATCTTTTGCTTCTAAATTATTTCATTTCCCGAGCTTCACTCGTACCTTCTTTTACCTACCTACTGTTAGGAAGTTAAATTCTAGTGTTGCGGGATTAGTGCCTAGATGCCTACATCCCCACAACTGGTGACCCTACGACGAGCCTCATCATCAAGATTTGGAAGAATTGTTGCAGTTCGAAGGTTTGTTCGAGAAGTTTCCAAGAACAAAGGAATTGCAACTTTGCATGGTGTGTGGTCCAAGTCATAAGTGGTGAGCATAACTTTGAACATGTCTAAAAGTGAGGGAGATGATTTCCAAGATGCCGAAGCGGCTGTGGGACAAGCAGTGTTGAGAGTAGGTGTCAGAGTACCACCTTTTTGGCCGGAAGAACCTGCACTCTGGTTCGCCCAGGTGGAGAGTCAGTTCACTTTGTCTAAGATTACTACTGATGAGACAAAATTTTGCTATTTGGTTTCTCAACTGGATCATCAGTATGCTGCTGAGGTGAAGGACATAATAACTTCTCCTCCTCAGACGGATAAATATCTGAAGCTGAAAACTGAACTAATAAAGCGTCTATCAGCTTCACAGGAAAAACGTGTTAAGCAGCTGATCATGCACGAGGAGCTTGGCGACAGGAAGCCATCGCAGTTCCTGCGCCATATGCATTATTATTTATTATGTAAGTATAAGCTATTAACACTCAAATCCAGACGAATACTTCTGCAAGTAATGTTTTTGCATAAACTGTGCCACAACAAATATGACTGTCCAGAACTAGTAAGTAATCTATGTTACATTGTGCCCCGTACTGTGCATAGGCGCGCAGTGCGCGTCCGCCGCTTGTTCCACACAAGCACCTGTCGTACAAATGCTGGTGTGCGCGCGCCTATGCGCCGTATTGTCGACACATATAATAATAAATTTAACGATATCGATATCTTTGCGTTGTCTGAACTTAGGTTTAAAATAACTTTAAAAAACACTCTGTCAAATGAATAAACGTACAATCTTTAACCAAAATACAACTTCTCTCTTACTTCCATTGCCATATCACCTACTATTAACATCTTTTCACTGACTTATCACACATCAACATCAACATTATTTTTTTTTAGTAAGCCGTGGATAACGTAGTGGGTTGTACATTTACTCATCCATTAAAACTTAACATTATTAATAAGTAACATTTAATGTATCAACTGTTTGTTGTCCCCAATAAAGTAAAATAAAATAAAATGCAGAGCCTTGCTGGACCGACGGTTGCCAAGGAATTCTTGACTACGATCTGGTCAAGTCGACTACCTCAAAACATCCAAACGGTAATAGCTTCCCAGTCAGATTTACCTCTAGAAAAGCTAGCTGATTTGGCAGACAAGGTGCATGAGATAGCTCCTACAACTCCTAAGGTAGCGGCAACCTCTAGAGCTTCAACTTATTCATCTTCTTCTCAAGATGATCTATACAGGCAAGTGTGTGAACTGACTAAGCAGGTAGCCAAATTAACAGCGCAGATGTCTAGTGGCAGAGGAGACCAGCGCTCGAGATCTCAGAATAGACGAAGCTACCGGTCCCGCTCACGCTCGAACTCACGCCGCCCTAGACAACCGCCGCCAGGCCATCCTCATTGCTTTTACCACTTCACGTATGGAGCCGAAGCGTTGAACTGCAAGAAGCCCTGCACTTTTCCAGAACCAGCGTCGGAAAACTCCCAGGGCGGTCGCAAGTAGCGGCCAGTGACTGCCCTACATCTACAGGCCGTCTCTTTGTAACTGACCGTCTCTCAAAAACACAGTTCCTCGTGGACACTGGTTCCGACTTGTGTGTTTTTCCGCGGTCACGTGTCAAGACGCCCTGCTTGAAGACGAAGTATGACTTGGTCGCAGCCAACAATACGGTAATACATACCTACGGTCCTATTAATTTATCTCTCAACCTTGGTCTTCGTCGTGCTTTCACTTGGACTTTCACAATCGCTGATGTCACCAGGCCTATCATCGGTGTTGATTTCTTGAGCTTCTACGGCTTACTCGTGGACTGTAAGAATCAACAATTGATAGACAGCATTACTTCTCTCTCTGTGAACGCCGTTTCCTGCGATGCTACTGGCGATTTCGCGTCTATCAAAGCTGTCACTGGTGAATCTGAATTCCACATGCTGCTGCGAGAATTCCCTGACATCACAAGACCAGCAGGTTTGAAGTCTGTTCCTAAGCATAATACTCTTCACTATATCCGGACTACACCAGGACATCCCGTTTCCTGCAAACCTAGACGTCTAGATCCTGTTCGTACGCAGATAGCAAAGAAGGAGTTCGAAGACATGCTAGCGAACGGCACGGCTAGACGTTCCGAGAGCCCTTGGTCTTCTGCGCTTCATCTCGTCAAGAAGAAGGATGATGGATGGAGACCCTGCGGCGATTACCGAGCTCTGAACTCCAGGACTATCCCTGATAGGTACCCGATACCTCATATTCAGGATTTTTCTTATCAGCTATCAGGATGTTCCGTGTTTTCTACTGTAGATCTTGTGAAGGCATACAACCAAATCAGCGTGAATCCTGACGATATTCCAAAGACTGCTATAACGACGCCCTTCGGTTTGTATGAGTTTCAGTATATGACCTTTGGCCTGCGTAATGCTGCGCAGACCTTTCAAAGGTTCATTGACGAGGTACTTCTTGGACTGGAATTCTGCTACATTGACGATATTTTGATCTTTTCATCTTCTCAGGAAGAGCACAAGACTCATCTGCGTCAATTATTCGAACGTCTCAAGCAATATGGAGTATTGGTCAACACTTCAAAGTGCGTTTTGGGACAACCAGAGGTGACTTTTCTAGGCTACCAGGTTTCAGCAGCCGGTATTAGACCACTGGAGGCGAAAGTCCAGGGAATTCAAGACTTCTCAGTTCCCAAGACAGTCAAAGAGCTCCGTCGCTTTCTAGGAATGCTCAATTTCTATCGTCGCTTTATCCCAAACGCAGCTCAACTCCAGGCACCTTTGAACGCAGTTTTGGCTGGACCTAAAGTTAGAGGTTCTCAACCAGTGGAGATGACACCAGATCTTTTGCGTGCTTTTCAGGATTGCAAGACATCTCTGTCGCAAGCTACTCTTCTTGTTCATCCTGACTCTTCAGCAGACTTGGCTATCGTAACTGACGCTTCTGATACAGCTATAGGTGCCGTCCTTCAGCAACGCAAAGATTCTCATTGGCAGCCACTCGCATTCTACTCACATAAGCTGTCCAATGCGCAAAGAAAATAGAGCCCCTACGATAGGGAACTGTTGGCCATCTACGAAGCCATTAAATACTTCAGGCACATGGTTGAAGCCCGAAACTTTTCTATCTTTACAGACCACAAACCTCGCACCGTTGCATTCTCGTCGAATAAGGATAAGTGTTCTCCTAGACAATTTCGGTACCTGGACTTCATTGCTCAATTCACGACCGAAATTCGCTACATTCCAGGAAAAGACAATGTTGTCACAGACGCTCTTTCTCGTGTTGAAGCTATTTCAACCATCGACTACCAGGCACTTGCACATTTTCAGGATTCAGACCCAGAACTGCAAGACCTGATCCGTCACGGCTCTACGCTTACATTAAAAAAGCTAAAACCTTTAGAAAGCGACGTGGCAATCTACTGCGACACTTCAACTGCTTCACCTCGTCCTTTCATCACTCATCAACTTCGCAAACAAGTTTTTGATATGCTTCACGGACTACATCATCCTGGAGGCACAGCTACAGTGCGACTGGTTACGCAAAGATTTGTGTGGCCAGGGATTCGTAAAGATTGTAGAGAGTGGGCTAGGCAATGCTTGCAATGCCAGAAAAGCAAGGTTACCCGGCACACCAAAGCCCCTTTATCCTCTTTCCTGTCTCCTTCCTCGAGATTCTCTCACATTCACCTCGACATCGTCGGCCCTTTACCCCTTTCTTCTGATTTCAGGTACTGTCTCACTGTCATCGATAGGTTCACGCGATGGCCTGAGGCAATGCCATTGAAAGACATAACCGCTGAAGCCTGCGCTGCTGCTCTAGTGTCTGGCTGGATAGCCAGATTCGGATGCCCCGCTCGCGTGACCACCGATCGCGGACGGCAGTTCGAGAGCCATCTTTTCCAGTCTCTCACTGCTTTGGTCGGTGCCCGTCACTTCCGCACCACTGCTTATCATCCTGCGGCAAATGGCATCGTCGAGCGTCTACACCGGCAACTTAAAGCAGCAATCATGTGCCACACTACACCTCAGTGGACTGAATCTCTTCCATTGGTTCTTCTTGGCATGCGCAGCGCGTGGAAAGAAGATATCCAAACGTCAGCAGCTGAACTGGTATATGGTGAGCCGCTACGCTTACCAGGCCAGTTCCTCTCTCCTACAGATGACTGCACTACAGCGGACGTCACCCAGTATGCATCGCGTCTTCGCTTGCATATCTTGAAGCTGACACCTAAACCCACGGCGTGGCATGCTACAACGCCGTTCTACTTTCCACAGGACCTTAACAGCTCTTCCTACGTGTTCCTGCGACAAGATCATGTGCGTCGCTCACTGGAACCACCATATGCTGGCCCCTACAAAGTTATCTCGAGGCAACCGAAGTACTTCACACTGGACGTCAAAGGCAAGGAAATGAACGTCACTGTTGACAGGTTGAAGCCAGCATATACCATGAGGGAAACCACTACTGCAACTGGTAAAACAACAAACCGTACCACTACGTCAGAAAAACCCGAAGAGAAAAGGACCCGGTCAGGACGAACAGTACGGTTCCCTGACTATTATCGACCGTAGTCACGGTCTAGCCGGGGGGAATATGTGGCGAGACTTACTTGCGCCACAACTCGCTATCCGCTCCGCTTATGGAAAATGTTAACTTGGGCCAGCCCCTTACAATACCAGTTTTTGGACCTCACTCCGCGCGCCCCGCACCGGCCGGAGCTCGCACCGCCGGCGCAGCGACGAGTCTACCTACCTACGACACTACGCTTGGCTTCTCGTAGCTACCGCACGCGCGCGCTTAATATTATATTCTTTCGCAAGCTTTCTCAATATCTGTACTTACCTATTCTTATTTCTATCTGATTATAATATTTTCTTCTCATCTAAATAAGTATTCTTCATTTATCTTTTGCTTCTAAATTATTTCATTTCCCGAGCTTCACTCGTACCTTCTTTTACCTACCTACTGTTAGGAAGTTAAATTCTAGTGTTGCGGGATTAGTGCCTAGATGCCTACATCCCCACAGATAGATCACTTAAATTGCTTCCCACTGGTGCTTGGCCTAAGATAGACCTAAAAAAATGCTAGGCCTCGAACCGTATATTTGAAGTGAAACTTCTTTAGGTGCGTTGGGCATTTTTGATGAGATGAGAATAAACTCTTGGATTCGCCTCGAAAAGTTCACGTGACTGCTCACCGACACCTACCAGTAGCGCCATATAGTTCTGTACTCGGTAAACTTTTACGGCAATATATTTCTAAAAGCTCGATTTATAACTCGATGGGTGAATAAAAATGCATAAAAAAAAATCTGTTCAAGTTTTCACTTCTCTCGACACTCCCGGGATTGCCAGCCATGTTTTTTTTTGTCCTGGTGCTACCCGGCGTTGGTCGCGAAGGATCAGGTTGAAGTAGGTACCCAGCTGATAAGACTATTTAATTTTTAGAGGTAATCCCGATGGTCCTATGTTTTTTATATTTTATCTGCCATCAGTCTGATTTTTTTTAATCATTGTTCCTTTTATAAGATTATTAATAAGGGATATAATTATGATAGTTTATTTAATAAGGTATTATGAAATTAACGCCAACCACTTTTATGTAAGTAATAAAAAAAAATAGTAGGTAAGTAGGTTTACTTACATTTATTTTTAGGTAAGTATGGTAAAAATTAAATTAAAGACGAACACAGGAATACGTTAAATAAGTTTTAATAAATAAGGTTAAATTTAAAGGTGTTTAAAACCACCCTTAAGTATAAAATGTATATTTTTTTATTTATAATTTTTATATATTTAGTTTGATACTTAAATCTTAAATTAAGTTGTTATCTTAGTTCTTAACCCTCGTCAGAAGGAATGTGTGCTGTAAAACAAATATTTTTCTTTTTTTATTATTTTGTTGTTGGCTAGCTTGCACCAACTTTTCTCTGTGCTCAATATTTGCTTACACTAGTTCTAACTGTGAAAACTTATTATTAGCCTTCTGTTACTAACAACTCTCTTGTTTATTATGTTTTTATGTGCTGTTAGTTTTCCATAAGTAAATTAATAAATAAATATATTTATTTCAGTTTTGCAAAGTAGGTACTTATTCAATGTTTTAAACCAGCTGTTTGGATGTTACGGGTTACCTAACAACATTAGCTGGCATCTAAGTAACGTGGTTAGTGAAAATGTGCCGAGTTCAGTTTTCATCAGATGTTAACCTGATTTGGTTGTTGGGGGTGAAAATAGTTTAGAATTCTGGACAAAGTGGTCTATGAAAAATAAAAAAAACAGGCATTTACATCTGTATAAGAGTAGATGATAATTTTATAGGTTAAGTATCTGAAAGCAACCTAGGCCATGCCTACACTCACCGGGACGCTGTTGTGAAAAATGAAATCCTACTGTGTGGAAAATTAATGGATAGCTACTTTGCTGAACTGGCTAGCTTACCCGCTTGGCTTCACTCGCGTTTAAGTTTTAAAAAGGAAATAATCCTAATGCAAAACCGCAACTTTTTTATCTAAAAAATGTATGGGGTAAGTCCCGCATGAACGTAATTTTTGGTACTAATGCATTTTAAAAATCTTTATTTGATCCCTGATTGTACCAAAACTAAACTTTTAAATCCGAAAAATCATACCTAGATACTCCTTCACAGAAACCAAAGAAGCAAGCAACTGAATTAGGTATCTAAGTACAAAAGAAAAAGAACCAATTGTACTATACTTACCTCATCATGTCAGCCATCTAGTGTCTACTGCTGAATGTTTTGGGCCTCCCCCATCGATTTCCACAGCGATCGATCTTGTGCAGCCAACGACTCCCAGCAACCTTTACCAGATCGTTTTTCTATCTAGTGGGGGCCGTTCTCTACTGCGGTTTCCGGTGCGTGGCCTCCACTCGAGAACTTTTCTGCCCCAACGGCTGTCAGTTCTACAAGCTATACCTACTTACCTACCTCTAAATTCAATTACTTATCGCAATCGACGATTCATTTAAAATTCTTACACTAGAATATTCAAGAAAATAATACCGTTCCTGAATTCAGTCAGTTCTTTGTCTAATCTACAACGTAGTTGGCAGGTAAGACCGCAAATTCGAAGAACAGGGGAATTATTTCAAGACGAATTTCGCTTATTTTTTAATATCGTGTGTCCGTGGAGTGCCTTTCGGCCCCGGGGCCTAACGTAAGTGGAGACATGATAATTACGTTTTAATACTAAAAAGAAAACCGACTTCAATGTTTGACTCGAAACGCGGTGTGACTCAGGGCGTCAAGCTGTCGGTTCGATTTCTATTTGTGACATGGCTAGGAGGGAAGGTGTTTAGAGTTTTACGGGGAATCTATCAATCCCTCAGGAATAAAATTTATATGGGACCACCTCTGGAGTATACCCTTTCAAACATAAAAAGAATTTTGCAAATCGGTCAACAAATGGCGGAACAATCGCGTAACAAGATACAAAAAAAAAAAAAAACAATATACAGACGAATTGAGAACCACCTCCTTTTTTTAAAGCGGTTAAAAATGGACTTCATTTTGACATTTGAAACCTAGGACTTCAATTGTCATTTTCGTATTGTGTGATTGGTTGAGCGCTATTGGGATGACAACTGGGAATGAATTTCAAGTTAAAGGCTGCTGAACTGCTGATCCTGAGATTATCGACATTAGCCATTGATAAAACGAAGCATTACGCTCTCCGATTCATTGGATTGAATTGGCGGACAAAAGGAAACCTTTAAATCCTTGGGTGGGATGAAAAGATGAAGAAATAGGTCACCACAGACAATATACTAGTATATCTAGCTATCACTAATAAGTTCCTACCTAATTAATCTTAAAAAAACCATGTTGGTCTTAATGCTGCTTATTGTAAAAACGTAGAACTTTGGTTGAACCCCATGTTGACACATGTCAAAACAAAACTGTTACCACAAAAAAGCGTTCTATGTACGAGTATTTAAAGATCGTTTTTCTAGGGACAGTTTTTTAGTTAAACTTGGTCTAAGCTCGGTTCATTTTCTTGTAATAAGACAGAATAAGTATTGTGGTATAGAGAAGTAGGTACTATGACATTAAGTTGATACGCGGGATACCTATTATCACGTGTAACTGAATTGACCAATCCCATGCTCGAACGGAGATTCCGAGATTTTAATTTCTCAGTTCGAGAATTGTGATTGGTCAATTCAAGTGCACGTGATGATGTTCCACGTATCAACCAATAAAACACACTTTAAGTTGGTACACATTATTTTGATTCTAATAGTTTCTTCTCCCCGTGTCTACACCAAACTAGAAAGTTTAAAAGTACGCCCTAATACATGGTACACATTTTCTCAACCACCTAAATGCGTGTAGCGGTCACACCTGTTTTCAAAAAGAATGATAGGTACCTACTTTTATGATGAATCTACAATAATTAAACCTTGATAAAACCGCTTGTAAGAAGCAAACCATAATTTATATCGCGTGGCAAAAGATTTGACGCTTGATAAGGGTAGACCCATTTGAATACCGCTCCTTTTTATTGGCACGAAAGAATGTTTGGCAGTGGCTTTTTATGAACTAGGGTATTGAGATTCCATAGTGTATACATGCATAGGAACCTATACCTACTAAATACATACAATCACGCCTAGAGATAGCCCCAAAGACTTCTATTGAGTTCTACCTGATGATCTGTGAAGCAGGAGGTAGTGTTGCCGCACACGGGCCACACGCGACAGCCACAATCGCCGCCACTGGCATATTTCATGTACAATGTACATTATATTGTAGCGGCGACCACCAGCGTCAACCGTGGGACAAATGTATGAAAACTACAGGAAAGTGGCTGTGGCCGGTGCCGGTGGCCCGTCTGCGGAAAGGTAGGTATAATACTTACTCGTAGACGCATTTTATTTTTGCAGCAAGGGTTTGTAATTTAAAAAACATAAAGGTTCGACATAAAAAGCGGTTAAAATCAGAACCCTGAGCCAAGCACGTAGAGAGAGACCTGGATGCTATCCTAATGTTTAGTGACTCGTAGGTGACGCAGCCTGGTGTGCTACTTTTTATTTGTGACGGTCTTGTTGCAGAGATATTCACTAAAAGCGCGCTATAAATATCTCTTCATTCGAAGTTTAAATTCGATGCTGCCAGTATTAGCGACGGCAAGCCTTACGCTAGGTTTCAAAAACGAACGAGTAGCGTTTGACGTGTCACATAAGTATAGATTTTTTGATGATTCGTTTGTGATCTTTTTGTGCATTTATTTTTATTTCCAGGTAAGGTTTTACAAGGTTTTAAAACTAGTATCCATCCATACTATCCATCCATATCCATATTATCCTACTACTTAATATTATAAACGTGAAAGTAACTCTGTCTGTCTGTCTGTCTGTTTGTTACGCTTTCACGCCCGAACCGCTGGACAGATTAAGCTGAAACTTGGCATGGATAAAGGTTGTATCCCAGGGAAGGACATAGGCTACTTTTTATCCCGAAAAAATGAAAAAATCCCGAAAGACGGAGGGTCACACCGCGGGAGCGCAGCTAGTTTACAAATAATATGGAAACTTTGAACCTTAGTTTAGCTGAGCCTCCTGGTGTTAGGTACTCTGTAATACTCCAGTCTTTAATGGACTTACTTCTATTAGGTAGGTACCTACCTATCTTTTTTATTATGAACGGATTTAGTTTTACACTAGGTAACTGTTAATCCCAGAGTTTTATTACTACACAGACAGAGTTTTATTGACGACCTCTGTGGCGCAGTGGGCGAAGGTCCGCCTGTGATGCAGAAGGTTGCGGGCTCGATCCCCGCCACGGGACAAATGTTTGTATGACCTACAGATATTTGTCTCGGGTCTGGGTGTTTCTATGTATACAAGTATGTATTTACAAACAAAAAGTATATAAGTAGTATATCAGTTAACTGGTTCACATAGTACAAGCTTTGCTTAGTTTGGGGCTAGATGATGCTGTGTGGAAAATGTCCAGCATTGTTATTATTATTATTATTATTATTACTTATTAAGTAAAGATAAGAGATTCCGGTACCTATCGTGTAATCGCAGATATATGGATAACCATTACTTGCTATAGGAAGTTCATTAAAATTTCCTCCTTTGAAAAACTCATAAAGTTAAACTTTTATTCATTTGCATTTTAAATATCCCAGACAATAAGGTTGGGCAGGCTTTGTGTTTGTAATTGGTTTTCCTGGCTTTGTTTAAAAAAAAGACTATATTTTTAAGAGGCCTGTAAACGGGCTACATAAATTGTGTCTTGCTGGCAATTTTTTTTATGATATGTACTAGCTCAGTATATTTGCAACTCGGGATAAGTAAATCATTTGCAATCTAACCGGCTTGTCATTGAGAGAGATATCTTGCCAATATCGCCAGTCTACACATCAATATTGCACCAATTATTGCACTGTGTTGTGAGATAACATTGTGGCGACCTCTATCTACCATCGCCTGAACTACAAGCTGAACCTCAAGAGTTACAGCGACGTACTTCGGAGCTGTACCAATAGAGGGCGCTAGGAACACGCAAAAATCTATATCTATAGAAAATTCTGAATCGCGCTTACGAAGTTATCTGGCTGCTTTAGCCTATTTAGAACTATTCGACTATAACTGTCGGCCGAAAGGCCCTAAGGTAAGTGTGCCAGTTGGGCAAACCTTAGTGAGGCGAGTTCTCCCTCTTTACCATACTTTGGGGAAAATACCACCTACCCCAAAACATAATTGCCAACATGGCGGCTATACCACTGCAACACTATTATATAAATAAAAAAATAAACATTGAATAAATAATGCTGGACATTTTCACACAGCATCATCTAGTCCTAAACTAAGCAAATCTTGTACTATGGGAACAAGATACCTATTAGGTGTTAGTTTTATTGCCTGTCAGGGTCACTGTACCGTAAGGATGATTTGACGAGACAATCAGGTAAATGGATGTGAAGTGAAAAGTTCACTCTACCCACAAACATTCAACGACATCTGGGTATCCGAGGGTATATTACGGGTAGGTACAGTCAGCAACGAAAGTTGATTAACAGTTTTTTAGAAATATATTTTTTCTTAGAAAAAAATAAGTTTTCCCGGGAAACTATTATGGACTGAGAATTATTTTTTAATAATATGTCAAAATGTTGGTCACGATTTTCAAAAACGATGATTTTTTATCGTGTGAGTTTAAAAAGTGATTAAGGATGTTCTAATTTATGAACACCAAAATGTTAATATACTTTTATAAAAAAAACTATTGAACAAAATTTGATGGATAGTAATATTAGGTATAAAATATGATAAAATAAAGGCACATGGTTGTCACTCTTTCACGCTAAAACGGCTGAAATAATTTGGATGAAGATTATGTTTTTATAGTGGGTTCAAATCCCGCATGGGTGCTAATTTTTGGGATACATTTAAAAATCTTTAAATTTGGATGAAATTAATAAACATCGGCCTCGACGGAGACGGAGACGCAAGTAGCACGAGTCACCCACCACGATATTAAGCTGGTCATGGTTAATAAAAAAGTAATAAGTTTGTAATCTCTTTTGATTTCGTATTGGCTGTTAGATAAGAATCACGCACAAATAAATCACTGGCAGCCATTAAAGGAAACAGCGAACTGTCACGAAAACTGTTATAATAATTAGCTATCATTGAGTTATTAGGCAATTATACAGATTTGTATGTTTAGGGTGGGGCCGGACTAGCGTGTAATTTTTCGCGCGTAGAATGAGTCACAGAAAACTCATTTCGCACAAATATACCTACTTTAGTATGACTAAAGTATAAATTAATAAACTGTCAAAATTATGTAATTTTAAATTATATACCTACTTTGTATATATTTTTATGATTATTGTTCAAATTCAAATTCAAATCATTTATTGCGAAATATATTTATTTTATGATTGTTGTTTCTTGTAAATATTTATAAATAATTACTGGTTCTATATAATAATAAAAAAGTATTAATAACTAGGCTATATTAAAAGTAATAAACTGAATACTCAAAAATAAGTTATAAACTATTATATCTTTTCTGTCATAAAACTAATCTTAATTTATTTTTGCTTTGAATAACTTTTTATACTGACTGTACATGTCCCTAGAGGATTGGCTCCGTAAATCGAACAGTCTTGGAAACAGAATATTCAGAGTTTCAAGATTATTTTGAAGAAGGAGCATCCCATATGACAGGTAGATAGCCCATTGCCACTAATTAAAACTAGCGAAGTCAAAGTCTTCTTCTTCTTCTTGTTGTGCCACCAGTTCTTTCGAACCAGTGTGGTGAAAGTGTAGCGGCGTTATCACGCCGCTACACTTGCTGCTGCACACATGCAGCTGTATCCAGCTGCACAATACTTAGGTTTTCCTTTGACTTTTCCTACTTAGCTAGGTAGATGAGGAGATTACAAGTGCGCCTCAATGAGGCTCCTTTCGTGCACTGGACACATGTTTTCGAACTTTGTAGCTTCTACGACATGCCGGTTTCCTCACGATGTTTTCCTTCACGATTTGAGAGTACTGGCTTAGTGCACATAAGTTTTTCGGCAGAAAAACTCATTGGAAACCGGGGATTGAACCCACGACCTTACGAGCGGAAATCGGGGCCATTACCACTAGACCACCAGTGCTCAATGTCAAAAAGCATTTATTCAGTAGGACTGAATAAATGCTGAGATCACTTTTTAGGCCTCCGTCATGGCTTAACGACTTAAATAGCCGGGACCGACAATTTAACGAGCCCTTCCAAGCACGGAAGCGCTCAGAAACGCCATGAAAATGCCACTGGCGGTCACCCCCTTACAGACCGTTTCGAACGTTGCTTAACTTCAACGATCTATCAAGAACGACCACGAGCGCTTCAAATGGCGCATAGTATCCACTTCTACTTACCTACTCTACTGTCTACTGTCTACTACCTTAACTTGGATATAGAGAAGAGGCCTAGCTCCATCAGTATGTGGTAGAAAGTCTTAACTCGTAATCTTGAACCCACGACTTCAAAGCCTAGTTTCCACTAAGCCAAGCACGTTGAGAACCTACATGCCACCTGCTTGAGAAATGTCACAAAGGCGGCTGATTGCGGGTAGTTCAAAATTTGCCATTTAACCTCAATTGTAAGCAGCTATGTCACTCGGAGCTTAAATCAATAAAAAGAGCTCTTGTTGGTCTTATTCTTGACGTGTCACTAATTTTTCAACCAGTGTGGTGAATTTAAGTGTCAGTCAAAGAGGCTGCTTTCGTGCGGTTGACACATTGGCCTTATTACAAAAAAGTTAAACCTTAGTTAAACGAACACCCTGTTGACTTGTCTGCGGTTCAACTAAGGTTTTGTTGTCAACAATGTCATGTCAAAACAAAACTGTTACCACAAAAAAGCGTTCTATGAACGAGTATTTAAAGATCGTTTTTCTAGAGACAGTTTTTTAGCCAGTGCTCGCTGAACTCGGTTCATATTTTTTGTAATAGGACTGAATAAGTTTTCGAGTTTTTGTATTTTCTTCAAAATAAGTGCCAAAATGCACTTCCCACTCATATAATAAAGCTGAAAGTTTGTAGGTTTGTGTAGATGATTATTATTATGTTATGATTTACCTAGGTAGATAAGTATCTCTTGTTCTTCCGATGTCTACCATGCCTTGGTGAAATAGCAGTGATTTTGTTTATTGTTTGCAGTGAGCCAGCTGTCTCCTAAGCTGTAGCCTAACTATGTGAGCCGTGGAAGTGGCGCCGACCACACGAGTCTTACTACAGCCAAAATCATAAACGTTATGTTTTTCTTAGATATTACGAATTAGAATAATTAATTCTGTAATGTATTATCTATGTGTGTGAATAATAATAAGTGCAGGCATGGATTGCCTCCTGACGCTGTATAAATCATCTACTCGTAATATAGATGTAAAGGCCTAATACGAGTATATCTCCTGTTGAGGCTAGGGCCTAGTGTTTGTCAGTCTTTTGCTAATCATAATTTGACAGGTGTTCCATAATTCATTAATGTCTATGCCAAATGTCAATGTCAACACATCTCCACATGAATTATGGAACACCTGTCAAATTATGATTAGCAAAAGACTGACAAGCACTAGGCCCTAGCCTCAACATCTCTATAATCTTAGAATATGTCTTATTACTCTAAGTCTATAATAATATATAAAAATGAATCCCTATTTCTCTTGGTCACGGCATCACGCGTGAACTATACTGGAACAATTTCATTAAATTTTTTTTGTTGTGTTTGTTATTGTCAGGAGAAGGTTCTTATGACAGAAAAAAATCTATATATTAATCATGGAGGGCGTGAAATAAGGGTTGAAAGTTTGTATGGGGAGTTGGTAGTTCCAGTTAAATGCAATAGATGGCGTTGCTAATAAGTATGTTATTTCGCTGACGAAGTCGCGGGTACCAGCTAGTATATACAGGGCGTCCCACGGCTATGCCACATGGAGGGAAAGTACCTTAAATATTGTAGATGGAACATTTTACTGAAAGAAGACATTATTTTTATTTAAAAAACAATTTAAACTGCATTCACAGATATTTAAATAATTACATGGTTGAACCGGAAATCGAACCCGTTACATGAGAAAAATAATCAACCTGTAGCTTTATCATACCGATCGAAAGGCTTCATCATAAGGATTATTTTTTGCTAAATAACATAGTGTCACAAATAAAAGGAAGGCCATGAACTTTAACATTTTTAATACAAAATTTATAAATTTATCAAATGCTCAAAATGATTCCCTCCTGTTGAATACAAAGTCGAACTCTTTTGATTATTTCGCTCCTTGTCGATTTTTTGATCTTGTTGTGGTGGATATTTCGAATAACACGTCTAAGTTCTGCTTGTAGCTCGTGGACACTTGCATACTGGTTCTTGTAAACTACATTTTTTATATAACCCCATAAAAAAAATCTAACGGGGTTAGATCTCCTGGGGATCTTGGCGGCCATCTTTATTTTTCTGAACACAAATGTTAAAATTCATGGCCTTCCTTTTATTTGTGACACTATGTTATTTAACAAAAAATAATCCTTATGATGAAGCCTTTTGATCGGTATGATAAAGCTACAGGTGATTTTTTTTCTCATGTAACGGGTTCGATTTCCGGTTCAACCATGTAATTATTTAAATATCTGTGAATGCAGTTTAAATTGTTTTTTAAATAAAAATAATGTCTTCTTTCAGTAAAATGTTCCATCTACAATATTTAAGGTACTTTCCCTCCATGTGGCATAGCCGTGGGACACCCTGTATATAAATGAATAAATAAATAAATAAACTGTGTATAAAAACAGCAAAGCTTGTAAGTATTATGAAACCATAACTAGTATTCTAAGATGGATCGCCTAAAAGTGCGCTAGGCTCCAAAACAAACGGGTCTTAGTTTGATAACTATTTTGTGATCCCAGCGGTTCTACTGAATAATGCTTTTTGACTCTGACTTTGAAAAAGATGCAGCCAAAAATATTATGTACCTAATCACAAATAATACGACCATCATATGAAACTTGGCACTGCACGAACAAACACATCCGTGTATTTAGGTCATATTCGCGCGTTGTTTGCACAAATCGATGGATAGCTGGTTCGATTCCCGTTGGAAGCGATAAAGCTTGACCCGTTTGAAATGGGTCATGGGATGAAATAAGGCTTTTATGAGCGCAATGTATAGGTACTAAATCGTTTTTATTTTGTCCTTAGTTCTAGTTATTAAAACGAATGGAAACGAGAGCACTACATAGTTTTTAAGGCTGTCATTAATAAACACGAACTAGGGTGGTATTAGCGCTAATCCAAAGCATAAGGCTGTAGTAGGTCAATTCAGTATTAATAAACAAAGACCAAGGAAGAACTAAGCTAATTCGACTCTACTCTCGGAGTAAGAGTTACTCCTAGGCGCCACTTAGTATAGAGATGGAGTAGGCAGACGTAACACCAAAAAGTTATAGAAGAATAAAACCTCTTTGAATAAAACAGATTGTCAAATACAAATTATTGTTTATCTCTGTCATTCATATAATTAATGACAGAGATAGACAATATTTTGAATGATAATATCATTCGTTCATTTACTCTTTTTCTACTAATCCCGATGTAAGGAATGTATTACTCATTCGAGGCTACTACCAGTTTATTAATAACATCAAAATATTCAAGTTGCTCCTTCGCTACTAAAGAAGTAACAAGTCTGAGAGTAGTCTCGTATTAAGCTAGAATTAGGGTAATCTAATTAATAAGGCCGTAAGTGATTTATTTTAACTTATAACTAAAAATGTAAGTAGGTATGTGCACTAGTAATTCTCTTAAACTATACCTAAAGGCAAAAACAGGATGTCAAATAAGTTCAAAAACATTGTCGAGTAGGTACCTATGCACAAAAAGAACCCCTTTGAAGCGCAATAAAAAAAATATTCATTCATTTATGCCCAACGACCCCACTAAACTCCCCACTAGTGGGGTAGTTGGGAATAAAAAGTCCCAACGACCCCACTGCTCATGTCAATAGGGTTGTTGTGAATACAAATACCCAACGACCACACTAGCTTCCCCATCAGTGTGGTCGTTGGGAATACAAAATCCCTACGACCCCACTACGCAAACCAATGGGGTCGTTGGGAATATAATTAAGTTTTTATACTAAAAAGAAAACCGACTTCAATGTTTGACTCGAAACGCGGTGTGACTCAGGGCGTCAAGCTGTCGATTCGATTTCTATTTGTGACATGGCTAGGAGGGAAGGTGTTTAGAGTTTTACGGGGAAACTATCAATCCCTCAGGAATAACATTTATATGGGACCACCTCTGGAGTATACCCTTTCAAACATGAAAAGAATTTTGCAAATCGGTCAACAAATGGCGGAACAATCGCGTAACAAGATACAAAAAAAAAAAAAAAAAACATACAGACGAATTGAGAACCTCCTCCTTTTTTGAAGTCGGTTGAAAATTATCAACGACCCCGTTGACTTTTTTAATATAGGAATATTCAATATCATTGGCTTCACTATTCACATTAATAGTATGGAATTTTTTTTACTACCTACCATATTGCTAAAAGTGAGCAGACTCTTGTAGGCTTAGACTTCTTTTATTAGGTTTTCCTAATAAGTACCTAGATACTACGAGTATCTACTTATACCTAAGTACCTAGTAGGTACCAACATCTTACCTAGGTACTTATGAACTTTTATGTTGCTGAGTACCTACTATTCGATATTTTCAGCTACAGTTAAAATTCGTTCCAACTTATAATAGATTTCTAAAGTGGACGCAAGACAACTCAAAAATGTTACGTAAAAGTTAAAACTTTCCAATTCGTGTTTTTAAAGTCGGTTATATTGTTGAAATGCAGCAAAGTTAGTGTTGAATCAGATCTATACAGACGCCAATATTGATGCTTAGTTATGTTGATAGGGCAGGGACAAGAGAACCAAATATAAATGCACTTTTATAGACTGCGGGACTTGAAACCGTGACCTTTACCGATCCAGTTGCGGGTTCATGTTAAGTATGGTGGGTATACACCGTCAAAGTTACTAGCTGAGCACCTAGGTGAACAGTGGCTAGTTTCTAACAACCTATTCTTTTAAGAAATTATTAAAATTTTATTTAAATATCTTTATATTTGTTGATCGCTAGATGTGATTTACGCTGTAAAAATAAAGTCTATGCGCATTTTGGTTAATTGAACAAACTCACACACATCGTCATTTTATCTCGAGTGACTTGGCTCGCATATTAACAGACACTAAACAGTCACATGCGACACTGCCGTGCCCAGCGGTGGGAGTTAAAGCACTCAGGATTTTACCATCCAAAACTTTTATGGTCGTGTCTCTTGACTATTCTAGTCATTGTCGGTTAAATTGGCATTGGCTACTCACGGATATTCTGATCATCTGTCATATCAAGTCTTGTGACCCCAAGACTTTTATGACCATGTCCCATCACTACACTGGTTATTCTGTACAATTTAGCAACTAAACTACCCCGGAGTACAATGCGTTCAATGAGGATTGAACAGAATGGTCTGCTTTTATTTACTTGCCTTTGTGTGAGTTTGTATTATATACTTATGTTATGTACGTTTATTTATTATATGACTGTTATTTTTGTGTGGAGTCATTGGCTAGATTATTAGCTTAGTTGTCTGGTGTTTATGATTTCTGTATTGTATGAAAGCTGGTGTATATTTTTGTATAGGTAATGACCATTTCATGGTAAACCAATAAATATAAGTATTTTATTTTAGAAATAACTAACTGAGCTCCGCGGGATTACTTCTCTTTTCCAGGATAAAAACTAAGTACCTAGCCTATTATATTTTTTGAGAAAACTTATTTTCTTTTTATAGCAAGCCACGTCAGTCTTGAGTAAGTTTCCCTGTAATATGGTAATAGCTTCAAGATCTAGCGGCAAAGCTTCTAGCTTTTTTGAAAAGTTTGTTTTGAAATTGTTTTCACAAACTTGGCTAGGAGTGCTTGTAGGAGCTGGTGGTGCGAGTTTGATTTTTTGCAGGACATTTTTGCATGCTCTAAAGACGTTTTCCGGGACTGGGCTTTGCACGTGTGAGGTTAAATAAAAAGAAAATGTCTTATGATCTTTTAGTTGGAAATTCGAATTATATTTTTTGATATTTGTCACCAGAAATCTGTGGCCAAGTAGGTACGAGTTATTACCGTCTGCCCCCACCAACTGCCCCCATGCGGTGAAAAATGGGGGCACACAGTGATAAAATATTACCGTCTGCCACTGCTTCTAGTGCTACGGTGACTGCAAGATATCTTAAAATTGAGTGTCTCTTTTAGGTCTAGAGATATTCACAAAAATAGGTGGTCCTGATTTTAACCCTATTTAAATCTATTTTTTGTTTACCTCATACAAATAGTAAAATGTACCTGTGGTTCAGAGTATGTATTGTATAATCGCCAGAAAAGCTTTAAAATGTTATTTTTTTTATTCTTCAAAGAAAATATTATGAAAACGACTTTTTCGCGTGTTCATAACCCTTATACAGAAAGCTAGTGGATTTGTATGATGATTGAAATGCTAATAGCCTGAAATCTAGTTTTACAGGCGATGGGTCAATGACCTCAACATACATTTTTCTGTGTGTGTCAGCAATAATGTTTTCTTTGTTTACTTTTACCCGATTGTCAAAGGTAGGTTATGTTTTTATCTCTTGCTCTACATTCATGTTCCTTTTCAATATACGGAAGCGCTTGTGGTGTACCTAGCTTGCTTGTTCTTGATAGATCATCAAAGTAGGTAAACAACATTGGTCACATTTGTGACAGATAAGCCCTCTAGCTGGCTGTTGAACCGCGGGGCGGCTACCAGCGCGGCCAAAATTTTAGTATAATTTTGTGGCGGTTAGGTAAGTGCATACAGTTCGCCCAACGGATCTAGGCATTCGTGAAGTTAGCCGTTTGTCTGCGCAGTGATCGATTTTTCATACAAAATTGTGTTCTGCGCAGACAAACGGCTAACTTCACGAATGCCTAGATCCGTTGGGCGAACTGTACACAAACAGTTTCCTACTAAAACTGGAAAAGCGGCCCGTCAGCGTCACGCGGCTAGCCACCCCGCGGTTCAACCGCTAGTGCGTAAGGGGGTATGACTTAGCAACTGAGCGCTTCCGTGTTTCGGAGTCGCTAAGCCATGAGTCCATAAAGCAGACTAAAAACTCCGTCAGCAGCTGTCCACTAGTTTATAGGGCTTGCTAAACAGTCGGTCCTTAAGCCATGAGGGCTTATAGATGGTCTAAAAACTCAATCTCCAACTGGCCACTTACTCATACAAATAAGGCACGCTAGATTATTTCGCACGCCTGGTCATCGATCAGAACTGAATTAATGATGCTTCACAAAAAGGTCTATACATCGTTTGTCTCCCTCAATGGCCGATGTAGGCAGATTCAATAGAACGACAATGGGGCTGTTCTGAACATTGCTTTTGTACTTCTGATGGCTTAAGGGGTTGATAACCGTTATACAGAAAAAGCTTAACCTACAACTTTACAGAATGATTTCATATTAGGGAGTTGTGTTTGGCCTCGTGGAAAGACATTGTTAAAGGAGGAATAGGCTTAGGTACACTTAAATCGTCCTCTCTGATTGATTTAACCTGATCGCACATTAGGCCGCGCCGTAACCGCCGCAGTCATTTTTTTATACAAAAAATGCTGATGACGTCAGAAATTGCGGATGGCTTCTGACATCTAAGCATTTTCTTCTATTGAATTGACAGTTCGGCGCGGATAGGTCTGCGACCACCCTTATAGGCTTGAAGAATAGTAACATGGATTAATGGTTAATCGAGAATAAGTTGGTAACAAGAGCCAAGTAAAAAAGAAGGTTGCTGTCATTCCGTATAAAGAGGTCAAGAAAGGAGTCCTACATAACACAAGGACTACTCTGTAGCTGTATGTAAGCTCTTGTTTTTTTTTAAAGTTATGCTGATAAGGATTATGTCCAGAGAGATCTTTAGGAAATAAGAACATGGTGAATAATTATGTGGAGCTGATTCGCCGGGTTTTCACATGATGCAAACCCGCCACCACCTTACCGTACCCATTAGAGCTCGTGGTCATATTCATACAAATTTAAATTTATCTAAACGAAAATCTTTTCTTAATAATGTACTGACATTTGATCATTAGCCGGGCTATAAGCTTTCTGTAGGTATTCTGTGCTATACCTAATAAGTAAGCATTCGTACGAGTTCAAGTGATAAAGTATTCTAATCATTATAGTGAAAACTTCTTATTAGCCTTCTGTTTCTAACAACTCTCTTGTGTAATAATATGTTTTTATGTGCTGTTAGTTTTCCATAAATAAATAAATTATTAACACTTGTGACCATTTGTATGTATAGTTTATTTTCAAGATCTATTTATTTACCTATGTTATGAAATGTCTTGATGAGTCTGGTTGGAAGCAGCTTAACCAGCAAAAGCCTGCAGTTAGTATCATTTCCTTATTATTTATTCAAATAAATATCTAATCATCTAGCCTTAAACTAAGCAGTGCCACAGAATACAGAAAGGCAGTGCTAGTGCTTTTATAACCACAGACTGATATATTAGGTACGTAATATCCTTTTCAACACACTTGCTCATAAAGTGGCTCTATGGTCACCGCAATTAGGCACATAATGACACCCATAATCAAACTGTGACTTTTTCATTACTATAACTCACTAGTGAGTAATAGATTTTTTTTTTAATTTTATTGGTTGAGTTGCTTTGTTCTTTAAAAAGTTTTTATTCAGAAAAAAGATCGTGTTCAATAGAACAAATAAATTAATGTTCCTATTGCTTGCTCATTTCATGCAACTTCTAATTTAAATAGATAATTTTAACTCGTACGTGTTTAATAAATAAAACTTTCACTCAAATATAACTTTTGTTTTCTCTATAATAAAAGAAAACTTTAAATTCCCCATTTTGTCCGTGGCAGAATAGGCCGCAAACCCAATGCGCGGCGCGGAAATATAGTCTGTGGCCGATCGCAATGCGCGCGCATAGGAAAACTGATTAATTTTTCCCGCAATAGCGAAACATTTTTCACAACTCGTTTTCACTGTTGAAAATGAGTTTTTATTGTTATTTTATTCACAAGTGTGTTGAAAAACGTCGTATGATACACGTGTGTATTGATGATTACCGTCCTCTGTTCTGTTATGAGCCTCGCCTAACGGCTCGGCTCATAAAAACACCTCGGCGGTAATCACCAATGTTACACACTAGTACCATAATGTACTATTTCGAAACCAAAACATTTTATAGTGAATAATATTCCTCATGCTACTGCTCCACCTGCATCCAAACGCGTTAAAAAGTGACATATTTGACAGAAACTGTATGAATCTAATGTCAAATATGTCACTTTTTACGCGTTAAGCAGGTGGAGTCATAGATTCACCGACACAAATCAAACATCTTGGTTTATCCCACTTTAAACTATTCTGGAAGGGAATCGAACCCACGTGTCCCTAATCTGTGAGGCCAGACACGACTCTTAAGAGTGTACAGCCTTTGTGACGTCATTTATAACGTTAAACTATACTTTATTCTGTAGTTTTATCTTAAAACAAACAGCAATTGACTACCAAACCGTGCGATAGCACACGTATAACTGAGTCAATATTTGAGCTGTGACTAAGACTTAGCCTTTTGGCCTAGATCACCGAAATTATTTGAATTAAGCATTGTCATTATTTTACTGCCCTTATTCCCTGGGGAACACATGTTGTGGCGTATTGTCCGTTTTAAATTCTTTCCTATTAGGCTTTTACATCTATACAGCGTCAGGAGGCAACCTATGCACATAACGGGAAACTGTAGTAGGACATTGTTTGAGATGGAATAGGCTTGCCCAGCATCTAAACCATCCTCTCAGCTTAATCAGCCTGGCCCACAGGAAAGACGACGTCAATACGTGTGGAGCTGACTATGCTGCGGGTTTCCTCACGATGTTTTCCTTCACCGTTAACGAAAAATCCATTGAATGCATTCTTATTTATGTCGCTGTCTCCGTAGTCATTCATATCTTAGTCAGGTCTCATGACCGCCTTGTAGATAATCTAGGGCTCACAAGTTGTTCTAGAAACAGTCACCTTTTCATTCATCTCGCAATAATTCATCATAATCGTTCATCATCATTCATTTTCTGGATTGATGAAAGAAGTTTTCAGTTGTGTTCAATAGGCCAGAGGATTTGGTCAAAAGTCAAAACAATAAATTACTTTTTGTAAAAATAGGTAGTTTGTATTCATACTCATAAAGTTATAAAGCATTTAAAAGTCAAAGTCAAAGTCATTTATTCAGTAGGACCGCTGGGATCACTTTGAATCGTCTTAAAACTAGGTGTTTTTTTTTACTCCTGTTCCTGTCTACAATCATCATCAAATTATTATTATAATTATTTTTTAATGATGAATGGGTCGGCTCTTGACCTCGAAACTTACACAGGCAAGAGTGAGGTCTACGATGGAGCGAGCATACCCAGAAGGTGAACTCTCTTCTTAAAAACAACAGGGTCGTAGCTCAGCGGAAATACAGACGGTGGAAGCTGATTTATTTGGGCTACAAAAGAGATCTCCATTTACACGAAGCCATTCTGGCATAGGTACCATTCTTGCCTCATGCTTTCTCAAACTTAACGGAGGCGAAGCAAGAGCTAGCAATGAGGTGAGTTTACTTTCGCCAATAATTCAATGATGAATTGATGATGAATTTTAAAATGGACCCAAACAAGGCGCCGAGGCCACTCAAACGCGGCCCGATTGTCGACTGATCCAATTTGTGGAGCAAATGATTGGTTGAACGTTTGAACTGGCAAGTCAGCTATCCTAGCAAAGGTACAAAAGTGTTTCAAATTTTTCTAGAGAAGACACGATTACTTTGTCGCCAAGTCATCACAATTGATACATACCTTCTGGTCGCTCATTTTACAACGGCGACAGAATTTGTAAACAATTAGCGTTCTAACAAGAAAAGGCAGTTATAATAATGCTGGACTTTTTCACACAGCATCATCTAGCCCCAAAGTAAGCAGAGCTTGTGTAAAGGGTACTAGATGACTGATATACTTTTTTGTTCGTAAATACATACATATTATACATAGAAACACCCAGACCCGAGACAAATACTTGTAGATCATACAAACATTTGTCCCGCGGCGGGGATCGAACCCGCAACCTTCTGCGTGGCAGCCGGGCTTTCGCCCACTGCGCTACAGAGGCCGTCAAGTTGTTTTGTGAATTTGTGTGGTTTGTCAATTTTTTTAAAACTCCTGAACATTTTAAACTATTCATGCATAATAAATTAAATGCGGCTGCGCTAAATTTAGCTAATCTATTGTTACTTTTCAGAAAATTATAACTGGTTTATCCAGTAGGTACACTAGGTAGCATTGTGTTTATCGTTCGTTTACACAGAAAACTAAAACATTTAAGTTTTATGACGTCCACGAGGATAGAGAAAGATAAATTGAAATATTTTTTATTTGGAAACACGGACATAGTAGGAGTAAACAAAGGTAAGTAGGTACTAATAACAAGAGCATGAGGTTCGTACCTATAGTAGGTAAGTAACTATCAAAGTAGGCAGCAACTGTCCACCCTCGCCTGTCAACATTTAATCGTTCCAGTATTTTAGCCAGCTACTAACTTATTCAAACGCTACTCTTAGCTTCATTCCGACTACTCGCATCTCATCACAGTCATCAAGCGACTACATTCTTCATCAAATCATTTTATGTCTTCCACTTTTATTTAAATCTACAATGTATTTTGAGTTTTATCGGCGAAACAATAGAGTCTAATTTATATGTCAGACAACATTAGTGATAAGAACTAGGTAAATAATTTGTAGTACTATAAAAGGATGTACGAATCATTGTAGTACTGACTTCTTTGTAAAAAGGTTGAGTTGAATAATAAAAAATGGTTTATACGATAACACAAACGAAGGAAAACACTGTGGATGTGGGTGGAAGTGTGATGTGGGAAGTGTTACTCGCGTTTTCTGGTGAGTATTATAAATCATCATCAACAGACCGACCTCACTATGCCTCAGCCAAAAAGTGTCGTATGAGTTAGCAGCAAACTCTGGTGACTGAGTTTTTAGGCCGTCTAAGATTCTGTTTGGCTTTCAGTTTAACGTGCGTTCTGAAGCACAGAAAGCGCTCATTTATGATAATACTCTAAGGGTCACAGGAAATCAAAGTGGAAATAAAAACCATTGATGGTTTTAGTGGAATTCTGTTAAAACCCGTGCATTTAAACTGGCGCCACTGAAAACCAGCGCCCCAACACTCTCGAGCTGTTGGAGCAAATGCTGAGGGGTAGCCGTATTTTCACCCACATACAATTATGTAGATTTAAGTACCTATTGTAACTGTTGTATATGATGTGGAGAAAATAAAACTTTATTATTCTTATTCTTATTTATTATTCAAACTTCAAAACGACTGTACCAAAAAATTAACCCACACCCGATAAAACAGTTGTGCGTTTGTCAAGCCTCCGAAATTGGAAGAAGGGCTTCAGTTTATTTCTTCGGAACTTTACGGGTTGTAAAATAAATAGGAATCTTGGATATTAGGGTTCGATCAGTCGGCGTTGGTCCGGGAGCTTCATGTATTCGTATTTGTTTATTTATTTATAAGCAAGCTTTTTACACAACAATATTTATATGGACGTGTTTCTGACGGAACCCTATAGACATCTTTAAAAAGTCTTGAGTGACTTGTCTACCGTACCCTGGGGATACAGCCGTGATCCTAGTCTTTCTTTCGCGATTACAATTTTTCAGGGTGATGTGTTCGCTAAGCGACAAAACCCTTAAATAAAAAAGTACGTGAGTGTCGTGGAACACTCGGTTGGAACGAACCAAAAAGTACTTTTCTATACTGGGAATATTATAAATTAATTGTCAATTAGGTATCCTAGAAACGCTCTTCCGTACTAACAATGTAACAATCTATGGACTGTGTCGCGGCTGCACATTTCGCACTGACGATTTGACATACACATGTGTCGAGACGGTAAAATGGAACAAATTTATTTTTCCAGCCTCAGTCTTTTTTTTTTCTTCCTTCCAATAAAAAAAAAACATTAATATTTAAAAATACTTTAATACAGGATTTGAAATAAAAAAGGATAACTTTTTTTTAAATTAACCCCCGATTCATATTTCTGTACCTAAATGTATTTCTAAATATCATTCGTGATCCTTTCAAGGCCATGTTGGCATCTGCCGACACAATTCGTAAGTTTCCAAGACTTTCGAACGAGTTCAAATACCTATCCGTTATCTGATATCAGGCGTGAGCATTGGGAGTGAGCATATTCAAATATTTTCATCTCAAAGTTCAAACGTACGAAACTCAAGGCGTCCGGAACACTCTTAAATTGTTGAATCGCGGTCGATTGTCCCAATTTAACAAGTAATTTAGGAAGGCAGCTTCAATTTGGTTAAGAGTACGCTAAACTTTGAACGAGAGGCTAATTTATGATAACAGAGTTTTAGGCTCAATTTTCATCAAACAGAGGAGGAAAAAATAAAACAGAGTCACGACCCCACATGGACATTCTTTCTGGGAATTCAAGATCTTTCGGAGATGTTTATGAGGGCAAATTTAAAGATACTTGTTCTGGATGGGAATCGAACCCACGGTCTACGTCGGAAGGCAGGGCTATGAGAGCTGTGACCAGTCAAAATTAGAAAGCCCATCGCTCAGAATCTAACTGGTTTCCAAGGGAATCTCAAAGGTTTGGAAGAGAGATGAAGAGAGTCTCTTCTCTCTAATTTTTCCATCCGTTTAACTCAAGTGTAAATGATTCTATAGTCCGAAGGTCTTGGTTTCAAATCCCAGTAATATTTTCCAAACATTTTCAGTGAGTCTACCTTTCTTCACACTGGGCGTTGAGACGTCTCTTGGTGAGCCATTCGAAGATGCCTTCGTATACAACAACAGGACTATCATGTGGTACCAGACTGCGATGCTGGTAGCTGCTGCAGCAACAGCTCCGATATTCGCAGTCCTATCACAGAAGTTTGGGAGGAAGATCAGCTATTTCTGCATCAATCTGGTTCAAGGAGTGAGTTTTATGTAGTTTGATTTGGCCCAATCTAACCACCTCTAAATGCTACTGCTTAGGCCCAATCAGACTACTTCATCTAAATCATTACAAATGTTTCAATGGATAAGCTTCAACTGTTCCCTTGTTGCAAAAGGGGAACGGATCGAACTTTTATTTACTAAGTCACTCTAGAGGCAGCCTTACCTTATCTAATAACCATTACCACCATATCTCTGCGGAAGAATGCAGTCAATTTAGACGATTTTGAGTTGTATGAATGAGAATTCTTGTAATGACAATGTACAATGCTGTTGTAGAAAAGATGTTTTTGGCTAAACTGAAATAGCTGTTAGAAGAGAACAGAGTAACAAGAATAATATTTGTTTCAGATAGTCTTTATACCAGTCTTTGTGAGCACCCACGAAAGCTTACCCTACACCTACATCCTCATCGGAATCTCGTCTGGAGGTATCTACTCCACCTTACTGCCATTCGTCAAGGAGATCACCTCTAAAAGCCGTGGTTTCTGCCTGACTATGACCTTTGCAATGGCGCTAGCTGGGTACCAGTTGAGGGTCTTTGTGAGGGAATATTATGACCCCATGGCATTCTCACTGCTGGGGCTGGTGGCTGTTCAGATGGTCCTGATGATGTGTATTGTGGAGTCACCTAGTTATTTTATGATGGTTGGGAAGACAGAGGTAAGTTCATCACACTTTTAGATAAAGAAGCCTTCTGGCAGTTCTGGCGGAATTTCAAAACAAACTTCGCACTCGCAGCCATTTTAGCGTGAAAGACTAACATACGTACCGACAAACTTTCGAATTCATTACTGTGATGGCATGAGGCGTGGTTTCATGTATGTGTGTTGCTTATTTTTTTTATGTTACAGCATGCAAAATCAGCCTTGTCAAGTATTAAACATCTACCAGAAGACCACCCATACATACAGAAGGAAATTGACAAAATAGCTGATGAAGTCTCAACAGGAACCAATGGAAAAACAACTCTTATAAGCCTTTGTAAGCATCATCTATCTTTATTGATTGTTAAACGCCATTTACATGATACCATTCTGGCATATCACTCTTTCCTCTTGCTACAGAATACTAACTCTTGCTCCGTTGAGTTTGTGAGGGCAAGAGGCAAGAATGGTATGCCAGAATGGTATCTTGTAAATTGCGTTTTAGTTACTGCTAGAGGATACGACCCCACCTTCCGATCCTATGATTGTGGATTCGAATCTAGAATCCAATCGTACAAGTCTTAAGTATTTGTTTATCTGTCAAAAATATGTGCACCTACTTTATAAGTAAGCTCAAACGGTGAAAACATGGTGAGGAAACCGACATGTCGTTTAATCTAAATTAAAAAATGGAATGTTGTGAAGTCATATAAAAGAGCCTTTAGCGCATTTAAAATCTTGATAATTCTGAACCTTGAATACTGCAAGTGATATACTGTTAGAAGCTCACTTGGTATGATTTTTTTTCATCTGTCGTGATGATTCCATTAATTTGTCAATGCACTCTTTCTCCCAGACAGAAACAAGATATACTGGGACAGTTTAAAGATGGGTATTCTTCTCTACACCACCATGGAGCTGTGTGGTAGCCTGGTCTTCATGGATGCTATGAACGCGTGTGATTGTGGTATAGGGTTGAAGAACCCTAACATCATACTGGCTTTCGTACTGCTGGGTAGCATTGTAACTATGGTGACTGTTACGTTCTTGGACAGAAAGGTAATTTGATGCAAAAGCCATTAAAACAATTTATTCAGAAGTTTATATGCACTTATTAAAAGTACTAGTCTAAATACGACAGACGTGGGTAATGCTATGCATATAATGCTAAGCTAGCTAAATGGCTGGACTAGATTATATACATAAGACTGATACTCTTCGATATAAAAAAAATACTACAATATACTTACTAGATGATTCATACAGCGTCAGGAGGCAACCTATGCCTACACTCAACGGAACGCTGTAGTGCCTGGGACATTGTTTGAGATGGAATGGAATAAGCTTGCTCAGTACTTAGGCCATCCTCTCGGCTTAATTCAAAGCAGTTTGTATTTCAGTCCGATCATCAGGCGGTAATTGTTGTACCTAATTAAATATTTTCTCATTCCAGTATATCCTTACATTCGGGTACATAGCAATGTCTTTATCCCTTGGAGTCTATGCTGTCTTTAGTCTGGTGAACCCTGATAGTACAGTTGCCACTCCTGCAGCCCGATTCACTGGGTTCTTCCTACCAGTGCTGCTGGTAGCACATGGCATGGCCAACGGACTGCCCTCTATGGTTGTGGTGGAACTCTTCAATGCAAAGGTAATTCATAATTCTCCTGTCTTTTCCTTTTCACATGCACTAAGAGCAGGAGATCACTGGTGGTCTAAAAGTAGCGGAACCTTCCAATCAATGGTACGAATTCGGTCGTGCACCAATGAGTTTTTTTGCACAACAATAGTATGTGCACTGTGCACTATGACTCTCAAATTAAGCACTTGAAATCCTTTCAACACACTGGTACGAAACAACAAAACGTCGCGTACTGATTAGGGTGGGTATCTTTTTCCTTCTAAGCATCTGGATATTGATATCTATCTTCTATTGTTTCAGATATGCACACCAATCGTAGCAGGGCTGTTCACATATTCACAACTACTCAGACTCCTCCACGCATACACGTACCCCTACCTCGACGAGTACGTCGGTATCCACACCATGTTCTATGTATTTGCCAGTGTAAACTTGTATGGAGGGGTGTACTCTTTGTTCGTGGTTCCTAATATTAGGAACAAGAGCTTAAAACAAATTGAGAGACAAGTGAAGCGGATTCCTCTACCAGCCTGAAAAATTATAATGGTTTTTGTTTGTCTTTTTATTTACATTTTCAACCATGATTTGTTGAATAAGACTGCTATTAATAGTGAGCTGTGATGCCTCGATTTCAATCTGTTACGGTTACGGCTTCTGACCGAACAAAACAAAAAAATGCGTTTGCAAAACATACATTAACTTTTCAAGCTTTAAAACAGTAAAGAAAACAATCGTAAGGAAAGTCTCAGCTTAGTCAGCTCTACACCATATTAAACATGTCTTTTCTGTGGATATGGTTACGAGGAGAGTAAGTTACGAGAATAGTGAAGAGCTGGGCATTGTGGACAAGACGCATCTAGTGGCGTAGGGCTAGGCGGTGCAACCCGGTGAGTCCCAAGAGTCCGGAAGGTTTTGGAAACTATATAGGTATGATTATTTTGAAAATAAAAACAACGGCATTATTAGATTTTTGAAATAGTTACCTAGAAAATGACGAATCAAATCGTAAGTTTTTACAAAAAAATCAAATACGTTTACATTTTGCCACACCCTACATATTTTAACTTGATGAAACCTAAACCGTTCAGTTAGGGCCCTGGTTTATTTAGCACCAGGGCCCTTGGCTACCTAACTACGCCACTGGACGCATCACGAGAGTTTTAAACTGTGATGTAGTCATAAGTCGGTGTATAAGTAAAGCCATGAAGCCATGACCTTTAGAAGGCTTAAAAAATCCACCATCAGCATTGGCCACCTAAGTATGATCTTCGAAGGTTTAAATACCTAGAATTACGAAGCTCTTGTTTTCTAAACAGACATGTAACCCCTAAAATATGAGTGGCTGAAATGAATGTTGTGTAAATAAAATACGAGTATATTTACGCCCGAATGAAATTGCGACCACACGTGGGAAAGACAAGGGTGACGTATCATTAATAACCCTGTACCCGTAGAAGACCCTGAGGAATAAATGAGTTTTTTATCCTGTGTAACTGATTACTGTACCTACATTTTAAAGTAAAAAGTGTATGGTTTGTATCCCGGCTGTGTTTTTAATGACCTACTAATTCATAGACTAATCGTCAGTCTCATAAAAGACAGTGTCATCAGTTTTTGGTCTTTATGCGGCCTAAAATTATAATAATTATGAGTGTAGGCATAATGTTCACTCTGGGTGTGGATCCACCTTTATCTAGTTAAGATGTAAAAGGCCTAATTTTTGGACAATTAAGGCTAGAAACGCTCCTAGAATAATTGAATAGACGACCAAAAGGCTTATTTATGGAACAGCAGGTAGAATACGAGATAATTTTGTCAAGTCTGCAACAGAAACTATCTGAATTGATTTTGCCATCTCCGTTCTACTTTTGGACCGAATCTCGATCTAGTTTGTGTCCGTTTATTAAAAATGAACTCTATCCCACTAGCATAAGGTTTAAATGCGAACATATACATTTCCGATATAATACTGGTCATCAAGTCTAGTCAAAATAAAATAGGTACCTCTTGATTGGACATGATAATGGATATCATATTTATAAACACCCATGACTAGAAAAATGACAAAGTAAAAAAAAAAATAACAATTGCCCCGCGTTGGGCGCCAATTTATTTTTTAAAGATACCGTTTGTGCATTAGTGAATGTTACAAAATGTATTCACTTATAATTAGTATTCTCTTTGCCGCGTCCTTCTAGTTCTTTTGAACCAGCAGCCTTATTGTCTAACTTGAAATCCATTCCCAGTTGTCATCCTAATAGAGCTCAACCAATCACATAATAGGAAAATGACAATTGAAGTTCAGAATGGGTTTCAAATGTCAAAATGAAGCCCATGTCCATTCCCAGTTCAATTACACAATAAGGCCGCAGTTTGGAGAAAATATATAAGATAAGAAGAGAAATAATTTAAAGTTCGCCTCAAAGAGGTTCCTTTCGAACAATTGACAGATTTTTTGTACTGGTTAGACTCTGACATACCAGTTTCTCCACTATATTTACACAGTATTTCCTTCATTCCTCAGAACTATTTTCTATTAGTTAGAATTAATAAGCTGCCAAGAAACCTCAACATCAATTCTGTACCTCGTTGGGCTTCAAAACGTTAAGCCTTAAAAATGAGCATCCATTATTTAGACCAGCGGTTAACATAAGAGATATGCTTCAGTTAACGTATTCGATATTTCCTAGAAGTCTTTATGTAACACGAGTTGCTTGCGTTCTAAGTAGTTGATTATTTCTGTTACGATTCATTTTTAAACATATTTTATTTCGTAGTAGTTTTAAATCATGACAAAAAGAGAAGGCTTAGATAGATAGATAGATAGATAGATTATAACTTTATTGTACACCAAAAAAAGTAACAAACAGAATAATAAAAATCTTGACAATAAAATGTGTAGCAATGTGTGATCTTATCGCTAAAATCTCTTCCTGGTAACCTATGTATGGATAGGACAGAAATTACTAGAAAAAACTTACGACAGACAATAAAATGTTAATGATTTCAATGAGTGTTTTATGGGAAAACATGTTTTTTTAACACAATTTTCATTAAAAAAAATTGTATTTTCATAATTTGGGAAAGCATTTTGGTACTATTATAAAAAAGTATGCAACTCGTGTCTAGTCTTATTGATTTTTTTTTTATGTTATTGATCTGAATACCGCAACTTGAAAGATGCCACACTTCCTGGATTTTTATCAAGCTTAAACCAGGTAAGCCTTGTACTAAGTTTAAGTCTTGGACGTCTTTTTTCTACAATACCAACATTAATGGTAACTGTGGCAAATATTATTATTCATAGCATTCCGTGTAAAGTAAGTAAGTAATCTTTTTACCTTACTAGAAAAGGTGTACTTAAGAAGTAAAATTTTACCTCAATGGTACCTTTTCTTTTGTATCTAAAAGGTAATTTTAGTAGCCGTTCCATGATTAGCGCCGGCCGGGATGATCATGCAAACAGTCACGTCAAATGCTTACTTGCAAAAAGTGACCATCTTCAAAATATGAATTTGAACGTGCTTCTATTTTCGCCGTCGTCTGTGGGCGGCTGATTACGCTGAGAGGATGGTTAAGGTGCTGGACAAGCCTATTCCATCTCAAAGAATGTCCCAGGCACTACAGCGTCCCGTTAAGTGTAGGCATGGATTGCCTCCTGACGCTGTATAAATCATCTAAGTAATATAGATGTACAGGCCTAAGTTTTTTTTTCTATATTCGCCGATGATAGACGAATGCCGACGGTCACGAAAGTGTAGTGTAGAGAGCCTCATCGCCTGTATTCGCCTGTCATCGTCTATCCAAATAATAGTTCGGCGAATAGTTCGGCGAATGTGTAGAGTGGCCGTTAGACGAATTTTCAATTCTCTAGAAGGATCTAAGAAATGCATAGGAATGCATGCCTTAGGAATACAGCCATGTTCTTATTTTTTCCTGTTTGATATGCCACTTTAACCGTACGAGATGTAATAATTTCTCATCTATTATAGGTAGGTACAATATTTCCAAAGATGTTACTATTCTGTAAAGGTATTCAGAAGCAATTTCAGAATCGCTGGATAAAATTAGCGTCTTCCTGTCAAAATGATTAAATTCTATTCAGAATTAGACGAGAAAATTGGGATTAAGGGAGGGTTTCTAAAAAGGTGCTACTGTATGCTTGAAATCTTTTACTACTTACTGATAAGTTTACAATCTAGCGATAAATTTAAAATAAGAAGTTTAGCTAGTAAAGCTGCCTTTAAGGGATACAGTTGTGTTTATGTTTAAGCTATAAGTACATCAATTAACAACAGCTCTTAGCGGTGAAGGAAAACATCGTGAGGAACTTAACGTCACACAGCTTAACGTCAGCACGTCATGTATTGACGTTGTCCTTCCTGTGGAGAAAGTCGATTATGCTGCGAGGGTGGTTTAGGTGCAACCCTATTCCATCTCAAAACAATGTATCAGGCACTACAGCGTCCCGTGTAGGCCTAAGTTGCCTCTTGACACTATCCATACTAATATTATAAATGTGAAAGTAACTCTGTCTGTCTGTCTGTTTGTTACGCTTTCACGCCCAAACCACTGAACAGATTAAGCTGAAATTTGGCATAGTTAAAGGTGTATCCCAGGGAAGGACATAGGCTACCTTACATTCCGAAAAAATTAAAAAATCCCGAGGGACCGCGGGTCACACCGCGGGAGCGCAGCTAGTAAATATATATTTACTGAAAGGCAATGGGCGTGAAAGCGTAACAAACAGACAGACAGACAGACAGATAGACAGACAGACAGACAGAGTTACTTTCACATTTATAATATTAGTATGGAAGTATGGATATCGTATACAGAATGCCTAAGTTTTAAGTGTTGTTAATCTACACAGCGTCAGCGTCCTATGCTGACAAAGTGCGATGTGCGTGGCACATTGTTGATGCAAGGCTTGCATGAGCAAAACCATTATGTACTTATCAATCACTCACACATGGAGTACATACCTGGTGTTACGCCAGCAAATTCTAAATCACATGCATTAGCATAAGATTAGAACGGTTGATTTGAACTCTTGAAGCACTTTACGGTGCCATAATACTATGAGAGCTTAAAGTGCCTGAAAATAAGGTTTATATTATGAACTCCCTTTAGGAACCGAGAAATTGGTCCTTGAGGTCAAGAATCGCAACTTCTGTCGTGTTTTTGTCTAGCCCGAATATTCTGTGTCATTAAGAAGGCTGGGTCTGTGAACATTTGCAACTTGGCTAGTTTATTAGGTATGTCTAAGACACCAAACAGTTGTTTTAAGACGTTGCCATCTTTTTAAACAAGCGGAGAATCAATTGTTACTGTTTATGACAGAGCTTTCAATCTATTTCAGGACACTTCAGATGAATAAAATTACCATTTATAATATTATAAGTTTTGAACAATATGGAGAGACAGTTTAGAGACAGAGAGAGGCGTGATTTTAGTACTTATATCATGACAAGACTCTTTTCAAAATCCGTAAGGTCCAAGTCAGGAGCCCTTGCTGATAATATATTTCATTCATTGATTATAAATATTTTATTGAATGTAAATATAATTGAGAAAGACGAACAGACAGTTAGAAAGCAGTCTTATCTTAGTTATCCCTTATTCCACAAGATAAGGTACCTACAACAAATGATCGTGAAAAATAGTAGTATGGAAATGAATTCGGCAATGACGTAGGGCTGGGTATTTGGTAACAGTTTTATGTATATCGATAAGCCAGACGTTACATTAAGCTAATTAGTTCAGTCTTGAATAAGAACGATGATACTTAGGCAAACTAAAAGAATAAGTAAACGAAAAGACGTCTACCAAGTAAGTAAGAGAAAGAATTGAACAAATATTGGAGGACAGCACCATTTTGCTACAAGATTGGCACGCCAAAAAACAATTTCAAATAAAAAAAAAATGCACTATTGTATTACGCTTGCTTTGCAAAATTGGCAATAAGAATAGTTACTCGTTATTATTATTATTATGAGCCATTGCTGTCCCACTGCTGGGCAAAGGCCTCCCCACATTCCCTCCAGACGTCGCGATCCTGTGCAAGGCTCTCCCAATCGACCATAAATTTGTCAAGGTCGTCTCGCCATCTTCTTCTCGGTCTGCCGCGTCGCCATCTCGCTGGGTCGGGGCGCCACTCGGTGGCTACCCGCGCCCACAGCCCACGCCTGGCATACGACAGACATGCCCAGCCCAACTCCACTTCAGCTTGGCGGCTTTCGTCGCTCGTTAGTTACTCGTACGGTTCGATAAAAATGTTATCGATATCAAAAAGTTAAAAGCACATCACTAGTTGGACGCTTCGTTGCAAATTCACCCAAATCGCAAAATTTCCGGCCACCTGGCTTTGAATATAAATGGACAAACAATTTAGGCAAATTACCCGTTGTCTAGTGACTTCACAAAAACATGAAGCTTGATTTTGGAACTACCTACATTCAGAACTGCCGAAATTCAGTGGGACACTCACAAGTGTTCTTATAATATAACATTCACAAACTTACAGATATAATATGGATTAGGATTCTCATCGCTAAACGACTAGGTATGTTCTTATTACATAAAGCTAACTCTAGAAGGATTTTTTTCCTTCAATTAGACTAACATCAGGTCGCGTTTTCACTTGCAAGAAACTTCCGCGAGAAACTTAGCTACGTCATTTTATGTTATTTTCGGTTATTTACTAAGTACAACATAATAAGACCATACCTACCTGATAATTTCATGAATAAAAGAAAAATAAAAACAATTAAAACCCAAAATCCAGCAATCTACGTAAAACAACGCGCCCAGTACATACGCAAACAGTAATCTTCAAACGCAATTTTCTCCGGATATAATGATTTTTTCCGAAAATCCTTTTGGATTTAGTTGCGTGTTGGGATGTTGTACCTACCCCTTTCGATCCCCTTCATGATCTAAAAAACTTAAAACACGTTTTTTTACTATGTTTTACATTTATTTAGCACCAAACTTGGCACAACTACTTGAAGTATTCATAGTATTCATGCACCATGAACCATTTATGTCGAAAATTTATCAAACACAAGGATTTTCAGCGTAAAAACAATTTTCCCCTTTTTAAAAAATCTATTTCTATTGACTGTATTTTGCTTGTGAATTGTATTCAGGAGAAAATTCTTGCACATGCTTTGCATATCTGGTTGTGTTCGACGTTTTCAGTCGTAAATAGTATGTATTTTTGCCCAATGACATTTATACTTATTGAATTATTTTGTTTTTATTATTTACTAGCTGGTACCCGCGACTTCGTCAGCGAAATAACATAGGTAATTATTAGCAACGCCATCTATTTTGCATTTAACTGGAACTAACAACTCCCCATACAAAGTTACAACCCTTATTTCACGCCCTCCATGATTAATATACTTATAATTATTTTTCTGTCATAAGAACCTTCTCATGACAATAACAAACACAACAAAAAAAAATTAGCGAAATCGGTCCAGCCGTTCACGCGTGATCCCGTGACCGTGAAATAGGGATTCATTTTTATATATAGAGATTTGATTGTGATTGTGATTTAACATGTAATTTGTGACTACTATATTGCATTAGGTGAAATACCTGTGTACAATTTTTTAATATACAAATTTTTCAAAGAATAAAAATAAATTGTTTGCACGATGTCATTAGGGATACTCGACTCCATAAATAAAATACTTATGTCAAACTGCAGTCTTGACTGTCGGAAACTTTCTCGCAGAATAGACGGAATTTCATCTGCATCTTTCAGACAGACTATTTGCATCTGTCAGACAGACTGTCGGACATTTTCTCGCTAAAGTTTTCTTGAAGGCAATGCGGCATGCGGTACTTTAAGTTACCTGTTAAAATTGCTGAAAAATCTACAAACAAAGCTCTTAAAGTCCTTGCATCGTCATAAAAGTAACGCAGCAGTATCTATTCACAAGCGGAATGCGAAATGCACTCGTATGTAGGTACTTTGTTTCAAAAACTTTAAACACGTACCTACAGTAATAGGTGCCACAAATACTGTGCGCTGCAGCTAATTTCCTTTTTTTATACTTACAAGGTCTTTAATTTTAAACTACACAAACTGACAGGGCCTCATTTTTGGGTTGTACGTTTGACCGTATCAATTTAATTCCTAAGCCCATTTAAGTTTTCACTTCATTTGTCATTTATTGATTTTTTAGAATTGTTGCATAATGATTTTCAAGGAGTGAGACGTTCCACCAATCACAGTGCAGCTACATCACGAATGGGCTAAGTTATACAAGAAGCAACAATCAATTGAAAGGATAGTCTTTATCGATTTTCTCGGGATTTTCATAACAAAAAAAAATCATTACATACATTGTTTTTTATATATTTTTTTAACCCAATTCCTGAATTAAGCTATTAAAAGTTAAAATGAAAGACCCTATATTGTGAAAAAAATACCGAATATACCACCTATACGTTGCAAAATCGCCGCGGTCAGATTAGCGCAGGATCGTGTTGGATGGCACAAGTTTAGGTAGCCTATACCTAGCAGTGGGTGAAGTCAGGCTGTGGATGATGAGTATGATCCGAGATTTGAAGGCACGTGTTGGAATATTGTTTGAATTACCGCCGAAGATGATTGTCGAGGTGCACTATATTTGTGGCCGACTTACGACACGTAAGTAAAGAGACCTCGACTGACACAAAATGAAACACAAAGGACACATTTGGGTAAGAGAAAACGATGTGTTGGCCTAGTGGCTGGGTTAGGAGGTTAAGACCACATCTTTAGCGGTTTTAAAAAAACTTTTTTCAAATATGGAAACAATGAATCCAGTGTGGATTGGATTTCATGGGTTGGATTGGAACAAGGTAGTTCTATCTCTAAAGTTAGTATGACGAAACTATGCGCAAACGAAGTCGCGCCCGGGTCCACTTGTTAGATGTAAAGGACAAGTTTTCATGTGGTTGAAAGATAATGATATTTATGATGAGAAGTTTGTCGCTTCTAAAATATGAAACACAATAGCTACTCATGTTATGATTGAGAGTATCTCGCCTATAATTTTACCTATCATAGCATGATTGAGTAACGAAACACAGAAAAGCACTTATTCCCATCACGTGTGAGATATTCTTAGACCAAAGCTCTCCAAATATTGTTGTGTGTTTAATGTTATCTGTAGATATATCGAGGATAATCCAATAAAAAAAGTTAGCCTACAATTAAATAATTAATACAAACTACCGGTGCTATAACCGATAAAATATGAGCATAACAAAAATTTCGATTGCGACGACAAGGGTTCCGTGACTGAATGGTAAGGCACTCCGGCTTTAGGAGGGTCGTCTGATCATTGCGGGTTCTAATACCGTCGGAATCGAAATTTTTTAAAAGACTTTTCTCTGTCTGCCTCATCTACAGGAAGTGGCATTTTCATTTGACCGCTTCCATGCTTCGGAGTGCACGTTAAATTGTCGGCCCCGGCTATTTATGTCGTTAAGCCATGACGGAGGCCTTATCGCGGCCTAAAATATCCGTCACCAGAGTTGGCCCAGTGGCCAACGTAGTAAGTTCGTATGAGTCAGTACTCATACGAACTTACTTTATGTAAGTACTCAAAGTAAACTGCCCATCGGTAGGAAATGTTGTTGATGAGATTTATTTTGTCCCTTTACTTAGTCATTAGTTAATGGTTGCCTGGAAGAGATAGATTTCAGCGATAAGGCCGCTTGTTGTCTTACTATAAGTTAAGTGTCTTTTTTTTGTACCTAAGTGTTTTTCGTTATGTGGTATGCAGTAAAGAATTATCTATCTATCTAATATCTACTGTCTCACTTCACGGCAAAGACCTCACCTTCCTTTCTCATCAGGTTTTGCAGTTTTCGTCCTTCTTCTATTATAAGTAATGTTATTTAAATTGAAAGTTTTTTCGCTCTCCTATCCAATGGTTAAAATAACCAAGCGTTTAAGCGAAGAACTTAAGGCTTAGGGTACTAATTCAATTGAAATCAATATGGATATGATATAGATACAAAAGGGTTCCCATTATGAGACCAAAATCAATAACGCTTTCAAGTGTGTATTATCTTGAATCCTTGAATCAAAGTTATACAGGGTAGCTAGCGGCTCGCCCGCGGCTTCGTTCCAACATATCCGCCACTTGGGGATTATGTACGAGGATCACCCCTGACCCCTTTTCTATCGAAAGCATTATAGTTATACCGTAACATAGGTACGCATTATTGACTAATGCGAACGAAATCAGAGACTAAAGCTTGTCTGATTCATAAAAGTGACATGACAGGAATAGTCGACAAAATTCAATTCCGGCACCCTTTGTTCGCTTAGGGACGGGGTGATAGGGAATTGCGAAAAATCCAACCAAATTCGGGAATAGATTGATGTCGAAGCGTAAACTATCAGATTCCGACATTTTACGAGCGAGTATTTTTGAAACATCAGGTAGGTATCTCCACCGACATTACCTACTTTCAAATATATTTTTTCTTGTTTTACTGGGTTTAATAAATCACCTACCTACTGTAATTAGTAAGGTAGTTCTTCTCATCTTAATAAACAATTTTCAAGAAAAGATTGCTGAAAAACTATTTTTCAAAATGTTTAGTGGCTCTATTCCACTCTGATCCACTAGCTATGCCGCGAACGCACAAAATCGTTTTTGTTTTTTACTCATTTTTAGGGTTCCGTACCCAAAGCGTAAAACGGGACCCTATTACTAAGACTCCGCTCCGTCCGTCTGTCTGTCTGTCACCAGGCTGTATCTCAAAGCCGTGATAGTTAGACAGTTGAAAATTTTCACAGATGATGTATTTCAGTTGCCGCTCTATCAACAAATACCAAAAAACAGAAAAAAATATATTTAATTGGGCTCCTATACAAAAAACGTGATCTTTTTTGTTGTTTTTATAGATGGTACGGAACCCTTCGTGCGCGAGTCCGACTTGCACTTGGCTGATTTTTTAGGATATCGTTATTTCCTAAAGATCTCTAACTAAACCATTCAGGCGTAGTTTTTAATTGCAGCAAACGAGCTGTTTGGAGCATCAATTTGGCAGCTCGTGGCGTCCTTCGTTGAAGATGTACTCGTACACTTACCTTGTTGTAACTTGTAATTACTGCCTGCAGATTAATAATAATTACAGTTGTTATACTCACGAAATGAATAAAATGAACTTCAGCCTCAACTATTATTATTTTATTATTATTATTTTAGCCTGTATTGTCCCACTGCAGGGCAAAGTCCTCCCTCCCTTTTTCCCAGTTTTTTCCTATCCATGGCTGCAGTGGGCGAATCTGGAAGATGCACATCCAACTCGTCCCGCCATCTCCGTGGTGGTATGCCGCGTGGACGTCCTGCGTTGGGCACCCATTCAGTTGTGGTGTTGCCCACAAGTCGTCCGACATGCGACAGACATGGCCGGCCCAATCCCACTTGAGCTGGGCGGATTTTTGCTGACGTCGTAAACTTTTGTCTGGGAACGCAGCACCGAGTTCCGTATTCGGTCCGTCAAGCGAACATCTAGTATGCTGCGTTCCATAGCCCGTTGACATACTTCGAGTCTGATCTTTTGCTGAGCAGTCAAAGACCAAGTTTGTGCACCGTATATGAGGATAGGGAGAACGCACAACTATGTAGTTACTTATTTAAAAGTATCCATTAAAGCCGCTTTTCAGCCAAATGACGCTGTATCTTAAAGCGCGACCTTTCGCAGACCATCATAATACTCTCAAAGGCTTTGACATTTACTTACTTAATAGATTTATAATACTCTATATCCAATTACCTAATTAACCACCTATAAAATGTAGAGTTCTGGTAATGCATTCAGTTCGGAATCGACCGACAGCAACCAATCACAGTGCAGGAATAAAAAAAAAATGAAGTACAATACTTTGTTTATCTTAATTAAATTAACAAAGGTGCTACATTGATTTATGCGATAAAACCGAATTTTAGAAGACAATTAATGTTATCAAAGTGCTGCAAATTAGGTCCAAATCCTGCAATTTTGCAATTTTTGTTAACTAACAATTGACTGAGTTTCGTAAGGCGAGATTACGAGAGCAAGGCTTTACCGTTAGGAGGCTGCAAACCTTTTAAAGGCTATAATTAAGTTATCCCGTCAAAGAGACATTTTCAATGGTCTTTCTGTAGTTATAGGAGCTTTTAGAAATGCTTTTAAAATATATTATAGGTAGTTATTACGTCACAGGCATATTTATAGATACGATTTTTCAAAAGCCGTGTTGGCCTGGCCTAATGGGTTTGTACCTCGACTTTCGAAGAAAGAACCGGAGTAGACACATAGATCGTAATTTAATCCCAGCAGTCCTAATGAATAATGCTTTTTGACTTTGACACCTCGAAGGTGTAATTTAACCTGGTTAAGATACCTATGTTTGAATGAACTTACGACATTCAGAAAGTCAAGGCACCCACTTGACCAACACAGCTATAAAAACGTATAGCTGCTAAGAATTCCGCCCGCATGCCCGGAAAAAGGGAAGCTATATTTCTTCTGTTAAATTACCATGGATTAACGGATATCCGGAGTCTAAAAATAACAAGAGCTATGATATCGTCCAATGTTTTTCTACTTTATTAAGATACTAGATATGTCCCGCGGCATTACCGGCTGTAATCACTTTAATTTTATTTTATTTTATACATTAAACAAAATAAATCCATAGCACTTGTTATAAACAGTAGATTCAATCTTATCTAAACTTACAGCAAATAAAGGATATACATTATTAAACATACATGTAAAGAAAAAGGTATGGTAATATTAAAATTTAGAATTTATAAAAAAAAAAATACTAATTTTGTGTTTTAAAAATAGTATTTTTTTTTTATAAATTTTAATTTTAATATTACCATATTGATGCATGATGACAGTAATTATGTGCGTATGATGACAGTAATCAAGAATCGCCAAAATATTAACTGATCTAATAAAATAGGATTTAAGGTTAGAAAAAAAATATTAATTCAATTATTATTTCAGGATAAAAAGTTGTGTGTTAATCCAGGGCGTAATAATTATAGTAGTTTTGTTCTTAGCTCGCATCCACCTACAGGAAAACTTCCGAGAGATGTTCGTCTGTTCTGACCGATGAAAATACTGTAACGACAGTTTCGAGCAACACTGCTGCAAGCAAGTCTGACACACTGTCGGACATTCTATGGCCCTTACTAATAAACGTGATGTAAAGTTATTCCTCGGAATAAACTAAAAATAACCAAACATTTTGACAGTTTACACTCAGGAATAACTTTATACAACGTTTAATAGTGAGGCAGTATGTCTATTGTGTTACTATGTATAGTGCCACAATTTTATCTGAATCGGTGAAGCCAAATGCGATAACGCATTGGTTGTTGGCAGAAAAATAAATTTTACAGTTAAATTCATTAGTTTCTCTTTTGGCCACCGGCCCAGTAAGTTTGTGACACTGTATAATTTACCCAGAAATAAACTAAGTATTTATTCAAAAACAATACAAAAAGATTGTCATAAAATGTACAACAAATCTTTTAATATTTTAATAAATGTCACGTAAATTAGTTCAGCAGGGCGTAACTATAACCTAATCTTTTAAAACGTGCTGACACGCACTTTTTTTATGCGTATGATGACATCACGCACGCATGTGCGTTAATAATGCGCATTGTTATTGGAACAAAGTTCCTTTTCGGACGGTATCGAAGAAAAAAAAAGACGTCAGGACACATGTCAAATCGTCACATCCATTATATCGACACAGTCCATATATTGTTACATTGTTAGTACGGAAGAGCGTTTCTAGGATACCTAATTGACAATTAATTTATTATATTCCCATATAGAAAAGTACTCTTTGCTTCGTTCCAACCGAGTGTTCCACGACACTCACGTACTTTTTTACATTATTGTACACTTCTTACAATCCTGGAGGTGTTTGTTCTTCAATTTGATTGATAGAGATCTCAGTCTCATCTACATCTATCTACATCTACACTAATATTATAAAGAGGAAACATTTGTTTGTTTGTTTGTTTGTTTGTTTGTTTGAATTGAATAGGCTCCGAAACTACTAGACCGATTTGAAAAATTCTTTCACCATTAGAATCCTACATTATCTGTGATGAACATAGGCTATAAATTATTTTCAAAAAAATTAGAGATCCTTATGAAAATTGCAATAATGTAACCAAAGGTGTAAAAATTTTGAACATAAAATTCTTCATATCGCGTGCGCTGCGAAAACTATTGATGATAGAACAAAAAAATGTTCTACAATATTAAAGAACGTATCAATATCTACAAAAAAGTCAGCAATAGCATATGTCCAACTATTGTGGTTGTGTCAGAATAACAACTTTTATAATTTAAAAAGTGAATAAAAATGACGACCAAAAGCAGACCACGTTATTCTTATTTTGGTATTTATTCTTATCCAAATAAATTCCTTCGTAGTAAAGGCTGTTTCAGTACCCGTCGATTACTTTTTGAATTATTGAAATTGGACATTTTATTCAAAAGTTATCATGAGTTTAAAAATGTAAGATACATCGCGACCACAGAATAAATATCAGTTAGTACGGTAGGACAAGTGTCTGGGATTTTTAACACAGGTAACGGGATATTAACCATGATTAATACCATAGATACTATTGATCATGGCGTATGCAACTGCGCCGAAATATCGGGAAACTCAAAAAACATTAAATCATGGTAAATATCCCGTTAATTGTGTTAAAAATGTTGAAAACCATGATAGTTTAAAAAGTGTCTGGGAACTATGGAATGAATGGAAGGGAGTGGTAATATATCAATGAAATATATATGGGAGGTAGGGGAGCATTGGGCAGTAGAGAGGTTTGGACACCCGGGTGTTATGCTGGCCATACACCATCACGGTCATCACCATCACCATCACCATACGGTGGTGTCCAAACCTGCCTTACTGCCCAATACTCCCTTACCTACCTTAGACCTTACCTACATATTAACCTCTAAACTTTAAAGGATCATACATCCCGCTCCGGGATCGCCATGTTGTTATGAAGTTTTTGTTAAATACCTATAATAAACCCGTGCGAAGCCGGGGCGGACAGCTAGTTACATATAAAATTAGACTACGAGCGCTCATACAAAGTTACTTGGTGAAGTATTTTTGGCCAATGACCAATAAAATGCCCACATTTTGCACGTAGAATTCCATCATAGGTTATAATTATAGTGCAGAGACAGGCCTTGAATCGAAAATCGAAATTTAATTTGCCTATGATTAGTTAATATTGAAAAAGCCATCAATTTTCAAATCTTTTTCATGACTTGCTCCGCTTGTTTTACCAAAAAAAAATATGAAAAGGGAACACGGGGGTAGAGCGCCGAAGAATTATTAGAAGTCAGTAGATTTTAACCGCGGCCAGGCACTTAGCGTGTTAAAAATCCACTTGTAATGAAAAGCTTGATTATACTATAATATTATAATATATCATTCTATAATAATATACCCAATGGAGTGGATGTAAATATTAAATTACACTTCAATGCATTTGGAACAATCATATCGGAATTGAAATACGCTGTATAAAGCGTATTAGAGACGGGTATTGACTACAATATAGCTCTATCGATAGTTTGTTGTTTTTCCACAACTAAAGGACTTATAAATTAAAATGGTTCACTAAGTAATGTTCTATGATGGCTTATAAAAATTATGCACCACCACCGCTGGTCAAAGGCCTCCCCCGTCACCTTCCACACCTCGCGGTCTTCCGCGATTTTCCCATAATAATAATAATAAATTAATTATTAATTATTATTATTAATTAATTATTATTTTTTTTATAATTTTCTTATAAAAAATAATTTATAAAAAAAACAAACTGCCCAGCAGTGAGACAGTATAGGTTAAATAAAAATAAAATAAATAAAAAAATACCTACTTGTCTTAGTAGAACCACTATTTAACCACTATATAAATTATATAACTTTTGATATCTTATTATATTACCTATAGGTTTTTTTCGCAAAGTAATACATACCTGCTTTAATCACTTTAATCAACGTTTCACCTTCCAACTAATTTAGGGCTAGTTTCACCAAAGTCTGTTAAAATCTTAATCTGTTGCTATTTTTCTTACTAAATTTGATGTCCAATTAACTAACGCTCAGACAAAGTTTGGTGAAACCAGCCCTTACTTTCATCAGGTAACCGATACAATTTGGCATGTACATTTGAAGTGGCCAACTCTGTTGGGTGAAGTAATCCTAGCATCACTTATCGATATTCGATAGTTCCGTACATCCCTAATTCTATAAATAAATCTCGTAAATTGCAGTTTGCGATGCAATATTTACGACTGGGAACGTAATTTCATATTTAATATGGCTTTTAAAGCAGTTTGTCATGCATAATGACTGTCTTCACCTGTTCAATGTCTTAAACAGAGTTTTTATGGACGCTATTTAGTTATGCCCAAGTGGGCATTAAATTTTACCTGGGTAAGTGCCCAGTGCACATTTTAGTAGTATTTATGTCTGATCTCATGGGTTCTGCTTTCGGTGCTGTGGGTCATGGGATTGATTCTCATCCAGGACAAACATTTTTGTGCGATGTTACAAGCAGAAGTTAGTTGATGAAGCAGATTGATGCTTGCAGGCTTTTAAAAAAAAACATCGATTACAAAATAAGACACGTGCCGAATTTGCACTCGAAGGGGGTTACCCTTAATAAAATATATTCCGAAATCTGGATATTTTTTTATTATTCTGAAGATTACTCAAAACAAATCATGTAAAACATAGACAAAGACAGACATTTAATGACGAGAATCAAACTTGCACCTCATGAGTCTCAGTCGAGCATGTCCGCTATGCCTACAAGTTCGTTAAGCGAACATTTTTTTAAAGCTAACAGAGATTATATTGAGGAGCATCTAGTAAAACCTAATCTACATTATAGTGTTATTTTATCCAGAACAAGAAGCGTGATCTGAAATAACATAAGGCTATATCCGGGTTAATGTGCCAGAAAAGTCGCGGCCTACGCCGCTACGTGCGTAGCACTCTGCTACGAGGCTCCTATTTCGTAACAGGTTGCAAACTACCAGTAGGTACCTATGGTATGCGTTCTTCAAAATTTAAGAATAGGAAGAAGGAATAAAGGGAGGAGAAGAAGCCGGGGAATCAATTGAAAGAAGAAACCAAGAAGGAAGTGAAGTGAGAGAGAAGAAGAAGAAGACTGAGCCAAGATGTTACTGATTGGGCGGTATAGTCGCTCAGCGAGAAAGCACTTTTCTTTTTTGTTCATATAAATAAATAAAGTTACTGTGACAAATGTGTGTGTCTGTGTGTGTGTGTGTGTGTGTCATGTACCATGACAAATCTGTCTACGGTACAATAGAGTTTAAGTTTTTAGTCTACGGTAGAATAGACTTTTAGTTTTAAAAGTTAAAAAGAAAACCACTTTAATGTCGGAATTAGGTCGAAGATTATCAATGGAGGATGGTTTTTAAAGTTTTAAGAAAAATAATTAATCGCTCAGGAATAAAAATAATATGGGACTACTCCTTTCAAACAACAGAAGAATTTTGAAAATCGGTTCATAGTTGATAGAGTTATCAGTTATGGTGATGTGATGAAAAATGTAGGTACATACAGCCGAACATAGCACTTCTTTATATTTTGAAGTCGGTTAACATTTTCCAAGTTGCGAGAGTTTTATATCATTTAAAATGTCTACTATGTAGTCAGAATACTTTGATGAAGCGCTCGTGGTCGTGCTTGTTACTCGTTCATGATAGATCGTCGAAGTTAAGCAACGTTCGAAACGGTCAGTAAGTGTACGGGTGACCGCCAGTGGCATTTTCATCTGAGCGCTTCCGTACTTCGTAGGACACGATGATGAATGTCGGTCCCGGCATGATGGAGGCCTTAAGGCGGCCTAAAAACTCCGTCACCAGAGTTGGCCACTGACTGATACGAACTTACTTTGATGAAATCATTATTATTATTTTCAACCGACTTCAAAAAAGGAGGATTTTTTTTTTGTATCTTGTTACGCGATTGTTCCGCCATTTGTTGACCGATTTTCAAAATTCTTTTTTTGTTTGAAAGGGTATACTCCAGAGGTGGTCCCATATAAATTTTATTCCTGAGGGATTGATAGTTTCCCCGTAAAACTCTAAACACCTTCCCTCCTAGCCATGTCACAAATAGAAATCGAATCGACAGCTTATGGTATGTAGGTAAGTAGGTACCTATAGGTTCATATCTACCTATACTACTTCTATTGTTTGTTAACTGTCACCTTCTTACCTCATACCTACCTAATTTGTTTATTTAGTACAGTCAGCGACAGAAGTTCATGAAAATGGGAGATTTTAAAGCTTCATTTCCATTATAATTTTTTGTAAAATTGCCTATTTTTTTTCATAATAGTAATGGTGCAACGCAAAACATCCAATGTTAGGTGAAGTTTTATCTAAAACCCTACGAACTACGAAGATATTGAAGATTCAAATACATCAAATGTTCATGAACTTCTGTCGCTGACCGTACCTACCTATTTTTTTTTCTTGTTCGATTGTTAGATGTTCCTATGTCTGTGTGTGTTGTTATAAATGTCAATGTATCTTATTGAATACCTAATTTATGTTTCATTAATTGTGTCGTAGAAATCACATTCAATTCATTTGAAACAATTAACTAAAATTGTAGGTTAATTAAGTTCAAACGTTGAATCGCGATGTATTTCTAAAACTAAAGAAATTCTAAATTAGATTTCCAAAAATTTCATTACTTATTAATTTTCTGATCAAATTAGGCACTCCTATGTAACCTACCTATTATATTCATTACATAGAATTTTTCATATTTTACCTTAGTACTTGCTTTATGAGCGAACAAAGAACGAAAAATGTGTAATACATACATGTAGGATACATGTTTTGTAGCTTGGTATGTACGGAGGGTTCGGAGTTCTCCGTTGAAGACTATCAGTCGAATGCCGAATACCACTCGCACTGCTAGCCTGTCGCGTCGCTGGCCGAACCGCGCGAAAACTTTTATGTATATTAAATTAAAAACAAACCGTTCCATTTTTAAATATTGCTTATAGTGTATGAAACTATTGAAAAACTAAATAAATTTTAGGCATCAATTTTATTTTGATTGAAAAAGTTGAGTAAAAGCTTGTTAAAATAATCTGTATTAGTTAGTGTATTTTTAATATTTTCCAGTGATTTTTTGGTTTATTCAAACGATTTTATTGTGATAAAAAAGTTTCTTATTACAAATCTAGAAGCGTGATTCGCCAATTGTGTGTGATATGTACTTTTAAGTGAATTTTCATGTAGAAGTGAACTTTTTTGTGAATAACTGCGTAGCACGTGCCTATTGTATTTCCCTCCAGTTAATATATGGAACAATTTGCGGTTCTGAGTCGTTGAAAAGCTGCCAAAAGTGAGAAAACGTGAGTATATAATTTATTTACCATTTTAATTGGTTTTGGTCGTGCACATTATGTTCAATAATAATTCATTTCTAAAATATTTCGTATAAATAAATAATGCTGGATATTTCTCACAGCATCATCTAGCCCCAAAGTAAGCAGAGCTTGTGTTATGGGTACTACATGACTGGTATACTACTTATATACTTTTTGTTTGTAAATACATACATATTATACATAGAAACAGACCCGAGACAAATATTTGTAGATCATACAAACATTGGTCCCGCCGCGGGGATCAAACCCGCAACCTTTTGCGTCCTAGGCCTTCGCCCACTGCGCTACAGAGGTCGTCAAATATCTTTATTCGTTAAACTTAGACTTACTATGACAACGATTTCTGCGTCTTAAAATATTATGGTAGGTAATATAAAACACTCGCCAAAATGTAAATTATTCTTCTTCTTCTTGTCGTGTTACCAGTTATTTCAAACCAGTGTGGTGAAAGAATTTTAAGTGCGCCTCAAATGCTCAATATATTATTAATAAAAGGCGTTAGTATTACCTATTGATCAACTAGCCTAATGCAATGAACTCCAAAGTACTGTAATTGCTTAGTTTGGGGCTAGATGATGCTGTGTGAAAATGTCCAGCATTATTTATTTATTTTATTTAAACGTACAGTCAATAAAGCCGTTTGTTGTTTTCCGATACAGTTGTATATAAAATGCAAACATCACAGTTTTACAACATTTTCCTATAATTGGATAGCTACTGGCTTTTATAAGTTTAATAACCTTATACCATCATGCAAGTCGATACTAAAACATATTATATGACTTTGTACATTCAACCTTAACTAATGAAATTCAGAGTTTAATAATATTTTTAATAATACAAATGAATTTAACCCTAGGTCCAGTCGCGCTGATTATTGTAACATCGTATGTCGCGTGGGGTCTTTGAAAGCCCTGATTTTAATTGAGGTTATTTTGTTATTTTACTCCTTATTACTATACTTATTTTAAAATATGAATTCATCATTTCTTAATGTATATTTTGCAATAAAAACATAGTTGAGCTACGACCCTGTTGTCTTTAAGAGGACAGTTAATAGGCCTAGGACCTTCTGGGTAAGCTCGCTCCATCGTAGATCTCATTCTTACCTGTGTAAGTTTCGAGGTCAAGAGCCAACCCATTCATCATAAGAAGTTCTCAATTAATAAACTATTTTACAACTAAGTTGGAAATATTTTGGAATGTTCAATTAAACTCCTGATGTTTCAAACTTTAAAATACAATAGATTTGAACGTTAATTACGAAAATTGAAACATTACAACTCCAATAATTTACAGAATCATTATTAGAGCAAGTTCATTGTATTTGAAATAAATTAATATTAAAAAAAGTTGATGTTTTACCCCATGACATGACCGTCAGTACGTTGTAGTTTACAAGTAGTAGATATGCGGATACGGTCAGTAGGTACTTTTACTAGGCGATGCTACGGACGACTGACGTCAATAAGTACTGACCATCTGGTTAGAACTAAGAGAAAAAATTACATTTGACGACCTCTATGGTGCAGAGAGTAAAGGCCCGCCTGCGACGCAGAAGGTTGGGTTTGTCTACCGCTGTTGATATTTTTGTACCTATGATTTCCATTTTTTTTCTATTATAAACATAGCAACATAATAAAAAAACCTAATTAGGTATTTACCTACATATAAAAGTAATACAGAAAGGGAAAATATAAACAGAAAACAGATTAAAACAATTAAAACTAAATGTCTGTGGATATTAAAGTGGAAACAAAATATTATATGAAGCAGTACCTAATCCTTAGTGAATGTTGAATTCTAACCCTCATTATTTTTAATGAATTTATACTTATTTAAATGATTATTGTAGGTATTCAAAGCTCAAATAAAATGGCTTCGTAAAAATAAAATTTTTGATGTCGTCATCATCATCCGCAGCCAATAATGTTCCACTGCTTGGTGTAGGCCTCCCTCGGTCTACGTCCTTAAATTCCGGTCCTATGCCTCTCGCATCCGGGCTAGATAATGGTGTGTGAAAAGTCCAGCATTACTTATTTATTTATTTATTTTACAAAATAGGTACCAATCATTACTTGAAAAACAAACAGGCCCATACTAATAAACGTGGTATAAAGTTATTCCTGAGTGTAAACTGTCAAAATGTATGGTTATTTTTAGTTTATTCCGAGGAATAACTTTACATCACGTTTATTAGTAAGGCCCATAGAGTTCAAATCACCGACCGCAAGTAAAGTGCCTAAAAGACTAAAGCATTAGCTTGGTGAATAAGCAATTGAAAACCGAGGTTACCCATAATATTGTCACTCATTTACAGAAACTAAGCATTTACATAAATTCAAAAAATACAATAGCACCAGTCAAGCTATCTAAAGATCATTTAAAACGATCCTTGCTCAACTGATCCAGGTCACTGCCAGAAGCGTGCCCAAAACATTGGTGGCATTACCACGCTGAAAATTAGAATGTAGCCATGTTTATGCACAGAGAATGATTACCGACGTTGAAATTACCTAGTCAGGGAACTTTCTCTTTGACAGGGCGGATTGAAACCTGGCTGTATCTAGACTAGGCTTTGAGTTAGGTTGCCTGATGACGCTCTATTACCTACTGATTGGACCATCAGTTTGTAATTACAATGAATGACATGAATGATAGATACCTAAGGCTGTCATTAATAAACACGAACTAGGGTGGTATTAACGCTAATCCAAAGCATAAGGCTGTAGTAGGTCAATTCAGTATTAATAAACAAAGACCAAGGAAGAACTAAGCTAATTCGACTCTACTCTCGGAGTAAGAGTTACTCCTAGGCGCGACCTAGTATAGAGATGGAGTAGGCAGACGTAACACCAAAAAGTTTTAGAAGAATAAAACCTCTTTGAATAAAACAGATTGTCAAATACAAATTATTGTCTATCTCTGTCATTCATATAATTAAGACAGAGATAGACAATATTTTGAATGATAATACCATTCGTTCATTCACTCTTTTTCTACTAATCCCGATGTAAGGAATGTATTACTCATTCGAGGCTACTACCAGTTTATTAATAACATCAAAATATTCAAGTTGCTCCTTCGTTACTAAAGAAGTAACAAGTCTGAGAGTAGTCTCGTATTAAGCTAGAATTAGGGTAATCTAATTAATAAGGCCGTAAGAGTCTACCACTCATTGATTTAGGTAGACTTACGGTATGTTTCCTAACAAGTCTCGATTTTGTGCTGTAATTAAACAAGTCTTATCATTTTATGAAGCATTGTTAGGTACATTTCTTATTTACCTTAGGAAACTTAAATTTGATTTTTCATTTGACTACTTACGACAAAGACAAAAGGAACTACATAGGGCAGGCTACATATAGCAGGAAATTATGTATGTACTATGGCCCGTGGCCTTGCACAGTTGCACTGCACGTGAAGCATCAGAACTGTGAAAATTTCTAAGATTGCTTTATTTTTCTTCACTATGAACCTTCTTTAAGGTTTCCTTTCCTTATTAGATTTTCATTATATATTATATATTATGTTTTCGTAAAAACTGTGTGTAAGTAATTTACAGTTTTTTATAGTTTATGCATTATTTGAGACTCTTCACAACTATAAAATTAAATGGTTTCTTAAGAACAACCATACATTCCTAATCATTTTTATTTTATCCTCGGTATTCGACGTCAAAGGATTTTCAAAGGCTCTTGAATGCTTACGATGAGCATGTCTGTCGTGTTCAGGAATGTGAACCGGTTAAATTTTCGGTTAGATTTCTTAAATTCAATGAAAAAATCTATAAATATTTTTACCTATGTAGATACCTATATAAAATCTAGTAAGTACGTCCTTCTGCTGAAACTAAAAAAAATTTAACCTCAAACAATTGACGCAGAAATCGGTGCACATAATATCTATACTTATAAAAAACATGTACCTACCTACTTGTACCTGTCGTAGGCAACTGGTTTAATCAGCCGTTCAATTGAGCGCCTAGCCATTTGATTAACGTTGCCGTTCAACTAACGCCCTGAATTATATTCAGCCGTCAGGTTAAATACAAACATTTAATTAACAGGCCGGCTGGATGCTTAGGCTGTTCATTTAATAGGGCGTTTTAAATAGTTTTAATAGATGTTTCCGTAAAAAAAAATATTTTCTTCATCATTCTTCATTATGTCTGGGGTATTATTACAGGTACCTTTTTCCTCAAACAAAAGAAATATATTACTTATTTTCATATCAGTCAATAACGTTCATTCATGGTTCATAATTAAATTATTGACGCCGGTTCTGCTTACTTAATAAGTCACGTAGTTTCTGATAAAAAAAAAACCTTGCACTTGGTTAATGCAACTGATAAGAAGTTTTATATAAAACGATATCTTAACAATAGCGTGGAAAGTAAATGTACTGTCAGCAACAAGAACTCATAAGATTTTTGATGTTTTAAAATGTTCTATAGCCACCAAAAATTAAGAAATAGGTACTAGCTTCAATTTACATAGACTACCTAATACTATTATAATATATTCTACGTTATATCAAGTTTTATATAAGAACGTCTACCTAATAGTCTTTCTTAAACTTTCGCGATCATTATTCATAATTATAGTTCGCCCAACGGATTATTACCTTCTGCCCCCTCAAACTGACCCCACGCTGTGGAAGACTGTAACACTCCTGGCTATCGAATTTGAATATTGAAGCGCTCGTAGTCGTGCTTAATAGATCGTCGAAGTTCGAAACAGTCTGTAAGTGGATGGGTGACCGCCAGTGGCATTTTCATCTGAACGCTTCCGTGCTTTGGATTGTCGGTCCCGGCTATTTAACTTGTTAAGCCATGACGGAGGCCTTCCGTTACCAGAGCTGGCCATTGACTCATACGAACTTACTTGCTGTTATGGCTATCTGGAGGTATGAAAAACAGTAATAAAATATTGGTTTTGCTATATTTTTTCTTCATTATAATGCTAGGGGCATTATAAAAATATAACCAAACATTTGAAATTCATTCCTTTTTCGTTCGGCTAGGATTTTCAAGTCAACTTGATCGCTTAGCTTTACTGGATTTGTGTAGGCTTTGGCGGCCATTGACTGCGTAAGTTATCTTGAAATATGGCTGTTTAGTGAGGGTGGAGCTTTTGGTACGCATTCCGTAGCGTATGATAACTTCGTGACATCAAAATGGTATAGAAACTATGGAATCAACAGAATAAAATCTCACATCATGTCCGATTTTATACTGAAAATGTCACAAGGCAACATCTAGCCCCAAAGCAAGCAGAGCTTTGTGTTATAGGACATGAGAGCTAGACCCTTTGAGGAGCACTAACCCATGCTAACATATAGGTTCCTGTTTTTACACAGACCCAAGGAAAATATTTGTAAATCGTCCACTAAGCTTCACAGATATTATAAAACCTACCGTTAAATGATGATAGATAACTACTATTTATTTATCAGACCAATTTTTTGAAACGAAATTCTTTTTCGGTATCGAGAATGGGGGCTAGAAGAAAAAAAACGTTCGGTTTTACCGTCACGACACATACAAATGTCAAAACGTCACAGTGCGAACTACGCAGTCGCGAATCAGTTCATTAATTGTTACATTGTTAGTACGGAAGAGCGTTTCTAGTATTTATTTGACAAATGCGAAAAATGTCAAAGTTGAAACTTCGTTCCAACCGAGTGTTCCATGAAGGTTCCACGCTTCGATCAAGATTTTTATAGATTTAGTGTCAGCGCAGTAAACCGTCATTAACATTTCACATTTTTCATGATGAATAATCGTATGTTTAAGATAATGTTTTTGAGAATTTTGAAACATAAAACTTTTTTGTCAAGCGCAAAGAATTTAGCTTTGATTTAGTACGTCACGCTGTATCTATCATACATTTAGCATGGTACCTTTTTGGTACATATGGTATCTATAGTATTCTTGATCGAAGGTTCCACGCATAGAATACACTCACGCATTTTTTTTTATAGATTAGCCTGCTTACGATCATAAATTTATTTCGTGTAGGTACTTACCTTATTTTTGAAAATGGCACGTATGATCTATAGGCCTTGGTCATATATTTTTAGGGTTTTATTTACGAGCCTAAGGTCCCGGTAAATCTCTCTCATGTTACAGTAAAAATTGCTAGGAAAAAAAATAGGGTTCGCGTAGCATATCAGTGATCAAGGGATGGATAAAAAATGCTGATTTATAAGCATAATTTTGTAGATATTTTTTTAGAAACAAGACAGGGCCAGAAATAGAATTTTATACAGGGTGTAAAAGACTACTACCAAAAACTGAGGGGTTGCAATCTGCAGACCATGATTCTAAACATATTTAGCAAAAAAAAATAACGCCAGTTATTTCCGGTTATTTACTATTAGTACAACATAATAAAAAAAACAGTGAAAATTCAAAATCCAGCAATCTACGTAAACCAACGCGCCCAGTACATACGCAAACAGTAATCTTCAAACGCTGTTTTCTCCGGATATAATGATTTTATCGGAAAATCCTTTTGGATTTGGTTGTGTGTTGGGATGCTGTACCTGCCCCTTTCGGCTTTGGTATACGTCTTTTTATACCCTGTATACATAGGTAGTTTTTTTTTATGTACACGAACAAAAAAAAGGGCTTTGTCGCTGAGCGACTATACCGCCCAATCAGTAACATCTTAACTGGATTCTTCACTTCTTGGTTTCTTCTTCTTCATCTATTTATTCCTTGTGGGCCAAAACCATCCATATTCCAAGTTCAAACTTCAAAGTATGGCGGAACTCACAAAACTTTTTAAATCTATAGGGTTATAGGTACAATGTGAGATACAATTGATCAAATAACCTAATTTTTGTACTTTAGAAGTTCAGTACGTAATTTTGAGTTATTTCAATCTATATAAGTGCCGAAGTGAGGAGTAGGCAAACAAAACGATATCTACTTTTAAACTTTTTGCAGTTTTTGCATCAATCGTTAGGTCTCAGGATTGCCAATTCTTAAAAATGGGTTTACGAATAGTAACAACTGTTGCACAAAAACATTTATTTTTTAATATCAGTTATTGTTTAGAAAGGCCAGGATCTCCCAGTCGTCAGTCCGAAGATGCCGCTTCTGCGAAAAAATACAGTTTCATTATCATAAATGTTTTTCTTATTATGTTTTTCGAAAAAATATATAATTATTGCTTATGTACTTTATATTTTTCTTTTTCTTTAACACGAGCTCTAAACGGTGAAGGAATACATCGTGAGGAAACCAGTTAGTGTTCTTATAGGCGGCGATGGGCTTGCAACCTGTCACGTATGGAATATTAACTTCTGCAAGATGTGGGCATGTCTCGTATATAATTTTGTACTCCCATTTTCAGCCAAGCGTCGATTGCCCATTAACTCAGTTTGTCAGAGCGTTGCAACGCAGCAAAGTCGTTGGTTCAAATTCCGCATGGGTGGAATTTTTGGATGCATTTAAATAATTATATTATTATTCCGCCTTCACCGTTTTTTTACAGGGACTTCAGACGCACAGCTGACTAATCATCCTCACTTGGTTGATATTCCATCTATTAGAACTAAAACGCTTTCAAAATTCTATTAATATGCGCACTGTAAAAAATTGAAGCAGCTTCCAGCGTGTATTTCCACTGAGCTACGACCCTGATGTTTTTAAGAAGAGAGTTAATAGGCACCTTTTGGGTCGGCTCTTGACCTCGAAACTTACACAGGCAAGAGTGAGGTCTACGATGGAGCGAGCTTACCCAGAAGGTGCCTATTAACTCTCTTCTTAAAAACAACAGGGTCGTAGCTCAGCGAAAACACAGACGCTGGAAGCTGATTCCAAATTTTTGCAGTGCGCGTAATAAAAGAACTTTCGAAGCACTTAGGTATAATACGTGGAATATCAACCAGGTGAAGATGATAGTCAGCAGTGCGTCTGAAGTCCCTGTAAAAGAACGGTGAAGGCGGAATAAGGTCGTCTTTGAATGTGGCAAAAGCAGCTATGAGTTTTGAGGCAGAAACAGTCAACCTACCCTTGCTTTGAGAGAATGGCATTTCCCATAGCATAGGCACTTCCAGAGCATTGCACGTTCTGAGCCTGGGCTACGTTGGAGCATTGACGTCCGGTCAGGTGGTTGTTTCTGATAGTAGACGCGAAGAACTCCCAGGCTCGGCCGTGGGAGCAGGTGCTTAACGAGCAACCTGGTTGTGGGTTGCGGCCGCCATTGGGGTAGAAATCGGCGTCACCGAGCCTGCGGAAGATACAAAATAAGTTCGTATGAGTTAGATTGGCAAACTCTGGTGGCGGAGTTTTCCCTCATGGCTTAGTGACTTAATAGTCGGGACCGACAATTTAATGTGCCCTCAACATGGAAGCGTTCAGTTGATGATGTCACTAGTAACAACCACAGAAGATGTGGTAACAACATAGTTAAACACCATTTACACGTTACCATTCTTGCCAATTGCCGCAGAATATTAGTTCCTGCTCCGTTCGCCCTTAGCAAATCTTCGCTGCGAAACAAGAACCGCGGAACCGCTGTAATTTCAGCGTGATTTGTCAGTATGTAGAAGAAGCAGAAACCTAGTGAAACTGCCAGTTTAAACGCATAGACTTGACTATAATTCTCTTTCCGCGCGCGGTTTCGTCAATCTGCTCAAATGCCAGCCACACCTCAGCCCTTTTTTCGTGGTGTCGCGTTGTTTTGGCACGTGTCTGTCGACGATCTCTAGGGTCTTAGCGCTTATGTGAGCTGAATTCGCTATTTATTATTTTTCACGCCTTCTGTACTATCTGTATTCTTTGACTCATATGTCACGTCTATGTCGCGTGACGTTCCGCCGCGGAACCACCGCCCAAGTTCCGCTTCTCATTCTACACTTGATCGCGGCTAAACCCATTCAGCGGTTCCGCTGTTCTGGTTGAGTTTGAGAAAGCAACTGGCAAGAATGGTATCGTATAAATGGCGTTTCATGCAATACAATTATTAAAATCGCACTATGAAAGCAATGAGACTTACCTATCGAAGGTTCCAAGAATACTTCCATCGGTGTGGATAGCCTCGACGTAACGTCCATCGTTGCGATTCAGGGCATTCCGGTTGTTGGACCACAAGGGGCCGGCAGGATCAAGACCTGAGAAGATTTTAAAAGAACCAATCACTCGACCATCTTCCGATGAATTTAGTAGTAGTTCTATGAACCTCAGGAAACTAAGTATTCTTTAAATATTTTAAGGAACCAAATCAATACAAAGTCCACAAGTCCATTGTTTTTTAAAAGTATTTTGTATTCTAAATGGCAAGTTAATGTGCACAAACACAAACTCTCTCCGAAACGAAAAATACATTGATTCCAAAGTCCTTAAGATCGAGAGTCAAGAGTCATTGTCAATTGGCCAACAAGAGTGCAAAGTCCAAAAGGAATTTTATGTTAATTGTTTTAAATGATTTTCTGAGGGCTCAACAAGAAAACGTATGTTGTAAACTTATGGTAACACTTTCTAGATTGGGTTCATTACTGTAGGTATAAGTGTAGAATAGAATAGAATAGAATAAAGTTTTATTTTCTCCACATCATATACATCAGTTTTTCATACGCACTGCCAAATTGTGGAACTCATTGCCGGGTACCGTATTTCCCGAAAGGTACAATATAGGGGTCTTTAAATCAAGAGTAAATAGGTTCCTTCTAGGAAAGCATGCTCCATCTTAGACCTTGCTACTGCTTAACATCAGGCAGAGGGAGGTCAAATGCTGACCTATTTAATTAAAAAAAAAACACATTGTATCTAATGACAAAAACATTTTTGAAAAAAAAAATTGAACCGACTTCACAGAACACAAACAGAAGAACCTTCTACACACTAAAAAGAGAAAAATAAGAATATAATTTGAAGTCGGTGCCAACTATTCATTTACATCTAAGAAATTCAAAAGAACTTGGGTGCAAAATTGTATCCTAGTACGCTATCGCTCGATTTCTTTTTTTGATAGGTACTTAATCGTATTCACTTGGCACCGACTTCAAATTATATTCTTATTTTTCTCTTTTTAGTGTGTAGAAGGTTCTTCTGTTTGTGTTCTGTGAAGTCGGTTCAATTTTTTTTTTCAAAAATGTTTTATTTTTCACTTTTTAGTGTAAGTAAATAAATACTGTGTAAATAAAAGTGTATGTGTAAATAATATAGTAAGCTACGAGTACATTAAGACTTTGCTTATCGTAGCTTAAGTAGGAAAGGATAAGAGAAGTCATGGGCAGACCTACTAAAGGACACACCGGAGTTCAGCAAGGGGGAAAACTATCAATCCATATGGAAAAGAAAATATTTTGGACTACCTCGGGTGTAATACCCTTTCAAACTATTTAATGTTTGACTCAGATTGTGAGTCAGGGTGTGTGGTGCAGTGAGAATGAGTTTTTTTGAATGTTACGGGAAAACTATTAATCCCTCAGGAAAAAAAAATATATGGCGCCACCTTGAGAGTATACCTCTTTCTAACAAAAAAAAAAATTTTGGAAATCGGGCCACAATTTTCTTAAAGTTCAGTGATTGTTTTAGTTTTACGGGAAAACTATTAATCCCTCAGGAATAAAATTTATATGAGACCACTATAAGAGTATACCCTTTCAAACAAAAAAAAAATTTTGGAAATCGGTCCACAACTGACGGAAATATCGGTGAACATACATAAAAAAAAAAAAAAAAAAAAAAAAAAAACATACATACAGCCGAACATATAACCTCCTCCTTTTTTTGAAGTCGGTTAAAAATAGGTAAACAAAATACTTTCATATTGAATTTTGCAACTGAAGCCGTACGAGTACCTAAGTATCCAGTTCTTTTGTAAGTCGTATCTGTATACAAAGTCCTGAAATGCTTAGTTGGAAGAATTTGATGCAACTTTTGAACTCAAACCCCATAACAACGCGTATTTTCAAGACAACTCTAAGCTTTCTGAGGTAAATAGCTTGACCCACTATGAAATCAGGGCTGTTGGAGAAAATGCTGCGGTAACCTTATTGTATGTACTTTATTTATTGCTCTTTAACTTTCATATAATGTTCTTGTTTGAAAATCTTTAGTTTAATTTAGAATTAGTTTATTCTATAGTGTTAAATGATACCTACATAAAGTTTCCTTCAGAACTAGGTACCTACCTATGTTGTAATGTCAAGGAGGTGGAGTTGAGGCTGCTACACAGTTTATTAAACTTTTGCAGTTCTCATCGTTCTTTTGTAATCAGTTTTTCTGTGTACATTGTTCTGAATAAATAATTTTGATTTGATTTGATTTGATTTGTATTGTCACTTAGTTGTATAAAGGTTGTGGCAACCTTTTTTTTTTTAAGATAGAACCTAAGTTAAGTACCAAATGTTGCAGTGCCCCAGCGGGGTTCATGTTATGAAACACTATTTTATTTTAAGACCTATCTACTAACATGAAGCAATAAACGTTTTGAATTGAATTGAATTGAGGGCATCTACCTTTTCTTTTGAAGTTTGGAACCCTTTTTCTAAAGTGTCATAACTATAGGTAGCTAAATCTAATCGTAAGTTGTATAAGGTCTTTCATTTTTAAACTACACAAACTGACAGGGCCTCATTTTTGTGTTGCAAATAGACGTTTGACCTTATCAATCTAATTCCTAAGCCCATTTAAGTTTTCACTTCAAAATTTATCATTTATTGATTTTTTTTTATTGTTGCATAATGATTTTCAAGGAGAACAGACGTTCCACCAATCACAGCGCAGCTACATCACGAATGGGCTAAGTTATACAAGAAGCAACAATCAATTGAAAAGATAGTATTTAACGATTTTCTCGGGATTTTCGTAACAAAACAAAAAAACCAACAAAAGAATTAAGTTAGTACACAATGAAAGACCCTGTAGGCCGAGGGTACAGTTATGTAAGTATTATGTATAATCCGTCTCACTGGTCTTCACAATACTGACTTGTCTAGTGTGAAAACTGCTGAAATAGAATTGATCAATTTTCAAGCTATGGCAACACCATACCTTGTGTTTAGGCACATTGTTTGTTTTGTAAACTGTGTTTGCTGAAATAAATATTGTTTCACTTTCATTTTCATTAGTAGGTAGGTACCTAGAATTAAGATTATAGTAATTAACTAATTACTAATTATTAATTAATTAAGCACTAATTATTAATTAATTAATCACTAATTATTAATTAATTAATTAATTAATTACTAATTATTAATTAATTAATTAATTACTAATTATTAATTAATTAATTAATTACTAATTATTAATTAATTAATTAATTATTAATTAATTACTAATTGTTAATTAATTACTATAATCTTAAAATGATAACATCGGTCACAAGACTGTCAGTATTTCATTTTTTCATTTATCAAGGAACAAATCAGAATTGACAAGGTGGACCGATTAAATTGATATCGGATGGATTACGCCCAGATTATCGGGTAAGTATCTCAAATTCGGCATTTCGATAATCCGATTACGTACCTACAAGTTTTTTATCATCATATTATTTTCGCATAAGATAATAAATAATAAATCATATGATGATGATGATTATTATTATTTTCACATACCTATATAGCAAAATTTTATATTAAAAGAGTAGGTATTATTATATTTAAGAGAACCTGTATAAAATTGGTCTTACGTGCTTTTCTCAGCTTCGGTAAGAGCTACAGCTTTTTAAAAACGTATATTTGGACACTCAAGGAAATCAAAACTCATAGGGTACTTCCTGTTAATCTGAGAACTTTAAAATTTGGCAAATAGTATCGTCCTAGACTACAGTTATAGGGAAAAATCTAAAAACCTTATATTTTTAGTTTAAACACAAAAAAACAGGGCCTAATGCAAGGGTCGAAATTTTGAAGGGAGTATCATGTGGGGTATCGTATGAAAGGGCTGGAAGGGCTGGCACAAGGCACAAGCTTAAACATATTTTTAAATTTATTTTTTTATTTAGGAAGAAAAATTAAATCTATTTCCCTTCTCATATCCATCCATATCCATACTATCCATACTAATATTATAAATGTGAAAGTAACTCTGTCTGTCTGTCTGTTTGTTACGCTTTCACGCCCAAACCGCTGAACAGATTAAGCTGAAATTTGGCATAGTTAAAGGTTGTATCCCAGGGAAGGACATAGAAAATTAAAAAAATCCCGAAGGACCGCGGGTAACACCGCGGGAGCGCAGCTAGTACCGTAATAAATCTCAATAATCCTACATAATAACTAGTGTATGTAAGTTAATTACAGTTTGTTTGTACTGTTCTACGTATCTACTTAGTCCTTTGTACGGAACCCTCGGTGAGCGACTTCAAACTTTATTAAAAAAAAATATGTTTTGTGCACATTTATAGAAGTTTTTTATTGAAAGTGCCGGAGATCTTTTAATCCGGCAGAAGGTCTTCGCCATGGCTTCATGACTGTAAAGCTGAGATTATTTAAATTGACAAACTGGTTCGAAGGAACTAGTGACATGATAAGAAAAAGAAGAAGCTGAGATTGATAATTCAACTTGGCTTCCGAAGCCCAGAAACGCTTACAGTTAACCATTTGTCTCGGGTCTGGGTGTTTCTATCTATAAATGTATGTATTTACAAACAAAAAGTATATACATAATTAGTATATCAGCCATGTAGTAAGTACTCATAACACAAGCTTTGCTTACTTTGGGGCTAGATGATGCTGTGTGAAAAAGTCCAGCATGTTTTTAATTTGTCAATTTTATTTATTATTTATTCCATGATTTTACATGAAAGTTATCTCCAAGGAAAGTAGCCTTCTCCAATCTATCGCTACACTCACCAGTAATCCTCCTAGATCGACCACCCATTGTCCTTCCTGCGTTTCCCACCACATGGGCTCCCAAACTGAATCCAGCCAGGTGCACATTGTTAAAGTTTCCACCTCCATTATTGATCAGCCAGACTATGAAATTTCCCAAATGCTGGCCAACGCTGGGCACTCCATTAACTGCTGTGCTATAAGCAGAGTTGGCAAGAGCTCTCCAGTCTACTACAATCACGTTTGCATCTTGGACAGCGAGGAAGTTCTCTGTGAGTGACGGGTTGATGTTGGTGTTGCCGTTGCTGTTCCATCCGTGGACGATCACTTTGAGGGGGCGATAACCTTGGTAGTAGGAGTTTCGGATAGAGTTCACGTTGTTGTGGACGATGATTTGACGGTTTCTAGGATTTTGTCTGGAAATTAAGAACAATATGAGCTGGTGCAGCGAGAGATACGAGTACAGACTGTTTCACATCAAACAAAAAAGTTCGTGAGGTCGTGGAACACTGTTGGAACGAAGTTTGTACATTTGACATTTTGCGCATCTTGTGCACCACTTTTCGTACTCTACTCATCTTTTTTTTGCGCACTACTATGCGCACCATTTTGCACAATTTGTGAATTTATCAACGAAAACATGTTTTTGCTGCTCCTGCAAAGTTGTTTTTCTGCAGTTATCCTTTTATTCGCCGGAGAAAGCGGTATGTCGTGACGGTAAAATCGATTGCTTTTTTTTCTAGCATCCATCCTCGATACCGCCCGAAAAGGAACTTTTAAACAGGATCATGTTTATCCACGAGGCACTGTTCACCAGTACTTACCTGTGGTACGTACCAACGTACTACCGGTGGTAACATTTTCTCAACATTTTAAACGACGAGACCGACCGAAGTTACTTTTGTGGCATGATCTCGACGGGTTTGAGAAGTGGTGGAACATCGCCGAAGATAGGGAATAGTGGAACATTTCGGGGAATACCTTTGCCCAGCAGACAGACACAATAGGTTGACAATAAAATTGAAGAAGTTGTTCCGAGGCATTACAGGATGCTGATTTATGAACCGAATTTTGGCCTTACCTGGTGAAAAGCCAGTATTCATTGTTCGCTCCATTTTTGGAGTTCAGGACTGTCTCATCAACCGGTTCCTCAAGATCCACTAGGTGAGGGTTTCCTTCTCCATCTGGCATCCAGATGTACCGACTCTCCCCCTCCACGTAATGGCTGTTGTCGCCAGGAATTGTGGGTATGGCATTGCCTCTGCACACTGCAATAGAGAGAGATTGATTTACTTGTGAAGTAGTTGGTAGAGAGAACTGTAGTGGCGCTCAAAGACCAACTGCAGGAATGCCAGCCCCTGGTCGGACGATATAGTCAGCTCGGAAACTACTTGATGACTCTTGCAAGGGACGGAAAAGAATGACATAAAAAGTTACCCACATGCCACCAACGCCAGCGCAGCTAACACCACCAATAACAACCTCATGATCAGACTGAATAAAATAATCGCTTATTCCATATTCTTATATATAAAAACCTAGTAATTTATCAAGTAATTATGGATAAGATTTGATTACCTACTTATGACGTTATTGTTATTTGTGTTGTTTATTGTTGTTGCACAGGAGAATGGGCACAAATAAAATATGCTAAAAAAATATTTTAGCTAAAATCAGTTAAATAATATATGGAAACTACTAAGAAACTAGTTCAGGCAATGAGATTCATAGATAACTTTATGGGCTGCTAATCAAAAATTACTAATAAAAAAATTGTCAAGGGATAATACTATGCCAATATAATTCTTAAGTAAAGGTGCATTTACACGATGCGATTTCAACTCGTACGATATCGTATCGCAAGGCAATTTTTCACGTATAAATGTTCATCGTATGCGATTTGTCATAGTTATGGGGCATTTACACGACACGGTCTGAGCACGTACGATTTTGCATCGCATGCCAATTTTTCACGTGTAAACGCTCATCGTATGCGATTTGTCATAGATAGCGCGACGCTCGTCGGCACGGCTTAGCAAATTGCATAGCAAATTGTACGAAAAATTGCATCGTGTAAATGCACCTTTAGCGCGACGCTCCTCGGCACGTTCAATGGGCGGGGCTTAGCAAATCGTACGAAAAATCGTATCGTGTAAATGCACCTTAAAGGCTTAAGGCTGAAAATGCCAAACCCTTATATTTACATCGGCCATCGATTCTAACAAATCAAGGGTTTTACGCAAACGTTTATTATGCCAAAAGCCCCGAATCTCCCCCGATCTCTATTACACGAATGGCGTAAATGGCGAGATCAGTCCCCTATCTACCCTAACGGCAGAGATGCTAACGATCCACTAGTTTCCTTATCCAACGACGCTGATATTTCGAAAGTTATTTCGACGATAGGTTTATTCTCTTTTCCCACCAAAATGGCGGAGTTTGACAGGTTGTCTAAAAAAAATGAGTCGCGTTAAACATTCTTTTAGATATTTTTTACACGCTCTTACTATCGGATCCTTTGTAGGGTAGTAGGCATATCCAAATTTTTATTTGAATTGGTAGATACCTATAAAAAAACAGTGGCACTCCGGGAGTGCCGACAGAAGTGAAAACTTGAACGAAGTGTCAAACGCCGTGGGAAACGCCGACAGACCCCGACACTTGTCGATCTTAACGATGATTTTTTCCCATCTCATAAATGCCCAAGGCATCTAAAGAAGTAACTGCAAAGTTTCACTGCAAAAAGATGGCAATTATTGTTGGAACAAAATAGTATTATAAAAATTAAGATACCTTTAATTATCTGAGTGTAATTTCAAAGGGCCGTATTTCAGTACATAGTCACCTACTTGCGGTTAGCCTGTGGTACCTAAACTAGCGGATAATAATGATTAGGTATGCCTCAAACTAATTGTCAATAATTATGCATTCTGCACTTACGCTGTCTCGCGTATAATCAACCACGTCTGATCAATATTAAACAATACTACGCGCTTAGCAGATTTAAAGGATGTCATGCATGCGTTTTGAATGAGACAATTAAGTTATTATATATGGTCTTGTAGCCACTTATATAAGATGATACGGTACCGCTATTGTGATGCAACTTATGCTAGATTTCACTGGCACATCATTGGCAGCTCAAATGATAGCCCACTGCTGGACATAAGCCTCCCACTCCAATCGGGCCTGTGCTGTTCTCATCCTGTCTCCCCTATGTCTATGGCCTCTATGTCACCCATCTAACAGGCTGGTCTGCCCCGGCTCCTAAGCGCTTTCCCTTGGGTCGCACTCACTCCGTTGTAATTTATCGTGATCTATCCAAGCTAAACCAGCTTACGATACTTTTAACTTGGTAACTTAAAAGTTACCATTTGGATTTCACCAGCAAAAACTGATCGCGTTTAAGGCTGAACTGGTCGTTGAACTCTTCCAACAAAATAAACGGTGAAATCCAGCCATAGAATTATTGTCTGCGAAACATAAAGTTATACAGTATGTAATAAAACTATGTCCGGTTCGTAGATGCGGGGAATAGCGCAATTTCGCCGGTTTCATAACGAAATCTTTTATAGTCATGCTATAGAAAACTGTACGGTAAGATGGCAACAAAAAATATATTTTCTTTCCTACTAAAATTTATAAGTATAGCTGAAAGTTTGTTTGTGTCTCAATCATGTTATAGTGGACCGATTTGGATGAATCTTGGAGTAGGTAGGTGTTTTTATGAGCCCGTAAAGTCCCACTGCAGGGCAAAGGGCTCTCTTCCTTTCTTCCACTCATCACTTGTGAGCCAGTGTTGTCCATTCTGTTGAGTAGAAGAGCCCTAACTCACCGAGATGCCATGGCGACGTCGCTGGCTACGTATACAAACAATTCATATTAAAATGTCGAGTCAAGTTCGTCTCTCCACAGTTTCCGGTCTGGCGCGTGGTCCTATCATCCTGCGGGAGCCACTCTGCAGTGGTTCGTGCCCGCAACTCATCCGACATGCGGCAGACGTGGCCTGCCCAATCCCATTTTAGTTTGAATAGGTGTTAGAGGTTTAAATTCAAACTTAGAGTCCTTAAAAATTGGTACCAGACGACCAAAACTACAAGTGAAAGCTAGTTATTATACGGTATTGTTTTTGTTTTGTGAATAATGGACCTAAGATCCAGGTAAATAAAATCTGTATATTGTAACTTCCATCTGTGCCTTCCATACAAAAAATGACGCACACATTCATTATACCTACCTACTCCTAGCACAAGCCACCACACAGACACACATAAAATACTCTGTCAGTAGGGCTGACAGTCTTGGCATCGAAACAGGATCACAACTATTTTTACCGCGCCTCGGGGAAACAGTAGTGATCCTGTTCAGATCCAGGGCTTAAAAAGAGGGAAGAACTCAAAATATAGGATTTTATACTCATAATAAAACAAGCACTCTCACTTGTACCACCTATTGATAGTGGTACTAATGATATTTCCCACTAGTACCACCGGTGGTACAGTGTGGTGGTACTACTGGGAACAAAGCATGAAAAGATGAAAATAAGCTTCAAATAATCAACCCTAGCCAAGTCAAGGATCAGCTAAACAAATTCAGATCTAATTGTTAGACTATTTCCAGAACACCATTCATACCTGTAGTGCATGACGCATAGTGTGACGTTTGCTGTCAAATGTCAAATTCCTTTCTAAAATGAGCACGTGATGGAAAATACTTTACTTTTACCCGACAAAGCTGAAGGGTTATGATTTATTAAGACTATTATACCTACTTACTTAAAAAGTTTGGATTGGATGTACTTACTTTGGATCATTGACACTTAAACAGGAACAGGAGTAGAATCACCTAGTTTTAAGACGTTTCAAAGTGATCTCAGCGGTTCTACTGAATAAATGCTTTTTGACTTTGACTTTGACTTTGAAACGCCTGATCGAATTTGGATTCGATGCCGAAAAGTGAAATAAAAACATGCATTGGACCACTTCGAGAGCATACCTACCCTTTCAAACAATTTCATCTAATGACAGAGATGTCGGTGAAAAAAAACGTAAGTACTTAGTACCTACATAATGTATGTAGCCGAACTTAGAACCTCCTTGTTTTCTCAATTCTGTTAAAAAGTACGAATGCTACAAAAAAATTTAATTAATTGAAATGAAATAAAATGTTTTTATTGTAAAAACATAGGTAAAATTATAACATGAAAAGTAGTGAGAGAGAAGAAGAAGAAGACTGAGCTAAGATGTTACTGATTGGGCGGTATAGTCACTTTTCTTTTTTTTTGTAAATAAAAAAAAAACAGTAAAAAATAACAGACAAAACAGTAAACAGGTTCACGACTGTATCCCCAAGGTGCGGTAGACATTCTCTCAGCTTTTTTTTATGTTTTTGTTATTTTTCTACTACTAAACTTAGGCCTATATGTCGATTCGTCAATTTTATCTCACAACAACAGAGCGTCTAATAGCACTTGCTAGTAGCGCTACATAGCATCTACATAACGTAAATAGGCTCTTATCTAGCTGTCTAACGCAGAACAATAACCTAGAATGAAGCAGACACGAAATTACATACAGCAATCTAGTCGAGCGTTAAGGGTAAGTATCATAAATACGGCACTCGTGTCAACGTAACGGTAACCACAGTGTGATGAGCGTGAATAATTCCAAAAGGTGTATACAGGGTGTAAAAAGACGTCTATCGAAGCCGTGAGGTACAGCATCCCAACACACAACCAAATCCAAAAGGATTTTCCGAAATCATTCGGTATATCCGGAGAAAATGGACCTCGCACAGCTGGTCGAGCGTTTTTTCTTTTATAAACGAAATTATTAGGTAGGTATGGTCTTATTATGTTGTACTAGTAGTAAATAACTAGAAAATAAAATAAAATGTCGTAGCTAAGTCAAAAAAATTTTGCGTTTTTTTTTTCGCTAAAGATGTTCAGAATTATGGTTTGATTTCAAACCCTCAGTTTTCGGTAGCAGTCTTTTTTTACCCTGTATAGCGGTTCTATTGTCACGAAGGCGGGTTGGTATTATTTGTGTGTTTTGATGTACATGCATGTTGTTTCTGTGTGCGTAAGCGTCGGAACGCTCCATGGACAAATGAGCGCTCAGTATCGTTAAGACCAACCCGTCTTCGTGAGCTATAGCAACTTTAAGTAATAACTACTCATCATCATCATCATTAAGCGCTAGTGACGTAGCTTGCTTAGTCCTTGCTAGATCGTTGACGTGAGCAATGTTATGCGGTCACAAAGTGGATCAACTGAGCGCTGCCGTGCTTCAGTGGGCACGTTAAATTGTCAATACCTAAGACTTAAAAACTCCGAAACCAGTTGGCTACTAACTCATGCGAACTTACTTGTGTATCATTATTATCTACCTGCCCTTGAGTACTCAGCCCAAGTATTCTATTACAGCCAGTAAGTACGTCCATATATCTTTTGCGGTATCTTTATAGTGGGTAAGGCCTCAGGCAACATCAAGTTAGTATGTAATGATACAGTTATTTCATAAGAACCCCGAAGCAATGTTATATTATAACGATATTTTTCCATAAAACAAGTGCGGTGGACCGCCATCACCCTAAATTAATCAAGTGTAAGTAAAAGTCGCGTTTGAGGGTTCCGTGACTTTTCAGGAGAGAGAGATATTCTTCTACAAGATATATTGCAAATTGTGAAAATGATCGGATACAATTTTTGCTGAGAAAAAATGTAAGAATATGAATAATAAAGTTTTATTTTCTCCACATCATATACAATAACAATAGGTACTTAAATCTACATAATTTTATGTCGTTGAAAATACGGCTACCCCTCAGCATTTGCTCCAACAGCTCGAGAGTGTTGGAGCGCTGGTTTTCAGTGGCGCCATTATATTAAATATACATATATATGGCAATGATAAAGTAGGTCATGTAGTTTCTATCAAGACTATAGCTACTTACTTTGGGGCTTCATGATGGTCCCAAGCACTACAGCGTCTCGTTGAATAAATGCATAGGTTGCCTCCTGACGCTATGTAAATCATCTAGCATTGGTAAAGGAAACAAAGCGAGCCATAAATGGTATCATCGTAGTTCAAGGTTTTTGTTTTAGTACGGATTCCAGGTCACGAACTATAGGCATTACTCTCATTTGATTCGAATGTCGATACGGCGCCATTGAACCATACCATAGCAAATGAACACATTATACGCAAGTTCTTTTATTGTACATGTTTTTCTAAGTCAAAGATAATTTATATACACAAGATTATTGATCAGCTCGCTCTTTCAAACAGACTTAGCTGCTGATTTATTAAGCGCTAGACAATGTCGTGCTCTAGAGAGTGAGTATGATTCTCACGAAATTCTTACCAATGTTCGTTTTTATCACGAACCCACGACCTTCTTTTAAAAAGTCGATGCAACCACTCGGTCAACAAGGCCCACTCCTAAAGTTATATAATACTTAGGTATGTTTTGTAAATAATTTCGCCCCACAATAGCCACTTCGTTAAAGCTGAATGGTTCTATTATAAGTCCCTTAAAAAGCTCCTTATTTTCTCGCAGTCAGCTAATATCGAGTGCTTTTTATGCGTTCTTTCAAATCTTATAATTATTTTCTTAGGGGTTATTCTTTATTCGAAAAATACGTTGGATTAAAACGAAGCTAAGTACTTTCAATTCAAAGTCAGAATAAGACTCAAATCCTGGATGGTTTGTTTAAAAAAAACGTAGGTACTTTACCTATTACTTACGCATTAACACGAGTTCTGAATGGCGAAGAAAATCTTCATGAGGAAACCCGCGGCAGTCCCACTTCCATTGACGATATCTTTCTTGTGGCAAAGGCCAATTTTAAGCTAAAGTAAGTTCGTATGAGTCAGTGGCCAACTCTGGTGACGGGGTTTTAAGACCGCTTTAAGACCTACGTCATGGCTTAACAACTTAAATAGCCGGGACCGACAATTTAACGTGCCCTCCGAAGCACGGAAGCGCTCAGATGAACCCATTCACTTACAGACCATTTCGAACGTTGCTTAACTTCGACGATCTATCAAGAACGACTAAGCAAGCAGTACCACGCCAAAAGAAAAGGAAAACTTTCACAACTAAGCAGATTTTGCTAAAAAATATTCGATGTTGATGGTATTGACTTACAAAACAAAACTAATTAGGATCACGAAAAATTAAAACAGATTGCGATTCACACTTCATTCGGATTGATTCGATTGAATTCTTCGAAGAGTGACGTTTTACAATGTTTAAACGGAATCGATGCATCCGATTGAAGAGATTCCATGGTATTAATATAAGTTTATGAACATCGTGAGGAAACCCGCAGCTTAGTCAGCTCCACACGTATCGACATCGTCTTTCCTGTGGGCCAGGCCGATTAAGCTGAGAGGATGGTTTAGGTGCTGGGCAAGCCTATTCCATCTCAAACAATGTCCCAGGCACTACAGCGTCCTGTTATGTGTAGGCATGGATTGCCTCCTGACGCTGTAAAAATCATCTAATATACATGTAAAGGCTTAAGTTTTTTATGAACCCCGCACTTTGTGTGGATGACTAGCACTTGATCAAACGTTTCAGCGTACAGTTTAAAAATCCCATTTAAATCCCATAAAATTCAATGTGAAAATTACGAATGGTGCAATTTGGGAATTCATGAATAATTCTTTTTGACGATTTTTCCGAAGGTATTGGAATAAAATCAACATCAAAGAAGGATCTGCTCAAATATTTATTTAATAGATCTGCGAGGACAGCTGTCAATTTCATCATTCACTATTCCATTGGAGATTGTAGCTCCCAAACGAGAAAAATATTACATTTGTCGTGAAGGTAACACCTAGGTATTTTACTTCTAAAACTTTAATGAGTAGGTATTGTAGATAGAGATACACTATTATTAATATAGGTAATTGATTACAGAATCAGTTTACGGTGTTTTCTGTCAACTAAAAAATAAGTATTTTCACTCAAATGAGTGTCGGTTACTCGTTATTCATTTGATATTCCACTCATAATTGAATGACTAATTTATTGATACAATTAATCTATTGTTAACTAGCTTCTGCGCGCGGCTTCGCTCGCGTGGTACCAATATATTGCAAAGCCTATATTATGCTATTCTATATCTACACCTATTCCAAGTTTCATCCTAATTGGGTCATCAGTTTAGGTGTGATTGCAACAAAGACATAAGTACAAATATTCTCACAAACTTTCAATCATAAAATTAGTTTGATAAAAAGATCCGATGTATGTAAATTTTAGCTAAAATAAAATCCTCAAACATTCCATTACTCGGAACCGGAACTTACGAGGCTAGAGTCTAAGATACACCCCACTAGGCTTTCACTGAACGAAATACGAGTATTTAAATAAATCGGCAACCCACATAACCCAGAAAGGTTTTCAAATATTTATTCAATAGATTCACAAGGTCACTTCCATATCTACCTCTGGTTATTCTTGTGAATGGGCACAAGAATAGAAGAATATTCTGATAAAACTCCAATCAGAATCCAATTTTGTGGTATTGGAAGCTGCAGGTGGAATTGGGTGAAGAGTATATGGTGGCAAAGATATATTATAGATACGTATAACGTTTATATTTTAAACATATACAGGATTTTATCGCACTAAATACCTTTAAATTAAACTTATTAAGCTTTCGTGATTTGACGACATAATTAATTATTGAATACCTAAACGGGTTTTTATCACGTACTTGTTTTATTTGGTCCCGACGTTTCGAACGCGTTGCAGCGCTCGTGGTCACGGGAGAACTGGTGCACGGCGAGTCAGTTTTTTCTATTGAGGGTAGGATCCGGATCTACCCTCAATTCGTCCTCAGAAGCAGATAAGTCCACGTTCATACAAGTACGTGATAAAAACCCGTTTATTCAAAAACTAAATACCTTTATTCCTGACGTAGGACGTTTGACGGCCAGAGGTAGATGACCGAAGTCAAAGTTCTTGTAAGCCGTCGATAGATCAGATTAGCGCAGCATCGTGGTGGATGGCACAAGCTTAGAGAGATCCAGCAGAGGGTAATAAATATGACGAGGAGCGTTAGAGTCCTCGCTTTCAAATCCTAAGGCCATCATCGGTTCGAATTTGAAAGAGCATCAGTGAGTTTGTCTGTTAAAAATGAAATAAGCACTGCAAAAAATTTAATCTGCTTCTAGCGTCTGTATTTCCGCTGAGCTACGACCCTGTTGCTTTAGGCACCTTCTGGGTAGGCTCTCTCTATCGTAGACCTCATTCTTACCTGTGTAAGTTTCGAGGCCAAGAGCCGACCCATTCATCACAAAAAAAAATGTTGTGCAGTGTAAACTTTAACGGAAACTATAAAAATATTTTAAAATAACACAATAAGACTGCTAACTAAAATATTTTCACCACACAACTAGTGACACGACAAAAAGAAGTTTACACTCCGTTCCGTTTAATTTCCGATCGGTCGGAATTGCATTCGAGAGTAAGGCTGCTTATTTGTGAACAGGGGTCGTTGGGTATTCCGTTTGGCTTCCATGTTGTGATAGACCGTCATGTGCAAACGATAACTTGATACCTACAGAAATAAGGTAAGTATTTCAAGGTATGACTTTCGTAAAAAGGCATGACTTACCTTTTTTATAGTGTCAACTACAACTTTTATTACGAAAATACTGAGAATAAAATTATTGAGTTTTAGTGAGACGAACGAACACCTATTCAGTTCATACTTAATATAAGACTAGTGGCACGGCCGCGGCTTCGCTAACGTGGTACCGAAATTTTTCACCTTGTCGACCCTGTAGGGGTAGATTTTCCAAAATTCCTTCCTAAGTGCTCCCTTAAATTCCTGTACAAGGAATGTAACCTCCATGTTTAATGTTTCTAGGACATGGTTTAGGCAATGACCTGCTTTCCTCAAAGGGCTTTATGTTGACATATCAGGTTAGTCACCAAAACTTTTTATTAAAATAGAATAAAGTAATAGAAGATTATTATTATTATTTTAACAACTAGATTAATTTATTTTTTGGTAACGCTAAAGAAATCTCAGTCTCAGACAGTGAGACGGCGCGGCAGACCACGCAAGCGATGGCGCGACGAGCTGGACACCTTCAGCGACTATCAGTGGCAGGCAATGGCGTTAGACTGGAAAGCTTGGAAAACTAGAGGGGAGGCTTTTGCCCAGCAGTGAGATAGTGGGGGATAACAACAACAAAGAAATCTCAATGTTCTAGTCAAACAATTATAATTACTGCAGTCCCCTCACAAACTTATCAAACTCTTGTTCATTTGTCTCGAAAGCAATGTCCAATCCGTCTATTGATGAACGGAACAAGACAATTTTAGCTACCGGTACAGTCAGCATCAGATAAAAAGTAAGTTCGTATGAAGCCAACTCTGGTAACGGGGTTTTAAGATCGCGCGACAATTTAACGTGCTTTCGGAAGCGCTCAGTTGATAGTGCCACTGGCCACTTTAGTTCCACCGTTTGGAACGCAAGAACGACTGTTAGGGTTTGGGATTCTTCCTTCAACATCTTCAAATGATACGGAACTCCAACTTACTAACAATAAGTTTCATGAATAAAGGTACAGTGGTTGTACGAATTAAATTAGACTGACGTGGCTTGTTGACGGCTTCCGTCCGAAAAAGGTGTAAAAAATGTAATGGCGTCGCCGGATGCGCCTAGGGATGTGATAGTGTCCGCGTAGGGATGTCCATCGACCACAGATAATGCACTCCACTTTGCTTGTTCACATTAAAAAGATACAAAAGGTATTTGTTTCCTAAACAACGACTGATCGAGCTACACCACGAGCTACTTCAGCTACATGTATTGACAGACACAATATGCTAGGTACACTTGCGTGGTTAGGATTTGTTGAAGCTATAATACCAAAACATGACTGCTAAGATAAGGCAGATATTTATCATTTTCTAGAGTCAGTCCTCTAATTGGATTATTACCGTCTGCTCCCACCAACTGCCCCCACGCGGTGGCAGACGGTAACACTTATGGCTATCAACCCCCGCGCGCGGGGGTGGTAAGTCCATGGATTTGTAGAGTTTTGTAATAATATAAAAACACACAATATTTTGTAAATTACCTTTACCTATGCCTAGGTAAGGCTAACCTTGATGCAGAAAGCAAATAACAAAAATGTTAGGTACGTAGGTATGTTTTCGTTGTTGTGAAGAACTGAACTTTTTTTCGGTTAATTTTTCAGTTAGTAAAAATTTGCAAATACTAGCTACTGGTAGCCGACTGTACCTACAGCGTAATTTCCGGTCTAATCTGTGCCTTAATTCGTGTACAATAGGTTCCATTCTCGTTATTTGATTGAGCTCGTTACGGCAGATGTGTTTCTTTTAGTTTTGTTTTACGGTTGGTTGATGTTGGTTAATCTATATAATTTTGTTTTGTTTCATCCCCTTGTCTGTCCGGTTGCATGATGTGTAATAATAACTATTACCGCTAAGATAATAATCTAGGCCTATTAATAAAAGTGGTGTAAAGTTACGCCAGGTTTAAACTAAAAAAATTGTTTCGTTACTCCTAAGTTATACCCGGCGTAACTTTACACCACGTTTATTAATAAGGGCCCTCGAATTTTTGAACCACTTACCAAAGCCTAAATGAAACATCGAGTGCTCTATTCGAACATACCATAGTCATCAACCAGGACATAAGCCTCCCCGCTCAAACGCATCAATTGATCCAAACTCTGCCTAAACTCAGTGTCCTCTTGGCCACCATTCTGACAAGACATTTCTTCACCTACCATCATAAAACCTTTCTAAGTGTCTTAACATACCTTAGTACTTACCTATGTAAAAAATGGATGGTGGATCGTAGTTGACGTTGTTGTCAAGATTAGTTTTAATGGTTCGACCATCGCAAAGTGTCTATCGGCATGATGATTAACACGTGATTCGGATGCATCGATCAACGTCTCTGATAAGTGACGATTACCAGCGATTACCTACAAGGAAGAAACGTCACTTCTCGCAGAAATTCATCGGATGTTCTATTTTATAAATGTCATAAAAATATTTACACGCAAAAGACATCGATCGATAGGAAAACAAACAGTGCTTAGTGAATTTTTATTTAGTTACTAAGTACTGTTTGTTTTCCTAAGAAATAAAAATAAAATAAATAAAATAGCGCGATTTATTTTGTGTCGACTTCTAGTTTCCTTTACACCTGTGCTTTTGGTACAAATCTGTGACAAAGGCGACAAGCGGTAGATAGGTATTCATAAAGTTAGTCACCCTTTAGTTAGACCGATATCAATTGGAAACAACCTCACAGACTGACAGCGTCAAAAATAGATCCCTTTAATGCCAATCCTTCGACTCGAGCCCGGGGCTTTTAGACCTTTTTCAGTAAATACTTATTGTCCTAAAAGCTAAGTAAAAAAATATGTTTGAGTCCTGTTGGCCTAAGGGCACAAAACAAAAAAGATGTTTCCCAACGGGAAAAGTAGGTCTTCTTACATCTAGCATCTCATATACCTAATAACTTCTTTCTATCATTCTCTCTTACGTAGCAGGAGCAGGAAATATACATTTGTCTATAAAGTTAACTTCAGAGCCAACTTTAAACTAGATGTCACTCAATTATATTAAATAAACTATACATACTTACGTTATGTTCATAGTATCGAAGTTTAAAATTCGAGACACGTGTCTGTCACTGACAAAAACGTCGCTCTGTTTGACGCAAACTGAAGTAAAAACTGTGCTAATAAGACTGTTTCGATGTATTAATTTCCACGCGCTTGTAAGGTATCTATATTTTTTAAACATCATTGATGTCATTGTGACTACTAAAACTACAAATTTGCTGCTGCTACACACAAACTCTCCGGGCACCACAGTATTCTATTCTGCTCTATATATATTTTTTCGCCACTAAAATAAAATAAATACGTGGAGATTGAAGGGAAATAGAAGAATGAATTTAGAACGATCCATGATGCAAACTTAAGAAGTGTTCTTTAGTCGTAAAATTCTGCAAGCAAAGCCATGCTTAAAGCTAGTTCCGAACATAACCTAAACTTGACCAAAAGCTGTCCAGTTCATTAGTCCGCCACAAGTTTACACAAAGGTGTTTACAAAATGGCCCCAATTCGGTCCCAAATGTCTAACTTGCCTTTGGTATGGTAATTACGTTTGTTCTGACTATGGTGTGACAATATCAGAAGTTGTCATGGGTCAAACTTACCCTATTTGTGGGTAAACATTCATAGTTTGTATGAGTTTGCCAGTTCCGCTAGGTGGTTTTTGGTCCATGACTACATGGCTTAAACATGAGTAAGTAAATAAAATGATGCTGGATATTTACACAACAATATCTTGTCCGAAAATCAGTCAAGCTTGTGTTATCGAGCCACTTGAAAGAGAAGTATATCTTCTCTTTCTTAGGAAATAGAAAAGTCCCAAACCCGAGATTTTATTCTGTAGTTTTCATACATGAGTAGAGTGGCGTTTGCATGATGAGGCCTATGTCCAGCTGTGGGCTATCATTTGAGCGTCAATGATGATTATACAAAGTCCTGCGGCTGAAATCGTACCCACAACCTCGGACCTTCGACAACTGTGCCACAGAGGTCGTCAAAAGCTGGTATTTATGACATATAAAATGCACCCAACCTTTCACGACAGGATATCATAAAATTCGAAATAGCTGTACCTGGACTCAAGTGCTCTACTCAAACGAATTCATTAGCAGTTTCAATTTTAAAACCGGTTACTTCCGTGGCAGAAAATATAATCTAACTTCTCGCATTGCACCATTCTCCCCTAAAGTTCTTATCAAGGATACGAATTAAAATATGAAACCGTTTTAACTTATTTTATTCATTTCACAGTCAGAGACACAATCCGCCATCAACGATTTTTACAAACAGGAAGGAAGAAAAATACTCAAAACCAAAACCGACTAAATTTTAGTTAGTGTTGCCATTTTAAACAGAAAAATATTTAACTGTATTGCCAGATAAAACATAAAAAACTGCTATCTAATTTACATCTAGCTATTTTCTATAATACATAAACAGGCGAACTTGTTTCACTTTTTCAATCCTCTTCAAAAAAAGGAGTTTCTCTGCTCGGCTGTTTGTATGTATGTTCACTGATATCCAGTCTGATTGTGGACCGTTTTTAGTACCTTTATTTTTATTCTTGAGAGAATGTTACTTTTCTAGTAAAAATCGTAAGCCCATACTCGTTTGGTATTTTCCATCACCCAAAAAAAAGTCGGTAAGTATTATTCTTGTTTTTAAAACGTAACGTTTTTGATGCTGAGTAGAAGTGAAGTAGGTGACTGATAAAAGAAAATGGTTAAAAAAAGTAAGTAAGTAAAATAATGTTGTGCCGACCCCACGTGGAATCTTAATTTGAAATAACTTTTATCTTATTATTATTATTTATTCACAAAAAAAAGGGCTTTGTCGCTGAGCGACTATATCGCCCAATCGGTAATAAACATCATCTAGGTCTAGGTCTTTATCATATAGGTCTTCATATTCTTTATGGTTTCACTTCACTTATTGGTTTCTTCTTCTTCTTCTTTTATTCCTTCTTCTTCTTTTCACTTTGACTTCACTTCAAATCTTTCTTCAAAATATGTATTACGTCACGTCAATTTGAGTCAATTGAAAAAACACGGCGGCTTGTCTTTTCAAAACTCCAACGGAAATCTTTCGTCAAATGAGAAAACTTCTTAAATACTCCCCCATTCCATTTGCCAAATCTCCTGTTACGTATCCAAAGCTTCATTAGTAAAATGCCACCGAAATTACATAATAAAACCTAGTAAAACACGAGAAAACTAAATAAAATAGCAGAGCCACTAGTTCCTTCAAAAATGGCGAAAGAAGTCACTTGTATCTTAAACGGAAGCAGACACAGGAAGCCTAACTTAATAAAACGGTGTCATCGCCAGACAGTCGAGCAGTTTGCGACCCAGTTACGAACAGACAGACATCCACTTATTAGCTGCTTCTATTGAATTTCAGATTAATATCTTGGAAATATTGATTAGTTAAATTAATGCGTTTTAAAAAGTTAAAAAATCGACTGGAAAATTACAAGCAAGGAAAAGGTTTATTAAGTTTTACTCGAAACAAGAATAACAAAAAATGTGTTAAAAAATCAGTAGGTAGATAATTGATGGAGATATCGGTGAACTTATGAAAAAATATTACTTAGATATTCCTTAGGGATTGATAATTTTCCATTAAAACTCATGAAATTGCCATAAGTGTTACTGTTTGCCATCGCGTGGGGACAGTTTGTGGGGGCAGACGGTAATAATTCAAACCCTAGAATATCCTTGCTTGTAATTTTTGGACCTGAGTTTGGAATAAGGCTCAATTTCTCGATAGACTCGACTTCAATTGCGGTCGATTTTTTTTTTAGTAGCTATTATTATTGCTATTCTGAAATTAAAGAAATAAAAGCTGGGGTGCCACAAGGAAGCGTATTAGGCCCGGTCCTTTATCTTCTATATACCAGTGACATTCCCGATCTGAAAAATACCACGATTGCTACCTTTGCTGACGACACCGCTATTATGGCCGTTGGCAGAACTCATGCAGAAGCGGCAGAAAAAGTTCAAAAGACAGTTAACCGAGTATATGACTGGACAAAAAAATGGAGAATCAACCTCAACGAATCGAAGTCGATCCATATAAACTTCACGAATAAAAAGGAAGAATATCATCCTATATTCATAAATCGCAATCCTATACTATACGAAAATACAGCCAAGTACTTGGGAATGACGCTTGACGCAAAGCTACGCTGGAAAGCTCACGTCAAGAAAAAAAGAGAAGAGTTGGAGCTACGCTACAGACAGCTGTACTGGCTCCTCGGAAGGCAATCTGCCCTCTCAGTACATAACAAGATAATTCTGTACAAACAAGTCCTGATGCCAGTATGGACCTATGGTATACAGCTGTGGGGCTGTACCAAAAAAAGTAACATCCTAATCATACAACGATTCCAAAATAGAGTACTTAGGGACATTGTGAATGCTCCCTGGTACGTAAGAAACGAAGATCTTCACCGGGACCTTAACATAGACTTTGTAGATATAATTATTAAAAAATATGCAGAAGCTCACGAAAACAGACTTCATCACCATGTGAACCTCGAGGCTATCCAGCTCCTCGATAACACGGACTTAGTGAGAAGACTCAAACGTACCAAACCGTTTGAGTTAGTGTAGTGTAAAATAATTAAGTGATAAGTGTATTTAAAGAACACATGAACAAAGTGTCTTCCCCTTAACTAGAGACAGTAAGAAAAGTGCCATTGGACACATTCTTAGTTATATTTTCTTTATAAAACTATGTCAGAGACAAATTGCTCATTGGCCTACTTGGCCAGATTGTAATATTATTAGGGTTTAATAATAATAGTTAGACACTAATTTAAATAAAAAAATAAAAAAAAAAGTAGCTATGCTTAAACTCAGCCTAAGCCTCATTAGAAAACATCATAACATTCTACTCGAAAATTGCTTTTCGCTATGAAAAATCTGACGTCGTGCTGTCCTCTCTCGTTCAAATGATATATCACTGTCTCGCTTAGATTTTAAGTTGTAGGTTATCTTGCACGCAAATGTAATCAGCATTGTATTCTCAGAAAATATATAAGTAACGAAACAAAAACCTTCCATTAAACTCCAACACTGTTTTGTTAAAAAATTTGTAAAAATTTTGCTTTTTGTCATTATTTTGTAATTTTACCAGACAAAGAAGAAAATAAAATTGACTACTTTTGGTACCCTGTTTTTACGAGCTGTAAACCTTTATTTACTTGCTTTGTTCAATGGTTCAACCGCATTGAGCTTCCAGAGAGTTTATTCAGGTAAAATTTGTGAAACACAGCATGTTTTTATTAGACCAAGTAGGTACAATGTTTAAAGAGCCATGTTGGCATAGCCTAGTGTTTTTCCGACTTTGAAACCGAAGATTTCGAGTTCATATCTCGGCCATGCATCAATGATTTTGTCTTTTGTGTAACACGAAATTTTCCTGTGGTTGAGAAAACGGAAACACGCCTAATCCATGGACAAGCCTAATCCAGCTCAAATATTCCAGGCACTACAGCGTTTTGTTGAGTGTTAGGTAGGCGTTGTTGTCAATGATTTATACAGCGTCAGAAAACATCCTAACTCCTTATAAAATAATCATCTTATATAGATGATTTGTATGTGGCAAAGGTCTGCACAGGACTGAGACGATGGGCGTAGAAAGGAGGCCTATACTTATCAGTGGGTGCAACCGGGCTAGATAGATAAATAGATGTAAAGGCCTATGTTTTTGGAAATTATTTTTGATCATATATAGGGTCTTTCATTTTATACTAACTTAATTCAGGAATTGGGTTAAAAAAATAAATTACAAAATATATATGTAATTTTTTTGTTTTGTTATGAAAATCCCGAGAAAATCGATAAAGACTTTCCTTTCAATTGATTATTGATTCTTGTATAACTTAGCCCATTCGTGATGTAGCTGCGCTGTGATTAGTGCAACGTCTGTTCTTATGCAACAATTCAAAAAAATCAATAAATTATAAATTTTGAAATGAAAACTTAAATGGGCTTAGAAATTAAATTGATAAGGTCGAACGTCTATTTACAACCTATTCATATTCATTTTATTGACTGAAATTATTGACTTGATATCTCAATATTTGAAGCATAAATCCAATGAAGAACCCTAAAAATTATTGCACGTTTTATAGGAGCATAAAAGAATCCAAGCACTGTGATTTTATTGGCCATTAAAACATCCAAAGATCTAGGAAATTCTGTGAAACCTATCACGATTGATTGTTCACTTCAAATACGAAATTCTAAAACTTTCGAATGCATTTCAAAGATATTAGAACAATTCTCCAATTGTTACGTTGTTATACGTTTTGGTAGGAACTACTTACGTAACAATATCGTGGATTTACTTATGAGGAAACTAAAGTTTTTTTAGATAATGGCATTTTGAGTAATGTAAGAAAATGTAACTAAGTAAATAATGATAATTATGAATGTGAAAGTAGTGGATAGGTTACCTACAAGGTTGAGTGATAAGAAGACATTGCTGGTCCGTCTTTTTGAATGAAGGAATGCCAAGAGAGCCCACTTCATTTTAACAGTTATCCTAGATAATAGAATACTTTTTTATGTTTATACAGGGTGTAAAAAGACGTCTACCGAAGCCGAAAGGGGTAGGTACAGCATCCCAACACACAACTAAATCCAAAAGGATTTTCCGAAAAAATCATTATATCCGGAGAAAACTGCGTTTGAAGATTACTGTACTGGGCGCGTGGTTTTACATAGACTGCTGGATTTTTAGTTTTCTTTTATTAATGAAGTTATCAGGTATGTATGGTCTTATTATGCTGGCCTAGTAGTAAATAACCAAAAATAACATAAAATGACGTAGCTAAGTCAATTTTTTGTTGGGTTATTTTTTTCGCTAAATATGTTTAGAATCATGGTCTGATTGCAACCCCTCAGTTTTCGGTAGTTGTCTTTTTACACCCTGTAATGCCAGGAGACAACCTATGCCTTTACTCGGATGCTGAACTGTCTGAAATGCCTGGTTACTACCTACAATCCGCAGGAAAGACAATGTCAAGTGTGACTGATTAAGCTGTGGGTTTCCTCACGATATATTCTTTCACCTTCTTTGGATTAAATGAACGTTTACACGATGCGGTTTTTTTTACAATTTGATAAGTCCCGTCCATTGAACGTGCGACGTCGCGCTAACTATGACTAATCACATACGATGAGCGTTTACACGTGAAAAATTGCCCCATACAATATCGTATGGGTTGAAATCGCATCGTGTAATTGCACCTAAAGTCAAGAGTCAAGATTGAACTCGGCTCTTAAATTAAACTTCTAAAAGTCCGAGAAGTTCTTTGATTAGAAAATTAAAGTTAATCTCCATGTGCATAAATCTTTGCTTTGTCATGGAGATATGAGATCACAGATTTCGCGAATTACAAAAAAATCTTGGACAATCCAGGGCTAAGACGCCATTTACACTATAATTCTTGCCTCTTACCACAAAATATTAGCTCTTGCTCCGATGAGTTTGAGAAAGCAAGAAGCAAGAATAGTATGCCGGAATGGTATCGTGTGAATGGTGTTTACACAAGCCGCATTCCAAATAGCAAGTGAGCTGGTATCATCATCATCGTCTTTTCCTTCTCCTACCTTGAGGTCAGCACAACAGTGTTCTTTAAATGTCTTTCTATCAGTCAGCCATCATCTCAGCACTCTCTTTCTTACTGGGGGCCATCGTTCACGCAATCCACAGACCTACTACCTATACCTACTTCTATTCATAACCTCTACATTAATTTTAAGCAATATCTATTACATGCCACAAAACTTCAAATAATCTTGGTATAGCTCGTCAATTCATTGATAAACCTTATCACTTATCCTTACTGACACCCCTATTCAAATCAAATATTACTCAAAATATCAGCAAAACGTGTTTCAAATGTATTTGATAACCGCGACAACCCTAAACCATGCTTCATTATTACCCGATAAGCTGTTCGACTTGGACTAAGCGAAAATACACCATAATACAACTGAAGTATGCTCATAATCGAGCGACAGAGGAAACTTCATATCCATCATTCGCAGAACTAATGCCAAGTTAATTTGAGCGGTAAGGCGGGGGGGATAAAGTTGGGTGTGGAGAGATTTGTGACGCAATTCAAAATGTATTGGAATGCGTTCGGAATCTATGGTTGAAATTCATTGTGATTTGCGTGTGTTGACACGTAACTAAACAGGAACCATTTGAAAGTGTGGTTTAGATATCGAAGTGCTTTGCGGTAATTATTATTATTGTGGTAGTTGTTAGATTAACTAATGTAGAACCTAAGATTTCCTAAGATTGGTGACCTATTACTTGAATTTAATGAAATAAAAGATAATTTACTCAATCGTATTTTATTATTTTAACCACAACGTTAGGAATTAACAAGAAAATAGGAATAACAGTAAACTAATAGTTACAGATCATTCTTTTTTTAAATAATATAACAAGTATACCTTTGGATATCTTTCTAACTTGCTGGTGTGGAGCGGAATAACGAGCTGGCCAACAGGCCTTGCCTCGAACCCTCGGTCCGCCCCACCATTCCATAATATCACATTTTTAAACATGGGCGTGGTTTATAGGAAGTTACTATTTTACAATTACATTTTACCATTAATCATTCAACTAAACTAATCTACACATAACCCTATCATAAATCTTAATATGAATTTAGGCACATATTATGTACAATAAGGGTGACCTACGTATTTATTTCAATCTTACAGTAAAGGAAGTAATATTTGTTTACATCCAAATATTTCCAAACATTTTAAAAGATTAGCACAAACCTTATCATAAATCAATATATTATGAATTTAGATACAATCACTTATGATTGATTATACTTATACAGTAATTATGACCAACGTAGGTATTTATTGAAATCCATATCCATACTTCCATATCTATACTTCCATACTAATATTATAAATGTGAAAGTAACTCTGTATGTCTGTCTGTATGTCTGTTTGTTACTCTTTCACGCCCAAACCGCTGAACAGATTAAGCTGAAATTTGGCATAGTTAAAGGTTGTATCCCAGGGAAGGACATAGGCTACTTTTTATACCGAAAAAATGAAAAAATCCCGAGGGACGCAGCTAGTATTTTAATAAAGGGGAAGTTTTACAATTCACACATTTTTATCATTAAAATAAAAAAAAACAAATTATAACAATAATCGTAATATTTACATCAAACATATTTTAATTATTTAGCTATTGGAAACAAAAGCCGCTCTATTTCATAATCTAATACAGTCATCCTACTCGTATTCTACTCGTACCCACTACGTACGTACCTCGTACATTAGAGGCACCGTAGTAGTCGGGAACTTTTATGCGTGTTCGTACGAATAGAATTTATACAAAAAAGCATCTAGAAGGCAGGCCTAAGCAGTTTAACGTGTAGGTAAGGTAGGTAGGTACCCTCTTTTAAAATTGCTATCAATTTTTCATAGCAACGCTATATTGATACCAATTTTATTTCACTCTTTCCCACAGGACCACTTTTCCCATAAGTGTATAAACTCTATACATTCAGCCTTTGAACAATAGAGCCGGCATTTATCAAGATAATAATGAAATTTTATTAACGAGATATCAGGTGGCGTCACAGTCATTGGCGTTTTGATTCGCTTTTATTAAATTCCGATGTAATGTAATCTCTATTGATAATTCTAAATTGATTTGATTTCTGTATTGTGATAGCATTTTGAAAAAGCATTGCCCTTTTATTAATGAAACCTCTCAAATTTGAGGTGGGTTCCCGTGGAGATGGTTTCGTACCTAACCTATAGATTTTTCTGTAATAAACCTATTTACTGGGTCTTTCAAAATGTTTTTCTTCAAGACGTTCAAGACGAGTCATCAAAAGGTTTCTATTTTTTTACATACCTAAAAAATGTACTTAAATAAGGTTCTGAGCACTTGGGTCATTTTAGCTTTTCTATGTATGATATTTCCCTTTTCATAAAAAGTTTTAAGTGTCGATTCTAAACATAATATCATATTACGTGCAAATGTTCTGTAAACATTTGCTTACCCTGTCTGTTTGCAAATTAACAACAAAACAACAAGAAACAATGTTCAAAGTGACAGAACAACGGCAGCTACTAATCCCAACGGACACGAGAAGGGCGGCGCAATAAACTGCCTTTATTACCTATTAAGTTTATGCTAACTTGAGTGTGAAGTTCGGGCCTTAGTTTTGAAGAAAACTTGGGCGTTATTTCTCCGAAAAATGGAGCATTATTTTATTTATTATCTGTCAAAAGTTTAATGCACTATGTCAGTAATCGTAAGCGCTCGTGGTGCTTATTCGTTATTAGCCGCGTACCCACCTAGCACACAGGCTCGCGCGGCAGCCTCGCGAGCCAAATGCCTCGGCTGGTGTGGACGTGCCTCGGCATGCCTCGGGCGCGCGTTTGCTCGACCGAGCACGGTTCGGCCCCGAGCCATCTGTTGTCGGTAAACTTGACGCGCTCAAAGGTGCCTCAGTCAGCGCTGTGCGTTAGGTGGGGACGGTTATGTTACGACTGTCCATTACGAATACTCGCGGACTTATGATGGCTCAGCCTGCCTCGCGAGGCGGCCTCGTGTTAATTGAACAAAACTACTGAGGCTGCCGCGGGAGCCATCGCTCGCGATCCGGACACCGAGGCTGCCGCGCGTGCCTGTGCGCTAGTTGGGTACGCGGCTATTGATAGATCGTCGAAATGAAGCAACTTTTTGTGCGTTCACAAAGTGGATGGCAAGTGGCGTTATTAACAGCGCTTCCGTGCTTCGGAGGGCACGTCCGGTATCGGTCCTGGTCATTCGCAAGCCTTCAGTAAACCAAAAAAATTGGTTGTCTGTAAAGTCGGTTTACTGACGATAGTTAGACGTGACAACGTCTACGCATCGCTCACTCAAGTAGGAGAAAGACGGATGTCGAACGCTGCCGAACGCAAAGGCCGATTGTGCTTCTTTGTCGCTCGTTCCGCGCTCTCGCTTGCACTTCAAGCCTTACATGGAACGCCTCAGAGCGAGGTAACGCCTCATGACGTCATGTTTTTTCGTGCGTGCAGCCGGCTCTATCGAATTATAAGACGTAGTCACGTCAAAACTCTGTCAACAGAGTTGAGACAACTATTTTTCAACTGTGTCCCAGGCCCTGCAGCGTCCCGTTGAATAAAAGGATCTCATCTAGATTTTAAAATATCTGTTGGTAATGATAATTTATAGTGAAAATAACTGAGTAACTGAGTGTAGATTTAGGTTGCCTCCAGACGCTTTATAAATCATTTTAAAAGATGAAGTCCTATCATAAGTGTTTAACTTGTAACTTTTGTTTCTAACTTAAGTAACAACGTGTGTACATAACTTATTTAAAGTTAGACACTTTGTTTTAATGAACTTAATATTATTTTTGGAAGTTATCTTGGGTTTAAATATAATTAAGTTAAGTAAATTGTTTGTTAATATGCTTAAGTTGTGTGTCTTAATAAAACAACGCAAAACTTAAATAAAATAAATAAATAACGCTGGACTTTTCACACAGCATCATCTAACCCCAAAGTAAGCAGAGCTTGTGTTATGGGTACTAGAATGACTGATAAACTTATATACTTTTTTTTGTAAATACATACATATTATACATAGAAACACCCAGACCCGAGACAAATATCTGTAGGTCATACAAACATTTGTCCCGCGGCGGGGATCGAACCCGCAAACTTCTGCGTCGCAGGCGGACCTTCGCCCACTGCGCCACAGAGGTCGTCAAAAAAAAAACTTAAAAAAATCAAAAAAACTTAAAAAATGTTTCATCAGACTCAAAGATAGATTTACCTAATTTACAATACAATACAATACAATTTTATTTCTCCACAATACGCGAGTTTTACAACTATGAATTATTTAAGTAAAGCAAACCACTGTGAAGCAGTGGCGTAGCTAGGTAGCCAAGGGCCCTGGTGCAAAATAAACCGGGGCCCTAACTGAACGGTTTAGGTTTTATAAAGTCAAAATATGCAGGGTGTGGCAAAATGTAAATGTATTTATTTTTTTGATTCGACATTTTCTGGGTAACTATTTCAAAAATCTAATAATGCAGTTGTTTTTATTTTCACTTATAATACCACAAGAGCTTCAAAATTATCGGGTATTTCCCGATAGGTTCGTTGCAAACAAATGAAGGAGTCAAGTTTTTCAGGAAAAATCACTCGCGCTTCGCGCTCGTGATTTTTTAACCTGAAAAACTTGACGATTTTATTTGTTTGCAGGGAACCTTGAGGGAAATGCCAGATAATTTTGAAGCTCGTGTGGTATTCGGGGGATTATTTTTCCGTCCCAAATGTCGGCCAATAGAATTGCACCATGAGACGAAATGATGAAATGAATGAAATGGCAACTACCAGAGAAAATTTTCAAAAAATTATCAGTATAATACCATGTAGGTTGTACCACGTGACGTCGAATGGTGCAATTCTATTGGTCGATATTTGGGTCGGAAAAATAATCAAAATAATCATACCTATAGTTTCCTAAGAACAAAACCTTCCGGACTCTCGGGACTCAGAGTCCGAGGGCCCCTTGAGCTTGGGGGCCCCGGTGCACTGCACCGCCTAGCCATTCGGTAGCTACTACGCCACTGCTGTGAAGTCGGGCACCTAGGTCGTATGGCTTCACAGTTCACACCAATCAATTATTTTTCATCTTTAGGTAGGTACCTACTCCGTAGGTTCTTTAGGTTTTTTTTAAAAAGGTGCTTAGCAAACTAGGCATTTCACCTGATTCGGGAGGAAGAAATTTAAAGGTACCTACATATACTTATTAAAAAAAATATGAATGAAATTGAAGAAAAATGATAAAACGTTCCGAATAGCAATCCACGAATTTTACATTCCAAGCATCATTCACGAAAATAAGCGAGTGGAATCCGAAATTATTTGAATTATGTCTCTTCTGTAAGACCTGCTACAGAATATTTAATAAAGATAAAGAAAAAAATCGTTTATTTTGTGCCACAACAAAAACAATAAAATACATAGAATGGTGTAACAAAAAGCTTAATTTATAGGCAAGTTAAGTATATTTGCGTAGGTACTTATAATATAAATGGCAACAAAATTGGCCGCCACTCAGCATATTGTTATAGTAATTTAAGTAACTAAGCTACTATGTATAACGCTGGTCTTCCGTGACGCCAGTGTGCAGTTTGCGCACAAAGCAGCAACTGTGACAGCGACACTATAATAGTGAAACTTGGTTAAGTGGGACCTGGATAAGTGAAAAACCTCCATAACTGACTAAGCTGCGGGTTTCCTCACGATGTTTTCCTTCACCGTTAAGAGCTCGTATTATAGCGCATATAAATTTTACGAAACGAAAAATCCATTGATGCACGGCCAGGATTCGAACCCACGACCTTCGGATTGAGAGTCGAGGCACAACCCCATTCGACCAACACAATGTCCCAGGCAGTACAGCGTCCCGTTAAGTGTAGGCATGGATTGCCTCCTGACGCTGTATTAATCATCTTATATAGATGTAAAGGCCTAAGTTTTTCCATAACTGGAACTCATGCTGAGGTCCCAACACTTTGGCACTGAATTACCTCTGTTAGTGGGACGAGGTAAACCTCTATATCTGGGATTTGTTCTTTCGATTTATCATCATAGTTACCTCTATAACTGAGACAGCGAGTAAATTTTATATGCATAAACCTCTGTAACTGAGATAACATTGTTTGTTTACTCATTCTTATTCTACCCACAAATTCCACACGTAATTCCAAGTACGTAAGTACAAATTTTGAGCTTCAATTACCTTCAGTTTTAGTTTACATACAGATGTTTATTTGAAAAATGTCAAAACGAAAGCTACAATCGTTATCATTACGTGAAAAACTGAAGTTAATATCCGTTTATGAAAGTGGGAAGACACGCGAAGAAGTTTGTGCCGAATTTAATGTGCCAAAATCTACTCTTTGTAGAATAATTCAGAGTAATATATATTTTTGTTGATTACATTTGTATGATTACCATTAAGTACATACAAAATTTTTTTATTAAAACTCATTTACATACATAACACGCTATTTTATTTAATGATCGCGACTGTATAACTGAAATAACCTATATTATCACCTCTATTAATGGAACCCTCTGTAAATGAGACAGATATTTATTTATACCTGTATATCTGAGACACTGGGTAAGTGGAATACCTCTATAAGTGAAACGACATTGCAGGTCCCTTGATATCTCACTTAACCAGGTTTCACTGTACTAGGTATAGAACACTCCTCGCGCTGAGCTGCCTCATACTAAATAAATAAATAATGCTGGAGTTTTTGTTTTATTTAAGCATCATGTACATAGTCCCAACATTTAGTTGACTGATAAACTACTTAAGACGCAGGTCTCTTGGTCTCTGTCAATTTTATTTCTATTTTTAATTGGCGAGCCAGACCCGAGAAAAATATTTGCAGATATTACAAACATTTTCCAAGCGGGAATCGAACCGGCAACCTTCTGCATCACAGGCGAAACGCCGCCCACTGCGCCACAAAGGTCGCACCTCCTCGATATAGGCAAAGCTATGGGCACACCAGTCGATCTTATAGTTTCCCTCGTTGAATGAAAACTTGACAGCAAAGATCCTATTGTTGATTGTGGGAACAGTGGGACTTCATTTTCAATTATAACGCTCTTCAGGGACTGTTCCTGACTATTGTGAATACGGCCTTATTACTTATCAATTCAATTCACTACGTATTAGTTATATCAACTCATAGTTTGCTCTCAGCCGAGAATTGAAAGCACTTGACCGATTTTAGACCAGATGACTTGAATGACGTTGTCCTTTTCTTTCAATTCAAGTCAAAGTCAAACGCATTCTAGTCATAGTGATAATTTAGTCTTGATATAAAAAATATGTAAAAAAAATGGTTGTCTGTAAAGTCGGTTTACTGACAATAGTTGAACGTGACAACGCAAAGGCCGATTGTGCTTCTTTGTCGCTCGTTCCGCGCTCTCGCTTGCACTTGCGCAAGCCTTACATGGAACGCCCCAGAGCGAGGTAACGCCTCATGACGTCATGTTTTTTCGTGCGTGCAGCCGGCTCTATCGAATTATTAGACGTAGTCACGTCAAAAATCTAACCATTTATCAAGCATCAACAGATTGTTTCAACAGATTATCGATTTTTGAAATCAATTGGTTTACATTATTTCAGTTTTGTTTTCAAAATAAAAACCAAGTCGTACTGATCAAAGCATTTTTCACTTCCTCTAAACAAACTATTTCCATCCGTTAAAGCTTCCATTATAGAATAGAAACCAAAGGGTTTTTTATTTTTTAGGGTTCTGTACTCTAAAGATAAAAACTGAACTCCAAGTAAGATGAATTATCTATACAGACTGACATAAAGTATGATAGACAAAGACGTCTATCATACGCCTCTGTCAGTCTGACAAAACCCTTATTCTCAAGAACTGGCGGAGGTGTCAAGTTGAAAAATAAATAGAAAAAGATCTTGTATATTTTTAACCGACGTAAAAAAAGGTTATCAAGTCGAGAAGTATATTTTTTTTATGTTAGACCTCGCATAACTTTTTACAGAGGAGTCAAATTTTGATAATTCTTTTTTAATAGAAAGGGTATACTCCCGAAGGGGTCCCATATAAATTTTATGCCTAAGGAATTGATAGTTTCCCTGTAAACTCTAAAAACCTTTCCTCCTAGCTATGTTACAAATAGTGAATGGTCAGTTTGACATAAGTATGGTAATGCCATGAACTTACGTGTCGCGGTGCTTCACATAAATGTATGTAATTTTAGCAAATAAAATAATGCCATTAGACGCAGGTGGAGTCTGAGCGTTATCTGTCGAATCGATATGTAATGCGTTAAATTTCTTTGTTCCCTCCTATCTCCCAAACGACTGGATGGATTTCGACATTTAAGGTATCGACTCGTCTTGTAATTTGTAGATTACACAGTAGATGTAGATACACGATTACAGCAGTGGGACACGAATGTCAAGAAAAAAAAATAGCCACAAAAAAAATCGAAAATAAAACTTTTTAACAATAAATTAACCGAAATAACTGAAAATCAACAAAATAATAGGTAAACCTTTTTTATTTTACCTTAATAACTAAGTTCTTAAACTAATGTAAATATATCTAAGTAATTTTGAGTAGACGACGTAATTAATTAATTTGCTTGTTGGGTACTTATACTGGTACTTATAGTTCAGAAATTAATACTGAACCCCCAAGGTGCAAATTTGTCTCGCACTTAACCGTCTTTTTTGATTGACATTTCCATTTAACGTCTTTGTTGGCCAGACGCGGCCGTTAGTGATTTAAATGGATTTTCACGGATTTATACAGATTTTTTGTGATTTATAACGCGGTTTATAATTGTGTTTCTCTGGAGCGGGATTAAATAAATCCCTCTAGATTTTGATTACGTCGAACGAAATCGAGGAAGCTTTGAAAAATTGCTACGCAATTTTGAGTCGAACTTAAAACTAAAGGCTAACGTTAGTTACCCAGGGATTAAGTAGATATACAACCAAGCTAGTCAAGTGAGACAGTGGGTACCATATCTCAAACAATCCAAAAGTCCTGAATCCATGTATGTCCGTGTTTCCGAAAATAATCAAATGGTAGGTACCTACAGTACGCACAATCAATCTTTAGCTCTCTATTATTATTACTATTATTGATAAAATGCATAGAATAAGATTTCTAGGAATTAAGTTACAATAATCATGTTTGGTTAGCACGCCACGTTAAATTGCCGGTCCGGGCTATATAAGTCGTTAAGCCATGACGGAGGCCTTAAGGCGGCCTAAAAACTCCGTCACCAGAGTTGGCCACAGACTCATACGAACTTAGGTACTTACTTTTGTCAAAATATTAGGTAGGGCTGTTTAGGCTTATTTAAGGTTTAGTGTGATTTTTGAGTTTTATAGTTAAGAAAACTTCAATCCTCGTCAAAGTATCATGTGACCCAACTAAACAGAACCTACTTTCTCAGTAACATAATAAAGGCATTTACCGTCCTAATTGGTGACCCGTACAAAGCGCCAATAAACGTGCCGTTTTTGTCGGCTGTACGGTCACGTGGTCGTTTCTAAATCACGTGCTAGCTAAGCATCAAGCAATACTTTTACGGCCTAAAATAAACATTACATTAAGTTTATATTGGGAGTGGAAACAGGTAAAAATTATGTTTATTATGGTTTAGGTAATTTCTTGATCAGAGCATGACTTTATAGAAGCAATCGCGTAGGTAAGCTTCAATTAAAACCTTAATTTTTCGTTGGTTTTAAATGAAATGAAAAAAAATTAAGAATTAAATAATATTTATTTACCACAACAAACGAAAAAAGCTTAGAGGTAGTAAAATACAAAAAAGTGTCTTATAATATTGTTTCAATTTGTTGTTATTGGGTGGAACCTATCAAAGGAGAGAGATGGTTGGAAAGAATTGGGGGAGACCTTTGCCCAGCAGTGGGACATTATAGGTTTAATAATAAAAATAAGATATTATTACTTATATGATTACATAAATACATTCCCGAATATAATATCGAAACAGCAGCATGGAATTTTGCCACAGCTTCAACTAACGAGTTATTAAAATGATAACAGCTAATTACCCTAAAGATTAGGCGGTTTCACCAACACGATAACAGCTGATGTAAATTATTTTCACACACATCATTTTTGGGTGTGTTTACAGGTAATCTCTCAAATTATGTTAGTAGGTAAATTCGTAAAGTGGCCAACTCTGATGACGGAGTTTCTAGGCCTTCATGGCTTAGCGACTTAATGGGACCGACAGTTGAACGTGTCTCCCGAAGCACGCAAGCAGTTGATGCCACGAGCGGTCACCCATCAAATTGTATCTACTATCGACGATCTTAGTATCAAAAACCACTAAGAAAACTACCCCACGAGCGCTACCAGGCCCTTGATTCAGACTTCAGCGGAATGCATTCGGGTCGGAATAGATCAGCTGTTCAACCGACCGCAACCAATCACAATGCAAGAAACGTCAGTTTTAGATCAATTCCTGCACTGATTGATTGCGGTCGGTTGAACAGCTGACCTTTTACGACCCGAATGTATTCCGCTGAAGTCTGAATCACTAGGCAGGTTCACAATATACCTAATCTATCTGTATATTTATGAAATTCAAATTAAGAAATCTCCATTTTGACGTCACAGCTTGTTATTACACTCAAAAATACAACGAATGCTCTTTATATGCCATTAGGCATCAGAGTTTCGGCTCATGGCAGCTCAGTTAACGTAGCTGGTTCATTATGGTATTTACTGTCTGATTTAAGAGCCGTCTTGGTCAAATGGGGTTGAACCTCGACTTTCGATCCGAAGGTCGTGGGTTCGGATCCCAGCCGTGCATCAATGGATTTTTCGTTTCGCAAAAACTATAAGTATGCGCTTTAACACGAGCTCTTAACGGTGAAGGAAAACATCATAAGGAAACCCGCAGCTTAGTCAGCTCCACACGTATTGACGTTGTCTTTCCTGTGGACCAGGCTGATTAAGCTGAGAGGATGGTTTATTGGTGCTGGGCAATCCTATTCCATCTCAAACAATGTCCCAGGCACTGCAGCGTCCCGTTATGTGTAGGCATAGGTTACCTGTACGCTGTATAAATCATCTATTAAATATTATATAAAGGTCTAAGGTTTTTTTTGAGTGAATGAACTGAAATGAATTAAAATTAAAAAAAAACAAGAACTATAGCGACAGTCTATCGTTTGATGTTTGATGTTCATGTCCTCAATAAAGTTATTAATAAACAATAGTAAAAAAAAAATACTTAATTATTATCTTATCGAATCAAATGGATTTTGTGTTATAAATAAATACAAGTCTGAAGTTTCCCTCTTTGCGTAAACCAAATACCTAATGGAAATGATAGCATAAGGAATATTTTCAGCAAAATGTGTCATAATAATTATTTAGATGTGCTTCTGCGACGAATCCCATGGACTTTAAATCTTAAACTCTACTTTTACTAGGTAGACATTCTCTTAAATCTACCTACCTGGTCGTGACCCTGCTATGCAGGGCAATAAGGTGATAGGGACAAGATAATAATATAGTCGTGTGCAGTTTTTGATAGCCATCATCATCATCATCATCTACAGCCTGACTTCACCCACTGCTGGGTATAGGCCTCCCTAAGCTTGTGCCATCCACCACCAATGAGCCATGTTGAAGAATTAGGAAACAATTATGTGACGGTTGTTTGTCATACTAAATCAACAAAACAATATTTTTATAAACAAGCAAGGATGGTAAAATTTTTCAAGTGATCTAGCTATTTTCCTCTGTCTATGATTCTGTTTATTTATTCAACGCGTTTAGATTTTTTTTTTTCTAATAAAAGAAGCAACACTTTTACATCATATCCCGTCCATTAGGTTTTAGTGGCTACTCATATCTACCGGTTAAAAACCCGTTTATGTATTTCAACACATGAAAACAATGTAAGAAAGACGCTTTCGGTTTGCAAACAATTAATACTTTTCTTTTAATCAAAAAATAAGCTTGAGCTAGGTAGTGCATGCATCTTGCCCTGCGTCTTACGTGGGCGACTTGACGCGAACACGATTGCGAAGCGAAGCGATGCTATTCGATGCGGCGCGGCGCGTCTGTCCTACGTGCGCGCGAAATGTCCTACATAGTTTACGTCAGATCATAGTGTCAAAATTCGCAAAAATTCTGATCGCGTTCGATTCAATTCGCGCCGCGCCGCCGCCACGCACGTAGGACACTTCAATAGAAAATCGTCTGTTTGTTGTTTGCGCGCCGCGCCACACCGCGCCGCTTCGCGTCAGCGTCCAGGGGCCTTATTGTGTAATTCAACTGGCAATGGACATGGGCTTCATTTTGACATTTGAAACCCATTCTGGACTTCAATTGTCATTTTCCTATTATGTGATTGGTTGAGCTCTATCGGGATGACAAATGGGAATGGATTTCAAGTTAGACAATAAGGCTGCAGATCGCCCACGTAAGACGAGCCGTGGGTATCAGTTTTTACGCGTTCGGTATCGAGCCCGTAAACGCAGAATTGTATGGGAAAATAGCAGCGCCATCTTTTGGTACTCACTCACAGCTAATGAAAATAAGTACAGATCCACGTTTACGGCGTCGATACCGAATCCATCCATACTATTATTATAAATGTGAAAGTAACTCTGTCTGTCTGTCTGTCTGTTTGATACGCTTTCACGCCCAAACCGCTGAACAGATTAAGCTGAAATTTGGCATATTTAAAGGTTGTATCCCAGGGAAGGACATAGGCTACTTTTTATCCCGAAAAAATTAAAAAATCCCGAGGGACCGCGGGTAACACTGCGGGAGCGCAGCTAGTGGTGAATAAAATTCATACTTAGCACCCTGATGACGTAGACGCAACGTATACGAGCACTACATAGGTACAATGTAAGTGATGATATTGTGTACAGCTAAGTTAGATTCAAAAAGTTTTCGATGGCACTTTTTGTTCTTATGAGAAAACTAATGCAATATTTTGTAGATTGCAGTTAGATTGTTCAACTGGCATCCAAGTGTTTGACGATAGTTTAATAGTCGTAGCCAAAAAAGGATTTATTACTCACGACTTTTGAGATCACTAAGTTTTGTTCGACTGGCTCCCCACTGGACCTCGACAGTACCTATTTAGTTTTAAGATGGATCACCTAAATGTGCGCTAGGCCCCAAACCGTGTTTGTTGCTGGTTCTTGACGGTATTGGTCGCGTAGGAACAGGAGAAGAATCACTTAGTTTTAAGACTATTTTAAGTGATCCCAGCGGTCCTGATGAAATTAAGACTTTGACTTTGAATACAATAAAATCTTTGGAAGTAAGTGATTCTACTCCTCCTTCACGACTGTGATAGTTGGCTGGCTGTCGCGTCTTGCTGTTGACAGTATATTCAATTCAATTCAATTCAAGTTATTCAATAACAATTTCACAATTGTGTATGAAAGTTATACAAAATGAGATAAATAGTATAAAATTAAATATATAAAAGCACTTAACTAAGTCTAATATTATAAAATTCCTTCTTAAATAAAAAACATATTAAATCTAATCAATTTCAATGACATCCCTACATAAATATTCATCAAGCGAGTAGAAACACCCTTTCAATAAAAGTTTTCGTAATTTATTTTGAAATATATGCACACTGTCAATCGTTTTTAAATTGGTAGGCAATGTATTAAAAATTTCGACCGCTCGATATCTACTACAATGTTTTGCAATGTTGTTGAGCCTTGGACGGAACGGTAACACGAGGTCCTTTCTTCTAGTCATTAACCTAACCCTTTTTTTGATCTGTCGTTTCATAGCGATTTGGGTGCTTGACAACATCTGAGAGAATCACATAGATATAGAGACTGGGAAACGTTAAGATATCTAGAGTCTTGAAATGGTCTCTACATGATTCCCACTGAGGAATTCTTACAATGGTGCGAATGGCTCGCTTCTGCATTGTAAAAACTCTTCTAATATTATAGTTATAGCTATTTCCCCAGAACTAGATACTATACCTTAGCTTCGACTCTACTAACGCATAATATACAGTCTTAAGCTGTTCGATGCTCACTTCATCACGGAGGCTGTTATATAAAGTTGGTCACTGTTTTGTTTTTACTATGACTACTATACCTTAAATTAGGTCTTTCTGATTCATAATCTACTCGTAATAAATATTTATATTTCATATTCATAGCTTATTTTAGCCTCTAGCTTTTTATCATTGAGAAGGTACACTAATCCAGTTTAATCAACAAAATATAATTATAGCCTTCTTGAATAGATATTCAAATTCAATTGAATTTTTATTTGGCTACAAAAATCTGATTTAATTTTTTTTTGTAGTTAAAGTTTATTTTATTTCTATAGCTACAAAAATCTCGCTTTGCTTTGTAGTGTTTTTTTATGGAGGCGGCAAACGAGCAAGTGGTACACCTGATGGTAAGTGATCACCACCGCCCACAGACAACTGCAGCATCAAGAAGCACTGCAGATGCGTTGCCGGCCTTTGAGGTAGGTATAGGCTCTTTTCTTGAAGGCGCCTAAGTCGTATCGGTCTGGAAACACCGCTGGCGACAACTGATTCCTTATGATTCCTGTTGTGCGAGGTAGGAATAGGCGTGAAAACCGCACAGTTGTGGACTGCCAACCATCCATAAAGTTGCTCTCTAAAACCCACTCAAAATTTGTTGGTTATTTCAATTCGGGCACATGCGTCCTGTGTGGCTAATTGCGTCCATACAGTTTTATTGGGGTGACCACTAATCCTGGATTTCTGAATATTAACAGACATAAGTATTTATAGTTTTTTATAGTTCCATAATGTCTTGTAATTATTACTTATATTGTAATTTTTGTGGTTCAGTAGGTACCTACACTGAAATAAAAAAGTACGTGAGTGTCGTGGAACGCTCGGTTGGAACGAAGCAAAGAGTACTTTTCTATACTTTTCTATAAATTAATTGTCAATTAGGTATCCTAGAAACGCTCTTCCGTACTAACAATATAACAATCTATGGACTGTTTGCGGCTGCGCACTTTGTTCGCACTGTGTTGATTTGACCTATGTATGTGTCGTGACGGTAAAATGGAACAAATTTTATTTTCCAGCCTCAGCCCTTTCTTTCTTCGATACCGTGCGAAAAGATAATAATAATTCAAAAATAGGATCTCGACGTACTTATACCACTCTTAGATTAAACTATTCAAGATCTATTGATGTCCAAGGGGGTAGGTAGTTACACATTCAGCATAATATGTCTAGCTACATTTTGCAACATGCGTGACAGATTGCAAGCTCATCTTCGCCCTGAAAACATTAACATTAGCTAAAATACCAAGGTGACGTAAGCCGATTTTATGGTGATGAGGATAACATAATTGCCATGTCAGTCAACCTATCAAACCATGAAATAACTGTCAAACTCTTCTCATAAAGTTAAAAAGAAGCTTATTATATATCTTAGATGAAGAACGATGCAACGCAAGGTTTCGGCCTTAACTTGCAAACGTAGCACTGAAGTGACACATGCCTTTAGCAGCAGTTTACGCTTTGGAATCAATTGCCATAACATGTGTTATCTAACATCAGCTAATACACAGCTAATCGAGCTTCGAGGCCAGGAAACATGTTTTTTTATAATTCCATTGAAGTTTTATTTTTATAACATTTGACTGCAATGTTTACTCAGACTCAAATAAATAACATGTTTTTTTATATATTTATATTAGAATTTGAATTTTTATTTTTATTTTTTGTTGATAAAGCGGCAATAGAAATGCACATTCTGTGAAAGTTTTCCTGAAACTGTCCATCATAAAAAAACTAATAAAAGTGTGTCTGTGTAGTGCTTTAGGTACCATCCCCTTAAAGCGCTTTATTTGCAAAGTACCTTGCGTGTAATTACTGAAAGATGCTGAAATTACACCAAAGTGTCCCCAAATGGTCGAATGACATTTTCAATTATTTAGCTGGGGAAACGTGGTACAGGACTGAACAGAGTGACAATATAGAGAGGAGGCCTATACTCGGTGGTAAATTTTCGGGCAATCATGAACAGAATTCATGCTTTTGCGAAGCCTGGGTCAGACTAGCAAATTGACAAGTGATCACAAAAGACATTAGTGATCTAATGCCGAAATTGCCACTCTAAGCAAGCGTGTCTGTAGCCGCTAAGCGTGACAATGTTGTGTGACATTGACAGTGACGAGTGCTATCCGGTTTTGAACCGTGCTAAACCTCTCTTTGCAACGTGCAAGGCGTGATACCGGGGAAACTCGTGACATCGTGGGCGCTTTTGACAGCATTACTGCGGAAAGTTTCAAGAGCACTGTGGATTTGTAGTTTACTTAAGTGACTGTGCATGCAATTTGCAGTAATAGTGCTTAAGCTGCGAATGTTTTGTTCAAAGTGCCTAAGTTTACCACGCCTAGGTACCTACTAGTCTTATTTAGTGAATTCAGTTCATGCGGTGTGTTTTATAGAAAATAAAGTTGAGCTAAAGTCTTGATTTTGTACCGTAATGAAGACCTAAATTTTTTAAAAGTATGAGTACTTAGACTTACCTACTCACTCATACTATTTATGAAACACAAGGCTGGTATAATACGCACAATCGTTCTTTAGCTCTCTGAAGTAGCTGCGCAGAACCCATTTTTGATGACGCCTAAAACCGTGCTATCTCGCTTACTCTACCAAATCTGCGCAATCGTCTATTGCACCTAACTTCAGATAGCTAAAGATCCGTTGTGCTTAGTATATTCAATGTGTACCTAATTTTCCTGATTTTATTTAATAAAGTTATACCTAAAATGATACAGTATAATATCGAGTAAAACCGTGAAAATACAGCGGATCGCCGTGGGTGTATCAAAATCTTTATTTAAGTTGAGTAATTAATAATTGATAAAAAAAAATCACAGCTCTACGCAATTTATAACAAAAAGTAAAAATAAAATGACGTGGAAAATATCGAAATAGTAAAAATATCAAGAGAATTTGCAGATAATAAATAAAATAGCGCAGTGAAAAATAAATCTTAAACTGCAAACAGCATTCGATTTTGTCAAAGTCATCGCGGGTTAACGAAAAACTCAGTACCTTGCAACAAATGGTTACTAACTGCACTAAAAAGATTTAACGGTAAATTGTTCGACATTTTTACATCGAGACCAATAGATAGGTTACTAGCGCGTGGAAATTGAAGACTTGAAATTGTCTTATTAGTTTTTGTCAGTGACAGTCACATGTTACAAGCCCGGATTTGAAATATATACAACTACTAGCTGCGCTCCCGCGGTGTGACTCGCGGTCCCTCGGGATTTTTCAATTTTTCGGGATAAAAAGTAGCCTATGTCCTTCCCTGGGATACAACCGTTAACTATGCCAAATTTCAGCTTAATCTGTTCAGTGGTTTGGGCGTGAAAGCGTAACAAACAGACAGACAGACAGAGTTACTTTCACATTTATAGCTAGCTGCGCTCCCGCGGTGTGACCCGCGGTCCCTCGGAATTTTTTCATTTTTTCTGGATAAAAAGTAGCCTATGTCCTTCTCTGGAAACAACCTTTAACTATGCCAAATTTCAACTTAATCTGTTCAGCGGTTTGTGCGTAAAAGCGTAACAAACAGACAGACAGACAGACAGACAGACAGACAGATAGACAGACAGACAGACAGAGTTACTTTCACATTTATAATATTAGTATGGAAGTATGGATATGGATAGTATGGATATTAGTATGGATAGTATGGATATTAGTATGGATAGTATGGATGAACATAACGTATCTTTTTTCTAACTCAAACTAGTATCTCTAGTACATCGCCTTTACAATGTCTGTCTGTTACTGTCAGAAACTGTCCTGTGAAATCCGAAGCATGGTCACATCACAAATGCCGTGTCAAACTAATGCTTGTTTTGTAACCGTTTTTGTGCATGCCTTTACACGTTTTGTACACACGGCTTCTGTCTAAATGGAAAGTTGAAAATATATTTTTCCACAAGATTACAAAAGGATATCTATCAATAAGGATTATATTTTTATAGTGTTACCCGCACACTTAGGGATATTAAAAGATGATTTGTGACGATAGATATCCTAAAGATTTTTAAATGTATCCCAAAAATTAGCACCCATGCGGGATTTGAACCCACGACCTTACTAATTACTAATTAATTAAATTAATGTACTCCCAATAAATTTCAATGACACGATATGAAGAAGAAGATTACACAAAAGCAGGCGCAAAACACATCATCATCATCATCATCATCAACCTATGGCAGTCCACTGCTGGACATAGGCCTCCCCTAGTGCGCGCCATTGCGCCCTGTCCTCAGATCGACGCATCCAGCTTCTGCGGGCAGGCTTTCGCAGATCGTCACTCCACCTGGCGGAGGGCGTCCTACACTACGTTTGCCGAGTCGCGGTCGCCACTCAAGAACTCGTTTACCCCAACGGTTATCGGTTCTTCGGCAGATATGGCCAGCTCACTGCCACTTCAGCTTGCTGATTCTCTGAGCTATGACGACAAATTTGCAAAACACAACAAAGCGCGATCTAGTTTGGTGAGAGCCGCTATTAGTTTTTCGATATTTTGCGTCTATGGAGCAACCGAATGCATATGAAAAGTTGAGGGTTTGCGTGCTACTCTGTGGATTTAAGGTTCGTGAGGTTTTTATCAAGTTATGAACTAACGAAGCAAGTACGAAACGCACACGACGTATAGTGTCATTGACTCAATAATTCAAAGACTTTCAACTGTTTGTTGGGCAATTTAATTTGTAAATCAACTTCATTAGGTACTTTTAAGTACTTGTGTATAAAATTCAGGCTTAGTACACAGACGAGGTCGAAATTTCGATAAGATCTCGTTGGTCTACTGAAAACATTATTTTAAACTTGGACTTCATAAAAACATACCTACATAGTTTCGGTTATTTAACTAGGTTTATTATTGTTCACCCTGTATACTTATATTTACCTACTATCCAACTCACCTAAATTTCTTCATACAGTAATCACATTGTCAAGAGAAAACAACATTGTAGGCTTATGATCTTTCCTTTAATTAAATACGTGAGGGTATTGTAATACGGGAAATCATCATCATCATCAGCCTATGGCAGTCCACTGCTGGACATAGGCCTCCCCTTGTGGGCGCCATTGCGCCCTGTCCTCAGCTCGACGCATCCAGCTTCTGCCAGCAGCCTTTCGCGCCTTCCTAGGCGCGGATCCAGACCTCAAAAAAGGTTATGGGCACACCCGAAAATCGGCTAAGTGAGAGTCGGAACATGAACTAGCTCATGATCTATAATATGTACCTTACCTATAGTATTTTTTTTAATATATCAAGGAACTCGCGTACCAATTTTGGTCAAATCGGTTGAAAAATGCGACATGTAAGCGAGAACAGACAGACAAAAGTATTTTTTAGCTAATCTCGAAACTGAGACGCTTCGCTCACTCGCTCGGTCAATTAGGGTTGTGGGCATGCCCATAGTGCCCACTATAGTGGATCCGCGCCTGAAACTTCTTTTAATATATGTATACAAACTTTAATTTAGTTAGCTTTAATACTGAATATTTATTTCTATTTACAGTAGATCTTTTAGTTTTAATATATCTTAGAACATTAAGTTGTGTATCGCATGTGCTGCTGCGCTGCACACGCTGCTGGCGTCACAGAAAACCAGCGCAATAGTTAGCCTTTGCTAACTATTGCAAAAATGCTGAGTGGCGACCATTTTTTCGTTACATATTTATCTGGCTCATTTTTAATTTTATTGACCCATACTAATAAACGTGGTATAAAGTTATTCCTGAGTGTAAACTGTCAAAATGTATGTTATTTTTAGTTTATTCTGAGGAATAACTTTACACCATGTTTATTAGTAAGGCCCATAATGTGTAAGTTTTTTTTGTGTGACGCAAAATAAAGCTCTTTTTATTTTATTTAAACTACCACAACTACAATTGGTTGGGTTGTTTTCAATAAAGAATCCTATCTTATCGAATAAAAATCTTCCTGAATCTAATATAATTGATATTATCTTTGCCTATTTCTCTGGAAAATTTACAGATCCTTAATGTCCTTGAGTGATCGGTTGGATAAATGAGCGTCGTTAAGGCGTCCAATTTAGCAACATCTTTGTTATTGTTGTAACTCGAGTTTGTGTCATTGGATACACTGTTTATAACAACAAACAAGATTGTTTGGATAAAAACGATTTGGATTAAATGTTAAGAATAGAGTAAATAATAATAAAAGTACGTGAGTGTCGTGGAAAACTCGGTTGGAACGAAGCAAACAGTACGTTTCTATAGTGGGAATATACTCGTAATAAATTTATTGTCAATTAAGTATTCTACAAACGCTCTTTTGTATTAACAATGTAACAATCTATGGACTGTCTCGCGGCTGCGCTTTTCACACGGTGACGATTTGAGATATGCCTACAGTGTCATGACGGTAAGATGGAACAAAATTATTTTTCCAGTCTCAGTCTTTCTTTTCTTCGATACGGTCCGAAAAGGAACTTCGTTCCAATAATGATGGACTTCTTTATTTTTTACACCAGCATCATCTAGCCCCAAAGTAAGTAGAGCTTGTATTGAGGGTAGGTACTAGATGACTGATATACCACTTATATACTTTTCACTTTCAAATTGATCCCAGCGGTAATACTGAATAAATGCTTTTTGACTTTGACTTTGTTTGTAAATACATACATATTATACATAGAAAACACCCAGACTCGAGACAAATATTTTTAGATTATACAAACATTCGTCCCGCAGCGGGGATTGAACCCGCAACCTACTGCGTCGCTGGCAGGCCTTCGCCCACTGCGCTACAAAGGTCGTCAAAACGCTACTGAGTAGGATTTAAATTATCAATAGATTTTACTTGTTTGAATCAGATATCATGTGGCCACAGAAATCACTTCCAAAAAAATTAGGAAGGTTGAAACCTATCTTCACATTTTTTTATATATTTTTTAACCTACATTATCCCACTGCTGGGCAAAAGTCTGACTTATTATCACTGCGTGACAATCTCGATGCATTTGAGAAAGGCTGGTGGGAAATGGGCCGAGACAGAGATGATTGGAAATTTTTATATTTAACTAACTAAAAAACTTAGTAAGATAATAAAAAAAACTTAAACCTATTTTATCCACTACTTTACGAGATTTTAATATTTACTGATACCTAGAGATCGCTTTCACTGATAAAGGCTACCTCATCAGTGATAATTTTTTAGAGCGGATGGAAAATCAAAGTACTACAAGGTTGTTTTTCATAAAGCTATAGACACTACGTTTTCTTGTTATTTTTTTTAATAGTTGCTCATTTAATGTGTCTTTCTACAACAATACAGTGCTAGTCCTCGAAAGGCGGGACAGCTATTTTACTGAAACTCCCAGAGGAATCTATCATTTTCTCGGATAAAACGAAGCTTCATATTCAAATATAATTTAAAACTTACACAACATCTAGCCTATTACATGTGCATTATGGTTTATAACAGCTACCTACTGATCTTAAAGAATTAAATGGCTATTTGTTCAGTAATATATTAAAAAAATGGCTTATCGACAAAAGTTTTTACTCCGTAAATGAATACTTCATTGGTTAGGGACATCAATTATATTTTTTTTTAGTTATTATCATTTATCTTGACATTTAAAATTTGCATGCCTAATATTTTGGTAGGACACAGAATGGACAAATATAATTTTTTGATTTTATTATATCACATGTGTTCGTGCAAATAAATTTCATTTCATTTCATTTCAAGAATAGTCTAGGTTTATCTCAGGGTGTATTATCGCTTCAGTGGGTTTACAGATTACCTCGAGATACGATGTATTATAACATATTGTGTTTGTAGAGATCAATTTCAATAAAACATAACCTTCCGTTGACAGTCGGGTAATAACAAGCGCAACTTCCTTTAATCTTCTTTTTGCCGAGAAACTTTTATGAATTAAGCATTTTGGCCGAAAACTGTCAAGAGAGATACATTGATTGACCTGGGTAGTGGTTCATACTTCAGCGGAATGCATCCGCGACAGTCCGTTCCGTGGAATTAATTCAAAACTGAGTTTTCTTGCACTGTGATTGATTGCGGTCAGTTGAACAGCTGATCGATTCCGACCCGAATGCGTGCTGAATCACTACTTACCCAGTTCACTAAGCTCCTAATTAAATCAGAGAGTTTTTCATTTACACATTCTTTTTCTTGTTTCAGATGGACAAATCAACATGAAAAAGAAGCGAGACAAGAGAACAAAAGAAAAAGCAAACATTACAAATAACTAGAAGAATAATGACATAGAAACGAGAAACAAAAAATATAAAAATACAATGAAATAAAAAAGAACAACTTCAAAATGGACGTCAAACTACATATCCGAGCCCTCACCATGCTTCTAATTTGCAACCTTTGTCTCAGTCAAAACTCAACTTTAGATAATTCAACAGAAATAGATAGTAATGACACAGATATCACTTTAAGTGGTCTTATAGACAACAGCACCGATGAGCCGTGTGTGGGTGACCCGGAATACTGCAATTATACTAGAGAAGAGTACATTGATATGCTGAACGAGTATATCTTCCCCCAACCATATGAATGGGTGCTGATCGCAACCCATGCGATCGTATTCGTGATTGGGTTAATTGGTAATGCGTTGGTGTGTGTAGCTGTGTATAGAAATCATTCTATGAGGACTGTGACGAACTATTTTATCGTAAATTTGGCGGTGGCTGATTTTATGGTGATTCTGATATGCCTGCCGCCGACGGTACTGTGGGATGTCACCGAGACGTGGTTTTTCGGAACGGCTATGTGCAGGATCGTGTTGTATTTTCAAGTAAGTATTTTTGGGAGTTTTTTTTTTTTAGTTTATTTCTTGGTACTATTACAATTTTGTTCAATATATAAACTTATTTACTAAGGAAAATCCATAATCGTATGTGGTACCTAATGATATGATTATAGGTCCCTACCTATGTATCCCTATGTATAATAGTTATATGCCTAAGCCTAAGTTGTGTTGGCCTAGTGGTATGTACATCAGCCAGATGGTCTGATGAAATTATAAAGGTGGTGAGAAAACATTGGGTTAGACTGGCACAGGATCGGAAGCAGTGTCGTGAAAATGAGGAGGCCTATACTCAGCAGTGGGTGGATGTGGGCTGATTAGATAGATAGATAGATAGTAGTATGTATTCTCGACTTTCATTTCGTTTGTGAGTTTAAATTCTGTAAACCTATAAATTCTTCTTCTTGTTCTTAACTAGTTCTTTCGAACCAGTGTGGTGAAAGGATTATAAGTGCGCCTCAAAGAGGCTCCTTTCGTGCACTTGACACATGCTGGTTTCTATGTGTAATATGTATGTATTTACAAACAAAAAGTATATAAAGTAGTATATTACTTATCTGGTTCCCATAGTACAAGCTTTGCTTAGTTTGGGGGCTAGACGACGCTGTGTATGTCCAGCATTTTTTTATTTTTTTTTATTTCATATAACTGGTGTCTAAAGGAAAGGAGGCCTTAACGCGGTCTAAAAACTTCGTCACCAGAGTAGGCCACTGACTCATACGAACTTACTTAGGTACTTACTTTAGTGTCTAAAATAGCTAGGGATTTCTTTTTAATACACTTCGTAGCTACGTAGCAAATTGTAGACCTTGGCTTGCTACGAGCGTAGAACCTCTACGCAGGCTTATGAAAAGTTTGCAAAGCTACACGCAACTTTCAACCTAACTACTAAAAGCAGAGGTTATGAAAACCTTTTGCGTGTAGTAAAGCCAAGGTATTAAAGTAATTTACTACTAGACACCTAATCCTAGCTCAATTTTTACGAGCGACCTACCTAGGTCGTTCATTTTATTCTTGTTTACACGAATACACCAAGAAAATAAATGGAATAAATAGTACTACATAGAATTTGCCGCAATTTATTGAAGGAATCATTATTTTATACGGATACGATCAAGAAGCTTTTAAAAACAAAATCTGACTCTAATAACAAAAAACTATCCCGACATCGTCTTTTGAAAAAGTCTAACCACCGTTACTCAGAGAATCAAATATAAAAATAAGTCTAAATTAGTTTTAAAACGACTGTTTATCTAACAGCGTGTGCCGTGTTGGTCGAATGGGGTTGTGCCTCGACTTTCGATCTGAAGGTCTTGGGTTCGAATCCCGGCCGTGAATGAATGGATTTTTCGTTTGGTAAAATTTATATATAACACGAGCTCTTAACGGTGAAGGAAAACATCGTGAGGAAACCCGCAGCTTCGTCAGCTCCACACGTATGGACGTCGTCTTTCTTGTGGGTGGCTGATTAAGCTGAGAGGATGGTTTAGGTGCTGGGCAAGCCTATTCCATCTCAAACAATGTCCCAGGCACTACAGCGCATGGATTGCCTCCTGACGCTGTATAAATCATCTAACATAGATGTAAAGGCCTTAGTTTTTTTTATCTAACAAAAACTATCTCCATATTTCGAAAACAATTAATATTAATTTAGGTAGGTTGCCTAAAATTGCTCGTTGAAAGACCCTCCAATGGTATTTAGGGTTATCATGTTTAAGTATTGTTTTATTTGGGAGGAGTAATGACTCATCAACTCTTGTCCATTAACGTTTTACAGCCTCCTATGACGAGATAGATTAGTAGAGGACTAAATGGACTATTTCCTTTTATTACACATAAAACTCTATAAAAAAAGCCTCATCCACTAGTATCCCATCCCACTCATATAATAAAGCTGAAAGTTTGTGAGGTTGTTTAGATATTTGGATGTTTGTATGTTTGTGTAAAGATCAGGCTCAAACGACGAAACAGTTTACAATGAAATTTGTTAAGGTGAAAGGTATAACTCCAGAATAGCATATAGGCTACTTTTTATCCCGAAAACTACTTTACGTACTTTTCTATACTGGGAATGTAATAAATTGATTGTCTATTAGGTATCCAAGAAACGCTCTTCCGTACTAACGATGTAACAATCTATGGACTGTGTCGCGCCTGCGCATTTCGCACTGTGACGATTTGACATCCATGTGTCGTGACGGTAAAATGGAACAACATTTATTTCCAGCCTCAGTCTTTTTTTTTTTCAATACCGTCCAAAAAGGAACTTCGTTCCAAAAAAATTTGCGATGTCCTTGCCGGACTCATGTGTTAGCTACACAGTACACCCATAAGACCTTGTACACACACATGTAAGCAATAAATACTTTGACTTTGACTTTACTTCCAGCATCCCTAGGTCAAATATGACTAAGTACTAATTTTGAATGCCTTGAGAAAATTTCGTTGTTTTGTAAAGCTGCGTACTTCGCGTTCCAATGAACGCGTAGTCGCACACAGGAACGCTTAAGTCCGTACCTGCAGCAACGCGTATACATTTTGACATTTTTACATTGACTCGCGCGAGTCTACCTGTAGGTACGCGTAACGGGCACGCGTTCATTGGAATCCGTGGAACGCGTTGTCCGTACAAAGCTTAACGTTTTTAAACCTTGGTTGACACATGTCAAAACAAAACTGTTACCACAAAAAAGCGTTCTATGTATGAGTATTTAAAGATCGTTTTTCTAGGGACAGTTTTTTAGTTAGACTTAGTCTAAACTCTCATTTTCTTGTAATAAGCCCCTTTATGTCTAACAAACTACCTAACTGGTTTCCTCACGATGACGTTTTCTTCCACTTCTGACTAATGTTGTCAACTATCCTTGATGAGCTGTGGTTCTATCCTCAATCTCTACCAGCACATTATCCAAATTAATGCAGATTAAAATGTAACAATGACGAGTTTCGTGTTTGTAAGCTGTATTTATTCAGCTAAGCTAACAACAGCCTGATTAACTATTAGATAGTTTATAACTAAAAGATAATTATGCAATAAGACGCGTGACGCAGCAAGTGCTGCGCCACAACGGGTAAGGCGCCACTGAAAACCAGCGCTCCAGCACTCTCGAGCTGTTCGAGCAAATGCTGAGGGGTAGCCGTATTTTCACCCACATAAAATTGTATAGATTTAAGTACCTATTTTGTAACTGTGTATATGTGGAGAAAATAAAACTTTATTCTATTCTATTCTATTCTATTCTATTCTAATAACGTAACGTTGTCTGTATGTAAGATTGTAAGCAACGCATTGACACACGATAATAACTTAGGGCCTTAGTAATAAACGTGGTATAAAGTTATTCCGTGTATAATATAATAAACTCGGTATAAAGTTATTCTACTTTATCTCCGGAGCAAGTCTCATCCAAATCTATTATGTAGGTACTTTTTGCGTGAAATCGTAACAAACATCCATATGTACATACTTACTTATATCATTGACACAGGGTATCCTAGTGTGGGGGCTAGTGAACATACCTACATAATTTAATTGAGTAGTACCTAATCAAACAAAATGTTGGGAAAACATGGCCAAGAATGGCAAGAGACAGAGAAGAATGGTGCTCTCGGGAGGAGGCTTTCACCGCCACAGGCGGCCCATACTTAGATTAGCATGCACATTTTTTTTACTTTTTTATGTACGTTTACTTAAGTGTGGAAATAAAGCTTATTTTATTTTATTTTATTTATTAGTACCTAATCATTATAATTAAGCTACGCTAAACATACAACTTGTGTTAAATTATGTCACAAAACAATGCATATGTTTTGAAACCTAATAAATATATTTTGTATTTTGTATTTTTTGTGACGCGCTTAAATCCTTTTACCACTTTATAGTATTTTTCACGTAGGAACGTACTAACACATAGAACTTTTACGTTTCACGCTGTAAAACTATGAACAATTTTGAAATAAATGAAATCTAGTGATAATAAAAGATACAACTTAAAAAAAAAGAGGATTATGTCTATTTCCTTTTTAATAATTTCAGAAATTAACATAAAGGAGCCTTGTTACGGAATCGTTCCTATGTGAAAAGGACTATAATTAGTTCGAAAGAACTTGTGCATTTGTTTGCACGTAATTGCGTTCCATTGGCACTCAAATCTCAAATACGCAAAACATGAGGCCTTTTAGTGAATTAGGTTTTTACTTACTTATTTTGGTACATTTCAATTCCATAAAAATCGTCTTGAACATAAAAATCTAAAAATCGCAAGCTTTGAATACTAAATCTAGATCGTATTTACTGTCTAATACAGGATGTTTGAAGTAAAATGGATGTTTGACGACCTCTGTGGCGCAGTGGGCGAAGGTCCGCCTGCGACTCAGAAGGTTGCGGGTTCGATCCCCGCCGCGGGACAAATGTTTGTATGACCTACAGATATTTGTCTCGGGTCTGGGTGTTTCTATGTATAATATGTATGTATTTACAAACAAAAAAGTATATAAGTAGTATATCAGTCATGTAGTACCCATAACACAAGCTCTGCTTACTTTGGGACTAGATGATGCTGTGTGAAAAGTCCGGCATTATTATTTTTTTTTTATTTTAAAATTGTCACGGAAGTTAGAAATGTACTTAGAGCTTTTAAGTGTATTCTATTTGTATTTATTTTTAATAGCTTTAGGTTTATGTAAGTAGTCTGTCTTATTGCTTTAAAAAATTCAATAATCTGTCATTTTATGCACCCGACCAATCTTCTTTTCACTGATGTTCCTCTCCATTCAAAGGTTGCCTGGAAGAGATCGTTTCTTAGCGATAGGCCGCCCATTGTACATTTTTATCTGGTTTTTCTTTGTTTTAATTTTATTAACGGTGTGCAATAAAGAATTTTCATTCATTCATGCATTTATTTATACAAAGGAAGTCTACTTCATCATATTTTCCATAGTAACTGCGTACGCACTGTCCTGTGTAAAACACCCTGTACCAAGCCTCGCAATGGTGTCGTGTCGTTAATGCGAAATTACTTTAGAAGGATCTTCTCAAATAAAAAACCCATCCTATCTCAATTCTCATAAAACAATAAAATAGGGTAGTACCTACAGCAACGTCGAGCTGTTACAGTAAATAAAGTAAAGTAAAGTAAAGTAAGTAAATATTTATTTTGCCAATTGGCAACTCTGGTGACGGAGTTTTTAAGCCGCTTGAAGGCCTCCGTCATGGCTTAACGACTTAATAGCCGGGACCGACAACTTAACGCGCCCTCCGATGCATAGCGAGCATGATCGTGCCATTCTGGCATACCATTCATGCTTTTTGCCACAGAATACCTTGCTCCGCTGAGTTTGAGCAAGAGGCAAGTATGGGATCCCCGAATGGTATCGTGTAAACGGCATCCGGACAATCAAATACCAGTTTTATGCTATGGACCTATAAATATGATCAGACGCATTCATAGCAACGTAGCATAGCACATCTCTGGAAAGGCGGCATTATTATGCCGTTTCTCTGTAAGCTATGTTTGCACACGAGCGAGACACAGTTAAGTTTAAGTTATATAATGTTTACTGAGAATCGTACCTACTGTACTCGTGTTCAGTATTTCACTTGTATTTGGGTCACACTGTGGTATAAGGCAACTGGCAACGGCTTATATTCGTTCACACTGAGTACTGAGTAAAGAAGCGTCGTTCAACCAGATGGTTAGATGATTCAATCAAAAAGGGACGACCTCTGTGGCGCGAAAGCCCGCTTGAGACGCAGAAGCGGGTTTGATCCCCGCCGTGGGATATACGTTTTTGTATGATCTACAAATATTTATCACGGGTCTGGGTGTTTCTAATGTATAAAATGTATGTTTTTACAGACAAAAAGTATATAAGTAGTTCAGTTATCTGGTTCCCATAGTACAAACTTTGCTAAGTTTGGGGCTAGATGATGCTGTGTGAAAAATGTCCAGAATTATTTATTTATAATAAATAATGATTTGACCTACTTCAGTTCCTTCGCGACCAATACAGTGAAGAAGCAGGCAAAAACACGGTTTGGGGGCTAGCTTTCATTTGGTGATCAAATTAAACCTAAATAGCCATGATTTCGTGGGGAATTGGCGGAATAATCGCTTGAAACCTAATTAAAATTTAAATCTCATAAATCATCTAGTATCGCTCACAGCGATAAGACCGCCCATTGCACTTCGCTTTAAATATTCTCCTGTATCTTTGTTTGTTTTTTGTAATGTCCTTGTGGTGTACAATAAAGTATTTTCTATCTATCTATCTAGTAGGTAGTTATTGTTAGTAAGGGCCTAAGTACTAGCCCTGACTACAAACTCTACGTCTTTTTAGACAAAATTGACGGTTAGTTAAATTATGTATTTTTATGATTATTGTTTCGTGTAAATATTTATAAACACTGCTTTTATCTGTCACAGTCTGTGTCGGTAACGGTGTCAGTGCTGACTCTAACCTTCATCTCCGTGGACCGCTGGTACGCCATCTGCTTCCCGCTCAAGTTCAAGTCCACCACGGGCCGTGCGAAGACCGCCATCATCATCATTTGGCTACTGTCTTTGAGCTTTAGTAAGTACTTTATACTTGTACTAGATACTACGACTAGTTTTTTGAAGGTTAGGATGGAAGTCTGTTACTCACGCTGAAACGGCTAAACGAATTTGGATGAAACATGGAATGTATACTGGTATAGCATTTAATAATGATTATTTGAAGAAAATAAAGCTACTATATATTTACAAAATACAACAGAATTAGTCAAGCTATCTAAGGATCGTTAGAAACGATCTATAGATTCAACTGATCCAGGTCACTGTCAGTCGGAAGCGTGCCCAAAACACTGGCGGCATTACCACGCTGGATGGCAATGCTGATCCTTTGAGCCAAAAATTCCAGCCATCGGATCACGCGTCGCTTCGACCGATAATTAGGCTACTTTAAATGGTGCTATTTTTATATTTATTTATTATGGCACACAAAACAGAACACAATCACAGACAAGCAATATATAAGCTACAAATTAAAGAACTAGATTGTATCCCAAAACATGTGTACACAGCATAAACTAAATACAAAACAGTTCTGTGTAATTTTAATACAAATAATACTTACATACTACCCAAACCAACAGAATTTATATAATAATGGAAAAGGAATCTAGAGTTAAAACGAAAGAAAAAAAAAACAATTAAATTGATACCTACATATGCTAAGAATTTATGCTATGCAAGCGTCACTGCGGGTGGGAGCTAGTTATAAGTTCCTACAATTATTCACACTTAAAATCAAAATAACTTCAGTAGGACCGCTGGGATCACTTAATAGTCTCAAAACTAGGTTATTCTAAGTACTCTTGTTCCTTCGCCATGGTGAACCATAGCAACAAAAATAGATACGCACGCATTATTAGATTTGTAAATTCGTAAGGAACTACTTTGGGAGACTGCATTTTTAGACCAATATTTTTTCTTGGTTCTAAAGACATTCATTGTAACTATTCCATTTCCCAAGAACACGGACTCGCTTTAAAATGTATAGCAAACGAGGACAAACGAGTTCAAAACATTCCATTCAACTCTAACACAGAATAGCACTTCATCATAACAGACACGAATAACACTTCAGTACAAAAGTATGTTGTTTGTTCGTTTCTGAAGAAATGGTATCCGTCAAATACTCGTACAGATAATGAATCTTTAAAATGAATCCCTATTTCCCTTAGTCATGGTATCATGTGGCTATTATTTTTGTTATAATTAAGAATTTTGAAAAAAATCGTCATTATCATAAATATTACTTACATTGTACCACAAGCGAGCAAAATTAGTTTTTGTTGCGAGTGCTGAGTTTGAATCCCGAACAAGCGAAGGATTATATTATTGAATCACGAGCGTAGCGAATGATTCTACGTTAGAATTCTGAGTGTAGCGAGGGATTCAAAAGCACAAGCAATAAATTATTGACTTACCTCTCATGTGATGTGATACATACAACTTTTCACCTTACTAGCGAAAAGATACAAGATGTAAGGAAAACTAATTCCCGCTATTTTTTTTGCCCCGCAAGTGGCAGGCTAAAGTCCTGCCACCAGAGCCTTGCCCTACTAATGCTATTGGATTCTCATTGCTTGCAGCTTTCTAGATTCAAATCACTTTTCCACAAATTACTTGTGTTTTTTTTTATATACGTTATTATTTTGTCAACAGATACGCCAGAGTTCATAGTGCTACAAGTGCAGAAGAAGATGCAGCTTCGATTCAATGTGGAGTACTTCATGCAATGCACTTCCACTTGGTCAGACGAAAGTGATCTCAAGTGGCACATCATAAAGGCGCTTTTCCTATACACGTGAGTGATATCAACAAATTAGATAGCATATTATGATTATTATGCATATTATTTATTATGGAATAGTTGGAAATACTTTGAAGCATGACCAATTTTACATTCTTTAAGTACAGTTCTTTCAACGGATCTAGGCATTCGTGAAGTTAGCCGTTTGTATGCGCAGAACCGAACTTTGTATGAAAAAGCGTTCACTGCGCAGACAAACGGCTAACTTCACCAATGCCTAGATCCGTTGAAAGAACTGTACCTACACCTAACTATATAAGGGAACCCATAGCTAGGTGTAGGTACAGGTCGAGGCAAAATTTATTACATTGCACCATTTAATTTTCATAGAAGTTTTTAGTAACTTCTTTATATTTTTTGTATTATCTTACACAATTTTGTATAATAAAAAAAAACTTTGTATAAGATTGATTGACTTGGGACAAGGTGTTCCTCAAAAATATTTATTTACAATTGAGACCAACTTCTTTCTGTATTTTCTTCTAGTTTTACTATTTAATAACAAATAACAAACTGTTTTTAGAACCGATATCTCCTATAACAAGCTCATTACTGTAATTACAATGTCTACGTAGAGAAACAATATCCTTTTACTAAAGGAAAAATAATGATTTCCGTCCAATGTTTTTCCCGGATTAATAATTGAGTCACAAGACTCAGAGTGCAAACATCCACCGCCCACTGTATCCTCTTGGAAAACTACCTGAAGCTACTAAGTACTTGATTAAAGTACTTGAAGCGCTCGTGGTCGTGCTTGCTTAGTCGTTCTTGATAGATCGTCAAAGTAAAGCAACGTTCGAAACGGTCTGTAAGTGGATGGGTGACCAGCCAGTGGCATTTACATCTGAGCGCTTCCGTGCTTCGGAGGCACGTTAAATTGTCGGTCCCGGCTATTTAAGTCGTTAAGCCATGACGGAGGCCCTAAGGCGGCCAAAATACTCCGTCACCAGAGTTGGCCACTGACTCATACAAAGTAACTAATTTTATTCAATTCTTCATAAGCTCGCTATTAGCAAACAGTGTTAAGAAACTTATGTTCAAAAGGCTGCATAATTTTATCAACACGAACGACAAAGAAACCAATTTGCGTAACAATGAATCTTCCCTCTCGCTCTTTGTAAGTGGTTTAGAATGAAAGATTTACGATTTAAAAAACATGAGTTTTTCGTAAAAATTATGTGGAAAAAGGTCTAAATGTTTTAACGAACGCAGCCTTAATGGTGAGATTAAAAAGCTTTCTATGAAAATGTTGTAGAACTCAGAAAGGTATACTCGTATATCTAAAAAAGTTGCGAGCATTTTAAAGCCTACTGTGACTACCCGGGGCTGTGCTTGGGGGCGTAAACCTATTATTGGGGCTTATTACAAGAAAATGAGCCGAGTTTAGACCAAGTCTAGCTAAAATACTGTCCCTAGAAAAACGATCTTTAAATACTCATACATAGAACGCTTTTTTGTGGTAACAGTTTTGTTTTAACATGTATCAACATGGGGTTCAACCTAGGTTTTACGTTTTTATAATAAGCAGCATTTTTTATCCGTAGATTATTATATTTCTGTGATGTTTAAGATTTAATATAATTTTAATATGATTTAATAAGTAGTTAAAGAAGATCCCTTCAGAATTATCGCATTAGAATTATTAGAAATTGTCTTTTAAAATAAATAATAGTAAACTAAACAAAACTAGCTAAAAAAAAATCTACGAGTTCAACAACAATTTAACCGTAAAAAGCGTGGAAAAATTGTTAAAAGATGGTAAAAAAAGCGAGCAAAAAATTGCTTACCTACTCTCTTTAGGGTAGGTATACAAATTCCCTTCGACAATCCCCTGCGTCGGGGACTTTTTGTCTAAAAATCCCCTGCCTCCTTTGGGATGAGATGCTCAGGAGATTAATGTAAACACAGCCTTAGAGACTTGACTTTAAATGGATAAGTTGCGATTTTACTTTCTTTGAAAACAATGATCAAAGCTTAAATCTGAAGAAGTTATGATCTCCTAATCACTTACAAATTGAGTGCTGTGTTCGCCTATAATTGGCAAGTGTATCAGAAGTCCTCCTAAAATAATGTCAAATATGATGTATGCAATACTCAGACTACGGAATTTCGGCCCACTTCAAAAAATCTGCCTTTGTCCTACATTGTACGCCGTATTCGGACCATAGTATATTAATACAGAAGCGGTTGGCGTTCCTATGATAAATAAATAAAAATAAAGATTTGTTTTTAGTTCGCTGATTTTTTCGAAAACTGTTTTTTTTTTTTTTTTTTTTTTTTTAATTTAATTTTAATTGTTTGGTTTATGCTTAGATATTCAAAACAAACCAATATCTTTAATTATTTTTTGTGTGGTTTTAGTGTCGTTACTCTTCGCAATATTGATTGAATATTTTTTTCTGAATTTTTGAAGTATTTTGTTATGTGCTATACCCTAGAGAATTATCAGTAATCTGGATCAGTTGGGCAACCTATAGATCGCTTGCAGCGATCCTTCGCTGGTAGGTACCACCGGATTAGGTAATCCATCTGCAATGTTTTATTGTTTGTGGTCAAAAATTTACGCGTAGGGTACTTACATTCAATAAAACAGTAGGTTAATATGTTTGTTTGGCACAACTTCAAGGACCTTTGATCTTTATGGCCGTTATTAATAAACGTGGAGTAAAGTTACGCCGGGTGTAACGTAGGAGTGACCATAAAATTTTTGGAGTATAGACCTGGCGTAACTTTACTCCACGTATATTAATAGCGGCCTAAGTGTATAAGAGTCAAGAATCAAGAGTGATTTTGCCCTCAGATTCCCGCTGTTCCTGATGATGATAGCCTACTGCCAAATTGTGAGGGTGCTGTGGCGATCCGACAACATCCCCGGACACACCGAGTCCCATAAGCTCTGCACCACGCCTGGCGCTGGGCAAAACTGTAAGTAAACTTCTAGCTAATTATGATTGTGTTTTGTAAAAATAAAAAAAAGTAATCTATGGTGAAGTTTTGTGGCCATCGTACCGTAACCTAAACCTTAGATAAGTATATGAAGAATGTAATGACAGTAACTGAGGCGAAGAGAGTAAGGATCCAGGTGCAGATGAAAATCCAGAAATGAGCCACAAATTCATAAAATTGATGTCATGTTTGTCAAGTGGGAGTTTGCTCGATTTTGCACAAAAATGGGCGTCTTCTTTAAACGACTCACCGCGCCGCGCTTTAACACGTGCTCTAAACAGTGAAGGAAAACATCGTGAGAAAACCAGTTAGTATTCTTATAGGCGGCGATGGGCTTGCAACCTGTCCCGTATGGAATACTAACTTCTGCAAGATGTGGCATGTATCAAATATGTATTTGGACATGCCGACTACCGCCCTTAGACATCTTCAAAGGATCTGTGGAATAGATAAAAAGATCTGAAATAATGTCTACAGCGCCTAGGGGATACAGTCGTGAACCTGTTTACGTATATCTTCTATGAGACGCGCCCCCGCGTTGATGCCAGCGGCGGTCCCAAGACTAGATAAAAATATTAAACTATTTTTAGTGATAGCTCAAACGAAATTATCCATGTAGTTTCGAAAACGCGAGCAAACAGACTCATAAATCAACTAAAGCACGAAAAATACCTTAAGCCATGTTCACACTAACATACAAAGCCACTGCGACGCGACAAAGACTATCAAAATGATTTATAGCTTGAAGAAATACCGTTGATTTTAACAAGGATATAATATTTTTACAAAGTGCTGAATGAAGCTGATGAGCTGTGAGCGAAATTGAATGAAATGTTTGCCGAGTGATATTGTCTCGAATTTTAATTCATCTTCTATAATGAAGGAAAAAATCATGAGAAAACCAATTACGTAAGCTATGCGGTAGGTAACTAATTTGCAAAACATTACGAAGAAAATAATGGCAAAAAAATGTGCATGATGTGCCCTTGACTCAAACATCAATCTTGATGCCTAAGAAACTGAAGAAGACTATAGCTACATGCAGTAAGTATGGTCTTCACGATATTGGTCGCGAAGGTAGGAGTAAAATCACCTAGTTTTATTTAAGACAATTCAAAGTGATCCCAGCGGTCCTACTGAATAAATGCTTTTTGACTTTGACATTTGACTTTGAGTACTAAGAAGGACGACTGTAGTCGTGCTACTGTTTTCTTTATTTAAAGTTGTTACAGTGTTGTTGAAACATAATTATGATATTAAAACCCAACTGAAACAATGCGTAAGCGATCGTAAAGGCATCATATTTTAAGTTTTACGGGATAACTTTTAAAAGAAAAGCTTTATTTCGCAATAAAAAAAAGTACTATGGGATCATTACAAAAACTTTAATACCTAAAAAACTTAATGCCTTTAGATGATTTATGCAGCATCAGGAGGCAATCCATGCCTACACTTAACGGGACGCTGTAGTGCCTGGGACATTGTTTTAGATGGAATAGGCTTGCCCAGTACCTTAACCATACCTGACCCACAGGAATGACGACGTCGTGGGTTCGAATCCCGGCGTAAAATTTATATGCGCTAGAACACGGGCTCCTAACGGTGAAGGAAAACATCGTGAGGAAACCCGCAGCTTCGTCAGCTCCACACGTATACTTACCTACTTAGTGAAATAACAGCTGTTATACATTTTGACATCAAAAGAACAGCTGGAGGCAAATGGATAGAGATTGCACAAGACAGCAAGAAATGGCAAATTATGAAGGAGGCCTACACCCAAAGGGTCGAAATTGGCTAAGAAGAAGAAGAGAATTTTTTAAAAAGAAGCCATTGTGAAACAATAAAAGTACCTACCTACTTCTACTTTTAATAGTCCTCTTGCATCCTCCTGATCCTCTTCGTCCCTTAGCCTCCTTGCCACTGATAACCTCCTCCTCCTATGAGCTAGCCTTTCTGTAATCTCTCTTCTTTTCAGTTCTGTATTTTTCTCTTACTTCTGCATCTCCAACGCAATCGCCCAAAAAGTCACGATTCTCCCATTCAAAACATCATATTCTAAAATTAAGAGCCAGTCGATTTTGAGCCTTATTTATTCATTAAACTGGGACCATTATTGGCGGTAATTGTGCAAAATTACCATAATGAATACCTTAAGAAGGTGAATCATCCATTAGTCAAATTAAGACGAAGTTTGGAAAATGGTTCAGTTTATTGAGAAAAGTAATCAAAAGTAAATCTTATACATTGGAAGCACACAGAGAGCTATTTAAATTTTATTTTTAGTGTGTTCCAGACCATTATTGATGATGTCGAAGGGGTATTTATAGTCAGATGCATATTTGGATTATTTTATTTTGGTAAATAGGTATCATAACTTTTTAAACTATCATGGTTATCAACATTATTAACACTATTAACGGGATATTTACCATGATTCAATTTATTTGGAGTTTCCCGATATTTTGGCGCAGTTGCACACGCCATGATCACGGAAGAACTGGGGGGTTACTATGAACTCCTACTGCCTGGCAGTTTTCGAACTAAATGTCAATTACGAATAACCCGGTTCACTAAAGAAACTTCGCAACTTATCATGTTCTCTCGCTTGCACACTAGTACAGTCACAATGTGTAAGCGAGAGAGCATGATAAACGCCGCAATTTCAGATTTGTTTCTTTATGTCAGAATTGACAAGCAGTTCAAAAACTGCCTGGCAATAAGAGTTCATGCTAAGCCGAGTTCATTGCGAGTGGGTAGGTTTATTAACAGACGAATCGATCTACCCTCTTTCTCAGTCTTTTATTACTACGAGATGTTTGGTTAGCACCAGTTTCACTCTCCACCGGAATTGAATCAGGTATAGGTCTAGAATTCGGTAAGCAGGAAATAAGGGGGGAGGGGGGGGAGGGAGAGGTACGTATTTTATTTTTTTTCTCGAAAATTATGCTACTCCGCGCGATAAAAATGGTAGATACATAATCGGAAATGAAACTCTTACCAATTTCATTCATTTTAACCCTCAATTCCTGCTTACTTAATCCTAGACCCAAGCCTTGAATCATGGTAAATATCCCGTTAATAGGTACCACATTTTGCAAAAGTTAGCTGTATGCTGCAAGCCACTTATTGGACGGATTTCATTGTGTTTTCCTTCACCATTCAGTGTCTAATACAATTTCCCTTTAAAATAAAACTTGTGACTTGGGGTGTTAAATGTTCTCCTTGCATTCCTAGGGTTAGCAGCCAACAGAAGAACAGCTCCCTCACTCCACACAAACGCGTCTACCGAGGGCCAGCTGAGGTCGCGGAGGAAGGCAGCCAAGATGCTCGTTGCTGTGGTCGCCATGTTTGCTGTCTGCTACTTCCCCGTCCATCTACTCTCTGTGCTGAGGTTAGTTTCAACTGAGTGTTGAAAACGTACGTACAATTATTTGGTCTCAATCAACTCTCAAACAGGAAATCCAAACGTGAGGAAATGGACCATGTTTTAGAACCTAAAACAGTTCGAAAACATGATGTGCACGAATGATGTGCATGAGAGCTTCATTGATGCACGCTTACAAAAATATTCTGATCCTGATTATGAGTTATAAATCCATGTTTTAAAATCAAGCAGTTTTTAAAACCTATCTCCCTCAGGGTCGCAATTGATGTGCAACAAAGTGACGTGATGACGTGCATCGCTCTCATCTCCCACGTGATGTGCTACGCGAACTCCGCCGTCAACCCTCTCATCTACAACTTTATGAGTGGTAAGCATGGGTAGTTTGTTCTCGTTACTTGCATCTATACTGTTATTATTAGTCATCTATAGTGTCTATTATTGAAAGTATGAGAGAATACTATCTGTATCGATTCCTTCAACGTGCTCTGGCTTTGCAAGGAATCTTTATAACTACTCTTGCCCTCATCCAGCCATATCACAAATAAAAATAGAAAAGACAGATAACTTTACTCCATCTGCATTATTTAGCGCGTTTTGTTTAGTACCTACTGCATACATTATGACGTGAATAGCGACACGTGAGTTCCTGGCATTATGTCAAACTGACGATCCATTTCAGAGTAGAGCAGTAGTTTATTATTTCTCTGGAGTAGAGTCCGTTTTTTGTCTTTTCTATTTCCATTTTATTTCTATTTTGTAACATGGCTAGGGAATGCAGTGGCTGTTTCTTCGCGGTTTAGATTTTTCAGATAATGCTACTTCATAGTTTCTCTTTTCTGTTCTTCTCATCGTTTGTGAATTTATTCATTGTATATCTTCCTCTTCTGTCAATTCATCGCTTGCTTCTACAATGGGTGAACTTTTAATTTTGCTTTCAGGATTCCCTGGGTTTTCAGGTCAGTGACCCCATGCTACAGTGGGTTTGCGAACTGCTTTAGTCTTGTCTGTCTATATTTTTCTTGCGATATTTTAGTTCACAGACTTGCTTTTTTTTATTTATGTTCTTTCTCTTTGTTGTTGCAATTTGTATGCTTTTACTCAGTTTAACCTTTTTTTGAATTCACTTATAGTATTTTTCACGTAGGAACGTATCCCTGACATAGAACTTTTACGTTTTATGCTGTACAACTATGAAACATTTCTAAATAAATAAAATCTAGTAATTATACTTTGGGATACCACTTCAAAAAACAATGTTTTTGTCTATTTCCTTTTTTGGATATTCAGAAATTAACATAAAAGAGCCTTGTCACGGAACCTATGTGTAAAGGACTATAGTATAATATAATGCTTTGTGGAAGTGTTTATTAACTTTCGAGAGATACAATTTTAGTAACGGAAAACATAGGTATAATACTACTTATTATAAAAAATAAACCTAAAGGACTACCCTTTGGAACCCATATTATTAACTAGCTGCGCTCCCGCGGTGTGACCTGCGATCCCTCGGGTTTTTTTTTTCGGGATAAAAAGTAGCCTATGTCCTTCCCTGGGATACAACCTTTAACTATGCCAAATTTCAGCTTAATCTGTTCAGGGGTTTGGGCGTGAAAGCGTAACAAACAGACAGACAGACAGAGTTACTTTCACATTTATAATATACAGGGTGTAAAAAGACGTCTACCGAAGCCGTAAGGGGTAAGTACAGCATCCCAACACACAACCAAATCCAAAAGGATTTTCCGAAAATATAATTATATCCGGAGAAAACAGCGTTTGAAGATTACTGTTTGCGTATGTACTGGGCGCGTTGTTTTACGTAGATTGCTGGATTTTGAGTTTTAACTGTTTTTTTCTTTTATAAATGAAATTATTAGGTAGATACGGTCATATTATGTAGTACTAATAGTAAATAACCGGAAATAACATAAAATGACGTAGCTAAGTCAAAAAAAATTTTGTTGTTTTTTTTGCTAAATATGTTTAGAATCATGGTCTGATTGCAACCCCTCAGTTTTCGGTAGTAGTCTTTTTACACCCTGTATATTAGTATGGAAGTATGGATGGTCTCCTGTGCTTACACCTACAGACAGACAGATACGGGAATGAAGAAAAGGAGTCTCAGGAGTCCTTTTTTCTTTAGACCCATAAAATTGCGATTTCCGTATCATCGCGTAAATATTTTTTATAACTACAAGCTTCCACAACACAGCATTGATTTCACCTGTATCACTTGCATGCCTGTATTTGTCTTACTAAACACATTTTTTTCGATTCTGTTTAATATAACCACATAGTTAGCGTAAATGGGTTCGACTAATTTAGCTGAGACAGTGGCAGAACAGGGCAAGCCTAATCTATCTCAATGTATTTGGTAGTATAGCGTCCTTTTGCTGTCAGTTCGTATGACTGAGTGGCATTTCTGTGTCGCCTTGAGAATTGAACTCGCGCCACTTGTCTCGCCGAGCATTCACCCACTAAGCCACAGAAGTCGTCATTTCTAGTAAAGATGTGAAGACCTATATTATGCACTGCCTGAGATTTTAATGGATTTCTAAGAAGGTGACTCACACCTACACATTTTTGCTTTCGTCTCAAAATGGATGCGAATAATTTCAAGCCACTAAAGTATAAAAGTAATTTAGAACAAACACCTTTAATGATTACATGACTGTGATGACATGTCATTACAATTGAATTACGTTTGAAGCCTCTCAACCTTAGCCTAGAGTACCTAAACTCAATAGTTGCCTAAAAGCAAAGCAAAAACACTTACTTTCCAGCTAAGCTAGAACGAGACTCTTTACTCGTCAAGATCCAAGAGTAATGCCAGAATTTACTTTCCATACAGGTGACAGGTTGAGATCATAGAGCTAATCTATTTTATTCTCTAAAGTAACTCAAGATCCATTGGATATATCTGAGATCTAGTCACACATTCGTCCCAATACCGGCATATGCCTAAAGCTAGCATTCCATACGTGACAGTCCAGTATTATTTATTTCTATGTTACGTGTAATATAAAATATTAAAGTTATAAGTGAACTTAAAGAACACAAGAACAAAGTGTCTTCTCCTTAACTAGAGACAGTAAGAAAAGTGCCATTGGACACATTCTTAGATATATTTTTCAATACCTATAAAACTATGTCAGAGACAAATTGCTCATTGGCCTAGTTGGCCAGATTGTCACATAATTAGGGTTTAGTTAAGAAAAAAAAAAGTATGGAACGCTAACTCGTGCAAAATGTAGCCATGTGCCAATTGCTGGTAATGTAACTCGGTAATGTACGAGTAACAAGCGGCCAAATTATGTATTTGTTGCGGTGGAAGAGCCTTGATTCCATCTCAAACAATGTCCCAGGCACTACAGTGTCCCGTTAAGTGAGGCATAGGTTGCCTCCTGACGCTGTATAAATCATCATATATAGATGTAAAGGCCTAAGTGCGGTGGAAGGTGTGTTCATTCTATACTTAGTTTTAATTCTGACAGACAAATATTAGTCGGTGAAGGATGTCAGCGAGTGTGGCAGTTAAGTGCGTAATAGCTCATACGAATGTGGTTTATATGTGGTTTAACGGCGACCAAATTAACTAACACGTAAAATGTTTATTGCGCGCGTGAGCTGATGCTAGCTATCATTAGAGTGACCTTATTTGGATTCCCAAAGATTCCTTTCCTGCAAGACCAATTATGAATGGATGGTTGAGGTGCAACGAGCCTATTCCTATTTATGTTCTGTCTTATTTTAAAGTTCCGTTCTGTGTTGTTTGTGCGTGTCAAATAAAAATCATCCTATTCTATTCTATTCTATTCGATCTCAATGTCCCAGGCACTACAGAGCCTCTAGGCAATGTAACAATCGATTGTCGAAAGCGAAGGTAGAAAAGTCCTATTGTATGGAAGTAATCATTCGATGTTGTCGATATGTTGGTGGAATCGAACTGTGAGTACATTATCTATCAATAATCTATTCGTTGACAACAGATCACGTGACATATTTAAGGCACAAGTCAACCCCATACATTTTTGAACTTTTCTACTATCGCTTTCGCTAATCGATTGTTACATTGTCTATAGGCGCAGAGTCCTGCCCATTTAGCATGACGATTGTCTAGGCATCGGAAAATAGATAAATATGACAGAAATTACATTAGAGTGTGGATAAAACGGGTAGAATGTGGATAAAAGTTACTTTTATCTACACTCTAATGTCATTACTGTCATTTTTATCTAATCTCCGGTACCTAGACAATCGCCATGCAAAGGGTGCTATTAAGTGTACTGAATAAATGCTTTTAGACTTTGTGTCTTTGTCTTTTAAGCTACGTAAGAATAAAGAATTGTTACATTTTCACATAACAAATTCAGCTTTTCTGTCTGAGGTTTGAAAAAGGTAATAACGCTTGAATAATAAGAGAACATGCGTTTAAAAACACGATGTTTCATCTCAACAAACTTAAAAATGGAGGTTGGTATAAATTATTTTAATGTTTTCGTTCTAAGCGAGGCGTGAATTTTGCTCCAGCGTCGGGATTTACTTCTCTATCTTTATTTTAAATTGTAGTTTGTTTCAGAGCTTTATTATTTATATTTACTATAAGATTATATGACTTTAGAAAATGTTTAATAAAAGTATTTTCAATTCTGTAATCCAATTCTAATTGAGAATACTTTTTCAGAGCCCTATGGTTGGGTTATTACGTACCTGATTAGCTATTTGCAATCGATTGCTAATCGCTCAGGTTGAACTCAGGTTTGACTAGCACCATTGGGAGTAGCAATCACACCTACCTATGTGTAATGTAAAAGTATTTTTTAAAGCTACGTAGGTTGATGGTCCTGTTATTACTTATTTTCGTTACTCTTTTCCTAATTTCCTCAAGTTTCCAATTCCATCTCTTTCTTGACGCCTCTTATCGTATTTATTTCCTTTGTTACAGGTAAATTCCGTCGAGAATTCCACCGTTCTTACTTCAAATGCTTCTGCTGCTGTCTCGCTCCCACACCAGAACAGAACGGCACCTCTTTCGCGCCGATCGGAAGTTCTCGGGGCACCACCCGAACTGTCGTCAGAAGAAACGATTCCTGCGCGAGCTATCGCCTCACACACCTCTCTCCTTCTAACCACAATATTCACAGAGACTTCGTACGAAACACAAACACGTCTTTTATTGAAAATTTGAACGGAAATCGGCGACCGAAACGAGACGATTCCATCAGCGAAGCGACTCGGTTCACACTGACAAATGACGTATGTCGAGATTGACAGATAGGCAGAAACTCGTGCTACCGTAAAGCTATAGGGTGCAGCACGAACAGCATCGATTGTAAGCCGTATTACGATTGTTTTAAGGTCGATGATTGCGTGGAGCGGCATAGTGATTCGGCTGATTATAGGGAATGTGAGGGGTTTCAGGTGAAGTTTAATCGGAGTTTGAATGGTCGGAATGTTGATGACGTATTCTAAAATATTGGATCTATCAATAAAGTTTTTTACAAATACCAGAGCTGTTTCAGCTATCTAAATTCCAAGTAATATTTTAAATAGTTCAAATTGATCCAGATTAATGTTTTTTTTAAAGCAATAACATTAGTTTAGACACAAGTCTCAATTATGACCTATTATCCTCATTTCGGCATCGGGCGTGACGCCACGTGCGCTTACGCGACAAGTTGTGATGTACTGAATTGTACTAGAGCGTTCATATGCAAAACTAAGCGACAGAGCGTTCATACAGAAACTAACGCCGTGGTACGTTTGGTTTAACCCTCGTCATGTTCGAAGTAATGTACAATTTGTACATTAATGTTTATTTAACCATGATATTCAACTAAGTCAAACGATCAACAAAATGTTTTTATTCTACAAGAAAAAATGTAAATATTTGAACAAAAGTAGACCTGCCTACGTCATTGTAAATAAATCGAGTTTTATAAAAACTGACTAGAATTGAGTTTTTCGAGTCAATCAAATTATTTTATTTATTGTGTAGGTGTTGTTTGTGTTGATCTCTCGCTAATATTAATTCGTTTGTAAAATGAATGTTTGTATTGTAATGAACTTTATTGAATTATTTTAAGTAAATGTGCTGCTATATAAAAATACTATTAGGTTTAATATAATTTGCCCAAAACTAAAGGTCAGTCCACACCGAGACGTGGAGCGAAGACACACATCACAAAAAAAACCTAGGATCTTTAGCTCTCTGAAGTTAGGTGCAACGATTGCGCAGGTTTGGTAGAGTAAGCGAGATAGCACGATTTTAGAAGTCATCAAAAATGGGTTCTGCGCAGCTACTTCAGAGAGCTAAAGTACGATTGTGCGTATAGTAGATTGTATTTATTTTTGAGTGCTTGTATGTCTGGTCTTGGTATGGCTTCTTCCTATGTTTTTACTTGGGCAACATGACCTTACCTGTATTATTTGTGAAAAGAGCAAAGCTCTCTTAATTACCGCATTTTGATAACTATTATAAACAATTTTTCTCGTTAAGCTATTTTTACCTAAGTTTTGTGAGGGTTATTCGCATTCGTTTTTTCGTTCGTTTGATGAATATTCGGATGATTCTTACTACGAGCTACATTGTATTCAGTCAATAAGATCAACGTTAAAATATGGTCCTAACCTAGGACAAAATATTACAAACCGAGAAATCGTTGTAAGAAACATCCGAATATTCTTCAAACGAACGAAAATAAGAACGGGAATACAGCCCCTGTCTCATTCCACTGTCAGGAAAAAAATTTTGTAAATAAACGATAGTTTTAGTTACTTCATAATTTACATTAAATAAATGTATACGTTTTATCATTGTATTGTGATTAAGAATGTAAATAAATTGAAATAAACACAAGTATTTTGTTTTATTTTGTACCATAGTCGTATAAAAATCAAATACTTTAATCCAGATACATATATACAGGGTGTAAATAGACGTCTACCGAAGCCGAAAGGGGTAGGTACAGCATCCCGACACACAACTAAATCCAAAAGGATTTTCCGAAAAAATCATTATATCCGGAGAAAACAGCATTTGAAGATTACTGTTTGCGTATGTACTGGGCGCGTTGTTTTACGTAGATTGTGGATTTTGAGTTTTAATTGTTTTTTTCTTTTATTAATGAAATTATCAGGAAGGTATGATCATATTATGTTGTCCTAGTAGTCAAGAACCGATTATAACATAAAATGACGTAGTTAAGTCAATTTTTTTACTTTTTTTTTCGCTAAATATGTTTAGAATCATGGTCTGATTGCAACCCCTCAGTTTTCGGTAGCAGTCTTTTTACACCCTGTATAACTTACAATGTTAGGTCAAATAGACTTCATTTACAAAACTATGTAGGTAAGTACAAAATCACTTTAATAAGTTTATATCCCCCAAAATAATAATAATTGGCGTAAATTAGTAGAAACAAAACCATGTACGCGTGTTACAACTTGTTACCATAGCTTGGTATTTTCACATCAAAGTGTTGCTGACTGCACAGGACCACAAAATACACTCAGGGACTGATTTAGAGAAACGTATTAAATTATATTACTTATATAAATGTGCGTTTAATGCGTTTTTATTATTTGTGAACAAGTTATATCACTAATAACGTGATTCAGACTTATGTGTATGTGGGCGAGCCCGACTCGCACTTGTCCGGTTTTTTTATCTAATAATAACACACTATAACTAAATCTATTGTATCCAATGACCCACATAAAACCCTAGCTAGCAAAACTACGTTTACGAGTTGAGTTATAAAGCCGACGATAGTGTCTTTAGTCAAGCTAAAGCTAAACATTCAAAAAACATTCAACATTCAAACACTCGCTCTACACAATGTTTTGAATGCTTTTCCTTATTAATTTCATTTACAGATTACGCTGTTTTTTCTGTGGACAAGGCTGAGTGAACCTGAGAGAATGGTTCAAGTCTATTCCGGCTCAAACAAAATCCCAGGCAGTGTCTTTTAAGTGTAGGTATAGGCGGCCTCCTGACGTTGTCTAAGTAAGTTATACCATCATAAGTATCATCTAGGGTAAATGTAAAAAGTTCTACATTTTTTACAAAATGTCTACCGTGTTGGGAAACGAAGTGATCCCATGTTTACCATATTATTTGAGTGTTTGTTAAGGAAATGAGTTCTGACCGTCATAAAATGAGATTTAACTTTACGAACGCATAAAATACGATCCGAATAATACTAGAAACAAATTAATTTCTCTTTTAGAGCCTTTATACAGGGAGTCCCAAGATACGTAACGGAAGAATTTAAAATAACAAGAAAATAAGGCTACTTATAACAAAAAATTACGAAAACAAATATTATTGATACATTTTAAGCTTCGGCCAAACCTGCGCGTCGGTTACGCGGGAAGCGATTGCGAAGCGGGAGCGTCTGCAACGCGAAACGAATATGTATGAAAATATTTCTGCGTTGTGGTCGCATAGGTGTGCATAGCGCCATAGATAAAGTATGGGCAGCGTCCGTCGCGCGGCAGACGCTCCCGCTTCGCAGACGCTTTGGTCGCGCAGATTTGGCCGAAGCCTTAAAGATTAACGTTTTAGGTATACTTTGGTAAAGATTTACTCATAAATACTTTGTTGTTGCTATTGTTGTTGAAAGCGCAGGATCGTAGTGGATGGCACACGCTTAGGGAGGCCTATACCCAGCAGTGGGAGAAGTCGGGCTGTGAATGATGATTATTAAAGAAAATATATTTTTTTTCCGGAAAATTTACAGGTTCAATCAAATTTACAAAAATCAACATTCATTAGAGATTAGAGATTTAGAGATTTATTTATTTTAACAACAAATAGTTTCAGTTTAACCTAGGAGTAAATTATGATTAAAGAAAGAAAGAAAATTATGTTAAATTATGATTAAGATGACACACAGATTATTATCATTAGCTCTAAGCTGTGAAAGAAAACAAGGAAACCATTCGCGGTTTCTTACAGTTGCTTAGGGGCATTTTATAAAATATTTTTGACCCTCTATCTAGGGAGCCAGTGCTAGATGTCGGCAGATAGAGGAAAATAGAAGAGGAATATATATTGTGCCGACCCGACATAGAGTGGGACAAGGGCAGGAAGATGATGAACATGAATACTAACAAAAAAAAACACGAATCAATGCCCAGAAAAAAGTCGTGATCCTGTTGTTGTTTTATATTCTGTTTGCAATCACAGAACGTATGTTTTTAGTTCAAACATACCTGTTTTTACACAAAAGCTTTATGTAAAGTGACACATCGATAAACATAAAACAGAGCCGGCATGTACACAAATCCAAATAATGAGCTATAAATGTTTGGACCTGCCGTGATATAAGTAGATTGTTTTACTCTTGATTATCCAACTCACAGTAATATATGGTTTTTAAACATAAAAAGTAGATTCGAGTAACTCTGGTAACGAAGTTTCTAGGCCACTTACGCCATTAACTAAATTATTTATTAAAAAATGTAGTTAACAATTAATCGCCAAATGTAAAGATGTGGTGCAGACTTATAAAGGATCTTTAAAAGAAGATTTCAAAATATATTTTTAAGGTTGATTTAATTTGTAAAGGTGCATTTAGACGATACGGTATGACGCACGTTTTGCTAAGCTAAGTCCATTCAGCGTGCGGTCTCCAGTTAGAGTTAGCGCATTTACACGACACGGTATACCGTATGACTAGGTTACTTAGTCGCACGGTGAGCGCGCCGGGTGGCTAACACTGCGGCGAGTAGGGTTACCATACGGAAAATTTTAAACGCGGACAATGACCAGAGAAAAAAATCTATTTCAATGGAAAAGTCGCGAGTGCGTGGGCGTTTTCGTGGGCGTGGGCGTGGGCGTGGGCGTACGCGTGGGCTCAGAATTTCTCCTATGACAAGGTCTATGTTGGTAACACGTAAGTGAAGCCACGTGCGTTCCGCAAGCTCACATACCTAAATGTACGTATAGGTACACGTTGATAGTTTTATCTTAATAATAATAATCGTCCTGTTGTAGGTGAATTTGATTATTTTTCTACTTAAAAAAAGAATCTTAAACATATTTTGTATCCTATTATCTTAGAAAAATCCTGATAATTCTAAAATAAAACGACATGTCTGGAGAAATTTTAACGTATGGTCACTGTAAAGTAGGCCACAGATTACAGAGAGTACCAGTCATAGTTACCTAGTCATGCGTTTTAGCGTACGGTATAACGAGACTATACGATATAATGTTGTATGAACCTTTTTAAAATTTCGGCGTGCAAATCAAGTACACTTTGGTGTAGAGGTCTTGTCCGCCGGTTCTCAATATGAGATGTGCCGGTTCGATACCATTAGAAAATTATTTTAATTTTGCTTTTTTTTTTTGCTTTACTATTTTGTATTTTTTTTATGTTGATTGCGAAAAAAGAAAATAAAATTTAAATTCAAGTTCCAAAAAGAGGTACCTACACTACTTGCCTAGAATAATTTTGTTTTATTTTTTCTTCACTAGTTTGTAATTATTTTATGTTAATGACGAAAAAAGAAAATAAAATCAAATTTCAAGGTCCAAAAAGAGGTACTTGCACTACTTGCCTAGAATAATTTTCCTTTTTTTTTTCTTCACTAGTTTGTAATTTTTTATGTTAATGACGAAAAAAGCAAATAAAATCAAATTTCAAGGTCTAAAAAGAGGTACTTACACTACTTGCCTAGATGGTAATTTTATCAATTTTAACCTGACTATCATAGGACAACGTACCTACATACCTACCATTCCATGATACCTACGTACATACCTAAATGGTATGGTTCCTATGACACCTACCTATCTAATGGTAGGTTTACCTAATGATGCTCATACCTAACAGAAAAAAGTGAAGCAAAAACTAAAAGAAACTGGTTCACGACTTCCAAGGCACGGTAGACATTTTTTTCAGATCGTCACTCAAGATCCTTTCAACACTTTAAAGTTGTCAAAGGGGTAGGTAAATCAGATAGGCTTCCAAAATTAATAAAAAGTAGGTAGGTACTTGGGTAAGTAAGTTCGTATGAGTACTACATAGGTAGGTAGGTACCTACTCGTACCTCCGTGGCTAAGTATGTAACTAAATAAGTAGGTAGCATCTACCTATTTGGTTACATTTTTTTTTATTTTTTTTAAGACATTTTCACACAGCATCATCTAGCCCCAAACTAAGCAAAGCTTGCGTACTATGGGAACCAGATAACTGATATACTACTTATATACTTTTTGTTTGTAAATACATACATATTATACATAGTAACACCCAGACCCGAGACAAATATCTGTAGGTCATACAAACATTTGTCCCGCGGCGGGGAACGAACCCGCAACCTTCTGCGTCGCAGGCATACACATAACATATATATTACACATAATATTGTACTTACACACGTATAGGCACAGATCATATTATGCTGTTATAGGGAATAGGTTTTGCTGTGGATCTACCTACAGCACCCTACAGTTAAAACTGAGGAGTTGGCCACACTGCCTGTGGCTGTGTATCTAACTATAGAAGTCTAGAGAAACGACAGAGAGTTGCTTCATTAATGTGTTTCTAAATAGGCAGGTACTTATCTACTGGGAAATTTTGCGAAATTGTGAATAAGTACTAGCTACTAGCTACCTACTAGCTACTAGTATACTTACCTTACCTATAAATGTATAACCTACCTACCTAGAAGCCGTGTTGGTCGAATGGGGTTGTGCCTTGACTTTCAATCCGAAGGTCGTGGGTTCGAATCCCGGCCGTGCATCACTGGATTTTTCGTTTCGAAAAATTTATATGCGTTTATACCTGAGTACCTAGGTACCTACCAACAGGAATACTCTACGTAGGTACCTATTTTGGTACCATACTACCAATGTTGGTAGGTACCTAAATAAATACTTACACGTACCTAAGTAGGTAGATAGACGAGAATATGTACTTAGGTATGCTACCCGGGTAGGTAGGTACCTGCATACTTCTAAGTAGAGTTGAGAACCGTGTTAGCCTAGTGAGATGTACCTACGTACCCTCATCAACCTACCTCCGAAGGCTGCGAGTTCGAATCCCAGACGCGCAGATATGTAAATTTATACCTAGGTAGGTACAAACTTTCCTAACTGTGAAGATTTTATTCTATAAAAATTTGTAGGTAACTTCACGAATGTCAAGATCCGTTGGAAGAACTGTACCTGTCTCAGCTTCCTTAGCATCATAGTAGCGAATTGTCTAGGTACCTACCGGAGAATAGATAAAAATGACAGTAATAATGACACTGTGAATGACACACACCACAGAACTATAGTTCTGTGACACACACTAATGCGTAGTTCGGACTAGTCTTGTATTTTAGTCGAGTAGCGAGTAACTTATTACCAAAACGTGTCCGAACAAAAAAGTAATTATCTAAGTACTACACTACCTACCTACCTACCACATTGTTGGGATGGTAGGTACCTACCTAGTAGGTAGGTAGTTATGTGATACAGCTTTATGATAGTACCTAGGTAGGACCGACCTACCTGAGTACCTACCAACAGGACTAAACCTATTAAAAAACTCTACGTAGGTACCTATTTTGGTACCATACTAGTACCTACTTGGTATCGAAACAAATGTACTTGAATCGAATCGAATCATGTACGAACGAACGGAACTATTTTTTTGAACGCATCTTATATTATACAACCTATGAACGCGCCGCAATCCTCGTCGGTGCGTCATCGCCCGCCACTAGCCAGCCAATAGCAGCCATTTGTTTGTTTGATTGAGCCAGCCTTATTGGTTCGATTGTCGGGATATTTCCCCATATTTATTTTCTGACATTGTCTGTAGTAGCAACGTCAGTGCCGAGCGAAAGTCTTTTTTCCGTACCTAAGGGACTAGCAGCTTTGGGCACACGAGAAGGTTGTCTGACATAGTGCTCTAGTACAGTTCGCCCAACGGATCTAGGCATTCGTGAAGTTAGCCGTTTGTCTGTGTAGAACACAATTTTGTATGAAAAAGCGGTTGCTGCGCAGACAAACGGCTAACTTCACGAATGCTTAGACTCGTTGGGCGAACAGTAGGTACCTAATGTAGTAGGTACCTACCTACGTATCATAATATTATGTACCTATCTATCTACCTACAATTTTTTATAGAATAAAATCTTCACACATATATATATAGATAGGTAAGTTTGTACCTACTTATGTATAAATTTACATATCTGCGCGTCTGGGATTCGAACTCGCAGCCTTCGGATGTAGGTTGATGAGGGTACGTAGGTACATCTCACTAGGGTAACACGGTTCTCAACACTACTTAGAAGTATGTACATAGGTACCTACCTACCCGGGTAGCATACCTAGGTACATATTCTCATCTATCTACCTACTTAGGTACGTGTAAGTATTTATTTAGGTACCTACCTACATTGGTAGTATGGTACCAAAATAGGTACCTACGTAGAGTTTTTTAATAGGTTTAGTCCTGTTGGTAGGTACTCAGGTAGGTCGGTCCTACCTAGGTACTATCATAAAGCTGTATCACATAACTACCTACCTACTAGGTAGGTACCTACCATCCCAACAATGTGGTAGGTAGGTAGGTAGTGTAGTACTTAGATAATTACTTTTTTGTTCGGACACGTTTTGGTAATAAGTTACTCGCTACTCGACTAAAATACAAGACTAGTCCGAACTACGCATTAGTGTGTGTCACAGAACTATAGTTCTGTGGTGTGTGTCATTCACAGTGTCATTATTACTGTCATTTTTATCTATTCTCCGGTAGGTACCTAGACAATTCGCTACTATGATGCTAAGGAAGCTGAGACAGGTACAGTTCTTCCAACGGATCTTGACATTCGTGAAGTTACCTACAAATTTTTATAGAATAAAATCTTCACAGTTAGGAAAGTTTGTACCTACCTAGGTATAAATTTACATATCTGCGCGTCTGGGATTCGAACTCGCAGCCTTCGGAGGTAGGTTGATGAGGGTACGTAGGTACATCTCACTAGGCTAACACGGTTCTCAACTCTACTTAGAAGTATGCAGGTACCTACCTACCCGGGTAGCATACCTAAGTACATATTCTCGTCTATCTACCTACTTAGGTACGTGTAAGTATTTATTTAGGTACCTACCAACATTGGTAGTATGGTACCAAAATAGGTACCTACGTAGAGTATTCCTGTTGGTAGGTACCTAGGTACTCAGGTATAAACGCATATAAATTTTTCGAAACGAAAAATCCAGTGATGCACGGCCGGGATTCGAACCCACGACCTTCGGATTGAAAGTCAAGGCACAACCCCATTCGACCAACACGGCTTCTAGGTAGGTAGGTTATACATTTATAGGTAAGGTAAGTATACTAGTAGCTAGTAGGTAGCTAGTAGCTAGTACTTATTCACAATTTCGCAAAATTTCCCAGTAGATAAGTACCTGCCTATTTAGAAACACATTAATGAAGCAACTCTCTGTCGTTTCTCTAGACTTCTATAGTTAGATACACAGCCACAGGCAGTGTGGCCAACTCCTCAGTTTTAACTGTAGGGTGCTGTAGGTAGATCCACAGCAAAACCTATTCCCTATAACAGCATAATATGATCTGTGCCTATACGTGTGTAAGTACAATATTATGTGTAATATATATGTTATGTGTATGCCTGCGACGCAGAAGGTTGCGGGTTCGTTCCCCGCCGCGGGACAAATGTTTGTATGACCTACAGATATTTGTCTCGGGTCTGGGTGTTACTATGTATAATATGTATGTATTTACAAACAAAAAGTATATAAGTAGTATATCAGTTATCTGGTTCCCATAGTACGCAAGCTTTGCTTAGTTTGGGGCTAGATGATGCTGTGTGAAAATGTCTTAAAAAAAAAAAAAAAAAATGTAACCAAATAGGTAGATGCTACCTACTTATTTAGTTACATACTTAGCCACGGAGGTACGAGTAGGTACCTACCTACCTATGTAGTACTCATACGAACTTACTTACCCAAGTACCTACCTACTTTTTATTAATTTTGGAAGCCTATCTGATTTACCTACCCCTTTGACAACTTTAAAGTGTTGAAAGGATCTTGAGTGACGATCTGAAAAAAATGTCTACCGTGCCTTGGAAGTCGTGAACCAGTTTCTTTTAGTTTTTGCTTCACTTTTTTCTGTTAGGTATGAGCATCATTAGGTAAACCTACCATTAGATAGGTAGGTGTCATAGGAACCATACCATTTAGGTATGTACGTAGGTATCATGGAATGGTAGGTATGTAGGTACGTTGTCCTATGATAGTCAGGTTAAAATTGATAAAATTACCATCTAGGCAAGTAGTGTAAGTACCTCTTTTTAGACCTTGAAATTTGATTTTATTTGCTTTTTTCGTCATTAACATAAAAAATTACAAACTAGTGAAGAAAAAAAAAAGGAAAATTATTCTAGGCAAGTAGTGCAAGTACCTCTTTTTGGACCTTGAAATTTGATTTTATTTTCTTTTTTCGTCATTAACATAAAATAATTACAAACTAGTGAAGAAAAAATAAAACAAAATTATTCTAGGCAAGTAGTGTAGGTACCTCTTTTTGGAACTTGAATTTAAATTTTATTTTCTTTTTTCGCAATCAACATAAAAAAAATACAAAATAGTAAAGCAAAAAAAAAAAGCAAAATTAAAATAATTTTCTAATGGTATCGAACCGGCACATCTCATATTGAGAACCGGCGGACAAGACCTCTACACCAAAGTGTACTTGATTTGCACGCCGAAATTTTAAAAAGGTTCATACAACATTATATCGTATAGTCTCGTTATACCGTACGCTAAAACGCATGACTAGGTAACTATGACTGGTACTCTCTGTAATCTGTGGCCTACTTTACAGTGACCATACGTTAAAATTTCTCCAGACATGTCGTTTTATTTTAGAATTATCAGGATTTTTCTAAGATAATAGGATACAAAATATGTTTAAGATTCTTTTTTTAAGAAGAAAAATAATCAAATTCACCTACAACAGGACGATTATTATTATTAAGATAAAAATATCAACGTGTACCTATACGTACATTTAGGTATGTGAGCTTGCGGAACGCACGTGGCTTCACTTACGTGTTACCAACATAGACCTTGTCATAGGAGAAATTCTGAGCCCACGCGTACGCCCACGCCCACGCCCACGCCCACGAAAACGCCCACGCACTCGCGACTTTTCCATTGAAATAGATTTTTTTCTCTGGTCATTGTCCGCGTTTAAAATTTTCCGTATGGTAACCCTACTCGCCGCAGTGTTAGCCACCCGGCGCGCTCACCGTGCGACTAAGTAACCTAGTCATACGGTATACCGTGTCGTGTAAATGCGCTAACTCTAACTGGAGACCGCACGCTGAATGGACTTAGCTTAGCAAAACGTGCGTCATACCGTATCGTCTAAATGCACCTTTAGGTATGTGAGCTTGCGGAACGCACGTGGCTTCACTTACGTGGTACCAACAACACACGCGACTTTTCCATTGAAATTGATTTTTTTCTCTGGTCTTTGTCCGCATTTTAAATTTTCCGTATGGTAACCCTACTCGCCGCAGACTTAGCCGCCGGCGCGCTCACCGTGCGACTAGGTAACTAAGTAACTTAGACCCGATGACCGTCGCACTTTTTAAGACATTTAGCGTGCGGTGAGCATTTACACGGGAAAATTGGCATGCGATGTTAAATCGTACGTGCTTATACCGTGTCGTGTAAATGCACCTTAAATAAATAATTCATAGAATGTTGAATGAAAAAGAAGTATTTACTTATTTACTCAAATATTTTATCTTCAAAAGCCATGTTTTTGTAAATAAAAAAAAACCTTTTAATGTAACCTTTTTTCACATCACTGGCTATTTATTAGTCAATATCAAAGTTTTCAGAGTTTCGTAACTAAAAGAAAAGTGGCAACTCTTTTGAACGCACAAAATTAAATCTCTGTTTTTTAATATTATTTTGTGGTGTAGTTTGCTAGTCGTTCTATATAAAAAAAAAACCAGGCCTTTATAATTTTTAATTAGATGATTTATACAGCGTCAGGAGGCAACCTATGCCATCACTTAACGGGACACTGTAGTGCCTGGGACATTGTTTGAGATGGAATAGGCTTGCCCAGCACCTAAACCATCCTCTCAGCTTAATCAGTCGCCCACAGGAAAGACAACGTCAATACGTGTGGAGCTGACTAAGCTGCGGTTTACCTCACGATGTTTTCCTTCACCGTTTTTTTTTTCGTTCTATATAGGATCCTTATAAACAGAGCGCTTCCGTGCTTCGGAGGGCACGTTGAACTGTCTGTACGGCTATTATGACTTCCTACAAGCTACACCACGAAAGCTACTTATTTTTTATACAGAACTCTAGTTAAAGCAGCATAGCTCGCTCCTAATCGTTTTATTTTCATTGAACTTACGAGTACTTAACATGGATGCCAAATGTGTCTTTGAATAAAAAAATATTGAAAGCTTTACGCAAAAGCTTTTTGAAATGTAGTCATTAATTTATTCAGATACTTAATAGGTATGTGTTTAAGTGGTGGTCTTTTGATGAAAGGAGATTGATCTTTTTTCTGTATTTCTAGAAAAAAAAATCTATAATCATCCCGAAGTGGGTTAATTTAATACTGTCTTGTAGTTGTAGTCTAGTGACCTGGATCAGTTGAGCTATCTATAGATCGTTTGTAACGATCCTTAGATAGTCCTGTTGTATTTTGTAAATATATGTAAATATGTAGTAGCTTAGTTTCTGTAAATAAATTCTTCCTGTAAAAAAAATACTGTCTTTTGCTTAATTGGCATTAATGTCCATATTCGTATGCCGACTCTACCACTATGCTATTTCTAATTCTACCCCATCCCTTCCCCTTTTTGAAAGCGCTGTATAGAAAACTTTTCCTCGGTTCCCCTATTTAACAAGAAGCAAAATATCGTTGAACTTATAGATGACATAAGCAAAGGTGTTGAGATAACGGATAATAGAGGGAAATGGAGGAACTCTGTGGGCGGTGGTAATCACTTACCATCAGGTGTGCCACATGCTCGTTTGCCCCCTCTTCCATAAGAAAAAAAAAATCTATATATAAATAAGTCATATTAATGAAGAAGAAGTGACCCACATACATTTTGTCATAGCACACTAATTTTGACAAAAGTTGAGCTATTTCTACCTACCAGTTGTCTATGAAAACGACTTACATTATAATATTCGAATTAAATAATATGAAAAACCTTTTAAAACGGACAAACATGAATCATGGATGAAGACATAAAGTTACTTTCCCGTGAATTTTCAGGAAGTAATGTGGTTTTACGGGTGAAGCAAATACAATTCACCTAATTTTGACAGATTTTACCCCTATCCGTTAGCTTCAACTTCTTTGTGAATAAGGGGTCGCATTGTTCGGTAGTCTGTCGTATTTATGAGAGGCATCGACAAAAGAATAATTACAACGCAGATTTTAAAAGAAAGACGTTTTACGTGAAATTCTTTTGAGATTTTTAAATTGATATGCGGACGGATTGTTTGGGAGAAGTCCAATTTAATGCGGACTGTAGATGTAATAAAGGACCAATTTACTTAAGGGTTGTGAAAGTACAATGCAAATTCAGATAAATTGAGAAAAATAAACAGTCTACTTAATACGACTAGGTCTTCTGTTTACTACCACGACCTCTACCGGTACGATTATTTCACCTCTACGATTCTCTACGGTAGAATAGACTAAAATAATTGATGGGTGTTGCAAGCCCATCTTTTTTACAGTCTTGAACCTCAAATTCATCTGTAATTTGAAGACCATGCTATCATGACCATGTAGAGATAGCGCGTCTTGAAGTTGGTATATACTGCTACACGGAAAACTGGAATAATTTTCAAATTCCTCTTGATAATGAATAAGAATAATAAAGTTTTATTATCTCCACATCATATACAACAGTTACAATAGGTAGGTACTTAAATCTACATAATTTTATGTGGGTGAAAATTTGGCTACCCCTCAGCATTTGCTCCAACAGCTCGAGAGTGTTGGAGCGCTGGTTTTCAGTGGCGCCATACCCGTTGTGGCGCAGCACTTGCTGCGACACGCGTCTCATCGCATAATTATCTTAATAAACAATTTAAGAAGACATCAATTTATGAACCCATGCAATAAGAGAGAAATAAAGTTCTGTAATCTATATATTTTTTTTATAAAATGTACTTGCTACGACTAGTGGCGTAAGTAGCCAAGGGCCCTAGTGCAGAATAAACCAGGGCCCTAACTGAACGGTTTAGGTTTTGTTTTCTAAAGGCAAAATATACTGGGTGTGGCAAAAACTTACGATTTGATTCGTCATATTCTGGGTAACTATTTCAAAAATCGAATAATTAAGTTAAGTTTCATAAGAACAAAACCTTCCGGACTCTCGGGACTCAGAGTCCGAGGGCCCCTTAAGCTTGGGGGCCCCGGTGCACTGCACCGCCTAGCCATTCGGTAGCTACGCCACTGGCTACGGCGAACGTTAACATTTTATTACCCAGTTTGCCCGCTCATTTCAAGTAATAGTAGTAAGTAAATGTTGTCAACAGTTTGCGCACCCTGTCTAGGAATGGAAACGCACCTTATACAAGTCTTCACCGTGTATGAGGATGTGTGGATGTTTGTTCCTGTTTCACGCAAAAACTACTGAATGGATTTGGATGAAATTCAGCACAAAGATAGATTGTAGTCTAGAATAACAAATTGTTATATTTTATCCCGGAAAAATGAAATTTTCAGCTAAAACCGCGGAGCTATATTCAAAATAAGAATTTCTCGATAAAACCTATCAGGTATACGTTTGCGAACATAAGAATGTAGGTAACCTCGCGTCGCGTCATTTTATGTTCATGCTGATTCATGGTATAGTTGGGGAGAAAATAGAGATATATTAAGCTGTAGAGAAAATATAAGTACAATTTATTCTCTATTGAAATGTTCAATGTTTGTTGCTTTTATTTTCTATAGCTCTCCGTCGCGGTGTTACCCGCGGTTCCTTTGGGAAAACTTCACTATCGGCGGTCCTACAGAAATGCTTTTTGATTTTTTTTTAAACTCGGTTGGAACGAAGTTACAAATTTGACATTTGGCATTTGTCAAATAAACTATTGTCATACTAATCCTAGAAACGCTCTTCCGTACTAACAATGTAACAATCTATAGGCTTATTTTGCGACTGCGCACTGTGACGATTTGACATATACATGTGTCGTGACGCTAAAATCGAACACTTTTTTCGTCTAGCCCCCATCAGATACCGTCCGAAAAGGAATTTCGTTCCAAAAAAAATCTCTTGTAAGTGCCAAATCAAACATCAAACGTCAAACGGCTTGCAACTCGATACTTACCTAATCTAAGTTTTCAGTTTGTCAATTTGAAAAGCGTTCGTGAAACCGGCCGTTAGTGTCTGATACCCATGACGCAGATGTATGTAATGTATGGGTGGGTACTATGTATTCGACTTTTTTTTATTATTTTTAGCTCCTAGCATGATCGCTTAGTGAAAAACTTTGGACTTTTGAATAGATTTGAGACTTTTATACGCTGCATTCAGATTTTGTAAAAATAAACTAGAAATCGTTTAAAAGTAAAAAGATTTTATTTTATTTTTTCTACATTTCCCCAACAGTACATCTACATCCAATGATTCGGTCTGCGATATTCGAGTTAAATTTGTATAACATCAGCAAATATTTGATGTCTCCATCCGAAAAACTTTGGGGGATTGGGGGTGAATAGGGGTGTACAGGGGGTGATTCAGCTCCAAATGGCATACCATGCATTCAGTGAATTATATTTCATATAGAGCACGATAAGTGCTTGAAGCGAAGCTTATGAAACTGCCTTCCTATATAAGTACATACATACATAAAATCACGCCTCATTCCCGAAGGGGTAGGCAGTGTATGAGGTGAGTATGTATGGGACAGCTGGAAGGGGAGGGCCTAGGCGCACCTTCTTGGATCAAATTGGAGACATTTTGGAGAAGGGCCAGGTCAAAAGTACCCTAAACCGGCGAGCATGTTTGAAAAATGTAATGATACTGAATGAGGCAAAAGTTGTGTGTCAGGATCGTAGTAAGTGGAGATCCGTGGTCTCTGCCTACCCCTTCCTATATAAATTTGGTAGAATAACATTTCTTAGGTATAAACGACCACACCGCAGTGACTGAAGTGTTCTATTTACTAACATGAAGCAATAAACGTTTTGAATTGAATTGAATTGAATTGAAGGTACGACGTAGAAGGTCCTACTGCGGGACAAAAATTCGTATTATGTGCAAATATTTGTCTCAGGTGTTTTCTATATTATAATGTATTTCATATCATATGTGATCCTACACACCCCTATTTTTTGATTACCAAAAAAATTTAAAACCTGGTCTCGGTGTCTGTTACTGATCACATTTATGCAGTTCAAACTCAAGAAAAGAGAAAAAAAATTAACCTAAAAAGGAGACGAGACGAGTCAAACATGGATTTATGATAGCTATACCTACTGGAGTATTACTGACTGGAGATGACGCGAAAGCATAGTTTAAACGAGAATCCGAAAGCGATTGTTTTTAGTAGTACTTATTTGTACAGTTTTCATAAAATTTGGTTCGGTTTTGGTTGACTACAATCCTCGATAACTGTGTGATAGTTAAATAAAAAAAACCTGACCATGCTATTATCATTTTCTGCATCTACTGCAACCGTCCTTAATTTTTTTTGGTATTCAGAAAATAGCGTTGTATTTTTTAAGTATTATTTTTCCTTTTTGCATTCTCCGATACTCCATATCGAACATGAATTACTGCGAGAAATGAGTTGACAATCACATGAAGTTATTACGTTAATACACACACTGTAAAATAAGGCTTAATCCATAAAAATAAAGTACACTTTTGCGCGGCAGGTACATCTAAATTTCCATATCCGTGGCTTACCGATAGCTTTTCCAAAAATAATTCGATATTCGATTGGATAATGAAATGAAATAACAGAGTGCCTAAAGGTATGGTGGTATTGTAAGCGGTTACGAAAATTTTACTAATCGGATTGGATGATGCTTCTTACTATACCTTATTTTTCAAAGGAATAAAATGATGATGATAATGATGAATAAATAACAAGTTAGTAGTCTATTTAAGACCTTTTACCATATTTCGCAATAAATGATTTGAATTTGAATTTGTTAGAGTCGACATAAAGTCAAAATTTTGTATCTAGTAGCTACAAGTCCGTATAAATGCCCACTATGGTGACGGAGTTTTTAGGCCGTCTAAAGGCCTCTGTCATGGCTAAACAACTGTACACAACCGACAGTAACATGCCCTCCGAAGCACGGATAATGATAATGCCACTAGCGGCTAATCCTACTGTGACCGCTCATAGATCATTAGACTTTAGATTTCTTAACGTAGTGCTTCGGAGGGCACATCAAATTGACGTTTCTTGCTATGAAGTCGTTAAGCCATGACGGAGGCCTGAAAACTCTGTTACCAGAGTTGGCCACTGACTCGTAAATATGCACTGACTTACTAAGCGTAGTATAGTCAGCGTCGCCAATTGGTAACCCCCTTAGGTTTGCATTGCAGGAGGGCTACCAGTTGGTGACGCTGACCCGTAGCCTTATTGTCTAACTCAACTGGGAATGGATATCAGCTTCATTTTGACATTTGAAACCCATTCTGGACTTCAATTGTCATTTTCCTATTATGTAATTGGTTGAGCTCTATCGGCATGACAAATGGGAATGGATTTCAAGTCAGACAATAAGCCTGACCGTACCTACCTGTATTCTGTGGTAGTACAAAGCCCGGGGAACAGCTAGTCAAGTTATGGGTAGCTGTAATAAAGTAACATAAAAGTCCGACATTGCTTCCGGACATCGTATACAAGAAAGTTTTTCAATTTTCTTCTCCATGTGGATTGTTGAAAACTTTTACTGATAATCGTTGTGTTCTTAGCAAAGTTGTGTTAGGGCAAGCCTATTCCCCCCGATGGATTCCAATCTTGACGCGATGGGGGGGCTTAGTAACCGTGGTTTGGTTGGCCCACGGTGAAGCCAAAAGGAATCCCAGGCGGGGACGCCCTGGTGGCGTCTGGCGGGTAGGGTCGCGGGCGGGTGAAGAGGCGTGTCGGTGTTTCGTTGCCGCTCGCCCTATCTCCCGCGACCCAACGGTGGCGCACCGTAAGATGTGTCGGCGGCGGGGCCGCAGTGGAAGAGGAGTGTCGGTGTTACGTTGCCGCTCTCCCTGTCCTCTGCGGCGGTTTTGGAGGCTTCTCCACGCGTACCTCTTTAATTAGAGTGCGCAGTGGACGAAGGGAGCGGAGAGCTCTGGTGGTGAGTAGCGGACGCTAGGTGTGGGGGCACCTTCGTCCGCCTTGCACTACTCACCACGACGCGGGGCAGCCTTAAGGGCGGGGATCGCCAGAGGGGGACTGGACGTAAAGGCTGTGCCGGTTTCCCAGACCCCCTCCATTCCAGGCGATGCCGGAATGACGCTGGGGTCGTTTAGTGGGTATACCGGGAGTCCCCGGGGAGTCCCACATACCCCTCTCGCCCCCCGGCGGAGGGGATGCGTAACGCATTTTTCCCAGCGAGAAAAAAAAAAAAGGGCAAGCCTATTCCATCTGGAACAATGTCGAAGCACTATGTGTCCCGTTGAGTGTAGGGGCATTTTGTAAGTATTGATATAATAAAGCCGTAGGTTTAAGTTAAAAGGGTGGGCTTATGTGCTATATCTAATTATAATAACATATTCCATCTCCAGCTGAGCCGTGTTGGTTGAATGGGGTTGTGCCTCGACTTTCAATCCGAAGGTCGTGGGTTTGGATCCCGGCCGTGCATCAATAGATTTTTCGTTTCGTAAAATGTATATGCGCTTTAACGCGAGCTCTCAACGGTGAAGGAAAACATCGTGAGGAAGCCCGCAGCTTAGTCAGCTCCAATGTATTGACGTTGTCTTTCCTGAGAGCATGGTTAAGGGACAAGCCTTTTCCATCTCAAACAATGTCCCAGGCACTACAGCGTCCCGTTAGGTGTAGACATAGGTTGCCTCCTGACTATGTCTACACCTAACGGTCCGATGTAAAGTCCTAAGTTTTTTTCTATCTCCAACAGTGTCATACTACAGCATACCATATCTTGTTTTATTTTCCTTTATTAAACATACTTACAATAAGTAGGTTATACATTTTTAGGTACAGCATCTCTGTAGGTAGGTAGGTATAATATGAAATTCTCTACCACGCTCCTCATTATAAATGCAAAAGTTTGAAGTAGGTACTCGTATGTTTTTTACTCTTTCACGCAAACACTACTGATAAAATTCGGCTGAGACACATACTATAGTCTGGTCTAATCTACCGTTTATCCATTTACTTACTGTTACGTTTTATAATTACTGTATATTGGCAGTTAGTCTCGTAAATACCGTAGAATTATGTCTATAAGTAAATATCGAAGCATTCACAATGTCAGAATCAGAATCAGAATCAGAATCAGAAAATTTTTATTGCATACTGTTGTACATGATAAGGTCTTATTGTAAATGGTACAGTTTTAAACAGTTATCCAATTCGGATGTGCAACATTATTGTCTAGTTTTAATAACCTAAACATAAAAAACATAAGTAGGTAGGCCAGGTAGGTGTTCGCGCCGTTTCACACAATCGCCTGCAACGAAACGCTACCTACAAGAAGACAACGTCGGAGCACTATCGAGACGCATGCTTCCTGATGCCTCCGCCAGGTGGCGCAACTTCAACCCTCTCGTCCCTTCTCGGCTCGCTTCCACGAGCGACGGACGTGTCCAGCCCTCTAATTTTCACTACGAAAGATTGTATTTGCAAAGTCCCAAAACCTAACTATATTGTAATAACTAAAATTCATTATAATAATCTACATGCAAATCTCTCTTTTATTCAAAGTTTGTTCCGCGTGAACAGTAGGTAGTAACTTATACCTCCTTATCGTCATCGCAGAAAAGGCTAACATTGTCTAATTGATCACCACTTGATACGGCAATATCGGACGCTGTGCTCGTCATTCAAAAATATTCATCCGTCGAATCAATCGATGACTTTTAATTACGCGGAAAAGGAGGGATTGGGGTCGCAATCAGTTTTAAACTAGATCGCTGACATCAACCTACATTGTGGAAACTCAAAGTAAAGATAAGGCTTCGTAATGTTTTTAAATTGAGTCGATTTGTCTGGAATTCTAGCTTAAAAAAGATGATCCGTCTTCATAATTTATCTTTTACAAAAAGGGTTTTCAGAACTGTTGCGCCTCGAGAATCAAACTTGCATCTATTTCGTCTCAGCTGAACTTGCCCACTAATTGTATTTGGAAATGCCTCTGACTACCCCAGACATGTTCACAGGAAGTACTAGATGAGAGAACCCAACGCATTTAATGGTTCTTCATTAAGGTTTATTTTCAGAGGTCAACGCAATCTTTCTCAAGCATTAACGACAAAACTTATGGTTTTATCAACTTGTTAATTCTACTCCAAGTAACATCAAAAGAAACCGAACTTCTCGCGCCAACTTTGAAATCGCTTTTTCGTGCGCTTCAATTTTATTGTTCCAAGATGGAACTCTCAGCAAGCAAAACGTGTACCTATTCTACATGAAAAGTGTGCATAATAATCTAATTAAAATACACTGACGAAAACAGTATACAAATCGCTTAAGCCGTTTTTAAGATAAGCCTGTACCTACAACCTAATTACAAACGCTCAGACAAAAAGTCAAAACAGATTAAAATATTGCGTAAGAAGTGTTTTCTTGATATCTTCCAATTACAGACATCATTAACACGTTAAGGTGTTACTATAGGTAGTTAAGATTGAAGAGAAAGGGATAAATGTAAACGGGAATTCATCAATCATGCATAGGTGTACTACTTATGCGAAATGTTGAGAGAAGATAGTTTTTAAGAAGAGAGTTAATAGGCACCTTCTGGGTAGGCTCGCTCCATCGTAGACCTCATTCTTACCTGTGTAAGTTTCGAGGTCAAGAGCCGACCCATTCATCATAAAAAAAATAAGGTAGGAAGCTAATTGATCCTAAAAATATATATATGTTATATATTATATATATATATGTTATGCTATAAGTTTTTAAACAGTACACATACCAACGGTATAACGTTAAAGATAAGCGAATCTTCAAGCTATAACATAATATCAGTTGTAGAGCAAATTACCCTGCATCCAGCTCGTTATGACCATAACGCTGCGCTGGTCTAATGAGCTGAAATCTGAGGAAATAGGCAGATAACCCATAGTATTATATACTTAGCCTCCGCCCGCAGCATCGTTTGCGTGGTAACAACATTTTTGATACCCGAAAGCTACTGCAGGCTACTTCTATCTTCTGCAAAATGTGGGCATGTAGGTATAAAATATGTATTTGGACCCCCGGAATGCATAAAAAGATCTGAGAGAATGTCTACCGCGCATACAGTCTTGATCCTGTCCTGATATCTACAAAATATTCCAATAGTGGAATAGAAAGTCCTGCTCAGCCAGGGTTCAAACCCATAACCTTCAGATGTAAAGTCAACATACAAAACTCTACAGAAATAGAATTAGCTCACTTAACAGAAACAACTTAAGTTTACTTAAGCTTACTTAACTTTTGACAGGTCAGTAAATACTTATAGTTCTTGGTTAACAAGTTTACCATAAGAACTTTTAATCCTAATTAAATAATTAAAGTATTAAGTCTATTTAAGACTAACATTACACAGATTAAAAAAGTTTACACAAACAGTCGCCATTTTATAAGTTTTTCACTTTTGAAGGACCAATATCTTTTAAAACTTTGTGGCAGTGGAGTCGATGAACTTAGAGAAAACAACTGAATAGTGATACACAAAGATTTTGTAAATTGCATCCTAGAGCTCCTGTGCAGCTTATTTCCGTTTTCTTTTGTTTTTCTTTTCAAAAAAAGTTGAGGAGCAATCAATAGGTTAGCGTGGTATAGGCAGGCATGTTATGCGGAGGTATGAAAATCATGTAACTAAAAGGATGATGGAAATGAATGTGAATGGATATGTGAGTAGAAGTAGACATAAGAAAAGATGGAGGGATTGTGTGAAAGAAGATATGGAAGAAAGGAGTGGCTACGGAGATAGAAAATTGATAGAGGAGAGTGGAGGAACAGAACATGCCGATGTAGTGCTAACCCCGCATGTGCGTGATAAAGGCATCCCAACAATCTTTTCAACAAAAAATATTGATGCACGGTCTGAAATCAAACCCGCAACTTCCAGATTGAAATTAGAAGTCCCACTAACTTAACACGGTTAAACTGAAGTTAGTGAGAAAATATGAAGGTTTTTAAAATGTAAATAATTTTACGGCCGGCAACGAGCATTAGGTAAATGCAATTTAGTGTAACTTCGTTGGCGAGATTACTGGGGCCGCTGCGTTGGTAGGAATAAATAAAGTAACCTAACTATTAGAGCCAGACTAGGTACGGTCAGCGACAGAAGTTCATGAACATTTGATGTATTTGAATCTTCAATATCTTCGGTTGTTGATAAAATATTCCTACTCATTTATATTAAACTTTTAGCAGTTCCCTTTATAGTAGTTCCTTTTTAGTAATGTTCGACAGCTTGCTTAAATTTTTTTAATCAATTGGTACACGTTTCTTGGTCATTGAAAGTTTGAGAGCACTTGTGGTCTAGTGGTAGGTCGTGGATTCGAATCCGTCGTGAAATCCTGGTACTCTCAAACGGTGAAGAAAAACATCGTAACATAACATCACCAATAATCACCATACACTTCGTCAACAGGGAACAAGTCTCCCCATCTCTAGTAATTTATAGAATGAATGAAAATATTATACAAAACAAAACATTTGTTTCAAACAAACTTTAACCATAGTTTCTTAGCAAAATGCCGTAACAATTTTGTAAAACCAAACAAAAATTATCATTTCAAAAACAACTCAATGAAACAAAATACATTCTTAAGAAAAAGGCAATGTTTCTAAACCGTCAAGGAGCTACAATGTTGTTAAATTAGAATTTATTGAACTGCTACAGTTTCCAAGATAATGAGGGGATGATCAAGTCTCCCCTGTGATCAAGTCTCCCCAGGTTCCCCTATTTGGACAATACCCCCGATTAGCATGGTAGACATTCTCCCAGATCTCTGTAAGAATAATTTAATAGGGTTAAATTATTCTCAGTTCATAATATTTAAAGATCGTGATTTGTTAATTAACATTTATGTTCTAATTAAAATACGCCATAGCTCATAGAAGTAACAGCTTTGTCTGAATATCAATTTTGATTCAGTGATAGATTTTTTTTAGATTCAGTGACCCTCCTTCCCCTTTTGCCAGGTACCTACTTATACTTTTCAAGGTTTTTTAAAGTGCAACTCAAAAATTGGACCCATCCGGGACTTGAACCCGTAATTTAGAATTTCATTCAATTCAGTTTAATCAATAACAATTTTACAATTGTGTTTGAAAGTTATACATACCTAGATAAAATAAAATAATTATTTATATGTAGAAACTCAAGGTTTAATTCTATAAAATTACTTCTTCTTAAATAATACACATTAAGGCCCTTACTAATAAACTTGACATAAAGTTATGTCATGCATAGACTGCAAATTTGTATGGTTATTCATAGGATAGGCATGACATAACTTTATGTCATATTTATTAGTAAGAGCCTATAAGTATCTAAATGTCATCCATACATAAATATTATAGTCATCAAGAGAGTAGAAACATCCGAAACTCACAGAAAGCTTCGCGGGATGCATTTTTTTTAAGCTTAGTCGTAATGTGGTTCCAATCAAAACGCTAAATGATGCAAGACGATGCTGTGTGAAATGTTCAGCAATTTTTATGACATTTTCTTATAATGATACATATTCTTGTTATGCCTGCGATGCAAAAGGTAGCTCGGGTTCGATCCCCGCGGCGGGACCAATGTTTGTATGACCTACAAATATTTGTCTCGGGTCTGGGTGTTTCTATGTATAATATATATGTACAAACAAAAAAAGTATATCAGTCGTGTAGTACCCATAACACAAGCTTTGCTTACTTTAGGGCTAGATGATGCTGTGTGGAAAGTCCAGCATTATTTATTTATTTTATTATACCTACCTATCGCGATGATACAGCTGTGTAAATAGAGCTTTCCTGGTCCAGAAGATTAGAGAAGGTACCTCCCACCTATCTCCTGCTTCTATAAAATTTTATTGCATTTTCATTAGCCTTTACGGTCGTTTGTTGCACAAAAGTTTTATTATTCTAACCAATCGATAAAAATGTTAGGTAACTACCTACTGATTAGTTTAAAAATGTATTATCATCACTACATAGATAAATATGTGATGATCTAGACAGGGAAATGAAATGAAAATGAAATGAAATTTATTGCTGAAAACGTGGTCAGATCAGATGTTGTTATAATATTTCTTAAAATAATAATGTTCAGCACATTTCGCTTAAGGTCTGCATGCAATAATAATATTTTCAACACACTTGCTCATAAAGTGGCTCTATGGTTACCGCAATTAGGCACATAATGACACCCATAATCAAACTGTGACTTTTTCATTACTATAACTCACTAGTGAGTAATAGATTTTTTATTTTATTTTATTGGTTGAGTTGCTTTGTTCTTAAAAAAGTTTTTATTCAGAAAAAAGATCGTGTTCAATAGAACAAATAAATTAATGTTCCTATTGCTTGTTCATTTCATGCAACTTCTTATTTAAATAGATAATTTTAACTCGTACGTGTTTAATAAATAAAACTTTCACTCAAATATAACTTTTGTTTTCTCTGTAATAAACGAAAACTTTAAATTCCCCATTTTGTCCGTGGCAGAATAGGCCGCAAACCCTATGCGCGGCGCGGAAATATAGTCTGTGGCCGATCGCAATGCGCGCGCATAGGAAAACTGATTAATTTTTCCCGCAATAGCGAAACATTTTTCACAACTCATTTTCACTGTTGAAAATGAGTTTTTATTGTTATTTTATTCACAAGTGTGTTGAAAAACGTCGTATGATACACGTGTGTATTGATGATTACCTGCCTCGGCTCTGTTAAGAGCCTCGCCTAACGGCTCGGCTCTCAAATAACGCCTCGGCGGTGATCACCAATGTTACACACTAGTACCATAATGTACTATTAGTTTCACAATATTAACAGTCGTACGCAAATTATGTAGAATCAGTAATAAATATCACATACGAATCATCAGTGAATAGAGTAAAATAAATTTTAAAGAATTCATTCAGGTCATAGGGAATTCACCGTTTCGATGCACGGTAGTTTTTTTTTTCTTTTTAATCGTCTGCCCCCATTAGCAGCCTTCACACGCACAATCTATCGCGAATGATACAGCCAATTGCGCGCGAAAGAACGCGTAGCTTCAAGCTTCAAAATTATCACTCGCAATTGCGCTCAATCATTCGCGAAAGATTGCGTGTGAAGGCCGCTGAAATGGCAATCTTCACGAATACCTAGATACCCAAGTGCTTTACGAAACTTTAATTCAACTTTATCTGAAGCTGGTTCCAGATAAAAGTCGGAAAAACGCTTCGTTGCCCACAGAATACAGCGCTGATTTTATCCGAGCCCTAAATAGGTAATTTGGCGATAAAAAGGAAGTACTGGATATTTCAGACGTTATTCATAGAATGTAATTACTGAGGGAGTCAGCGATGCAAAGAGATTTACCTGTAAAGGAACCGAAAATATACCCTTGTAAATGTAGACCTATGAATGAAAGAAGGCAGTTATAGGTAAGTTTCAAGAACGGCATTTTTCATCAGTATAATTTTTTAGTAGGCAAGTAGGTATAGATAAAAAAAAACTTAGGCCTCTACATCTAAATTAGATAATTTATACAGCGTTAAGAGGCAACCTATGCCTACACTTAACGGGACGCTGTACTAGCCTAGAGAATGGTTTAGGTGCTGGGCAAGCATATTCCATCTCAAACAATGTCCCAGGTATAAGTACTTACTCGTTTATTATATTATATCTACCTAATTAATAAATAATAAATAAATAAATAACGCTGGACTTTTCACACAGCATCGTCTAGCCCCAAAGTAAGCAGAGCTTGTGTTATGGGTACTAGATGACTGATAAACTACTTATATACTTTTTTGTTTGTAAATACATACATATTATACATAGAAACACAGACCCGAGACAAATATCTGTAGGTCATACAAACATTTGTCCCGCGGCGGGGATCGATCCCGCAACCTTCTGCGTCGCAGGCGGACCTTCGCCCACTGCGCCACAGAGGTCGTCAATTATCTTCCACCCGTCCTTTACTCGTATGGTATAAGCATTTTAAATATTTATGCTATTCTATTTGAAGTCGATTAAAACACAAACATATATGCACAATCATCCAGGTTTAATATGCTTAGTTGATAATGCCACTATAGGCGGTCACTGTGAGTGCTTCCGTGCTTCAGAAACCTGTATTCAGCCAAGATGAGCACGCGATATCAAAATATCTTAAACCTTTGAACAATACAAAGAGTACCTAAAGTTATTTCACAGCAAATCCTACAACTAAAATGTGAGAATGGGCGTCCCGATACGAAGAGATACCTACAGAGTTCTTAGCACAAGTTACCACTCTTCACATCTATATTAATATAATAATAATAATAATAATATAATACTGGACTTTTCATACAGCATCATCTAGTCCCAAACTGAGCTAAGCTTGTACTATGGGAACCAGATAACTGATATACTACTTATATAAGTAGTACTTTATTTTTTTTTATACATACAATATTATACATAGAAACACCCAGACCCAAGATAAATACTTGCAGATCGTACAAACATTTATCCCACAACGGGGATCGAACCCGCAACCTTCTGCGTCTCAAGCGGGCTTTCACCCACTGCGCTACAGAGGTCGTCAAGCTACAAAACATTAATTTTACTATCCTACTAATCATCTGTGCGCTTCCGTGCTTCCGAGGCCACGTTAAATTGTCTGTCCCGGCTATTTGAGTCGTTATGCCATGACGGAGGACTTAAACCGGCCTAAAAACTCCGTCAACAGAGTTGGCCACTGACTCATACGAACTTACTTACTTCTATCCTACTAATAATAAATCTGAAAGTTGTGAGTATGTTTGGATGTTTGTATTACCGCTTGCCGCTGCGCACCGGTGATGTAGGACACTTCAATAGTAAATCGGCTGTTTATTGTTTCCGCGCCAGACCGCCCACGTAAGACGCAACGGGGTTAGTGCCGGGTCCCAAGTAATTTTTTATTAAATAAATTAGGTATCTTTATATTATTATTATCTAAAAAGTAGGTACCTACGTTTGGCACGTATCCAATCTAAGATGTTTTAAGTGTTTTATGGAATAGACTAGTGCTTAGCTCGAGTGGCATCCAAACGCCCGCTACCACAATTAAACAATGTAGCTGTTTTTCTATTTCCTTTTCTCGTAGATACTGTTTCAAAGAAATACAGTTTGAATAGGATAGCTAGCGTTATAGTTTTAATCTATGTTATTTCTTATGAATTAAAATTTATCTTATCTTATTTTAGTTCAATATTTTTAATTTCATTTAGCTAAATATTGAATTTACGTAACACGAATTTTGGAGCTACAAGCGGTGAAAGAAAACATCGTGAGGACAACAGTTAGGATTTTAATTCATGGTCTTTCATAAACTATTAGGTACCTTTGAAAGCATTTACACGGAATAATTTTAACCGATACGATATCGTATCGCACTGCAGTTTTTTACGAGTAAACGGTCATCGGCGGCTGCTAAAAGTCAAAGTGTGACGCTCGCTCAGCACAACGAGCCGAAAATTGCATCGTGTAAATGTGAAAGTTTTTCAGGCTGAAATTACTGCACGGATTTGGGTTTTTGATGTGGATGTAGCTTATTCCCTGAATGCTTATTAGCCTGGACAAAAAAAGAACTCCTGAAAATTTCGCAATATACCAGCGGTATCCCAAGTTCTGTGGTTTCAGCACGAAGGTCACATCGATCAATCCGCTCTGAAAACTGTAAAAAACAAGTAATGTCGGCCCTTATCGTGTTCTCAGCTGTTCATGTTGGATTCTAATGTAACAGAAGGCTCACGGCTCTATCCAGTCTAATCTACAGACATAGATCCTTTGCTGTCAAAGGAGGTAGCTAGAGGAATGTCTAAAATGCACTGTGTAGGTAATGTCTACATTTTGACCTCAAATTGCTCTACCCCGGCGCCAGACCTAGCTTCAAATGTTTGAACAAAATTTGAACAAATGCTTGAACACATGTGTGGCTCGGTACTTTGACTACAAACTCTCGTGCCACACGTGCTCAAACATTTGTTCAAACATTTGAAGCAAGTCTGACGCCGGCTGAATACTCGAGCGACGCAACAGTAGCAGTGGGTAATAAATCAGTCATAATTATATCCCATAATACAAGCTCTTCTTACTTTAGGGCTAGATGATGATGCGGGAAATATCTTCTCAGAAAACGAAAACATGAGATAAATGTCAATGAACATTTATCTCGCGCACACTCAGCCAATCGGGCGGCACGTAATGCTACAACCTCCTAGGGAAATCCCGAGCTACTGGGCTAGTGGGGGACACAGTGTTGTTTATCCAAAAGTAATGGTACCGTCTAAATGGCGCTCCTTCAATTATAACTTCACTTTTGTTTGACTGGCTCCCTGGAGCTTGACTATTTAGTTTAAAGATGAATCACCTAAAAGTGCGCAAGGCCCCAAACCGTGTTTGCCCTGGTTTTTCACGGTGTATTCTTCTCATTGTGTCACCAGTTCTTTCGAACCAGTGTGGTGAAAGGATTTTAAATGCGCCTCAAAGAGGCTCCTTTCGTGCACTCGGCACATGTTTTAGAACTTTTTAGGTTCTACGACATGCCGGTTTCCTCACGATGTTTTCCTTCACCGTTTGAGAGTACTGGCATTGTGCATATAAAGGAGACTGCTCAAAAGCGGTCTGTGAACCAATAGCGATACTGTAATGGTATTTGTGTAGGGATGCCTCATCTACATCCTTGTGCTATGATCTTAGCGATTTATTATTTTTAACATTAACTTATTAAATGCGTATATTTGTTGCTCCTTACCGAACTGGTTTGGATGAAAGAGATGTATGGAGACCATATATTTGAGTGAAAATGTCCCTCTGCCCTCTACACGGTCTACCTTGCTAGCGTTGACCATCCAGTGGTTTCTATTTCGTAGGTACTTTCTCTTTCTACCTTAAGTACTTCATTTTGCTTGTTTACGTTACTGCACAATATACTATGCCACCATATACGCAGAAATAATCAAACGCAATAGGTTACCTATTGCATTTTTATGGCTTAAAAGTTACAGTCGATGTAGGTCAACAAATGACGTAAATAGAATTGAGAAATACAGAGTTGAGCAGATTGAGCAATGCTTTGATACAATCAAAACAGAATCTACTACCTACATTTTTATACATATAACACCTACAAAAATTAAGCTACTACATATTTACATATATTTACAAAATACAACAGGATTAGTTAACACCTACAATCAGTTCAGCCATATACAGATTGTTGAATAGATACCTCAACTGTCAATCCAAGTCACTGCCAATCGGAAGGTGGTATTACCCCGCTGAACTGCAAAACTGATCCGGTTGTCGAACTAATGCTCGTGGGGTCAAATCCGGTCGTGCACTATGAGTTCTTCCGTCGATAAAAATTGTATGTGCACTATGCCAGTACTCTCAATCGGTATAGGAAAACATCGTGAAGAAACTGGCATGTCGTAGAACCTAAAAAGTTCGAAAACATTCAAGTGCAGGAGCCTCATTGAGACGCGCTTAAAATTCTTTCACCACTCTGGCACTGGTTCGATAGAACTGAATATCACAAGGAGAAAAATAGTTATCAAATACATACGTCCAATAATATCTCAGTAAACTTCAGTGGGCTTAGCGAGCGAAGCCGCGTTAGACTAGCAACCAATAATTCCTCAATTCCCACGGCTAATAAACCAAACTTTGAACACCCTGTGGCTTACAAGCGAGCATCCTGTGGAAGTTCGATTCACTTGCACCCAACTTTAATCACTAGTTATCCCTACTTATATTGTAAATTCGAAAGCTTGTGAGGCGAGGATGGATGTATGGATGCATGCGTTGAATCACGCGCAATGAACGAGTGCCCCAGTTTGACTAGCACGAGTCGATGTAAAATGTTGAAATTTATACGCATTGCCGCAGGTAAACTAGCGTTGCTGGGTACGCGTAGTCGCGTAACCGGACTACGCGTTCATTGGAACGTGAAGTCCGTAAGCAGCTTTTCTTTCACGCAAAAATTACTGAAATGAATTGGATGAAAGACAAAGATGGATTAAAGTCAGTTGGATTATGTGGGGTCAGGACTACGTACAAAGTAAAGTGCTATTTATATAGATAAAACTTTGAATTTAAATCGGGATCTAAAGACCAAACAAGTGCCTTGTATAATAATCTAATACGTTGTGGAGATACGTTTAAACGGTCGATTAAAGATGGATAAACTTGGGTTGTATAGAATTAACGATAGCCCATCGACTTGAAAAATGTTCAAAGTTTGGATTGGTTTCGCTTAAGAGTTCGTCGAAAGTTAGCTTAAGGGACAGTTCCTTAGAAAAATAGAAAAAGCTTTACATACATACATAAAATCACGCCTCTTTCCCGAAGGGGTAGGCAGAGACCACGGATCTCCACTTGCTACGATCCTGACACACAACTTTCGCCTTATTCACTCTCATTACATTCTTCATACATGCTCGCCGGTTTAGGGTACTTTTGACCTGGCCCTTCTCCAAATTGTCACCAATTTGATCCAAGAAGGTTCGCCTAGGCCTTCCCCTTCCAGCTTTACATCTTTACTACATACCTAATTATTACAATAATTTATACAACGCAGCGTCAGGAGGCAACCTATGCCTACACTTAACGGGAAGCTGTAGTGCCTTGGGTTTAACATGGAAAAAAGTATTTTAGGTATGCAGATTATACTACGGTGAGTGTGCCCAGGAGCTACACGACCTTATTCCGCCTTCACCGTTCTTTTACAGGGACTTCAGACGCACAGCTGATTATCATCCTCATCTGGTTGATATTCCACTTATTAGAACTAAGCGCTTCGAAAGTTCTTTTATTATGCGCACTGCAAAAATTTGGAATCAGTCTGTATTTCCGCTGAGCTACGACCCTATTGTTTTAAGAAGAGAGTTAATAGGCACTTTCTGGGTAAGCTCGCTCCATCGTAGACCTCACTCTTGCCTGTGTAAGTCTGAGATCAAGAGCTGACCCATTCATCATAAAAAAGAAAGCAAAAAAATGCTACTTTCAAGTACCTACCTACTTACTACCAGGGATAGTTTTTTTTTAGCTCTTAAAACAAAACAAAATAAAACTGTCAAGAGGAGAAAACTGTCGTAATAATACGTTGTAAGCTTTTTCGGAACCAAAGCTTTAGAGTTTGTGAAAGTTAAATCACTCTGCGAAAAGGAGATAATATGCTACCCTTGCCTCTGCCTAACCGTATTTCATAGATAAACAAGCGTTGGGCTCAGGTCGAAAATAACAAGCGAGAATGAGGTTATTTGCGTTTTAGGGGATTAATATCAATCCGCTCTTAAAAACATACGTACAGCCAAAAATAGAACCATAGAACCTCATTTTATTGAAGCCGGTTAAAACAGAGTTTTCATTCATTATTCAAAATTAATTATTGTACAATTTGAAAATTGTGTACATATATGATTTAAATAGTCTTCAATTTCTAAGAAACGGAGGTCGTCACAAAACTATGACTTTTGATCGAACATGAAAGTAGAGAGTAGTAAAGTAAAGAGAGTAGTAAAGTAATTTAATAATAAGTAAATAAATAAATAATGCTGGACTTTCCACACAGCATCATCTAGCCCCAAAGTAAGCAGAGCTTGTGTTATGGGTACTACATGACTGAAATATTACTTATGTACTTTTTGTTTGTAAATACATACTATACATAGAAACCAAACCCGAGACAAATATTTGTAGATCATACAAACATTAGTCCCGCCGCGGGGATCGAACCCGCGACCTTTTGCGTCGCAGGCGGGCCTTCGCCCACTGCGCTACAGGTGTCGTCTCGTCAATTAGGTCAAGTCTATTCAATCTCTTTTGTGTTGAGCAATAATTTTAGAATAAGTAGGTATTAATTTCTGAACAAACTTCATTTCTATTTGTTTGTACACGCAAAGAACAGTTTCTAACAAAAAAAACGAACGTAAATAGCAGTCGACGTGTTTCAACAAAATTTTCTAATTTCAAAAACAATTCCAAGACTCAAAGAACATCCTATTTTCTTGTTAACGAAAGGAATGCAATTATGAATAATTTACTATACAGGCTGGTGTTTTTCAAAACTCCAAATGCAAGTCACCTCTTTTTAGATGAAACTACACTTACCTTACTACAACGATAAGGCTGTTTATTAATAGTTTTCTTATCTTTAAAGATCCTTTGAAGATGGTATAATTTTTATAACTTTTTTTCTGTGAACAGAAAGCGACTACGTGTGGCCGAGAAGGCGTTCGTGTGACGATCTCTGCGGGTTTAAGAATAATGGTGATCGATTGGTGAATAAGGACCAGTGTAAACTTTCGGGGGAGATCTTTGCCTAGCAGTGGGATACATATAATTTAATATTTATTATGTAATTCAGCTCATCACGCCGCCTCTAGGCAGCCGCGGTTTCAGGGGGGGGGGTCACAGGGGACATAACCCCCCCCCACCCCCAAAATTGAAAACATCTTCTAGAATTTACAAAATAAAAAAAAACGTTAGTGACCCAAAAATGTATGGCTGTGACCGCGCCTGCCTCTAGGCCTGCCGCGACGTCGTTATTGGTCATTAAAACCTGAGTTATTGTTTGTAAACACCCTGTATCTATTAAATTATTGGTTGTTAGTATCATGTTCCGTCGATGCGCGATGCCGCCATCTTGAGTTAATTTGAAATGCAAATTTAACGATTTAGATAATTCTGTTATGTTTGGATTAAACAAGCTATGAATAAATTATCACCTATGAGATATTGATGTTTAATAAGTAGCAATTATAAGTAATGGCTATTTATTTTGTACCTACTTACTAACACGTACCTACCTATCAGTGGCGTAGCTACCGGAGGGCTAGGCGGTGCCGTGCACCGGGGCCCCCAAGCTCAAGGGGCCCTCGGACTCTGAGTCAGAACCTGAGGGCCCGGAAGGTTTTGTTCTTAGGAAACTGTAGGTACGTATGAGAATAAAAACAACTGCATTTTTAGATTTTTACATTCAAAAATCTAAAAAAATATATTTTGTCAAAAAAAAACTAGTTGATCTCAATCGACGCTATTTCCCATACACTTTTTCCGAAGTCGAATGCCAAATAAAATCCTAGGTTTTTACAAAAAATTCAAAATACGTTTACATTTTGCCACACCCTGCATATTTTGACCGTTTAGTTAGGACCCCAGTTTTTTTTTTCACCAGGGCCTTTGGCTACCTATGTATAATGGTCAGTAATTTAGAAGATATGAAACAGGCGCAGTCGCAGCCTGAAATTTTGGGGGGGGTCACTAATCTATCTTCTTTACTTTATTAAAACATTTTTTTTTATTTTGTAAATTTTTTTCAAGAGATTTTTAGATATGTTTGGGGGAATCATGTCCCCTGTTACCTGTTACCTGTTACCGCGGTATGAAAGAGCTTTAGGTACCTACACGGAAGAATTTCAACCCATAAGATATCGTATTGGACTGCAATTTTTACTTGTAGGTACCTAAACAGTCGTCGGGTCCTACAAGTTTTAGTACAAGAAACCTATTTGTTTTTTTAACAAATATCTAGGCTAAAGAATATGACAATATGCTTCCAAGTCAAGCTTTTGATGCGTGAAATAAGTAGGTAGGTACTTACCTACTTAGTTTTTTCCAGATGGACATATTTATTCACAAAGAGCCTTGTGAAACAAATATTTTGAGATACTAAGAAGTTTTTCCTGGTAGATCTCTTAAAACATGATTTTCACACAAAACAACCAACGTGACAAAACACGCTTAGAGAACGCACTCAGTTCGATAAGCTCTAATTTATTGCCGGAAATACAAAAAAAAACGAAAAAGAATTCATATAATGCCTACAAACTCACAGCTTGATTAAAATTAATAACCCTGATACGGCACCCAAGGTGCAAGAAAATATGAAACTCTTAATCTTAAAGCCGAATTTACATTACGAAATTAGTGGCATGAAATTAATTTCGTGACATTAGTTTTACCAACAGTTTCACGTGTAATTTAATATTTTCGTAATGCATGCATTAATTTCATGAATCCAAATGAGTTTCGTGCGGTGCGCGATTTTTTGGTGAAATTAATGTCATGCAACTAATTTCATAGTGTAGACGCGACGTAAAATTAGTGTCGCGAAAGCGCCTGCGCTGTGCAGACGTCTGTATTTTTATCATCGCGCGCGCTTCAAGCGTTGAAAATGGCAAACCAACGATGGAGTACAGATAAAAATATACAACTCAATTAATGAATAGTCTTTTTTTAAGTTTATATATAAGCATCTCTTTAGCTACATTGAATATAGAAAAATATAGCTTTGATGCTGATGGCGCCATGGTTACTGCAATACTGTGGATTTCACGACACAATTTTTTTTACGAAATTACTTTCGCATATACCGAAACTACTTTCGTGAAACTGAGTTCAACATGCATGACACTAATTTCGTAATGTAAATCCCGCATAAGCGTCAGGTGAAATTATCCGGTCTTTGAGTACTTAATAGACGGAAACTTTATCCGGATAAAATGCTTCTTTGTCAATGATGGTATCTTAAAGAATAGCAAAATCGATGAATATTTCAATATTCATGAGCTCGAACTGCATGGCAATATTGACTTGCACTAGTGTAGTCACTTATGTGCAAGCGAGAGAACAAGATAAACGCCGCTATTTCTGATTCGTCTCTAAATGTCAAAAACTGCCATTAAGAGTTCATGCAAAGCCACATGAACAATGTATTGAATGGATAGGTAGCCAACGCTGTGAGTGTTGTCATCCTTACTACATGCTCTGCTTACTTTGGTAGGTATACTTTGAGGGAGAATCATGGTGTGTAAAAACATTTTTTTTATCAAAATCTCCTAGTTCTTATCGTGTCACTTTCTTTCAGCGTGGTGAAAGGGTTACAAGTGCGTCTCAAAGAGGCTCCCTCAAGCACTTGACATGTTTTGAAATTACGACATGCATGGTAGTTATCATACGAATAATAATGATGGACATTTTTCACACAGCATCATCTAGTCCCAAACTAACTGGGAACCAGATAACTGATATACTACTTATAAACTTTTTGTTTGTAAATACATACATATTATACATAGGAACACCCAGACCCAAAATAAATATTTGCAGTTCATACAAACATTTATCCCGCGGCGGGGATCGAACCCGCAACCTTCTGCGTCCCAAGCGGGCTTTCACCCACTGCGCCACAGAGATCGTCAAATAAACAATATGAATTGTGTTTTCCGACTATTCCATTATGACAAACGCTGGATGGAACATCTCTATTCACATGTTTAGTATCATATATTGACAGGTTATTACGTGTTTATGAATACGTTAAGGATTACAAAAGCCAAGATGAAGGTCTGATTTTAACTAGGCATCTTATCCCCCGTGGTTTGAATTTGTTAGGTTGTTTTGAGGAAATTCTCAGGGAAGGATCTTTCATAATAAACGAAACACACCATTATGACTGTGTAAGTAGATAGTAAGTAAGTATAATATAAGTAAGTATAATAGATAGTAAGTATAAGTAGACTGTAGACTACTTATTAGACATAACTTGGACATTAAATAAATCCATACTATACTATACTATACTATACTATACTATACTATACTATACTATACTATACTATACTATACTATACTATACTATACTATACTATACTATACTATACTATATACTATAATATTATAAATGTGAAAGTAACTCTGTCTGTCTATCTGTCTGACTGTCTGTCTGTTTGTTACGCTTTCACGCCCAAACCGCTGAACAGATGTGTAGAAAGCAAGTGTATGAGGCTAGTGTGTATGGGACAGCTGGAAGGGGAAGGCCTAGGCGAAAATTCTTGGATCAAATTGGCGACATTTTGGAGAAGGGCCAGGTCAAGTACCCTAAACCGGCGAGCATGTATGAAGAATGTAATGAGAGTGAATGAGGCAAAAGTTGTGTGTCAGGATCGTAGCAAGTGGAGATCCGTGGTCTCTGCCTACCCCTTCGGGAAAGAGGCGTGATTTTATGTATGTATGTATGTATACTTTTTTGTTTACATATTATACATAGAAACACCCAGACCCGAGATAAGTATTTGCAGAACATACAAACATGTATCCCGCGGCGTTACATTTACATTGCGTTTACATTGTTTGAGATGGAATAGGCTTGCCCAGCACCTAAACCATCCTCTCAACTTAATCAGCCGCCCACAGGAGAGACGACGTCAATACGTGTAGAGCTGACTAAGCTGCGGGTTTCCTCACGATGTTTTCCTTCACCGTTAAGAGCTCGCGTAAATTTTACGTAACGAAAAATCTATTGATGCACGGGCGGGATTCGAACCCATGACCTTCGGATTGGCACAACCCCCAGTCAACCAACACGATAGTACCTTACCTTACTGCTTATGAAAAGGCCTAAGTTTTGAGAGTCGAATAGGAACATAATCCCACTTAACATTAGGCAGAGGGATGTCAAATACTGACCTATTTAATAAAAAATAAAAAAAGATGACTAAGTATGATGATGTTCTTTGGACGTGTCTCTGACTAGACACACGTTCCAATTCAAGTAAGACTAATCTGCCTAGTAGGTATGTTTGTTCGTAAACTTTAAATTAAGTTCGTTTGACTAGAGATAACATCAGTAACAAAAGTAATTTTCCAAAAATACCGCCTTTTCTAATTAAACTTTTCCTTTGAAGACTAGCTTCTCGGAGTAAGAACTTTAGACACGATAATTACTAAGAGAAATAATATTTTAATTGAATTAAAAGTAAAAAGGATGAGCTGGTATGGATATGTCAAAAGAAGATCACCAACGTTGGCAACCAGCAGCCTCAACCAATCACACAATACGAAAATGACAATTGAGGTTCAGGTTAGGTTTCAAATGTCAAAATGAAGCCGATGTTCATTACCAGTTGATTTAGACAATACGGCCCCAGGTACTGGAACTATCCATCTCCGGAAAAAGACTTAGAGGGAGACCAAAAACCACATGGACAGCTGTTGGAACGACATGAAGGCATGCAACGTTACCCATGATGACGTCATGGATAGAGCGAAGTTGAGGAAAAGTGTTAGGAAGGCTGACCCCACCACCCATGTGGGTAGAATAGTCGGGAAGAGAGAGAGAATTAGAAGTAAAAAAAATCTTTGATATATTTTTGTGAGATCTTATGGGTACCTACCATAAACGAAAAACACTAACTAAATCAACTCTATGTAGATGTGTGTGAGTAGCTCATGTATTATTTTTTTAGAGTACTAAAATAAATGTTTATTTACAGAAACTAAGCTACTGTATATTTACATATACATATTTACAAAATACAACAGGATTAGTCAAGCTATCTTAGGATCGTTAGAATTGTCATACAATACACCACACGAAATTTTTTATTTGAAAAAATGGTAAAAATTTTAGACAGGGTAAAAAACATACTAGCTTATGTCAAACAAAATGCCTCCACTATTTCCCCTGCGTTTGAACGTATCACGATGAATATTCATTTTTATTATAATTTATTTACGATGTCGTGTGAGGGCTTGTCGGCTACATATGGAAAGTGGATTATTAACCTATCAAGAAGCGAATTTTAAACAAGATGCATAAATTACATATAAAACCATTTTAAGTGGTATTCTAAAATGAAATAAAAAACTATAACTACCTAAAAGAGCACTGGTGATCTAGTGGTAGTGGCCTTCCGATCGTAAGGTCGTGGGTTCAATCCCGGTCGTGCACCAATGAGTTTTCTGCCGAAAAACTTGTGTGCACTATGCCAGTACTCTTAAACGGTGAACGGTGAAACATCGTAAAGAAACCAGCATGTCGTAGAACCTAGAAAGTTCGAAAACATGTGTCAAGTGCACGAAAGGAGCCTCATGAGGCGCACTTAAAATCCTTTCACCACTCTGGTTCGAAAGAACTAGTGACACGATAAGAAGTACCTACATATATGGAGTAGGAAAATTAGTACCTTACTTACCTACTTATAAAAATATTATAAGTATTAGGTAAAACCTTAATACTACTACCTCATACTCTCTGACCATCTTAATTTAAAAATTCGAGTATTTAGATGCTTACATTTATTTCAGGTAGTTAAGCTTATATTTGGAGAGTAGATTTATTATTATACTCAGCCAACAACACACTTTCTTAGAACGAAAATATGTTCAATGTGAACATGTTTATTGTCAATCAATATTGTCGGTCAGGAATTTCCATGGCAAGTTTGTTCGCGTTAAAAATGATGCAAAAACTGATGTCCTATTCACAAAGAAGTCATTACAAAGGTTATTATTTTATCCAAAAAACTACCAATTTATTAAGACACAAATTACAAAAATTATATATTTTATTAGGATATGTCATTCCGCCCTAAAGTTCTCAAAAAACATCTCGTGAAATATAAAAATCACAACGGACATGTTAGTAATTATGTACCTGCTTAGGTAGGTTATGTACTCCTTTTTGCGTCCCTGTTTTATTCCCATCCGGTAACGGTTGTCTGCAAATTTGTAGCAGTTAGTCAATTTACAAGACAAAACGTTATTTACTACATTATAAAAAACAGTCTTCGGTGCCAATAAATTTAAAACACAGTAGGAAACGCAGTAGAGGACGGCACCATTTAGATTGTGCAGTTTATTCACTATCTTTTTCAAAAGATGCTGGCAGGTTTTGTGATTTTGGAAATGAATGTATAGTGTCTGTAGGTGAAATTCTATTCTGTCGTCTCCAAGAAGGTAATTGAGCATCACTAACCTTTATCAACTTCCGCTGGCTTATGATGATGAAGCACAGCTCTCAGCAAGAGGTCCACGTAAGAAACGAAGAACAGTTCAAAGTTCCACCAGAGTCTCACTCACAATGGGGTAGTGATCACAGACACAATTCGATGATGAGAAAGGGAACACGTATTTATAAAAACTCGAGCAAATGGAACGTCCAACTAGCTCAAGGCGTCACGGCTTTCTTAAATCAAAACCTCCACTTTTAAGTAGGGAGGTTAAGTCGTCTTGCAACGTGCAAGCTTCGACTTTAGTTTGACAAGACCATAAAAGATCGTCAACGTAGAATCCTTTTTTAAGTACTTCTGCCGCCTTGACTTTAGGTGGCTGACTGTAGGTACCTTCCGGCGACTCTTTGACAGCCAGTTCATCTGACGCCAACTGGTGCAAAGTGCGTACTGCGACGAATGGTGCGCTACGGAGACCGTACGTATTTCTCGTCAGTTCGTATACACGAACTGGTTCAGCAGGATGATTACGCCAGAGAATGTGCTGGTACTTCCTATCAGCTGGATTTATTATGACGGCTCTATACATTTTAGATACATCAGCAGTAAAGCAAATATCGTAAAGTCGAAAATTAATTACTATTTTAAGTATATCCTGATGTAGCTTTTTCCCGGTCAAAAGTATATCATTGAGAGAGGTACCAGAACTTGTCTTGGCGGAACCATCATAAACGACGCGCAACGGCGTTGTTGTACTCGACGGACGCAACACACAGTGGTGTGGAATAAAATAGCCTGAAGGATCAGTACCTTGATACGGTTCCATGTGACCGAGGGATTCGTATTCGCTCATAAAATCCACGTAAGCCTTACGAAGGTCTGGTGATTGAGCGAGACGACGTTCAACTTGAACGAGTCGCTTGAATGCAGTGTCATAAGAATCACCAAGTGGTTTATGATCAGGGTTCAATAAAATCGGGGCAACGTACGGGCCGATTTCATCACGGTAATGTTTTTCGAGGTAAATTTTCTCTGCTAGCTCATCTAAAGGATTCATAGGAACTTCGAACGGCAAAGATTCTATTTCCCAAAAACGTTTGAGAGTTTCATTCAAAGAATTTTCTTCTACGGTGTACGACACCAGCGATGTTGTAGACGCTACAACATGGCAGTTGCTAGAGGATTGCATCCCTAGTCTTCCCGTTACTACATAACCAAACACGCTACTTAACGCTACTGGAACATCGGGATTAATTATTATTTTCTGTCCATCGTAAATGTGTGGAAAAATATCACCGGCTAAAATAATATCAATTGGGGATTTTTTATAAAAGCATGGATCAGCTAATTGCAAGTTTTTAAAATCATTTACTACATTGTTTGGTATCTGCACGGTAGGTAAGTCAGCGGTCAGGCGAGATAAAATTACTGCATCTAAATCAAAAGTAGGCGATTTACAGTGACGCGGTTTTACAGTGACTGAAACCAATCCATTGGTTTTTACATTTTCGCCACTCAGACCATAAATATTGTACGGACACTTATTCGCAGATAAACCTAATCTCTGAAAGCAATCAAGTGTAATAAAATTCGATTGTGCTCCAGAATCAATAAGAACACGGCACGGTTGATAGTTGTTGAACGAATCTAAAACATGAACGATTGCTGTGCCTAGTATAACTGTATAGTTATGCGTAGATGCTACATAGCTGCTACGAGCAGCGTGCGCCTCAGTCTCGCACGGCGAGGCGGAAGGCTCGACTGAAGTAGGCACAGAATAAGAAACCGGTTTCGCAATATTGTTATCAGTAGTCTCTCGGTGCAGTAAAATATGATGCGCTTGTTTACACACGTAACATTTAAATTCACTTTAACAGTTATTTACCGTATGATTCGATTTTAGGCAATTGTGGCATAACTTCAATTCTTCAGCACGGCTGATGCGTTGAATGTTTGTAAGGTTGCGAAATTTATCACAACGGAAAATCATATGATTATCTCCACAGTGTAAACACATTAATTTTGTTTTTGTTGAAGTTACATGTGAATAATTATTTTTTCCTTGCTTAGATAATACAGGTTGTTTTCGTTGAAAACTAGTCTGTTTTGCAATCGCACTACCCGAGGACGTAGTTGAATGATCGAGAACTTTTATTTGATTTTGCACAAATTTAATTAATTCAGCGAATGATGGAATGGAATTTTGATCCAATTTCTGCTCAAAAGTTTTACGTGTCGAAGGGTCTAATGCTTTCAGGGCAATATGACACAAGATATAGCTACTTAAGTTCTCAATTTTCAATGCTTCTATAGCCTTGTATGAATGGTCAAAGCTTTCAATGAACGAGTTTAAGTGATCAGCTGATTCCTTTTGTAGCGGTGAAAAGCTAAGCATTTTATCTAAATACCTACCGACTAACATTCTGTTATCTTGATATTTTTCAAGAAGGCTTTGCCAAACGAGTTCATAGTTACTTGCAGAAATAGGTACACTTTTCACAATATTGAGTGCAGAACCTTTTGTGCACGAAAGTAGATAGTGAAATTTGTCTATCGTAGGAATACTCGTCTGATTATGAACCAGAGAACAGAATGTCTCGTAAAATGTATTGAAATTTTCAATATTTCCATCAAATGCAAAAAGTTCTAGTTTTGGAAGTCTTGGTCGAGATTCTAAAGGGCGCGAAGAACTTTCAACCTTAGCGCAGGTTGCCAAAGGCTCGCATTTTGAAGCACGAAGTTTGACTCGAAAATACAAATCATCAAAACTTTTTAATTCATGGCCACGCAGAGAGGCTTTTGGATCATCTTCAAGTTCTTTTTCCAAAATTTCAAACATTAACTTTTCAAATTGATTACGTAGCTCATCAATTTCATACATGTGCATCAAAAATAAATCTTTCGACTCTGAATCCGAAATATCGTTCGACAAATCATATACAACTTGCAATTTAGAAAACATTCGTTGCTTACGTTGAATTAAAACGTTTAATTCATGATTGAATTCTTCAATATTAGCAGACCCTTTTTTCGAAGAGGACGATTTGCTGGCAAGCGCCATTTTGTATTGCTACTACGCAGTTAGCGTGAACAAAGGAGTGTTTAAAATAAACGATTTTAAACGATTATTTTTATGCAATAATCACAAATACAACAAAGATAAAATATATACGATATAAATATTATGTGTAAGATGTGAATATTATAAGTATTAGGCACTAGAATGTATGAAAACCTACCAGCAAATATGGCGATTTTAATTTACGATGGAAAATTTCTAAGTTAGTTATTACGAAATAAATATCAATTAAAGAACGTCTTTAATTGGTAATGGCTTGATTTCAAGAAACAAGCTATTGTATAAATGCGAACCTACCTGACACGGTCAGGATTGAGGTACAGAATTTAAGTTTGAATTAGGTATTCTAACTACGAGTTAGAATGGAAAATTTTTAGCACGGCTAGAGACTAGAATTACGAATTCTAGATATCACAAAACCTATCCTGGCTAACGAAGGACCATTGATGGAAAGACGACCTGGTATAGGTTGCTGGGAGCCGTTGCGTGCAGGCTGCACAAGATCGATCGCTGTGGATATCGATGGGGAGGCCTGTGTTCAGCAGTAGACACTAGATGGCTGACATGATGATGATGAAATGTAAAACTTTTCACTTCTTAGCGAATAAAGGCGTAGCCAAGCTTTTGACTCACTCGCTCACCATCTCATCGCTGTAATTAGATATAAGTAAACACTGTCCGGAAACAAATTACAGATACCAAAACAAGTTGGAACGTTAAAAAGTGAACTTGCTAATAATTCTTAACATTCAGGAGAAACACCTTAGCTATTAAGACTATTAAATAAATAAATAATGCTGGACATTTCACACAGCATCATCTAGCCCCAAACTAAGCAAAGCTTGTACTATGGGAACCAGGTAACTGATATATGTATATAAGTATACTTTTTGTTTGTAAATACATACATACTACATAGAAACACCCAGACCCAAAACAAAAATCTGTAGGTCATACGAACATTTTTCCCGCGGCGGGGTTCTAACCCGCAACCTACTGCGTCGCAGGCGGACCTTCGCCCACTGCGCCACAGAGGTCGTATTTTAAGTGATCAAGTGGTTCGGCTGAATAAGCAATAGCTGATCATATCGTTGGCGTAGCAGATTTTTAGGACACTCATAGGAGTGTACGTTTTCAGATTATCTGATCCGATATCGGAGCGGACGCCGATACGATATCGGGGCAAGTAATCCGATATCCGTTAACGGGTCGGACAATATCTAAGACATGTACATATTATTTCCCTTCCGGTCGTTTTCGGAACTAGATTCTGGCAAATGAAAGTAGACCCTGAAAAATCGCGGTAAATTCAAAAAATATAAGCGTGGCAACCCATTAATTATAAGGACATTTGGTATTTATAAGGTATCAAGTTGTGTTCTTGCAAATAATATTAAGGTTTGTCTGAGACGCAACTGGTAGACAAGTTCATAAGTACATATACCTAAAAAGCCAAAGAGATATGTATCATTTAGAAGAAGGTGAAGGAAAACATCGTGAGGAAACCAGTTAGTGTTCTTATAGGCGGCGATGGGCTTGCAACCTGTCACGTATGGAATAACTAACTTCTGCAAGATGTGGGCATGTATCAAATATGTGTTTGGACATGCCTCTGACTACCCCCCTTAAACATCTTCAAAGGATCTGGAATAAGTAACATAAAAAGATCTGAGAGAATGTCTACCACACCTTGGGGATACAGTCGTGAACCTGTTTTAGAAGCCACTGACTACACCGTCAGACTTCTTCGTAGTAATGTCTACCTCACCTTTTCCGTTTTATTTACTGGTATCAATATTTGTATGTTGAACTAGCTGGTTGATAACCAGAGGTTGTTGAATCAAGTAAATTGCGTGGAGCTCGCAAAAACAATTTTATTTCTCATCCAGATTCCTTCATTTGCAATTCAAATGTCGTCATAACACAAAGGTGTGACAATCACACCCTCGAGGTTCGTGGGTGACCCTGAGCACTGGCGTTTCAAGACTCGAATGACATGCACTCTAAGCAACATAGGGCCTTATTGTGTAAGTCAACTGACAATGGACATCGGCTTCATTTTGACATTTGAAACCTAATAGCCTGGACTTCAATTGTCATTTTCGTATTGTGATTGGTTGAGCTCTAGGTATTGCGATGACAACTGAGAATGGATTTCAAATGGCTGCTGGATCATGTAGAATTGAAAGAAATTGTAAAGTAGAAATGATACCGGGACGAATTATGAAGGTGGTTATGCGAAATATCAAGACAACTTAACAATTTTTCGGTGGTCTCTGCTCAATGGGAAAGAGATATAATTTTATGAAAGTAAGTCCGACATACATACTCGTTGCGTAGGTACGCAACGAGTATGTATGTCGGATGCACAACGAAAGATGGGCCAACATTCTGAGGTACCACCTGACAACCTGAGGAGAAACGACCTCGACTCATTTGATAGTGGGTGATGGAACCTATTGGAGACGGTTGTAAGGGATTGGAGGAGACACAGTGGGACAAAGAAAAAAGTAATACTCTCGAACAGCGAAAGAAAACATCGTGAAGAAACCAGAACCAGCACCTAAATATTTCTAAAATATGTGCTAGTTTCTGGCGTCCTACAAAAGCATGCGCAATAAAGAATAACAGACTAAATGTCATCAGGGGCGAATGAAATCTGATATCTTGATCACGGGACGAAGAACCAAAAATACTATGTTGTTTTCCTCACGCTGTCGTGTCATATTACTTATTATTAGTATATTACTTTATTATTTATTTTTTTATTTTGTTTTTGTGAACTGTTTCATTTAAAATTTGTGTGTGTTTGATATGGATCATGGTATCCTTATCACACACACACACACACTAATATTACAAATGTGAAAGTAACTCTGTCTGGCGATCTGTCTGTTTGTTACCTTTTCACGTCCAAACCACTGAACAGATTAGGCTAAAAATTGGCATGGATAAAGTTTGTATCCCAGGGCTACGTTTTATCCCGAAAAATCCCGAGGGAACGCGGATATCACCGCGGGAGCACAGCTAGTCTGAAATAAATGTATTGAACTGAATATTAAAACTCGTGCTTGTGTTATGATTTTGTGTGGTCACGTACTGATGTCATTATTAAGGCTTTGAAGGTATTAATGTTTGATTTATACAGAGTAGGTACATTCAATTTGATTTATTATTGCAAGCGACTTCGCTTTTTCGCTTTGGTGGAGTGGCAGACGAATGCTCGGTTGAGACGTGGAGGTGCGAGTCCAATACAGCGCAAACAACCTCTCACTCCTAACGCATACTACTCTCTCCATTCCGTTTTGCGTGATCTGAAGATAATCATTTGTTCGTACTTCCGTATGAATGACTAGGGTTGTTGTATGATGGTATTCCGACCTCTATACCAGGACTACGAATGACTATGTGAAATGTTACCAAATACTAGCTGCGCCCGTATTGAGAATAATTTTTTGACTTGTTTTTTAGGAAAAATGTGGCCAGTGTAACTTTATGTAGAATGAAGTCTTTAATGTGCCTTTCTTTGATTCAAATCCGTCGGTAAATAACACTACAGCAAACATAGATTTAGCATGGTACCTTTACAGCAAAATTCCCCCCCTTTCTCCCCTATTTTCGGCCCAATCAAAAATCGAAAAAAAAAGTTTTCTAATCAATCAAGGATCCTGTCTGCCAATTTTCGTCAAAATCGGTTGTAAGTAGGCGATTACTGATTGACATACGGACACTCGGACAGAAGGACAAAAGCATTTTTGGCCAATGACTCGAAACTCGAGACGTTTCGCTCGCTTTGCTCGCTCGGTCAATAAAATTACACACTTTGTAAATGCGAAACTTTGTAGATGACAATATCTCAAAACTTTCGAATTAATTATGAAGTGTGTAACCATCGCATCGTGGGTGGATAGCTCAAGGGCACATTGACAGTTTGATTGAATACCCAATAAACGTTATACGGTTTAATATTTCCAAAATATTGAAATTGTAATGATTATCTTGTGCAAACAGATACGACGAGTGGACATGGTTTAATCAGTGAATTCAACGCGTGCCCGTGACCGGCGCTATGCGTGTGACGATTACGCATACTTAGGTAGTTATTACTCCTTGTGCGTGCACCTGTGTGGTGAAAGGATTTTAAGTTCGAAATAAACTATTGATTCACAGCTTGAATGGGAACTGATAATTTTTAGAAATATAGCCCCTATTAGAAAGAAAATGAGGCGAAAGATGTGTGTTAGGTTAGGTCAGGTTCTACCATAAGTAAATCAGTGGTCTTTACCTACCTACCCCTACGGGAAAAGGCATGGCTTTGTAAGTATTTAGTATTTTACAATAATACCCCAATGGCGCCACTGAAAACCAGCGCTCCACCACTCTCGAGCTGTTGGAGCAAATGCTGAGGGGTAGCCGTATTTTCACCCACATAAAACTATGTAGATTTAAGTACCTATTGTAACTGTTGTATATGATGTGGCGAAAATAAAACTTTATTCTATTCTATTCAATATTCTAACATACCTACTACGGCCTTTGTACATCTAGTAGAATTTATACAGCGTCAGGAGGTAGTGTAGCCCGTGCCTAAACTTGGAATCCTGATTCAGGAGAATATTGCCTGGGTGGGACATTGTTTGAGATGAATTATGCTTGCCCAGTACCTAAATCATCCTCTCAGCTTAATCGGCTATGTCCACAAAAAAGACAAGCTGACTTAGCTGCTGGTTTCCACACGATGTTTTCTTTCACTGTTAACAGCTGTTATTAATACGCATATTCATTGGTTGTTATCCATTGCACGAATGCACAAAAATATTCCAAAAGAGATTTAAAAGTCTACCTACAGCCTATTTTTTCTTTGCTTATCTTTTTGTAATTTCCATGTGGTGTACAGTAAAGTATGTTCTATCTATCTAAACTTATTAAACTTTCGTGATTTGACGACATAATACGACGTGCACCAATTCCCTCGTGACCACGAGCGCTGCAACGCGTTCGAAACGTCGGGACCAAATAAAACAAGTAAGTACGTGATAAAAACCCGTTTATTCAAAAATTCTATCTATCTATCCATCTATCTACAGCCAAAAAATATACCGTGTTTTATTTAAACCCGCAATCTGAGCCTCTATTGAGTAGAGTCATGCACATTAATCATGGCAACCAACCCATCGCGATCGCCTAATATACTAAAAGGGGTGCTATTACATGTACAATTGCTATCTATTATAGGGTACGCTTGTGGCTACGAATGCCTAGTAATAATACCTAGTACTTACTTAATATTATGAAGGAACTCTATGTTCACATAGGTACCTACCTCATAGATATGACGTAGGCGATAACGACTACTAGGAGCACCCCTGCTCCTAGTACAGCTTAGTCATGAGTACCTAAGTTTGTATGAGTAGGAGGCTAACTCTGGTGACGGGAGTTTTTAGGCCACCCTAAGGCTTCCGATATTTATCAGAGAAATTAGTGACAGTTTGCGCGATCTTAAAATGTATGGGTTACCGAACCGACCATGTCTTACCGATACTTAACTATTTCTAACAGTCTAACAGTAGGTACCTACTTATTCGAAAAACATTTTAGAGATAACGTATTCATTCATAATCAAGTATTTCATATTAGACTAAGAAGATTACTTTAAATACGTGGCGGTGACAGACATCTAGATCTGCTTAGAATTGACTATTAAGAAGATTGCTTTTATTTTCAATTTTATACCTCTAATAGTCTACGGTTTAAGTACCTCTACCTACCTTAATACATTTTCTTTCAATAACATTAAATATTAGATACTTCACTTCGATAAAATCCACTATAGCATAGTGCCACCATTCTATCTGTTTAGTTGACCGTTTCTTGTGATGTCAATAATACTTTTAAAACATGAAACCTTTCTCTCATTTAATTCACCTTGATCATACTGATCACGTTATCATAGTACAAAACGAATCATGATCAGGGTCTAATCACATGAAGAATGAGAATCCGATAACATTATCAGGGAACAAAGACCCGAAAAGTATGTACAACAAGCCAGTTTTATTTTTTAATCTTAAGTAATTATTCGTTTCACAACACGTAATTGACCCCTGACATAATTAAACCAGGCCGAACTCACAAAAACAGTCTTTTCCTAGGAAGGGTTTTTATGTAAATAAGCCTTAGTATTAATTAAGTGGTTGATACGTGGACTGAATTAGTATCAATTAATTATGGGATCATGATTGGTTTACAAATATTTTTGGAAAGGTAAAGTAGGTAGGTACCTACCTATATATACTGCATAAGTTTAGATCTAAGATCATCTAAAAAAAAAGCTAGGCCCCAAATCGTGTTTGTTGCCCTGGTTCTTCACGGTATTGGTCGCGAAGGAACAGGAGTAGAATCACCTAGTTTTAAGAAGTTTCAAAGTGATCCCAGCGGTCCTACTAAATAAATTCTTTTTGACTTTGACTTTGACTGAAAAAATAAACAAGGTCGGGATTGTATTCCCTAAGTACCTACGCCGGATCAAATTATTCAAAATCCTTTGAAGCTATAAGGAGGTACCAAACCAGAGGCACGTCCAGTCCAATCTGGCGACATTGTCATAAAAGATATGATAACAATACTCATTTCAAATCGAATTTAATTAAACTTGGAACCTTGGATATGTGAAAGTTAACATTCCTCTAAATGTAGCAAGCCCATCTTATATTTCTAACATGAAAACAGAAAAAACATATTTGTTCATCACACAAGTAATTGTCCTGGAATCGAACTCAGAATAGCTGCACTAAATAACCTTAAACAATTGGTAGGGTTATTTATAGAGTTGATCTGTCTTTCTTTGTACCAGCTTTAGGGCAGTCGTCAAGAAAAAAGTAAGTATTGCATTTATTGGCGAAAATATTGAACAAACTAATCGGTTTAGTATTTATACTGATCAAATGAGCAAACGGTTGAACTGATTTTCATGATTCACAGACAATGGTCAAAACTAAGTAGGTACAGTTCGCCTAACGGATCTAGGCATTCGTGAAGTTAGCCGTTTGTCTGCGCAGTGACTGATTTTTCATACAAAATTGTGTTCTGCGCAGACAAACCGCTAACTTCACGAATGCCTAGATCCGTTGGAAGAACTGTAAGTAATTATCAAACTCTCCATTTTCATTTGTACAAAAATACTTCTCACAATTTTTCAAATGCCATCATGTAGGTAGGTATTCCTAGGTAAGTATAGTATCTTCGTATAAAAAATACCTACAGCCGAACTCAGAAGTCGGTTCAAAATAAATTATTTTTAGATCTTTTTAGCTTGATCCATCTGAGTGACATTAACTTACCAGCTGTGTTCAAAAACTTGGCCCAATCTGAATACAATTTTGCAGATCTGAAACCCAGACGCCACTTGGTGGTTAGTTTTTATTTGTTGTGCGTCCGACATTTTGTTGTTGTTTTTGACAAACATGCTAGAGACCTATCGATTGTTACATTGTCTAGAGGCTTTCTTAACGGTATAAGTCGCGAAGGAACAGGAGTAAAATGAAAAACGGTCATTATAAAAAATATACACCGCTATTTTGTGACTACCAAAAAAATTTATGGGGAGTTGCAGCAGATGCATAAAATGATAATGATCAGTTTTTTTTTTATATTGAACTATCACAAAGTTATCAAGGATTGGTAGTCAACCAAAACCGAACAAAATTTTATGAAAACTGTACAAATAAGTAGGTACTACAGACCATCACGTACAAACTCTCATTCAAACTATGCTCTCGTATCATCCCCAGTCAGTAAAACCGCAGTAGCTATCATAAAACCCATGTCTGACTCGTCACGTCTCCTTTTTAGGTTATTATTTTTTTTCTCTTTCAAAAATGTGATCAGTTAGAAATTAGTTTTATAAGTATGTTATTCTTTAGTTAGACAGTAGTAGTAGTTGTCATGTCCGCTAATCAGAATCGGTCCTAACGGAAGATCAGCGCGGTTTGTTCTGTTTGTCAACTCAACAATCCGCTTATTGCTGAGTTAGGCTTCATTTTGCAGCAACCTAGAATTTAAGTTATTCTCGTGTCTGTCGTGTTATGTACCTACTTATCGTTGTAAATAAAACATTTTCTATTCTATTCTATTCTATCAGTAACAGACACCGAGACGATGTTTAAAATTTTTGGAGTTTAAACCTGGCGTAACTTTACACCACGAATGTTTAGTGACTCGTAGGTGACGCAGCATGGCGTGCTTCTTGATCCCAGGGTCCTAAATGCGTACAATTTTAGACTGTTTAACTTTTGTCGCTGACTGTACCAGATTTGTGGGGATTGATGTCTGACAAGAGGGTTCGGGTCGGAGCTAAATTAATGGTCCCGCCCAATATAAGTGGCAATTAAATAGAAAGCGACGAAGATAGTGAAGGTACCTGTTGGTGAACGAGAATAAAACATAGGCTTTCCTTCAGGAATCACAGAATTCAGAAAGATGAAGACATTTTGGTGTAAAAAACACACATGGGAAATCAGTTAGAGATAATAAGTAGCCTAAGATGAAAATAAAATACACACCGCTAGTCGCATAATTAACTGAACGCTTCTGGCTTCGGAGGCCACGTTAAATTGTCTGGATTTGTCACGAAAGATGCCATTTATCTCATACAAACTTACTTTTTTACCTAATATAACATATTTTCATAACCGTAATACATCTCACTTCTTTTAGACACATCACAATTGAATTTTGTGATAAAAAATGTATTCTGTTTCCCCTACATTGAGATATGAAGCCAGTTGCAGACGGACAGACCGACTTGATTTATAGGGGTTCCAGCTTATCCTAATAAAAATATGGTTAAAACTGTCAGTTTCTTATGTCTGTTTGATAGTTATACAAGGTCTTTAATTTTAAACTACACAAACTAACAAGGCTTAATTTTTGGGTTGTAAATAGACGTTTGACCGTATCAATTTAATTCCTAAGCCGATTTAAGTTTTCACTTCAAAATGTATCATTTATTGATTTTTTTGAAATGTTGCATAACGATTTTCAAGGAGAACAGACGTTCCACCAATCGCAGCGCAGCTACATCACGAATGGACTAAGTTATACAAGAAGAAACAATCAATTTAATGAATAGTCTTTATCGATTTTCTCGGGATTTTCATAACAAAACAACCCAATTCCTGAATTGAGTTCGTTTAATATGAAAGACTATTTTCAACCGACTTCAAAAAAGGAGGAGGTTCTCAATTCGTCTGTATGTTTTTTTTTGTTTTTTTTTATATCTTGTTACGCGATTGTTCCGCCATTTGTTGACCGATTTGCAAAATTATTTTTATGTTTGAAAGGGTATACTCCAGAGGTGGTCCCATATAAATTTTATTCCTGAGGGATTGATAGTTTCCCCGTAAATTTCTAAACACCTTCCCTATTAGCCATGTCACAAATAGAAATCGAATCGACAGCTTGACGCCCTGAGTCACACCGCGTTTCGAGTCAAACATTGAAGTCGGTTTTCTTTTTAGTATTAAAACGTAATTATCAAGTATTCTGACTCTTGCGATACAAACTTGGTTATGTGAGTTCACTTCAATTGATTTGCACTAAGTACCTAACATATCATTGAAGATGATGATTATGATAAGTAATCGCAAAAGTTACCTACTAGCGAGGTAATGACGATGCTACCAGTGTTTTAAGCAATCTAATGACTGGCAGTTTAGTAAGTTAGAGCACAGCATAGAGTAAGTTTTTTTTTTAATATAAGGTACCTTGTAATCTTCGCAATGACGTGTGATAAGAATCCCTAGTTGTCTATCGTGCCATAAGGATACAGTTGCTAGCCCGTAGTTGTAAAATTATGCTATTACAATAATATTGTGTTTGTACAAGCGCAACCGCGGGCAAAGACCAGTCTATGTAGTGGCTGCACGAAATGATGGAAATGGTTATATTCCCTGGTTGGAACTTTTCCCATTTTTTGATGGTTTTTTATTGCGGGGAGTCTTAAATGCGAATAACTTTGATAAATTTAGCAAAACCTTGTTTTTGTGGTTTCAAAAGTGGATAATACACGCCTGTACAATTCAAGCGGTTATAAAACCGCTTTTTTATTGCATTTAATCTTGCATAGGAATCAAACCAATGAAAGCTACTACTGAAATCGTTCAGAGCTTTCAGTATTACCTATCTATTGTTATAAAATGATTCTAAGATTATGGCATAGTTCCAAACTACGTCGTGTAAAGTTAAAATCTTTTACAAGTTAAAAAGCGATTTAACAACAAAATTACGAGAACTCTCATTACTCCGTCAAATGAAGCATCTGCCATCAAATATTTGTTCTGAGCTCCACTTTCTTAACTTATTCAGGGTTCGACTTCGAAGATGCGAGGACACGGCTCGGAAGGAGGGGACAGAGGAAAGATAAAATACTTGGGTCTGGTTGTGGTAAACGAGATCTTGAGTGGAGACCGTGACTTGGCAAACGCAGTGTAGGACGCCCTTCGGCCGTGGAGTGACGATCTGCGAACGGCTGCTGGCAGAAGCTGGATGCGTCGAGCTTATAGATGTAAGTTGGTTTGATACCAAATAAACCAATCCATTTGAAACGAAAAAAGCAGTTTAATACCGAATTAAACCGCTTTATTTCGGTCTAAAACAGTTGGTGTTGTTATCTATGTTTTTCTTAAATTGTAACTACATTTTCCTGATTTTTGGATTCTCATTTGGATGCAAGATACAGAGATAGATAGTTAGTCCGGAAAAGCAGCAAGCTTAGGCTTTTTATCAAGGAAAAGTAAAATATAAAAAAAAGTACGTGAGTTTCGTGGAACACTCGGTTGGAACGAAGCAAAGAGTACTTTTCTACACGTGCCGTGATGGTAAAATGGAACAATTTTTTTCCAGCATCAGTCTTTTTTTTCTTCGATACCGTACGAAAAGGAACTTCGTTCCAAAAACACCGCGTACCAACAGCTAGAGTGTTCAAATAACCCGGTGCTGTTTCTTGTTCATACTGGTCCTTGTTCATACGTAGACGCGCTCTAACATTATTATTGCTTCTGGTGTCCCAGATGGGAAAATACATGAATTTGGAAAGTAGGTAAACAACGTTTTGAAAAGTTGCAAAAAGCATTTTCTTTATTGAATATTTGGGACATCATTTTAAAACGTTAGTATAGTTTTTTATTCACTGTCTTATTTTCAGGATGAGGCAAAATTTAACCACTTATGGCCAATTTTCCTTTTGTACTAATTACCTAGAAGGTGAAGCTTATATGTCAAAGTCAAAGTCAAAAAGCATTTATTCAGTAGGACCGCTGGGATCACTTTTTTTCGGACTATGTTAGGTACCAAACCATGGGGAGCCTTCGTTTGATTATAGATTTTATTTTCAAGAAGATTATAGAAGACCGTGTGGCCTAATGGATAAGGCGTCGGACTTCGAATCCGAAGATTGCAGGTTCGAGTCCTGTCACGGTCGTTTGACCGAACTTTTAATTTAACTTTTGAATTATTTTTTTAATTAAGCACTTATACATACCTACTGTGCGTGTAAAGAAAACTAATAAAATACAATTATGAAACGCGATTAAAACCGTGAAGAACCAACGCTGCTTAGAAGCGCTCCTAGTTGTGCTTTCTTAGTCGTCCTTGATAGATCGTCGAAGTTAAGCAACGTTCGAAACGGTCTGTAAGTGGATGGATGACCGCCAGTGGCATTTTCATGTGAGCGCTTCCGTGCTTCGGAGGGCACGTTAAATTGTCGGTCCCGGCCATTTAAGCCATGACTGAGACATAGTGGCGGTCTAATAACTCCGTCACCAGAGTTGGCCACTTGGCATACGAACTTACTTACTGCTTGGAGCCTAGTTTTCTTTGTGATCCATCTTAAAACTAAATGATAACCTACATATTTTTGAAAATTTATTATGCGCTATAACACGACGAAAACATCGTGAGGAAACCTGCAGCTTAGTCAGCTCCACACGTATTGACGTTGTCTTCCCTGTGGGCGGCTTATTAAGCTAAGAGGATGGTTTAGGTGCTGGGCAAGCCTACTCCATCTCAAACAATGTCCCAGGCACTACAGCGTCCCGTTAAGTGTAGGCATGGATTGCCTCCTGACGCTGTAAGTCGTTTCGCGGCGTAGGCATTGTGAGCATAAAGGTATTAATCATCTAATATAGGTAAAGGCCTAAGTTATTTTTGAAATCGGTCTGTAGTTGCTCAACTTTTTATTTGAATTAAAATAAGTATATTTTTAGAAAATCTAAGTTAATTAAGTCAGCTGTTTTGTGGTTTTGACATATTTTTTAATTAAACCGGAGTTTGCCAACGTTATTCTTGGAACAAAAGCCGTGTTAACTTAGTCGTTGTTAGATCAGTGAAGTATAGCGATAGGCTTTTTGATGTCGCAAAATTTATGAGTGACCGGCAATAGCAATAACGGCTTCCATGTTTCGGGAAATTGGCAGTTTTTTTTTAGCATTTGCCCTCACTCTGCCTGATGTTAGATAGATAGAGAATTTATTTGAAAAAACACACACACAGACGTGCATAACGTTAGGTAAGCAACAGTGGGGTTTAAGATGTGCTTACGTAGAACCTATTTACTCTCGGTTTAAGTCATTTGTCGTGTAGGTACCTGCAACCTTGAGAGGCAGTTTAATATGATGTTTGTTTAGGATACTTATGCTAATAGCAATCCTAAACTAAAAGCGATTAATTTATCATTGGATAACAAACATCAACATAAAGCCCTATTTAGTGCTATCCTGGCGGTCAGTGCGTAGAAGCGAGTTTTTAGTTTCGTGCTGTTCTGTTTTGTTCAAACTCACCCTTCGGATTATTAATTGAGGCACAAGCCCATTCGGATCACGGCCTATGTCAAAGTCAAAGTCAAAGTCAAAGTCAAAAAGCATTTATTCAGTAGGACCGCTGGGATCACTTTGAAACGTCTTAAAACTGTGGTACTACTGTTCCTTCGCGACCAATACCGTGAAGAACCAGGGCAACTAACACGGTTTGGGGCTTTTTTTAGGTGATCCATCTTAGATCTAAATCTAATGATCTAGATCTAATCTATGCAGTACATCTACCTACACCTGGCGGCCTCATCAGGCCCCTTGGTCAGGGCGGTAGGGCTAAAATGTATGCCTATGGCGCCACTGAAAACCAGCGCTCCAATACTCTCGAGCTGTTGGAGCAAATGCTGAAGGGTAGCCGTATTTTCACTCACATAAAATTATGTAGATTTAAGTAGGTGCCTATTGTAACTGTTGTATATGATGTGGAGAAAATAAAACTTTATTATCCTTTTTCTTATTCTTAAAACCTAAAACCGGCCCTGGGCCTAAAACACGTAAAAAAACAGGTAAATATGCCCTGGGCCTATGTAAGAAAAACCAACGCCAATGTCAGCCGGTTAATAGAATAGAATAGAATAGAATAGAAAAACACTTTATTGTACACAAAAACACATTACAGGAAATACACGAAAACAAGTAAGTAGGTACAATGGGCGGCCTTATCGCTAAAAGCGATCTCTTCCAGACAACCTTTGGATGGACTGGAGAAGTTACACAGAAAAAAGGCGGTGTACAATAAGTTTAACAGTTAAACAGTTAAACGGTTAAACAGTTGGTGCACTCTGAACCTAGTATGAACTAAAACAAGTAATTACAAGATCGAGAATAATTAATTATTGTAAGTCAAAGAAAAAGTTGCTGGAAGTTTTAACGTCTCTACCAACTGTGCCCGGAAAATTGGCCGAGTGTCCGTATTCACAATCGCTTGCCTAGTTCGGACTAGGCTACTATTTTAGTCGAGTAGCGAGTACGATTCATGTACTCGACTAAAATCGACAGGTCGCACTTGTTTAGTCTGTAAGCCAGTAGGGTGCTACTCGCCCAAAAAAATTTAGTCAAATGTATCGACTCGACTAAATTACTCAGTAACCTACTCGACTAAATTCGACGTTTTGGTAAGTTCTCTACTCGACTAAAATACAAGCCTAGTTTGAACTAGGCATTAGAGATTAATATTCTTTTTCAAAAAGAAGTCTAGGTAAGTATTTAAATACCTTGGTAATATATAAGTATTTAAAAACTTAGCTACCTAATATCTCATTGTTGGAAAATTACCAACAAAGTTACCTCTACATAAAATGCGCTTGAAATTGTTTGATTGACCCCATTGACCCCAAAACTTTAAAAAATGGCTAAATTACCCCAAACATTACAAACGACTGTTACGCCCGCTACACGCCGTTCAAAAATAAATCTTTTTCTGCGAGTTTTAATTGCTCGCGTTATTAAGCCATTAAAGCGGCTTTAAAACTCTATCACCAGATTACTAGATGTTAATATTAATTTGCATGCCGACGATAAGGTAAGAAAGTGTTGGAACTTTTCTCATTATCTTTAAGACCAATATTGTACATACTTTCTGGCAAATAAATGATTTGATTTGATTTGATTTGATTTGATTTGATTTGATTTGATTTGATTTGATTTGATTTGATTTGATTTGATTTGATTTGATTTGATTTGATTTGATTTGATTTACTTAGTTACCAATCTCCATCATCAGAGTTGGTCCTATAGTCTTTCTCACATAGGGACGGTTCCTTTACAAGGCTCATTTATGTAAATTTCTGAAATTATTAAATAGGAAATAGACAAAATCATTTATTAAATTGTATCTTTGAGTATTATAACTAGATTTCATTTATTTAAAAATGTTTAATTGTTGTACAGCGTGAAACGTAAAAGTTATTTGTATCAGGGATATGTTCCTACGTGAAAAATACTATAACTCTTATTAGACTGACGAAGACATTCAAATGATGGATTGTATATTTGTGAATAAGGGTGCGGTCATTAGTCATTGAACAGGAAGGGAATAAAATTAATGTCAGATTAAGTAGGCTTTCATTAATCTTTTCTCAGGATATATTCCCAACGACCCCACTAATCTCCCCACTAGTGGGGTAGATGGGAATAAAAGTCCCAACGACCCCACTGCTCAAGTACTAAGCTAAGCTACCCCAAAATGTGTGTGTGAAATTGTTTTTGGTGCCAAACGATTCTACTCGTATTACATGTAGGGATCAGAAAACTCTATCGGACCATTTGAGATTTAAGTACTAAAAAAGTCAGAAAGGTACCAAAAAAAATTCGAGTTCATTCATAGATTTTTAGGAAAAATTGTATGGGAAAAGTTTATGACGATTTCTGACTTTCTAACCGCTTCTTTTTTAAAGGCTATCATACAAAATGTCACGTTAGTACAATCGTCTACTTGCTACCGTTAATCTCTGCCATCTAGATAATCTTTAAAGAAAATCTCGGAAACCTTCACACCGCCTGCCAAAGCTAGTCTAAGAATAGCTTAGAAATGGTGCCTTCCGACTATTAAATTCAAAGTCTGCATTTAATGGATTTTGCGCTCTATAGCCAGGAATATTCTATCTACAGGGTGTAAAAAGTCGTCTACCGAAGCCGAAAGGGGTAGGTACAGCATCCCAACACACAACCAAATCCAAAAGGATTTTACGAAAAAAATATTATATCCGGAGAAAACAGCGTTTGAAGATTACTGTTTGCGTATGGGCGCGTTTTTATACGTAGATTGTTGGATTTTGAGTTTTAATAGTTTTTTTCTTTTATAAATCAAATTATTAGGCAGGTATGGTCTTATTATGTTGTACTAGTAGAAAATAACTAGAAAATAATATAAAATGACGTAGCTAAGTAAAAAAAATTTGCTTTTTTTTCGCTAAATATGTTCAGTATCATGGTCTGATTGAAACCCCTCAGTTTTCGGTAGCAGTCTTTTTACACCCTGTATATATAATATGTATTGTTTTTATCCCTTACATTTCCTGATTTATATGATTTATACAGCGTCAAGAGACAACCTGCTGCTTATTATAAAAACGTAAAACCTTGGTTGAATGTTGACACATGTCAAAACAAAACTGTTACCACAAAAAATTACGAGTATAAGATCGTTTTTCTAGGGACAGTGTTTTAGTTAGACTTGGTCTAAACTCGGCTCATTTTCTTATAATAAGCCCCCCTATGTCTACCTATGACTATGTGACTTAAGTCACGTGACCACCAGACAGTAGAGTGTGTCAGATTTTTAGGCTGCATTTGCCGCCCGGACAGTTGAGTCAACGAGACGCTGTAGTGCCTGAGTGAGACATTAAGCTCACTCACTCAGCACACAAACCATACTATCAGCTTAATCGGCCTTGTGCACAGGAAAGTCATGACCTACGTGTGGAGCTAATAAAAGTCAAATTATTTGACTGGGCTGTTAACGAACCAAAAGAGCTCGGTTGCCATTCAGCGGACGAGCGAGCGTCGCCTAACAGACGATGGCCGTTTAGGTATGCAATCGCTCGTGGTGGAAACAAGACATCCCTACTAGTAAGTTCTTCCCCTTGCATTACTTCGATACAAGATTGTTACTTACTTTAGTTAGTATTTCTGAATAAACATTGATATCATTTAATTTCATTTCAGTTCGTATTGAGTGGCCAACTCTGGTGACGGAGTTTTTAGGCCGCCTTAAGGCCTCAGTCATGACTTACTAGCCTACTAAGTATTAGGTATACATAAGTAAGGAATTTCAGCACAACCTTGAACTTATAAATGGTTTATTCAAATAGGTGCGGTTGTCGGACGTCTTCGATTCGATCAAAGTAATGTTCTGCATCCGGCGCAGTTATGGCAGGAAATGAGTTTTGTATTTTGACAGACGTATAGATTTATATTCTACGTAGGTATTTATATTTTTAACCGATTTCTGGGAGGAGGTTATATGTTCGGCTGTATGTATGTTTTTTATTTTTTTAGGGTTTCGTACCTCAAAAGGAAAACGGACCCCTTATAGGATCACTTTGTTGTCCGTCTGTCTGTCTGTCTGACAAAACCCTTTATCTTGGGAAGACGTGGAGGTACCTATCGAGTTGAAATTTAAACCGTATACTGAGGTCTATGGTTCCTGAGAAAAAACCAAATGTCTGTTAACGCAAAAAAAAAAGATACGGCCGGGCCGTTTATGCCACAAAAAACGTGTATTTTGACACTCATGGAAATCAAAATTCCTAGGGTACTTCCCGTTGACCTAGAACTATGTTTGGCAAGTAATATCGTCTTACACTAGTAAGTAAGTACAGAGAAAAATCTTAAATCACAAAAAAAACAGGGCCTATTACAAATATTGGGGGTCGAAATTTTATATCCGTGCCATGTGGTGTAAAATCTCTTCTTATGTGTTTAACTTTGGTGTATGTAGGTAGGTAGTAGGTACCAAACATTTGGCACTGTTATACGTTGGTACCTAGTACGTACTTAGTCCTTTGTAAGGAACCCTCGGTGGGCGAGACCGACTCGCACTTGTCCAGTTTTTTATTACGTAACATAATATTATAGCTAAGGGCGGCTTGGACTTTATTTTAGGTGATCCGGAGATATTTTTATATGTTTAAAGATGGCTAATAAGATTCCAACCAACATCATCAATCCACGTCTAAATAACAGCGTTTAATAATTATAAATTTTTGAAAAACTCCCATTCCTGCTTTACAGAAAAGATGATCCTTCATGTGACGTTTTGTAAACAGTTTGATGGAGTAGAATGTACCTACCTACCTAGTAATAGCTATTAGGAATGTTAGTGAAATTATTTTGTGGGATGAATGGATCGACGTTAATGTATTTCTGGGGAGAGATGATCTCTACAAGACTTAATAAATGTAATGTACTAAGTCTTCGAAGTTCACTCGCTTGGAATCGTGTTGGTGCTTACTTGCTTAGTTTTGAGTTTGAATTACAGATGAGCATCATCATCATCATCATCATCATCATCATCATCATCATCATTGACGGCCCGCGCGCGACGTGTACAATATCGTCTGCCCATCTGACCGCCGGACGTCCTACGTTCCTGTACCCAGATCTGGGCCACCTATCAGTCAATACTCTACTTCACCTGTCGTCACCACGCCTCGCTATGTGTCCCGCCCAGCTCCATTTTAGGTCCATTATCCTATTCCCGACATCCTGGACTTTGGTCTGTTTTCGGATTTCGACATTTGGAACTCGGTCTATAAGTTTGATGCCGAGCATGGCGCGCTCCATGGCCCTCTGTGCCACCCAGACGAGCATCAATGGTTTCATATTATGTATTATGCCTATTGCCACAACCTTTATGAAACCATTTCAAATTCATGCCATTGCCATGAGGCAATGTGCATTAGAGCGTGGCTCTAAGGCCCTTATTATTAAACGTGGTGTAAAGTTAGGTTTAACCTCCAAAAATCGTATGGTTACTCCTAAGTTACACTTGGCGTAACTTTACACCAGGTTTATTAAAAATGGGAGCCGGGGCTGGGGTTCATTGATTTTGATTCGGGATCAACGATTTTTTTATTCAACAAACACTTTTTCATTGGTAGTTGGAATGATTGATGCAAGTTATAACCGACTTCAATGTTTGACTCGAAACGCGGTGTGACTCAGGGCGTCAAGCTGTCAATTCGATTTATATTTGTGACATGGCTAGGAGGGAAGGTGTTTATAGTTTTACGGGGAAACTATCAATCCCTCAGGAATAAAATTTATATGGGACCACCTCTGGAGTATACCCTTTCAACCATAAAAATAATTTTGCAAATCGGTCAACAAATGGCCGAACAATCGCGTAACAAGATAAAAAAAAAACATACAGACGAATTGAGAACCTCCTTTTTTGAAGTCGGTTGAAAATGACCTAGCTAGCAGTCTTGATAGTGTCTTAGGTATTTATTTTTACGTAAAATAGATTTCGATGGATTTTTCATTTATATAGAAAAATCCTTGGATTTTTTATACGAAATAATGAACTGCACACCAATCCACCTTCCTCTCATGTTAGCATAAGCAACACTCGATAATGTGTTATGATTTGCGGAAATATCTTTGGATGCTTCCGATTCTTATCCGTCGAATTCCGAAATGATTACGTTGATAAACATAAGCCTTATTTTAGATTAGCCCACCTACGCCTACCTACTATAGGTACTAAGTGTAGGTAAGTAGGTAGATACTATGTTGAGTAGGTACTTAGTTTCAAGGTCTAGGTACTAAGTGTAGGCACAGACAATCAGGTGCGGTCGCAGCCAGAAATTTTGGGGAGGGTCACTAATCTATTTTCTTTACTTAAATTTTTAGAATTTTTCGATTTGGGGGTCATGTCCCCTGTGACCCCTCCCCTAGGACCGCGCCTGCAGACAGTATAATAATAAAAAAATACAAAATGGCTTGGCTGTTCAAATCAAATCAAATCATTTATTGCGAAATATGGTCAAACAAAGGTCTTAATATCACATATTTTCACCGAAACCCATTGGCATAAAAAATTTTAAATGATAAATTACACAAAAAATTGATGTCAACAAAAAATAATGTCATTACCCACTAAATTATATAAATGTTGATTATCTCCTTAGTAGCTAAATAATGTTCAAGAGCTCATTCACTTATACAAAGTCTGTTAGCTGTTAACTTCATCTTGATAATAAGATGAAGTTAGGACCACGATCAAACTTATCGAACCGTCTATCTGGCCGGATGTGCTCAGACGTCAGACATTACCTAGGTAGCTTTAGGTAGGTAGGGGAGAGCGGGGCTGAAAGTGCCAATTTTGATAAATCACTTAAAAAAACTATTGAAATGAAATCGTGCATTCTCAATTTCTTTAACACTTATGTTAAATTTATTGTAGTTTTTGAATTTAAATTAATAATTGGCTATTTTGCAATAGTTTTTTTGTGACATTGAAATTAGTGCAACGAGACCTTGAGGCACAATTGACCCCGTCGTGGGGCGGGTTGTGCCAATGCTGAGGTTGGTTGTGCCGTTCTAAAAGTGGATATTTAATATAAAATATAATGGTGTTTAAATAAAAAATAAGACAAAAATTGTTATATTTAAGCTATTTCTTTATATAAAAAAAATACTTCTTACATTCACAATGTTTTTTCTAATGAAACTCTTACTAAACTAACTGACATAGATAACAACAAAAACAATCAACATTTTTCTTCTTTCTTAACTAAAAAACTCAACATAACTTATAATTTGCACTATCAGAGAGATCAATTTTCATATTTAAGTGTTATAATAATTATAAATTTTTTATTATGTATATTTATTGTATTATACATTATACATTTGTTGATTTTCTTAATGCGCTGCATGTCTTTTTTTCCTTCCCAGCTACAGTTTTCAATTTACGGCATCAGCAGCTCTTTGTAGAAGCTCCTTCGAAGTAATCCCTCTCTTGGTCTTTCGTTTGTCTGTCCTCATCCTATAATAATAATAAAAAATAATCGTGGACTTTTCACACAGGATCATCTAGCCCCAAAGCAAGCAGAACTTGTGTTATGTGTACTAGAATGACTGATAAACTAATTATATACTTTTTGTTTGTAAATACTTACATATTATACATAGAATACTATAAGACAAAAACGTAGACTATAGCAATGGATCGCTTGGGGTCGGTTGTGCCGCGGCACAACTAGCCCCCAATGAGAGGCACTTTCAGCCCCGTTACTAGTACACGCACTTTCTGTCAAATTTAAAATGTTTTGCTTATCAGAACCTACAAAACAAACCGAAAAGCGATGTATGAATAAATAACCACTGACCTAGTGAAACACTGGCATAAGTAGCTTTAAAAAGCAAGGCGATGGACCAAAAAGTTTAAAACACAAAATATTTACTAACGTGTAGTCAGAGCATCACACTGCATGCCACCACTCGATACGCGTCGCAGCCGCTACTAAAGTGGCTGCCGGCGATGCACGCGCGTTAGACATTCTGAGATGCAAAATAGAAATGGAGCTATCTCTTTTCGTCTTCGAGTTATGTTCGCCGGCACTACTTACCCCCGGCACTTCCAACCCCGCTCTCCCCTATCCTATGTAGGTAGAGAGCCGTGTTGGTCAAATGGGGTTGTGCCTCAACTTTCAATCCGAAAGTCATGGGTTCAAATCTCGGCCGTGCGTCAATGGATTTTTCGTTTCGTAAAATTTACATGCGCTTTAACACGAGCTTCTTAACGGTGAAGGAAAACATCGTGAGGAAACCCGCAGCTTAGTCAGCTAGCTGTGGGCGGCTGATTAAGCTGAGAGGATGGTTTAGGTGCTGGGCAAGCCTATTCCATTTCAAACAATGTTCCAGGCACTATAGCGTCCCGTTAAGTGTAGGCATGGATTGCCTCCTGACGCTGTATAAATCATCTAATATAGATGTAAAAGGCCTACAGTCAGCATCATATAGGTCGCGAAGGAACAGGAGTAGAATCACATAGTTTTAAGACGTTTCAAAGCGATCCCAGCGGTACAATAAATGCACTTTGACTTTGACATCAATCACACTATTTACAGTAACTAAGTGTTACTCATTGACACTGAAACGGCGAATGGGTTTGCATGAAAGAAGGTACCATACCCTGGAGTAATAGGCTACTTTCCCTATGTGCTATTCCACACTATAATCTCTGGTTTGCTATTCCAGACTAAAGTATACCTATATTTCTCTGTGCCAAACTTCAATCCAATCCATTTCAAAATAAATCATCTACGCCGTAGACAACCTACGAATTTCGTAGACCTCTACGCTACGTCCCCTGCGTACGTAAATCTTTGTAAAAGTATTATTGAAAACTGGTTTTCTTGCAATATTTTCTTTCATCGTTTTATACCGTGTTAATGCGCATATTTTCCTAAATTGTATAATTAATTATAGTCCTTTTCACATAGAAACGGTTCCGTGACATAGCTCTTTTATGTAAATTTCAAAGAAATAAACAAAATCCTTTTTTTAATAAATAAATTAAATATTGCTGGACATTTTCACACAGCATCATCTAGCCCCAAACTAAGCAAAGCTTGTACTATGGGAACCAGATAACTGATAAAATACTTATATAATTTTTGTTTGTAAATACATACATATTATACATAGAAACACCCAGACCCGAGACAAATATTTGTAGGTCATACAAACATTTGTCCCGCGGCGGGGATCGAACCCGCAACCTTCTGCGTCGCAGGCGGACCTTCGCCCACTACGCCACAGAGGTCGTCCATAAAGTTGTATCTTTTAGTATTATCACTAGATTTCATTTATTTCAAAAAAAAATATTGTGTTATAGCGTGAAACGTAAAAGTTCTATGTCAGGGATACGTTCCTACGTGAAAAATACTATAAAATTGTGAACCTACGACCTTCAAAAGTTACAAATACACTTCAAATATTGCTAGACTTTTCATAGCATTATTCCAGCCCCAGAGAGCAGAACTTGTGTTATGTAATCCCACACCAAAACTACCAATAGAACGGCTATCTCGGGCTATCATCTATCTTAGCGACAATAGAGGCAAGCCAATTTCCGAGAGACGTTCGCATCTACAATTGACAAGCTCGGCTGTAACATATGAGGTGAGGTTTCGTTTCTCACGCAGGGAAAATTATGGTTTTTAACATGAATTGGTTAGAAAAATATTACAACTAAAATTTATAATAAAGTGGACATCTCACACAGCATCATCTGGCCCCAAAATAAGCAAGGCTTGTGTTATGAATAGGTACTACGTACATGACTGATATACTTACTTCTTACACCTACCTAAACTTTTTGTTTGTAAATTCAATATAATAATAATGCATAGAAACACCCGGACCCGAGACAAATATCTGTTGATCATACAAACATTTGTCCCGCGGCGGGAATCGAACCCGCAACCTTTTGCGTCGCAGCGCATATATTAGGCACTTAGGTAAGTTTCTATACCTACGTATAGGTAGGTACTTTTTAATTTACAAATACTTTCATAGGTAGGTAGGTTCTAGGTATAATCCCAGATCATATGTATAATTAACTTAACACTAATAAATAATAGAATATTTACCATATATTTATTTATCTATTTATTCGATTTTATAAACAAATATTATTTTACTTACACCGCCTTATTGCCTTCCTCTAATCCAGTTCATCCTAAGGATGTCTGGAAGAAATAGCTCACAGCGATAAGACCGCCCATTTAACTTCGCTTTAAATATTCTCATGTATCTTTGTTTATTTTATCTGTAATGTCCATGTGGTGTAAAAAAATAGGCCTTTACATCTATATTAGATGATTTATACAGCGTCAAGAGGCAACCTATGCCAAAACCGGACGCTGTAGTGCCTGGGACATTGTTTGAGATGGAATAGGCTTGCCCAACACCTGGTCTTAGTCTTTCCTGTGGGCCATGTGGTGTGTAATAAAGTATTTTCAATCTATCTATCATTTAAATTGTGCTCATATCCATGATAGAAGTTATTAAAAGTTCCCAGTCCCCAGAAACATTCTCAAATTAAACTAACATACGAAAATGGTTTCATTCCAAGGTCCTTTGGTATCAAAAGTCCTATTCATAGGAAGGCCCGAACATGACTAGCAATTATCTTGCCGAGTCATCCTTTACAGAATCGATTGAATACGATCCCCGAGGATAATGGTAGGAAATAGCAGCCAATAAATATAATTATATCGAGTTCTATTTAGAAAGTAATTACAATTATTACAAAATGGTATCAGAGACCAATGAACTGACAAGAGCAATGCTCGCTCTGTAATTTTATATCCGAGACATCAAAATCAAATCAAATATATTTATTTCAGTAACTTAATCTACTTTAGTTACATGGGTTTGAGACCTCCTTTTAAGTATGAAAATACCTGTATTAAGATGTCTCGCTATTCCGTTACAGAATATCTTTAAAGATTAAGTAAAGAAAAATAAGGTAAAAAGTAAAGTAAAAAAGAAAATAATAACAAAAACCATAATATAGTGCGTCTTAGTTGTGTGTGTGTGTGTTCGTGTGTGTGTTTGTGTGTGTGTGTATATGTGTTCGTGTGTGTGTGTTCGTGTGTGAGACATGAAAATCACTTAGTTTTTAAGACTACTAGTATTTTAAATGAATCATTTATGTATCGTCTTTGGGTCTACTGAATAAATGCTTTAAGTATTAAAACAATGCTTTTATTAATTTTAGACATCTGTTTCATTCATAGTAAACTGACCTACACAATCGTTAACTAAATAAAAATAATGTTAGTTTCATTTTTTAAAACGTCCTGGTTTGGTTCCCGAGCTGAGTACAAGTTTTTTTGAAAATGTGTGAATGCAGTTTTTATTATAACTAAATCGATGACATGGTTGCTAAGAATAGATCTTCGTATATCTAATAGTTTCAGACTTTCCCATACTGACCGTTCTAAATGTTAGACCTGTATAGGTACATACAGGGTGTAAAAAGACTGCTACCGAAAACTGAGGGATTGCAATCAGACCATCCTCCGCCAGGTGGCGCGTTTCTGTGCACAGCACTTTTTGTTGATAAACATTTTAAAAATTCCAAATAATTTGTAAAGTGTGTGTTTACTCCATGTTTTGGTGAATTTGTGTTGACTAAGTGCTAATTCATCCCTGTGAACGTTTTATCCGTGAACAATTCTTTAACATTCAAAATATAAGACTTTGTTTCAATTAACCGCCAACAGTTTTAAATTTTCGCGCAATGCAAAACGGCAGTGAAGTTGATAACTCATAGCGCTGTTACGATTTATGGATGTTTTTAGTGAAATAATTGAACTTTATTTTATATAATCCCCTGTTTAATGGGTGCTAATAATAAAATACAAGCTACATACAAGAACATTTACCGCCATCTAGTAAAAGACGTTGAAAACGATTTCTTTTGTTATCAATAGGAGTCGTCAAAAGTAGTTCATGTGAAACTGCAAAGATGGCGCCAATTCGTACACCCACAAAACATCACGGCATATTATGCGATAAATGTTGTCAAACAATTTCGACGAAACATTATATGACATGCGCTACTTGCAGAATAAAGCTTCACTTAGGTCCCTGTTCTATAACGGATAGACGCTATTCTATGATGACTGCGGAATGCAAAGCAAAATGGAACTGCGGGACCTGCATTATAAAGAATGCTAACCGTAACATCGCTACCCCAACATCACAATCCCACACCAGTATACTAGAAATAGAGTCTACTCCTGTCCACGGGGAAAATTCTCCAAAAAATCTTAATGTCACGTTCAGAAAAAAATCGAAAACGGTTTCCAAACCATCTCCATTGCTGTCTGCGCCGAGTACGCCCTCTACCTGTGCCGATGAGCATACGATGAGCGCTGTTATCTTGGAAATTAAGAACCTGCGTGCAACAATATCCAATCAATTAAATATGCAAGAGACCAAGATCGATGAACTGACCAAACTGTGTTTAGAAATCAAGACCGATGTTACTGATTTGAAGGATAAGTTCGATGGAGTGAGAACTGATTTGGAAGGACATCTTAACATAACAAGCCACATCGCAGATGAGTACAGTTTGCTTAAGTCATTGATACATTCTAACAATAAGCAGGTTTGTGAGATGCTCGTGGTGAAAAAAAGCCTGCAAGAGGAAATAGCTGTCACCGACTATAGATTAGAGATAATAGAAAATCAGATGAAGCAAGATCTAAACGCAAATGTCGAGACTCTTACTACTGACTCAAGTAAAACTTGTCCAGAACAAACATTGATTGCTAATAACTTATTTGCACCACTGATTACCATAGATCATGACCAGCCTCAACCAAAGACTCAAAGTAAACGCCAAATTCGAAAGCAACGTACTACTCCAAATCATAGTACTACCAGTGCTCAGAAAAGTATGCCAACGACTATGCAGATATGCTCACCTGAAGTAATTAAATGCTACTCAGGTCAAAATTATGATGATGGTGATGATATTGATAGCAGCGACTGGCAAGTACATACAAACACACAAAAAATCCAAACGCCAGCGACAGCAGCTTGTAAAGGGTAGTGGACAGCAACAGAGCCATCTACAGACAGTAGAAAGAACCAAAAAGGTACACGCTTGTTTCTTCAGGGCAGACACCACAGATGAAGCCGTCCTGGATCATATGAAGCAACTATATTCAACAGATGGCGTTGAAGTCAGAAAGCTGAAACTGAGGCATGACAGGTATGCATCATTTGTATTATCCGTACCAGAAAGTGCTGTCGAGCTATTTATGGATCCGGATTCATGGCCTGTCGGGACTGAAGTTCGAGAATGGTTTCCCAGAGGAGCCGGAAGTGCCTCACATAAACTTAATAACAGACCTTGCACTCCCGGCCAAAGTACATCAGAGTAGGTCTACGCAGAAAAATGCAACAATAGAACGATCACCGTATAAGTATCATTTACATCTTATCTATCAGAACGTCAATGGCCTAAAAACTAAACTTAAGTACTTCCGACAGAACCTGATCTTATCGGATGCAGATTTAATAGCTGTTACTGAAACTAAATTGGACGTTTCCATTAATGATGCTGAAGTTGTACCAGACAACTGGAGTTTAGTGCGACGAGATCGGCCTGGACGCGGTGGTGGAGTACTGTTAGCCGCCAGACCAGAGTTTGAGATTACTAGACGCAGTGATTTAGAGACAACTGATTGCGAAGATATGTGGGCTTCAATGAACTATCTTGGTCGAGTCTATTTTGTGTGTGTCGTTTATATTAGTCCTAGTGCCAAAGATGAAGAATACCTTACATGGTTCTGTCAGGTTGAAAACAATATGGATATACTAAGTGATTCACCTTTAATTATCCTCGGTGATCTTAATTTAAATAGTGCCACCCAAAATGTAAATAATTATATATGCTATTTTACTAACTTTTGTGATCTCATAGAGCGGAATTATTTTTTTAATGATCGTGGTAGTAAATTAGATGTTGTTATGATTAGTTCTTGTTTGCCATGTGTGAGTGTGAGTGTAACTGAGGATGGCCTAGTGGAGCGCGCTGACCGTCACCATCCCCCGTTAGATGTCACTGTGAGCTGTGATAGGGTGAAACGAGATAAAAATATGCAACCAAGTAACGTCCCAACTTCTACTGACTGGAATTTCGGTAAGGCAGATTTTACAGCACTTTATAATGCAATCACAGAAACAAGACTGTTCAAAGTTGTATGGGACGTGGTCTATGAACCAATAGCGATACTGTAATGGTATTTGTGTAGGGATGCCTCATCCACATATTTGTGCAAAGGGGCATCAAAATCTGACCCTGCAGAGTTGAGATATACAGGGTGGATTTTTAATCATTATAGTTACAGGAAAACGTTTTTAGGAGACCATGCATAACTTTTTGAGGTATTCTAAACTACACTAACTCATTTTGGAAAAAGTGTACAGTCAGCGAAAAAAGTGCTGACCATAAGCGGTCTTTGAACCAATAGCGATACTGTAATAGTATTTTTGTAGAAATACGTCAACTACATCCATATGCAAAGGGGCATTAAAATCTGACCCTACAGTTTTGAGATATACAGGATGGAATTTCGAGACTATCTCATAGGTCAGGTACCTTAACCGTTCTAGTTACAGGAAAACTTTCCTACGAAACCATCCATAACTTTTTGAGATATTCAAAACTGCATTCACACATTTTGGAAAAAATGTACAGTCAGCGAAAAAAGTGCTGACCATAAGCGGAATTTGAACCAATAACAAGACTGTAATAGTATTTCTGTATAGATACTTCAACTTCATCCATATGCAAAGGGGCATCAAAATCTGACCCGGCAGTTTTGAGATATACAGGATGGATTTTTAATCGTTATAGTTACAGGAAAACGTTTTTAGGAGACCATCCATAACTTTTTAAGATATTCTAAACTGCATTCACACATTTTGAAAAAAGTGTACAGTTAGCTAAAAAAGTACTGACCATAAGCGGAATTTGAACCAATAGCAATACTGTAATAGTATTTCTGTATAGATACTTCAACTTCATCCATATACAAAGGGGCATCAAAATCTGACCCGGCAGTTTTGAGATATACAGGGTGGAATTTCGAGACTAGCTCATAGGTCAGGTACCTTAACCGTTCTAGTTACAGGAAAACATTTGTAAGAGGCTATTTATAACTTTGTGAGATATTCAAAACTGCATTTACACATTTTGGAAAAACAGTACAGTCAGCGAAACAAATGCTAAAATCCCAAAAAAATGTTTCAAAGATTTAGGACGTGGTTTTTGAACCAATAGCGATACTGTAATGGTATTTGTGTAGGGATGCCTTATCTACATATTTGTGCAAAGGGGCATTAAAATCTGACCCTGTAGTTTTGAGATATACAGGTTGGATTTTTAATCATTATAGTTACAGGAAAACGTTTTTAGGAGACCATGCATAACTTTTTGAGGTATTCTAAACTACACTAACTCATTTTGGAAAAAGTGTACAGTCAGCGAAAAAAGTGCTGACCATAAGCGGTCTTTGAACCAATAGCGATATTGTAATGGTATTTGTGTAGGGATGCCTCATCTACATATTTGTGCAAAGGGGCATCAAAATCTGACCCTGCAGAGTTGAGATATACAGGCTGGATTTTTAATCATTATAGTTACAGGAAACCGTTTTTAGAAGACCATGCATAACTTTTTGAGGTATTCTAAACTGCACTAACTCATTTAAGAAAAGTGTACAGTCAGCGAAAAAAGTGCTGACCAAAAGCGGTCTTTGAACCAATAGCGATACTATAATGGTATTTCTGTCGAAATACCTCAACTTTATCCATATGCAAAGGGGCATCAAAATTGGTTCAAAAACCACGCCCTAAATCTTTGAAACATTTTTTTTGGGATTTTAGCATTTGTTTCGCTGACTGTACTGTTTTTCCAAAATGTGTAAATGCAGTTTTGAATATCTCAAAAAGTTATAAATAGCCTCCTACAAATGTTTTCCTGTAACTAGAACGGTTAAGGTACCTGACCTATGAGCTAGTCTCGAAATTCCACCCTGTATATCTCAAAACTGCCGGGTCAGATTTTGATGCCCCTTTACATACGGATGAAGTTGAAGTATTTATACAGAAATACTATTACAGTATTGTTATTGGTTCAAATTCCGCTTATGGTCAGCACTTTTTTCGCTGACTGTACATTTTTTCCAAAATGTGTGAATGCAGTTTTGAATATCTCAAAAAGTTATGGATGGTTTTCTAGGAAAGTTTTCCTGTAACTAGAACGGTTAAGGTACCTGACCTATGAGATAGTCTCGAAATTCCATCCTGTATATCTCAAAACTGTAGGGTCAGATTTTAATGCCCCTTTGCATATGGATGTAGTTGAGGTATTTCTACAAAAATACTATTACAGTATCGCTATTGGTTCAAAGACCGCTTATGGTCAGCACTTTTTTCGCTGACTGTACACTTTTTCCAAAATGAGTTAGTGTAGTTTAGAATACCTCAAAAAGTTATGCATGGTCTCCTAAAAACGTTTTCCTGTAACTATAATGATTAAAAATCCACCCTGTATATCTCAAAACTAAAGGGTCAGATTTGGATGCCCCTTTGCACAAATATGTAAATGAGGCATCCCTACACAAATACCATTACAGTATCGCTATTGGCTCATAGACCGCTTTTGAACTGTCTCCTTTCTTGGGACGATGTTATTAATCAGCTAGATGTTAATAATGCTGTTGATTCACTTTACCATTTACTCTACAATAGTTTTGACTTATGCATTCCTAAAAAAGTCCGCCGTTCCTCGTCGGCTAGAAGGTATCCAACGTGGTTCACCAAAGATATAATAACAGATCTTAGGTTGAAGGCTTCATTGCATAAGATATGGAAGGCAGATAGGGATCAAACGGTTTATAGCTTCTTTAAAGCTCTCAGATCCTATATCAAAGCGTGTGTCTCCTTAGCATACACTGAACACATTGAGAGAATAGAAGATAATTTAGTCAAAAATCCTTGTGATTTCTGGAACCACATAACTAGCCTGAAAACGAAAGGTGGTTTTGAACCTTCAGTTACTTATAAGGACACTTGTCACAGAGGCGCGCATGCTGCCACGGCCTTTGCGGACTATTTTAGTAGCGTTTTTCTTCCCAACACACCAGTACTAAATCCAAACAAAGTTACAACTAGCGTCACAAACAATTTAGTAAATATTGTAAATATTTCCACAGTAGAAGTCGAACACCACATTAAAAGAATGAAGCCGAAGAGCGCTATAGGACCGGATAACGTTCCTTCTTACATTATTAAAGCTTTCAGAACGGAGCTATCTCTTCCACTAACATATATTTTTAACCTTTCACTCAATACAGGAATCTACCCGACAAGCTGGAAAATATCTCGCGTAACCCCTATTCCCAAATCTGGTGACAAATCTCTAGCTGAAAACTACCGACCTATAGCAATACTATCATCGTTTGCTAAGTTGTTTGAAAGTATTCTACACACAAACATATACAAACAAATAACACCGTATTTAAGTGACTCCCAGCATGCTTTTAGGAAGGGAAAATCTGTTAACACAAACTTACTCACCCTTGTTAACTTCATTTCAAAAAGCCTAGATAATAACGCTCAAGTAGATGTGGTTTACCTCGATTTTAAAAAAGCATTTGACCATGTAGATAATGACGTACTATTAGAAAAGTTAAACGCTTATGGCTTGTCCCCAAAACTGCTGCGTTTTTTTGCAAGTTATCTAGGCGATCGTAAGCAGTTCGTTCGTCTGGGTTGTTATTATTCCACCTCTTACCACACACGCTCTGGTGTGAGTCAACGATCTTCCCTTGGTCCACTACTCTTTACCATCATGATCGATGACTTAACTAGATATATTGATAGTCATAATTGCTTATTATATGCTGACGATGTCAAAATTTTTAGACAGATTCGAACTACACAGGACAGTCAAGCTCTCCAGCGCGACATTAATGCCATAGAAGCATGGAGTAATAAAAATCTACTGCAATTTAATGTTTCTAAATGTCAGATTATGAGCTTCACTCACTCCACGCATAATATAACCGCCCAATATCATCTAGGAAGCGAGTTAATTACTAGGTGTCACTCGGTAAAGGATCTTGGAGTTCAATTTGATCCAGAGCTGAACTTTCACAACCACATTCAATCAACCACAGCCACATGTTTTAAAAGGCTCGGATTCGTCTCCCGAAATTGTAGAGATTTTAAAAATATAAGAGCCATTAAAATGCTATACACATCCCTTGTACGTTCTAAACTGGAATCTAGTGCTATTGTCTGGAACCCTTATCAAGACACCTATTCGCTGATGCTTGAAAAGGTCCAAAAGAGATTTTTAAGGTTTCTCTATAAAAAAAATTATGGGTATTACCCATTTATGTATCCAACGAAATTTCTACAAGGTACTTTAGGCTATAACTCCCTAGAGACGAGGCGATTAAAACCAGATAGTATTTTTGTGCCGTCTTTTAAGAGGTCAAACCGATTGTCCTATTCTTCTGAGTGAGGCTAGCCGTCTTTGCGTCCCAGAACAGAGAAACAGATTCCGGCCAGGCCGAGTGCGACTGTTTGAGCCAATACGCGTGCGCACTTTATATTGTCAGCAGTCGCCTATTTCTCGTGCGCAGCGCAACCTTAATGAGCTCATGGTTGTTCATCCTCAGTTAGACGTGTTTGCGGATGGCTGGAAGGAGATCGAACGGTTGTGCCTGGAGTTCTGTGAAAGTTTGCAACGTTAATTTTTTAAATTTTTGTTTTTGAAATTGTTTTTTTTGTCTAATTTTTTTTTTTTTTACAATTTTATGTTTTTTATTTTTTTGTGTGATTTTCGGATGTTTTTATTATGTGTACTTATATTTATTAACTGTGATGATCTGGAATATCTGTAATGCCATAGTTAAGTTTCTAATAAATAAATAAATAAATGATTCTGAACATATTTATCGAAAAAAAACTCAAAAAAGTTTTTGACTTAGCTACGTCATTTTATTTTATTTTCTAGTTTTTTGCTACTAGTACAACATAAAAAGACCATACCTACCTAATCATTTCATTTATAAAAGAAAAAAACAATTAAAACTCAAAATCCAGCAATCTACGTATAAAAACGCGCCCAGTACATACGCAAACAGTGATCTTCAAACGCTGTTTTCTCCGGATATAATGATTTTTTCGGAAAATCCTTTTGGATTTGGTTGTGTTTTGGGATGCTGTACCTACCCCTTTGGGCTTCGGTAGACGTCTTTTTACACCCTGTATATCTACAGGGTCTTTCATTTTAAACTACACAAACTGACAGGGCCTCAGTTTTGGGTTGTAAATAGACGTTTGACAGTATCAATTTAATTCCTAAGCCGATCTAAGTTTTCACTTCAAAATTTATCATTTATTGATTTTTTTGAAATGTTGCACAATGATTTTTAAGGAGAACAGACGTTCCACCAATCGCAGCGCAGCTACATCACGAATGGACTAAGTTATACAAGAAGCAAAAATAAATTTAAAGAAGTCTTTATCGATTTTCTCGGGATTTTCATTACAAAACAAAAAAAAATATTACATTTTTTTTTTTTGTTGAACCCAAATTCCTGAATTAAGCTAGTTTAAAATGAAAGACCCTGTATAATTATATCCGTGGTACCTACTTATATAAATCAAGGATCTCTATTTGTGATCGAAGGCATAAATCAATAATTTCATGTTTTTTCAATTGACTCAAATTGACGTGACGTAATACATATTTTTGAAGAAAGATTTGAAGTGAAGTAAAAGTGAAAAGAAGAAGAAGAAGAAACCAATAAGTGAAGTGAAACCATAAAGAATATGAAGACCTATATGATGAAGACCTAGACCTAAATGATGTTTATTACCGATTGGGCGATATAGTAGCTCAGCGACAAAGCCCTTTTTTTTGTGAATAAATAATAATAATTTCATCTGTTCTTTCACTATTACGCAGCTGCTGCTGTACATGAGCTCACCGGTGCCACAGAATACCAGCGCTGCAGCACCTCTAAGTCACTGCAGCACACGGTGAGCGGTATCCATTTTTGTGTATAGTATTAAGTGATGGTATAGTTCCTAATTGTATTTTATGCTTTATGAAACACAAAATAAATATTTTTCTATTCTATTCTACTCTATTAATTATTCCTCTAGCTATAGACTAAAGTCCGTCACATCTAACCTCATATTAAAGTTGCCAACTTCGCCAGCTGATTGAGCTGAAGTTCATAACATGCATTAATAACTTGCTGACTTTCTAAGTTAGGCATTCATAACTGGTAGAGTTAATTATGCAGATTCCATTGTGGTCAATGAATTAAGCGATCGTGGTGTAATATGCTTGATCTTCATAGTTCTCGAAGTGCAACATTCTGAGCGGTCAGGTGCGTGAGGGCACGTTAAATAATAATAATAATAATAATAAATAATAAATAATGCTGGACATTTCACACAGCATCATCTAGCCCCAAACTAAGCAAAGCTTGTACTATGGGAACCAGATAACTGATATACTTATATACTTTTTGTTTGTAAATACATACATATTATACATAGAAACGCCCAGACCCGAGACAAATATCTGTAGGATAAATTGTCGATCCCGGCTATAAAATAAGGCATGAGGCCTTAAGGCGGCCTAAAAACATCGTCACCAGAGTTGGCCACTGACTCATACGCTAATGACCCGAAAAGATGCCATTGTATTGAATTTGATAACTTCTTCAACGTATTGAGTATAGACCTGCGACACTGGTTGCAGATGCGATTCCCACTATTGTGTAAATAAATTTGAGCTAAAATAATTTACATTTGGAGGACCGAATCTGACAGTGAAGTGAATCGTGTTCACTGATAGAGGAATCTATACTAATATTATAAATGTGAAAGTAACTCTGTCTGTCTGTTTGTTACGCTTTCACGCCCAAACCGCTGAACAGATTAAGCTGAAATTTGGCATAGTTAAAGGTTGTATCCCAGGGAAGGACTAGGCTATCTTTTATCCCAAAAAAAAATAAAAAAGGGATCGCGGGTCACACCGCGGGAGCGCAGCTAGTAAAATATAAACAAATTACATAATAAAATTATTTATTTCGATTTCACTAGATTTCATTCTTACATTTAAAGATATCGCTTACACATACATACGTACACACAAATATTGCTAAAAATAATACTGCAGGTACTTTTAAAACACTTAAATACATTGACACTTAATCTAAGTAAATTAAAAGCTTTATACAAAATAATATCATGGGTCGTCTGTCCCTTTAAACTCTGTTTTGTATTCACTTTGGAAGAGAAGCATAGAGAGGCACTTCGCTTGGCTGACGATTTCTGTTCTTCCGATTGTATGTTCTGAAATAAAAAAACACAATTATACACCAGTTTTCTTTTCAAAAGAATCACTAAAAACATATAAAATGGGGTAAATAAATACCCTAGAAAGGGGTAAAGATTTTAGAAACACTAGCTTTGTGTGACGAGTCACTAAAAAGGTGCACGGAGTTTCTTTGAGGCGCATTTAAAATCTAAACACAAAGCTAGATTTTGACACTTCAATACAAAAAATAGTACAGGGGGTTATACAACACGTTAAGATACCCCTTTTAAATCTAAGAAAAGTTTTACATACTTTATATTTTTATGCCAAAAAGGGTAAACGAAAGAGGGGTAACTATGACGTACCTTTTAGGGTAAGGTTCTTTCAAATGCACCCTCCTATAGTGTACATCCATGTCCGATGCATACGCGAAGGGTTTGCTACATATAGGGCACAGCTTCGGCCCGCTGAGTCATGCATTGGGTCCGGGGTCACATGGAAAGTGAAAAAAATATATTAAACTTTCCATTTTGGATCAACTTTTTGGTTAAAAAGAAAATATTATGACGTAAATGATGGTAACTATAAAGAACGTCATTTTTACCCTGGAAACGTCAAATTTACCCCTTTTTCACTTTCCACGTATACATGGCCACAAAACGTTCTCTTATGTCGGTACTCGGATAAAAAATATTTTATATTTTATTCACATACTAAAATAATCATCAAATTTTGTAAAAAAATGTGCATTTGAAGGAACCTTACCACAGAAGATATTAAAGGTACAAGAAAAATAAAAGACAAAATGCTATCAAAGAAAAACGCTAACAATACCGATAAAGTGAAATAAGTAGGTAACAAGACTTTTTCCTTTTGAAATTGTTTGTGCAATAATGTTCTTATTTTAAAATCAATGTTTTTCTTCACATAACTGATGTTTTTCGTTATATTTGAACGTACCTTTTAGGGTAAGGTTCCTTCAAATGCACTCTGCGCAGATGCGTGTCCATATGCGACCTGGATTGGAACGTTTTGTGGCACACCGGGCAGTCGGTCGGCTTGGGCTTTTGAACGCTGGAATTACCCCATTTTAGGGGTAAAGTTATATTCAACACTCGGAATTTTTAGAGTGAATGTTACCTTTTGCTTCATAGCATGCGTATTTTTTTCAGCTTCAACAAACAACCTCTTTTTAAATAAGTTCAGAACTGGTAGATGTTATTTTAGTGGAAAAAGAAGAATAGCCTTCAGGGAAATAGGCGCAATTTTATGGATGTATTTACATAAAAAAAGCCCATCGTGTGATCTAATCTGATGTTTGTATAAAATTATACTCTATCGTTCTTACTAATCTAAAGTTATGACAGGTATAACCTAAGAATAACTATCCATCATCATCTCAGCCTGGTAACACCCAGCATTGGCCTCGGTTCTTTTTTTTTATTTTTGCCAGTTTTATGTTCTTTTATTTTTTTGCTTTTATGTTCTTTTCTATCTTGCGCCTCGCGCATTCCCCACGACCTTCACTATGTCGTAGAATAACTATACCTACTATTATTATGTTTTAGTTTTTTCAGTTTTTTTGTCTTTTGTAGTATATAATTATGCCATAAGCATAACTATACCACGTCTTATATTGACGTCGTCTCTCCTGTGGGCGGCTGATTAAGCTGAGAGGATGGCTTATGTGCTGGGCAAGCCTATTCCATCTCAAACAATGTCCCAGGCACTACAGCGTCCTGTTAAGTGTAGGCATGGATTGCCTCCTGACGCTGTATTAATCATCTAATATACAGGGTGTAAAAAGACGTCTACCGAAGCCGAAAGAGGTAGGTACAGCATCCCAACACACAACTAAATCTAAAAGGATTTTCCGAAAAAATCATTATATCCAGAGAAAACAGCGTTTGAAGATTACTGTTTGCGTATGTACTGGGCGCGTTGTTTTACTTAGATTGCTGGATTTTGAGTTTTAATTGTTTTTTTTCTTTTATTAAGGAAATTATCAGGTAGGTATAGTCTTATTATGTTGCCCTAGTAGTAAATAACCGAAAATAACATAAAATGATGTAGCTAAGTAAACATTTTTGCGTTTTTTTCGCTTAATATGTTTAGAATCATGGTCTGATTGCAACCCCTCAGTTTTCGGTAGTAGTCTTTTTACACCCTGTAGATGAAAGGCCTAAGTTTATACCACGTTTATTAGAAAGGTTAGTCTATAGTGTTACCTTTTTGGGTAGGGCTCCTTAAGATGTACTCGTTTGTAATGCACCTCCATGTGACCTTTGAGTCCGAAGCGCTTTGGGCAGATCGGACACGGATGGGGTTTTTCTCCACTGTGGGTCTAAAGAGTAAAATTATTATTATTGGAACGAAGTTCTTTTTCGGACGGTATCGAGGTTGGGGGCTAGAAAAAAAAGCGTTCGATTTTACCATCTCTACATATGTCAATAAGAAGGAAGTTCGTATGAGTGACTAACTCTGCTCAACAATTTTAGTCAAATGCTGACCTATTTCATTAAAAATAAAAAGTACGTGAGTGTCGTTGAACCTCCGTGGAACACTCGGTTGGAACTAAGTTTCAACTTAGACATTTGGCATTTGTCAAATAAATTATCGTCAAATATTAAAATCCTAGAAACGTATCCGTACTAACAATGTAACAATCTATGGACTGTGCATTCCGCACTGTGAATGGAACAAAATTATTTTCCACTGTCTTTTTTTTCTTCGATACCGTCCGAAAAGGATCATCGTTCCAAAAATTGGATATGTTTATTCGAGCCTTTTGTTTGCCTGGCTCCCCACTGGAGCTGGACTATTTAGTTTTAAGATGGATCACCTAAAAGAATGCTCGGCGACAAATCGTGTGTTGTCTTGATTCTTCACGGTATTGCTCGCGAACGAACAGGAGTAATATTAATTTTAAGACTATATTATTGTATTTATAAGTTGTAATTTATAAGTGATCCCAGCGGTTCCACTAAATAAATTTTGACTTTATAAATGTGCTGCTCAACTTATTATTTATTATTATTAGGCGGCGATGGGCTTGCAACCTGTCACGTATGGTAAAGTAAAGTAAAGATTTATTGCGTGAAATACATGTAGTACATGGTGGTATTTTGTTTTTAAAAACTCAATCCGGAAACAATGTATTCTGCCAGTATGGCGTGCAATTTTTAAATTCATCATCATCATCATCATCTCCCTGACCTTATCCCACGCTAAGTGGGGTCGGCACAACATGTCTTCTTCTTCCACTGACTCCTATCACTCGTCAATTTAAATTAAAACAGGAAAATGGAATACTAACTTCTGCAAGATGTGGGCATGTATCAAATATGTGTTTGGACATGCCTCTGACTACCCCCTTAAACATCTTCATATGATCTGAAATAAGTAACATAAAAAGATCTGAGAGAATGTCTACCGCACCTTGGGGATACAGTCGTGAACCTGTTTACGTTTTACGTTCTCTGTTCAACTTACCAGCTGGTGTGTGTTATGACTGGTGACACAGAGAAACTCTTTCCCGCAGGTTTGGCAGGGGTACACCTTCTTGCGAGTGTGACGATTCATGTGGATGTCTATGTACGCAGACTGCAAACAAACACATAAAAAAATTGCGTGGTCCCTACGCGCGGAAGAAGTGAAACTTCGTAATGTGGAAATGAAAATAGGAAGGGGTAGAAATTGATTTTTAGTGAAATCATATTGTTTCTTTAAGACAAACTTTATTAACATCGCTTACAATTGATCGCATCTTTTTATTATCATTTTGGAGTGGAGAAATATTAAGATCTACAACATTGACAATGGTGTATATGTGTCCTTGGTAGCGTTAAACGTTTAACGCAACCTTATTGGAAGTCGCATAAGAAGTTTCACTTCAATAATTCTGGACATATCACACAGCATCATCTAGCCCCGAAATAAGCAAAGCTTGTACTATGGGATCCAGATGATAATAATACTTAGATACTTTGTTTATAAATACACACAATTTATACATAGAAACACCCAGCCCCTAGATAAATATTTGCAGATCATACAAACATTTATACCGCGGCGGGGATCGAACCCGCAACCTTCTGCGTCTGAAGTGGGCTATCACCCACTGCGCCACAGAAATCGCCATATAACAGAATATATACAGGGTGGTCTCACTAACGTACAAAAATCCTCGGAACCACTATTCGAAAATACCCCCATAAATATGTGTGTTATGTTTTGTAGTTATTAAAGTAATTTATGTGTATTGAGAATGCTTGGCCGGAATGGTGTAATTTGTTTTTTTTTTTACCACCTGTATAAAAATGATGCCTTTTCCCAGCAATACCGGGTTGTAAAATTATGTTGATTATTAACTAATGGCATTTTTATAATTTAATTACTTATGTATGAGTCTTCCGTGTCAATACAATACAATGACAGAGAGTTCTGATGATGGAGTCAGAAGCTGTTTAATGGAACTCCTCAGTAAGTAAAAGTAAAACGTTAACCAATTAAAAAGTTAAAAGCTTTATCATCATTTACTTGCCATAATATTATTTTTTTACTTATATATTTTATACTTATTTATATATAGGGTCTTTCATTTTAAACTAACTTAATTCAGGAATAGGGTTTAACAAATAAATTAAAAAATATTTATGTAATGTTTTTTTTTTATTTGTTATGAAAATCCCGAGAAAATCGATAAAGACTATCCTTTCAATTGATTGTTGCTTCTTGTATAACTTAGTCCATTCGTGGTCTGTTCTCCTTGAAAACCATTATGCAACATTTCAAAAAAATCTATAAATAATAAATGAAGTGAAAACTTAAATCGGCTTAGGAATTAAATTGATACGGTCAAATGTCTATTTATAACCCAAAATTGAGGCCCTGTCAGTTTAAAATGAAAGACCCTGTATAGACATTAGACACTAACAGAAAGCACAGCCCCGCAGATCTCGCATACTACGCGCTCCACCTTGTTTTGTCCGGGGTGGTCGGCCGCTATGTGCACCTTCACTTCCGTTTTTGATTTGAACTTCTTGTTGCACTGAAAAAAACCGTCAAATACCTACTGAGTAAAATGGAACGTAACCTACGTAAAGGTAAAATGAAAATCGGCACAATCGATGAATCGATAAGTAAAAAATTTAGGTTTAGTAATTTTATCTATGAATGAACCATAAAATCGATTGAGATGAATTGATCGTAGTGAAATAAAAATCGATTTTGATAATCTCGATTAAACTGTAGTCAGTCAAACATTACTATTTGACTGACTTTGACATAATCTCGACGTGTCACGCATACGTTCCGTGGTGAAAAAGACTAGTAGGAGGACTTCTTTCGCCATTTTTGAAGAAGCTCTGCTATTTTATTTACTTTTCTCGTGTTTTAGTAGGTTTTATTATGTAATTTCGGTGGCATTTTACTAATGAAGCCTTGGATACGTAACAGGAGATTTGGTAAATGGAATGGGGGAGTATTCAAGAAGATTTCTCATTTGACGAAGGATTTCCGTTGGAGTTTTGAAATGACAGGCCACCATGTTTTTTTCAAAACCAAATGGACATGACTTGACTTGACGTGACATGAATACTTATTTTAAACTTGACATTGGCAGAATTATACTGTTAATACAGTTAGTTGCCATTCATAAAAAGAAGAAGAAGACTAGTAGGTTAAGGTGCCATTCAATATTGTTGTATACTCACATGTATGCACCTCGCCGCGCTAGCAAGTATCTCTCGACGTTTTCTTCTAGTGCGTTTGAATTCCCTGAAACAAAATAAACTATTAAATCTACTCTAGGAACATTATCCCTCTCATATAATAAAGCTGAAACTTTGTGAGTTTGCTTAGATGTTTGGATTTTTGTATGTTCGTGTAAGGATCGGGCCCAAATGAAGAAACAGTTTACAATGAGATTTGGTAAGGTGAAAGGTATAACTCCAGAATAGCATATAGGCTACTTTTTATCCCAAAAAACGTTCCTGAAAACCAAAAAATATGTAAAAGGATAACGGGAATATTGCATAAAAACTTTAGCAGTTCTCTGTTTGACACAAAGAGCACTGCTCTAAGGTTGCCATGACAACCAATAACTTTTAACTTTTCAAAATGGCGATGTCATTTCTACTATGCTTTGAACAATTTTTATTACTTAAACTATAAGACTATTTGGGGGTTGTGATGCCTAAATACGTTTTTTTTTAAATAGCGAAACACGTAGTATATCAGTATATCAGTTATCTAGTTCCCATAGTACAAGCTTTGCTTAGTTTGGGGGTAGATGATGCTGTGTGAAATGTCCAGCATTATTATTTATTTATTTATACTCACGAACATTCAGCTTAATTAAATAGGGTCTTTCATTTTAAACTACACAAACTGACAGGAGCTCATTTTTGGGTTGTAAATAGACGTTTGACCGTATCAATTTAATTCCTAAGCCGATTTAAGCTTTCACTTCAAAATTTATAATTTATTGATTACTAGCGACCCGCCCCGGCTTCGCACGGGTGCAATGCTGATACTAAATCAAATACAGAAAAACTGTGAACGTTGTATATAAAAACATAGCGGCCCGCTCCGACTTTGCACGGGCATAAATAAGCCCAAAAAAATAGGTTAATTTACGACATCACGTTAGAAACCTCTAAAATTAGCAATGTTGCCTTAGTATATGATGCATGTATTATACATATAAACCTTCCTCTTGAATAACTCTATCTATTGGAAAAAACCGCATCAAAATCCGTTGCGTAGTTTTAAAGATTTAAGCGCACATAGGGATATAGGGACAGAAAAGGCGACTTTGTTTTATACTATGTAGTGAAGTGATTTAGAATTGTTGCATAATGATTTTCAAGGAGAACAGACGTTCCACCAATCACAGCGCAGCTACATCACGAATGGACTAAGTTATACAAGAAGCAACAATCAATTGAAAGAATAGTCTTTATCGATTTTCTCGGGATTTTCATAACAAAACAAAAAATAAACATAAATATTTTTTAATTTATTTTTTGAACCCAATTCCTGAATTAAGTTAGTTTAAAATGAAAGATCCTATATAAGTAGGATAGTAGGAAGTAGGATTTATTTATTTGTATATATGAAATAACTTACTTATTTTCTTCTTCGTGTAATTTAGACTGAGATAGATGTTCGTCGTACGCGCTCTGAGACACGAATGAGATCTCGCACTTCTGGCAATAGATGTCTGTCGAAGGCTCCTCCTGGAAAGAAGAATATACAAAAAGTTAGTTCGTATGAGTCAGTGGCCAACTGGTGACGGAGTTTTTAGGCCCCCTTAAGGTTCCGTCACGACTTAAATAGCCGTGACCGACAATTTAACGCGCTCAGATAAAAATGCCACTGGCGGTCACCCACTTACAGACCGTTTCGAACGTTGCTTAATTTCGACGATCAATCAAGAACAACTAAGCACGACCACGAGCGCTTTAGTGAGTTACCCATACTTTAATATTATAAATGTGAAAGTAACTCTGTCTGTCTGTTTGTTACGCTTTCACGCCCAAACCGCTGAACAGATTAAGCTGAAATTTGGCATAGTTAAAGGTTGTATCCCAGGGAAGGACATAGGCTACTTTAACTAGTTCAGGGGTTGGTGAATACCTAAAGTGCGGAACTTCGTAGTCTGTTGTCTTACATATACCTAGCTTCAGTATTATGTCTGGAAGAAATTGCCTTGAGCGATAACACCGCCGATCGTAGGACATTACTATCGAAACTTAGCATATAATTATTTCATGTAACACTGTGTCCTCAATAAAGTTCTTATTTATTTGACGACCTCTGTGGCGCAGTGGGTGAAGGTCCGGCTGCGACGCAGAAGGTTGCGGGTTCGATTCCGCCGCGGGACAAATGTTTGTATGACCTACAGATATTTCTCTCGGGTCTGGGTGTTTCTATAAATAAAATAAAATAAATAAATAAATGTATAATATGTATGTATTTACAAACAAAAAGTATATAAGTAGTACATCAGTCATGTAGTACCCATAACACAAGCTCTGCTTACTTTGGGGCTAGATGATGCTGTGTGAAAAGTCCAGCGTTTTTATTAAATTTTTTTTATATCCCGAAATGAAAAATCCCGAGGGACCACGGGTCACACCGCGGGAGCGCAGCTAGTCGGTAATGACTTACGTTTTGAGTGTGCATAACGTGTTTCCTCTTCATGTGCACCACAACTCCGGTCTGCGAGACAAAGGTCGCGCCACATATCTTGCAAGCGTGAGCGTTCCGGTGCGACGTACGCAGGTGCGTGTAGTATGTGGATATGTGCCTGGAATAATAAAGATACAGAACTGCACTAGAAATAATCATCATGGTCAGTTTTCCCAACACTAATATCGATCAGCAATGCTCCATCTTAGACCTCACTACTGCTTAACATCAGGCAGAGGGAGGTCAAATGCTGACCTATTTAATTAGAAAAAAAATATTATAATTTTAATTTATTTCGTAATTTACACAAGACCCCGCACTAAGCGAAGCTTTAATTGTGTCGTGGTAGTCCCGAGTTCCGAGTAACAGTTTTCATAAAAATACATCTTATAAATAAATGTAAAATAACATTCTGGTCTATTTCTAATATACTTTAAAGTAAATAAAAGATTCTCATATACAAAAATATAACCCCGCATAAGCGGGATAAAGGCAGGAAAATGATGATGATACAAAAATATAACCTACTCTAAAATAACCTAATACTCACGAGTATTCCTCACAACCCCAATACTCACGAGTATTCCTCATAACCCCAATACTCACGAGTATTCCTCACACCCCCAATACTCACGAGTATTCCTCACAACCCCAATACTCACGAGTATTCCTCATAAACCTAATACTCACGAGTATTCCTCCCCGCAAACTGCACAGGTATACACCACGCCGTTGTGCTGACTGTCGTGGAAAGCGGCGACATGCCTGCAGAGATATGAAGGTTAACTTACGTGTACTCTTCGCCACAATGCTTGCATTTGTGGATGACGCCATTGTGGTGACCGTCATGAAATACTGCGCCGTTCCTGGACAAATTAAATTACTGCTGGGTAAATTTTGGCCTTTTACAAGAGCCGTGTTGGTCGAATGGGGTTGTGCCTCGACTTTCAATCCGAAGGTCGTGGGTTCGAATCCCGGCTGTGCATCACTGGATTTTTCGTTTCGAAAAATTTATATGCGCTAGCATAACGGTGAAGGAAACCCGCAGCTTAGTCAGCTCCACACGTATTGACGTCGTCTTTCCTGTGGGCGGCTGATTAAGCTGAGAGGATGGTTGGGAGAGATGGCTGGGAGGCTGGGCAAGCCTATTCCATCTCAAACAACGTCCCAGGCACTACAGCGTCCCGCTAAAGTGTATGCATAGGTTGCCTCCTGACGCTGTATAAATCATCTAATATAGATGTAAAAGGTCTAAGTTTTTTATTTCATCATAATTTCAATCACATACTTAAGATAAAACTGCAGACCGCAGCGCAGACACTTGTAGATGTAATAATGATTCATCATATGCACTTGTAGCTTGCTCTTCCATTTGAATTGCATATGGCAGAAACGACATTCATTCTCACCCTGGAAATAACAATTTCATTAAAAACAGTAAAATAAAATGTCATTAAGTTCGTATGACCCCAGACGGCCAAGAAACGACGCTATCACTCTCGTCAATGGTGAAGTGATACCGTCATCTAGTGATGATAGATAGGTAGGTAAATTCTCTCCGGCAACAGCCCAAGCCGAGGTTCGTACCTATTAGAGGTGCCCTTGCGCATGTTGTCGTTCTCTCTAGGCGTCTCGGCACCTTCAGTGTCCGCCATAGTTCGGTAACACTAAAACGGTCTCATAGGCCCTTAGTATTAGGCCCTCCAAAAAAAAAGTTCGTAAGAGTCAGTGGCCAATTCTGGTGACGGAGTTTTTAGTTCTCCATCATGGCTTAACGACAATAGCCGGGACCGACAATTTAACGTGCCCTCCGAAGCATGGAAGCACTCGGTTGATGCCACAGATGATTTGTATTTATGACCATGTAAATTATAACTCAAAAATTATGTTTGTAAGTATAATGTTCATAAAAAAATCTTACCTTTTCATGCCACATTTTGTTATGCCTCAACAACATTTCGTTCTTCGAGAAACCTTTAAAGCATTTTATGCACTTAAACTCCATTCGTTCATATTTGCTCTCAAACTCCTTCTTCTTAAACTGCTCTATCGCTTCTTCTTCTGTTAATAATATAGTTTCCCAATTACCTTTGCTTAATTCACCTTTTGGTTCACGAATAATGCCTACAAACCGATGGTTTGTATCAGGGTCTTTCGCTTGGCCCTCTTTCTTATCTTCCTTTTTATCGGAATGCTTCTTCCTTGTTTTCTTCAGATCTCCTAAAGGCATATCATCCTCATTAGATACTTTTACATCCACATTAACATCCATTGCAAAGTCTGATTCTGAATCATTGTTATCAGAAAATGAAAAATCTCTTTCATTGTTCGTTTCTGTTTTTGGAACTGGTTCAATATCTTTTGGATCTTGAGTAAGATCAGTTAGGGGAAATTTAGTATTGGTAACAGGTTCATCCATTTCATACTTCATAGCAGATAGTTCGTTGTCGGAGTCCGGAATGTACTCATACTTGAATGGTTCGTCCGGTTGTGAGCTGATCAGTACATTCTCCATTTCAAGAGGTTCAAACTCAGTTTTGTGCGTGATGTTGATAGTTTTGATGCGCTTTCCACAGAGATAATTAATGTAGTCTGTGGTTGGTTGAAAGTCGGAACGGTTTCTGCGAATATCCTCAATCATGTAGTGTGTCATCTGAGAATTTTATTTATACTTTATTGTACTTAGAAAAACATACATATAATTAAACTAAACAAGTTATTTTTGTGAAGACAATCTGCATACAGTAATTCCTGCAGTCGTAAAAACTGAAGTCCAATATGAGTTTCTAGTAGCCACAGAATTAAGTTCCATCATCATCATCAGCGCTCATCATCCCACAGCTGAGCACAGGCATCTCTTTGCAACTGCCACTCCCGGCTATAATTTTTCAATCTTACCTATGTCTAACTTAAGAGTTTATAAGTGTATGAACTTACAAATCCACTACACAGGAGTTTCTTCAGTGTGATCTGTCCATAGTCACACTTCTCCTTGAACTTATGGTACTTGTACAGCAACGCAGCGCACTCCACACAGAAGTAACGCGGCAATTCATCCTTGGATTGTACCTGGAGATCAGTTTAGATAGCACATTATTTGTAAAGGTCTGTGGCAACCTCTATCTACTATCGCCTGAACTGCAAGAGAACTACAAGAGATGTTAATTACAGCGACGTAGCTACTTTGGAGCTGTACCACTAGATGGCGCTGGAATCATATATAAATGGATTCTCATACAAATGATGCAAAAAGTATTGAATCCTGAATCGCGCAAACAATGTCTCTAAGCACATATAACCTATATAGAACTATCCGACTACAACTGTCGGTCGAACAGGCCCTAAGGTAAGTGTGCCAGTTGGGCAAACCTTAGCGAGGCGAGTACTCCCTCTTTACATATATTGGGGGAATACCACCTACCCCCATAGGTCTATGACTGATTTTACTGTAATGCTGACTGTGACTGTGCTCAGATGAAAATGCCACTGGCGGTCACCCATCCACTTACAGACCGTTTCGAATGTTGGTTAAATTCGGCAATCTATCAAGAACGACTAAGCAAGCACGACCACGAGCATTTCGTTCTAAATGCATTGTAATAGTGATTGTGTAAGTGATTCTCCTAAGCTTATGATGTTGAAATGAGATGATTATGGTGAGTGAGTCTCGGCTGAGGCTAAGCAGAACTCTGCGGCACATAAACACAATGCCCTAGAAGACTTCAAGTTTTGGTAATATCCAAAAAATCAAGGCAAACTTGTCTGTTGTAGAACAACTATGTATGATTGTTGCATCCTGTCGATTTAGCTGCAAAACGGATCGATAACATAGATTATAACTTAACCAGCCTACCGCTGACTAATTCAACTACCTTGTATCGGAATAGACAGCAAAAGAAGACGAAAAACGAGACTGCTTACCTTGCTGTGCATAATTTGCTCGTAATATTCTTTTAGGTTGCATTGTTCCAGTTTGAACAGCTTCACATCTTTGCTTAGGCATATGCGGCACAGTTTTAATTCAGACATTTTGTCTTCTTACACGGTTTCTAGAATTTAGACGGAATTCGTAATTTTTAATTGAACGCTTTGCTTGCACTGCACAAGCACAAACCAAACATTGCGCGACCGAAAATCAAATCAATAAACGAAACGAAGCAAGTTGGCTTGGTTATTTTCACAGTACTCGGATGGATAGCTTCGGTCACGATTTTTTTTTTAATAACCAAGCTAATGCCTGTTTTGTTTCCTGAATAATTGGGGGACCCTTGGGGGGTCCCCAGCGCTTTTCGTTCTGTTGATGAAATTTTATCTGTATTTCTTCCATTTTACTGACTGACGTCTGACACTGAAATTGCATGACTTTTTTACTAAGAAGGTCATTGAACGCTGGAGAGAAGACAATATTGATTTGATTCAGATTTTGTGTATTTAAATAAATAATAATCACTGAAATGTGCGATATCAAAATATGCCGTATTTGTTTAAATAAAGATACAAAGCTTTTTCAATTGGATCAGTTCAGTCTGAGGTATTATTACGAACAAATCATAAATAACAAGGTAACAAAGTTAATTTTTTTATTTTGTTGAATGCTAAACTTTTATTTGTATTTTGGGCCACATATGTACAAATAGCCTTCTTATTTACAACGTAATGTTCTTATTCATACAGTGCTAAAGGTTTGAGTATGATTTGTGAGTAAAAACTTATGTAGAACACAATTTAAAGGTACTCATCATTTTACTCAGATAATTCCTAGTTTAGTAGCAATAACTTGATTTTTATCAAGTTGATGGACATGCAAGGTAATTTATCTCGTGTTTTTTAATACACAGAGTTAATGAAACTGAGTACAGTTCATCCAACGGATCTAGGCATTCGTGAAGTTAGCCGTTTGTCTGCGCATTAACCAATTTTTCATACAAAATTGTGTTCTGCGCAGATAAACGGCTAACTTCACGAATGCCTAGATCCGTTGGATAAACTGTAATAACTACTAATTTTTTCCTTGATTTCATCGTCCAGAAAGTTAGCTTCTTTCATCCTGAAACCAAGTAAAAAAAATCTATGTCTGCATAATATGAAACTCTGACTACCCCTAAACATTACGCTTCTAAATTTCAGGTACAAAAAGACAATCTTCCACAATGGTTTTGTTACGAGTGTGCAGCACTACTTCACAAGTACCATAAGTTTAAAGAAAAATGTAGCTATGGACAGAATACACTTAAAAATTTACTAAGCAAAGGATATGTGAGTTTATAAACTGTTATGGCTCGTCAGTCATCACTTACTGATAGTGGCAAAAATAAGTACCTACTTACTGCTTACTAATTAGTGTTCTTGTTAGTGGAGATGGGCTCGCAACCTGTCACATATGGAATAACAACTTCTGCAAGATGTGGGCATCTATCAAATATGCCTCTGACCCCTTAGACATCTTCAAAGGATCTGGAATAAGTAACTTAAAAAGATCTGAGGGAATGTCTATTGCACCTCGGGGATACAGTCATGAACCTGTTAAATTTTTACTGCATTAAGTTGTTAACAAAAATTTTAAATGAGTTTAAACATGATATTGTAAATAGCTAAGACTAGAAAAGCTACGACTATTTCAAGCTGGAAGGCCTGTGCCCAGCAGTGTGCTCAGGGAATGAATAAATTGTTTGTCTAATTGGTTGTCTTTGTCTTTCAGTTGCATAATGTTAGAATTTCAAGACTATTATTTTCAGATGACCTATGAAGTTGTAGAAGACATCAGAAAAAACCGAGATGACCTCTCATCAGTTAATTATATCATCCCAAACAAGCATGTCAAAACATATCACATCAAGCACAAACCAGAACTTAATCCATCACAGATAGAAAATGTCACCATCACTGATTTTAATGAAGACTTAAAATACGAATACATTCCGGAAACAGACGACGAAAATACACCATTAGATAAGTTAAAATGTAACTTCAATGAAAACTTAAAATCTGAAATCAAAGAGTTGACACCTGAACCAGATTTCGATATCAATTATGATGATGATTATGAACTAGAACCTGTGACATTAGACACAGAAAATACGTTAAGAATAAATGAAAGTATCAAGAATGATTTCACTCCTACAAATAAAGTCAGAAGTACAGTTAATGGGAAAAGTGTTGAAATATTTCCCGATGAAAAGCTTATAGATGATAAAGATTCTTTATTACTCTCTCTTTTATCAACAAAGCCGAAGAGAAGTAAAAAGAACGAAGAAGAAAAGCCAAGAAAGTTTGAAAAGAAGAAGAAAGCTCGGATAAGTAATGAGAATTGGGAGATTAAGATACTTACGGAAGATGAGGCGTTAGAACAATTTAAACAGAGAGCGAACAATAGTAAATATGTAAAGTTTAATTATAAATGTGAGAAGTGTCTGAAAGGGTTCTCAAGGAATGATATTCTATTGAGGCATAATAAGCAGTGTCATGATAAGGTATGAAAATAACATTTTACTGTTATTAAACACTATATCTTTACTAGATTAATATAGCATCTTAAGGCAATTTTAACAGCTATACTAAGCACAACGGAGCTTTAGTTCTCTGAAGTTAGGTGCAATAGACGATTGCGCAGGTTTGGTAAAGTAAGCGAGATAGCACGATTTTAAGCGTCATCAAAAATGTACTTCAGAGAGCTAAAGAACGGTTGTGCGTATTGTACAATACAAGCTCTTAACAATGAAGGAAATCTCCGCACATAAACACCTCCACACTATCGGCTATGTTGTCTTAGACTATTGTAAGTGATCCCGACCGTCCTACTGAATAAATGCATTTTGACTTTGACTTTCCTGTAGCCCAATTATACCGACTGAAGGCATAATGGTCCCAGACACTACAGTGTCCCGTTGAGTGTTGCATAAGTTCCCTTCTGTCATAGAACACTCGGTTGGAACTAAGTTTCAACTTTGACATTTGTCAAATAAATTATTGTTTAATATTAATCCTAGAAACGCTCTTCCGTACTAACAATGTTATAATCTATGGACTGCTTTGCGACTGCGCACTTCGCACTGTGACGTTTTGACCTATTTATGTGTCATGACGGTAAAATCGAACGCTTTTTTTCTTCTAGACCCATCCTCGATACCGTCGGAAAAGGCACTTTGTTCCAAAAAACAAAGGAATTAGTTATCGGAGGATTACAGCCAAGGCTTATTATATTTCAGGGTTCATTCGAGTGTCGTTTCTGCCACATGCTGTTCAAACGCAAGTTTCAGCTCGGCAGGCACATGGTGGTTCATTACTATGTGTACCAATGCTTGCGGTGTGAACTTAAGTGTAATCTACTGTAAGTGTTAGTTTACTAGTATATTGTGAAGCTGTTCAATACAAACAATAGATTTGATATCATCATCATCATCAAATTTAAGAGCTCAGCTCTTGTCGGTGCAATGATGCAACTTCCTCCACCTCTCCCTTTCCAATGCGGTCTCCTTTACTTCTTTATACGACATGACAGCGATCTTCTCCTTTATCTGACTCATGAAATTTATTCTAGGCCTTCCTCTTCCTCGTCTTCCTTCCACTTTTCCTTCTATGATGTTCTTGATAAAGCTGTCATGTCGTATAAGATGTCCAATCATTTTTCCTCTTCGATTTTGAATGGTGTTCATCAAAACCCTTTTCTCCTCAACTCTTCTCAGCACTTCCTCGTTGGTAACCTTCTCCGTCCAGCTAATCTTCTCCATCCTTCTCCAGCACCACATTTCAAAAGCCTCCAACCTCTCTCTATCCCGCTGTGTCAGAGTCCAAGTTTCGCATCCATAGAGAGCTATGCTCCACACATATGTTTTAATGAACTTTTTCTTAACCCGTTTTGCTATTTTCGAAGTAAATATGTTTCTTTTGTTATGGAATGCCTGTTTAGCCATAGCTATTCTAGCTTTTATATCAGGCGTACGTACGTTGATATCATATCTGTAGAAAATTATAGCTCCAAAAGTATATTGTCTATGCTAGAAGTAATAATGTTCTGTGGCTGATTGGCGCTATCTAGTATTCAAATGTAAGAGTTAAAGAAGTATAAAATATGCGCATTTGATCTCACCAAAAATCTTTCTGTGTTTGCACAGAAGCCGTGTTGGTCGAATGGGGTTGTGCCTCGACTTTCCATCCGAAGGTCGTGGGTTCGAATCCCGGCCGTGCATCAATGGATTATTCGTTTCGTAAAATTTTTATGCGCTTTAACACGTGCTCTTAACGGTGAAGGAAAACATCGTGAGGAAACCCGCAGCTTAGTCAGCTCCACACGTATTGACGTTGTCTTTCCTGTGGGCGGCTGATTAAGCTGAGAGGATGGTTTAGGTGCTGGCCAAGCCTATTCCATCTCAAACAATGTCCCAGGCACTACAGCGTCCCGTTAAGTGTAGGCATAGGTTGCCTCTATATCTTGATATATTGTATATTGATCAAACGAACTAACAAAGTGAAGTTAGTGTGAATAACCGTGTTTGGGCTCATTACAATTAGCTCACAGTAGCTTATTCTAAGTTTATGCAGGGTGTAAAAAGACAACTACCGAAAACTGAGGGGTTGCAATCAGACCATGATTCTAAACTCATTTAGCGAAAAAAAAAAACGCACTTAGACTTAGTAATTTTATGTTATTTTCAGTTATTGACTACTAGTATAACATAATAAGACCATACCTACCTAATTATTTCTTTTTTAAAAGAAAAAAACAGTTAAAACTTAAAATCCAGCAATCTATGTAAAACAACGCGAACAGTAATATTCAAACGCTGTTTTCTCCGGATATAATGTTTTTTTCGGAAAAACCTTTTGGATTTGGTTGTGTGTTGGGATGCTGTACCTATCCCTTTCGGCTTCGGTAGACGTCTTTTTACACCCTGTATATAAAACATAATTATTATTCTTTAAAAAATATTTCTTAAATGTTTTTGTTTTAGGAGTACAGCAGCTTTTCACGAAGATTCTCATAACGGCGTCACAAGAACGTGTAAACTTTGCGGCGAACAATTCAAGTAAGCCATAATACTAATCAATAAACTGTACCTAAATAGATGCCTGTACAGTACGCACAACCAATCTTTAGCTCTCTAAAGTAGCTGCGCAGAACCCATTTTTGATGACGCATAAAAGTCGAAGACAGCGTTGTATAGCTGCCTCGCTCACTCGCTTAGTTTGTTGCATCGTCCTATCTCGCCTGCTCTGCGCAATCGTTTAAAGAGCTAAAGATTGGTTGTGCGTACTGTACATGATTTTGTGATTGATGATTTTGTGCTATTTCTACTAATGAACACATCTTAAGTTTGTGTTGCCCTACATCTTCAAGTTATTACCAAATGATTTTGTGATATTTTATATTGATGAACGTACGTTTGTAAGAAATTTTACCAACATGTCAAAGATGCAGGTTTATGTTACCGAAGTTTTTAGTTATTTGACAGGAATGTTAACCTTTTTCAGGCACGTTTCAACATACTACACTCACCTTCGCATGTCACATAGGAACTCTCATATTTGCAAACTGTGTGGCGCTAGCTTTGTCAGTGAGACGGGATTGGAGTTCCATATGAAACGGCAGCATTGTACGGACGAGATCACTGTGAGTTAACAAGTATTTAATATCCGACAATTTTTTCTGTTGACTTGTCAAATTTCAAAGTTGAAACTTCGTTCCAACCATTCCACGACACTCACGTATTAACACTATTAACGGGATATTTACCATGATTCATTTTTTTTTTCTCCAAATGAATTGAATCATGGTAAATATCCCGTTAATAGTTGATAACCATGCTAATTTAAAAAGTGATGGCACTCACGTACTTTTTTTATCGCCAAAACCCATGTATGCCAAAATTCAGCTCAATTAGACACTCAATAGAGAGCCAATTTCAGTTTGCAAGATTTGCCCTGGACAAACATACAACAGTTTAAGTTAAATACAATTTAGGTATATAGGGTCTTTCATTTTAAACTACACAAACTGACAGGGCCTCATTTTTGGGTTGTAAATAGACGTTTGACCGTATCAATTTAATTTCTAAGCCCATTTAAGTTTTTACTTCAAAATTTATCATTTATTGATTTTTTAGAATTGTTGCATAATGATTTTCAAGGAGAACAGACGTTCCACCAATCGCAGCGCAGCTACATCACGAATGGGTTATACAAGAAGCAACAATCAATTGAAAGGATAGTTTTTATAGATTTTCTCGGGATTTTTATAACAAAACAAAAAAAAACATTACATAAATATTTTTTTAATTTATTTTTTGAACCCAATTCCTGAATTAAGTAAGTATAAAATGAAAGACCCTATAGAAAACTACTACTTATCTTCCAGGAACAACCAAACGCAAACATCTACTGCGATAAATGCGACGTTTCGTTCGTATCTCAGTGCGCGTTCGACGAACATCTATCTCAGTCTAAATTGCATGAAGACGAGCAGCCGGTCAGGAAGAAACGGTCGAGGAAGGAAATTATAGAAATCGCTACTACATGCCGCTTTGTAAGTATAAAAAAAGGTTCGAACATTTTAAAACTACATCGTCCGCCATTTTGGAAAAAGCTGCCAACTTTTTATTGACAACTTGATAATAGCCAAGCCAATCGATTAAAGAAATGATTACAAACGAAAACTGAAATGTCGTAAAAGGAAGTCATTGGTTTTTATGTTGTGTTGCCTGAAATAAATGGTTATTTATTTTATCCCACTAATATAATAAAGCTGAAAGTTTATTTATATTATATATATTTTATATATATTTTCTCGCCCTGTGATGATTATTTACAAAAAAAGTAGCCTATGTCCGTCTCTGGCGTATAATCTTTATCCATGCCAAATTTCAGCTTAATCTGTTCAGCGGTTTGGGCGTGAAAAGGTAACAAACAGACAGACAGACAGAGTTACTTTCACATTATCTACACTAATATTATAAAGAGGAAACATTTGTTTGTTTGTTTGTTTGTTTGTTTGTTTGAATTGAATAGGCTCCGAAACTACTGGAACGATTTGAAAAATTCTTTCACCATTAGAATCCTACATTATCTGTGATGAACATAGGCTATAAATTATTTTCAAAAAAAATTTGAGATCTTTATGAAAATTGCAATAATGTAACCAAAGGTGTAAAAATTTTGAACATAAAATTCTTCATATCGCGTGCGCTGCGAAAACTATTGATGATAGAACAAAAAAATGTTCTAGAATATTAAAGAACGTATCAATATCTACAAAAAAGTCAGCGATAGCATATGTCCAACTATTGTGGTTGTGTCAGAATAACAACTTTTATAATCTAAAAAGAGAATAAAAATTACGACCAAAAGCAGACCACGTTATTCTTATTTTGGTATTTATTCTTATCCAAATAAATTCCTTCGTAGTAAAGGCTGTTTCAGTACCCGTCGATTACTTTTTGAATGATTGAAATTGGACATTTTATTCAAAAGTTATAATGAGTTTAAAAACATACATACATACATCGCGACCACAGAATAAATATCAGTTAGTACGGTAGGACAAGTGTCTGGGATTTTTAACACAGGTAACGGGATATTAACCATGATTAATACCATAGATACTATTGATCATGGCGTATGCAACTGCGCCGAAATATCAGGAAACTCAAAAAACATTAAATCATGGTAAATATCCCGTTAACTGTGTTAAAAATGTTGAAAACCATGATAATTTAAAAAGTGTCTGGGAACTATGGAATGAATGGAAGGGAGTGGTAATATATCAATGAAATATACTGGGTGTAAAAAGACGCCTACCGAAGCCGAAAGGGGTAGGTACAGCATCCCAAAACACAACCAAATCCAAAAGGATTTTCCGAAAAAAATATTATATCCGGAGAAAACAGCGTTTGAAGATCATTGTTTGAGTATGTACAGTCGCGGTATGAAAAGGTTCGTCATCTTAAAGTCGACTTTTGCTTGCACGAGTGCAAGAACCAGTACTGCCAACATTTTAATTAATAAATATTACGTTTTGTTATGTTTAGCGTTTACTATCGATTATAGGCAATGACATATCAAAAAGGTTTTGCATAATTTGTTTACTGTTTTACTCCATCCTGTCAATTTTACAAAAATAACAATTACCCATAACAACAAGATTTTGATATAGGTTATTTGTATTTAAACGTTATTTAGATTACTGTAATCTTTAATTATACTCTATTTTCCTGGACTGCCAAGATTTATTGACAGAGATATAAAGCCGAATTTACATTACGAAATTAGTGGCATGAAATTAATTTCGTGACATTAGTTTTACCAACAGTTTCACGTGTAATTTAATATTTTCGTAATGCATGCATTAATTTCATGAATCCAAATGAGTTTCGTGCGGTGCGCGATTTTTTGGTGAAATTAATGTCATGCAACTAATTTCATAGTGTAGACGCGACGTAAAATTAGTGTCGCGAAAGCGCCTGCGCTGTGCAGACGTCTGTATTTTTATCATCGCGCGCGCTTCAAGCGTTGAAAATGGCAAACCAACGATGGAGTACAGATAAAAATATACAACTCATTAATGAATAGTCTTTTTTTAAGTTTATATATAAGCATCTCTTTAGCTACATTGAATATAGAAAAATATAGCTTTGATGCTGATGGCGCTATGGTTACTGCAATACTGTGGATTTCACGACACAATTTTTTTTACGAAATTACTTTCGCATATACCGAAACTACTTTCGTGAAACTGAGTTCAACATGCATGACACTAATTTCGTAATGTAAATCCCGCATTACTGTCGGGGTAAACCGCTTTGTTGATAGGACCGAATATGAAAGAATAGTACGAATAAGTAATATAATAACTTTATTTTATTTAATAACGTATATAACCACCATTAGCATCAATCACACATTGTAACCTGTTTCTCATAGAACCAACAAGGCGAGAGCATAGGTCCGTCCCTCGTGTATCTTCCCAAATGATATGGCAGTGGTCTTCTATAGCCTTCTTGGTTCTTTCGTTTCTATTATCCCATCGCTGCACCATTAAACCCCATAGGTTCTCGATCGGGTTTAAATCTGCAGATCTTGCTGGCCACGGAATCACCGCTATATCACTGTGCCGATTGAACCATTCATTCACAATACGAGCAGTGTGCGTGCGAGCATTGTCTTGAACGTAGCTGACCTGAGGTAAGTCAGCAGCTGTATATACGGTACGGACACTTGGTAGCATACTGTCTTCCAGAACCGATAGATAGTGAGTTGCATTTGCCCTTGAAGGAAGAAGAACGAGCTCGCCCACTCCATCCGCTGACATCCACCCCCAAATATTGGCAGAGATACGTCCAGAACTAAAATTGGGCACTACATGGTCTTCTGTATATCTCGTGCCGTTATACCTCCACAAATGAAGCCTCCCATGTTGGCTTGACATAAAGGATTTTTCGTCGGTAAATATAGTGGTACTCCAATCAAAGTTCAAATAGGTCTCTGCAAATCTCAAGCGTGCTTCCTTATGGGTTGGTGTCAGAGCAACTTTTTTTGAGTGTCGTCTATAATGTAATCCCATTGAGTGTAATGCATTTCTTATTACTCTAGGACAAACTTCATACAGTTGAGCGAAATGATTGGTTGACACAAAGCCATTTTCTTCATATTGCCGTCTCATGTCGGCATTTTGTGCAGCACTAAGGATAGGACGGCGACCAGAATTGTTGTGACGATGATCTATGAGTTCACCTTCTTCACCATATCTCCGGATCCAAAATCTTACACTATCCCTGGTTACATTAAGACGACGCGATATCTCACTGATATTGTAGCCAGCTTCATGTTCAGCAATAATTGCTGCTCTTTCTACAACACTTAAAGGTCTCGGCATTTTATGTAAAATATAGAAACGTGAAAAAATAAAATTGCAATGTCAACAATGACAGACAACGAGATGTTGAAACCAATAAAAAGTTTTTACATTATATAATCTTCTTGGTCAAGACAGAAAATCAAACAAGTATAATCTGTAATTTTAAACTTTATTGTCAAACAGTTAAACATAATTTTCTGTGAACCAGTCTGTTCTGTGACTTAGTTTGAAAAGGTAATATGTGCTTGCGGAACGTTAAATGAATCAATTTGAAAACTGGCGAACCTTTTCATACCACTACCTAGGCGCGTTTTTATTCGTAGATTGCTGGATTTTGAGTTTTAATTGTTTTTTTCTTTTATAAATGAAATGATTAGGTAGGTATGGTCCTATTATGTTGTACTAGTAGCAAAAAACTAGAAAATAAAATAAAATGACGTAGCTAAGTCAAAATTTTTTTTTGAGTTTTTTTTCGATAAATATGTTTAGAACCATGGTCTGATTGCAATCCCTCAGTTTTCGGTAGCAGTCTTTTTACACCCTGTATATGGGAGGTAGGGGAGCATTGGGCAGTAGAGAGGTTTGGACACCCCCGTGTCATGTCAGCCATAAACCATCATGCATGCACCGCCGTTTTTTTCTGTGTAACTTTTCCAGTCCATCCAAAGGTTGTCTGGAAGAGATCGCTTTTAGCGACAAGGCCGCCCATTGTACCTACTTACTTATTTTCGTGTATTTCCTGTAATGTGTTTTTGTGTAGGTACAATAAAGTGTTTTTCTATTCTATTCTATTCTATTCTATTCTATGCCTATCGTCAATTTTATCATTTAGAATTTTATCAGTTAGAATTGACCATGTATGGGGGTGAAATTGCATGACTAATGGTGGATTGGCATGATGGTGTATGGCCGGCATAACACGGGGATTTGCCGGTGGTGTCCAAACCTGCCTTACTGCCCAATACTCCCTTACCTACCAGAGACCTTACCTACATATTAACCTCTAAACTTTAAAGGATCATACATCCCGCTCCGGGATCGCCATGTTGTTATAAATGTTTTGTTAAATACCTATAATAAACCCGTGCGAAGCCGGGGCGGACAGCTAGTTAGTAATATAGTAATAAGTAATATAATTATTAGTAAGGATAAGGATAGTAAGGATTAGTTAGCATAAGGTTAAGGATAGTTAGGGAGTAAGGATAGTATGGATATACAATTTAATTTGATTGATTACAGTGCAAGGAGAAGTTCACGACTCGTGCGGAATGTCGTGCGCACGTCAGCAGCCAACACCGCGGAGACAAACCGGGGCCCGCAGCTGAGCGGGTCATGTGCGAGATCTGCGGGGCCTGGCTCGCTGTGTGTTATACATTAACGACCTTATTAATTAGATTACCCTAATTCTAGCTTAATACGAGACTACTCTCAGACTTGTTACTTCTTTAGTAACGAAGGAGCAACATGAATATTTTGATGTTATTAATAAACTGGTAGTAGCCTCGAATGAGTAATACATTTCTTACATCGGCGCCTCATTAAACGGCGCCGTTCAACTAGCGGCCTGAATGATATTCAGCCGTCTGGTTAGTTAAAAGCATTTAATGAACTGACTAGCTGGGCTATGCCTAGGCTATTCATTTTTTATGGAATTTTAGATAGATTTAAAAGATTAGACATCTTCAAAGGATTTGGAATAAGTAACATAAAAAGATCTGAGAGAATGTCTACCGCACCTTGGGGATACAGTCGTGAACCTGTTTTTTAAAAGATTTTTGGCGCATCGGCGGCCGACTTGGCTAGGCAAATAGTTAAACGTAATAGCTCCAAGCCATTTGCCTAATATCATTCAGGCCGCTAGTTGAACGGCGTCGTTTAATCAAATGGCTAGGCGCTTAATCAGACGGCGGATTAAACCGGTTGGCTGCGACAGCTCTATCACATCCTGATGACCCCATGACGACCTCTGTAGCGCAGTGGGCGAAAGCCTGCCTGCGACGCAGAAGGTTGCGTGTTCTATTCCCGCCGCGGGACAGATGTTCGTATGATCTACAGATATTTGTCTCGGGTCTGGGTGTTTCTGTGTAAAATGTATGTATTTATGATTAAAAAGTAGGTATATAAGTTACTACTTATATCCATAACACAATTTCTAAACCTTTCTCAAAACCTTTGGATGGAAAATACATCGTACATTTTACATCGTGAGGAAACCCGCAGCTTCGTCAGCTCCACACGTATTGACGTCGTCTTTCCTGTGGGCGGCTGATTAAGCTGAGAGGATGGTTTAGGTGCTGGGCAAGCCTGTTCCATCTCAAACAATGTCCCAGGCACTAACGTCCCGTTGAGTGTAGGCATAGGTTGCCTCCATAGATCTATCATCTCATCATCTAGTAAAAGCCTAAGTTTTTTTTTTTTGAGATTTTATGAATTTTAGAGTGTACAAATTATTATTTTTTGTTCTCAGGCGTCCAGTATAGAGGTACACATGAACAGGCATACGAAGAAGGTTGTATTCCCCTGCCAATACTGCGGCAAGGAGTTCCTATGCAAATCCGGATACAACACACACCAAGCTGTAAGTAACACGTAATACAAGCTGTATACAAAATTATGTTACAATTGAGTATTGCATGTCTTAAGTACCTACATAGTAATAGTTAAGGAAGTGTTTTAAATGTTAAAATTTTTGCATGTCACTGCACCACCGAGTATGAAGAACTTGTATTTTAAAGTTTTTTTTTTTTTTTAATATCCCTAAGTGTGCGGTTAACACTATAAAAAAATATAATCCTTAACTTGTATTTTAATTAAGAACTTTATTGTACCATGCTTCACGCAAATAAATGAATTATATTCTATTTTATTCTATTCTATTCTATTTTATTCTATTCTATTCTATTCTGTTACTGAGTTATGCAAGTCAAAAAGCATGTTTTATCAATGAAACTAAAAAATATTTTTCAAAAAAATATATTATTATTATTTTAGTTTGTCGACAAAGAGTACGCATATTAAAGACCGTAGTCAATGATGTTAAAAAATATAGCTACGTTACAAGCGCGTGTAAATTGAAACATGGAAATTGGAAACTGTCTTATTAGCACAGTTTTAAGCTATTGCATAGCTTCTATCGCGTGCCTTGAGCGTGGAGACCGAATCCAGAAATTCCGTAACGAAAATAACCTAACACCCCCCACTCCGAGCGGCAGTAAAATGCTATGCAATAGCTTTACAATAGCAGTCTCCGAGTGCCACACTTCTTTTTACTTCAGTTTGCGTCAAACAGAGCGACGATTTTGTCAGTGACTTTCAAATTATCCGATCCGATATCGGTATCGGACTCCGATATCGATATCGGAGGCAAGTAAAATGTATCAAATATGTACCTGTTTTTCACATTATCCGATCCGATATAGGACGGAGCTAACTAATAGTATTTTTCACGTAGGAACGTATCCATGAAACATAGAATTTTTAAGTTTTACGTTGTAGGTACAACAATGAAAAATTTTGAAAGAAATGAAATCTAGTGATGATACTAAAAATACAACTTCAAAAAAAAGGATTTTGTCTATTTCCTTTTTAATAATTTCAGAAATTAACATAAAAGATCCTTGTCACTGAACCGATCCTATGTGAAAAAGACTATAGTTCATACATTTTACTTGCCCCGCGTATCGGCGTCCGATACAGATATCAGATCGGATAATTTGAAACCGCTCTCACGTGTTCCAAGCTTGAATGTAAACTTCGATATTGAACATAACGTATCTACAGGGTGTATAAAGACTACAACCGTGAACTGAGGGGTTGCAATCAGACCATGATTCTAAACATATTTATAGCGAAAAAATTTTTTTCTTAGCTACGTCATTTTATGTTATTTTGACCATACCTACCTGATAATTTCATAAATAAAAGAAAAAAAATACAATTAAAACTCAAAATCCAGCAATCTGCGTAAAACAACGCGCCCAGTACATACGCAAACAGTTATCTTCAAACGCTGTTTTCTCCGGATATAATGATTTTTTCGGAAAATCCTTTTGGATTTGGTTGTGTGTTGGGATGCTGTTTCCTTTCGGCTTCGGTAGACGTCTTTTCACACCCTGTATAGTTTATTTAATATCAGTGACCGTAGGTATTTTACTTTGTTTTGCTTTCAGAAACACACTGGCATAAGACCGCACGCATGCAAGATCTGTCACAAGCGGTTCTCTCAGAAGTTCTCTATGGACATACATTACAGACGAGTGCACCTAAAAGAGCCCTATCCTAAAAGGTATTATTGGAACGAAGTTCCTTTTCCGACGGTATCGAAGAAAAACAAACTGGGGGGCTGGGAGAAAAAATTTACCGTCACGGCCGTCACGCCACCAAATCGTCCACCAATCTTCTTTTCACTGATGTTCCTCTCCATCCAAAGGTTGCCTGGAAGAGATAGCTTCTTAGCGATAGGCCGCTCATTGTACATTTGTATCTGGTTTTTCTTTGTTTTAATTTTATTAATGGCGTGCAATAAATAATTTTTATTTATTCATTCATTCATTCGTGACAGTGCGAAGTGCGCAGCCGCGAACAGTTCATAGATTGTTACATTATTAGTACGGAAGAGCGTTTGATTTGAATTTGAAATTCCCAGTATAGAAAAGTAATCTTTGCTTCGTTCCAAGACACTCTTGTAGGTACTTTTTTTTATTATTTTCAGCCGTTAGTATCCCACTGCTGGACATTAAAATGTATATAAATAAAAAAGATCGTGTGTCGTGGAACACTTGGTTGGAACGAAGTTTCAAATTTGGCATTTGTCAAATAAATTATGGTCAATTATTAAAATCCTAGAAACGCTCTTCCGTACTAACAATGTTACAATTTCTTACGTGTATCGCTGTCCTTTTCGGTTTGGTAGAGAAAGAAAGAGAGGGGAAAGAGGTTCTGTGATCAAGCTAACTAAAGTTTATCCGGCATCATTCTATATTTCTAGCAGGGCTTGGGTATATAGAAGATCTACCTGTGTAAATAACACAGCTATGTATTTACATAGATTAGCCAAGTATGAATAAAAATCTTATTTTGTGTATTATTTTACAGAAACAGAAAAAAGAACACAGATGAGGTCCCGCTCTTTGAGAAAATGAAATGGACTTGACGAAGCTCTTCGGTATATCTAGCCTTATCCCGTGGGTTTGCTTGATTTAAACGTGATTAAATAACAGAAGCAATATGATGACTTCCTAGCTGATTTAGGCATAATATTTTGTTAAGTTTTATAGAAAGAAAAGGTTATTGAAGTGAGGTAGAACTCAGAAAAAACAAACTGACGTTATGTTACTTATTAAGATGATGCAACTTATCTGTGGCGACCTCTATCTACCATCACCTGAACTACAAGCTGAACTTCAAGAGATGTCAATTACAGCGACGTACTTCGGAGCTGTACCACTAGATAGCGCTGGAAACACAGATAAGCGAATTCCCATACAAATGATGTAAAAAGTATTGGAAGCCTGAATCGCGCAAGCAATGTTTCTGGCCACGTATAACCTATATAGAACTATCCGACTACAACTGTCGGCCGAACAGGCCCTAAGGTAAGTGTGCCAGGTGGGCAAACCTTAGTGAGGCGAGTACTCCCTCTTTACCATACTTTGGGGGAATACCATCTACCCCCAAATATCTAATGTCTGAAATAAATAAATAAGCCATCAGACAGGTCGCTGAAAAAGTATGAGATAATTATAGTGATTATGCTAGAGACCATTTTGATAAGAACATGATTATTATATTCTGAGAACACTCAAGCCTAATTCGGAATACGCTAGTATTATAGTCGAGTAGCAGAGTAGTTTAGTTGTAAAAAAATACTTATTATCCTACTCGACTAAATTAGTTTGGTGTACAGACACGTTTAGGTACCAAATTACTCGCTACTCGACTCAAAAGCTAGCTTAGTCCGAACTAGGCTTCACATACATGAAGTAGGGGTAAGTAGTTAATAAAAAATTTAGTGAAATGAGTTAAAATTCCAGTCCGTTCAGCCTTTTTAAAATGTATTAATTTGTTATACAGGTACCTACTACACAACATAATTACCTATAGTATGTACAATAATAAAAATTATATACAAATCATTGACCTCTTTTCTTTTTTCATAAATCCTTAACCTCCCAAAATAAGTATGTATAGATATCCTCAATTATTTGGGGTTGTCAGGGAACGTTGGGCTCAAGCATACTTTGTAGTTTGTAGTAGGTACTACGAGCTAGTCAGTGGCGCCTGCCATTGGTCCTTTAGCTATGCTTACGATAGGTATAGGTACAATAATTAATACCTTACCTACCTATTTACCCCAGATCCAATATATAACTTTTATATTCGGCCCGATTCGCGAACGCAAATCATCATAACGCGTCGATACTAGCGCTGCCAAGGCGAAAGGACTTTCTCACAAAATGTGTTGGGGGCCCCCAAACCAAATTTCTGTGGGGTCCCCCTTTTCTCGCTCGTGCAACCCTTAAGCACCCTATGCTTTTGAAAAAAATAACATTACGCTCGTACTAATGTCACTGTCATCTCAATTTAATGAATTCTGACAGTGACATACTTACGAACCCGTAGCCAAGCATCTTTGCTTGATTTGATTGACGACTTCGTTTTCCAAAAAATCTTCCTTTTTTTTCCCGAAAAAGTTGTTCAAGTGTGTTCTATTTTATGATTTATTTATTTCCCGTGAATATGTGGTGTTCAAAAATGCTCTCTTAGCAGTTTGGCTTGGTAATTTCCGTAAATAAAACGTAAGCTTCGACCGTTTCTTCGTTTGCCTTGTGTTATCGACTGATGGGTTTCTTTGATCCCTTGTCCCATTCATTGTATCACGCGAGGGACAAGCAAAAGGAGAATCCAAAAATAATGAAACGCTAATCGATTGCATAAAGTACGAAATAGGCGTGTTTATTATAATTCATATCTTTATGAAAGGTTTTAGCACAAAGTTTTACACCCTAGAGAAAGTGTAAAACACGCATATTATTTTATTTCCGATATGTTTGGAAAGTACTTGCCACTTCAGAAAAACAATACATAGGCCTGGACAAAGTTCTCACCAAACCATGCCCTTATAAGTTAAATTTTATATATACTGATGTAATAAAGTTGATAGATGTCTCATGTATTTGTATAAAACAATACACAAAATCTTATTGTGAAATCTGTTTGTTTCCTATATCCAAGCCTGTACTATGTTATGTGTGACTTTGTTTCGTACCCCATTATTTGCAACCTTATGTTTTTACATAAGACACAATTTCCAGGTCTAACTAATCAACTACAAACTATGGAGGAAGACACATCAGAACTTGTCCGAATATGGAGGGAAAAGAAGCTCGGGGAGCCGAGATCAGCCGAGGACAAACCACACAACTTTGTCAAACAAGAAAGTTCAGTTCCCGAGATGATGAATCTAACTCCCATCCACCCTGACAATCTGCCTCCTAACGCCCATCAGCATTTAGAACAGAGATCCATGGATGACAGATATAACCACTCGATATTCGGAGTCTCAAATAATGAACCGGTATGGATGCCTCCAGATGATATTCCACCTCCACCAGAGAAAAAAGCTTCGAAGAGCTCCTTTCTTGATCCCGCTAACTGGAGAAGGTTGACGTTGAATGAGGAAGAGGCAATTATTAAGTTTAATAAGCGAGCGACTAACCCGAGGTACACAAATGGAAGGTTTAAGTGTCATGAGTGCTTCTCAAACTTTGCAAGAGAAGAAAAACTGGCTAAGCATGTCATGATCAACCACAGTGAGGTGAGTTTTTTCATTATTTGGTGTACAACCATACCTACATATAAAATCACGCCTCTTCTATAAGGTAGTCTTGTGTAGTTCCGGAACGAATAGTTCAATTGGACTACTTTTTTGCGATGAGTTCTTCCTTCACTAGTTCAATTTCAAAACTTTGAATTCAAATACAGAACTAAAAGATAGATATTTTAACCTAACCCCGGTTTCTATAATCAACGGACATTCGCTGAGTCGTAGCTCTTACCTACAAATGTCCGTGGAATATAGAAACCGGGGGTAAGCTAAGCAGTTCTAAATGATCAAACTGGTCGTATGCTATTTGAATTTGATTTTAACTTCTTTAGTGTAGTGTTTTTTTTGGGGAGGCGTGTTGGCCGAATGGGGTTGTGCCTCGACTTTCAATCCGAAGCTAGTGGGTTCGACCCCGGCCGTGCATCAATAGATTTTTCGTTTCGTAAAATTTATATGCATCTTAATATGAGCTCTTAACGGTGAAGGAAAACATTGTGAGGAAACCCGCAGCTTAGTCAGCTCCACACGTATTGACGTCGTCTTTCCTGTGGGCGGCTGATTAAGCTGAGAGGATGGTTTAGGTGCTGGGCAAGCCTATTCCATCTTAAACAATGTCCCAGGCACTACAGCGTCCCGTTAAGTGTAGGCATGGATTGCCTCCTGACGCTGTATAAATCATCTAATATAGATGTGAAGGCTTATTGTTTGGTATTAAATGATGCCTTATTTCAGAGCGCTGGCCCGCACATGTGTCGGTTTTGCAAGCGCCGCTTTCAGAAGCCGTGCAAGCTTAGAATGCATGTCAAGAAGCACTATGTTCAGATTGAGTGCCTTCGATGCAGTATGCAGTTTGATGGAGAGTAAGTAGCGCTTTTTAATTGACTCACTGAAGCTTGACTATAGTTTTAAGATGGATCACTTGAAAGAAACTTGCCCCAAGTTTATTGGTTCTCCACTTTGTTTGAACATCACCTAGGTCTAGGTTCCAAACTGTTGCTCTAGTAACTTCAAAGTATTGGTTGCGAAGTAACAAGAGCTCAATCATTTTAAGAGTTTGCTGCTGAATGAATGCTTTTTGACTTACAGTACCAGAGTTCAATTCTACCACTTAACATAATCTTTTTCAAATATAAAAATTGCGCAATAGCCTAAAATCAAAAAGTTGACCGCTAAACTTCTCAAGAAAAAGACCTGATTCATACCCATTTCCCTTTAGAATAAATAGTAATTTTAATGATTAAATGCTAACAATAAATGTATTGTCACCAGACTATCATCGTAAGTCTATATCAATCAAGACGAGAGGTTAATACAAGACCGTTACAGAAGTTTAAGTATAATTTTATAGTATACTCAATGAAGGTATTGTGGAGATATTAATTTCTTCTACATACTTTTGACTTAAAGCGAAGCGTCCACTATAGTGGGATGGTTCACATCACAACAGACAACTTAAAAATAAAGTTGTCAGTACACTTAACAGCTTTTAAATGCGTCCCGCTAAGTGGACGCCTAGCGTAATAATTGATTTGTTTTTATTTCAGAGGTCTTGCGTTTCAACATGAGGAGTTTCATAGAGGTGTAACTACTACGTGTAAATACTGCAACCATCAGTTCAGGTAAATGAAACATAATTGACTATTAATTACATCATTCGCTGAGTGAACACATAAACATAAACATTTTATTGCTCAACTTAAATGTAGGTACAAGTTCATCGATGGTTTAAACTTATAAGTAGCCAAAAGTCATTGACTTGACACTAGGCAATCAATGATCTTAATGCACTATGAAATAAGGAACCTACCTCCCGTGCACACTACCTACCACACATATTTTCATTTCATGTAAATTGTATGGACAATGTTTTCATTCATTGGTAAAACTTACGTTATTTGGTACTAGCCGCACCCGCGACTTCGTTCGCGTGGGCAAATTAGTTTTCCCGGTTTTCAAAAGTAAATCGATCGTGCCCGCGACTTCGTTCGCGTGGGCAAATTAGTTTTCCCGGTTTTCAAAAGTAAATCGATCGTGCCCGCGACTTCGTTCGCGTGGGCAAATTAGTTTTCCAGTTTATCAATACTAAAGCGCGACCCCGTGTGAATCTCGACAACTTTAAAAAAAAAAAAAAAAAAAAAAATGCTGGACATTTTCACACAGCATCATCTAGCCCCAAACTAAGCAAAGCTTGTACTATGGGAACCAGATAAGTGATATACTACTTATATACTTTTTTTGTTTGTAAATACATACATATTATACATAGAAACACCCAGACCCGAGACAAATCTGTATGTCATACAAACATTTGTCCCGCGGCGGGGATCGAACCCGCAACCTTCTGCGTCGCAGGCGGACCTTCGCCCACTGCGCCACAGAGGTCGTCATTTTGCCACCATTAATGTATAATCAGTGGCGTAGGTAGAGCCCTAACTGAATGGTTTAGGTTTTATCAATCAAAATATACAGGGTGTGGCAAAATGTAAACGTATTTGTTTTTTTTTTTAAACTTACGATTTGATTCGTAATTTTCTGGGTAACTATTTCAAAAATCTAATAATGCAGTTGTTTTTATTTTCAAAATAATCATACCAATAGTTTCCTAAGAACAAAACCTTCCGGACTCTCGGGACTCAGAGTCCGAGGGCCCCTTGAGGTTGGGGGCCCCGGTGCACTGCACCACCTAGCCCTTCGGTAGCTACGCCACTGTGTATAATGCATACTTTTATTATACACTAGCTGCGCTCCCGCGGTTCCTCGGGATTATTTTCATGTTTTCGGGATAAAAAGTAGCCTATGTCCTTCCCTGGGATACAACCTTTAACTATGCCAAATTTCAGCTTAATCTGTTCAGCGGTTTGTGCGGGAAAGCGTAACAAACAGACAGACAGACAAAGCTAGGCCCCAAACCGTGTTTGTTGCCCTGGTTCTTCACGGTATTGGTCGCGAAGGAACAGGAATAGAATCACCTAGTTTTAAGACGTTTCAAAGTGATCCCAGCGGTCCTACTGAATAAATGCTTTTTGACTTTTTTTTTTTTACTTTTTGAGTTACTTTCACATTTATAATATTAGTATGGATATGGATGGTATTCTTTATTTTCTGGTTGTTGCAGACACAAGTCGACCTACTACCAACATCTACGCACACAACACCGCAGCTCTCACATCTGCACGCTTTGTGGAGCTTCCTTCGTCAGCAAGGCCGGTCTTAACGTGCATAAGAAACGTCTACACTCTACAGATAACAAGGTACAGTACGCACAACCAATCTTTAGCTCTCTGAAGTTAGGTGCACTAAACGATTGCGCATGTAGTGTGTAGAGTAAGCGAGATAGAACGATGCAACAAACTAAGCGAATGAGCGAGGCAGCTATACAACGCTGTCTTCGTCTATGGGTCATCAAAAATGGGTTCCGCGCAACAACTTGGGAGGGATAAAGATTCGTTGTGAGTACTATAATTTAATTACAACGGCTATCTTTACGAATGTCTACATCCGTTGGGTGAAGTGTACAAGTTTTATTAAAAGAGATACCAGTGACCTAGATCAGTTGAGCTATCTATAGACTGTTTCTAACGATCTATAGATAACTTGACTAATCCTATTGTATTTTGTAAATATATGTAAATAAAGTAACAAACAGACAGACAGAGACATTTTAATACACAATAGATGACGACAGAAAAAATTAGATCGCGCTATCGTTGCGTTTTGGACTGTGTAACATATAAACTCGCTAATCTTCTAAATTTCAGCTTTATAATAATAATAATAATGCTGGACATTTTTCACACAGCATCATCTAGCCCCAAACTAAGCAAAGCTTGCACTAGAATGACTGATATACTACTTATATACTTTTTGTTTGTAAATACATACATATTATACATAGCTGACCCGCGCAACTTCGTCTGCGCATTATTAGGATTCAAGTGCAGGAGTGTTACCTAAAGTTTATTTACACTGTGTTTGAAGTGAATAAAAAGGAATTAAATTTTCCATACTAACTTTAACACCCTGTAAAACATCCATATGGGTTGTTTTTTTTTATTTAGATAAGCATATATTCAAGTAAAAAAGCTAAAGCATCTACGTTCCAAATTTCATTACAATCGGTTAAGTCGTCACGTCTATAAAACTGCCTATTTTAATTTCCGAAACGCTAAATGATCTGTATTCTTTATCTCGCAACGCTACCTAGTTGTGAAAATGAAAAATATTTTATTTTCTAGCTGGTACCCGCGATTTCGTCAGTAAAATAACATAAGTTGAAAACCTATAAAAATTATCGAAAAGTCTAAGCAAAAATCTCCAATAGCTTTCAAAACTCAAAATGATCGTATCTCGACCTCCGCTATAGTAGAAACGCCACCTAGGAGAAAAAAAGTAAAAAGCAGTTTTGACCTCGGTGATATAGATGGCGTTCGAACCAAAGCCTAAGAAAAAGTATTTTAATATACCAAAAAAATCTTAATTTCGTATGTATTGATGAGTGGAAATATACATGTTACATGTTTTTAATTAATTTAAAAATCATTTATCATGCAAAATGAGAAAAAAAAACAAAAAAATCTGCAATGCAAAAACAGAGCAAAAAGTGGCGGTCACCCATCATCTTTATGACCTCGCCCAGCGTCGCTCAACTTTTTTCCCCATACAAACTTGCAACCCTTATTTTCACGCCCCCTTATAAATATTTAAAGAAAAAAGTAGCCTATGTCCGTCCCTGGGGTATAATCTTTATCCATGCCAAATTTCAGCTTAATCTGTTTAGCGGTTTGGGCGTGAAAGCGTAACAAACAGACAGACAGACAGACAGAGTTACTTTCAGATTTATAATATTAGTATGGAAGTATGGATTTAACAAATATTTAATAATAACATGGCGGTCCCGGAGCGGGATGTATGATCCTTTAAAGTTTAGAGGTTAATATGTAGGTAAGGTCTAAGGTAGGTAGGGGAGTATTGGGCAGTAAGGCAGGTTTGGACACCACCGGCAAACTCCCGTGTTATGCCGGCCATACACCATCATGTCAATCCACCCCCAAAAATGGTCAATTCTAACTGATCAAATTCCGATTTGACGATAGGCATGATGGTTTATGTCCGACATGACACGGGGGTGTCCAAACCTCCCTACTGCCCAATGCTCCCCTACCTCCCATATATATTTAATTGATATATTACCACTCCCTTCCATTCATTCCATAGTTCCCAGACACTTTTTAAACTATCATGGTTTTCAACATTTTTAACACAGTTAACGGGATATTTACCATTATTTAATGTTTTTTGAGTTTCCCGATATTTCGGCGCAGTTGCATACGCCATGATCAATAGTATCTATGGTATTAATCATGGTTAATATCCCGTTACCGTGTTAAAAATCCCAGACACTTGTCCTACCGTACTAACTGATATTTATTCTGTGGTCGCGATGTATCTTACATTTTTAAACTCATGATAACTTTTGAATAAAATATCCGATTTCAATCATTCAAAAAGTAATCGACGGGTACTGAAACAGCCTTTACTACGAAGGAATTTATTTGGATAAGAATAAATACCAAAATAAGAATAACGTGGTCTGCTTTTGGTCGTCATTTTTATTCTCTTTTTAAATTATAAATGTTGTTATTCTGACACAACCACAATAGTTGGACATATGCTATCGCTGACTTTTTTGTAGATATTGATACGTTCTTTAATATTGTAGAACATTTTTTTGTTCTATCATCAATAGTTTTCGCAGCGCACGCGATATGAAGAATTTTATGTTCAAAATTTTTACACCTTTGGTTACATTATTGCAATTTTCATAAAGATCTCTAATTTTTTTGAAAATAATTTATAGCCTATGTTCATCACAGATAATGTAGGATTCTAATGGTGAAAGAATTTTTCAAATCGGTCCAGTAGTTTCGGAGCCTATTCAATTCAAACAAACAAACAAACAAACAAACAAACAAACAAATGTTTCCTCTTTATAATATTAGTGTAGATAGAAACACCCAGACCCGAGACAAATATCTGTAGGTCATACAAACATTTGTCCCGTGGCGAGGATCGAACCCGCAACCATCTGCGTCGCAGGCGGACCTTCGCCCGCTGCACCACAGAGGTCGTCAAAATAATAATAATATTAGTATGGATTTGTTCAAATATGTTTATCTCTGTTCAAGAGTTTGTAATAATTGTATCTGAATGCATGCTGTGTTCTAAGATCGTCCACTTAAAACGTAATTATTTGTTTCAGAGTATGCCAAAAGAGCCCGAAGCGAATATCTACTGCCGTCGATGCGACATTAAGTTTGCGTCGATGCAGGCCTACCAGGAACACTACAGACACTCCGCGTTACACGCTGACGGGGTCGAGTGAGTCACTTACCTTATTAGATACTTCTATTTAACCCCTTTTCACCCCCTTTGTATTGACGTCGTCTTTCCTGTGGGCGGCTGATTAAGCTGAGAGGATGGTGTAAGTGCTGGGCAAGCCTGCATCTCAAACAATGTCCCACCACGATATCTGACTTCAAGGGCCAATTTTTCGGTTTGGAATATTTGGTCCTAGGGTCAAAAATACACGGTCCTAACGTGTTTTAACGTTTGAAAAATTGGCTGGCCCTTGAAGTCAGATATCGTGGTGGGAAGCATCCGAATTTTCATCAAATGAACGAAAAAAGGAACGCCAATATGGTCTAGTGTCCCAGTCCCTTGATTCATAATACAGCGGAATGCATTCGGTTCGAAATCGACCGACAGCAACCAACCACAAATATAAATAAAATAACGATGGACTTTTCACACAGCTTCATCTAGCCCCAAAGTAAGCAGAGCTTGTGTTATGGGTACTAGAATGACTGATATACTACTTATATACTTTTTTGTTTGTAAATACATACATATTATACATAGAAACACCCAGACCCGAGACAAATATCTGTAGGTCATACAAACATTAGTCCCGCGGCGGGGATCGAACCCGCAACCTTCTGCGTCGCAGGCGGACCTTCGCCCACTGCGCCACAGAGGTCGTATCACAGTGCAGGAGTTGATCCGAATTTGACGTTTCTTGCTGCGCTGATTATAAATAAAAAACTATTGTTTCAGTGTGTATGTAAACGACGATGCAAGAGGCGCTAACTACGTTCGGTGTACAGTGGTAAGTTTTAAAAAGCATTTACACGATGCCACTATCACTACACTTAAAAAGCATTTACACGATGCCACTATCACTACACTTAAAAAGCATTTACACGATGCCACTATCACTACACTTAAAAAGCATTTACACGATGCCACTATCACTACACTTAAAAAGCATTTACACGATGCCACTATCACTACACTAAAAAAGCATTTACACGATGCCACTATCACTACACTTAAAAAGCATTTACACGATGCCACTATCACTACACTTAAAAAGCATTTACACGATGCCACTATCACTACACTTAAAAAGCATTTACACGATGCCACTATCGGCTAGTTTTGCTAAACCTTGACCCAGACTTACGACTTTTAGCGTCAGATGATTTACACGTAAAAAATTGCAGTGTGATACTAAATCGTATCGGTTGAAATTCATCAATGCTACATTATTTATGTCTGTAATAGTGTTTTGAAGTTCCGAATTGTATTAAATAAATAAATAAATAATGCTGGACATTTCACACAGCATCATCTAGCCCCAAACTAAGCAAAGCTTGTACTATGGGAACCAGATAACTAATACTACTTATATACTTTTTGTTTCTAAATACATACATATTACTCGTATACATAGAAACACCCAGACCCGAGATAAATATTTGCAGATCACACAAACATTTATCCCGCGGCGGGGATCGAACCCGCAACCTTCTGCATCACAAATTAGTAGATTAGAAAACATGTCCAAAAACACGTGTTTTGTGTATACTGTAGCCATTATTTTTCAGTGCCACGAGCAGTTCTACTCTTACCAAGCGTGTCTGAAACACCATCGTCGCTTACACCCCGACGCACCTTTCATGAAGAAATCACTCGCGAGCCCCGCGGCCGCTTCTGCTGAGCGTGTGAGCTGCGACGTCTGCGGCGCGCTTATTAAGGTACTATACAGCTGATTAGCTGTACACGCAGCTTTTATACAGCTTTTATAAACTTTGCCTAACGACACCAAAAACAACACTAATGCAGAACAGTGTTTTCTGTATGATTCCTAAAATTTACAATAAGATACCAGAGAGCATAAAGGAATTACAATTGACGAGTTTTAAAACAACGTTTAAGGCATTACTGGTAGACAAATGTTACTACAGTTTATCTGAGTTTTTGACTGACGACCTAAGCATTCAATGATATGAATTGATAATTACGAGAATGTGTGATTAAAATAGTAGTAGTAATAATAAATACTTAGGGCCAGTTTCACCAAAGTCAAGTTTAACAGCTGGTTAATAAATCGACCGTTAGCCGTTTATCAGCGCAGTGAACGCTTTTTCATACAAAATTGTGTTCTGCGCAGACAAACGGCTCTCTGTCACTCTCGGATTTTTGGTTGTTCTGACATATTTTTAATTTTAAACGATGTCAACTGCTAGTTAGCTAACCGGCCGCCGACCAGCGATTAGATTTAGCGGCTTGTTAATGAAGATATTCCTTTGTTAGAGCATGATGGATCACAAAGCAATTGTAAAGGTCTGTTAAATACTTAATCCGTTGTTATTTCTCTTACTAAATTTGATGTCAAATTAACTAACGCTCTGTTAGATAAAGTTTGGTGAAACTAGCCCGTAGTTAGATGATAATATTAATTTGCATGCCGACGATAAGGTAAGAAAGTGTTGGAACTTTTCTCATTATCTTTAAGACCAATATTGTACATACTTTCTGGCAAATAAATGATTTGATTTGATAACAGCAAATAGGCTGTACAGGAAGCTTCTATACAGCTGCATTTCATGAAGTCGTACGTAGCCAGTGGGGTGGCATTCGTTAAGTTAGCATTAAATAAATAAATAACGCTGGACCTTTCACACAGCATCATCTAGCCCCAAAGTAAGCAGAGCTTGTGTTATGGGTACTAGATGACTGATATACTACTTATATACTTTTTGTTTGTAAATACATACATATTATACATAGAAACACCCAGACCCGGAACAAAATATCTGTAGGTCATACAAACATTTGTCCCGCGGCGGGATCAAACCCGCAACCTTCTGCGTCGCAGCCGGGCTTTCGCCCACTGCACCACAGAGGTCGTCATTTTGTAAACCTTATTGTATAATTCAACTGGGAATGGACATGGGCTTCATTTTGATATTTGAAACCCATTCTGGACTTCAATTGTCATTTTCCTATCATGTGATTGGTTGAGCTCTATTGGAATGACAAATGGGGATGGATTTCAAGTTAGTCAATAAGGCTGCAGCATAGCGATTTATACTTCAGCGGAACTCATCTGGGGGGTTATTCGCGTTCGTTTTTTCATTCGTTCGATGAATATTCGGATGCTTCTTACTACGAGCTACATTGTATTCAGTCGATAAGATGATAAAACACGGTCCTAACCTAGGACCAAATATTCCAAACCGAAAAATTGGCCCTTGAAGTCGGAAATCGTAGTAAGAAACATCCGAATATACATCAAACGAACGATAATAAGAACGGGAATACGGCCCCTGCGACGAAACCGTTTCGTGGAACTCGTTCAAAAGTGACATTTCCTGCGATTGGTTGCGATCGGTTGAACTGCGGAACGGTAACGGAAGTATAAATTGCTGTCAACCCCTCGAGCAAAACCAAATCGGTTAAGTCGTTATGGATTTACATTTCAATAATGACATGTGATCCAGGGAAATATAAAGGGTGTAAAAAGACAACTACCGAAAACTGAGGGGATGCAATCAGACCATGATTCTAAACTCATTTAGCGAAAAAAAACGCAAAAAAATTTTTGACTTAGCTTAGTCATTTTATGTTATTTTCAGTTATTGACTACTAGTATAACATAATAAGATAATACCTACCTAATAATTGCATTTATAAAAGAAAAAAACTATTTAAACTCAAAATCCACCCATCTACGTAAAAAAACGCGCCCAGTACATACGCAATCAGTAATCTTCAAACGCTGTTTTCTCCGGATATAATGATTTTTTCGGAAAATCCTTTTGGATTTGGTTGTGTGTTGGGATGCTGTACCTACCCTTTTCGGCTTCGGTAGACGTCTATTTACACCCTGTATAGATTTATTTTTAAATATTGCATTTGTTCCAGGCTACCAGTCTGTACACGCACATGAACGCACACACGCGCACCAAGGTGTACACGTGCCAGATATGCGACATGCAGTTCCCTTACCCCACCTCGCTGCTGCGGCACAAAGTGGTAACTATTGTGATACATGTACATATGTTATATATATAACAAACACATTGAACTGCTTGTGGTCGCTTGCTTAGTCGTTCTTGATAGATCGTCGAAGTTAAGCAACGTTCGAAACGGTCTGTAAGGATGGGTGACCGCCAGTGGCATTTACATCTGTGCGCTTTCGTGGCCGGGCACGTTCAATTGTCGGTCCCGGCTATTTAAGTCGTTAAGCCACGGAGGCTTTAAGGTGGCCAAAAAACTCCGTCACCAGAGTTGGCCACTGACTCATACGAACTTAATTTTAAATGTACAGCAAAATAGAAGAAAAATTTATACTTTTCAATATTAATAATAAAATAAAATTGACTAACACATGACGCTACTAAACATACATATGTAATCCGTTCTTGACTCCATCTAATAATAGATACCGTCAATCAGTACCTATTTGACACCATAGAAATAGAAGTAGAAATATTTATTGCACTTATGTTGTTATCGAGGTGTTAGTGTATATGTCGCAGCCAACTGGTTTAATCCGCCGTCTGATTAACCGCCTAGCCATTTGATTAAACGCCGCTGTTCAACTAGCGGCCTGATTAATATTCAGCCGTCTGGTTAATTTTTTATTTTTTTTTAATGCTGGACTTTTTCACACAGCATCATCTAGCCCCAAAGTAATTAAAAGCATTTAATGAACTGGCGGGCTGGATTCATTTATTATGGAATCTTAGATACATTTTTAATAGATAGAAGATAGAATCGGTTGCCTTTTGCGTCGCAGGCGGGCCTTCGCCCAGTGCTGTCAAAAAAATAAACATAACGTAATGTTTACAGACGCACACAGGCGAGAAGAAGTACCCGTGTCCGCTGTGCGAGAAACGGTTCACTCAACGGAACAGCATGCAGCTCCACTACCGCACCTTCCATCTCAAGGAGCCCTATCCTAAGAGGTAAACCTATCTTAATATACTATCTTAAGAGGTAAATAAAAATACGGTGCCGAGACCTGTAGGGCTAATGTGCGCACCGTGACTTAAGTCTCTCGTCTCATTTTCTCGTTAAAAATCGTCATAACTGTGTCTGTTGTCATGCGCATCCCGTTATTTTATATCGTTATGTTAAATTTGACATAACGATATAAAATAACGGGATGCGCATGACGACAGACACAGTTATGACGATTTTTAACGAGAAAATATATATATGACTATATAAAAATATATGACTTAGGCACCTTCAAGAAAAGAGCCTATTCTTACCTCAAAGGCCGGCAACGCATCTGCAGTGCTTCTTGATGCTGCAGTTGTCTGTGGGCGGTGGTAATCACTTACCATCAGGTGTGCCACATGCTCGTTTGCCCCCTCTTCCATAAAAAAAAAAAAAAAAAAAAGAGACTAGAGACTTAAGTCACGGTGCGCACATTAGCCCTAATGGACCAAGGAATAATATTTCCTTTGACGATTTTTCTCATCAAAGTTTTTAGTACTGATCAACCACGTCGGGGTTCAATTTTGAAAAATCCCTTCTTAGTTTAGCCCTACGCATTAAGGGCTAGTTTCACCAAAGTCAAGTTTAGCAGCTTGTTAATAAATCGGCCGTTAGCCGTTTGTCTGCGCAGTGAACGCTTTTTCATACAAAATTGTGTTCTGCGCAGACAAACGGCTCTCTGTCGCTCTCGGACTTTTGGTTGTTGTGACATATTTTAAATGTTCTACGATGTCAACTGCTAGTGAGCTAACGGCCGCCGACCAGCGATTAGATTTAGCGGCTTGTTAATGAAGATATTCCTTTGTTAGAGCATGATGGAGCACAAAACAATCGTAACGGTCTGTTATATAAATCATCCTTTGTTATATCTCTTACTAAATTTGATGTGATTGATTTGATGGGTTCGAATCCCGGCTGTGCATCAATGGATTTTGCGTTTCGTAAAATTTATATGCGCTTTAACACGTGCTCTAAACGGTGAAGGAAAACATCGTGAGGAAACCAGTTAGTGTTCTTATAGGCGGCGATGGGCTTGCAACCTGTCACGTATGGAATACTAACTTCTGCAAGATGTGGGTATATATCAAATATGTTTGGACATGCCTCTGACTACCCCCCTTAGACATCTTCAAAGGATCTGGAATAAGTTACATATAAAAGATCTGAGAGAATGTCTACCGCAAATTGTGGATACAGTCGTGAACCTGTTTACGTTTTTACGTAAATTTGATGTCAAAGTAACTAACGCTCTGTTAGATTAAGTTTGTTGAAACTAGCCCTTAGTCTGATAGGTACTTATACCCTAATTTCAAGACATTACAACCAGCGGTTTAGGCTGTACCTTGTCTGACCGTCAATAAGGACATACATATATTCTTTTAATAATAGACTGTGCTTCTATAGCGTGTTCGAAGCATATAAGTTCAGTTTTTGAACCTCTAACTTCTATAACTATGCTTCCAGGAACCGGCGGAAGAAGCCCCAGGAGCCCGAAGTTCCGCAGCATCAGCAGCTTCCGCCGCAGCAGCAGCAGCACGTGACCCACGTGTCCCTTATGGGCCTCTAACGATACCTCACTATTATGTAAGTTAGGTTACACGGATTCTTAAGCCTTGCTCGTGTCTAACGATATAAAATCCAAAGCCAACATGTAATAGTGCAGTACGTTCAACGGATCTCAGCATTCGTGATAGCCGTTTCGATGCGCAGCACATAATTTTGTATGAAAAAGCGCCACTGCGCAGACATACGGCTAACTTCACGAATGCTGAGATCCGTTGAACGTATTGTAAATTCATTTTTAATCTGCACTATGGTTCCCATATCCAAAAAGGTTTGATAAAATCATTCGTTTCGTATATACGAAATTAAAATTAAATTAAAATGAAAGACCTGTATATACAGGGTATTTCATTTTAAACTACACAAACTGACAAGGCCTCATTTTTGGGTTGCAAGTTGACGGAGTTTTTAGGCCGCCTTAAGGCCTCCGTCATGGCTTAACGACTTAAACAGCCGGGACCGATAACTTAACGTGCCCTCCGAAGGACAAGCGTTTAGATGATAATGCCACTGGCGGTCACCCATCCACTTACAGGCCGTTTCGAACGTTGCTTAACTTCGACGATCTATCAAGAACGAATAATACCGTGAACCAGGGAAACGTCGGGCAGATATTTTATCGATTGGATTGCATTGAGTAAGGCTTATAATGGGAATTGGCTTGAATACTGTAGACAAGATAGATACTAAATGATTGCAGGCTTTAAAGGGGCAAACTTATCCTAAACAATACACTAACAATAAACTTTTCCGAAAAGGTAAACTTTGAACGTCTTACTACAAAAAATATACCGTGTTTAGCGAAGCACTGACTAAAAAACTGTCTCTAGAAAAACGATTTTTAAATACTCGTACATAGAACGCTTTTTTGTGGTAACAGTTTTGACATGACATGTTTGACTCATTGTGTAACTATCCGTCTTATTACAAAAAATATGAAACTAGTTTAGCGAAGCACTGACTAAAAAACTGTCTCTAGAAAAACGATCTTTAAATACTCTTACATAGAACGCTTTTTTGTGGTAACAGTTTTGTTTTGACATGTGTCAACATGGTGTTCAACTAAGGTTTGACTTTTTTGTAATAAGGCTAATGGTGTTCAACGGATGCTTAACTTTTTTGTAGTAAGACCGTATAGGTCTACCATACAAGGTGTGTAACTGTTATTGTGTTATTTGCGTGCATAAGTATGTGTTTTTTGTACCATATAAATGTATTCGCTAGCAGTTTTTTTAACGTCGAATTAAATAGAACAAAATATTACATTTGATAATCATATTCAATTAACTAAAAAAATGAAAATGAAAGTATTTGTGACTTGAAATGATTACGTGATGATTCGTGAGGAAACCAGTTAGTGTACTTATAGGCGGCGATGTGCTTGCAACCTGTCACGTATGGAATAATAACTTCTGCAAGATGTGGGCATGTATCAAATATGTGCTTGGACATGCCTCTGACTACCCCCTATAGACATCTTCATAGGATCTGGAATAAGTAACATAAAAAGATCTGAGAGAATGTCTACCGCACCTTGGGGATGCAGTCGTGAAGCTGTTTACGTTTTAAATGATTACATAAAAGGTCAATTATGGCCCTAAGATGAACAGGTAGGTACTTTTATTTAAAGCTATTTTAAATTCAAATAATCCATACTTAATATTATAAATCTGAAAGTAACTCTGTCTGTCTGTCTGTCTGTCTGTCTGTCTGTCTATCTGTCTGTCTGTCTGTTTGTTACGCTTTCACGCCCAAACCGCTGAACAGATTGAGCTGAAATTTGGCATGGGTAAAGATTATACCCCAGAGACGGACATAGGCTACTTTTTTCTTTAAATATTTATAAGGGGGCGTGAAAATAAGGGTTGCAAGTTTGTATGGGGAAAAAAGTTCAGCGACCCTGGGCGAGGTCATAAAGATGATGGGTGACCGTCACTTTTTGCTATGTTCTTGCATTGCAGATTTTTTTGTTTTTTTCTCATTTTGCATGGTAAATGATTTTTAAATTAATGATAAACATGAAACATGTATATTTCCACTCATCAATACATTCGAAATTAAAATAAACTTTAGGTAACACTCCTGCACTTGAATCCTAATAAAGCGCAGACGAAGTTGCGCGGGTCAGCTAGTATAACAATAAATAAGTCAATACTCCTCAGTTTGATGTAACAAAAACCGGTTAACCAGTTGGCACCTATATGGTAGGACCTTTAATACTTAGGTTAACCAATCTATCCTACCGTAAACTGCCTTATCCCAAGAGATAAACAAAAAATAGTTTTATAGATAAACTGTGCCTATTCGCTATTATACATTGTGCCCTCAGGCCCTTTATTAGGGTAATAATAATAAATCGAATAAGTAATGAAATATACAGATTTTTGTATTTTTTTTACGTTATTTTTAATTATCATATGGGGCCTTCGATCAAGAATATTATAGCACAGTTTAGCTTTGATTTTGTACGTCACGCTTTATCTGTGGTATTCTTAATCGAATTATGGCGCATCTAACGGCCGGTTCACACATGTCTCCGTTTTACTGTTCCGTTTTATCGTGTACGTTTTTTTTCGTCGATGGCGTATGTAGTTGTGTAGTTGTATGAGCGACTTCACACATGGCACAGTATTCTGTATACAGTAAAAAATATCGTCCGTAAAAAAATGACATTCCGTTTTGTCATCGAATACTGGACGACGGAACAGTAAAAATATACGGATACGTAGAATTTTAACGGATAGATACTGTGTGGGTGACAGGTTCACACATCGCATCCAGTAATGACGGATCCATTGAACGTTATACGGTGCCTATGTGTGAACAGAGCATAAATTTATGACGTATCCGTTAAAAACGTACCAGTAAAACGGACTCCCATGTGTGAACTGGCCGTAAGCCCCAGGCGTGTTATAAAATGTAGCGTTTTTGTGAAGGCATGGATTGACGCTGTGTAAAGGTAATTCACTTCTCTTTGGTTCTTGTCAATGGAAAGTGAACTTTTTTATCCATAGAGTTCAAATTATCATTGACAAGCTCGAGAACGGGCGTGTGACCCCTAAATCATATTTCTAGTATGAGTTTTAGCTATCACTAGCTTTATTTTGTTATTGTAAAGCCGATCACTCACTTTGCGAACATGCAAACTTATAGAACTAATTGGTGGTAAATTATTCGGTTGTTCACTTAAGGCCGGATTCCAAACTAGTAATTTAGCTAGTATTTTATGTGAACCATTGTGTGAGACAAATAAATGTTATTATGATTAGGTGAATAATCTCTACAGTAATTATTGATTTTATTCGCAATATAAGACTTTACTGCGGCTAAATAGTTTGGTCAAGTCCGGCTTCACTAAACTAAAAATTACATGGTAACCATTAATACCATCTTTGTAACACAGTTTGGAACATAAATTTTTCTTATTTCTTAATTTAGAATGTCATATGATACAAAACAGTTTGTACAACTTATCCATACTAATATTATAAAGCTGAAAATTAGAAGATTAGCGAGTTTATATGTTACATAGCCCGAAACGCAACGATAGTGCGATCAAATTCTTCCATCTATTATGTAGTAAAATGTCTCGTCTTTCTGTCTGTTTGTTGTTTAGGCGTGAAAAGGTAACTTTCACGCTTAAACCACTGAACAGATTATGCTGAAATATGACATGGATAGAGATTATGTCCCACGGAAGGACATAGGCTACTTCTTTTTATCAAAAATAATCATGGAGGGCGTGAAATAAGGGTTGAAAGTTTGTATGGGGAGTTGGAAGTTCCAGTTAAAGGTAACTAGATGGCGTTGCTAACCTATGGCTGATGTCGAGATGGCGCTATTATTGCATTTTAAAAGTTTTAGAAGATTATTGCAGTTTTCAGTTCTATTTAGATGTTTTCAAGTGTTTTATTTTGCTGATAAGTTTGGGTAACAGCTAGTAAACTAATATTTTACAAAATTTTAGTTTAGTCAGTGAACAATTGAATTGACGACATAAGCAATCTATGCGATGTTTTTATTACTGGGAAACATTAGTACAATGTTAACTTGAATCGAAGTTAAGCGCATGTGAGTGAGATGAAGCTTAACAAGAATGAACCGTGTTTAACCTTATTTTAGAGAGTCGCTTTTTATACAAAAGTTATCTGTTATAATGTTATTCTTTCGTATACAGGGTGCCTCAAAACTTTGTACATTAGCTGACTAGATATCTTAAATCGTGTATGATTTGTTTATAATTTAGGTTAGGAATAAACATAAACCCTGTATTCGATATGTCCAGCCGTTCTGAAGAAATGGCTTTCAACTATAAGACTATCCTTTGCATAGATGTGTGTGTACTATGTTGATAACGGTTAGTTAAAATTAGTTTTAATGCGTTTTTCATGCAGTGTTTTAATTTGAAAACTTGGAACAATAATCTTACGGTCTTACTTATAAATGTATGGTATAAATAAAGTTATGACAGGTTTATCCTAAGAATAAACAAACCTTAGTTTATACCTTTGATAACTTCATACCACGGTTATTAGTAAGGCTAGGTTAATAGAGAAATGAAATAATAATCGCCTTCCATGTAGTTTTGCACTACAAATACTAAAAGAAAAACTACTTATGTCGAATATTTTGACGGTTTATATATTATCGGCCTTACTAATGAACGTATAAAGTTATTCCTCGGATTAAACTAAAAATAACCATACATTTTGACAGTTTACACTCAGGAATAACTTTACACCACGTTTATTAGTAAGGCCGTAGGTTTTTAACAATTTTATTTGAATAAAAAATATTGAATTTTATTAGTTCCCATTCCAATACTATGCTGAGTTTAATCAGCGTTCAGTTATTTTTGACCCCTTGAACTGTGAAGCTATTTTGGCTGGCGAAAGAACCTATACACTGCCGAAAAACTGCTACGCAATGGAAGTCCGTTATTTTGGCAAATATCATTAAGTAATTAAGGTATTACATGAGGTATGTTGTAGAATTATGAATAGTTAGAGTAAATATTTTAAAATAAATGATTATATAGCTTTTCGTTTTGTGTTTTATTGTGAGGCTTGTGTGGGGTAACACGGTTAGATAAGATAAGGAATGAGTATATCAGAGGAAGTTTGAAAGTGGCACCTATTTCTGAAAAGGTGAAGAGTGCTAGGCTATCTTGGTATGGACACGTTATGAGGAGGGATGAAAACCATGTTACCCAAAGAGTTATGAATATGAGTGTGGCTGGGTATGCAAGAAGAGGAAGGCCGAAGAAGAAGTGGTTGGATTGTGTGAGAGAGGATATGAATGTAAAAGGAGTTGATGCACAATTGACGAGTGATAGGAGTGAGTGGAAGAAGAAGACATGTTGTGCCGACCCCACTTAGCGTGGGATAAGGTCAGGGAGATGATGTGAGGCTTGCGCAGTCAGGGAATTCTAACAATGTAGGTACACGAGCACCTTTGCGTGTGAAGCACAGTTTGCTGCGCTGGGTGCACAACCTTACCGAAGCTCAGAAACAGGGGCCGTATTCGCGTTCCTTATTTCGTTTGTTTGATGAATATTCGGATGCTTCTCACCACGATTTCTGACTTCAAGGGCCAAAAGAGAAACATCCAGGTGTGTCTATGTATAATATGTATGTATACAAACAAAAAAGTATATCTGCAACACTTTGACTGCTGAAAACATATGTCAAAAGATGTGTTTTCAGCAGTCAAAGTGTTGCAGATTGGATCAGGAAGCTTGATTTTACAAATCAAATCAAATCAAATCAAATTGTTTTATTGCGTATTATGGGTAAAAAAATGTAACAGGTGTTAGTGGTACAGTAACGGTCAGCCATAATCAACGTCTTGCGCATGCAATATGTACATTTTATATGATATTTCATTAAAATAAAATTACACACCTTATGGCCCTTTTTAATAAATTGGTGTTAAGTTACGCCGGGTGTAACTTAGGAGTAACCATAAAATTTTTGGAGTTTAAACCTGGCGTAACTTTTCACCACGTTTATTAATAAGGGCCTATGTGTTTTCGGTGAAGTTACGCGTGGGAGTCGTCAATAGTTCAATACATTAGTTTGTCGAAATAATGAGAAAACTAAAAAGATTGAATATGGTTTAAAAAAACACAGTCCAATACTAGTTGATGTTTCTATTTTTTTTTGTATTGTAATAAATAATACTGTACTTCCTAACACGGTCTAGAATTTAGTTTTCGTGAACTTAGTTTTGATATGCGCAGTGGTGTTTTTCGTAGAACAATCTACATGATTAGTAGACAACTACTGCGCATCGAAATGGCTAACCTTACGAATACAAGTGTCCCTATACAGGGTGTAAAAAGACTGCTACCGAAAACTGAGGGATTGCAATCAGACCATGATTCTGAACATATTTATCGAAAAAAAACTCAAAAATTTTTTTGACTTAGCTACGGCATTTTATTTTATTTTCTAGTTTTTTGCTATTAGTACAACATAATAAGACCATACCTACCTAATCATTTCATTTATAAAAGAAAAAAACAATTAAAACTCAAAATCCAGCAATCTACGCATAAAAACGCGCCCAGTGTATACACAAACAGTAATCTTCAAACGCTGTTTTCTCCGGATATAATGTTTTTTTTTTCGGAAAATCCTTTTGGATTTGGTTGTGTGTTGGGATGCTGTACATACCCCTTTCGGCTTCGGTAGACGTCTTTTTACACCCTGTATGATCGAAGAGCCAGTACTTTTCGATCATATCTTTCTATACAATAATTATGAAAGGTTTAAAAAATTTTACATAGTCAACGTTACATTTTGACTCTAAGTAATTCATTCAAAATTATTCATTCACTAAGTACTGACTACCCCCCTTAGACATCTTCAAAGGATCTGGAATAAGTAACATAAAAAGATCTGAGAGAATGTCTACCGCACCTTGGGGATACAGTCGTGAACCTGTTCACGTTCACTAAGTACATAAATCTAGCGATATCTATTAATAATAATACACTATGAACACAAAATTATTATTGCGTTAACACTATGAACGAGATCTTTCTTATATTTACAAAATCATATTTTGTGCTTATGAGACAATACATCTATACAATAAATCTGTCACATAAATTTAACTATAAGCAAGTTTTTGTGTCATTTTAAACTGAATTTTTATCAAAGAGTTTCCTTTTTTTTAATGATGAATGGGCCTGCTCTTGACCTCAGACTTACACAGGCAAGAATGAGGTCTACGATGGAGCGAGCTTACCCAGAAGGTGCCTATTAACTCTCTTAAAAACAATAGGGTCTTAGCTCAGCGGAAATACAATTTCCTCGTATTTTCGAACTAATTTTCCAACAACTATTAAGTTAAGTGATCCGCCATCTATTGAGTACTGAGTCGTTTTCCTCCCGTTCTCTACAAGAGTCCACTATTGGTATCTCGTCTGTCTTCCGTTTCCTGTTTCTGTGAACAAAATAATGACTTCAAACAAAATAGTAAAAATCTTCATATCAAAATATGATTCTTTCTACTAGTCTAGGTTAAAGCCGTGTTGGCCGAATGGAGTTGTACCTCAACATTCAATCCGAAGGTTGTGGGTTCAAATCCCGGCCGTGCATCAATGGATTTTACGTTTCGTAAAATTTATATGCGCTTTAACACGTGCTCTAAACGGTGAAGGAAAACATCGTGAGGAAACCAGTTAGTGTTCTTATAGGCGGCGATGGGCTTGCAACCTGTCACGTATGGAATACTAACTTCTGCAAGATTTGGGCTTGTATCAAATATGTGTTTGGACATGCCACTGACTACCCCCCTTAGACATCTTCAAAGGATCTGGAATAAGTAAGATCTGAGAGAATGTCTACCGCACGTTGGGGATACAGTCGTGAACCTGTTTTGCTACTAGTTTGTTATTCTTCTTATCGTGCCACCAGTTGTTTTGAACCAGTGTGGTGAAAGGATTTTAAGTGCGCCTCAGAGAGGCTCCTTTCGTGCACTTGACACATGTTTTCGAACTTTGTAGGTTCTACGACATGCCGGTTTCCTCACGATGTTTTCCCTGAGAGTACTGGCATAGTGCACATACAATTTGTCGGCAGAAAAACTCATTGCTGCACGACCGGGATTGAACCCACGACCTTAGGATCGGAAGGCGGGGCCACTACCACTAGGTGCACCGTTTGTTATTCAATAACGTTGAGAGACCAAACGGAAATGCATAGCGATTCATACTTCAGTGGAACGCATTCGCGACTGAAGTATGAATCGCTATGCTGGATGCATAGAGATATACCTATTACAGTCTGGAATAGATATATTATAAATGTGAAAGTAACTCTATCTGTCTGTCTGTTTATTACCTTTTCATGCCCAAACCGCTAAACAGATTAGGCTGAAAATTGGCATGGATAAAGTTGGTATCCCAGGGAAGGACATAGGCTACATTTTATCCCGAAAAAATCCCGAGTATAATGTAGGCAGGCATGTCCCATTATGTTATAGTGTGGTCAGTAAGCAGGCGCGGATCCAGCCTCCAAAAAAGAATAAGAATAAGAATACATTTATTTGACACACACAACACAATACAATGAAAATAGAACATCAAACATTTATAAAACACGAGTGGGTACAAAGAAACATTATAAAACAATAAACTAAAATAAAAACAAACTATCCATCATAAAAAAAAAACTATTTTTGTGGTGCCAAAAAGGTCCAGTCTCAGCTTTAGTGCTGCTCCCAGGTGAGGGAGATAGCGCTGATTTTCAGACTGGGCCTTACAGGGTGACATCACGCGCGGTTAACATTATAGAAAAATACAAGAAATAGGTACTTAAATAAAATAAAACAAGAACCGAGTTGGCACTTTGTGGCATCAGCCCTTCCTTTGACTTGACCATGTCAGTGTCACTTTCATTATTACTTGACGGTAATAATAAAAGCGACACTGACAGTGACAAACAGTAATAGAATAATAATTTGTTTTGTCGGGTTGGTTGGTAGAATTGTGATTGTGAGTAGTGGGATGGTGGGAAAGATGAACGAAACAAGAAAGCGCTAGCTATTTGAAATTACAATTTTACAAAGTAGAATACGTTTTATAGGACAAATACTGTATTTATCGATGATAAAATAAAATATAAATCTGATATTAGGGATTGGAGGCATTAATATTACACAAATTATTTAAAAATGGGTTGCTTCACAAAATATGAAAATACAATACACTTATAAAAAGATGGCGTTGGCGTCACTGTGAAAAAATGATGAGTGAGACAAATAAAGTCAGAAAGGTTGTGGGCGCACCCGAAAATCGGTCAAGTGCGAGTCGGATCATGAACTCGCTCATGATCTAGGTATATGTAGTGCATTCCTACAAATAGATGACGCCCTGACCAAGATTTTGTATAGTAAAGAAAAATGCGATTTGTAGGCGAGTACAGACAGACGGACAAAAGCATCTTTTGGCCAATTTAGTAATTGAGATGCTTCGCGCGGTCAATTAAGGCTGTGGGCATGCCCATAGTGCCCACTATAGTGGATTCGCGCCTGATACTGAGATCCTACTGAATAAATGATTTTTGACTTTGTTCTGCTACTAACCTTTTAGGGTATGGTTGTTTCAGATGGAAAGTACGATAGTGTAGTTGCATACTGTTCTTCTGTGTGAACCGCTTGTCACACAGCGGACATGGGTACGGCCGCTCGCCTGTGTGCGTCTGAAATGTTAAAGTAGAAAACTCTTCATTGTTTCTGTAGCTTTTCTACGTTCACACTAACAAGTCGCCTTGGGGTTTCAAAGAACTATAGATATGTTTTATCCATTAAACATTATAAAATACTTGCTTCTGTGCGCGGCTTCGCCCGCGTGGTACCAACATTTTGAAAAGCCTATATGCTATTCCATCACTAGAGTCTGGCAAATGAAAGTAGACCCTGAAAAAGAGGCGGCAAATTCAAAAATATAAGCTACTAGCTGCGCTCCCGCGGTGTGACCCGCGGTCCCTCGGGATTTTTTCATTTTTTCGGGATAAAAAGTAGCCTATGTCCTTTCCTGGGATACAACCTTTAACTATGCCAAATTTCAGCTTAATCTGTTCAGCGGTTTGGGCGTGAAAGCGTAACACACAGACAGACAGACAGATAGACAGACAGAGTTACTTTCACATTTATAATATTAGTATGGATTTGCCGCCTCTTTTTCAGGGTCTACTTTCATTTGCCAGACTCTATCTACGCTTATTCAAAGTTTCTTCAAACATCTAAACAAACTCACAAACTTTCAGCTTTATTATATTAGTGGGATTTTTGCAAGAAGTATACTGACCACTTGGTGTCGATGATGGCTGCTCTTAGATATGAACTGCATGCCGCAGATGTCGCACGGGTACACATTCTCGCGCGTGTGTCGGTTCATATGACTCGCTATACTCACCGCCTGGAACACAATATTACTTTCACCTCACTAACTGAAAGAGCGTAAAAACAGTGAGCAAAACTACTCCGCCTGGAACACAATATTACTTTCACCTCACTAACTGAAAGAGCGTAAAAACAGTGAGCAAAACTACTCCGCCTGTAACACAATATTACTTTCACCTCACTAACTGAAAGAGCGTAAAAGCAGTGAGCAAAACTACTCCGCCTGGAACACAATATTACTTTCACTAACTGAAAGAGCGTAAAAACAGTGAGCAAAACTACTCCGCCTGGAACACAATATTACTTTCACTTCACTAACTGAAAGAGCGTAAAAACAGTGAGCAAAACTACTCCGCCTGTAACACAATATTACTTTCACTAACTGAAAGAGCGTAAAAACAGTGAGCAAAACTACTCCGCCTGGAACACAATATTACTTTCACCTCACTAACTGAAAGAGTGTAAAAACAGTGAGCAAAACTACTGCTCACACTATGTGGAAAAGTGATTTGGATTAAGAATGCTGCAAGCAATGAGAATCGAATAGCATTAGTAGGGCAAGGTCTGGTGGCAGGACTTTAGCCTGCCAAGTGCCACTTGCGGGGAAAAAATGATAGCGGGAATTGGTTTTCCTTACATCTTGTATCTTTTTGCTAGTAATGTGAAAAGTTGTATGTATCACACGAGAGCAAAATAATTTGACTTCAGCCTGCCAAGTGCCACTTGTGGGGTAAAAAAATAATAGCGGGAATTGGACTCATCTTGTATCTTTTTGCTAGTAAGGTGAAAAGTTGTATGTATCACACGAGAGCAAAATAATTTGTTGCTTGTGCTTTTGAAGCAACAGCTCTCGCAACAAAAACTAATTTTCCTCTCTTGTGGTACAATGTACTATTATTATTACACTAGTGGCCCCGGGCGCGACTTCGTCTGCGCATTGTTTCGTCATACAAACTTTAGAGATAGAACTACCTTGTTCCAATCCAACCCATGAAAAGAATTCATTGGATTTGCTGTCTTTAAGATTGTTCAAAGCATAGTGGAACGAAATTTTCCCATTTTGAAAAGTCAAAAGTTATTGGTTGTCATGGCAACCTCAGAGCAGTGCTCTTCGTGTCAAACAGAGTACTGCAAAAGTTTTTATGCAATGGCCCTAATTATCTCGATTTTCAATCTGAAGGCTGCGAGTTCGAATCCTGCATTCATTCATCAAGCGATTCATACTCCAGCGGGACGCATCCGAAACCGTTCCGCTGTTCAACCGACTGCAGCCGATCGCAGGGGCCGTATTCCCGTTCTTATTTTCGTTCGTTTGATGAATATTCGGATGTTTCTTACTACGATTTCTGACTTCAAGGAGCAATTTTTCGTTTTGGAATATTTGGTCCTAGGTTAGGAATTTAGGATCGTGTTTTAACGTGGATTTTATCGACTTAACACAATGAAGTTCATATTCATCAAACGAACGCGAATAAATCCCCTTTGTGTGGTGCTAGTGACAGGTAAAGGCGTGGTCATACCGCGAGCGAGGCGCCGCAGACCTCGCAGATGTGCCGCTGGTCGGGAGAGTAGAAGGTCTGTCGCGGATGTTCTGACAAATGGTGCTTCATACACGCCGTCTGTGTCACGAAGTGTTTGCCGCACTGGAACAACAGTACATCACTTTAAACTCACACGATTTAAACTCATTGTTGTTTAAATAAAATAAATAAATAAATAATGCTGGACTTTTCACACAGCATCATCTAGCCCCAAAGTAAGCAGAGCTTGTGTTATGGGTACTAGATGACTGATATACTACTTATATACTTTTTGTTCGTAAATACATACATATTATACATAGAAACACCCAGACCCGAGACAAATACTTGTAGATCATACAAACACTTGTCCCGCGGCGGGGATTGAACCCGCAACCTTCTGCGTCGCAGCCGGGCTTTCGCCCACTGCACCACAGAGGTCGTCGTTTTTATGACGAATGAATAAAAAAAACTTAGGCCTTTACATCTATATTAGATGATTTATACAGCGTCAGGAGGTAACCTATGCCTACACTTAACGGGACGCTGTAGTGCCTGGGACATTGTTTGAGATGGAATAGGCTTGCCCAGCACCTAAACCATCCTCTCAGCTTAATCAGCCGCCCGCAGGAAAGACTACGTCAATACGTGTGGAGCTGACTAAGCTGCGGGTTTCCTTACGATGTTTTCCTTCACCGTTTTGAGCTCGTGTTAAAGCGCATATACATATTTCGAAACGAAAAATCCAGTGATGCACGGCCGGGATTCGAACCCACGACCTTCGGATTGAAAGTCGAGGCACAACCCCATTCGACCAACACGGCTCACGACGAATGAATGAATGAATGAATAATACATGTCATTATGTGCGACTATCGGGGTCAAAAGTATGTTCGTATGAGTTATTGGCAAACTTTGGTGACCGAGTTTAAGTTAAGGCCTCCGTCATGTCTTAACGACTTAAGCTGGGCTTAAATAGCTCAGACGAACTTACCGAAATTCCTTTTTTATGTTTTTTTAAAAGATGACTCACGTGTATACATGTGGTAGGTTTCTTGGCTTTCTTCGTAGCTTTTCGAGAACCATCTCCCGGCGCCTTACCTTTGTAGTTCCTGCGTTTCACTTCTCCGTCCCTAAGACAGAATAAATTATAAATAACTAGCGACCCGCCCCGGCTTCGCACGGGTGCAATGCTGATACTAAATTAAATACACTACAGAAAAACTATGAACGTTGTATATAAAAACATAGCGGCCCGCTCCGACTTTGCACGGGCATAAATAAGCCCAAAAAAATAGGTTAATTTACGACATCACGTTAGAAACCTCTAAAATTAGCAATGTTGCCTTCGTATATGATGCATGTATTATACATATAAACCTTCCTCTTGAATCACTCTATCTATTGGAAAAAACCGCATCAAAATCCGTTGCGTAGTTTTAAAGATTTAAGCGCACATAGGGATATAGGGACAGAAAAGGCGACTTTGTTTTATACTATGTAGTGATGCTAAACATTTCACACAGCATCATCTAGCCCCAAACTAAGCAAAGCTTGTACTATGGGAACCAGATAACTGATATACTACTTACATACTTTTGGTTTGTAAATACATACATATTATAAACTAGCTGCGCTCCCGCGGTGTGACCCGCGGTCCCTCGTGATTTTTTCATTTTTTCGGGATAAAAAGTAGCCTATGTCCTTCTCTGGGATACAACCTTTAACTATGCCAAATTTCAGCTTAATCTGTTCAGCGGTTTGGGCGTGAAAGCGTAACAAACAGACAGACAGAGTTACTTTCACATTTATAATATTAGTATAGTATGGATGTATAGAAACACCCAGACCCGAGATAAATATTTGCAGATCATACAAACATTAATCCCGCGGCGGGTATCGAACCCGCAACCTGCTGCGTCACCCACTGTGCCACAGAGGTCGTGATGACGAATGATGAAGACAGATTTAAGTTTCACAAGATTTTGATATGAATATCTAATCTGGAAGAAACCGCTCAAAGCGTTAAGACCGCATTATACTTCGCTTTAAATATATTCTTGTATCTTTGTTTGTTTGTAATGTAATGTGGTGTACAATAAAGTATTTTCTATCTATCTAGTTATCTAAAATCGAACCCACTCACAGTGCGGAATGCGCTTATCAGCGGTGTATTTAAGCTATTTTTTTACAGATCAGTTTGTTTGCTTTCTATAAAAATCTAGTTAGTATAGATAAGTGCGAAATACTGTCATCTCACTCACACGATCCCATCTGTATGCATTTCAGAGTGAGACAGGTGTAGATCGTACGCGCTCTGAGAAGTGAACTTGAGATCGCATTTCTCGCAGTAGATGTTCTTTTCTGGTGATTCTGATGAAGGTTCCTGAAAAGTAAATAAATAAAATAAAATAATAATAAATAACGCTGGACTTTTCACACAGCATCATCTAGCCCCAATGTAAGGAAAGCTTGTGTTATGGGTAATACATGACTGATATACTACTTATATACTTTTTGTTTGTAAATACATACATATTATACATAGAAACACCCAGATCCGAGACAAATATCTGTAGGTCATACAAACATTTGTCCCGCGGCGGTGATCGAACCCGCCACCTTCAAGAGAGATCTATTCCAGACAAAATTTCGATAAAAATTAAAGCAATAATCTTTAGCTCTCTCAAGTTAGGTGCACTAAACGATTGCGCAGGTTTGGTAGAGTAAGCGAGATAGCGCGATACAACAAACTAAGCAAGTGAGCGAGGCTATACAAGTCATCAAAAATGGGTTCTGCGCCGTTATAATTGTTTAAAATGTGTTCAAGTCGCGTTTAAAATACAGGGTGTAAAAAGACTGCTACCGAAAACTGAGGGGTTTCAATCAGACCATGATTCTGAATATATTAAGCGAAAAAAACGCATTTTATTTTCTAGTTATTCACTACTAGTACACCATAATAAGACCATACCTACCTAATAATTTCATTTATAAAAGAAAAAAACAATTAAAACTCAAAATCCAGCCAATCTACGTATAAAAAGACACGCTCGACCAGCTGTGCGAGGTCGGTTTTCTCCGGATATAATGATTTTTTCGGAAAATCCTTTTGGATTTGGTTATGTGTTAGGCTGCTGTACCTACCCCTTTCGGCTTCGGTAGACGTCTTTTTACACCCTGTATGTAATTTTAAACTCCATCTCTCTAGCTAGCTAAAAAGTATAGTGCTTACCGCAGCTTGGTTATCGAAGTGTTTGATCCGTTGGTGCTGAGCCAATCCGGCCGCGCTCACAAAGGAGACGCCACAACGTCCGCACACATGCGCAGACCGGTGCGCCATGCGCATGTGTGTGTAGAATGTAGACGAGTGCCTGGAGGATTACAATTGCATTACAAAGATAAAGATAAAGATAAAGATGGTTTATTTGCTTGAACACAATGTAGGTTACGTGTTGAAATATTTTGGTTTCAATCATGTTCTACTAGGATTAGCATGCAAATGTTACAGTTGGTACATTCAGATTAATATTAAGTAACTATTCAAATTAATTTTCACATAGATTTGTAATTTAAACATTGGTTAGTATTAGTTATTGTAACAGGTCAAATATTAGAATAGAAATTAGGTAATGTCAAAATTTATCTGTCATGAAATCGTTAATATTATAATAACATTTATTAATCAATAATTGTTTCAAAAAGATAAGTCACAACAAATCTTTGAATGAACGGGTTTTTATTTATCGATGATAGACGAGCAGCTGTTACTGATATGTCTATATCACAGTGTTGAAATAGTCCGATTGTTCATGATTGGTTAATCTTTTTGAGCACTGATTTATTAGTTCGTAGCCAGTTGTCGAGCTTGCTCTTAAACGAATTGACCGAAGTAGCCGTAACAACGTCATTTGGTAGTGCATTCCAATTGTGAACCACTCTGTTGCCGAATTTTTTTTTTTAATTAAATAGGTCATCAGCATTTGACCTCCCTCTGCCTGATGTTGCAGTAGTGAGGTCTAAGATGGAGCATGCTTTCCTAGAAGGAACCTATTTACTCTTGATTTAAAGACCCCTATATTGTACCTTTCGGGAAATACGGTACCCGGCAATGAGTTCCACAATTTGGCAGTGCATATGAAAAAGTGGACTCAAAACGCTTTGTACGAACTCTGGGAATATCAACCATGTACAAGTGGCGTCTTTCGGGGAACCTGTTGGTCCGATAAAAGAATGGGGATGGCGGAACTAAATTATGGAGCTCTTGTGCACACTCCGAAATGCAGTCGATAAAAGTCCGATAGACACGCGACTCTACGGCGATGCTCAAGGCTTTGAAGTTGAGACTCGACCAGGGTGTCATCATCTATTAGCCTCTTGGCTCGTCTCTCAATCGACTCTAATGCCTGTAGATGCTTAATAAGTTTACCAACAAATCTTTCTTTGCCTCTGAAGTAGCTCCGCAAAACCCATTTTTGATGACGCCTAAAAGAGCGTTGTATAGCTGCTTCGCTCGCTCGCTTAGTTTGTTGCATCGTTCTATCTCGCCTACTCTACATACTCAATGTTCTACTCGCGCAAATCTGCGCAATCGTTTAGTGCACCTAACTTCAGAGAGACAAAGATTCGTTGTGACTGCTGTAAATTAGAGATTATTGAGAATGGCGTTGACAAGAGCCTAAGGATCCGATTACGTCTAAACAGATTCTTTTGTCTGCATCTAAAATAATAAATAATAAATAAATAATAATAAATAACGCTGGACTTTTCACACAGCATCATCTAGCCCCAAAGTAAGCTGAGCTTGTGTTATGGGTACTAGATTACTGATAAACTACTTATATACTTTTTTGTTTGTAAATACATACATATTATACATAGAAACACCCAGACCCGAGACAAATATCTGTATCAAAAATGTTTTCAATAAAAATTTTCATAGAATACTTACTTGAACTCTTCACCGCAATGCTTGCATTTTCTTATCACGCCGTTGTGGTAATCCTCGTGGAAAATAGCAGATGTTCTGAAAAAAAAATTGGTTGTCTGTAAAGTCAGTTTACTGACGATAGTTGAACATGACAACGTCTACGCATCGCTCACTCAAGTAGGAGAGAGACGGATGTCGAACGCTGCCGAACGCAAAGGCCGCTTCTTTGTCGCTCGTTCCGCGCTCTCGCTTGCACTTCAAGCCTTACATGGAACGCCTCAGAGCGAGGTAACGCCGCATGACGTCATGTTTTTTCGTGCGTGCAACCGGCTCTATCGAATTATAAGACGTTGTCACGTCAAAAATATTGGTTCTTGTTGACTATGCGAACAGGTGTAAATTAACCTAGCTCCACAATTATTATGTTAAGTATAACTATTCAATCAATTGGACGAAATGTTATTGAACCGATCAATCACACTTTTTTCTCAGTAAATCAACCCTTTTAAAGTGTGCTGTGGATCCACTGAGAAGCTCTTTCGTCGCCAGATATTCGAAAGCATGGGTCCATGGGGAATCTCCATCTCACCAGATCCATTGCCAAGATCCACCATGGATCCCGTGAAACATCCATTTGCCCATGACTACCAAATCAGAGATCCTGAACATCCATAAAGCATCTTTGATTTTATTTCAAATCTGTTTGAGAAAGTGTCTTAAGTATATATGAAGTGATCTTGCAGATATAAATTACGATTTCCACAATTTTCTTCGATTTGCAGTGCCATAATGTAACATGGTAGTTTCCGACACAGATAATTCTAGTTTAAGTTCAGGGCCTTGATTCATAGTACAGCGGAATACATTCGGTTCAGAATCGACCGACAGCAACCAATCACAGGGCAGAAACGTCAAATTCGGGTCAATTCCTGCATTGTGATTGGTTACTGTCGGTCGATTCCGAATCGAATGCATTCCGCTATATTATGAATCAAGGCCCAGGACTATGTATGTCTATCTGACTCTGTGGCGCAGTGGGCGAAGGTCCGCCTGCGATGCAGAAGGTTGCGGGTTCAATCCCCGCCGCGGGACAAATGTTTGTATGACCTACAGATATGTCTCGGGTCTGGTTGTTTCTATGTATAATATGTATGTATTTACAAACAAAAAGTATATAAGTAGTTTATCAGTCATCTAGTACCCATAACACAAGTTCGAGCTTACCTTGGGGCTAGGTGATGCTGTGTGAAAAGTCCAGAATTATGTATGTGACTGTTACGAGTTAAGTATACTCACTCTAGATAAAAACGCATATCGCATCGCAGACAGTGGTAAACAGCGTAGTGTTGTACCATATGCTTGGTCAACATGCATTTCCGCTTGAAGCGCATGTGACAGAATCGACACTCCAATGGACCTAGTGACTGTGGATAGTAAAAACGTAAACACAGGTTCAAAACTGTATCCCCAAGGTGCGGTAGACATTCTCCCAGATCTTTTTATGTTACTTATTCCAGATCCTATGAAGATGTCTATAGGGGGTAGTCAGAGGCATATCCAAACACATATTTGATACATGCCCACATCTTGCAGAAGTTAGTATTCCATACGTGACAGGTTGCAAACCCATCGCCGCCTATAAGAACACTTGGTTTCTTCACGATATTTTCCTTCACCGTTTAGAGCACGTGTTAAAGCGCATATAAATTTTACGAAATGCAAAATCCATTGATGCACGGCCGTGTGTGTGTGTGGATAATACACATCAATATTAGTTATAACTACCTAGCTTTTACTTGTACGTTCAATCACTTATATCCTATCACCACAGTGGTTCAAAAGAACTAGTGACAAAAAGAAGCTATGATCTACAGTGATTCCAAGTTTCTTGTTTTAACTAGTTTTAATTGAACTATTGGAGGTGATTGAAACACAAACATACAAGCATCACTAAGAATTAATTTTGTACACTTGTGCTACATTTCAGCTCAATTGACTAGTAAGTTATATTTTAAGATCTTATGTGCGAAATTTCAGCTCAATTGATTAGTAAGTTCTATGTTTAAATTCAGTAGTCCCAAAAAAAAGAAGTATAGTTAACTTAAGAGTGACCAAAGTATTATTAATATTCTTTAAGCAACAACTTATCTTTCCTTACCTCATCATGCTTCATCTTCACATGTCTCATCAACATTTCCAGCTTAGAGAAACCTTTCAAGCAATTATGACACTTATAATTCGCCTTTACATATTTATCACTATGTTCTTTCCTTCGAAACTCTACATTAGCCTCTTCCTCCGTCAGTCTATACTTCTTCCAGTATTCCATAGATAGATATTCTTTCTTCCTCTTCATAAACTTTCTCGGTTTTGTTTTGTCTACAGGTTCTTCTTTAACACCATCAAGGAAGACGAGTTGATTTTCTCCGTTAACTGCCTTTTTGATTATATCTAGGAATATGTTTTCGTCTTCACTGGATGCGTCATCTTTGGTTGATAATCTATCATCGACATCCATAGATATGTCTTCTGTATTAAGTATGGGTTCACTTTTTACTTCAAGCTCAATTTTTTCTTGTTTTTTTGGCAATTTTTTTTCCTCTTTCATAGTTTCATCGCTGTCATAATACAAGACTTCTTTAATGACATTCTCCTTTTCTTTTTTGGATTGGTGCTTATATGTGAATGTTTTAGTGTGGCTGTGAGTTGTAACTAAAGAGATTTTTGATTTAAGGTTTTCTGCTATCCTGTTTATTAGTGCTATAGATTTATATGAGATCTGAAAATAGTAGGGTTTATGAACATAAACGTACTTTACTCTTAAACTACTGAAGGAGGCAAAGATTAGCTTCCTTGTGCTATGCAACCTATGTCACAATTTGAATGCTAATTTCTAAAAATTGGCATGTGGGGTAAATAAATAAAAATGTGAAATGAAATGAAGTCATCAAAATTTTAGATCTCCACAGGATTCGAACTTGCAACGGTCAGACGACCCTCCTAAAGCTGGAGTGCCTACCATTCGGCCACGGAACCCTTAGTCGTCAAAATCCAAATTTTTTATACGTTCATATTCTATCGGTTATAGCACCGGTAGCGCCATCTACATGTTTCACTCAGTGGACTCATGCTCATTGTCCGAAGTTACATTCAGAATCAAATGACCTAAGTGTGGTTTAACCTTCGATCAAGAATACTAAGATGCAGTGTGACATACAAAATCAAAGCTAAATTCTGTCCGCACAGCAATAAAGTTTTAAGTTTAACCGAATTACACCCTTTGTAGTAAGTAGTTTTTAGTAATAAAGTCACAAATCCCCAAAACATGATCTTATACTTACGATCATTCATCACGAGACACATCAAATGCTAAACAAAATAGCGGCCGTAAACTGTTATTTACAGACACGGTTTTGCTGTGCTGACACTAAATCTATAGCATTATTGATTTAACACTATAAAAATAAAAAATATATAAATAAAATGTGCCATATCTTTACCCTCTCAATCATGAAGGGATCTTTTGTGCCATGATAGTGTCAAAATGAAATGGCATTTGAGCAAGTGTGCATACTGGGCATACCACAGTCAATCACAACTGATGATGAATGAATACTCACTGGCATTGTAGTTTTCATACGCTCAAGAACCTTCTGCCCGCGGCTACACTTCTCTTTAAACTTATGGAATTTGTGCAGCAAAGATGCGCATTCATAACATGACCACTGTGGAAAGCTATCATTGGCACTCAACTGAAAATAATTAAAAGTTAATGGTCAAACAGTTTAAGCTCCACTTTTGTATGGAAAATATGGTATCACAGGTTTGTAGTTCACCACAATTCATTTATTTATTCAGGAAACATAATATGCACTCATAAACAAAAGTAGGTGTTAGGTTTCTTCGGTTGGAAGAATGCTATACAAAATTGTAGCTACAACAAACCTAATCAGGCAAAAGTATTTTGATTTAAACTTTTTACGGAATATAGATAAGAAAATATTACTCATTTACAATAGAATACACTAGGTAAACTTACTTTTACACCCGTAACACCTTCATATTCCTCTCGTAAGTTGTTTACATCGAACGAGTACCCATGTACGTTTGTGTCTAGGCAAACACGGCATATTTGTAATTCAGACATGTTTATACATTATAAACGAAAACTATTGTAACATAATAAGTTAATTAAAGCTTAAGAAGCGATTCATAGTGTATTTGATTGGTAAATAACGATGAATAGGTAAAAACCTGAAAATCAATTTCGGGATCACGAAAACAACCAAAAAGTTGACAATATTGACATGACAAATGACATTATTGACAATTTTTCGCGAAGTTTTGACAACTATTGAAGATTTGACATTGACATTACAACGATTTTTTTTTGTTTTTGTCTTGTGTGGCATAGAGACAGGTCATGGATAGGTTTATGCAACGTAAAAATCATTGGGTCAAGGGCTAACGAAGATCCTACTTTGGTTCTTGCTCCTACTAGCTGTGCAGTGACGGGAGGGTCGAAATTTTCCATGTCCGGCGACCGCATATTTGCGGTCGCATAGGCGCCGCGGGCCGACGGCGGCATGGGCAAAGAGACCTAAGTAAACAGATGTTGAAATTCTAAAATTATTCATGATAGTAAATTAAACCAAATAAAATAATTCTTATCTTTTTTATTACTTATAAGATTTTACGCTAAAAGTAACATTTCTAAAGTGAACGAGCATTCATAAAACTAAAGAATTCATTGTTCACATAAACTTAAAATATACGCACAATAAATTATGTTTAGGTACACATAAAATCACGCCATTTCCCCGTAAGGTTACATTTCACTTGCTACGATCCTAACATACATCTTTTGTCACTCATGCACAAGCACAATACATTATTTTACTATTGCCAACATTACCGATATTAAATTTAGACTAATATATAATAATACGAATCAACTTTAAAAATAACTGTCAATAAAATCATTAACAGTAAACAAAGATGTTATATGTATTGTATTTATAAAATTAAATACACAATACAAATACATTTTTCGATATACATACTCGAATTTCCATTGATGTATTTAGCAGCTCATAAAAAATATAGGCCCACAATTTTAACAGTATTTTACTCAGATCTTAGGCCTTTGAGATCAGTTAAAGCTGCCGAGATCGTAGTCAGAGGTAAGTCCATTATACACGATTCAACAGCGTCAGGAGATGACTTAATTCACGACCGATGGAATGAATGAACTTTATTGCACACCTTAAATAATTTAAAATAAAACAAAAACAAACCAATGAAATAAAATGTACAATGGGCGGTCTTATCGCCAAGCGATCTCTTCCAGGCAACCGTTGGATGGAGAGGAATAACAATGAATGGACTAGGTAGGGTGCATATAAAAGACGCACTATGAAATGATTCACTGAGAAAAAAATAAATACCATTTACTTTAGCTACTCGTGGTCGTGCTTGCTAAGTCGTTCATGATAAATCGTCGAAGTTAAGCCACGTTCGAAACGGTCTGTAAGTGGATGGGTGACCGCCAGTGGCATTTTCATCTGAGCGCTTCCGTGCTTCGGAGGGCACGTTAAATTGTCGGTCCCGGCTATTTAAGTCGTTAAGCCATGACGGAGGCCTTAAGGCGGCCTAAAAACTCCGTCACCAGAGTTGGCCACTGACTCATACGAACTTACTTACTTACTTTTAGCTACTTAAAACAAATTACGCGTAAAAAGTTGTCACGAAAAATAATACACTAAATACTTAGATTACCCTAAATTAGATTAATAAATATGCTATTTACACGATTTTAATTCTATGGTTAAAAGATCTCGATTCCTTAACATATTTTTAGTAATTAAACTATTTGAAAAATATCTTCCACAAGCATACACTTGGATAAAAATAACATATATATGTACACTTCCATGTGATGATCTATAATTATTATGAACTTCATCTAATAAGAATGAGCTGCTACGGCGTTCACAAATATCTAAATGTTCAAATCAAATGAAAAACAGCCGTTTGTGAGTACAAAAAAACGTAAACAGGTTCACGACTGTATCCCCAAGGTGCGGAAGACATTCTCTCAGATCTTGTTGTTACTATTGTTTGTGAGTATTGTGTACGATTTAAAATTTTTTTAATCTACAGCTGTTTTGAATAGTTTAAATATCCACAGTAATAGCGAAAATTCCTTTTTACAGCTGCTTTTTGTAGCGCCATCTATTAGCTATAACTGCATTACAATGTCATATTGGGATGAGAATTGTGTTCAGCGCCATCTACCGATCGGGAAGAAGTTGCTTTCTACATCGCGTTCTCTGCAAGCTTCGTTGAGCGGCGTTTCATCTGACTTGCTCTTTCTATTCCTGTAAAGAAATTAAAAGATGAATTATATTGTGTAAAAGAAGATATGGGTGAGAAAGGATTACGGAGATAATTAAAAGAAATAAAGCACAACTGGACACTGGCATGACGCATTCCCGCATATGGTGTCATGCCAGTTGACGCATTCCCGCATACTGTGTCATGCCAGTTGACGCATTCCCGCATACTGTGTCATGCCAGTTGACGCATTCCCGCATATGGTGTCATGCCAGTTGACGCATTCCCGCATATGGTGTCATGCCAGTTGACGCATTACCGCATACTGTGTCATGCCAGTTGACGCATTCCCGCATATGGTGTCATGCCAGTTGACGCATTCCCGCATATGGTGTCATGCCAGTTGACGCATTCCCGCATATGGTGTCATGCCAGTTGACGCATTCCCGCATATGGTGTCATGCCAGTTGACGCATTCCCGCATATGGTGTCATGCCAGTTGACGCATTCCCGCATATGGTGTCATGCCAGTTGACGCATTACCGCATACTGTGTCATGCCAGTTGACGCATTCCCGCATATGGTGTCATGCCAGTTGACGCATTCCCGCATATGGTGTCATGCCAGTTGACGCATTCCCGCATATGGTGTCATGCCAGTTGACGCATTCCCGCATATGGTGTCATGCCAGTTGACGCATTCCCGCATATGGTGTCATGCCAGTTGACGCATTCCCGCATATGGTGTCATGCCAGTTGACGCATTACCGCATACTGTGTCATGCCAGTTGACGCATTCCCGCATATGGTGTCATGCCAGTTGACGCATTCCCGCATATGGTGTCATGCCAGTTGACGCATTCCCGCATATGGTGTCATGCCAGTTGACGCATTCCCGCATATGGTGTCATGCCAGTTGACGCATTACCGCATACTGTGTCATGCCAGTTGACGCATTCCCGCATATGGTGTCATGCCAGTTGACGCATTCCCGCATATGGTGTCATGCCAGTTGACGCATTCCCGCATATGGTCATCTAGCCCCAAAGTAAGCAGAGCTTGTGTTATGGGTACTAGATGACTGATATACTACTTATATACTTTTTGTTCGTAAATACATACATATTATACATAGAAACACCCAGATCCGAGACAAATACTTGTAGATCATACAAACACTTGTCCCGCGGCGGGGATCGAACCCGCAACCAGCATCGCAGCTGGGTTTTCGCCCACTGCACTACAGAGTAAAGTTTTTTTTATCAAAACAACTACAAGCTACAGCAAGAGTGTTTTAAAGAACTGACCTTGGCGGATATGGCATCTTCAAGTGGAAGGTTCTATAGTGTAGCTTCATACTGTTCTTCTGTGTGAACCGCTTCTCGCATAACGGACACGGGTATGGCTTTTCTCCAGTGTGCGTCTGTTTAAACAAAATAATTATGAACACGAACAGAAGACGAAGAAGTGAGCTGATTGTATGAAGTCAGGAGCTGTTCAACGGAACTCCTCATAAAATAAGCCGATTGAGTTGAAACTCAGCACATCGCTCAAGTTTTGACTATAACTTAAGATTATGACTGAGAGCTGCTCTGATGACGGAGTCAGGAGCTGTTCAACAGAACTCCTCAACAGGTCAAAAGAACAGTGAAATATCCGTGCATGGGCTCATTTCAAAGCTTGCGATTCATTATTGTTCTAACCAACTTCAAACATACTGAAACCATTCTCTCAGATCTTATGTCCAGCAGTGGGCTATTAAGCTTTTTTTTTGACGTGACTACGTCTTATAATTCGATAGAGCCGGCTGCATGCACGAAAAAACATGACGTCATGAGGCGTTACCTCGCTCTGAGGCGTTTCATGTAAGGCTTGAAGTGCAAGCGAGAGCGCGGAACGAACGACAAAGAAGCAGAATCGGCCTTTGCGTTGTCACGTTCAACTATTGTCAGTAAACCGACTTTACAGACAACCATTTTTTTATTTAAATTAGTGTCTAACTATTAAACCCTAATAATATTACAATCTGGCCAAGTAGGCCAATGAGCAATTTGTCTCTGACATAGTTTTATAAAGAAAAATATAACTAAGAATGTGTCCAATGGCACTTTTCTTACTGTCTCTAGTTAAGGGGAAGACACTTTGTTCATGTGTTCTTTAAATACACTTATCACTTTATTATTTTACACTACACTATTAAGCTGCCAATGATGATAATGAATGAACACATTGTATAAAACAAAAACGTTCATTCATTCAAATATGTTTAATTCTAGATGTTGTCTGTAGAAATTCAAGGTTAAGTGCGTTCACACCTCACTCGGTCTCTCTCTCCAAAATTTTTGTAACGCTATGTACGTGATTTACAATAAATTACCAAAAATACAAGTTTTTGTTTATTATACGAACACATTCTTCACGGTATTGGTCGCGAAGGAACAGGAGTAGAATCACCTAGTTTTAAGACGTTTCAAAGTGATCCCAGCGGTCCTACTGAATAAATGCTATTTGACTTTGACTTTGACTTTGACACACATGAAACTTACAACTTGGTGCCGGTCGTGGCTGCGTTTAGATATGAACTCCATTCCGCAGATACCGCAAGGGAAGACATGCTCTCTCGTGTGCATGTTCATGTGACTCGTTATGCTCACAGCCTGGTACAACATAGAAGTGGTAAATAAATAAAAAAAATTATCAATAAATTATATAGGGTCTCTCATTTTAAACTATACAAACTGACAGGGCCTCATTTTTCGGTTGTAAACAGACGTTTCAATTTAATTCCTAAGCCCATTTCAGTTTTTTCAAAATTTATAATTTATTGATTTTTTAGAATTGTTGCATAATGATTTTCAAGGAGAACAGACGTTCCACAAATCACAAAGGCCTTAAGGCGGCCTAAAAACTCCGTCACTAGAGTTGGCCACTGACTCATACGAACTTACTTACGTTTTACTTTATTACCTACAGCGTCCCGTTAAGTGTAGGCATGGATTGCCTCCTTCCTGACGCTGTATAAATCATCTCTAATATAGATGTAAAGGTCTAAATTAATTATTTGTTATTAATTGGTGTGTAATATTACATTATCCTAACGCTAACTTAGACCCCAAAGGCCCCAAAATGTACAGGCATCCCCAAGATTACTCAACAATGCAATTTCGTACCTGTTCCAACTGCGCCGACGCCTGCTCCAGTAAATCACTGCAGTCCCAAGGTAGAGCTTTGTTTGAAAGCACACACAGCACATCAGAGTCCACCACAACCGTAATAAGAATACAAAACCGAAAGACAGATGAGAGACGGCCGTGCGTGATTTGCCGCCGCCGAACCGATGAATGTCACACATATAAAGATGGCGGCCCAAGTCCCGAGCATAGATTTTTTCGATCGAATTGAAGTGAGCCCGGAGTTGCCATGTCGATTGGGTAGATGGCGTTACGGGTTCTTCAGAGCGCGTTCCGGCTATATGGTTAGGTCGTAAATTACACGATTGTTAATCAAAGGGTATGCCTGAACATTTGGTGTACTAAAGTATTCATTCATTCATTGCGTACATAGACTTCTAAAATCCTAACCGTTTAGCTTTGCCTTGTTGTTGTAGAAACTAATATACTGACCGCAAGCGACGCCCCACATATCTCACAGATATGTCGCTGATCCTGGAATGTCTTCCTCGGATGTTCCGCTAAATGGTGCTTCATACACGCCGTCTGAGAGTTGAAGTGTTTGCCGCACTGAAAAATAAATAAACCTCTGTAACGCAGTGGGTGAAAGCCGAAGACACAGAAGGTTGCGGGTTCGATCCCCGCCGCGGGATAAATGTTTGTATGATCTGCAAATATTTATCTCGGTTCTGGGTGTTTCTATGTTTAAAATGTCGGTATTTAAACAAAAAGTATATAAGTAATACATCAATTATCTGATTCCCATAGTACAAGCTTTGCTTAGTTTGGGGCTAGATGATGCTGTGTAAAATATCCAGCATTATTTATTTATTTACTAAGAAGTATGATTTACTTCAACACTTAAATGGGCTTAGGAATTAAATTGATACGGTCAAACGTCTTTTTACAACCCAAAAATGAGGCCCTGTCAGTTTGTGTAGTTTAAAATGAAAGACCCTACCTTTATAGGGTTTTTCATTTTAAAGACCCTATATAACGTTCTTCTTGAACACTACTAAGGGTGTTCATAAACTTAGGCCTTTACATCTAATACTCGTATTAGATGATTTTTTTTTAAGGTACCACATACGATTATGGATTTTCCTTAGTAAATAAGTTTATATATTGAACAAAATTTTATAGTACCAAGAAATAAACTATTTGATTTGATTTATACAGCGTCAGGAGGCAACCTATGCCTACACTCAACGGGACGCTGTAGTGCCCGGGACATTGTTTGAGATGGAATAGGCTTGCCCAGCACCTAAACCATCCTCTCACTTAATCAGCCGCCCACAGGAGAGACGACGTCAATACGCGTGGAGATGACTAAGCTGCGGGTTTCCTCACGATGTTTTCCTTCACCGTTAAGAGCTCGAGCGTGTTAAAGCGCATATAAATTTTACGAAACGAAAAATCCATTGATGCACGACTGGGATCCGAGCCTACGATTCGGATTAAAAGCCGAGGCACATCCCCATTCGACCAACACGGCTCTCAGTGTGTTAATAGCTAGCAGAATATTAAAACTCACATGAATACAAGTAGTAGGTTTTTTCCTCTTATAAGGCCCTGATGTTAAATGCTTCTTTCCCTTCAAATTCTTCCTCTTAACCTCGGTATCAGTGATGACTTCATCGTGCATGTTAGAGTGCACAAGATGTTCGTCATAAGCACTCTGTGATACGAACTTAATGTCGCATTTCTCGCAGTATATCTTCATTATTACTTGCGTTTCGTCTGATGTGCCCTGTATTAATAAAAAATAAATAATTAGAAATACTAAACGCATTATTGCCGACGTAGTGAATAAGTTAGCTGCGCTCCCGCGGTGTGACCCGCGGTCCCTCGGGATTTTTTATTTTTTTTTCGGGATAATATTGCCTATGTCCTTCCCTGGGATACAACCTTTAACTATGCCAAATTTCAGCTTAATCTGTTCAGCGGTTTGGGCGTGAAAGCGTAACAAACAGACAGACAGAGTTACTTTCACATTTATAAATAAATAAATAAATAATGCTGGACTTTTCACACAGCATCATCTAGCCCCAAAGTAAGCTTGAGCTTGTGGTATGGGTACTAGATGACTGATAAACTACTTATATACTTTTTTGTTTGTAAATACATACATATTATACATAGAAACACCCAGACCCGAGACAAATATCTGTACGTCATACAAACATTTGTCCCGCGGCGGGGGTCGAACCCGCAACCTTCTGCATCGCAGGCGGACCTTCGCCCACTGCGCCACAGAGGTCGTCAAAATTTATAATATTAGTATGGATAAACACGGTCCTAACCTAGGACCAAATATTGCAAACCGAAAAATTTGCCCTTGAAGGCAGAAATCGTAGTAACATCCGAATATACATCAAACGAAAGAAAATAAGAACGGGAATACCCCAGGGCAACACACGGTTTGGGGCCTAGCGCACTTTTAGGTTATCTTAGAACTGAATAGTCAATTCACATGTTGCATGTTATGTTGCGGGTTCCATCCCCGCGGCGGGACCAATGTTTGTATGATCTACAAATATTTGTCTCGGGTCTGGGTGTTTCTATTTATAATATGTATGTTTTTATAAACAAAAAGTATATACGGAGTATATCAGTCATCTAGTACCCATAACACAAGCTCTGCTTACTTTGGGACTAGATGATGCTGTGTGAAAAGTCCAGCATTATTTATTTATTTAAATACTGCTACAACTCACCGGTAACTCCTTGTCAAAGTGTTTGATACGTCGATGTTGCGTAAGACCCGTCACACTGAAGAAGGAAGCGCCACACAAGCTGCAGATGTGATTGCTACGGTGCGACATACGCATATGTGAGTAGTACGTCGATCTGTGTCTGTGAATAGGATTTTTTTTATGAAATAGCATTAGACCTCACTCCGCCTGGGGGGTTATTCGCGTTCGTTTTTTCGTTCGTTTGATGAATATTCGGATGCTTCTTACAATTAACGAGCTACATTGTGTTCAGTCGATAAGATCAACGTTAAAACATGGTTTAAACAAGGAGCAAATATTCGATACCAAAAAATTGGTCCTTGAAATCAGAAACCGTAGTAAGAAACATCCGTATTCATCAAACGAACGAAAACAAGAACGGGAATATGGCCCTTGACAGTGAGATCAAAGGTGAAGCATGCTTTCTTAGAAGGAACCTATTTGCTTTTGATTTGAAGACTATATTGTTCTTTTCGGGAAAATATTGGATTATTTTGATAAACTAATGTTGTCAGACAACCTCTTCTATCTTCCAGTGAAAGTCACATTAAAATCGGTTCTGCCGCTCCAGAGATTAGTCCAGACAAACTGACAGACAGAAAAAAGCTTGTCTTCTAGCGTCTAGTAGCGTGCATTGAAGAAAACTCAGTTATTTTAAAATCACAGACATACACTCTCTAAAATGCACTATAGTCTTTTTCACATAGGAACGGTTCCGTGACAAGGCTCTTTTATGTTAATTTCTGAAATTATTAAAAAGGAAATAGAGAATCTTTTTTTTAAGTTGCATCTTTTGGTATTATCACTAGATTTCATTTATTTCAAATTTTTTCATTGTCGTACAGCGTGAAACGTAAAAGTTCTATGTGTCAGGGATACGTTCCTACGTGAAAAATACAATAAGTACCTATTAGGAACAGCTGGGTAAACTATAAAAATCTTAGAGAACCAGAAAATGAACTATCAGTCCTATTAATACCCAATTATAAAGGCACTCACTTGAACTCTTCGCCACAATGTTTACATTTGCTGAGCTGGCCACTGTGGTAACGCTCGTGGATAATCGCTGAATGTCTGAAAATGTATGTAGTAAATGCGGAAGTTATATCCATACTATCCATACTAATATTATAAAGCTGAAAAGTAGAGGATTAGCGAGTTTATATGTTACGTTCCCCAAAACGCAACGATAGCGCGATCTAATTTTTCCTGTGGCGCCATCTATTATGTATATTATGTAGTAAAATGTGTCTGTCTGTCTGTCTGTTTGTTACCTTTTCACGCCTAAACCACTGAACAGATGATGCTGAAATATGACATGGATAAAGATTATGTCCCAGGGACGGACATAGGCTACTTTTTTTTTCCAAAACTAATCATAAAAGGCGTGAAATAAGGGTTGGAGTTTTGTATGGGGACTTAAAGTGAAGTTCCAGTTGAAGGCCACTAGATGGCGTTGCTGTCCTATGGCTGAGGTCGAGATGGCGCTATTATTGCATTTTTATTTTTAAAAGTATCAGAAGAAAATCTTCTGAACAGCAGTTTTCAGTTCTGTTTTAGCTGACGAAGTCGCGGGTACCACCTAGTAAAGTTATACAGGCTGTAAAAAGACTGCTATATAATGATGCACGGCCGGGATTCGAACCCACGACCTTCGGATTGAAAGTTGAGGCACAATCTCATTCGACCAACAAGGCTCAGCCAAAAAATATTAGATATACTCTGCATAATGGGGCAAAATCGATGGCATAAGGTGGGAAATTGCTATTTGAATTTTGTTAGAAGACAAAATATTGATTAGAAAGTTGCATCATCATCAAATTCTTCGTCCTACACTATTTTAGTGCTGGTCAATTCAGTTACGGTTTATAATTTGAGTGTGATTGCAATACTCTTAAGTGACCTTAAGAAAGAGGGGACTCTTCTAACACAAGTTTACTTAACTTAACTGAAGAGTTCCCAACCCTAGAATAAGCAACTCACTTGTAAAAACAATAAATACATTTTTACTTTTACTTTTACTTTATACTCACTCGACCCTGAAGCGCATGTCACAACGCAGACAGTGGTAGATGGCGTAGTGCTGGCGCATGTGCTGCGTCAGCCGGCACTTGCGCCGGAAACGAGTGCGACAGAAACGGCACTCGAAGGGGCCTAGAGACTGAGAAATACTAAACATATTACCATCATCATCATCATGTCAGATTACATCCATACTAATATTATAAATGTGAAAGTAACTCTGTCTATCTGTCTGTCTGTTTGTTACGCTTTCACGCCCAAACCGCTGAACAGATTAAGCTGTAATTTGGCATAGTTAAAGGTTGTATCCCAGGGAAGGACATAGGCTACTTTTTATCCCGAAAAAATGAAAAAATCCCGAGGGACCGCGGGTCACACCGCGGGAGCGCAGCTAGTTACGGATATACGGATAGCGAGGCTTAAGTGGAGATGGGGCACTTGGCCAGACGGGACGACAACCGATGGACCAAGGCGGTTACCGAGTGGTGGCCAAGAGATATCGGGGCAGACCACCTGCCCGATGGTCAGACGACATTGTGGGGGCGGTGGGAGAACAGTGGATCCGACTGGCACAAGACCGCCAGGAGTGGCGTGAAAGAGAAGAGGCCTATACCCAACAGTGGGTGCTACCGGCTGGATAGATAGATAGATCATCATGTCAGCCATCTAGTGTCCATTGCTGAACATAGGCCTCCCTAATCGATTTCCACAGCAATCGATCTTGTGCAGCCTGCACCCAACGGCAAACATATTATACAAAAAGCATTTTACAAACAAAAAGTAGTAGTATACAGGACATCCCATGGATATGATATATGTAAGGAAAGTACCTTGAATATTGCAGATGGAGCATTTTACCGTAAGACATTATTTGAATTTAAAAAACAATTTAAACTGCATTCATAGATATATATTTTTTTAATGATGAATGGGTCGGCTCTTGACCTCAGACTTACACAGGCAAGAGTGAGGTCTACGATGGAGCGAGCCTACCCAGAAGGTGCCTATTAACTCTCTTCTTAAAAACAACATTTAAATAATTACATGGTTGAACCGGATATCGAACCCGTTACATAAGAAAAATAATTAGTAGCTTTATTATACCGATCGAAAGGCTTCATCATAATCATGTATAAGTCATCTAGTACCCATAACACAAGCTCTCCTTACTTTGGGGCTAGATGATGCTGTGTGAATAGTCCAGCACTAAGTATTTGTCTGGAAGAAATCACTTTCAGCGATAAGGCCGCCCATAGTTATACCAAAGTTTTCTTTATTTAATTTTGTATATTGTTGTAATTTGGTATTTTTCAATAAAGATATATTCAATTATATTCAGGCCAGCATTTGACCTCCCTCTGCCTGATGTTAAGCAGTAGTGAGGTCTAAGATGGAGCATGCTTTCCTGGAAGGAACCTATTTACTCTTGATTTAAAGACCCCTATAATGTACTTTTCAGGAAATACGGTACCCGGCAATGAGTTCCACAATTTGGCAATATTCTATTTCAAAAAAATAATGTTGGAAACTTGGAAGACGCAGAAAACTACTTTATAGTTTTACAGACTAAGTATAATCTCTCAAGAGTACGATTTAAATGTGACCACCTCTAGGGCATACCTACTCTTTCAAACAGAAAATATACAGGGTGTAAAAAGACGTCTACCGAAGCCGAAAGGGGTAGGTACAGCATCCCAAAACACAACCAAATCCAAAAGGGTTTTCCGAAAAAATCATTATATCCGGAGAAAACAGCGTTTGAAGATTACTGTTTGCGTATGTACCTACTGGGCGCGTTTTTATACGTAGATTGCTGGATTTTGAGTTTTAATTGTTTTTTTCTTTTAAAAATGAAATGATTAGGTAGGTATATGTTGTACTAGTAGCAAAAAACTAGAAAATAAATTAAAATGACGTAGCTAAGTCAAAAAAATTTTTGAGTTTTTTTTCGATAAATATGTTCAGAATCAAGGTCTGATTGCATTCCCTCAGTTTTCGGTAGCAGTCTTTTTACGCCCTGTATGTATAGAATTTTCGGTCCCGCCTATTTTATCGTTCAGAGCCCTTAGGCCTACAAGCTCCGTCACCAGAGCTGGCCACTGACTCATACGAACTTACTTTTTAACACTACCTACTCTAATTCAGAGAAAGTTATCATCATGATCATCATCATGTCAGCCATCCAGTGTCCACTGCTGAACATAGGCCTTCATCGATTTCCACAGCGATCGATCTTGTGCAGCCTGCACCCAACGGCTCCCAGCAACCTTTACCAGATCGTCTTTCCATCTAGTGGGAGACGTACTGCACATAGCTCGTAGAACTGATGGCCGTTGGGGCAGAAAAGTCCTCGAGTGGAGGCCACGCACCGGAAACCGCAGTAGAGGATAAAGTTATACTTATTCTTAATTTCTTACCAGTTCATGTCTACATTTCTGATGTCTTAATAACATGTGATGCTTGGAGAAACCTTTAAAACAGTCCGTGCATTTGTAGTTAGCTTTAATATACTTTTCGCTGTGCTCTTGATTCTTAAACTCGAAGAGTGCTTCCTCATCAGACATTTGTATTTTTTTCCAGAAGTCTGGGGTCAGGTGTTCTTGCTTCTGCCGCGCGAATTTCACCTTTTTCTCTTTGGGGTTAGAGTCCTAGAACAATTTACTAAAAATATATAACTTATACAACAAGGTGAGTCAAATATATACCTCATTTAAGGCAGCTTTTGCACCTATCTTTTGTATTAAAAGCTTATCTTTTTATCTTAGGAAACTAATAGGTTTCTGTACAGTTTTTTTAAGATAGAAGATTTTGTTATTAGGAAAACATAAGTTTAAAAAAACCAACTACATTTTCGAATTTTTGAAAAATATTTGATGTACTTAAAGAATCAGTTGAGCTATCTATAGATCGTTTCTAACGATCCTTAGATAGCTTGACTAATCCTGTTGTATTTTGTAAATATATGTAAATATTTAGTAGCTTAGTTTCTGTAAATAAACAATATTTCTTAAAGAAAACATTGCTCTCAATCAATGCTTTTTTCAATCACATTTTTCTTAAATGCTGAAATCGTATTACCAAAAGCCTACTAATATTATAAATCTGAACATTTGTGAAAGCGATAGTACAATCGTTTGTTCCATGTCGCCATCTATTGTTAAAATAACTAACCTCTTTATCATCCTTAATTTTATCACCAAAATCATCATCAGTGGACGACTGGTCATCATCCATCGGTGGAAAATCTTCATCAATAGTTAGTGCATAGTCGGGATCATCCAAATCTATGTTTTGGTCATTCTTATCCATTTCTGCATCGGGTAGAATAGGCTCGGGTATTGTCTTGGGAACTAAATCTACAACCTTCTCTGGTACTGCTGGATTCTTTTCTTCTTCTTCTTTTATATCTACCTGTAGTTATATATTTTTTTTATTTGAATATACTATTTCTAGACCAATTCATCAGAAAGAAAACATTGTAAAGCCGTGTTGACACCATCAGAGTATAATAAAATAATAATAATGTAATAATGCTGGACATTTTCACACAGCATCATCTAGCCCCAAACTAAGCAAAGCTTGTACTATGGGAACCAGATAACTGATATACTACTTATATACTTTACGTTTGTAAATACATACATATTATACATAGACATAGACATTTATTTATTTGCCACTCAAGCACACACAAAATACAGTAACAAAATGAAAACAAAAAAAAAAGAGAATACAAGTAAAAAACAAAAAGCCTGTCATGTATGTGTGCTACATAGGAACACCCAGACCCGAGACAAATACCTGTAGGTCATACAAACATTTGTCCCGCGGCGGGGATTGAACCCGCAACCTTCTGGGTCGCAGGCAGACCTTCGCCCGCTGCGCCACAGAGGTCGAGTATACTCTGACAGAGTGCACTCTGATGCCTATTAGGACGCTCTGATTGGCCACCACCATGCATTCTGTGGCGGCAGCCAATCAGAGCGTCAGAATGCACTCTGTCAGAGTATACTCTGATGGTGTCAACGCTGCTTAAGGTAACCCACAGATATTGAGCCACATATTGACAACCTTGATGCTGTTGTGAGCATATCATGCTTGGTTAAGACAGAAGCGGTTGCGAATTCGATTCTCGCAGTGGGATAAATAAATAATCAATAAGATGCTTAGGTGCTGGGCAAACTTAATCCATCTCAACAATGTCCCAGGTTATAATCTGTTTAAGTGTAGGCTGTCTCTATTTAAGATGATAAAGCTTTTAGTTTTAAAGGCCAAAGCAAGTACTTATGTACATTATGATGTAAGTACATGTATCATGTACATTATGTGTATGGCATTGGAGTGTTAAATATATTTTTTTATTTTTTTTATCTGCAAACAGTTCAACTATGAGCAAATTTGCGGGTCTAATGTCAGGCAGAGTTCACTCCAGTACACTCTTCATTGATTTAGTCACACATTTAGCTGCATGACATATTTCCTTTAAAGTCGTCCCCTATAAGTAGGTTTTGTGAGTTGCTGTGCTAGTTGATTAGGATGGCTTTTCAGTTTTTCTTGGTGTTTGAGCAGTGGTTTTGATATCTTAAATAAAATAAATAAATATTATGACAACATGTAATTAAATTACCGTTTCAACATCCTTCTTATCACGATCAAAATCATCGACATCTTGTATCTGATCATCATTAACTTGAATCACATCCTCATTTTTAATCAGATCTTCACTTTTGTACTGCAACATCACTTCAACGGGCTTAGCTTTGAACTTCGTACGCCGAGTGGCTTTTAAGATGGTGTATTTATGTTTAGTGACATAGGTTTTGACATGTTTGTTTGTTTTCATTACATTTAGTAATGAGTGAAGACCTTCAGCTTGTCTGTTCACTTTTTGAACAGATTCATATGTTATCTGTGGATAAAACAGAAAAGGAATAATAATCATGTTTTATGAAGCTTGCTCTAGACTCTCTTTAACAGTTTGACTTCATAATTATTAATTGACAAACGTCATCCGTATTTGCAAATAGAATTAAATTAATGTTTGCAGTTTAGAATACTATAATTGGGATAATAGTTTTTATTCTATTCTCAAAATGCTTTAGGAGATATTAAATTTCCAAAGTAAAAAAGACTAAGATTTTTCAAAGACTGAGTATTATTTACCAGCACTGTAGTTTTATAATAGAGATGTGTTGGTCGAATGGGATTGTGCCTCGACTTTCAATCTGAAGGTTGTGTGTTTGAATCCCGGCCGTGCAACAATGGATTTTTTGTTTCGTAAAATTTATATGCGCTATAACACGAGCTCTTAACGGTGAAGGAAAACTTCGTGAGAAAACTCGCAGCTTAGTCAGCTCCACACGTAATGACATTGTCTTTCCTGTGGGTGGCTGATTAGGCTGGGAGGATAGCTTAGATGCTGGGCAAGCCTATTCCATCTCAAACAATGTCCCAGGCACTACAGCGTCCCGTTTGGTGTAGGCATGGATTGCCTCCTGACGCTGTATAAATCATCTAATATAGATGTAAAGGCCTAAGTTTTATATATATTATTTTTAGTTTTATAATATAAAAAGTGTGAATTATGAACTTACAGGACCATGTTTGAGTAGGTTTTGCAACAGTTTCTGCCCCTTGTAGCATTTCTCTTTGAACTTGTGGAATTTGCACAGCATTGCACTACACTCAAAACAGAACCAGTGTGGAATATCATCTGAGGTCTTCATCTGAAAAGAAAACATACTTATGATTTTTATTTTATTTTGATGACATGAAGCTCACAAACATTTTATAGGAATAGTATATTTTTTGCATCATTTAAGCTGTTTCTAACAGAAATCTAGGCTAAT